>CM024675.1:36784569-38158334 GCA_014182725.1 Eucalyptus brandiana
GATGTAGCTCAATTGCTACCAAAATGCTAAATTGGTTGCTTTAGTCAAGGGTTCCGTGTGGATCTCATTCAGCAAATTTGACGACCCGGTTAAGGTTAGTTGATGCATTAGCCACATGAACTACTTGCTTGTAGTAGTCAATGTTGCTTTTATTTATGGTCCATGGAATTATTATCTATCACATAATGTCTGCACTCATTTGTGGAATTTGTTGTTCATCTTTATCATTTCCTAGAGAGGGGACTTCCAACTTTTCCAAGCCTAATGACTATATATGGCCCCATTCCTCAATTATTTTTAAACCTAATAAACATCATTAACATATTTACATGGAACTAGCGACAATTGTGGAGCGCGACCTCACGAATTCGAAACGACTTAAGGATATAGCTCAATTTCTACCAAAATACTAAATTGATTGCTTTAGTAATAGATTCCCCGTGGATCTCACTCAGTAGATTTGACGGCCCGATTGAGGTTAGTTAACGCATTAGCCACATGAAATACTTGCTCGCTGCTAGTCAATATTGCTTGCATTTACGGTCCATGGAATTATTCATCTATAACATTATGTTGGTACTCATTTTTTGAATTTGTGGCTCATCTTTATCATTTCCTAGATAGAGGACTTCCAACTTTTCCAAACCTAATGATTATATGTGGCCCCGTTCCTCAATAATTTTTTTTTTTCCTAATGAACATCATCAACGCCTTTAGTGGGGCTATCAAATGGAGCTTATGGCTCATGAAGTTGGAACGACTTAAAAAGTAGCTCAATTGCTGTCAAAATACTAAATTGATTGCTTTGGTAATGGGTTCTACGTGGATCTCCCTCGGCAGATTTGGCGGCCTGATTGAGGTTAGTCGACCCATTAGCCACATCAAATACTCATTCGTTGCTAGTCAATGTTGCTAACATTTATGGTCCATGGAGTTATTCATCCATCAAAAGATGATTGTACTGATTTGTGGAATTTATGGTTCATCTTTACCATTTCCTAGAGAGTGGACTTCCAACTATTCCAAACCTAATGGCTATATGTGGCCCCATTCCTCAATTATTTTTAAACTTAATGTCCATAATCAACATCTTTAGTAGGGCTATCGACAATTGTGGAACTAATAGTGTAACATCCCAGATTTTCAATCCCGTTTTCTACTGGATAAATCGAGCATTTCATTGATGTGCCTATAGGGCTATTCTCAGAGCTGATCACTCTCAAGACAACTAGACTATCAGGGAAATCCATTAAGAATTTTAAGGCAAATAGACTTGAGAATTCGACCAGGAATCAGCTTCTCGACCGTGTCCATCTTTAGAGGTCATTACGTCACATATATAAATCGATTTGAAATCGAGATAGGTCGTTCGACTAAAATATATGGCTAATCGTGAGTGACACCACTAAATTGAAAAATTCTCGTCGGCCGACGCTAGAATGATTTTCTTATTATTTTGGTACCCCGTGTCCATATTTGAATAATTGAGATTTTGACAACAACCGACATCGCCAATATGTCGAGTGGATTCATTGTGGCTCGAAGAAAATCGACCACGGGTCATTTGCACTAAAAATCTCTAAAAACTACCCGGTAGCCTAAGTCACGCTAAAAACGCGTCGAGTGGAAATTAACCATGAATTTAAGTCCGATTTCAGAAATTGAAAGTTCTGTCATGTCACGATCTATTCTTAGAATGTCGACTTAGTCTCGGAAGATTTTTCAGAGATTCCGAGATTTTTACGGAAAATCGTTTCGAACGTTGAGGAAAATTAGCGGAAATTTAGACAGACCAAATTAAAGGAAATTTGGACTTGCAAGCCGAACTATTTGATGAGGGCACTTGTAGAAATTATGTGGGCTTTTTCCACATCAAATTTGGACATTAAATTGAAGAATTCGGAATTAGGCATGGGCAGCAACTTTGGCTTCAAAAATTGGATAATTGGTGGTCTATTTTGTGGTATTATTGAGCAAGAAAGTAATATAGGGAACATGGTGATATTTATGCAAGCCTAGGGGGAGACAAGGCCTTAATTGAATGGATATGGATTGTTGACTTTCTTCCCTCCTTCGGCAACTTCCTCCTCACGCATGCCAGCCGCTTTCCTCTCTCCTACGTGCGCGAGTTCCTCCTCTCACAGCCAAGTCTTGCTTTTGCTTCACTTTCGATTTTCCTTGAAGTCTAGCAGCCCGTCCTCTGTCAATCTCGGCTGCGTGCCCTCTTCCTTTCACCGCCCAACACCTACCGAAGACACGCATGCCTCACCTCCTCCATCCACCTCACGCCTCTCTTCCACCGAAGCCCACACTGCTTTGCACGCCCATGTCTTCATTTGCGGGGTCAACTTCCTTCTACGTTGAAGTCCAACGGTTGACCTCACTCCACTGATCCCTCTCCACATTGAAGTCTCCACCGATTCTTTCATTTCCTTCGCCCGTAGCCAACCTCTTCCGCCAAAGCAACGAAGACAAAGCAGACTCCTTCCATCTGTGCTCGATCATTTCGTGGACTCAACCCAAATGATCCACCGAAGCCTGCAGCAGCCCAATCTCTAGCAGTCTTCAGCCTACAATCAGCCCAGCGAATTTTACGAGCCCAGCTTCTTCGTGGATAAGCCCGAGAAGCCAGCAATTCATCCCAGTAAAGCCCACTTGGTTCAATCCATTTTCAGCGAGCTCAAGCCCGTTCGTCTAAGCCTAGCATTTTGTGGGCTTGCAAGCCTTGGGCCCGGGCCCAAGCTCGTTGGTGTCGTTGCGAGCCCAAGTTCGGCCGCCGTTGCGCCCGTCATCGCGGTGTTCGTGTCTTCGCAAATCAAGTGAGTTTTGCTCACTAATACTTTCTTAGTTTGCTAATTATGCTTAAATATTTAATTAACTGCAATTATGTGATTAGGTTAGAGTAGATTAATTATTATTAATTAAATGTGATGCATTTTAGACATTTTGGTTGTGAAATTAGCAAGTAGATATAGTCTACTATTTATTGAATGCATCTCGTGATTTTTCCCGACCCTTATCGGGCTTCAATTAGGCATTACGGGCCTAAATTGGATTTTTTAGTATTTAATTATTAATTTTCGAAATTAATTTAATTAATTAATTATTTTTCCGAAAATTAGGCAAGGATAGCCGACGATCGGAATTTTATGCCGATTGTTGTGGCGCGATCCGTTTATTTAATTGAGCTCTATTTCATGCTGAATTGAATTATTTGTGAAAGTGGAATTATTCTTTAATTGGATAATCATTGGTTATTAATTGAAAAATAACCAGGCATCGGTTGATAATGCCAAAATATTTGAGTGGACTACAAAAAATGTGTGAGTTATGGAAAGGAAAATATTATATTTTGGTTAAGGCCGATCGTGTCCCACACACACGCTACTTTATCAAGAATGATATATAGATGGAATTGATTGTATGATTGAAATGGTATACTATATCGGCCTACGGGCGATATGTCAGCTTAGCGAGAGCAATATACTAGTGTACTATATCAACCTATGGGCGATATGTCAACTTAGTAGAGAAATAAAGATACCTTATTAGTTTTGATGGAATATGTTGGTATACGACGGATGAGGAGTGTGATCCAATCCTCTTTGTGAACCCTGTTTATAGGTGGTTGAGTGTGAGATTAGACCTTTGTGAATAGTATGGTAAAATACTTTGAGGTGTGGGTGTATAAAAGTTGGTTGTAATCTCAATATGAAAAATATGACCTTACTTTTCTATCACATTGTTTTATTATCTGGGGATTATAATTGCTTTCGCATGTGCATATAAAATAAAAAAATAAAAAAAGGGGTCGGCGATACGTCCTGGGATATCGCATTCTAAAATCGACCAAAGATGAGATATGTGCATGCGTTCGAGGATCGGGGCGTGACAAATAGCTTACGAAGTCAGAACGACTTAAATATGTAGCTTAATTGCTGCCAAAATACTAAATTGATTGCTTTAGTAATGAGTTCCGTGTGGATCTCGCTCAACAAATTTGACAGCACGATTGAGGTTAGTTGATGCATTAGCCACATGAAATACATGCTCATTGCTGGTCAATGTTACTTACATTTATGGTCCATGGAATTATTCATCTTTCACAAGATGTTTGTACTCGCTTTTTGTGGAATTTGTGGTTCATCTTTAACATTTCCTAAAGTGTGGACTTCCAACTTTTCCAAACCTAATGACTATATGTGGCCCCATTCTTCAATTATTTTTAAATCTAATGAACATCATCAACTCGGCAATTGTGGAGCTGGTAGCTCACAAAGTTGGAACCACTTAAGGATGTAGCTCAATTGCTGCCAAAATATTAAATTGATTGCTTTAATAATGGGTTCCGTGTGGATCTCGCTCAGCAGATTTGACGGGTTAGTTGATGCATTAGCCACATGAAATACTTGCTCGTTACTGGTCAATGTTGCTTACATTTATGGTGCATGGAATTATTTATCTATCACATGATTTTTGTACTCATTTGTAGAATTTGTGGTTCATCTCGTATCATTTCTTAGTAGAGAGTGGACTTCCAGCTATTCCAAACCTAATGACTATATGTGGTCCCATTCCTCGATTATTTTAAAACCTAATGACTATATGTGGTCCCATTCCTCGATTATTTTAAAACCTAATGAACATCATCAACATCTTTAGTGTCATTTCTTAGAGAGTGGACTTCTAGCTATTCCAAGCCTAATGACTATATGTGGTCCCATTCCTCGATTATTTTAAAACCTAATGAACATCATCATCTTTAGTGGGGCTATCGACAATTGTGGAGCGATTGCTCAAAAGTCAGAACGACTTAAGGATGTAGTTTAATTGCTGCCAAAATACTAAATTGATTGCTTTAGTAACAAGTTCCGTGTGGATCTCGCTCGCCAAAAAGCCTAGTACCAAAGTCCCTCAGAGTCACTTCATAACGAGACAATTACAGTCGAATCTGAGCTTTAAGAAGCCAGTAGAAAGCGTGCGAAGGAACTGTCCCTCATTTGTCTGTCAACAATGGCGCAGAGCTAAAACATGTCCTATGTATACCATTTCTCGCACAAGGTCATGTCACTCCTCTCCCGAAACTGCCCCACCGTATTGCCGATCATGGCATCAAGGTTACCGTTGTGAACACCGAGTCCTGTTCATGCGCAAGTGATGGCCGCAAACCAGCTAGATGATGGATCGAATCCGATTGATTTCGTTGCATTTCCGGATGGGCTCGAGACTCGACGAGGAGCGCAAGGATTGGGCGGCGGTGGAGAGCATATCAAGAGTGATGCCAGGTTATTTGCGGGAGTTCATTGAGAAAGTGAAGCGGAAGTCAAAGGGCAATGAAGATGAGCAGATCAACTTTGTAATTGCAGACCTTACTGCCGGATGGGCACTGGAAGTTGCCGAAAGGATGGGTATCAAGCGAGCCGGATTTTGGCCCGCCTCAATTTCGTCTCTGGCCTTGACACTTCATATTCGAAAACCGATTGAGGGTGGAGTCATAGACAACGAGGGTAAGGACCCGTGAGCGAACCCATGAACAGTCAAATCTAGAGAGGCCTTAACATGTGTACTCTCTCTCTCTATTGCTTTATTGGCAGGGGCACATTAAAGAATCATGCAATTAGCTTATGTGCTTGTAGGAACGGGTAGTCTAAAAGATAATCTAATTTCGCCTAAAAAATTCATGTGCACTCCTCCGAAGAATGATGCGATCTCAATATCGAAGGACCTTCCCTCATATAAGAGCGATGACCTCACCCGGGCTTTCCCCCGCACTCCGACGGTGCAGAAAGTATTATTCAACTACGTGTCGACCATCGCCCATCACAGCACATATTCAACCTCATATCTTTGCAATTCGTTCCATGAACTTGAGGCATCGGCTTGTGGAATTATTCCCGGAATTCTCCCAGTTGGTCCATTATTAGCGAGCACCCGATTACTCCATCGCAGGAAGCCTCTTGAGCGAGGATTCGACTTGCTCGAACCGGGCCGGACCAAAGATCCACCCCGATCGAGTCATCTATGTAGCCTTTGGAAGCACAACAATCTTCAGCCCGGACCAATTCTATGAGCTTGCCCACGGCCTCGAGCGCGATCGGCCGACCGTTCTCGTGGGTCGTACGCCCGCAGACATGATCGATGCGAAAGTCAACAAGTTCCACGACATGTTCCTCCAAAGGGTGAGGAATCATGGGAAGGTGATCCAGTGGGCACCACAAGAGGAGGTCCTAGCACACCCTTCGGTGGCGTGCTTCTTCACTCACTGTGGGTGGAATTCTACACTGGAAGGCCTGAGCAATGGGGTCCCACTTCTATGCAAGGCCGTACTTTGCGGATCGCCGAACAGAGCTTCGTATGTGATGTGTGGAGGGTGGGTCTAGGAGTGGATGGCGATGAAAATGGAGTGATAACTAGGCATGAAGTGAGGACAAAGATACTAGCAGTTCTTGGGAGTGATGAGATAAAGGCAAATTGTCAGAGGATGAAGGAGATGGCCAGGAAGAGTGTGAGTGAAGGAGGGTCATCTTTGAAGAATCTGGAGAGCTTCATTGAACTCATAAAGGCTTGAGGGTTGTTTTTTTTTTTTTTTTTTTTCTGGCTCCTGTTACAGTGCTTGCGATAGAACCCTGTTTCACTCTTCTTCAAATTGTTGTCCTCAGGATAGCTTATCTTCTGGTTCTTGTCAGAGTTTGAGGAATAAGCCAAGAAGGTGAGGAAGGACTTATAATTTCTGTATATTCAGTCGTATATTTTACATTGTACAAGCTCCTATTTATAGTACAATGAATGTTTAATGGAAAAAATAAATGAAGACACATTGAATCAAATCCAATCTTGGATTGATATAATTTATCAATTATAATCGCCCGCAATCCCGGATTGATATCATCACAACCTTCTCGATCCGATCACGGTTTCAAGTCCGATCGGCATATCTCCAACGGTTCTCGATTAAGTACAAGCGAATCATGACAAAGTTCTTGGTTTTGTCGGTAATGATTGATGACAACTTAATTCGCAATTCGGGATAAGTAAATGGGTAGGTTAAGGCTCATAAAAGTAGTTTCATCAATGGATTCGGAACAGGAAAGTGGAAGAAATTCTGATATTGAGTTCTAATACACGTGACTCGTGATCATTGACACCGCAGAACAAGCTTTATCTTTTTCCATCAAGTACCTCAATCTCGTTTGGCTCGATGTGAGGTCTCACAAGATTACCTTGGATGGAAATTGCCGATTTGGCACTAATATCGTTAGCTAGTGTTAGATGTCCGAATTGGCGCCCGACCATCAATGCAAAGATCGCAAAAGCGCCATATCAACTCTCTTAAAGGTTCTTTTTTAGAATGAAATTCTTTATGGCGAAAAAAAAGAAAGATGAAATGCAATCACCGGCTGGAATCCAAGGGCCAATACCCACCACAAGAGAATTGCGAGCTCCATTTAAGTCGAAGGACCAAAGACCATGAAATCTGAAACGACCTGTGACAGAAGCATCCCACAAGAGAAAGGCAAGGAAGAAGCAGGAATCAAACGACGGGCTCTTCGAAAAAAAAAAAAAACGATGGGCTCAAACGGCTCCTCGCCTGCGTATCCACTCCAACTTGGCGATCAGCACAGCCTTTTGCTTATTTAAGCGGCGAAAAATCAATTCTATGCTACGTGCCTTCACATAGTGATCAAGCGATGGTCCATGTGCTTCTTAGCCTCAAAAGATGTACCCCGATAGCCCAACCCGCTGCATCTTCCCCTATGTTGGGATATATGATTGTTCATTAAGATAGAGCGGTAGTTCATAGTTCTTTGATGCATGATGATGATATATATCTCAAGGAATTATTTACCCCCATTGCTGTTGTTGCTAATTTTAAAACAAATATACCTTCAATATGTACATCAAAGCCTCATAGAAATGAGCTTAGCAATTACTCAATTTCTCTCTTGGAATTTTACCTTGAATATTTGTTAAACTTTTGTGTAAAAAGAGGAATTTTGTGGAGAAAAGAGAGTAATGAAGAAGAGAAGGTTGTTGTTATTGAACAATTATGTTGAATAATGTATGATTTGGCTGTATTTATAGACAACCAAGCAACACATCTATCGAGAATAAGTACTTTATCCCATCGTCAGCATCTTTCATGATCAATCATCACTTCTCTTCATATCCACAATCCCTACTTTTCGTATCCAATAATCACATTTTTTTCATTCTAAAAAACTATTTCAACACCCTAGCCATCATGAATATCATAGGGAGATCTAAAGCAAACCGCATAATCTATGCCCTCAAAATCTTAAGAGACCAGGAATGCCAACCAAAAGCTTTGGTGGAGGGAGGCCTTTTGTCCACGAAAGTATCTCTAGGAGGGGCAACAAGAACCCGCGACGCATCTCCTCTGGTAGAAATGTGCCACTCGCTCATGAGTATTTCACTGGAATATAATCCTCCGGAAGCGACCCTCATCGTGCTCAACCATCGCAAATCATCATTATGGGTCTCCTCCACAACATTGGATGGAGGCCGCCAGACCTGTAGGAAAGGGATGAGACGACAAGCATCCAAATAAATACGATGTTAATAGGAAAATAAAAGACCAAACAAACTTACATGCTTGAGAGGAATCAACCCCAACTGCAAATGGGCCTCGAAGACAGAAGCAAAACTGGATGGGGATAACTCGTGAACCGAGGGAAAGTTTTTCCATCAAGGTGTGGCTTTGGAACAAAGCTCGGCAGGTACTCAACTGATCAAATAAAGAGAAACTGCCAAAGACTATAGAACAATCAGCATCATAATGATGTTGCCACGTGGTGCATTCCATAGAGAAAAGAAGAAAAGCCAGCTGCGCCCCAAACATACTTAGAGAATGCGTTAATGTTCTCTAGCATCCTCACATTCTCCTCAGAAATAGTACGTTGATGACTCGCAAAAAGGGTCTCAGCCAATAAACATAGAAAGAAATGTCACAATACGTGATTATCCAAAAGTATTCACGTATCCTTGTGAGTGGAGCTTAAGATTATCGAGTGAAAAGTGAGTGATGAAGAATGAATGAATATAATTGGTCTAGAGGTGACGTCAGGACGGTTGGTACTAAGAGTTCTAGCATAAAATTGTTATATCTCTTTAGAGCTCTGAAGGCGGGGTTGACCTTCCATACACAAACTAGTCAAAAGTTAATGCCGCTCTTTTGATAAGGTCATGATAGGCTGAAACTAGTTATTGTGCCTAAAGCGTTTTGTGTGCCTCGCTCGATGAACTAGATACCCGAACTAAGCTTGGTGTGATATAATCTTATACGAAGATGCTATTCCTCATACTATTCTTATGAACAAGTATAAAAGGAAGGCTGGTCTGCTGTTCTTGGGTCACTAGGTGCCATATAGGCTATTCCGCATCCGGGGGAACAGCCGGCCCATGACATGAGCATGTGTAATTCTGATGGAACTCCATACACAAATGGGGATGGACCTTCTACTTGTCTTCCAAAATAAAGGAATGATGGCCAATTTTGATGCACATAGGCTTCAAGACAACCTGCTTCGTACGACCTCCAAGAGGAATCCCCAATATACCAAACTAGCCAAGAGGAGTGGGCCCGGGGCCAACCGGATGAGCGAAGCATGACCATATTCATGTCGAAAAACCACCTTTCGAGGGAGCTCTTGCCAAAGGACCATGGGACAACCTCTAGGATAGGACTGAAGCCTAACTTATCCAATAGCTTTGAGTAATCTCCTTTGCCATCCAAAATCACATCGTTGATTCAACCCAAGCGCCATCATGGTAAGATGGAATTCCAAATACATAGAGTACCAAACATTGGCACAAGGGGACACTTAAATGCCAAAAATTAGAAAAGTAACACTTAAGTACCAAGATTGGAGCAAAATTGATCAATTAAGTGCCAACGGCGAAAAAATCCGGCCAAATTTCATACTTGGCACTTTCCGGCGAAGTAAGTGCAAAATGATGTCGTTTTGAATCTATTCAGACTCATCTTGCAAGAGCCTGAACCTGCTCCAGACTCTACAAAGTCTAAATCTCGAGAAGCAGCTCAGACTTTGGAAGACCAGCAACAAATGATTGTTGAAGATTCAAATGAAGGAAGTGATCATCAACCCGACAAATTAACCAGCAACTAGAAGCATAAGTCCAGTCATCCCAAAGATCTTATTATTGGCGACATTAATGAAGGAATTCGCACAAGATCCAAAAGGCGCGAAGAGTCTAGTCCGTGGCTCTTATTTCGAAATAGAACCCAAAAGCGTAGAAGAAGCTTTATCTGATGAAAGCTAGATTGAAGCTATGCAAGAAGAACTAAGGCAATTCAACATTAATGATGTCTGGGAGTTAACTCCTAAACCGAAAGGTAAAACTATTATTGGTGCTAAATGGGTTTTCAGCAACAAGATGGACGAGAAAGGAAAGGTCATAGGAAACAAAGCAAGACTCGTGGCCAAGGGATATACGCAAGAAGAAGGGATAGACTATGACGAGACTTACGCACCAGTAGCAAGGTTAGAAGCAATTCGATTATTACTTGCTTTTGCTTATTATAAGAATTTCAGGTTATTCCAAATGGACGTCAAAAGCGCTCTCCTAAATGGATTTATCCATGAGGAAGTCTATGTGGAACAACCACCCGGGTTTGAAGACCCAAGGAAACCAGACTCAGTATTCAGACTCAAAAAGGTTTTATATGGTCTAAAGCAAGCACCTCGAGCTTAGTACGACAGGCTGAGTAAGTTTTTAATTCAAAACGGCTTTGTAAAGGGTAAAGTAGACACTACTCTGTTTATCAAAAGAGAAAGCAAAAGTTTTGTGCTTGTTCAAATATATGTTGATGATATTATTTTTGGATCCCTTAATGAAAGTCTGTGCAAGAAATTCTCTAAGACTATGCAGGATGAATTTGAAATGAGCATGATGGGTGAGTTAACCTTCTTTCTCGGGCTTCAAATGAAACAAATGAAGGAATGAACTTTTATTCATCAAGAAAAATATGCTAATGATCTTGTCAAGAAGTTTGACTGGATAATTGCAAAAAGGCTGATATACCAATGTCAAGGTCCTTGAAGATAGACAAAGATGAAGGAGGAAAGAGAGTCGACCAGAAGCTATACAGGAGTATCATTAGCTCACTTCTTTATTTTACTACTTCTAGACCTAACATTTTGTTTAGTGTTTGCATTTGTGCCAGATTTCAAGCAGACCCTAAAGAATCTCATCTAAGTGCTGCAAAGCGTATTATCAAATATATTGCTTCAACTTCAAGTCTTGGTCTTTGGTATCCTAAAAAGGGAGACTTTACTCTTCTTGGATACTCAAACGCAGACCTAGCCGGATGCAGAGTTGATAGAAAGAGCACCTCGAGTACCTATCAACTACTTGGAAAAATAGGACGGTGTCATGGTTTTCAAGGAAGCAAAGTACAGTAGCTCTCTCTACAGCAGAAGCAGAATATGTAGCTCTTGGAAGTTGTTGTTCACAAATTCTGTGGATAAAACAACAGCTAAGAGACTTTGGAATTGAAGATTCATGCACAGAAATTAAATGTGACAACACCAACGCAATCAATCTCACCAAAAATCCAATTCTTCACTCAAGAGCAAAGCATATAGAGATTCGACATCACTTCATTAGAGATCATGTTCAAAATGGAGAAGTTTCGATTCAGTTTGTTGACTCAAAGAACCAGGCGGCGGATATATTCACAAAGCCTTCGGAGAAAAATCAATTTGAAATCATCCGTTCCAGACTCAACATTTTGAGGTTTGAAGAAGTTAAAGTCTAGAGACTCTCAGACTCAGACAAGCAAGATTTTGACTGTAAGTTATTCTCTCTCATGTTAAATCTCGAAAAGGTACGACCATCAACCGTGTTTGATTATTGCTATCTTTAATTGATGTGATTATTGCAACGTTTCCAAAAATGAGTTATTTTTTTGAAATGACTATTATCTCGAAAAAGGCAGTTATTTTTTAAAAATGCATCTTTTTACTTTCTATTACGACGTCCCGTATGCCTCTCTCCAACTGTTTATACACTGTTATTTCTTCTTCGCTTTACTCTCAAAAACCCTAAGAGAACACCGATCTTCCATTCCTATTTTCTTCTCTTGTTTAATCTTCGAAAAAGTTGTCATCTTTCTTGGGAAAGTCAAGTTTGGAATCTTTCAAAGACTGTGAAAGATGTCGTCTCAAAGGAAGTTTTCGAGGATCGCAAGCAGGGGACTGCAAATGCGTGAGGGGCCTACGCACTTCGATCTCACCGAGGAATAAGAGTCTCCTAGTCGAGCTTGAGAGCCCACAACATTGCTAGTCAATGTTGCTTACATTTGTGGTCCATGGAATTATTCATCTATCACATGATGTTTGTACTCATTTGTGAAATTTGTGGTTCATCTTTATCATTTCCTAAAGAGTGGACTTCCAACTTTTCCAAACCTAATGACTATATGTGGCCCAATTCCTCAATTATTTTATGAACATCATCATCATCATCTTTACGTGGGTCTATTGACAATTGTGGAGCTAAATAGCTCATGAATTCGGAACGGCTTAAGGATGTAGCTCAATTGCTACCAAAATGCTAAATTGGTTGCTTTAGTCAAGGGTTCCGTGTGGATCTCATTCAGCAAATTTGACGACCCGGTTAAGGTTAGTTGATGCATTAGCCACATGAACTACTTGCTTGTAGTAGTCAATGTTGCTTTTATTTATGGTCCATGGAATTATTATCTATCACATAATGTCTGCACTCATTTGTGGAATTTGTTGTTCATCTTTATCATTTCCTAGAGAGGGGACTTCCAACTTTTCCAAGCCTAATGACTATATATGGCCCCATTCCTCAATTATTTTTAAACCTAATAAACATCATTAACATATTTACATGGAACTAGCGACAATTGTGGAGCTGACAGCTCACGAATTCGAAACGACTTAAGGATATAGCTCAATTTCTACCAAAATACTAAATTGATTGCTTTAGTAATAGATTCCCGTGGATCTCACTCAGTAGATTTGACGGCCCGATTGAGGTTAGTTAACGCATTAGCCACATGAAATACTTGCTCGCTGCTAGTCAATATTGCTTGCATTTACGGTCCATGGAATTATTCATCTATAACATTATGTTGGTACTCATTTTTTGGAATTTGTGGCTCATCTTTATCATTTCCTAGATAGAGGACTTCCAACTTTTCCAAACCTAATGATTATATGTGGCCCCGTTCCTCAATAATTTTTTTTTTCCTAATGAACATCATCAACGTCTTTAGTGGGGCTATCAAATGGAGCTTATGGCTCATGAAGTTGGAACGACTTAAAAAAGTAGCTCAATTGCTGTCAAAATACTAAATTGATTGCTTTGGTAATGGGTTCTACGTGGATCTCCCTCAGCAGATTTGGCGGCCTGATTGAGGTTAGTCGACCCATTAGCCACATCAAATACTCATTCGTTGCTAGTCAATGTTGCTAACATTTATGGTCCATGGAGTTATTCATCCATCAAAAGATGATTGTACTGATTTGTGGAATTTATGGTTCATCTTTACCATTTCCTAGAGAGTGGACTTCCAACTATTCCAAACCTAATGGCTATATGTGGCCCCATTCCTCAATTATTTTTAAACTTAATGTCCATAATCAACATCTTTAGTAGGGCTATCGACAATTGTGGAACTAATAGTGTAACATCCCAGATTTTCAATCCCATTTTCTCTTTTGGATAAATCGAGCATTTCATTGATGTGCCTATAGGGCTATTCTCAGAGCTGATCACTCTCAAGACAACTAGACTATCAGGGAAATCCATTAAGAATTTTAAGGCAAATAGACTTGAGAATTCGACCAGGAATCAGCTTCTCGACCGTGTCCATCTTTAGAGGTCATTACGTCACATATATAAATCGATTTGAAATCGAGATAGGTCGGTTCGACTAAAATATATGGCTAATCGTGAGTGACACCACTAAATTGAAAAATTCTCGTCGGCCGACGCTAGAATGATTTTCTTATTATTTTGGTACCCCGTGTCCATATTTGAATAATTGAGATTTTGACAACAGCGACAGTCGCCAATATGTCGAGTGGATTCATTGTGGCTCGAAGAAAATCGACCACGGGTCATTTGCACTAAAAATCTCTAAAAACTACCCGGTAGCCTAAGTCACGCTAAAAACGCGTCGAGTGGAAATTAACCATGAATTTAAGTCCGATTTCAGAAATTGAAAGTTCTGTCATGTCACGATCTATTCTTAGAATGTCGACTTAGTCTCGGAAGATTTTTCAGAGATTCCGAGATTTTTACGGAAAAATCGTTTCGAACGTTGAGGAAAATTAGCGGAAATTTAGACAGACCAAATTAAAGGAAATTTGGACTTGCAAGCCGAACTATTTGATGAGGGGCACTTGTAGAAATTATGTGGGCTTTTTCCACATCAAATTTGGACATTAAATTGAAGAATTCGGAATTAGGCATGGGCAGCAACTTTGGCTTCAAAAATTGGATAATTGGTGGTCTATTTTGTGGTATTATTGAGCAAGAAAGTAATATAGGGAACATGGTGATATTTATGCAAGCCTAGGGGGAGACAAGGCCTTAATTGAATGGATATGGATTGTTGACTTTCTTCCCTCCTTCGGCAACTTCCTCCTCACGCATGCCCCTGCTTTCCTCTCTCCTACGTGCGCCGAGTTCCTCCTCTCACAGCCAAGTCTTGCTTTTGCTTCACTTTCGATTTTCCTTCGAAGTCTAGCAGCCCGTCCTCGTCAATCTCGGCTGCGTGCCCTCTTCCTTTCACCGCCCAACACCTACCGAAGACACGCATGCCTCACCTCCTCCATCCACCTCACGCCTCTCTTCCACCGAAGCCCACACCGCTTTGCACGCCCATGTCTTCATTTGCGGGGTCAACTTCCTTCTACGTTGAAGTCCAACGGTTGACCTCACTCCACCGATCCCTCTCCACATTGAAGTCTCCACCGATTCTTTCATTTCCTTCGCCCGTAGCCAACCTCTTCCGCCAGCAACGAAGACAGCAGCTCCTTCCATCTGTGCTCGATCATTTCGTGGACTCAACCCAAATGATCCACCGAAGCCTGCAGCAGCCCAATCTCTAGCAGTCTTCAGCCTACAATCAGCCCCAAATAATTTTACGAGCCCGCTTCTTCTTCGTGGATAAGCCCGAGAAGCCAGCAATTCAGCCCAAGTAAAGCCCACTTGGTTCAATCCATTTTCAGCAGGCTCAAGCCCGTTCAGTCTAAGCCTAGCATTTGCTGTGGGCTTGCAAGCCTTGGGCCCGGTCCAAGCTCGTTGGTGTCGTTGCGAGCCCAAGTTCGGCCGCTGTTGCGCCGTCATCGCGGTGTTCAGGTCTTCGCAAATCAAGTGAGTTTTGCTCACTAATACTTTCTTAGTTTGCTAATTATGCTTAAATATTTAATTAACTGCAATTATGTGATTAGGTTAGAGTAGATTAATTATTATTAATTAAATGTGATGCATTTTAGACATTTTGGTTGTGAAATTAGCAAGTAGATATAGTCTACTATTTATTGAATGCATCTCGTGATTTTTCCCGACCCTTATCGGGCTTCAATTAGGCATTACGGGCCTAAATTGGATTTTTTAGTATTTAATTATTAATTTTCGAAATTAATTTAATTAATTAATTATTTTTCCGAAAATTAGGCAAGGATAGCCGACGATCGGAATTTTATGCTGATTGTTGTGGCGCATCCGTTTATTTAATTGAGCTCTATTTCATGCTGAATTGAATTATTTGTGAAAGTGGAATTATTCTTTAATTGGATAATCATTGGTTATTAATTGAAAAATAACCAGGCATCGGTTGATAATGCCAAAATATTTGAGTGGACTACAAAAAATGTGTGAGTTATGGAAAGGAAAATATTATATTTTGGTTAAGGCCGATCGTGTCCCCCACACACGGCTACTTTATCAAGAATGATATATAGATGGAATTGATTGTATGATTGAAATGGTATACTATATCGGCCTACGGGCGATATGTCGTCTGCCTAGAGAGAGCAATATACTAGTATACTATATCAACCTATGGGCGATATGTCAACTTAGTAGAGAAAAGTATACCTTATTAGTTTTGATGGAATATGTTGGTATACGACTGGATGAGGAGTGTGATCCAATCCTCTTTGTGAACCCCGTTTATAGGTGGTTAAGTGTGAGATTAGACCTTTGTGAATAGTATGGTAAAATACTTTGAGGTGTGGGTGTATAAAAGTTGGTTGTAATCTCAATATGAAAAATATGACCTTACTTTTCTATCACATTGTTTTATTATCAGGGATTATAATTGCTTTCGCATGTGCATATAAAATAAAAAAATAAAAAAAGGGGTCGGCGATACGTCCTGGGATATCGCATTCTAAAATCGACCAAAGATGAGATATGTGCATGCGTTCGAGGATCGGGGCGTGACAAATAGCTTACGAAGTCAGAACGACTTAAATATGTAGCTTAATTGCTGCCAAAATACTAAATTGATTGCTTTAGTAATGAGTTCCGTGTGGATCTCGCTCAACAAATTTGACAGCACGATTGAGGTTAGTTGATGCATTAGCCACATGAAATACATGCTCATTGCTGGTCAATGTTACTTACATTTATGGTCCATGGAATTATTCATCTTTCACAAGATGTTTGTACTCGTTTGTGGAATTTGTGGTTCATCTTTAACATTTCCTAAAGTGTGGACTTCCAACTTTTCCAAACCTAATGACTATATGTGGCCCCATTCTTCAATTATTTTTAAATCTAATGAACATCATCAACTCGGCAATTGTGGAGTGATAGCTCACAAAGTTGGAACCACTTAAGGATGTAGCTCAATTGCTGCCAAAATATTAAATTGATTGCTTTAATAATGGGTTCCGTGTGGATCTCGCTCAGCAGATTTGACGGGTTAGTTGATGCATTAGCCACATGAAATACTTGCTCGTTTCTTGGTCAATGTTGCTTACATTTATGGTGCATGGAATTATTTATCTATCACATGATTTTTGTACTCATTTGTAGAATTTGTGGTTCATCTGTATCATTTCTTAGAGAGTGGACTTCCAGCTATTCCAAACCTAATGACTATATGTGGTCCCATTCCTCGATTATTTTAAAACCTAATGACTATATGTGGTCCCATTCCTCGATTATTTTAAAACCTAATGAACATCATCAACATCTTTAGTGTCATTTCTTAGAGAGTGGACTTCTAGCTATTCCAAGCCTAATGACTATATGTGGTCCCATTCCTCGATTATTTTAAAACCTAATGAACATCATCATCTTTAGTGGGGCTATCGACAATTGTGGAGTGATTGCTCAAAAAGTCGAACGACTTAAGGATGTAGTTTAATTGCTGCCAAAATACTAAATTGATTGCTTTAGTAACAAGTTCCGTGTGGATCTCGCTCGCCAAAAAGCCTAGTACCAAAGTCCCTCGAGTCACTTCATAACGAGACAATTACGGTCGAATCCGAGCTTTAAGAAGAAGTAGAAAGAAAGCGTGCGAAGGAACCGTCCCTCATTTGCTGTCAACAATGGCGAGCTAAAACATGTCCTATGTATACCATTTCCCGCACAAGGTCATGTCACTCCTCTCCCGAAACCGGCCCCACCGTATTGCGATCATGGCATCAAGGTTACCGTTGTGAACACCGAGTCTGTTCATGCGCAAGTGATGGCCGCAAACCAGCTAGATGATGGATCGAATCCGATTGATTTCGTTGCATTTCCGGATGGGCTCGAGGCGACGAGGAGCGCAAGGATTGGGCGAAGCCGCTGGAGAGCATATCAAGAGTGATGCCAGGTTATTTGCGGGAGTTCATTGAGAAAGTGAAGCAAAGAGTCAAAGGGCAATGAAGATGAGCGAGATCAACTTTGTAATTGCGGACCTTCTATCCGGATGGGCACCGGAAGTTGCCGAAAGGATGGGTATCAAGCGAGCCGGATTTTGGCCCGCCTCAATTTCGTCTCTGGCCTTGACACTTCATATTCGAAAACTGATTGAGGGTGGAGTCATAGACAACGAGGGTAAGGACCCGAGCGTAACCCATGAACAGTCAAATCTAGAGAGGCCTTAACATGTGTACTCTCTCTCTCTATTGCTTTATTGGCAGGGGCACATTAAAGAATCATGCAATTAGCTTATGTGCTTGTAGGAACAGGTAGTCTAAAAGATAATCTAATTTCGCCTAAAAAATTCATGCAGGCACTCCTCTGAAGAATGATGCGATCTCAATATCGAAGGACCTTCCCTCATATAAGAGCGATGACCTCACTGGGCTTTCCCTGCACCCGACGGTGCAGAAAGTATTATTCAACTACGTGTCGACCATCGCCCATCACAGCACATATTCAACCTCATATCTTTGCAATTCGTTCCATGAACTTGAGGCATCGGCTTGTGGAATTATTCCCGGAATTCTCCCGGTTGGTCCATTATTAGCGAGCACCCGATTACTCCATCGCGAGAGGAAGCCTCTTGAGCGAGGATTCGACTTGCTCGAACCGGGCCGGACCAAAGCATCCACCCCAGTCAGTCATCTATGTAGCCTTTGGAAGCACAACAATCTTCAGCCCGGACCAATTCTATGAGCTTGCCCACGGCCTCGAGCAGATCGGCCGACCGTTCCTGTGGGTCGTACGCCCAGACATGACTGATGCGAAAGTCAACAAGTTCCACGACATGTTCCTCCAAAGGGTGAGGAATCATGGGAAGGTGATCCAGTGGGCACCACAAGAGGAGGTCCTAGCACACCCTTCGGTGGCGTGCTTCTTCACTCACTGTGGGTGGAATTCTACACTGGAAGGCCTGAGCAATGGGGTCCCACTTCTATGCAGGCCGTACTTTGCAGATCAGCGCCTGAACAGGAGCTTCGTATGTGATGTGTGGAGGGTGGGTCTAGGAGTGGATGGCGATGAAAATGGAGTGATAACTAGGCATGAAGTGAGGACAAAGATACTAGCAGTTCTTGGGAGTGATGAGATAAAGGCAAATTGTCAGAGGATGAAGGAGATGGCCAGGAAGAGTGTGAGTGAAGGAGGGTCATCTTTGAAGAATCTGGAGAGCTTCATTGAACTCATAAAGGCTTGAGGGTTGTTTTTTTTTTTTTTTTTTTTTCTGGCTCTGTTACGGTGCTTGCGATAGAACCCTGTTTCACTCTTCTTCAAATTGTTGTCCTCGGGATAGCTTATCTTCGGTTCTTGTCGAGTTTGAGGAATAAGCCAAGAAGGTGAGGAAGGACTTATAATTTCTGTATATTCGTCGTATATTTTACATTGTACAAGCTCCTATTTATAGTACAATGAATGTTTAACTGGAAAAAATAAATGAAGACACATTGAATCAAATCCAATCTTGGATTGATATAATTTATCAATTATAATCGCCCGCAATCCTGGATTGATATCATCACAACCTTCTCGATCCGATCACGGTTTCAAGTCCGATCCCGGCATATCTCCAACGGTTCTCGATTAAGTACAAGCGAATCATGACAAAGTTCTTGGTTTTGTCGGTAATGATTGATGACAACTTAATTCGCAATTCGGGATAAGTAAATGGGTAGGTTAAGGCTCATAAAAGTAGTTTCATCAATGGATTCTGGAACAGGAAAGTGGAAGAAATTCTGATATTGAGTTCTAATACACGTGACTCGTGATCATTGACACCGCAGGAACCAAGCTTTATCTTTTTCCATCAAGTACCTCAATCTCAGTTTGGCTCGATGTGAGGTCTCACAAGATTACTTGGATGGAAATTGCCGATTTGGCACTAATATCGTTAGCTAGCCGTTAGATGTCCGAATTGGCGCCCGACCATCAATGCAAAGCATCGCAAAAGCGCCATATCAACTCTCTTAAAGGTTCTTTTTAGAATGAAATTCTTTATGGCGAAAAAAAAAGAAAGATGAAATGCAATCACCGGCTGGAATCCAAGGGCCAATACCCACCACAAGAGAATTGCGAGCTCCATTTAAGTCGAAGGACCAAGCACCATGAAATCTGGAAACGACGCGTGACAGGAAGCATCCCACAAGAGAAAGGCAAGGAAGAAGCAGGAATCAAACGACGGGCTCTTCGACCAAAAAAAAAAAACGATGGGCTCAAACGGCTCCTCAGTTGCGTATCCACTCCAACTTGGCGATCAGCACAGCCTTTTGCTTATTTAACTGGCGAAAAATCAATTCTATGCTACGTGCCTTCACATAGTGATCAAGCGATGGTCCACAGGCTTCTTAGCCTCAAAAGATGTACCCTGATAGCCCAACCTGCTGCATCTTCCCCTATGTTGGGATATATGATTGTTCATTAAGATAGAGCGGTAGTTCATAGTTCTTTGATGCATGATGATGATATATATCTCAAGGAATTATTTACCCCCATTGCTGTTGTTGCTAATTTTAAAACAAATATACCTTCAATATATACATCAAAGCCTCATAGAAATGAGCTTAGCAATTACTCAATTTCTCTCTTGGAATTTTACCTTGAATATTTGTTAAACTTTTGTGTAAAAAGAGGAATTTTGTGGAGAAAAGAGAGTAATGAAGAAGAGAAGGTTGTTGTTATTGAACAATTATGTTGAATAATGTATGATTTGGCTGTATTTATAGACAACCAAGCAACACATCTATCGAGAATAAGTACTTTATCCCATCGTCAGCATCTTTCATGATCAATCATCACTTCTCTTCATATCCGCAATCCCTACTTTTCGTATCCAATAATCACATTTTTTTCATTCTAAAAAACTATTTCAACACCCTAGCCATCATGAATATCATAGGGAGATCTAAAGCAAACCGCATAATCTATGCCCTCAAAATCTTAAGAGACCAGGAATGCCAACCAAAAGCTTTGGTGGAGGGGGACCTTTTGTCCACGAAAGTATCTCTAGGAGGGGCAACATGAACCCGTGACGCATCTCCTCTGGTAGAAATGTGCCACTCGCTCATGAGTATTTCACTGGAATATAATCCTCCGGAAGCGACCCTCATCGTGCTCAACCATCGCAAATCATCATTATGGGTCTCCTCCACAACATTGGATGGAGGCCGCCAGACCTGTAGGAAAGGGATGAGACGACAAGCATCCAAATAAATACGATGTTAAAAGGAAAATAAAAGACCAAACAAACTTACATGCTTGAGAGGAATCAACCCCAACTGCAAATGGGCCTCGAAGACAGAAGCAAAATGAATGGGGATAACTCGTGAACTGAGGGAAAGTTTTGCCATCAAGCTGTGGCTTTGGAACAAAGCTCGGCAGGTACTCAACTGATCAAATAAAGAGAAACTGCCAAAGACTATAGAACAATCAGCATCATAATGATGTTGCCAGGTGGTGCATCCCAAAGAGAAGAAGAAGAAAAGCCAGCTGCGTCCCAAACACACTTAGAGAGTGCGTTAATGTTCTAACAATATAAATCCATAAATTAAACCAATTGTTGCCAAAATTCCAGCCCTCCTCCTTAGCTCCGAATTTCCTCATTTTGACTCTAATTTCTGCACGAAATTCTTCAATTTGAGGCCCGATTTTGTTGAAGAAAAAGCCCACATAAATTTCTATAAGTTCCCAACGTCAAATAGCTCGGCTTAAAAGTCAAAATTCCCTTCAAATGAACGCATCTGAATTTTCCGTTCATTTTCCAAATCATCCGAATTGATTTTCCATAAAAATCTTGGAATCTCCAAAAAATCTTCGGAGGATAAGTCGACATTCCTAAAATGAATTGTGACACGATAAAACTTTCAATTTCTGAAATCGAGTTCACTTTCGCTGTTAATTTCAATCTGACGTAATTTTAGTGCGTCCTAATCTATCGGGTAGCTTTTATGAATTTTTAATGCAATTGACCCGCGGTCGTTTAGTTTCGAGCCACAACATACATCTTCGACACATCGATGACTCTCGGTGGTCGTGAAAATCTCAAAGTTTCATATACGGACATAAGGTAAGAAAATAACAAAAAAAATTGATCTAGTACCGTTCGACAGAAATTTTGCAATTAGGTGGAATCAGGCACGCACTAATCACATATCTCTATCGAATCGATCTATCTCCGGTCTCTGATCGATTTTGACGGTACCGTAATGACCCTTGCAGATTAGCATGGTCAAGAAGTCAATTCCGAGTCAAATTCTCAAGGTTATTGCATCTAGATTCCTTAACGGCTTCACCTGATAAGCTAGTTAACTCGTAAGTGGCCAACTTAGAGAAAAAGGCTATAGGCACGTCGATGAAAAACCATTTCATCTCATCGAAATCAAACTAAAAAATTAGGATGTCACATGACAGCTCACGAATGCGAAACGACTTAAGGATATAGCTCAATTACTGCCAAAATACTAAATTGATTGCTTTAGTAATAGATTCCCGTGGATCTCACTCAGTAGATTTGACGGCCCGATTGAGGTTAGTTAATGCATTAGCCACGTGAAATACTTGCTCGCTGCTAGTCATTATTGCTTACATTTATGGTCCATGGAATTATTCATCTATCACATTATGTTGGTACTCATTTTTTGGAATTTGCAGCTCATCTTTATCATTTCCTAGATAGTGGACTTCAAACTTTTCCAAACCTAATGATTATATGTGGCCCCATTCCTCAATTATTTTAAAACCTAATGAACATCATCAACGTCTTTAGTGGGGCTATCGAATGGAGCTGATGGCTCATGAAGTCGGAACAACTTAAAAAAGTAGCTCAATTGTTGTCAAAATACTAAATTGATTGCTTTAGTAATGGGTTCCGCGTGGGTCTCCCTCAGCAGATTTGGTGGCCCGATTGAGGTTAGTCAACGCATTAGCCACATGAAATACTCATCCGTTGCTAGTCAATGTTGCTTACATTTATGGTCCATGGAGTTATTCATCCATCAAAAGAAGATTGTACTCATTTGTGGAATTTATGGTTCATCTTTACCATTTCCTAGAGAGTGGACTTCCAACTATTCCAAACCTAATGACTATATATCGCCCCATTCCTCAATTATTTTTAAAGTTAATGACCATAATCAACATCTTTAGTAGGGCTATCAACAATTGTGGAGCTAATAGCTCATGAAGTCAAAACGACTTAAAGATGTAGGTTAATTGCTGCCAAAATACTAAATTGATTGTTTTAGTAATGGGTTGCGTGTGGATCTCGATCAGCAAATTTGACAGCACGATTGAGGTTAGTTGACGCATTAGCCACATGAAATACTTGCTCATTGCTGGTCATTGTTACTTACATTTATGGTCCATGGAATTATTCATCTTTCACAAGATGTTTGTACTCATTTGTGGAATTTGTGGTTCATCTAACATTTCCTAAAGTGTGGACTTCCAACTTTTCCAAACCTAATGACTATATGTGGCCTCATTCTTCAATCATTTTTAAATCTAATGAACATCATCAACTCGACAATTGTGGAGCTGATAGCTCACAAAGCTGGAACCACTTAAGGATGTAGCTCAATTGTTGCCAAAATATTAAATTGATTACTTTAGTAATGGGTTCCATGTGGATCTCGCTCAGCAAATTTGACGGGTTAGTTGATGCATTAGCCACATGAAATACTTGCTCGTTACTGGTCAATGTTGCTTACATTTATGGTGCATGGAATTATTTATCAATCACATGATTTTTGTACTCATTTGTAGAATTTGTGGTCCATCTTTATCATTTCTTAGAGAGTGGACTTCCAGCTATTCCAAACCTAATGACTATCCGTGGCCCCATTCCTCGATTATTTTAAAACCTAATGAACATCATCAACATCTTTAGTGGGGCTATCGACAATTGTGGAGCTGATAGCTTACGAAGTCAGAACGACTTAAGGATGTAGTTTAATTGCTGCCAAAATACTAAATTGATTGCTTTAGTAACAAGTTCCGTGTGGATCTCGCTCAACAGAAAGCCTAGTACCAAAGTCCCCCAGAGTCACTTCATAACGAGACAATTACAGTCGAATCTGAGCTTTAGGAAGCCAGTAGAAAGCATGCGAAGGAACTGTCCCTCATTTGTTGTCAACAATGGCAGAGCTAAAACATGTCCTATGTATATCATTTCTTTTACAAGGTCATGTCGCTCCTCTCCTGAAGCTGTCCCACTGTATTGCTGATCATGGCATCAAGGTTACCGTTGTGAAAACCGAGTCTGTTCATGCGCAAGTTATGGCTGCAAACCAGCTAGATGATGGATCGAATCCGATTGATTTCATTGCATTTCCAGATGGGCTGGAGACCGACGAGGAGCGCAAGGACTGGGCGAAGCTAGTGGAAAGCATATCAAGAGTGATGCCAGGTTATTTGCAAGAGTTCATTGAGAAAGTGAGGCAGCAGTCAAAGGGCAACGAAGATGAGCAGATCAACTTTGTAATTGCAGACCTTACTACCGGATGGGCACTGGAAGTTGCCGAAAGGATGGGTATCAAGCGAGCTGGATTTTGGGCCGCCTCAGTTTCGTCTCTGGCCTTGATACTTCATATTCGAAAGCTGATTGAGGGTGGAGTCATAGACAACGAGGGTAAGGACCCAGAGCTAGAACCCCTGAACAGTCAAATCTAGAGAAGCCTTAATATGTGATGTACTCTCTCTCTCTCGATTGCTTTATTGGCAGGGGGCACATTAAAGGATCATACAATTAGCTTATGTGCTTGTCGGAACAGGTAGTCTAAAAGATAATCTAATTTCGCCTAAAAAATTCATGCAGGCATTGCTCTGAAGAATGATGCGATCTCAATATCGAAGGACCTTCCCTCATTTAAGAGCGATGACCTCACCTGGACTTTCCCTGAAGACCTGACGGTGCAGAAAGTAATATTTAACTGGGCGTCGACCATCGTCCATCACAGCACATATTCAACCTCATATCTTTGCAATTCATTCCATGAACTTGAGGCGTAGGCTTGTAAAATTACTCCTGGAGTTCTCCCGGTTGGTCCCCATTGTTAGCAAGCACCCGATTACTCCATCACAGAGGAAGCCTGTGGAACAAGGATTCGACTTGCTCGAACTGGCTGGACCAGCATCCACCCCAGTCGGTCATCTATGTTGCCTTTGGAAGCACAACAATCTTCAGCCCAGAGCAATTCTATGAGCTTGCCCATGGCCTCGAGCAGATCGGCTGACCGTTCCTGTGGGTTGTACGCCCAGACATGACTGTAGCGCCAGTCAACAAGTTCCACGGCACGTTCCTCCAAAGGGTGAAGAAGCATGGGAAGGTGGTCCAATGGGCACCACAAGAGGAGGTCCTAGCACACCCTTCAGTGGCATCCTTCTTCACTCACTGTGGGTGGAATTCTACACTGGAAGGCCTGAGCAATGAGGTCCCACTTCTATGCGGGCCCTACTTTGCAGATCAGCGCCAGAACAGGAGCTTCATATGTGATGTGTGGAGGGTGGGTCTAGGAATGGAGGGCGATGAAAATGGAGTGATAACTAGGCATGAAGTGAGGACAAAGATACTAGAAGTTCTTGGGAGTGATGAGATAAAGACAAATTGTCAGAGGATGAAGGAGATGGCCAGGAAGAGTGTGAGTGAAGGAGGGTTCCTTGAAGAATCTGGAGAGCTTCATTGAACTCATAAAGGCTTGAGGGTTATTATTTGTTGCTTCTGTTACAGTGCCTAAGAAAGAACTCTGTTTTACTCTTCTTCAAATTGTTGTCCTCTGGATAGTTGATCTTCTGGTTCTCAGTCAAGTACAGGCGAATCATGACAAAGTTCTCGGTTTTGTAGGTAATGATTGATGACAACTTAATTCGCAATTCAGGATAAGCAAATGGGTATGTTAAGGCTCATGAAAGCAGTTTCATCAACAGGGACATGATCATAAAAAAGCTGCCGAGGTCTGGTTTATCTCAAGGGAACAAGACTAAATTATTTAGAGACTAAATAATGTTCATTTTCTTAATGGATGCGCAATCAACTGCTTCAACCGTTAGCCTCTTTATAAATTTCCTCCAATACTCTCCATTAAGAAAAGCGAAGATTGTAGTTTTATCTCCTCGGGCAACTGATTTGGGAAGAGATCTTCCTGGAGTCATGGGAGCTGCGCTATGTCCACTACTTGTGGACGAATTCCTCTTCTCCCACACTGAGAAGACATTCCACCTCCTCTGCCCCCAAGACTTGCTTGATGATATGCGCAGTGAGAAGAGGACACGATGTGCTCCGACTGTGGATTTTGCCTCACCAATTTGTCTTGGGGAACTACAAGATATCAATCCACTGTCGCAACGAACAGGCAATTGAACAGCATCGCTGCCATATGTAGGGTCTTGATGCAGCGTAGAGTCACTAAGCCTCCTCCTGGGATGATCATCTACTTCTGCTCTAATTCAATGCTCATGGCTTGGCCATCCTGCATCTTTCCCCTTCATGACCTGTTCAGCTTCAGTTTTGGGCTTTCATACACCACCATTATATGGTCAAGACTCACCTGAGCCAGTTCTTCTGCCAATGGCTCCACAATGAACCGTTGAGTCTCCTCCGGTTGGCTTTGTATCCACTTCTATAGTGCTTGTGCTTCAACATGCTGCCTCTCACTCAGCAACTTTCTGTGAACATAGGTAGACCTCCTTCTGGGTAGAAGAGGTTTTGGTACTAGGTTCACTAGTTATACGCGTTTCGTAATTGCTTTGAGCACCATTTGGATTTCTTTTCTCTCGACCTTTTCCTTTTCTTTCTCTCTCAAAGTAGGCTGTCTAAGGAACCTATCTACATTTTCCCAGTTTCCAAATGTTGGGAACTGTGAGCGCCGTTGCTACATTAACCAACAACAGAGTTGAAAACGACCAAGCAAAATGACTGTAGCCCATCTTCTCCAATGGTTCCAAGTATTCTCCTTGGCTATCCAAATCAGACCCCTGACTGAACCCAAGTTCCATCACGGGAAGATGCAGCTAAAAGAGAAAACTGCACAAAGATTTGCAAGTGCAAAAACAAAATCAGTACCTTGTTGTGCCAAACCCAGGTGGAAGGGTGGTCCCGTTGATTTGGAAGGACCTGGGTTCCGACAAGTGATTAGGAGTCTAACTTGAGGATGTTGCCAAACAAAATCATTCCTCAATTATTTTTAAACCTAATGAACATCATCAACATCTTTACATGAGGCTACTGATAATTGTGGGGCTAATAACTCACGAAGTCAGAACGGCTTAAGGATGTAGCTCAATTGCTACCAAAATACTAAATTGATTGCTTTAGTAATGGGTTTCGTGTGGATCTTGCTCAGAAAATTTGACGACCCAGTTGAGGTTAGTTGACGCATTGGCCACATGAAATACTTGCACGTTGCTGGTCAATGTTGCTTACATTTATGGTCCATGGAATTTTTCATCTATCACATGATGTTTGTACTCATTTGTGAAATTTGTGGTTCATCTTTATCATTTCCTAAAGAGTGGACTTCCAACTTTTCCAAACCTAATGACTATATGTGGCCTCATTCCTCAATTATTTTTAAACCTAATGAACATCATCATCATCTTTACATGGGTCTATTGACAATTGTGGAGCTAATAGCTCATGAATTTGGAACGGCTTAAGGATGTAGCTCAATTGCTACCAAAATGCTAAATTGATTGCTTTAGTCAAGGGTTCCGTGTGGATCTAATTCAGTAGATTTGACGGCCGGTTAAGGTTAGTTGATGCATTAGCCACATGAACTACTTGCTTGTTACTAGTCAATGTTGCTTTTATCTATGGTCCATGGAATTATTCATCTATCACATAATGTTTGCACTCATTTGTGGAATTTGTTGTTCATCTTTATCATTTCCTAAAGAGGGGACTTCCAACTTTTCCAAGCCTAATCACTATATATGGCCCCATTCCTCAATTATTTTTAAACCTAATAAACATCATTAACATATTTACGTGGAACTATCGACAATTGTGGAGCTGACAGCTCACGAATTCGAAACGACTTAAGGATATAGCTAAATTACTGCCAAAATACTAAATTGATTGCTTTAGTAATAGATTCCCCCTGGATCTCACTCAGTAGATTTGACGGCCTGATTAAGGTTAGTTAACGCATTAGCCACATGAAATATTTGCTCGCTGCTAGTCAATATTGCTTACATTTATGGTCCATGGAATTATTCATCTATCACATTATGTTGGTACTCATTTTTTGGAATTTGTGGCTCATCTTTATCATTTCCTAGATAGTGGACTTCCAACTTTTCCAAACCTAATGATTATATGTGGCCCCATTCCTCAATTATTTTTAAACCTAATGAACATCATCAATGTCTTTAGTGGGGCTATCGAATGGAGCTGATGGCTCATGAAGTCGGAATGACTTAAAAAAGTAGCTCAATTGCTGTCAAAATATTAAATTGATTACTTTAGTAATGGGTTCCGCGTGGATCTCCCTCAGCAAATTTGGCAACAGGATTGAGGTTAGTTGACGCATTAGCCACATGAAATACTTGCTCATTGCTGGTCAATGTTACTTACATTTATGGTCCATGGAATTATTCATCTTTCACAAGATGTTTGTACTCGTTTGTGGAATTTGTGGTTCATCTTTAACATTTCCTAAAGTGTGGACTTCCAACTTTTCCAAACCTAATGACTATATGTGGTCCCATTCTTCAATTATTTTTAAATCTAATGAACATCATCAACTCGACAATTGTGGAGCTAATAGCTCACAAAGTCGAAACCACTTAAGGACGTAGCTCAATTGCTGCCAAAATACTAAATTGATTGCTTTAGTAATGGGTTCCATGTGGATCTCGCTCAACAGATTTGATGGATTAGTTGATGCATTAGCTACATGAAATACTTGCTCGTTACTAGTCAATGCTTCTTACATTTATGGTGCATGGAATTGTTTATCTAACACATGATTTTTGTACTCATTTGTAGAATTTGTTTATCATTTCTAAGAGAGTGGACTTCCAACTATTCCAAACCTAATGACTATATGTGGTCCCATTCCTCGATTATTTTTTTAAAACCTAATGAACATCATCAACATCGTTAGTGGGGCTATCGACAATTGTGGAGCTAATAGCTCACGAAGTTAGAATGACTTAAGGATGTAGTTTAATTGCTGCCAAAATACTAAATTGATTGCTTTAGTAACAAGTTCCGTGTGGATCTCGCTCAATAGATTTGACAGCCCGATTTAGGTTAGTTGATGCATTGGCCATATGAAATACTTGCTCGTTGCTGGTCAATGTTGCTTACATTTATGGTCGATGGAATTATTCATCTATCACATGATATTTGTACTCATTTGTGGAATTTGTGGTTCATCTTTATCATTTCCTAAAGAGTGGACTTCCAATTTTTCCAAACTTAATGACTATATGTGGCCCCATTCCTCAATTATTTTTAAACCTAATGAGCATCATCGACATCTTTATATGGGGCTATCAACAATTATGGAGCTGATAGCTCACAAAGTTGGAATGACTTAAGGATGTGGCTCAATTGCTACCAAAATACTAAATTTGGTCAATGAAATTGATTGCTTTAGAAGCTCCATTGTTGAACGATGGCTTTATTAAGAACTGATTCTACATTTACTCCAAATTCGTGCATGGACATGTAAAAATCACATGTCTGTGTCGGGGTAGCTTCACATCACTCGACGTGGAGAGAGCCGACCCCAAAAATGTGTGAAGGATGAGGTGGACCACCGGAAGCAAAAGAATAAAGAGGGGGTTCGTGAGTCATGCATGTCACTTGCGTTTCATTGCTTGACCTTGACTTGTTCACGCTATTTGAATGTGTAATAAAAACTCCAAAAAAAACTCCCAAATATCATTAACTCTGGTTGCGATCAACGGGCATGCTTCTTACAAGAATCAACTTCCCCGGTAAAAAAGAAAAACGAAAACGAAAACTAGAGAATCAAGATAGGGGTTTGGTCTTGCAAGAAAACGACTTCTATGAGACCTAGAGAACAACACAAAGAATTGGTCAATTAATTATTATTATCACCATTGCTGCGAGATATAATTACCAAGAATGTCTCAAATCTATTATACATATGACATTTCATTCTTAAACCTTAAAATTTGGTCAATTTAAAACCTTTTAACAATTTACCAATATAATCAATCCGATCACTTTAGACCAAAAATCATTGACATGGATCTTTGAATGACTTACGCGCACAGCGCGATTGATCTTTGCGGACAATTTTTAAAAATATTAAAAAAATTCTAAACTTTTTCAAATATTATTATTTTTTCTGTTTTTCTTCATTGTGACCCACAATGGTAACCCGTGGATGAGGGGTAGGGCAAGGGGCCTCCTAAGGGCCGATGAGGGCCACCAGCCACAATGAAAAAAACAAAAGACAGAGAAAAAAATATAAAGAATAATAAAAAAATCAGTTTTTATTTTGAAAAATTTTAAAATTTGTCCAAGTTAGTGTTGGCCATCCTACATAACATGGCCAGCGTTAACGTCAATAATTTCCTACTAAAATTAGTCGAAATGACTAAATAAGTGAATTGTTAAAAGGTTTATGACTAAATTGGTTAAATTAAAAGATTTAAGACTGAATTGTCATTCGTACAATTAATTTATGACTTTTTAATAATTTTCCATTACTGTTGCTACTAGGTCACTTTTTTTCCAAAAATGTCTTATAAACTAGGTTTTTATGTTGCATTTTAAAAAAAAAATTTGCCAAAATAGTTTAAATTTTCTTATCAATGAAGTGTTATTAATATCTTATCAGTGCAATTTAATATATATATATATATATATATTTCAATGTGTAAAGCATAATTTTAATGAAAAATGTAATTGCTGAAATTGTTCTTGATAATGTCGTGCATTTTATGGGTCGTTGACCTTTTATAAGTTGATTGACGAGCCTTATTACATGCACACACACACACACACACACACACACACAAAAGATAAAGGTATCGAGAGTTACTGAACTGTCACACAATGTTTAATTAGGTCCCTCAAATATTTTATTCTGTTTTTTGCAATTGGGTTCGTAAACTATAGGTTCGAGTTGGTAATTTCATTAAAAATACAGAGGGAAATGTTGGCGTGGTCGTTAACTGCTGATGGGGTAATTATAATATTAAATGTTTTCAAAATTTTAAAAGATAAAAAATTTGGAAAAGAACGAAAATCATTGGAAAAAACGAAGAAGAAAAATTAAACAAAAGAACATTTCGGAGCGATGCATGTGTCTCCATCTACAAGTAGTTTTCTGCTGCCTTCTGGATTGCATTAGTTTTGCCTAAAGCTAAAAAACAAACCGGCCGTAGACAACTTTGCATCAACACGTTTGCCGAAGACAACTTTGCAACAACCCAAAACTGGAGAGAGTCAATTTGTTGATAACAAAATGCATACGTGAAAAAAACAAACCTGCCGTAGAGAAATTGCTGGCCAGTTGTTTTTTGTCCTTGTTGCCGTCACAGCTTCTGTTCTTTGTGTTAGACGGACAAAGATAAATCTACAGAAAGCCTAGTACCAAAGTCCCTCAGAGTCACTTCATAACGAGACAATTATAGTCGAATCTGAGCTTTAAGAAGCCAGTAGAAAGCGTGCGAAGGAACTCTCCCTCATTTGTTGTCAACAATGGCAGAGCTAAAACATGTCCTATGTATACCATTTCCTGCACAAGGTCATGTCACTCCTCTCCTGAAACTGTCCCACTGTATTGCTGATCATGGCATCAAGGTTACCGTTGTGAACACCGAGTCTGTTCATGCGCAAGTGATGGCCGCAAACCAGCTAGATGATGGATCGAATCCGATTGATTTTGTTGCATTTCCAGATGGGCTTGAGACCGACGAGGAGCGCAAGGACTGGGCGAAGCTGGTGGAGAGCATATCAAGAGTGATGCCAGGTTATTTGCAGGAGTTCATTGAGAAAGTGAAGCAGCAGTCAAAGGGCAATGAAGATGAGCAGATCAACTTTGTAATTGCAGACCTTACTGCTGGATGGGCACTGGAAGTTGCCGAAAGGATGGGTATCAAGCGAGCCGGATTTTGGCCCGCCTCAGTTTCGTCTCTGGCCTTGATACTTCATATTCGAAAGCTGATTGAGGGTGGAGTCATAGACAACGAGGGTAAGGACCCAGAGCTAGAACCCCTGAACAGTCAAATCTAGAGAAGCCTTAATATGTGATGTACTCTCTCTCTCTCGATTGCTTTATTGGCAAGGGGCACATTAAAGGATCATACAATTAGCTTATGTGCTTGTCGGAACAGGTAGTCTAAAAGATAATCTAATTTCGCCTAAAAAATTCATGCAGGCAGTGCTCTGAAGAATGATGCGATCTCAATATCGAAGGACCTTCCCTCATATAAGAGCAATGACCTCACCTGGACTTTCCCTGAAGACCTGACGGTGCAGAAAGTATTATTCAACTGGGCGTCGACCATCGTCCATCACAGCACATATTCAACCTCATATCTTTGCAATTCGTTCCATGAACTTGAGGCATCGGCTTGTGGAATTATTCCCGGAGTTCTCCCAGTTGGTCCATTATTAGCGAGCACCCGATTACTCCATCGCAGAGGAAGCCTCGGAACGAGGATTCGACTTGCTCGAACGGGCCGGACCAAAGATCCACCCCGATCAGTCATCTATGTAGCCTTTGGAAGCACAACAATCTTCAGCCCGGAACAATTCTATGAGCTTGCCCACGGCCTCGAGCAGATCGGCCGACCGTTCCTGTGGGTCGTACGCCCAGACATGACTGATGCGCCAGTCAACAAGTTCCACGACACCTTCCTCCAAAGGGTGAGGAATCATGGGAAAGTGATCCAGTGGGCACCACAAGAGGAGGTCCTAGAACACCCTTCGGTGGCATGCTTCTTCACTCACTGTGGGTGGAATTCTACACTGGAAGGCCTGAGCAATGGGGTCCCACTTCTATGCAGGCCGTACTTTGCAGATCAGCGCCTGAACAGGAGCTTCGTATGTGATGTGTGGAGGGTGGGTCTAGGAGTGGATGGCGATGAAAATGGAGTGATAACTAGGCATGAAGTGAGGACAAAGATACTAGCAGTTCTTGGGAGTGATGAGATAAAGGCAAATTGTCAGAGGATGAAGGAGATGGCCGGGGACGAGTGTGAGTGAAGGAGGGTCATCTTTGAAGAATCTGGAGAGCTTCATTGAACTCATAAAGGCTTGAGGGTTTTTTTTTTTTTTATGGCTCCTGTTACTATGCCTACGATAGAACCCTGTTTTACTCCTCTTCAAATTGTTGTCCTCAAGATAGCTTATCTTCTGGTTCTTGTCAGAGTTTGAGGAATAGGCCAAGAAGGTGAGGAACGACTTATAATTTCTGTATATTCAGTCGTATATTTTACATTGTACAAGCTCCTATTTATAGTACAATGAATGTCTAACTGTGGAAAAAATAAATGAAGATACATTGAATCAAATTCAATTTTGGATTGATACAATCTATCAATTATAATCGCCCGCAATCCTGGATTGGTATCATCACAACCTTCTCAATCTGATCACCATTTCAAGTTCGATCCTGGCATATCTCCAACAGTTCTCAGTTAAGTACAAGCGAATCATGACAAAGTTCTTGGTTTTGTCGGTAATAATTGATGACGACTTAATTCGCAATTCAGGATAAGTAAATGGGTAGGTTAAGGCTCATAAAAGCAGTTTCATCAATGGATTCCGGAACAGGAAAGTGGAAGAAATTCTGATATTGAGTTCTAATACACGTGACTCGTGATCATTGACACCGCAGGAACCAAGCTTTATCTTTTTCCATCAAGTATCTCAATCTCAGTTTGGCTCGATGTGAGGTCTCATAAGATTACCGGATGGAAATTGCCGATTTGGCACTAATATCGTTAGCTAGCTGTTAGATGTCTGAATTGGCGCCCGACCATCAATGCAGCATCAGCAAAAGCGCCATATCAACTCTCTTAATGGTTCTTTTTTAAAATGAATTCTTTCTGGCGAAAAATAAAAAATAAAAAAAAAGGAAATGCAATCACTCTGCTATTACCATCTAGAGAATGCCACACCGGCTGGAATCCAAGGGCCAATACCCACCACAAGAGAATTGCCAGCTCCATCTAAGTTAGAAGGACCAGCACCACGAAATCTGGAAACGACTGGGACAGGAAGCATCCCACCAGAGAAAGGCAAGGAAGAAGCAGGAATCAAACGACGGGCTCAAACGGCTCCTAAGTTGCGTATCCACTCCAACTTGGCGATCAGCACAGCCTTTTGCTTAGTTAACTGGCGGTTAATCAATTCTATGCCATGTGCCTTCACATAGTGATCAAGCGATGGTCCACAGGCTTCTTAGCCTCAAAAGATGTACCCTGATAGCCCAACCTGCTTCATCTTCCCCTATTTTGGGATATATGATTGTTCATTAAGATGGAGCGGTAGTTCGTAGTTCTTTGATGCATGATGATGATATATATCTCAAGGAATTATTTACCCCCATTGCTGTTGTTGCTAATTTTAAAACAAATATACCTTCAATATATACATCAAAGCCACATAGAAATGAGCTTAGCAATTACTCAATTTCTCTCTTGGAATTTTACCTTGAATATTTGTTAAACTTTTGTGTAAAAAGAGGAATTTTGTGAAGAAAAGAGAGTAATGAAGAAGAGAAGGCTGTTGTTATTGAATAGTTATGTTGAATAATGTATGATTTGGCTGTATTTATAGACAACCAAGCAACACATCTATCGAGAATAGGTACTTTATCCCACCGTCAGCATCTTTCATGATCAATCATCACTTCTCTTCATGTCCACAATCACCACTTTTCATATCCAATAATCACATTTTTTGCATTCTAAAAAACTATTTCAACACCCTAGCCATCATGAATATCATAGGGAGCTATCTAAAGCAAGCCGCATAATCTATGCCCTCAAAATCTTAAGAGATCTGGAATGCCAACCAAAAGCTCCGGTGGAGGGGGACCTTTTGTCACGAAAGTATCTCTAGGAGGGGCAACAAGAACCCGTGATGCATCTCCTCTAGTAGAAATGTACCACTCACTCATGAGTATTTCACTGTGTTGGGATTGTCAAATCCCCGAAAACCGGATTCGACACTAAATCGAACGCCTAAAACGAATGTGGAAGATAAGCCCGAGAAATACATGTATCACCGATCCTAAAGCACACCACGGAATCGAGCGTACCTTGTTAGCCACAGATTAAACACCAATGCCAATAAGAGGAAGAGAAAACCGATCCCGTTCGATCCGATGACGTCGATTGGCCTTAAAGGGAAGACGGCGTCACCTTAAACGCTTGTTTCCTTTTTGGTGGGAGAGAGGGAGAGGAACGTACGTAATAATGCCAAAGGATACGTCCTCCCTCTCTTTCCTCCCTTATATACGTCTCCTCCAAAATAGAAACGTACCCTTCATCATATCCCTCCATCCATGGGACCTAATTTTGTGGGCCGAGCTTTCAGGCCCAACATGGGCGGACGGGCCTTAAACCCATCACATAAAACCATCATCTCCCACTCGCACATGGTGGGCCAAACAGGATTCTCTTTACCTCTCTTTAACATTCATACTGGTGAATAATCCGTGCAACCAGCATACTTTAAGAGCTCGTTGCCATACATCTGTTAGGAATATATAGCAGCTCATAATGGGCATCACACTCTGAGTAGATTTAGTATGCAGTACCCTAGATCGATCGATCACATTTATATCTCTCTTGATCTCTTTTAAACAATGATATATATATATATATATATATTGTATTCACAATTATGATTATCACAAAGACTGTCATAATTGGTTAACCAAAGTGAATACAAAACTACAATGTGATTCTCCAAATTCGATCTTCCTCTTTCCTTCAAACTCTCAATTTCGGTTCAGCTTGCTTTTTAGAAATGTCCCATTAGATCGAATCAACTCATGACCATTGACAACATCCTAAGATAGCAAACACTAAATAGAAATCTTGAGAATAAGTAAGAGTCATGAAGGGACTAAAAATTGAGGAACTCTTTTCCTCAAGAGTCTCACAAGACATAAAAGTTGAGATCAAACTTTTGTCACTCTTATTGGTCGTCTCATGTATACGTAGTATGAAATACGTATTACGGTATTAACTCCTTTCCCATGAAGCGTATGTCTACTCCTTTCAATACCGTGCAGATGATAGTTCAGACATACCAAATGTCTAACTTGAGTTCACGTATCTACTCATTCACAAAATTCATCAGAACTCACATCTGGCATCATAGACAGATAAAGTAAAATATGTGGGGTATTTTACTTTCAGACATAGTAAGTATCATGCTCTTATCTTAACACCCAGTTAAGGCGACATACGTATTTTTAAGCTTGAGCTCTCAATTATCACCTAGATAATAAACTTAAAAATAGTCTCATCTCTATTTATCACATAGTAAATAGAGGCGATTACCCGTGTGAGTGGGCTAATCTTATATCTGTCCGACATACTTTCTCAACTTAAAATAATGCACTAAGCATTAAGATGCATAAAGATCAAACAAAGATTCATAGACATTAATGATGGAAACACAAATTCATCAAATGTGAACACTTAGGGAAATTACAATATTCAGTACATCAACCTCTACGCAATCCTAGAGATTTCATATGGCCACAAAACACATCTCTAGGTATTGGCTTTGTCGTAGGATCTGCTACCATTCTATGCTTAATATGTACTGTAAATTCACATCTGTCGTGCAACTATATCATTGACAAAATTATACTTGGTATCTATGTGTTTGGTCTTGCCATGATATTTTGGATCTTTGGTGTACGCTTTTGCTGCTTGACTATCACAATTAACCAACAATGAATCTGCAGCACTTCCAATAACACCTAAATGATCCAAAAATCTCTTAAACCAAACACCTTCATATACTGCTGCTGATAATGCCACGAACACAACTTCCATCGTGGACAAGGCTATACACTTTTGTTTGTTACTACTCCAACATATGGTGCAATTATTCTGTAAGAAAACAAACTCAAAGGTAGATTTTCTTTCATCTAAATCTCCTCTTCAATCAGCATAAGAATAGCCTTAGAATCGCAGATCCTTTCCTTAATAACTTAGCGTATAATTAGCTGTCCCCTTTAGATACCTCAGTATTCTCTTAACGGCTTTCCAATGTGCTGGACCTGGATTGGATTGGTATCTACTCACCATTCCAACTACAAAACATATGTCGGGTCTTGTACACATTATAGCGTACATCAAGCTCCCAACAGCACTAGCATAAGGAACATGTTTCATTTGTTCCTTCTCTTATGGAGTCCTTGGACACAGTCTATGGCTCAATCCTTCACCTTTTGCAATAGGAGTGTCTATGGGTTTACAATCTTGCATACGAAATCGTTCAAGAACCTTATTTATATATGTTTCTTGCGAAAGAGACAACAATCTCTTCAAACGATCTCTTGAAATCTTAACTCCAAGAATGTATGCAGCCTCACCCATATCCTTCATCTCAAAGTTGGAAGACAACCAACTCTTGACAGTATTAACAAACTCCATATTGCTTCCGGCAATTAGTATATCATCAACATATAATGATATGATCACAAATTGATCTATGGATCTTTTAATATATATATACACAATAATCCTCATCTATTATCGTAAAGTCATATGCCATTATGGCATTATGAAAACGTATATACCATTGTTTCGATGACTGCTTGAGGCCATATATCGATCTCAAAAGTCGACATACCTTTTCTTCTTGGCCTTTCACTATGAAACCAGCAGGTTGTTCCATATATATTTCTTCCTCTAATTCTCCATTGAGAAAAACAGTCTTTACATCCATTTGATGTAACTCAAGATCCATACTAGCCACTATTGCCAGAATAATGTAAATCGAGGTAAATCTCACTACAGGAGAAAATGTATCTTCCTAATCAATTCCTTCCTGTTGATTATATCCCTTCGCCACAAGCCGAGCCTTATGCCTATCTATCGAGCCATCAGTCTTTCGCTTTATTTTAAGAACCCACTTGTTCCCAATAGCTTTGCGTCCTTTTGGAAGATCAACCAGTTCCCAGACTTGGTTTGATTTTATTGACTCCATTTCCTCTTCCATTGCATGAATCCATTTTTCCTTACTAGGGCAATTTAGAGCATCATTTAATATTTCCTAGCTCATCCTCATCTTGTGGAGCAATCATAAAAGCTTCCCCTTCAATGTCAAAATGTCGACGGGGAATACTTTGGCGACTTGTTCGCCGTATGGGAGATTGTACACTTAGCACATCATTCCCCATTATGCTCCCACTATGATTAGATAATGATGACGCCGTCTCATCATGTAATTGCAATTGAGAATGAGTTGAATTCAATTCATCACTTCTCATATTACTCCCACTTGGACAAACTCCACTAATATCATTATCTTGATCCAAGATTACAAATAGGGAGTAATCTTCCCCTATTTCGCCCTTATTAGGAAATTCATCCTCTAAGAATGTGACATCTCGTAATTTAAATTCAGTTATACTCCCACTTTCCTGCTCACCTATGAACACATACCATTTCGAGTGTTCGAAGTATCTCATGAAAATACTCTTATTTCCTTTGTGACTCAATTTCCCAAATTTGTGAGAGGAATCATGAGTATAGGTAGCACAACCCCCATGGCTTAAGAAAACTTAAGTCCAGTTTTTTACCTGTCCATAACTCATATGGAGTTGAAGTAACTGATTTGGAAGGCACCCGGTTAAGTATATAGGCAGCAGTTAACAACGCATCACTCCAAAAAATGATAGGTAAGTTAGCATGCGCCATCATGGACCTAACCATTTCCAGTAGGGTTCTGTTTCTTCTTTTCACAACACCATTTTGTTGAGGAGTATATAAAATAGACAACTGTCTTTCTATTCCTTTTTCATCACATAATTTTCTAAACTCATCAAATAAATATTCTCGACCTCGATCGGATCTCAATGCTTTTATTTTCTTGTCTAATTGATTTTCTACCAAGTTCATAAACCTTTTGAAGTAACTTAATGCTTCAGATTTATGAGAAATCAAATAGACATATCCGAATCAAGTATAATCATCTATAAAAGTGATGAAGTAAATAGCCCCATGCCTTCTTCTCACATTCATTGGACCACAGACGTTAGAATGGATTAAATGCAGAGGAAATTCAGCTCTTTTATCTTTTTCTAAATGGTTTCCTTGTCATTTTCCCTACTAGGCAATGCTCATATATGGGCAAATCGACTTTTTCAATGTTGCCCAACAAGCCCTCTTTGGCTAGTCTATTCATACGTTGTTGGCCAATATGACCAAGTCTAGCATGCCACAGATTCACATCATTATCATATGAATTAGGAGACGTGAGAAGGGAATAACAAACATTAACATCACCACAGTCAACATTTAGTACAATAAAACTATCCAGAAAATGACCACAACCATAGTAGTTTGTATCCAAATACAAATCTACACCTCTATTATGGAAGTCCACACTAAAACCAAGCTTAACCAACACAAAAACAGACACTAAAAATTTCGACGAATCTCCGGAGCATATAGAACATCATGTAGGAACAAAGTGCGTCAACCACGCATGTTCAATTGGCAGGTGCCAATCCCTTCAACTTCAACTCTAGAGTTATTTCCCACATAAATCCACTTAGTTCTAGTTGGTATCGTCGGAATTCCACGAAGGATTCTCTATCCTTCGCTTTATAGTCTGTCGCTCCTAAATCTACAGTCCACAAAGGATTGGATTCAGCCAATAATACAGAACTTGACACATAAGCAAAGTTCTCAAATGTACAAGAGGTGTTTACCTTTTTCGGCTCACAACAGTTGCGAGCATAGTGACCTTTCTTGTCACAATTGTAACACCTCACCCTTGACATTTTCTTCACTTGAGGACGTTTTCCTCTCTTGTGTTGGTTAACTCTTGATTTCTTGCAATAAGGACTTGATCATTTGCATTCCCACATATTGAACGAATCAATACGCTTGCACTTAGAGCTCAAAGCCCTTTCTAAGCTAGAACCAGCATTGCAAATGTCCATTTTCAGCTCAAACGCCGTTAGGCGATCCTCTACTAGCTCAAGATGGCGCACGGCATCCTCAACAATTGTCAAGAGCTTCTAGTGCTTCTTTCTTTTCCAGCACATATTGAATCTACATATTCAATATTTTACAATTGTTGCCGTTCATATCAGCAATTACGTTCTTAGTTGCCGAAACCATCGATCTAAACACATCAGACATGTATGCACGAATAATTAATGCCTATCATTTATGCATCCACTTTGCACAGACCCATCATATCAATGAACAATTTTAAGTAAGGTTTCAGAATCAAAAGGTCACTATGTTTTCAATCATCCTTCAAAAAATCCTAACTCAAAATTATTATTAATATAATTGTCTTATGCAAAATAAATTCTATGAAGTTACAAAAACTTTTATGAACTACCTACAACAGTCAACAATAACAGAAAGCAAATAATATTTGACATCCAATAGAATAATAATGTTTTTATATAATACAACTATCCATTACATTAAGCAATATATACAAAGGAAAAATATCAATATAGAAAGAGATATTCACATCAAAAACATCTTAAACTAATCTAAGAAATAAATAGGGAATGTCTCTTCTAATCTATCAGTCAAAATATCTGAGAAATTTAAAGGCACATTTGTCAACCATGGAAAAACTTTTAGAGAGCTTTCATGTCGCCTCCAAGGCGCATTCACTCTGCACCATGTGGCGCTCAATCTAACAGTTGAAGTTTTGGTCAACTCAATCCTATAGTACTCTCTAACAAAAGCTACTACTAGTCTCCTATAACCCGGGACCACGTTGACCTCCCATAGCCGATCTAACACTGCTTGCTATTCAGGTGGAAGAGTGTTCATCAAAGCCGGCATCTTCTCAAAATCCAGCATAAGATAACCATTCCAGATGATTTCATCTATCATCTGATTGACCCTGACCACATGTGATACTAAATCACCGTCATGCCACCAATAATCAGCTAACTCTTTCATCAGCCTTTTAAGTCTTGCACTTCCTTCGTCCGTTCTCGGGATTGCAGGTATCCGTGCATAACGCATCATAGTTCCTGCAACAAATGCAGAACTAAAAATTGGATTACTTATAATTCATAATGTACATAAGGGAAAATACATAATTTTCCATGATTCATGCAACAAATGCAGAATAAACAATTGATTACTACTTATAACCCACATAGGCATGATTGAAAAAGAAACAAATTCCTTTTTTTTTTCTTTTCGGTCAACGGTCAACGATCGTCGGTCAACGGTCAACGGTCAATGGTCAGGTCGCCGGTCGTCGGACCGGACGGGTCGGTCGGACTGGGTCAGACGAACCGATAGGCACGTGCCGCAAGCGTGCACGGGCTGACGTCATGTAGACGTCAGCCGGCACGTGCCGCGAGCGTGCGCAGGCTGACGTCACGCAGACGTCAGCCGGCACGTGCCGTGAGCGTGCGCAGCACGCGCCAGGCTTCCGCGCATGTCGGGTCGGGTCGGGTCGCCGGTCGGGTCGCCGGCCGACCAACGGTCGTCGGCGATGACGTCATCGGTGACGTCATCCGAGCGGTTATCGACCGTTAGGTGATGTCACGGTGACGTCAGCATGCGCCGATTCGCCGACCGGTGCGTGTCGGTTCGCCTACCGGCGTGTGCCGGTTCGCCGGCCGACAGGGCACACGTGCCGGTTCGCCACCGGCGCATGGCGCCCACGCGCAGTGGCTTCTGGCCGTGTGTGTGGGCGCATGCGGCGTCTCGCGGCGGCACACGACACATCGTCGGACTCGTCTCGACGAGATCTTTCACCATATGCCTTCAAAAAATCGATTTCGACTTACAGAAACTCAAAAAAACGGATGAACAGTGCTCGGGTGTGGGGATTTCTCGCCTCGATCCGTGTCGGCCGAATATTTTCGCGAAAATTCAATAAAAAAACATGAAAGGGGTCGGAAAAACATGAACTAGGGCTCTGATACCAATGTTAGGATTGTCGGATCCTCGAAAACCGGATTCGACACTAAATCGAACCCCTAAAATGAATGCGGAAGATAAGCCCGGGAAATACATGTATCACCGATCCTAAAACACACCACGGAATCGAGCGTACCTTGTTAGCCAAAGATTAAACACCAATGCTGATAAGAGGAAGAGAAAACCGATCCCGTTCGATCCGATGACGTCAATTGGCCTTGAAGGGAAGACGGCGTCGCCTTAAACGCTTGTTTCCTTTTTGGTGGGAGAGAGGGAGAGGAACGTACGTAATAATGCCAAAGGGTACGTCCTCCCTCTCTTTCCTCCCTTATATACGTCTCCTCCAAAATAGAAACGTACCCCTTCATCATATCCCTCCATCCATGGGCCCAAATCTTGTGGGCCGGGCTTTCAAGCCCAACATGGGCGGACAGGCCTTAAGCCCATCACATAAAACCATCACACTGGAATATAACCCTCCGGAAGCGACCCTCATCGTGCTCAACCATCGCAAATCATCATTATGGGTCTCCTCCACAACATTGGATGGAGGCCGCCACACCTGTGGGAAAGGGATGAGACGACAAGCATCCAAACAAATACGATGTTAAAAGGAAAATAAAAGGCCAAACAAACTTACATGCTTGAGAGGAATCAACCCCAACTGCAAATGGGCCTCAAAGACATAAGCAAACTGGATGGGGATAACTCGTGAACCGAGGGAAAGTTTTGCCATCAAGCTGTGGCTTTGGAACAAAGCTCGGCAGGTACTCAACTGATCAAATAAAGAGAAACTGCCAAAGACTATATAGAACAATCAGCATCATAATGATGTTGCCACGCGGTGCATCCAATAGAGAAAAGAAGAAAAGCCAGCTGCGCCCCAAACATACTTAGAGAATGCGTTAATGTTCTCTAGCATCCTCACATTCTCCTCAGAAATAGTACGTTGATGACTTGCAAAAAGGGTCTCAGCCAATAAACATAGAAAGAAATGTCACAATATGTGATTATCCGGCATTCATGTATCCTTGTAAGATTATCGAGTGAAAAGTGAGTGATGAAGAATGAATGAATATAATTGGTCTAGAGGTGACATTAAGACGGTTGGTGCTAAGAGTTCTAGCATAAAATTGTTATATCTCTTTGAAGCTCTGAAGGCAGAGTTGACCTTCCATACACAAACTAGTCAAAAGTTAATGCTGCTATTTTGATAAGGTCATGATAGGCTGAAACTAGTTATTGTGCCTAAAGCATTTTGTGTGCCTCGCTCGATGAACTAGATACCCGAACTAAGTTTTGTGTGATATAATATTATACGAAGATGTTATTCCTCATACTATTCTTATGAACAAGTATAGAAGGAAGGCTAGTCTGCTGTTCTTGGCTCACTAGGTGCCATACGGGCTATTCCGCATCCAAGGAACAGCCGGCCCATGACACGAACATGTGTAATTCTGATGGAACTCCATATCCAAATGGGGATGGACCTTCTACTTGTCTTCCAAATAAAGGAATGATGGCCAGTTTTGATGCACATAGGCTTCAAGACAACCTGCTTCATACGACCTCCAAGAGGAATCCCCAATATACCAAACCAGCCAAGAGGAGTGGGCCCTGGGGCCAACTTTTGGATGAGCAAAGCGTGACCATATTCATGTCGAAAAACCACCTTTCGAGGGTGCTCTTGCCAAAGGACCATGGGACAACCTCTAGGAAAGGACTGAAGCCTATCTTATCCAATAGCTTTGAGTAATCTCCTTTGCTATCCAAAATCACATCGTTGACTCAACCCAAGCGCCATCATGGGAAGATGGAATTCCAAATACATAGAGTACCAAGCATTAGCACAAAGGGACACTTAAATGCCAAAAATTAGAAAAGTAACACTTAAATACTAAAATTGGAGCAAAATTGATTAATTAAGTGCCAACTGCAAAAAAATTCAGCCAAATTTCATACTTGGCATTTTCCGGCGAAGTAAGTGCAAAATAATGTCGTTTTGACATGGTTAGACAAGTGCAAAAACAACGCTATTTTGTTGACATGACTAGATTGTTAATATAAATATTAATTAAATTAAATTTAAAACTAAATATATTTTATTAAAAAAAAAAAAAGAGGAAGAAAATGAAGATTGCAGGCGACTGAGGGCTCAACCCTCATCACTGCCTCCCCGCCATAATTGCGAAGGGCCTGTAATGGTGGGGGTAGGGTTAGCGAGGGCCTGCAAGCCCTCACCCAGATCTAGGACAAAGGTCGTGATAGCGAGCAACAACCCTTCGTTGTGCTAGGCAAGGGCCGACGACCCTCACCGAATTTGGGGAAGGGTCGTGACCTTCGCTCCAGATTTGGGCGAGGGCCTAGCCCTCGTCGCCAGTTGACCAGGGTTGCTAGCTTCTACCTAAGGCTTTGCAAACCCACCCAACCCTCCCCCACCGTCACCGACCCTTCTCGACGACGGCGGGGAGGCGACGGTGAGGGCGAGCTCTTAGCCGCCTCGCAATCTTCATCTTCTTCCTAAATTTAGTTTTAAATTTAATTTAATTAATATTTATATTAAAATCCAAATCCGCACCAAAACGACGTTGTCTTGGAACTTCTTTGCCGAGTCAGCTCTCCGATGAGCCACGTAGGTGAGCAATATTAATAAAAATGTTACCACATATGATTTTCGACGAGGTTCACGAACCTAGCACTCTGGTGTCCCTTTTTTCAAAAACGTGTCACTTTCCTAAATATTGATACTTGAATGTCCCCTTGTGCCAAGTTTTAATATTTGGGCTATTCTTTTACTTGGGAAGATGTGGCCAAAAGAGAAATCTACAAGAATATTAGAAAGTGAGTACAAAAACAAAATTAGTACCTACTTGTGCCAAACTTAGATGGATGTATAGAATTTAGGAACTCTTATGCCATATTGGAAATTTGGATTGTGTGGAAGCGTAGTTTTGATATCGATAGTTTTTGGTTTAATGTAATAGGCAAATGTACATGTGTGTAGAATATATTTGGTAGAGGATGGAGAAAAGATAAGATATAGTTTTCAATTGGATATAGTTATTTAGTTTTTATATAGAGGAGTACATATGATGTTGGTGGTGAAGAACTTGGGATGTGGATTTCATTATATTCCTTCCGCATTCTTGCTTATACAAATGGGAGAAATCTTACCTATTTGCAGGATAAAAGTGTCGGGAGAAAAAAGACTAATCTTTTGATGCACAACAAAAGCAATTATCTAAAAATATACGTTGAATCACCAGCGCGAAATGGATGAATCTATGATTTCACAATGATCCAAATATAATCACAACGAAAATATTTCCATCCACAGCGTGCAGGCCGATTAACACGTGATCACGGTGTTTGGGCAGCCTCGATCGTACCACCGGCCAAGGATTGACACGTGATTGTCACGTGCTCGCCTGCCTGCCGGACAATGGTTTTTAGCACCGACCATAATCCGAGGATGTCAATTGGAACATGACAATTCACTTCAAGGGTATTTTGAGGAAAAAGTCCAAATATGGAGGCCGATTTAGAAAAAGCTTCCAATTTAGGGGGGCTTTTTAGAAATTTCCTACTCCGAACCTTGGCCCCGGAATCATCACCAAAATCCTCGATTAATTCGCTTGAGGAGATCCATGTGGTCGGAACAGGGGAGGTCGGAGAGAGGTAGCCATGTCGACTCTCAGCGAAGACGATGAAACCGAAATCCTCCTGCGGCTTCCCGTGAAATCTCTGCTTAGGTTCAAGTGCGTGTGCAAGCGATGGAACTCACTGATCTCCTCTCCCCAATTCGCCAAGACCCATCTTCAGATTTCCGCTTCTTCCCCAAGAATCCTCCTCGCCACCAACCCTCCTCTGTCCGTGAGCTGCGAATCACTCCATGATGATGATCGTGCTGGTCATGAAGGTATGCCTCTAACCCAGCTTCGGCCTCCGGTGGAAGCTCCCGACGGATGTCGCCCCCGCATCGTCGGATACTGCGACGGTTTGGTCTGCTTAGAGTACGACGATCATCGGATTGTTGTCTTGTGGAACCCGGCAACAGGGGAGTCTAGAAACATCCCAAACGCTGGTTGCATGACCATTTGCGGACTTGGCTATGATCCCTCGACTGATGATTACAAAATATTGCGGCATAGTCGCCTCAGGGATGCATATGGGTTTCCGGTGGTATATAACGTGTTCGATGTTTTCGCACTAAAGACTGGTTCGTGGAGGAGAGTCCATGACAAGCATGATGACCTTAAGTATTCCCCGGACGTCGGGACCTATGCAGATGGTTTTCTTCATTGGCTAGTTGGGGGAAGAGATACTTGGGAACACAAGAAGATTGTTTCGTTCGGCATGAACACAGAGAAGTTTGAGGATGCGTTGTTGCCGCTGCCAGAGGCCGATGAAGGTACTGAATTCAGAGTATTAGGAGTTATCGGTGAATGCCTTCTCTTATTTGAAAGCATGGCGAAGGTGGACATGATGGCATGGATAATGAGACACTATGATGGAAGATCGTCTTGGACAAAGTTGTGTAGTGTTGGTCTCCCGAATCAGACATTAATCACTTATTGCTACATGAAGCCATTGTGCTCTGCCAGAGCAGGGAAGGTAGCATTCAGTTCGATCGGTGGGACATGCTTATCTATGATCCTGAGAAATGTCATGACAAAGAGGTTTGTGGAGGAGGACATAATAGCCTTCACAGTGTACGTTGAGAGTTTAGTTTCACCTAATGGAGCAAAGCTGCAATCAATATAGGTCTCGTGTTAGGGAGCCTATGGAGAAAAGTGACCTCACCGGCAATCATTCAGCATGTAAAGAAGGGAAACTTCATATAAGAAAGCCAATAGCCGTCTTATCAGGAAAAGGTACTGTCTATCTCATTTTAGTGTTTGTTTTAGATGGATAATAAAGCATGCTTTTGAAAGTTGGTTTATTCTTCTGGGTTAATTATAGTGAGTTCAAGTTTGGATCTTGTCCTGCGAAAGAAAAGCTTCCTAGAGGGCTAGTCATGAGTTGGATGCCGAGTTTGATGTATTGCGAAGTCAAGGGCACCTGAATAACTACTTGAGGCACCTTGTTCTCTTCTTTGTGGGTTCTTTTCGGATTAGTACGTGTGTCTGACTTTGGTTGGGATGACCGACGTTTTTCTTGGTTTACTTCTAACATTGTAACTCTTGATTCCGCTGATGTCACCCAATGGCTGTGGATCCTCCAAACAACATCAAGCTGTTAAGATTAGGCTCATAATCACAAGGAAAGAGAGAGTAAAAGGGAAAGAAAAATTGAGACATGAGATTTTGTCCTAGTTCACCTTAAACTACCTCTAGCAAAGGATTCCACTATAATTAGCACTTCACATTTCTCTATTACATTCCTAAAGTATTAGAGAAAGAGATTATGTATACCTAGTAGCTATTTTTGGGCCCAAGGCCAAACTACAAATAAAATATGAGATCAAACTATAAAATATGAGACCCCCGTACCATCCTGTCAATGGGAATATGAACCACACCCCAACATAAGTATGACTCCATGAATTGGCAAGATGCACTTCAAGTAGAACTTATTTTCTCAAATATTCATCTCCTGCATCTATGTACAGCACGGGAACAAAAGCCTCAAAAGTCATCTTAGCAGTATCATAGATATCCTCCTTAGAAGGAAGTCTTTGACTTGGAGCTCCTTGGTTCTGAGTTTTAACGTTTAAGCAAGAGTATCATTAAAGTCAGCAATGCTCACTACCTTTCATTTGGATGCGTATCCAATACTGTCCTCATTGGTAATTGCCTTGGCACCATGGACTGTCTATTTCGAAGAAGTTATCTGGATATAATCAGGTATAAGATCTTGGAGTGAGAAGCCAAACTAAATGAGCCGATGATAGGGCTCAAGCGAGGAGATTCATTTAAAAATTTTGCCATGTTGGCAAGCAAAGGCTCTTAATCATGCTTCCATGGCTGGACAAATTATTTCGGTGTCGCCAATGCATTCTGGAAGGTACACCAGATACAAGGCTGTAGCTTAAGAGGTTCAGTCAATTATGGCTGATTTTTCTCATCTGCTCCAAACTGCCTAGACCCCTAGAAGTACATGGATGGTAAATCGACTTTTATCTCTATTCAGCAAAAGATCTGTTTTTCGGTAGTTGCTGATCCAAATCATTGGATTGTGGTGTTGGAATGTAGCGATACTGTATTGCTTGAAAATTAAAGTCTCTTAACAATTTCGATGGAAGTGCTGGAATGTAGTGATACTGTATTCACAATTTTCCTCTTTCTAGCAACTCCACTATGTTTGCATATCCGCCAAATTTTTTTCATAAAACAAGACATGTGCCTGATGAAGTCGAGCCATTGCATAGAAAAGTAGCATTGTTGCCTTTGAGCGGTTTGTGATCAACGAATGCAATGGTTGCTGCAAACCAATGCAATGGTTGCTCTAGCAGCCGCAGTTTGCTCTAATTGTGGTTTTATGGCATTCAAAGGTTCTTTCCAAGATCCACTACAGTCACTCTAGTGCTCTGATGTTCCTAAAATGACAGCTAGCCTGAACAGAGGTTATTTTTTATGAACTCAAAGGCCTCGTTCCTCACCTAATCAGTTAGAAGAAGCAGCCAGCTGAATACGAACTCAGCTGTGTATTATCACCATTATACACATGGAATGCATGAATACAATACAAGGCAATTCAGAATTTGGCAAATGCTAAAAAACTTAATGAATGCACAACATTTGTTTTTTCAAGCTAGAGGCGAGCATGGTTTCAAGGTAGATTTTGGAGTTTGAAAGCAAGTCGGAACCTAAGTACTAGACCGATAGGAACCTATGTGGTTTTAGATTTAAATGTATGTAGGGTTGTTTCCAAAAATTAGAAAATCTGGTTCACTGGATGGGTTCTAGATTATAGGTTGGTGGAACTTGAAACTTAGAATCTGGAACCTAGAATCAAACGAGTTTTTGTATTTTTCTTTGTCTATATCTGCACGCAATCCTATAATATTCCATGATATTCGATAATAAGTGTATAAGCTGGAATCACTAGTTAGAGTTTTCATTTTATGATTAAGACTTTTAATTTATTAGTGTTTCATATTTTTTGTGAGTCTAAATATAAATTGTAGTCAACGGATTGTATCAGCAAATGGTAATTATTAAATATGATGATTTACTAGAATTGATCAATTAATAAGTTAGGAAGAATTTGGATAGATCCTAAAACCTGTGACAAGGTAAGTTCTAGTTTTCAAGAAATGCGTGGTAGGTTCCGAGTTCAAAAAATGAAAAACATCTTTCAATGGATAAGTTCCAGGTTGGAGGGATAAGTTCCAGGTTCGAGGAACTTGAACAGAATCTGAAACCACTGCTCACCCCTACTTCAAGCCTCATGCTGTCGCTACATCGAATGCTCACTAGATAAAATAAACTACGCATACTATTTCCTCTCAGTACAGACAAATCCCGCCCAAGTTGTGCGAATTGATAAACAGGGTGCGGTGCATTTCTGAGCAGCTAAGATATCATTTTCCTCGCCATGGAAAGCGCAAACATCCTTGAGACTCCAACGTGGAGATAACGAAATCAGAGTCAAGGAGACCATCATCTTAAATGGACACGTTCAATTGACTGAAAAATACAGAGCCCTAAAGCTAAATGAAGAGACACTGTGAAAGCATCACATACTTCGGACCTTGGATCAGCACGTGAATACTGACCATTGAAATGAAGGGTCTCGGTTGTAGTCACCGGTGCTGTTCCAGCGGCGCCCTTCTTCTCCTCCACCGCTCGATTGAATACATGCGTGTATCCATCAGCTGACAAAGGGTTTGTCTCGTCTCAATCTCCGAATTTAGAAATGGCTTCGCTGTTATAAGGCTGAGATAACAGAACGCAAGAATCATAACCAACAGGTTCAAGCCACAGAGCAATAAAATACAGGAAAGTTTCCTACTTCTAGAGGCCTCAGCTCAATGTGGCCCTAAATTCTTTTGACACTTTCGGGCTTCCATGGAAGCAGAAGCTATTAAGTTTTACAAAAGTCGTGTATATCTTGCTTTCAAAACTTATACACGCTCGGACTATTGGAGACTTCCAAAATCCAGCTACCAAAAATGCTGTTTTTAAGAAAATACTGTGTCGTAGCAAATCAAGTCACATCCCGACTCTCTCACTTTTTTTTTTTTTTTTTACCTTTCTTGTTGACGGGGACATTATCATAAAAGAAAGCTACCGAGGTCTACGTTCATTTTCTTAATGGATGCGCGACAAACTGCTTCAACCGTTAGTCTCTTTATAACTTTTCCTCCAATTTGCCGGATACTCTCCATTAAGAAAAGCGAAGATTTCTGTTTTATCTCTTCGGGTAACTGATTTGAGAAGAGATCTTCCCGGAGTCATGGGAGCTGCGCTATGTCCGCTACTTTGTGAATGAACACCTCATCCCCCGCACTAAGAAGACATTCCCCACTCTCAACAAATTGCTCTGAAGGCTTCCATGCACGCATTCTTCTTCATGGTCGACACTTGGGCGCTCGAGAATGGTTAAGATTAAGTTATGATCCATGTCATTAATTAGTCTAATAGTTTCAAACATCTTCTACTTAGTTTTGTTTCGAATCCACAAAATTTTTTATCCTTTTGTAACTATACGAGTCCATGAGTTTGCACAAATCGAATCGATGCATTAATGTCTCAACGCTAATCTATGATACAAACAAGAATTAATCGCGAGAAATTACTAAAGTTAGTGTTCGATAATAAAATTACAATCGCTTATAGGTTTTTAATAAAATTTCTAATTAAATCCCTCATGACGGTAATCTATAAACTTAATTGAAAATTAAAGCGCTCGGGCCTAAATACTCGTCTTTGGCCTACCAGGCTCATCCCACGACATTTCATGGCCCATTAGACTTAATTCACAATTTTAATGAACCTGACTCTTGGCCCGCTCCAAGCCAAGCCCAAGTCCATATCTTATCCTTTGACCGATCGAGCCTGTGCTTGATATCTTTGTACAACCCATTAACTACTTAAGCCCATACTTTCCTCACGGCCCATCGGTCTTATCATCTGGCCCGCTTTAAAATAGTCCAAGCCCATAACAATCCGATTACACTTATAGGATCGGTAAAATTCAGGATGTCACAGTTAATGAGAGTTTGCTTAAACAACAGGTCTTGATGATCTTTACTTAGCCATTAACTAATTTCCACAAAAGATTGTCAAAGTTTGAAAATAATCTATTCACCCCCCTCTCTTTTGAGTTGTATTGTTAGCCCCAACAATATGGAGCATTCGAGAAAAGCTTTATATGCTTTTTGATGAATATGTGACCTCTACGTTGAGAGATGATCACTTTACATGTTCAATTAGTCGAGGTAACGTTTCAATTGAGAACATTGTCAAAAATATTAGGCACAATCTTGATGAGTATGATGCATTTGAGAGTGAACACTTTGACTCGCAATCTAGTAAGTCACAATTGGATTTGTATTTAGAGGAGAATAGGGTTGATAGAAAAATATCCCTGGATATCAATATCCTTGATTATTGGAAAGCTCATTCACATCAATATCTCGAGTTATCTCTCATGGCACGTGATATATTAAACATTCCTATCACATGATATATTGAACATTCATATCACTACTGTTGCCTCAAAGTCAGCCTTTAGTATTGGAGGACACATTCTAAATAAATATCGTAGTTCCCTTTCGCCTGAAAATGTAGAGGCTAAGCTGTGTACCAGAGATTGGTCACTTGGAGTTCCACCTGAGGAAGATTTCCATGACAAGTCTCTCATTATCAACTTTTAAGGCTATTTGCATTAGGTACTTCTTTTATCTGTAAAGTTAATGACTAAATTCTCATGGGCATTGTTCTTTGTTGAAACTGGCATCTTGTTGATAATGAAGGTTGATCACTTGTCAAACTATGTATTAAGCCTTTACTCATTCATAGTATTTACTACATGAATTGATTGATATGAATTGAGGAACTTGTTTTGTTTTTTGGGTTTTGTCAATTGTAAATCTATTTTTACCTGAAACTCTATCTTAGTCGCTAAAACCTTGTAAAGGTCAGTAGTCGTTGGACTCTCAAATGGATGTGAGATGGTTAATTTCTGAGAGAGCTGGGAATTTAGTTGTGCTTTGGATAATGATTGGCAAGAAGCACCGATGGCGTCCTTGAGGATAATCCAATGGGAAAATTGAAAGTGTATGTAAAGAGTTTGATTGTTTGGGCTGACAAATTTTAGTTGACAATAGTTTATGTTTCTCTATTTATATGCATGTATTTTTGAGGTCTTACAACAAAAACCGTATTATCTCAAGGGTAAGACTCATAGCTGCGTCATGATATTGAGAAACTGGAGGAACTAATGATGGCACCGGAAATCTTCTGTGTCATTAGCATGACTTTAGTTTTTTCATGCGAATTGACCTTTGGATTGCAAGATTTTCAAATGTCTTCCTTTCCACAATCATCCTAGTCAATGTTTGATAATGGAGAGAGAGACATGGATCCATGTCTATGAAGAGTTCCCTTTGATTATTTTATGTTCCATGGTAATTCAAGTACATTTAGGTCCATGCCCCGCCAAAACTGTAGTCTTACATGATGCTAAATTATATGTGGCAGAATTCAAGACTGTTTCAATTGGTATCCTTGACCCCCATATTTTGGTCTCTTTTGTCTCCAGATTCAGAGTAGCATGGTTAAAATAGTTTTTGTCCCGTTCTTGCAATGCTGTAGTTGTCACCAAGGGTTTTTGGGACATAGCAGCACCATTGCATTCGAATTCTAAATCTCTCTCAGAAAAGTTTCGTGCCGACGCAAAGAGCGGGGAAAGTAGCCAAAAAGATAACAAGCAATCCAATTTTAACACTGGCAACTATTCTTGTGCTTCTCCTTTTTGTTCTACTGGGGTTTTTGTTCCTTTAAGTCAAATCTTCAAATTCTTTTGGCAAGAGCATCTTCAAGTACGTGTTCACTAGAAGTTTCACGGGTTTTCTAATTTCTCTTACATTGAGATTATCTTTGTTTTATCTATAGTTTTTTAGGAAGATTGAGCTGGGAATTTATTTGTGCTTTGCATAATACTTCTTATACCATTTTGGTAAGGCAGGGAATCTCAATTAATGTTCTAAACAGTGCCTTCCTTGAGTAGGTAAACCCTAAGGCTGCCTCACTAAGCTAAATCAAGTAAAATGTGAGGCAAATCAAAGCAGATTTTATAAATATATATAATTGGTCAAATTTTTGTAAATATTTCAAGTTATAGGTTTTTTTTTTTTTTTACATTTTCTATTTTATTTATTTTTTTTAATTGTTTAATTTTCTTTTTTAATTTAATTTGAAGTTTTTATCCAATTATCATATAGCTTAAAGTAGACGTGGGTTTTCCTAAAATATTAATGGGTTTTAGCAATATGGATCGAAGTCAAGTATGAGTCATTAAATTTACATTATATTAATATAAATTAAAACGAGGTAAATTGATCAAATATGGATTGAATTATTTTCGACCCAACTCAATCCACCTATTTGACAAGTCTACCTAGAATAGAGGCATTACTAGCTAACAACCCCGTGCAAATTTCTAGGCACCATATAAACAATCGGAGAGGTTGGGACACCTAGAGTGCCATAACTTGGCACGGAGAGACACTTAAGTGCCATAACTTTAAAATGGTACACTTAAGTGCCAATATCGAAGTAAAATGAGACACTTAAGTGCCACTCCGACGAAAATCCGGCCAAATGGCTGACGTGGCAATTTTCCAACAAGTTTGGTCCAAAACGGCGTCGTTTTGCGACGCGACGTGGCGGAGAAAACGCAAAACGACGCCATTTCGTGTCACGTATAAATAATAATATATAAATTAATTAAATTAGATTTAAAATATTCAAAAAAATTTAAAAAAATAAGAAAATTTTAAAAATTTTAAAAAATTAAGAAAATTTTAAAAATTTTAAAAATTAAGAAAAATTTTAAAAATTTTAAAAATTAAGAAAATTAAAAATTAAAGAAAAAGGGGGGGAGGTCGAACGGGGTGGCTCCTCGCGCTCGCCTCCCGCCGTCGCCGGAAGGGCCGGTGACGGAGGGGAGGGTCGGCCGGGGTCGCGGCCCCAGGCCGACCGGCCGACTGCCAGGGCTGCGAGCCCTCGCCGGTGCGGCGAGGGCCGCGACCTCGCCCCGGATCCGGGCGAGGGCTCGCGGGCCCTCGGCGCCGGTCCGCCGGCCTCACCGGCCCTTGGCCAGTGCCCGGCGACCCCGGCCGACCCTCCCCACTCCGTCGCCGGCCCTTCCCGGCGGCGGGGGGAGGCGGCGAGGGCCCGTGAGCCCTCGTCGGATGCGGGCGAGGGCCGCGGCCCCGCCGCGGTCGGCGGGGGCTCGCGGCCCCTCACCATCGGTCGGCCGGGGGCCGGCGACCCCGGCCGACCCTCCCCCTCCGTTGCCAACCCTTCCCGGCGACGGCGGGAGGCGCGGCGGCGAGGGAGCCACCCCATTCGACCTCCACCCCCCCCTTTTTTCTTAATTTTTTAAATTTTTTATTTTTCTTAATTTTTTAAATTTTTCTTAATTTTTAAAAAATTGTCTTAATTTTTCTTAATTTTTAAAATTTTTCTTAATTTTTAAAAATTTTAAATTTTTCTTAATTTTTTAAAATTTTTAAAATTTTCTTATTTTTTTTAAATTTTTTGAATATTTTAAATTTAATTTAATTAATTTTTATATTACTATTTACACGTAGACACGAAACGGCGTCGTTTTTACATTTTTCTCGCCACATCGGCGTCGCAAAACGACGTTGTTTTTGGACCTGCTCGCCGAAAAGTCGCCACGTAAAAGCCCATTTGGCCGGATCTTCGCCGGAGCAAGACTTAAATATCCCATTTAACTTCAAAACCAAGACTCAAACGTACTCATTTTAAAGTTATGGCGACTTACTGCCGGTCTTGCCAGCAAGCTACTTCTTTTTGTCTTCGCCACAATCGAAATTTAACATGACGAGCTAGATTTCAATGCGATATTGCATGTGGTGGAATTAGACACTGACGGATGCATGTACACAAGTTTCTACGAAACAATCTTACATTTTTCTTTCTTACAAGTATGCCTCCATATATATTTGTGTGAATTCATGCAGGCGAAACATGCATTTTGCAATTGGAAGTGGGGATTGACTGTGTTTGGGCAGCCTCGAGCAGACTACCGGCTAAAGATTGACGGGTGATCGCCACGTGCTCGCCTGCCGAACGGTGGTTTTTAGCGCCGACCTTAATCCGAGGATGTCAATCGGAACACGGCAATTCACTTTCAGGGATATTTTGAGGAAATAGTCCAAATCTAAAGATCCATGTGGTCGGAACAGGGGAGGTCGGTCGAGGAGTAACCATGTCGACTCTCAGCGAAGACAACGAATTCGAAATCCTCCTGCGGCTTCCCGTGAAACCTCTGCTCAAGTTCAAGAGCGTGTGCAAGCCATGGAACTCACTGATCTCCTCTCCCTATTTCGCCAAGACCCATCTTCAGATTTCCGCTTCTTCCCCAAGAATCCTCCTCGCCACCAACCCTCCTCAGTCCGTGAGCTGCGAATCACTCCATGATGATGATCGTGCCGGTCATGAAGGTACGCCTCTAACCCAGCTTCGGCCTCCGGTGGAAGCTCCCGACGGATGTCGCCCCCGCATCGTCGGATACTGCGACGGTTTGGTCTGCTTAGAGTACGACGATCATCGGATTGTTGTCCTGTGGAACCCAGCAACAGGGGAGTCTAGAAACATCCCAAACGCTAGCTGCTCGTATAACCGACCGACCATTTGCGGACTTGGCTATGATCCATCGACTGATGATTACAAAATATTGCGGCACTGTTCCGTTGCGGATGCATATGGGTTTCCAGAATATAGCGTGTTCGATGTTTTCGCGCTGAAGACTGGTTCTTGGAGGAGAGTTCATGACAAGCATGATGAATTCAACTATCGGCCGGAAGTTGGGACCTATGCGAATGGTTTCCTTCATTGGCTAGTCGGGGGGAGAGATCCTTGCGAACACAAGAAGATTGTTTCGTTCAGCATGAGCAGAGAGAAGTTTGAGGATGCGTTGTTGCTGCTGCCGGAGGCCAATGAAGGTACTGGGTTCAGAGTATTGGGAGTTGCCGGTGAATGCCTTCTCATATATGAAAGCATGGCGGAGGTGGACACTTATATGGCATGGATGATGAGCGACTATGGTGTGAGATCGTCGTCGTCTTGGATGAATTTGTGTAGTGTTAGTCTCCCGAATCAGACATTAATCACTTACTTCTACATGAAGCCATTGTGCTCTACCAGAGCAGGGAAGATAGCATTCAGTTCGATTGGCACAACCCGCTTATCTATGATCCTGAAAAATGTTATGACAAAGAGGTTCATGAAGGAGGATAAATTAGACTTTGTAGTGTACGCTGAGAGTTTTGTTTCACCTCATGGAGCAAAGCTGCAGAATCAATATGTGTCTCGGGTGAAGGAGCCTATGGAGAAAAGTGACTTAATCGGTGACCATTCAGTATGTAAAGAAGGGGAAACTTCATATAAGAAAGCCAATAGCCATCTTATCAGTAAAAGGTACTATCAATCTCATTTTAGCCTTTGTTTAAGATGGATGATAAAAGATAAAGCATGCTTGGAACTGAAAGTTGGTTTCGGTATTCTTTTGGGTTACTTATAGTGAGTTTAAGTTCGTATTTTGTCCTGCAGGAGAAAAGCTTCCTAGAGGGCTAGTTGTGATGTGGATGCCCAGGTCGATATATTGTGAAGTCAAAGGTGACTCAGTAACTGCTTTAGGCACTTTGTTCTTCTCTTTTGTGGGTTCCTTCTGGATTACTTCGCGTGTTTGTGTTCGGTCGGGATGGTGGACTTGTTTCTTGGTTTACTTGTATAACATTTTTGTAACTCCTCTTTCCTCAAATCAAAGCCCTGATGAAAACCAATGGTTGTGGATCCCCCAAAAAGCTTCAAGCATGACTGTATGAGTAGGTAAGATGCACTTCAAGTAGAAATGTTTTCTCATGTACTCATCTCCTGCATCTATGTACAGCACAGGGGAAAAGAAGCCTCAATATTCATCTTAGCAGTACCAAAGTCGTCTCCTTGGTTCTGAGTTTTAACTTATAAGCAAGAATATCATTAAAGTCAGCAACACGGCTAACCTTTAATTTGGATGTGTAGCCAATTCTGTCTTCAACATTAATTGCCTTGACGCCATGGACCGTCAGTAATTATCTATGACTTGGAGCTCCTTGGTTCTGATTTTTAACTTACAAGCAAGAATATCATTAAAGTCAGCAATGCAGCGAACCTTTGATTTGGATGTGTGGCTATTACTGTCTTTGTTGGTAATTGCCTTGACGCTATGGACCACCTATTTCGAAGAAGTTATTTGGATTGACTCAGGTCCAAGATCTCTGAGCGAGAAGCCAAACTAAATGAGTCGATTATAAGGGCCAACGGAGGAATATCTGTTTGAAAGATGTTGCCCTGTTGCATGCTTCTCAAGCGAACACTCTGTATCATGCTTCCTTGGCTGGACAAATTGTTTAGTGTTGCCAATGCGTTGTGGAAAGTACGCCAGATACAAATCTGTAGCTTAAGAGTTTCTGTCGATTATAACTGATTTGTTCTCATTTTGTTCCGAACTGCCAGGATCCCGATATAAGTAGACTTCATCTTTACTTGAAAGATTCAGCATGTTAGTTGCTGATGCAAATCATTGGATTGTGGTGCAGGAATGTAGTGATACTGTATTGCTTGGAAAGTAAAAAGTCTCTTTAACAATTTCAATTTTACCATGCATTTACCGCCATTTTCCTCATTCTAGCAAGTCCACTATTGTCCGCCAACATTGTCTGATGAAACAAGACATATCCCTGATGATGCCGAGTCAATACACAGATGAGTAGCATAGTTGCCTTTGAGCGATTTGTGATTGATGAATGCAATGGTTGCTCTAGCAGCCGCAGTTTGCTCTAATCGCGGTTTTGTGGCATTCAAAGGTGCTTTCCGAGATCCACTACAATCATTCCAGTGCTCTGATGTTGCTAAAGTGATAGCTAGCCTTAACATGGCTGATAGCTATGAACTCAAAATACCTCTTTCCTCAACTATAAAGCTACAAGAAGAAGCCAGCTGAATACTAACTCAATCTGCAAATTATCACCATTATACACATGGAATGTATGAATACAATACAAGGTGAGGCTGAATTTGCCAAATGCGAAAAGAACCAAATGAATGCAAAACATTTGTTTCTTCAAGCCTCGTGTCGTCAGTGCATCGAATGCTCACTGGACAGATAAAAACTACACAATGCTCACTGGACAGAGTAAAAACTACACATACTTTTTCCTCGTGGTACAGACAAATCCCACGCAAGTTGTGCAGATTGATAAACGGAGTGTGGCCCATTTCTTAGTAGCTTAGATATCATTTTGCCCGCCATGGAAAGCACCAGCATCCTCGAGGCTGCAACGAGGAGACAAAAGAAAGCAGAGTTAAGGTGATTATCATCTTAAATGGACATGTTCAATCGACAGAAAAATATAGAACCCTAATGCTAAATGAAGAGCCACTGCGAAAGTATCGCATACCTCGGGCTTTGTATCAGCGTGCGGATACTGACCATTGGAATGAGGGGTCCCGGTTGTAGACACTGGTGCTGTTCGTGCGGTGCCCTGCTTTTCCTCCACCACGCGATTAAATACATCCGTGTATTGATCAGCCGATGAAGGGTTTGTCTCATCCCAATCTCCAAATTTAGGAACGGCTATGCCGTGATTAGGCTGATAAAACAGAACACAAGAATCAGAATCAATTGGTTCAGGCCACAGAGCAACAAAATGCAGTAAAGGTTCCAACTTCTAGCGGCCTCAGCTCAATGCAGCCCTAAATTTTTTTGACATTTTCGAGTTTCCATGGAAGCAGAAGCAGATTAGTTTTCCATAAACCGTGTGTATCTTGCTTTCAAAACTTATACACGCTCGGACTGTCAAAGACTTACGCAATCCAGCTTCCAAAAATGGTGTTTTTGAGTAAACACCACATCGTAGGAAATCCAGTCACATTCCGACTCTTTTTCACTGCTTTTTTTCCTTCCATGTCAATAAGGCAGGGACATGATGACAAAAAAGCTACCGAGGTTTGGTTTCTCTAACTGGAACGAGACTAAAGCATGTTCATTTTCTTAATGGATGCGCGATTAACTGCTTCGACTGTCAGTCTATAAATTTCTCAGATTCGCCAGATACTCTCCATTAAGAAAAGCGAACATAGTTGAGAGATTACTGTTTTATCTCCTCGGGCAACTGATTTGTGATGAGATCTCCCCGGAGTCATGGGAACTGCATTATGTCTGCTAGTTGTGGATGAATACCTCTTCTCCCGCACTGGAGAAGGCATTGGACCTCCTCCTCCCCCAACACTAGCTCGATGTTGTGCACGGTAAGTAGAGGACTCCATGCGCTCCAACCGAGGATTTTGCCACCCCGTTCTGTTTGGGGAACAACAAGATATCCTTACACCGTCACAATGAACAGGCGATTCAGCAATGACTCTGCCATATCTAGGGTCTCGATGCAGCGTAGAGTCACTAAGCCTCCTCCTGGGATGATTATCTTCTTCCGCTCTAAACCGATAATCATAGCTCCGCCTTCTTGCATCTCGGCCCTTCATGACCTGCTCAGCTTCGGTTTTGGGCTTTCTTATGCCACTATTATATGGTCGAGACGTGCCCGAGGCAGTTCTTCCACCAATGGCTACACGATGCAGAGGTGATCCGATGAGTCTCTTCCGGTTGGCTTCGTCTCCACTTCTGTAGTGCTTGTGCTTCAACATCGACACCTCTGGCTCTGCAACTTTCCGTGAACCCAGGACGACCTCCTTCTGGATAGAAGAAGTTTTGGTAATAGGTTCACTATTCATAGACGTTTCATAATTGCCCTGAACACCATTTGGGTTTCTTTTCGCATGGCCCTTTCCTTCTCTTGCTTTCTCAAAGTAGGCTGTATAAGGAACGCTGTCTCCGTTTTCCCAGTTTCCAAATGTCGGCAACTGTGAGCACCGTTGCTGCATTAACCAACAACAAAGTTGAAAAAGACCGTCACAGACAATGCGGACTTAAAATTTCATGAAGTTAGCCCAGGAGACAACTATTCCAGACCTCGACAATTTCAAAATCGAAGTAGGCATCAAAGTAATCGACCTCTGATAATATGATTTCACATGTTTATGTTTCAGAAGATACTTTCCTCTGACTAGAATGGCAAAAAAAATGTGTTATAACCATGCTCGTGCCCGAGATAAGAACTAAATAATCGTGCTTGACCTCCAACTAAGCACATTAAACGAAGTAGCCATATCAGTCATCAACAACCATCAGGAAAGGCCAACGTTTGAGATGCATGCCAGCCTAACATCTTGAGTCAGGGAGAAGTTGTTCTTGTGCAAATATCTTCCCATTAAATGTCTAGACTTGAGCTTCCTCCTCATGGAAATTTACTCTCTAAAGAAACCAAATTTGCAAACCCAAGAAAGAGATAACGGGCTCTCCAACACTTGCAAGTGCTTGTCGGGATTCAGAATGCACAAAGCCAGTCGGCCATTAACCAAGTTCTTACTAGAAATCCTTCATAATATAGGCATAGAACGGAACATCCATTGATGTGAAGTAATATGATCACGATTAATACAAAAACTGCTTAGTAATAACACGAACAGAACAGACAAGTTGAAACAAATACCAAACAATCACCAACAATCTTATTAATGCTGCAGATACACAGCTTCAAAACACAGAAAGTCATACCATAAGGATACCTCATTCGCAAATTCATACTAGTATCTGGGAAATAAACTGAACCCATATAGTTTAAGCTCGTGAAGAAGCAATCTTAATACTAACTCGTGTGAAAACATCATTTCTATGCCTAGCTCGACTGAAGACTACAGATCGGGGGTTAGAAGCGCCCTACATGGGAAGTAATTTCCATTTAGGTTGTCGAATTTCAACTTCGTTACCAAATGCATTGAACCATCTTTTACTTAGCAATCCACATGCTTCCCGCATCGGGGCTGCCTTGGACGAAGAACAGCCAAAGTTGCAGGTGAGTGTAACTTAGATGCATTCAGTGATCGAAACTAAAAGTCGAATTAGATTTTCTCCAAGTGCATGGCTATCAATGAAACTACCCAGAAAGATTCTACACCCGATACATCCTCAGCAAATTATTAAACAACTAAGCCCCAAATACTAATATCCAAAGAAAACAGTCAACAGATAATAACTAGAACTTTCCCTGTCTTAAACAAAAATGGGCCGCAAGAACAACAGAACAAAGCACGGGCAACCATACAACGAAAACCCCATCACCATTTGGAGCAAGAAAACGAAAAAAAGAAAAGGTACAGAGGACTGTTCAGAAGCACATAAGGGAAAGAAAGCACTGACCGCCATCGGTTCTTCTCAGAGGAAAGAGGCTTGAACGAAGGAGGAGGGAGGTGGTTCAGCAAATAAAGAGTGAAGCCAACATGGGGAGTCTTCTTCCTCGGATGAAGGAAGGGCATGAAGTGGTGATCGGGAATACAGAGAGCCTGGAGAACCATGGTGGATCTCACAAGCCCCGGTCGTTGTTGACTTCGTCCTCCAATTCATCGCGTCTTGACGGAGTCTGCACTCCTCTTTCTTTCCCTCCGTCCTTTTCTATGCGAGAGGCCTACGTCGCACAGTGAAGAGCCTAAACCCGATACGTTTTTAGTAAGTTTTTTTTTTTTTTTTTTTTTTGGGTGAATACAAGGTACAAACTAAGAAAATAATGTCTTAAGTTTACGATACCAAATTTATCACTAAGCAAGACATAAGATAATTCTCTAGGAGGCTGCGAGTAAAACTTAGTATCCAAACCCTTCGCTATATCAACATTAGCTAATATATCAGCAAGCCAATTGCCTTATGGAAAAATGTAATAAAACTCAAAAAATGGGAGCTCAATAGCCTCTCGATATCCTTAAGAAATGTTGGACTAGTGTTATTCGCTACTCTCTCTAGATTAACAAGATCGGTAATAATTTTGGAGTCCATCTCAATGATGAGTTTGTGGAAACCTTGTTGCTTTGCAATGGTAAGTTACCAATACTATAACGAGTCTCTTAAGTCAAATTGTGACATATGACGCCAATTTAAAATTTACTAATCCGAACACAATCTTACTAGTTGATAACTTAAGGTATGTTTATTTTGTGAAAAATTAATAATTTAAAAATTAATTTCCTAAAAATAATCATTTATATTGTTTCAAATAATTGGTAGACAAAAAAAAAAAATTTCATTATCAACAATAATTTTTATCTAAATATATATGCAAACAATAAAAATATTTTTCATCATTCATATTTATAAGCAATATAAAGTATTATTTTAAAAAAAAATTTCTAAACCATCTATTTTCTGCAAAAGAAACGGAATCTTACAATATAATTTAGTGATTTATGCCAAACTCTTAATGACATTTTAATTAGCTCTTGCAAAAATTTACAAACGTTAGCCGCTTTTGAGTTAGTAAGTTACCTATAAGATCATGAATTTACCCATATTTTTTTTGGTCAAAAATTTACCCATATTGAATCAATAAATAAATAAGCTATTGAAATAAGAGTCTGTAAGCTTTAAAAAAAATCAGTAATTTGAAATTGGCCAAGTTATTCAAATAAAAGCTAGCAATTTAGTACCAACTAGTACTTGATTAGAGTTGATAAAATTTGTATGATAGTCATTAATATGAGGTTGGTAAGTTACTATTAGTTGCTAGGAAAATTGTCAAAAAAAGTCGTAAACCTATTATACAATAATATCAATTGAGTCCTACACATTTAAATACAGTAAATTTAGTCATAAATCTTTTAACAATTTGTTGAAATTACTAATATGGACATCGGTCATGCCATATAAGATATCTAGCACTAACTTGGACAAGTTTCTATTTTCTTTCTTATTTTTATAATTTTTTTATTATCATTGTGGCCAATGAGGGTTGCTAGAACCAACAAGGAAGAAAACAAAAGAGATGAAAATATTTAAAAATTTTAAAAAAATTGTAAAAGTTGTCCATGTTAGTGCCAATTTTGCCATGTAAGGCAACTAGCATATATGTTAATAATTTTTTAGCCAAAATTGTCCCTAATGACTAAATTTATAAAATGTCAAAAAATTTAGAATTTAATTAGCCAAATTGAAAATCTTTCGACTAAATTGACTTATATATAATAAGTTTAAGATTTTTTTCGTAATTTTCTCATTAGTTGCTTGACATCGCAACCATGATGGGTTTTGAATAAAGCTCTCTCCATATAACCACCTTGACAAGCTCTAACGGAGCTTGCCATGGCAAAGCTCTCATACATAGCTTGAGCCTAAGCTCCATAGCCAAGCTCTCCTTTAGAGCTTTGCGGGTAAGAGGGCAGTAAATAGTAGGGATGATCAATTCTAAGGTAGATTGGTTCCCATAGAATTGAATTAGGTAGGCTTGGTTCCTAATTTGTGGAACTGGCAATGGGGATACTTGGTCTTGGAATTGGATTGGCTAGTCTGGGTTGGTTCCATGGTCAATCCTAGAACCAATGATTCTTTTTTTTAATTATTATTCTATTCCCTACAAGTTGGAGTTACCCAACATTGAAAGAAAAATAAGAGTATTATTTTTGAGTTATTCATTAATTAGATGTTTAATTGACGGGGGGTGCAATGCTTGTTGACGATCGATTAGTTCTTCATTGGATTTTGTAATCATTGCTCTATTACGTGGCATCATATCAACATATGTAAAATAATTTAAGAATGTACATATGGACAAATAAAATTATGAAGAATAGTGTAAGGTTTGCTTCTATATCTATGCAAGTCATCACTCTATTTCAATGAAAATTGAAATGTAATTTATTAATTTAGGATTTGCTTTAGTATATAAAGTTAAGAAAAAAATGAAATAACATGGGTTGCTCCGGTGGGTTGTAAATTTTGGAAATGAGAATCAGATTGATTCATTCGGGAACCACCTAGAACCAATAAGTTTGGTTTGGTTCATTAATGCACACCCTTAGCTGACAAGAGCGTTTTGGTCAGTGATGACAAACATTGCAACTAATTTTAACTATGGACTTTAGTCAAGTGGGCGGTAATTATTTATTGCGGTCTCCTATATATAGAGGGGCGAACGAGTCTTTCTAAAGTTTTGGATTTTGACTAAATATGCAAATGGCAAATTCTTTTGAAAAGCAAGGATGCAAATTAATACTAGCTTTCTTTTTCCCAATTACTGCTAGTTAGAAGAGTCAAATTGGTTTTTGAAATTTTCCGAAAAAAATATTTCTTACACGTGTTTCGCGCTTGCAAGAAATTTTCAAGCATCTCCAAATCCATTCCGGTTCGAAACCCGGATTTTTCGGTTCTTGGGCCGGGTCGGCCCGGTTGGTGTGGGCCTAGCAGGCCCAAATATCTGCGCAGCATAAGAGTAAAAGGCGTAGGGTTTTTCGACGTACCCGCCTCATTCGTCGTCTCCTCTCGAGCCTTTCAGGAACTCCGCAGCGCGAAGGGAAGCTCCGCCGCCGGTCGGTCCGAGCCGAGCACCCGAAAATGGTGAGCGCCCGGCTCTTCTCCTCCTCCCCTTTTCTCGTCTTCACCTTCGGAGCCATCTGGGTCGTGATGCGCATCGTGCTTTCCGATGTCGGCCGGTGTCGTGGGTCGGAGGCGCGGCGTGTTGTCTCGTTTGCCTGCCGTTCCGAGGCGTTAAGAACGTCTCTGATCTGAAGCGGTCGTGCAAATGGTGTGCGGGGGTGGTGTCAAGTTTGCATCTTTGTTTGTCTTTTTTCTTTTTTCCTGAATGGAGTGGTTTGGACGAATGAGCGCTCTTTGGAGGCGTCTCTTGATCTGAAACGGCGCTCTTTTCGTTGAGGCATTGACCGTGGGAGTAGTTCTTTGATTTCGTAGTAGATTGTAAGGATGTGTCCGGGGTGACGTGAGTGAAAAGCTTGAGCTTGAAAGTGGGTTGTGTATGCTTGCCATGGTCTGAACTCTGGAGTGAAGGTCCGGTAGGTTTGTTGAGACCTTTTAGAGGGGGTGTTTGTCGGGATGGAAAGCCGGGCAATCTATGAATTTGATGTTTTGGCACTACAAGTCCAGGGATGTTATTGCCTTTGCCTTTCATTGATGAAAACAAAGGTCTAACGTTGTTGTGTGGAACAGGCGCGAGGTTTGAAGAAGCATTTGAAGAGGCTCAATGCCCCCAAGCATTGGATGCTCGACAAGCTAGGCGGTGCATTCGTAAGTTACCCTTTTGAATCCGAAAATTTTCTGTGTCGGTTGGATTTGCTTGCTTGCTTGCTTGCTTGCATATTCGGTTGCTTTCGTTCTGTGTTCTAAATGTCATCTTCGGATGTGCAGGCACCGAAGCCATCGTCTGGACCTCACAAGTCCAGGGAATGTTTGCCTTTGATCCTTATTCTGCGAAACAGGCTGAAGTATGCTCTTACATATCGTGAAGTCATTGCCATCTTGATGCAGCGACATGTCCTGGTTGACAACAAAGTCAGGACAGATAAGACTTACCCTGCCGGTTTCATGGGTATGTTGATGCTTCACTTTATCTTTCTGAGACTTTAGTGCTCCTTTTTCACTTACATATTAGGTTTGTATCTGATTTGCAAGACCATAATTTAGCTTGCTGGTATACTTTAAAATTATTTACAGAAAACTTAAGAGAGGATGGTATCTACTCTGGTAACTATACATGAGAACCAGCTCCAAATTAAATGTGCCAATATTTTACTATAATAAGAGGAGGTTGTCATTCTTGATAGATTAAGAATTCCTTCCTTTTCAAAAACATGGTAGTCTGCAGTAATACATGGTTAACTTATCTAAAATCTTTCTTATCAGATGTTGTCTCAATTCCCAAGACAAATGAGAACTTCCGTCTCCTCTATGACACTAAGGGCCGATTCAGGCTCCACAGCATCAGGGATGATGAGGCAAAGGTTGGTTTCTCATCTCTCAGTTGGCTATGTTGAAATCGTTAAATTCAGTCAATATGTGAAGGCTGTAATAAATTTGTCTTATATCGTTTGCCAATAATTGTTCTGATTTTATGGAATTATGTTCATCACAGTTCAAGCTTTGCAAGGTTCGCTCAGTCCAGTTTGGGCAGAAAGGCATCCCATACCTCAATACCTATGATGGCCGTACCATCCGCTATCCCGACCCTCTGATCAAGGCTAATGACACCGTCAAGCTAGACCTTGAGACCAACAAGATCACTGACTTCATCAAGTTCGATGTCGGAAATGTCGTCATGGTTACCGGGGGAAGGAATAGGGGACGTGTCGGAGTTATCAAGAATCGTGAAAAGCATAAGGGAACTTTTGAGACCATTCACGTCCAAGACTCACAGGGCCATGAGTTTGCTACTCGATTGGGCAATGTGTACACAATCGGAAAGGGAACCAAGCCATGGGTCTCCCTGCCTAAGGGCAAGGGTATCAAGTTGTCCATCATTGAGGAGGCAAGGAAAAGGCTTGCAGCCCAAGCATCTGCGACTGCGTGAGTTTTACTATTGATGCATGTATTGAATTCTCTGACTGGGGCTTCCTGTTATTTAGCTGTAAGAGGATTTTTGGGGAGTGAGCATCTTGTTTTTGTTCCGGTACAATTCTGGCGAAGTTTTGCTCCGGCAAGTTAGGGTTTATCTGTTGTTTTGGATGTTATAGATGATGGCGATTTGAGGTTCTTTTTATCCTTTACAGTGTGTATTCAAATGCATGCTTGATTTCTCTTCAAGCATTGATGAAATCCCAAAGATTGAGAGAGGAGTTATACGGTTTTATTGAGAGCGAAAATGGCTCACAGCACGTCCGGGATGTCAAGCCTCGTCTAGGTTATAGATACGATGTTTGCTTAGATACTATTTACTTTCGGCATGGTCAAAAATTGTCGAAGTGGTTGCCCAATCATGGTCACTCGACTTTCACCACGGTCCAAAATTGTCTTTGAACTTTTGATCGTTGATGGAACAAGTCCCTCAACTTTCATTAAGGAGCAATACTAATAAATTTTAGAGCTTGTCCACTCTTAAGTCCAAATCAAAATATAAACCATCTTTTCACTAATTATAGACCATTTTCATGTCTCTCCAATCTGTTTCTCTGTTATACAGGGATAAGAACTTTCCTTAGGATGCTCTTGAAAGTCCTGTAAAAATAAATACGCACATGAAAAGATGAGAGCTCTAGCTTAATTTCTGCTGGAAAATCCAGACCCACTTTTGACAGTCAGTGAGAGGCTTTGACGTAATCGAAGACCGGGCTCTAAAAGAAAGAACTGGCAATGCCAACATATTAGCATTTAGTCCAGGGTACAAGACCGTCTCTTGGACTGGCGGGGAAAGCTTCAAACGTGAACAGGATATAATTATAGCTGGTGCTGATGCCTTTGAAAGAGAAATTTGTGGGTTTTCAACATCTACTTAAACGGTAGGGATTGCTCTTATGAAGACACAAAATTTTTGTATGTGCCCTTTCTGATTTCTTGAAGTCGGACGCAAACGTTTCGAGACTAGTTGGGACTCTCTTGGCCCATATGGTAGAACGCAATGCAACTCTCAAGTCATTGAGATCGTTAAGCGTCTCATTTCACTTTAGATGGGTTTAGTTGTTGATATGAATCAGCTCCTTGCATCACTTCATTGCGCTCTTTTACCCGCCCTGGAGACTACGTTTGCATACTTTATCTCTGTGAAAACAAAACTTGGTAGTTTTGAAAGTTGGGAGTGGCATTGCCCTTGGTACAACCTCGCAGGAGCGTCTCGTCTTCCACAAAGTCACCAATCTGGATCCAAATACTGTCATTAACGAGATCAGGCATTTTCTGCTGGACTGCACCCACTCACGCTAAAATGCAACCAGACGTGGGTACGTTTGCGAGAAATAAGTCATGGATTACCTTGCCTCTCTTGCTAACGATGCCACCATCGATGTTTTCCATCTCTAAAACCTTCCATTCGGCTCAAAGATCTAGGAACCTTATCAAAGCATGTCCATCTTAATTCGAGTCAATGCATTATCCGTCACTTCGAGAGATTCCTCTCAGATTTTCGACTCGACGTTATGTCGATATGCCAATCAGGTTAGTCATAGGTTCAATTTGTGTTATCTTGCCATACTTTTGCCCCTCGAAAGTTTTGTCGCATTAGGTCACGGCCTAATCCTTCCTTGTCCATAAGCAGGTCAAGAAGGGAAGTCGCATAGTAATGAGTTTCCATTTAGAAAAAAATTCGGACTTTTAGCGCAATATAATTGTGGAAAAAATTAGGGGTGTGCGAACTAGGGACTACCCAATCAGGCCAGTTTTATTGAGTTCTCAAGAGTGTCCATCCAATTCCCAATTCCTAAAAGTGAAACCGGTGTCTAAGCAGACCAATCCCGGTTCCAAAGGGAAAATTGGATTGGACCAGATATGCATACTTTTCTAATTATGTTTATTTCTTTAAAAAAAAATTAGTGAGTTTAGTTTAGAGGAAATACAAGCCTATAACTAGACAATGAGATATCCGGATGAAATATTAAAAATTGGGACCGTTCCATTAAACTGGACTGGAACCGAACCGCAAACTGGACCAAGAAACGATTACCCCTAAATAAAATCACGTAAAGTCGATCCAAACCCAACTAGCACTTCAGACACATCTCATCACAGTTTAGCAAAGACCACTTATTTAACTCAATATCGAATTGAACCATAGAGCATTATGGTCAAATAAAACGTGATGTAATGATGAATTACAACATACTTTTGTCTCCTTGAAAAGGAAAATAAAAATCCTGATGTGCGAACTGATAATTTGACCAATACGGCAGTAAGTCAATAATCATGAATTAGCTGCTTTGCAGGCACACAAAACACACGACAACCTCTAGCTACCAGCGGACTGAAACTGCTCCAGAAATCTCAGATAAATGCCAGACAACAGCTTCATAAACTTAAAAGTAACTTGAATATACACCTCGTTTTGCAATCATCACTCGGAAGATGGGCACCTGATTACATGACGAAAGGAATCTACATAACTTTCTTCGCACGTTGCATGTACATGCAAGAGCACTATAGAGGATATGCTTGACAGCACCAGTTTCCAGTTAGCTCGCTTCAAATATGGTATGGGCTTTTCCAAAATCCTGGAAACTAGAAAAATTGGTAGAACATTCACCCACCATGAACTGGGCATCAAGAATGACAACAATGCCATCTGAGCGAAAAAATTCCCAAATGGAAATGTGAACCTAGTAGTACTTGCATATTGATCTCTCGATCAGTTCACAATTTTCGGGAGAAACAAAAGCTCACTATGCAGATCTTGATACAGCCCCAAAAGGAACAGCGGATGGAATTTGCCATCACTAGCTGCAGTACTAAAATATATTTTGATTTTCTTTTTGAAAGCTACAAACAGAATAGAACATTTTGCTACTGATATTTTACTTTTTTTTTTTGGTCAGACTAATGATATTTTACTTCAAGCGTTTAATTTTCTTGGATGTGTCTACAATGGTTTGTCTCATCTTTGGATTTCTGCAGAGCAATAACTTCTGAAGCTGATCAGCAGCTTCGGTGAACTGATTTTCCGTGATACCATTGTCTGTCTTCAGGGCAAAAAGAATCTCATTGACGTCTTCTTCAAGTTGAAGGGAATAAAGGTGGCTGAAGACCTGCAAATATGCAACATAAACCGCACATCAGAATAACGACCATCTTTTGGCCAAAAAAACTAAAAGAAGAATAATTACCATGTTAAGACAACATTAGGAGAATAACATAGAAGCAGAACAAGCAATTACAAACGTTCTAGCATAAGTCAAGAACTGGAGTTCCACATACTCACCGTTTTCAACCTTGAAATCACCATTTCCTTGATCTTCACAGATCTAGAGACCAAATTCACGACAAAGAGGCCCTGCTTGGAAATGGAGCTCTTTGCATCCTTTAGGAAAGGTTCTTCAACGAAATCAGCAGCAGGGCAGGACAACCCAGAGCTGCACAAGGTAATAGACAGCAATAAGTTCCAGTAAAAAGTTTAAAATAGGTGAACACCACCCTGCTTTCCACACAATAACAAGGAAGTAATTCTATGCACAATTCAGAATTCATAATAACCTTGGATCTTCAGAATCAACATCAACAACCAATATGTCAATTTCACCGCTGTCTTGGCTGTCTAGAAGGGATTCACTGTCAGGAGATTGAACAGTCTTCAAGTTCCCATTCTCCTTTCTATCAATCTCAGCATCCCCCGTTGGTGCAACTGTACTTGCAACGCCTCTGACAAACTCAATCCCATCAGTAATATGTACCTACAATAGCATTGAAGTAGAAAATACTATGCTTAAAAACATCAGTTGAAAAAAACATGGCTAAAATAAGATGCCTAAAAGGTGAACTTGCCTTGTGACATGTTGAGACAAGATATCAAAGTTACAGCACAGAGGCAAAAAGTAGGAAAGAACTCGGAGGAACCTTGAGAAGAATAGGGGAGAAAAGAACAGCCCACTTGGAGATTTTGATGTTGTAAATGTCAAGAATTCAGTCACTAGTTTACTCATTCTTGGAATTTTGTTTTAGGATAAAAACACAAGTACCCCAACTTTTGCCCATTTTGCAATAAAAAACCTAAACTTTCTTTCCTTGTGTACAATCATATACCTCAACTTTTTAACTATGCTTTATCATTCTCTTCTATGTAAAACCAACAGACGAAATACCATGTGTGCGATGTGAAGTAGAGAAGAAAAGTGAATAACTGAAGAACAAGAAAATGTTCATGGAGATGAATTACCTTCATCCGATCATTTTCAATGAAATTAAAGTACTCCCTTGCAAGACTAAAGACGAGGGGATCCAACTCTACTACCTGTACGTACAAGAAAATTCTGTTATCACTGGTACTACAGAACCACACAAAAATAACAAACGAGAATGAGCCTTTGTTCACCTCAACATGTATGAAGGGCATAGTCCCATGAAGAAACATAGGAAGTAGACCAGCTCCAAGACCTATAACTACCGCTCTAACCTGAGAGGATAAAAGATCAAACATTTGCTCAATTTTTAAATCTGCAAGAAAATATCAGGAAAAAGATGATCTTATCCATTGTAGACCAAAGCATAAGTAGATTAAAAGTACGCATAAAATTGCCTCCTAAAGAAGTAGGAAATGCTATCAAAACAGAAATGGGAATCCAGCTCTCTGGACAGTAATCACCAGCTACTTCTAAATAAGGGAAAGCGATAATCAGTATTGGCAGCACTTACTGTTCTTCTTATGGATGATGCCTTTTCCAAATATGATGACACCAACATAAACCCTGATAAGATACCAGAGTGGTACGAACTTGCCAAATAGTCATGAGAGATCTTCAGGGTTTCTTGTGGCTCTACAACATGAAAGGAATGAGACCAACTGAACAAGAGTGGGGAAAAACATTGCTGAGATAAGAGCTATGAAAAATCCAAACAGCAATCTTTGCATGCCAGCATTTTGTGGCAAAAGAAAAGCAAAAAAGAATTTTTACCACTCCAAGAAGCAACTAATCTCCTCATTGGTGCAAAGCACTTCCATTTCAATCAATTATATTAAAATATACACAATGGGAAATATGCTTCAAGGACTAGTATGTGAAAACGTAATGCAGGTTGCTAAATATATCAAAAGTGAAGCACCAAGAAAATCAATGATATGCTGCTGGAAAAAGGTATTAAATTACTAATTTACTACTCTTACAACCTGAAGTAGTTGGTCTACCAAGCTTCACGGCTCTATCCTCACCATTCTCAGTTCTTATGAAGTCTCACATTGTTCATAAAGAAAGGGGGGGAAAATTGTTGAAGCAGAGAAAGATGTTGCAGTTCTGCTCTCCTATTAGCCAAAGTATCTATAGATTACTTGTCTATTAGCTTGTGTCTTTTTAGAATTCCTCATCAAGTTGCAAAACTAAACAAACAGAGAAGAATGACTGACACTACATAGGCAAATACAAAAGGGATTTTCAAACAGATAATAGCATATTCTATTTTAGATGTTAGATAAAGCATTTTGGACAAGAGTGAAAAGATTAAGCAATCCATGTCCTTCATATGCAAGGAGACCCTTGTATGATATTTCAGCAACTTTAGTCCCCCTTCCCCGTCTAATTAAAGTTAATGCCTGTTCTGTCAATCACCATTAGGTTCCAATGAAATCACACATGGAATCATAGGTGACAACCAAATCAAGCAAATTATCTAGGAATCTAGCGAATTCTAGCGAAAAATGGACAGGAGCGGTATTGCCCGGAATACGAGTAATAGATTGACTGTAATTATTAGCATCAAAAGCATTAAAAGTCCACTTTGCCAATGCCTCCAAAACCCTTTAATTATTGACACTTCCCTTCATCTTTGCAGTTCCTTAAATATAAAATTCGCTATACTTCTGTAACTCATGCATTTCCCAAGCCACTAAGATAATGCAAATCTCTTGTCAAAAACCAGCAGATAATCACAAAGCTCTTCAGAGACATGATTTCGAAATAAAAATAAAATTTACAGTAAAGAGTTGCTAATATAGGCATTTGAATCCAGCATGGAAAATGTGACTGCCACTTAGTACCATTGTTTTTTCTCTGATTTCCCCCTTTTCTGGATTTGGAAGATGAACCTTTTCTCCTGTCAGTTTTACCACTACTAATGACAGTTGATCCCTCCCTGGTTAACAGAGCCTCAGACTGCACCAAATCCTCATTCCTCTGAAAAATCATGCGCCGGAATGTCCAGTCTCCATCAGGCAAGATGTGACTGACATCACCTTCAACATTACTGTAAACCACATCATCTATGGTTATTCGCCCAGTCAAGGAAGATGTGACCTACAATTTTACAGCAAGAATTGTCAGAGGATCACTCGTGGTAAATGCGATTATGTCAATTTCATATAATAAAAAAAAAAGTCATGCTTGAAATGTGTAGCTTAGTTATGGTTGATAGTTTTGGTTCATCCAAGCATTTCTCGCAATTAGAGCCCATGTGCAGAAGTCAGTGACATTATACAGAAATGCGGTTTACAAAAGAATCGTGCAGAACATTCTAGTGAGAACTGTTATTGCAAAAAGTAAGGGCATTGATAAATGCTTGATTTGCTGAAACAGCTATTGAAAAAGGACAGATCTACATGCAAACAATGTCTCCAAATGTGAGGACATGAAGATAATAGTTTTCAATAGATAATGAAAATGCAAGTACGATGGTTCCATTATTTGCCCAACAATGATGGTCTTTTCTCAACTGTTTTCCAAAGTGTTTAATATGAAAAGAGATAAGTGCAATAGAAGTCCTAAAACTTGTTACGAAAATATAATTGAGTGCTTCAACTTGTAAAAAATGCAATCAAATCCTAAAACTTATCAAAATAGTTTAATTGAATACTAAAGTTAACGCTGTCAGTCTTACTAATGGAAAATGCTGACGTGGCGCGAACGTGGCATTTTAAATATTTTTTTTATTTTCCACCTGGCTTTTTAAAATAATTTTTAATTCAATTTTTAAAATTATATTTAAAAACTAAATTTTATTTTTAAAAATCTGTTAAAAATAAAGAAAAGAAAATGGCAGCTCCTCCTTCGCCGCCACCACCGCCCATTGCCGGCAGCGGTGACGATGGAGGAGCTGCCATTTTCTTTTTTTTTTTTTAACAGATTTTTAAAAATAAATTTTAGTTTTTAAATATAATTTTTTAATAAAAATTGAATAAAAAAATAATTTTAAAAAGCCAGGTGAAAAATAAAAAATCATTTAAAATGCCACGTTAGCATTTTTCGTCAGTAAGACTGACGGTATTAAGTTTAGGACTCAATTGAACCATTTTGACAAGTTTTAGACTTAATCGCACTTTCTACAAATTTTAGGACTCAATTACATTTTCATAACAAGTTTTAGGACTTCTATTGCACTTATCCCATATGAAAATACTACTCTCTAGAAACAACCAAATAGGCTATGCAACAGCCAGCCAGCATAACTCTAGAAGGCCCACGACAACCTAAAGTCCGAAGGTGGAAGAAAATGAAAGAGCACTCTTTGTAACACTCACAAGTTTCTGCTTTTCTGCTTCCTTTATTTTTTCCCTAATAAATTCTCATTAGTCCATCCATAATAATCCTATTGATCGTCTTAGCATTTTATCAGTCTCTGCAATGCAAAATTCTTATAAAGCACAACCGTCAGTCAAGAGGAGGTTTTCTTGAAATGTCTTGTATTCAATTACTTGTTGACGACAAAATAATTAAATTACCTTTTCTTTCTGGAAATCCCTTTTACGTACATTTTTAGTGTTTCTTACTCTTCTTGTTGCATTCTATTCTCCTTGCTCCAATCTTATACAGCTTTCTCAGTGATTTCATATTCTATACCTCCTTTTTCATCTTTTTCCCTTCTCTTAAGCCAGTTCGCAGTATCAATGAATTTGACAGATGGACAGTTGAAGGTAAGAACCTGGTGGATTAATACTCTGTCCTTGACTGGGTCATCAACCATCATGAACCTGAATAAGAGACAAGCAGAATTTTAAAGTGATATAAAAACAATCCAAATGCCACTTATATAACTACAGAAAGCCATATTTTGCCTTCATGGAAGCAAAATAACTCCAAAGAAAGTTAGTAATGGAGCCTCCACCTGTTTCCAATCTGAAAGTTCAAACTCCAGCACTAAGAACCAAAGCTTTTATGGATGCACTAAAACTAAATTCATATCATCTGTCTGTTGCAAACATTACATTGGGAAAGATACTGCAAAACCGCATGTCAACACCTAATATATACTCAAGATGATCAAGGAACTTGATCAGATATATAATCATCAGGCCTTTTCACTAATCTATTGCATTCTTCCCAATATTTCAATTTCTTTTGAGCGACTAAAGCAATTACTATCACAATTACAGAATAACTAAAGTCACAGAACATGTTGGATCACAGTGCTTTTTGCTCTTGTATATGTCATTGTACTTCCATACCTTATTGATGATGTAACCCTCAATTAGGCTACATTTGGTCATTTGGATTTCTAACCAAGATTGGATTGGATAGGATATGATATGAAAATCATGGATTTTGCTACGTCCTATCCACTATCTGGTGAATCACAATAATAAAACTGGATATATTCATATCATATCATGTACATTATCTAGTATAAATGGCAAATTAATGTAAATAAACCAAATAATTGCAAAAATGAAGATGGCAAGAATCCCTCACAACACTTTTGCTTACTTCATTTTTATTCGCTTATTATTTATTATTTCCTCACCATTTGTAATTTTTTTCTTTTTTATTTCTTTTTTAACCTTCCATCAATCTCAATTAAAATTTTCTACTAACGTATCTAGAATACTAAATATATATATTTATTTATTGAGTTCAAATTATAAGATAGAAATAAATTCAACTATACAAATAAAAACAGGATTAAATAAAAAAAAATATATTTTTTTTTTTTGGTTATTTTGAATTTTTATATCAAAATTCGAATATTATTTTAATTTAATTAATTTAAGAAATTTTTATTCAAGAAAAATAACTTTTATATTATGGATATAGGAAATTCTATCTACCTTTATTCCACCTCCCCCCATAAGGTAATTTTATCTGAGCTCTATCCTTCTTATATCTAACTTTATCTTGTCTTGAGTAGGCACAAAACAAAGAATAGGATAAATTTTATCATATATTGAATTTTATTCTAATTGTCAAACGCAACCTTAGAGTTTCAAAATGATTTGGAGATCTAAATAAAATGGGAGAAGTATTACGGTATTTGAGATCCATTATTGTTGGCAGGTTCCAACTGCTTGACCAGAGGAGACAAATCTTTCTGAAAACAATAACAGCCAAGAGTCATTAGCAACAGAAATCAAGATGCACATATATCTCGACCAGTGAAAAAACAAAGCAAACAGTACCTGAATGTCATCCATGCTAGCATTCATATGACTGCTGTCCAGAAAAACCTAAAATTCATATCAAACAGCATATCAAGTGGAATGTTGATTGTTGACCCATCTAATTAAACTTGAGCAATATCAAATTCCGGAGGGGTACCATTATCAGGCGAGCTGCCTCTGCACTTTCAACTACTTTCCATTGACCTTCTTCTGAAGAGTAGAGCCACCCATGAGCCCGAGTCTGAAATTAACATTACGTCGCATATGTCCAACAGTTAAAAAGACCCTACAGCCCAAATTCCATCAAATGACCTGATTGACATTGATAAATTTATATAGCTTGTCTAATATAATTAGATTATGTCTATCTCAGGTAGAAGCTTATTCACATCACACTAAAATCATGCATTTGTATTGTCTTGGCACCAATTATTTGGCAAACAAAATACCTGGACAAGCATAGATTTTTCTCTAAAGCACACTAAAATGATATCAGAGGGAAAAATGTATACAACATCTAGCTCAATATCTGTTATCTAATTGAAGTGAATACCTGATGATAATCCATGACAGCACCTATAGCAAACTCTAGTGCTTTTCTTAACACTAATATTCATGCGTCATCCACATAATTTGGTTACAAACTGAATCAGAAACATATTGCTACTCTCAGATTTGAGAACCCGCACTAGGTGACCCATTACTTCCAAATACCATTAAGTTGAGGTTGCAATGGTTTGTCTTCTTTTAGTGACGAATTAATGCCATCCCTCTCTGATGACTGGAAGTGTTGCAGCATCATAGCAATCAGACTAACTCAATTACACGTACTAGTTTGCAAAAGACATGGATACATTGACATAGAACAAATGCTGGTTGAGTAGGAATTATGCCTCAAATGAAGGGGAATACTTGAATTTCCATACAGCCAGGACAACATGCACATGGGAAGGCTTTATGTAGCCAAACATTTGGTAAGCAAATTGAAGAAGTACCAACCTTAGGCACAATTATGACACCACAATGGCGCAAGAAGGTTTCGGATTGCTCTCGTGCGTCAAGAAGTACAGCTCTATAACTATATCGTGAGTTTCGATTGCTTAGAATAAGCTGTACACGACGTCCAGGATCGAGTTTATCCAGGGCACCCTTAGCTCCCAGTTGAAGATCCTCGAGAGAGTGCAACACATCAGAACCAGTACGGTACTCTTCACGAGTCCTATTCTCATTGTCAAGTTCTTTATACATCCCAGAAATCTGAAAATTCAACAAGCAGTTTCAAGCTTCTGCAGTAACAGCATACTCTCTTATAATCTTGTTAATATTAGTTACTTCCAACTAGCAGGACAAAAGAGAGAAGACTGCAATGTCAACAAAGTAGGAAAAGAAACTCATTATGTGTTCACAGGCTACCACTGAACAATTAATTATGCCGACAAAAAACACTTGTCTGTCCCAAAAACACTTCAATCAGTTCCCTCACCTGGTTACTATTACAGTCAAGTGACGAGCAATTAAAGGATGATGTTATTGGCTGTAACACAGCAGGACTCTCTTTGACAGCAATCACCATAAAGGTCTGAAGGCTGGATTTCTCACGTGACTTGTGAGGAATGGCATGGATACTCGTTATCCAGCCAAATCTGAACTTAGAGAAAAGCAACCCTGGAAAGAAGGAAAAGGAAAAGAAGGTATTGAATCGAAACATCTTAACATGATAAATAAGTAAGAGATTTCATGTTCATCTAGCATCTCATTCCTACATCAAGAAACCACTTAAAATTTGCTTTTCAGAAAAGTCATCTCCTGCATGCCATGCCTATTTAGAGTAGGCACTCTAGTCTACTTAACAACATATGATTGTCAGTTACTAAATAGTAATAACAAATTGAAAGAAAAGGGACATTGATCGCAATAAGTCCTTGCAACTTGACAGGATTTAGAAAATAAGTACCTAGAACATGTGATTCTGCCAAGGTGAGACATATAAATTTTCCCCCTGATAAGAGAACTCTTTTCACCTGGTAAGAAGCAACGAAACTTATCCACTGAATTGTATACTTTATTGGACAGTCTAAGTTATATTACTTAAAAGCATAATGCAAGTGCATTTATCTCAAATATTCATAGATATCGTATCAACACCTCTGATAAATATTGATCTCCCAGCTTATGCCCATGCTCTGGCTCCATTAAAGCATCCAATCCACCTTTATCAAGAACAATATCAAATGTTTCGTCTGAGAACTGGTGCAAATGCTAACAGTTAGAATCAAGATAATGATGGAACCGAAAACAAAACTGTAAACATTTTTCTGAATGAAACAAACATATAAAAACAGTCAAAAGCAGCATAAGCAATCAGGCAGAGAAACAAGACAATGGAGTTGAAAACCAAACATGTTGATGGAAGATCCAACATACATGCACAGCAAAACTGAAGACTAGCTTTAGTGCATTGTCCATCCCCTCTCAGTATAAAAAAAAATTCTTCACCGTTGAAGCAGCAAGCAAAGTCAACAAAGTGACTTCAAGTTGATGGATGATGATTCGTGATATGAAGTTACATAAACAAAACCCACAGGCTACCCCCAAAAACCCGTGCACTGCAGCAAAATGGTGTGATGAGGGAATGGCATGAGCATGGGCATGCATGTGGCTATGGACATTCTATCCAAGTGACAGACTATCAAAGTGCTTCATTTAGCATTATCGAGCTTCCTCTCCCAGTGGCTCTTTTTCACCAATCCAATTCAACCACATATCTTGCTCTATATATGTCGATCAAGCCAAATGTACGGTTTCCCTGTTACATCTACATATTTGGTGACCATACATTAGCTTGATCGGCATATTTGGAATAGAAGAAAGACAAATCACTTCAGCAACAATAAGTTTGATGAATGAACAATATCGAAAATATTGAATTCCTGAAAGCAACTACAATCGGATTTCACCTCATTGACTATGAAACATACTGGATAGTGGATATCCCTATTAAACTCATTCGGAGGCATCCAAGGTCATTTTGAACCTCGCACTGCAGATATAACCGCAAGAACGCCAGTGACGCCATTTCAACAAACAAGCGACACGCGCACCGCAAATTCACATTCAGAATCTCCGTACGTACAGCGCATCTACACACGCGAAAGCACCACATAGTAGATAGGCATCACGCCTCCCCGAGAAGAAACGGATTACAAGGCCCCCGACGAACCTGCATGGCGGTCATGTCCATGACGCGCCACCTCATCGCGGGGCGGTCGCGGACGTTGCGGCGGAGCATGTCGGAGATGACGACCTTGGAGAAGTCGATGTTGGTGACGGCGCGGAACCCGGCGTCGTAGAGGTGCTCGGAGAGCCGGGAGTTGCCGCATCCGGGAACAAGTATCTGCGGCGACGGCAACGGCGCCGGCGCGGCCTCGGAACCGCCGCCGTCGGCGGCGGCGGCGGCGGCGGCGGCGGGGGCGGGGGGCGGGGGCGAGGGCGGAGAGGAGGGGGTGCCGGAGCTGGGGCCACTCGGCGTACCACTCGAAGGAGTCGTGGCCGCCGCGGAGGGAGAAGAACTTGTCCCAGTTGTCCTTGCTGGTGAAGTCGGTCAGGGTTTGGAGCAGCTCCTCGCTCTGCGCCTGCGGTTGCGCCTTCTTCTTCCCCCTCTCTCTCTCTCTCTCTCTCTCTCTCTCTCTCTCTCTGTGGAGTTCAGTAGGGCTTTGGAAGGGGACGGGCAGAATGGCTAATGAGTGAACATTCCATTCCACGGTCTGTGAACCTTTTTCTGTCCGGCGAAAAATAAATAATTTTGGAAAATATTTTTCTAAAATTAATTATTTATGTAGCTTACAAAAATAAGGGAAATATAAATATTTTCACTATTTACAAAAATATTTAAATGTAAGTTATCGAGCTTTAACTATGTTAAAAGGCACAAGATTTGAGTTGGGTCAAATTCTAGCCGAAGTAACTTTTTTGTTTGATAATTAAACACAAACTTTAAGTAAGACCGCAATTCTAACTCAATTTTTTTTTTTTTTTTTTTTTATCATCTCAAGGAAAACCACCGGCTTTTAGCCTGTACCCTAATCCAACCCCACCAAGTTTTCCTCCCATGGTATCATTAAAGATTCGACATGTCATTTTAAGTGTACTTAGAAGAAACTTGACATAAACAAGGACAAAGGCTAAATTTTAAGTGTACTTATAAGAAACTTGACATAAACAAGGATAAAGGCTAAATTTGGATGCCAACCGAAAATTTGTGCTTTTTCATGAAAGGAAAGAAATTCGGGCCAAGATTGAGACACAAGTTAAAGTTTGTCCCTTTTTTCATGAGACAAAAAAAAAAAAGTTCAAGCCATAATTGAAACTTGAGTTAAAGTTAGTGCTTAATAGATTGTGAGAAAGAGCGAGATAGTAAAATATGTTCTTAATGTCTTGTTGAGATGGAAAATAATAAAAGTTGAATTTTATTAGGATCATTAGTCTATTGCTTGCGTAACTCAAAACGACTAAGTTAATAAACAAACATTTCATACTATCAACAATCAAAACAAAGTGATCAAATGATTTTTGAATGATCGCACTTGTAGCACATCAAATTTGGCTAATCGCGGATTGCTGATATACAACGCCCACTGTTCGTAGAACTCTCCCAAGTCTTGTGTGCCAGTTGGCTACTAATCTATATACACTAAGGGTCTGTTCGTTTTGCAGAAAATGAACCATTTCCAGAAAATGTTTTTTTATAAGTCATTTTCCAAGAAAATAACAATATTTTCTGATGTTCGATTAAAACCTGAAAATGTTTCGGAAAATATTTTTCGGTGTTCGATAAGGATATTTTCTAAGACTTCACCACTTAGGCATACATCACTTACCGACCTATAAATCCATCAAATATGAACTTGTCTTTAAATCTAAGCAAACTTGCTTGATATATTTGTTCTCTCATTGTTGCCAAATATTCATCTATTCTAAAAAATGTTCATATGGATTTTAAAAAGAAGTAAAAGAGAAAAGAAGCAAAGCATGTACAGCCCTAATGAGAATCTTCCAATTGAGTGGCTTGTTCACAGCCCCCGCGTCTTTTTTTTTGGTAAAAGTAAGAATAAACATTGAGCTTTGGACAAATATACAGAAAAGACAGTGCCAAAACTTACACTCTAACTACAACCTAGGTTGCACCGACACGGACACGCGACACGCGACACGACACGACACGACACGTCGACACGTCATTTCTCAAAAGTAGAAAATTTCGACACGTTCCGACACGTTATATATTAAATGAATATTTTTATTTTTAATTAATTTAATTCAAATTTATAATTAAAAAATCTATAATGAATTTACACTAATGATTTAATATACAGTACTTTTATTTTTCAAAATTATTTTTTAATTTTATTTAACAATTTTTTCGATTAAATAAAAACCCCCCAACCCCTTCGATTTAATAAAAAGCCACCCCCACCCCCCAAACCCCTTCCATTAAATAAACACCCTCCCGCGCGCCCAAATCCCTTTTCCCTCGTTTCTTTCCCATCCCCCAAAAAATTTTCGCTTTTTTTTTCCCTCCGCCCGACACCCGACACCGTCGCTTCCCCCTCCCTCCTGTCACTTCCCCTCCCCTCCCTCCAACACGCCAAATCCCTCTTTTTATTCTTTTATTCTCAAAACCCTAGCAACGCTTCTTCTCCTCCTCCTCCTCCTCCTCGCCGCACGACGCATTTCCTCTCCTCTTCCTCTCGATTTCTGCTTGCTAGGGATGGAACGCGCGGTCCTGTGCGCCGAGAGGCTGCACACCGCCGCGAACTCCTCCTCCTCCCCCTTGCCGCCGCCGCCCCGCTCGACGACGCCGCCCTCCCCACGCGCGCCTCCCTCGTGAAGTTCCTCCTCACGGCCCTCGCCTCGTCTCTACTCTCTCTCGGCCGTCTCGGCCGTCGTGGGCTCGCCTTCGCTCGGCTCGCGGCTTCGTCTCTCCTCCCTCACCCTCGGACACGCGTGTCGAAACGTGTCGACAAAAGTTGACCCCGTGTCGACAAACCCGACACGCGGTCAACGCGTGTCAGAGCGTGTCCGAGAGTGTCGACGTGTCCGACACGCTTCGACACGTGTCGGACACGACACAGAGGCACATCTAACGTGTCCGTGCAACCTAGACTACAACAACAGAAAGAGTGGAAGGGAGCCGAACTAAACACCACAAGGACAACAACAGACGCAGAGCAAAAAAAGCCCACAACTTGGGCAAAAGAGTCAAACACCAGTAGCTACCAAACCTCAACACACACCAAGAAGTAGGGCGAGCAGGAGAGCCAGGACGGTTGGGGGAAAGTCACACAACCCAAGAAGCTTGAGAAGCAAGGCTATTGAATAAACACCAAGGGGGTCAAAGCCCCATCCTCTGTGAAGTCTTCTATTCCTCGGAGAAGCAAGCACATTCTTGAAGGAAAGTGCTTTGTCATTCACAACCTTAATGAGGTGGTTTTTTAGAGCCGATAAGACTAATGTTTCACCATGGAAGACGATGCAATTTCTCTTTTTCCAATAAGATAACAAAGAGCTCCGAAAGAGAATCGCGCCATACTGTGGAAGAAGTCCTTACCCGATAAGAACTTCACCGCCCAGGTAAGGTTTTCGCTCCAAGATCTTTTCCTCCAAGGTAAGTTACACCTGGAAGCCCAAAAATATGTGAGAGTAGCCGAGGTGTGACATTGAAAGAACAAGTGATCAATTGAATCCAATTGGGCGGAGCAAAAAGCACAAACCGAATAATCAATCCTACCATAGGAGAGGAGGAACACTTGGGTTGGTAGGTGATTCTTAGCAATAAGCCATAAGAGAAATTGGAATCGCGGAGCTAAAACATTATCCCAAATGAAAGAAGCCCAAGGAACGCGGTCTTCTTTAGATCTAATGAAGTTCCAAGTTGATGCTACCGAGAACGAACCAGATGGGTTGCAACACCACAAGAACCAATCATGAGCATTGGACAAAACCGGGAGGGTGAAACCCCAACTTTCCAAGAGAGATTTGAGCATGGAACCAGTTAAAGTGTAAAGATCTACAACAACTGCATAGTTGGGTAGGCCAGAGGCATCCATAATAGAAGTAGGGATCATCGAGTCTAACGGACCGCAACGAAGCCAATTGTCATGCCAAAGAGAAACCAAAAGACCGTTACCAATTTCCCATCAGAAGGATTGGCGAAAAAAACTTCTTAGCTGCAAGATCTTCTTCCATGCCCACGAACATACAGTGGGTTGGGAAAAAGTCAAGAAATTTCATTTTTTTAAGAAATTAGAATGAATCCAATGGCACCAAAGTGATTCTTTATCAGTAAAGAGAATCCAAATGTACTTAAGTATGGAGGCTCGACTGCAATCCTTTAGGCTTCTAATAGCCAAGCCACCCTCAGTTTTAGGTAAGCAAATGTCTTCCCAAGAGACTTTGGCCCTGCCCCTACTAAGGGCAGTACCTTTCCAAAGGAATTGTCTCAAGACGCACTCAATATTAATTAAAATAGCAAACAGCAGAGTGAACACACTGGCCCAAAAAGCCTGTATAGAATGGAGAACTAACCTTATAAGTTGAAGTCTTCCTGTGAAAGATAAAAATCGATGAGCCCAAGATTGGACTCTTACAATAATATAGTCAATCAATTCAATGCAGTCTGTCTTCCCCAACCTAGAAGAAATAATAGGAACCCCTAGTTAGCGAATAGGGAATTTACCTTCTTGAAAACTAAAAGCCAAGAGAATATTATTCTGAAGTGAAGACGGACCACCAGAGAGAAAAATATCGATCTTACTCTTGTTCGGTATAAGACCACTCCAAGAAGAGAAGATATCTAAGCTCCTTTTAAGCACAACCACAGAATTCCAATCCGCCCGACAAAACAAGAAAACATTGAAAGCAAAGAAAATGTGAGACAGTCTCACAGCTTTGCATCTCCAAAAAGGCTTGAATTCTTTGACTGAAGTCCTCAAGTTCAATATGCCCGAAAAAACTTCCATCACAAAAGTGAAAAGGTAAGGAGACATAGGGTCCCCCTAGCGGATACCACGGCCATTAGAGAAGAAACCATGCAACTCCCCATAGATAGACACGGAGAACTTGGGAGTGCGAACGCAAACCATAATTAAACGGATTAACTACTCTGGAAAACAAAAATCCAATAGAGTAAGCTCCAAGAAGTCCTAGTCAACCGTATTGTAAGCCTTACGAAAATCAACTTTAATAGCACATTTCGGAAGGTATGGGTCCAGGTGAAATCCAGCAAATAACTCCTGTGCCAGTAATATGTTATTCCTAATCCTTCTTTATTTAACAAAAGCATTCTGGGAAGGATTTATCATATCGTTCAAAACAATAGTAATGTGGTTGGCCAATATTTTTGTAATAACCTTATAAATGGTATTACACCATGCAATGGGTCTGAAGTCAATGACTTCGCAAGCATTAGGGACTTTAGGAATCAAGGCCAAGATTGTAGCATTTACTTCCTTTAAGAGGTGACCCGAAGAGAAAAAAATCTTTGATTGCTTCCAACACTAGAGGGCCTACAATTTTCCAGTTTTTCTTAAAAAATTCAGCTGTAAAATTGTCGGGACCTGGGGCTTTGCCTCTTGGAAGCGAGAAATGAGTGTCTTTAATCTCAAAGTCCAAGACCGGCAAAGCTAAGGAGCGTACCTAGGCATCCGATAGGGGGGTCCGAATAACTAGCATCAAGTCTTGCAAAGAAGGTTTCGACAGGGCCGCATGAGGGGAGAAGAGATCCGCGAAGAAAGAAACAAAAGCATGCGGCACCCGAGCAGGATTGGTAATGAGAGAACCCGTTGAATCCTTGACCGAGAGGATCCGATTGGTAAGGTGTCTTTTTTTTTTTACAGAATTGTGGAAGAATTTTGTATTGCAATCCCCTTCCTTGAGCCATCTCCCTCTTGATTTTTGTCTATAGAAGGATTCCTCTTCACCGCGCAAGTCAATAAAGGTGCGGTGTTGGCATTTTTCTAACTCTGCAAGATAAACATTGTTAGGATCAGATTGAAGGCCAACCTGAGTGTGGCGAAGAGCCTCCCTAGCTTTCGAAGTTCTCACAGAGATATCCAAGAAGGCTTCCTGGTTGAGTGATTTTAGCCGAGCTTTTAAGATCTTCAATTTAGAAACAAGCCTGAACATGGGAACACCTTTCACTGGGCCGTTCCACGCTTGTTGGACAATAGCAAGAAAGTTCGGATGATCAGCCCAAAAGTCAAAAAATTTAAAAGGCTTCCTCTTAGGAACCGGATTGAGAACCCTGACAAACATCGGAGTGTGATCAGAAATCCCAGGGTTCAGAAAAGCGGCTTCCGAGAAGGAGAAGTCCATGTTCCACTCAGTGTTGACTAACACCCTATCAATTTTTCTCAATTTCTAGCAAAGTCAGTGGACGTGGACCAGGTATAGTGGAGTTCGACGTATCTGAGATCCATTAATTCAGTTTGAGTTAGACAATGCCGAAATTCATCAAAATAAGGAATCCAACTATTAGAGCTTCCAATGCCATTAGAGGGATCTTTAATTGCGTTGAAATCTCTCGCAACAAACCAGGCAGAATCTTGAAATACCTCATTGAAGTGGATGAGGTCCTCCCACAGGGGCCTACGCTGCACGAAGGTGTGCTCCCCATACACCACCGAAATACAGCAAGTCACAGTAGAAGCATTAAGTTTAAAGCAGCCATGAATAGCTTGAGCACTAGTAGAAAGCAAATCAAAACTAGCAATATCCAAGTTCCACCCAACCCATATTCTTCCACGCGGGGCAAACTCATAGCTCACAGTCCAATTCCATCCTCTAAGAAGAGTAGAAGAGATGGATTCAAACAAAGATTTAGGAACCTTCGTCTCAAAAAGGCCTACCAGGCACCGCTTATTAGAATTAACAAACTTTCTGATCTCAGCACGTCTGATAGGATTAAGCATGCCTCTAATGTTCCAGAAGCCAAAAGAACATATTTACACAAAAGATGGGAGATTACCTCCTCTTGGAGGTCTTGTGACTAGTGTACGTCGCTTTGGGTACAGCCATGGGTGGCGGAGCAGGAGGGTCTGGACAGAGCAACAGCAGCTAATCCTGAATACTTACAACACCAGAAGGAGGGGCAGGGTCTTTTGGAGACGAGGGCCCATCTGAAGGCAACTCGTCATCGCTCGAAGCAGCCATGCTACTAGAGCTACATATTTCATCTTCAGAGCTATGGTGAGTTAGAGCAGGAGAAAGGAGACCCATCTTCTTAACAATCAGGGAGCGTCTTGGATTGACTTTAGGAGGAGCCTGGGAGGATCCTTTGGGGGGCTTGGTAGGCAACACAGCAGGAGATCCGAAGGAGCAGAGGCCTTCAGCTTCAAAAGTTGCCCCCTTCACTAGGTGAGGCTAAGCCAAACAAATCTGCGTCTTTAGGAGGTTGTTTCTTTTTCTTGTTCTTAACTTTCTTCCAATTCGATTCAGCTGGAGTGGAATCAACATGAATTTGAGAAGAGGGAGTAGTCGAGGCCAATTCCCTGCCTTCACCAGACCCAGAGGTTCCAACAACAAGAGTGCTGGTAAACTCAAAGGCTTTGGCTATAGGCATTTCCGAGGATTCCTGTGCCTGATTCTGAGGCAATAGAAAGGAACCTGAAGCAATAACAGGAGTAGGCAAAACAAGGTCTATCGTCAATTGTTGAGCAGGAGAAGCACCCAGGGGAGGGGCTTGTACGGTAACCATAGCATCAGTAGGTTGAGCTACAGTAGAAGAAGCAGAAGGTCGAGCAGTTGAAGCACGAGCAGCATTAGGTCATGCAGCAGTAGGAAAGCAATTATGCTCGAAGATTCCACATCCATTGCAAGCAACTAGTTTCCACTCATACTCCACCCCAACTTCAATAGTCTTACCATTGAGAACTAATTCAATCGATTCACAAGAGGGCTGATTAGCTGTAATCTCCACGCAGATGTGAACAAAGCACAAAATTTTCATTTGTTCAGTGTGTTGATCCACACATAAAGACTTGCCCAAAGCACTTGCAACTTTGCCAATTGATTGAGCATACCAAAAAGAGTAATGTAGATTCCTCAGTTTCACTCATATCGAGACGGTCGAGATGGTGTCTTTTCTGAGTTCCAGACCAAGAGTCCATTGCTGAACGACGAGAGGGATTCTCGCAACAGTGATAGGGTCACCTTCAAGAAGCTTTCGTCGAAAATCTCTGTCTAGGATATGTAGTAGGAAGGTTCCTTGTCCATTGGACATAACTTCAAATAGATTCGGTCCCCATGCTTTTTTAAGCACTTCCTCAGTGACTTTAAAAGGAAGATGTCGGCCAAGGAAATACCCCAACAGACACTCATGCAACTTGGGGTCTGCAACTTGTAAGTCCTGATCTGTCATCTCCATTACCGGCTTGTTGTTAACAAAGGTGGGTGGAGTAAATTCCAGGTCATATCCTTTAGTTACAGTTTTTGCTACTGCAACCCAAGTGCAATTACTTGTATTTTTAGCATCTCCTCTGTTTTGGGGTTGTTTAGAACACAACCTACCCCTGCTTTGAGCTTGAGCACCAGAAGGAGCACGAGGCGGGAGCATATCATCGTTTCCCATCGAGCCAGAAGGGGCCGTTCACCCATTGATGAACCAACCAAAGACGATTTTCCGTGTAAAGGAGGGGAGAGGCTACGAGTGCTAATCTCTCCGTCCTCAGCATGGGCCCGATACAACTCATACTCCATCACAACTAGCAGAGCACGATACAGCAAAGCAGACCGAAGGAAACCCTAACCGAAATATGCCATTATAGGCTCGAGAGAGGAACGTACCAAGCACCGCTATAGTGGTTTTAAAGAGGGGGAAGAGGCGCCTCTACCCACCAAAAAGTAGCTTCAACCGATGGTCAACGGCTCTGGAATCAGTCATGCAAGATCTCACAGGAAAAGTGACTTTGTTGCCTGGTAGAGAGCAAGAGTGAACAGTATTACCCCCCGGCGAGCGTCTTTTGTGTTCTAATAAACAAAAGAAAAAAGAAGCAAAGAACGTATCCATTTGCTTAAGCAATATACAATTACATGGTAAAGTAAATAAAGAAAAGGACAAGCAAGAGTGTAGAGCGTGAGCTTGAGATCGACGAGCTCGAGGTTTACCTAACAACGGCCGACGACTAGCCAAAAAAGAAGAAGATGGGAAACAAAGAAAAAAAAAAAAAAGAAATAGAAATAGAAAAGAAAAAGGAAATTAAAAATAATTCAAATTAAAAAGAAAAGGAAAATTAAAAAATAATTTGAATAAAAAAGGAAAAGGAGAAGAAGAAAGGGGGAAGGAAGTGATGATTTGTAGAGTCACATAAGAGAGATCAAGTGAGAAAAATGTTTTCCACTTTTTAAAAGTGGAAAACATTTTCCCTTGATTTAGAAGACTTTTTTCCTTTCATGGAAAACATTTTCCCCAAAAAATTCATTTTCCGTGAAACAAACGCCAGAAAATCCGAAAAACGTTTTCTCAGAAATTCTTTTTCGTGAAACAAACGGAACCTAATTTAAAAGTGGTGTAAGAGTCTCCACCAATCAATTCATTTAACCTAGGCCAGTTAGGCATTTGCAGCACCTAATTATTTAGAGAGAAAATGTACTCCCTTAGTCACATGTGCAAAAGTAACCAATACATGTTTGTTAAACAAAGCCCAAGGTTTTAGGGTCAATCACGTGAGGGGTGGATGGATAATAAATAAGTTGATATGGAAATTCCCTTATAGCTTTTTTTATTATTTTTTTAAATTTGAATAATATTTTAAATTTTAGTAAGGGAAAAATTTGAAATAAGGACTTGAAGTGTTCTCATTTTCTCAAATAAGAACATAAAGTGAATTTTGTGTCAAGTACAAGCATGAAGTGATCATCGCAATCTCAAATAAGGGTATGAAGTGGTCATAAGAATTTCAAACAAAGGTTGACCTTACTAGTTGGGTAAATATTCTAACCGATCAATGATATTTTTATCCAAAAAGACTTTTAATTTTAAATAATTATTTCTTTTCCTTTTTCACATTTCTTTTTTTTCCCCTTTCCAGCAAGAGTCTAGCAGCTCTCGCTAGTTGGGGGCAAGGCAACCCTTGCCCAGATCTGGCAAGGGTGGCCTCACCCAAAGCAAGCGTCACCTCGCGCAAGCAAGGCCATCCCTCTCCTTTGGCTGGTGAGGGCAATCCTCGCTAGATTGGGCAAGGGTCGCCCTCCGCCTGCCCTCTCCGGGGTCATTGTTGACAAAGAAAGGAAATATTTAGAAAAAGAAAGATAGTAGGAAAAGTTCAAAAATAAGGTAAAGGGTAGAAATATCCTTATCCAATTTGAAAGTTAAGCTCTTATTTGAGATTAAGATGGCAACTTCAAACTCTTATTTGAAACAAGGTTCACTTCAAGTTCTTATTTAAGAAAATGAGTGCAATTTAAGCTTTTATTTGAGAAAATGATGGCATTTCATGCCATTCTATGGAATTTTCTCTCTTAGCAAGATAGCAACATAGTCCAATTTTTTATTTTTTACATATTTGTAAGCATAAAAACCCTTTACTTTTGGGACGATGCTCAAGCCCATGTTAACAATTTATTCTCTTCCGCGAGTCTTGTGCCTTTGTTTTTGCCGGGCTAGTGGAGAGAGAATGCTTGATAGAGGCGGGCAGGTACTGGGCTTCTTCGCCCGTCTCAATCAAGAGATGATTTCAATAGCCAGCCAACTTTGTCGAGGACTCTCCCAACAACGTGTTGTTGAAGTTGACCTTGCTTTTTTCCCATGATGGCGTAAGGCTCAAAGTCAATCGCATTGCAACCCTTTGTTCATCTTCCATTCCCACTCGAGCTCCTCCTCCACTTCATCCTTCTAAACCTTTTGTAGGGAAAATAGATTCCTAAAAATTGAACCAATACTCAAACGATCGAATACCAAAAACGAACACGGAAAAATGTGCCCAGGAAACATGTAACACCAATTAAAAGATATATCATGGAGTCGGACATATCTTGTTTGCCACAAATTAAGTACCGTCGCAGTTTCAAGGGAATCCTTTAAAGCCTTAGAGTTCCGTTTGTCAAGAGGAGTATACTGTTTCAAGAGGAAGGAAAATGGGAAGCGTGTTTTCTCTTAAACACTACTGTGTAAATATTTCCCCCTTATTTATTTATTTATATTGCATTTATTTTCACTTAGAAAATAACTGCCATTTCCTCTTATGAGCCCTTCACTTATGGGCTGGGTTTTGGCTCAATATGAGTGGATGGGCTTAACTTGGCTCATCAAATAAAAAAGTCATTATCTCCCACTTGCACATGGTGGGCCAAACATAATTCTTTCTTTACCTCTCTGCAATATTCATACCGGTAAATGATCAGTGCGATCAGCTTACTTTGAGAGCTCGTTGCCATACATTTGTTAGGAATATATAGCAGCTCACAATGAGCATCACATTTTTTAGTAGATATAGTATGCAATACTCTAGATCGATCGATCATATTTATATCTTTCTTGATCTCTTTTTAATAATGATATATTGTATTCACAATTATGATTATCTCAAAACAATCATAATTGGTCAATTAGTGAATACAAAATAAGAATGTAATTCTCCAAACTCGATCTTTCTCTTTCCTTGAAACTCTCAATTTTAATTCAACTTGTTTTTCTAGAAATGTCCCATTAGATCAAATCAATTCATGATCATTGGCGACATTCCAAGATAGTAAATACTGAATAAAAATCTTAAAAATAAATAAGAGTCGTGAGAGCACTTAATTAATGAACTATTTTCCTCAAGAATCTCACACGGCATAAAAGTTGAGATCCAAACTTTTGTTACTCTTGTTGATCATCTCATGCATACATACAATATTAATTCATTTCCCATTAAGCGTATGTCTACACTTTCAATACCATACAAATGATAGTTTAGACATACCTAATATCTAACTTGAGTTCACGTATCTACTATTTCATGTAATTCATCAAAACTTACATCTGACATCAAAGACAGATAAAGTAATATATCTTAGTTATTTTACTTTCGCATACAGTAAATATTATGTCATTATCTTAACACTCAGTTAATGTGATATTTATATTTTAAGCTTAAACTCTCGATTATCACATAGATAATAAGCTTAAAAACTGTTTCATCTCTATTTATCATATAGTAAATAGATGCGATTACTCGTGTGAGTTGGCTAATCTCTTATCTGTCCGACATACTTTATTTTATATAGTGCACTTAGTATTAAGATGCATAAACATCAAACAAAGACTCATAGGCATTAATAATGAAAATACAAATTCATTAAATGTAAACACTTAAGGAAAATTACAATATTTAGTATACCAGTCTCTACGTAGTCCTAGAGATTTTACATGGCCACAAAACACATCTCTAGATATTGGCATCATCATAGGATCTGTTACCATTTTATGCGTACATCTTTTTGGGCAACCACATTTTTAACAAAATTATACTTTGTATCTATATGTTTTGTCTTGTCATGATATTTTGGATCTTTGGTGTATATTATTACTACTTGGCTATCACAGTTAACTAACAATGAGTTTGTAGCATTCTTAATAATACGTAAATGATCCAAAAATATCTTAAGTCAAACACCTCTTGTATTACTACTGATAATACTACGAACTCAGCTTCCATCGTAAACAAGGCTATACATGTTTGTTTCTTACTACTCCAAGATATGACGACATTATTCAGTAAGAAAACAAATCTAGAGGTAGATTTCCTATTATCTAAATCTCATCCCCAATCAGCATCTAAATAGCCTTCAAGTCCTAGATCATTTTCTTGGTAACTCAGCATATAATCAACAATTCTCTTCAAATATCTCAATATTCTTTTGACAGCTTTTTAATGTACTTAACTTGGATTGGATTGGTATCTACTTATAATTCCAACTGCAAAACATATGTCGGGTCTTATACACATTACAACGTACGTTAAGTTTCTAACAACACTAGTATAAGAGACATGTTGCATTTATTCCTTCTCTTGTGGAGTCTTTGGACACATTCCATGGTTTAATCTTTCACTTTTTGCGATAGGAGTATTTATGAGTTTAAAATCTTGTATACGAAATCGTTCAAGAATTTTATTTATGTATGTTTCTTGCAAAAGGGATAATAATCTTTTTGAATGATCCATTGAAATCTTAACTCTGAGAATGTATTCAGCTTCACCCTTATCTTTCATTTCAAAGTTGAAAGATACCAACTCTTGACAGTATAACAAACTCTATATTACTTCTAGCAATTAGTATATCTTCAACATATAATAATATAATCACAAATTGATCTTTGGATCTTTTAATATATACACAATGATCATCATCAATCATTGTAAAATCATATGTTATTATGGCATTATGAAAATGTATATACTATTGTCTCGACGATTACTTAAGGCCATAATAGATTTCAAAAGTCAACATACTTTTTATTCTTGGCCTTTCAAAATGAAACCAGTTGGTTATTCCACATATACATATATATATTTCTTCGTCTAATTCTCAATCAAGAAAAACAGTCTTTACATCCATTTGATGTAACTTAAAATCCATACTAACCACTGAGATTTGCCCCAATGGCCACCCTTCCAACATGAAAGGGGGAGGTAAGGGATTCGAATCCCCACCTTCTCAAAGAGTTGGGGTGGGAAAGATACATGGGTTTCGAATTGCACACTCTGCAAAGAGACAAAGTAAAAGTCTGAGAGTGAGAATTAGAATAAGAGTAGAGTAGGACCAACCAAAAAATAAAAAAGATCCATACTAGCTACTATTGCCAGAATAATGCTAATCGAGGTAAATCTCACTATAGGAAAAAACTTTTCCTCATAATCAATTCATTCTTGTTGATTATATTCTTCACCACAAAACGGGCATTATATATTTCTATTAAGCCATTAGTTTTACGTTTTATTTTAAGAACTCACTTGTTTTCAATAGTTTTGCTTCATTTTGGAATGTCAACCAGTTCCCAAACATTGTTTGATTTTATTGACTCTATTTCATCTTCCATTGCATGCATCCATTTTTCCTTACTAAAACAATTTAAAGCCTCATTTATATTTCTTAACTCATCTTCATCTTGTGGAGTAATCATAAAAGTTTCCCCTTCAATGTCGTAACATTGACGAGGAATGCCTTTGCGACTTGTTCGCCGTACAAGAGGTTGTACACTTTATACATTATTCTCCATTATGCTTCCACTTGAATTAGATAATGACGATATCGTTTTATCAAGTGGTTGTAATTGAGAATAAGTCGAATTTAATTTATCATTTCTCATGTTACTCCCACTTGAACGAACTTTACTAAGTTTATTATATTGATCCAAAGTTTCAAATAAGGAGTAATTCTCACCTATTTCACCATTCTTAGAAAATTTATTATTTAAGAATATGACATCCCATGATTCAATTCGGTTAAACTCTCACTTTTCTGCCCACTTATAAACACATACCCTTTCGAGTATTCTGAGCATCTTATGAATTTTTTTTCTTGCCTCTAAGACTCAATTTCTCATACTTGTAAGAGAGCTCATGAGTATAGGCAGCATAACCCATGGTTTAAGAAAACTTAAGTCTAGTCTTCTACATGTCCATAACTTATATAGAGTGGAAGTGACTGATTTAGAAAACACATGGTTAAGTATATTAGCAACAATTAATAAAACATCACTCTAAAAGGTGATAGGTAAGTTAGCATTCGCCATCATGACCTAACCATTTCTAATAGGGTTATGTTTCTTCTTTTTGCAACGCCATTTTGTTAAGGAGTGTAAGCAATAGACAATTGTCTTTCTATTCCTTTTTCATCACATAAATTCATAAACTCATCAAATAAATATTCTTGACCTCGATTGAATCTCAATACTTTTATTTTTTTATTTAATTGATTTTCTACCAAACTCATAATCTTTTTGAAATAACTCAATGCTTCAGATTTATGAGAAATCAAATAGATATGTTCGAATCGAGTGTAATCATCTATAAATGTGATGAAATAAATAGCTCAATACCTTCCTCTCACATTCATTAGACCATAGATATCATAATGGATTAATTGCAAAGGAAATTCATCTTTTTTACATTTTTCAAATTGTTTCCTTATCGTTTTCCCTATTAGGCAATGCTCATATATAGGCAAATCGATTTTTTTAATATTGCTCGACGAGCCCTCTTTAACTAGCCTATTCATATGTTGTTAGCCAATATGACTAAGTCTAGCATACCACACATTCACATCATTGTCATATGAATTAGACGTGAAGAAGCAATAACAAACATTGATATTACTATAGTCAACATCCAATACAATAAAATCATCTAAAAAATAACCACAATTATAGTAGTTTGTATTCAAATACAAATCCATATAATTATTATAGAAGTTCAAATTAAAACCAAGCTTCACCAATACTAAAATAGACACTAAATTCCGATGAATCTTCAAAACATATAATATATCATGTAGGAATAAAGTGCGTCCACAACGCATATTTAATTGACAGGTGTCAATCCCTTTTACTTCAGTTCTAGAGTTGTTTCCTACATAGATCCATTTAGTTCCAGTCGGTATTCGTCGGAATTCCACGAATGATTCTTTATCCTTCCTATATGATATGTTGCTCCCAAATCTACAGTCCACAAAAGATTAGATTCAGTCAAGCATACAAAATTTGATACATAAACAAAGTTTTCAAGAATACAATAGGTATTTACTTTCTTTGGCTCGCAACAATCATGAGCATAGTGACAATTCTTGTCACAGTTATAACACTTTTCCCTTGATAATTTCTTCATTCGAGTACGCTTTCCTCTTTCATGTTGGTCAACTTTTGATTTCTTTCCCGAAGAACTTACTCCCATACCTTTCCACCTTTTAAATGATTCAAGACTTTTATGCTTTGAGCTTGAAACCTCTTGTGAGTTAAGACCATCATAATAAGTGCCAGTTTCCACTTAGCCGCTAGAAGGTGGTCATTTTTTAGCTCAAGATGGCGCATTGCATCCTCAAAAGTTTTAATGTTCTCGTTGTGTGTCAGGTGCACATTCATATTCTCTCAACTTTGAGACAACTAACGGATCAGTGCTTGCACTTGTTGCTCATCAGTTAGGACATGGCCAGCATCTTTTAGCTCATTAATCATGTTTGACATCTTTCTCAGGGGTTGTTTTATGGTCTGACCATGAGGCTTCTTGTAAGAGTCAAAACCTTATAGTGAATTGCTTCAATTTGGTCACCAATATATGACTAAATCTTGTTGTCAATGCTTCCCACATTTCTTTGGCATTCTCAAAACGTCTGAACTCTTGCATGAAATTATTTTCCATGCTACTCAGCAATATAATATGAGCAATGGAGTTCTTTCTCTTCCATGCAGTAAATGCATTCATATCTCTTTTATGTTGTGCAGTATTCCCATCTTCAAGGTCTTCCATAATTAGATTAAGAGATTTTAGTGCCTCTCACTCTTCTAGCATATATTGGATTTTCATATGCCATATTTTATAATTATCACCGTTCAACTTCTCACATTTATTCAATTCAACGACTATGCTCTTAGTTGCTGAAACCATTAAATCTAAACATATCAGGCACATATACACGAATTATTAATGCCTATCATCTATGCATCTATTTTGCATAAACTCATCATATTAATAAATAATTTCAAATAAGGTTTTACAATCAAAAGGTTTCTATGTTTCCAATCATCATCCAAAAATCCTAACTTGAAATTATCATTAATATAATCGTTTATGCAAAAATAAGTTCACTAAAGTCATTAAAACTTTCTTGAATTTCCCACAAAGAATTGTAAATTAACATATTAATTTATAACAATAGATAACATTGAACTTTCAATAAGTAAACATGTCATTTGCACTAAGTAATATATTCAGAGGAAATATATCAACATAGAAAGAAATATTTACACCTAAAACATCTCAAACTAATCTAAGACAATAAATAATTAAACCGAAATATACTCATTTATCTCATAAACTGGGAAAGTCTCTTCTAATCTCCTAGCAAAATCCTCTGAGAATTTTGAAGGCACATTAGTCAATCACGAAAAGACCTTTGGAGAGCCCTTATGGCTCCTCTAAGACGCATTCATTCTATACCATGTGACACTCAACTCGAGGGTTGAAGTATTGGTTGCCTCAATTTTATAGTATTCTCTTATAAAAGCTATTGCAAGCATTTTATAATTCGGGACCATGTTGACCTCCCATAAGCGATCTAACACCACTTGCCATTCTGGTAAAAGAGTGTTCATTAAAGCCGGCACCTTCCAAAAATTCTGCATAAAATAACCATTCCAAATGGTTTCATGTATCATCTGATTGACCCTGACCATGTGTGATACTACATCACCGTCATTCCACTAATAATTAGTTAATTCTGTTTTTAGCCCTTCAAGTCTCACCTTTTGTTCATCCGTTCTTGGAAATATAGGCATTCGTACAAAACACATAATTTTTCCTGCAACAAATACAAAACAAAAGGGATTCTATATAATCCACAATGAACAAAATCGGAAAAACATATTTTTCCTTCTTTTTTTTTTGCCTATCAACGATGGTCAACTCTAGTCAACAACCGGTCAACTATGGTCAATGGCGGTCAATTCCAGTCAATGGTCAACAAATGACCATGTCGGGTCAACGGGTCAATAGGTCGAGTCAACGGGTTAGCTAGGGGCAAAATAGTAATAACATCGAACAATAATGGCATAATCGTAAAAACAATTGTCAAGGACAAAAACGTAATATTATAAAGAAAATAGGGGCAGCGGCAACCGCTGGCCCATGCATAGCACGCGCTAGTGGTTGCCGCACACATGCTGTGCACGTGCATGCGGTTATTGCTTTGTTGCACGTGCTGACGACCCTAGACCTTTTAGCCACGGGCGTGCTATGCACGTGCCAATGGTTGCCGCGGGCATGCTACGCATGTGCCAGTGGTTGCCACACACGTGCCATGCACGTGCGTGCAATTATCGTTTTGTTGCACGTGCTGACGACCCTAGACCTTTCAACCGCGCATGGTGGCGCATCCAGTGGTCCTCAACGGCAATCCACCCATCGTTTCACTCATCTTGACAAGAACTACAACTCTGCACTATCAAAAATAATTTTTGATTTACGGAAAATCAAAAGGCAAGGGTGAACAATACGAGCGTGTCGAGATTTCCGTCCTTGAACGTCCAACGACGATGTTTCTTAAAATCTCCGCCAAAACCATTTAAAAACATTAACGATGATCGAAAAACGTGAATAGCATTGCTTTGATACTAATGTAGGGAAAATAGATTCCTAAAAATCGAACCAATACTCGAACGATCGAATACCGAAAACGAACATAGAAAAATATGCTCGGGAAACATGTAACATCGATCAAAAGATATGGAGATGGACATACCTTATTTGCCATAGATTAAGTACCTTTCAGAGGAATCCTTTGAAGCCTTGGAGTTCCCTTCATCAAGAGAAGTATATTGTTTCAAGGGCAAGGAAAAATGAAAATTGTTTGGAGAGGAATCGACAAGGCAACCAAAGCAGCAATCTGGTAATGTTGAAATTTCTAACGTTCCTGATTCTGCTACTCCTTGCACTTTCAAACTAAAAATTCCAAGCACTTGTAGCAATTTTATCATCTTATTAAGAGGCACAATGTTGATAATAGATTGATGACGCAACTTGTAAAAGGAAAATGGTTTTGTATCCAAGAAAGAATTTCTTACAGCCTTTATGACTGAACCCCTCTAAGTTCTGCCTCCTGAAATGGAGGAGGAGAAGATAGGAAGACTATCGAGGAAAGGGAAGGAAAAGGTTGGGGAATTGACCGCCTTGGTTCTAAAAGAAGTAGTTTCTTGAACTCTCGAGTGTAGAAGTGCTTCTCAGTCTCTTTGGAAAGGAAAGAGAGAAGAGGACGATGAGAGGCTTTACAAAATTTCCAAACAAAGAAAAAATTGCTGCTGTGGTAGAAAAACTTAAAGGAAAGCAGTTCAAAACGAAACAACACAATGATGATTATTCCTCACTTTTGGCTAGAGGTGTTATGAATCATAGGACAGTGGATTTTCCATTTCTGGAAAGTATTGGAGTATCTGTTAGGCATCATCTTGTAAAAAGGGAGATGGAAGACTTTTGTTTGCGATACTCCCATGTTTATCCGGAATTTACAACATATTCCTACTCCAACTTGTCCTTTTTATCTCCAAGTGTTATCCAATTCACAGTGTTTGATGATGTTTATGATGTGGATGTGTCCAAGTTTGCTGAGATCATTGGTGTGAAGAACTTTGTTTTTAACTCCATCAATATCACACCAGAAGATGCTTACAAGTCCCTCACTAGTGATCTAGGATTTTCTCATGCTACAAGAACTCACATTTCTTATTCTAGTCTGCTTGTGAAAACCATTCTCACTCACAAATCATACTGATGATAGGATCTTCCTTGAAGAATAAGTTAGGGCCATTAATGAAGCTTGACCTATAAATAGGAGAACCACCCCCATCCATTCTCTTGGACCTTTGTCTCACTTCTCCTCCTCCTCCTTTCTTGCATGCCTTCTTCCTTTTTCTCGGCCTTGCATCCTCAACCTATCTAGGTTGGTTCTCAATTTTGCTGAGGTAAGTAAGGTTCCTTTTTCTCCCATTGGAAGGTAGATTTCGTGGTTAAGGCTAGTTAAGTGCTCACCCATCAAACTGCGGGTGGTGTGTGATGTCTTTTGTTTGGTTTTACTTGCAATTGTGTTTGGTCTTACTTGCAATTGTGTTTGGTCGTGTGCTTGTGTCATGTACGTTCAGAAATGAAGCTGAGGTTCGCTCATATTAAGTTTATCACAAGGCAAGGCCATCCAAATCATAAGGCCTTGAATCGGCATAAATAGTGTAGCGCGAGAACTCATGGCACATGACAGAATGAGCACGCCCTTAGGCCATGCATGTGTTGGCTAAGAGAAAAGATAAGAACCGACTTATGTGATGTACTTGTGTGTGTGCATTTAAAGAGGAAAAAGCGTCCGTCGTTACATAACGTTGGTGGCGATGCCTCATTCATTGAATGAGATGCCCTAGTTGAGCTAGGAAGCCCCTAAATGTATGGGGTGCCTAGCTTGATGACTGGATTCCCTGTTTAAGCCAGGAAGCCCCTAAAAGTATGGGATGCCTGGTTTGATGGTCGGATGCCTTGATTGAGCAAGGAAACCCCTAAAAGTATGGGAAGAACCATTGATACAGTTCATGAACTTATTGAACATGTTACTATATGCCATTGATAAGCTTATTGGGTGAAATGACTTATTTGGTAAGTTGAAAGTGGATCACATACAGATAGTCAAGAGGTGGCAATAGACTTACGATTGATCTGCCATCAACACCGTTTGCGATTGCTATACTTGCTAGGTTTTGATGATGAGATGCTTTCCTAGTAGAGAACTAAGAATTTTACTTATTGAGTTTCCCCAAAACTCATCCCTCATCTTTCAGTCTTGTAGGTATGGAAGTCTTACATTAGTTTTGGGAGCTATAGTCATGCTAAAGGAGATATGATTTCCCTTCGCCTATGTGAAAAACTTGTATTGTGATGTAAAAAGAAAAGAGGGACTGTAGAGAAATGGCTTGTAAAAGTCTTATTATAATGTTAATCAATATGTGTTGTGTGATGTATGTCTCAATCTTCCAACTGTTGTTTATCCGAGGAATTGTTTATTCACGTTTCCGCATGTACATGATAACAAGATAAAAAGAATCGGGATGGCGACGAGCTTAGGACGTCACCAAAATAACCCTTGTTACTCGTGACCCTAGAAATGGGGTTGGAGTCGTGACGATGATGGAGAGATTGTTGGGTAAGACCAAATGTTCTTAAACTAATAATAGTTGTTCATGATTAGATTTTTCATTGCCATATCTACCATTCGTCTTATAAAAACTTGTATGATGGCATAGATTCTACACGTCATGCAAAGATGGATGCAAAACAATTCTTCAAGGTACAAAATAGTGCATAAGACGAAAAGTCTAAAAAGTAATGATGGATCTTGTTCACATGGTAGGTTTGAATGGTAATGATGGAGAGACTATTGGGTAAGATCGGCCTTTCTTAACTGAATGATAATCATTTGTGATTAGATTTTTCACTATTATCTCTACCATGCGTCATTTAAAAACTTGCATGTTGGCATAAATTCTACACGTTATGTAAAGATGGATGCAAAATAGTTCTTTGTGATTTGGAAAAATGCCTTTGACGAAAAAAGTGAAAATTAATCTTGGATGTTGTTCACATGGTAAGTTTGAATGGTCATAATGGACAGATTGTTAGGTAAGACCAGTCATTCTTAAATGAATGATAGTTGATGATTAGATTTTTGACTTTTATCTCTATCATGTATCATATAAAAACTTCTATGCTAGTGCAGATTCTACACATCATGTAAAGACAAATGCAAAACAGTTCTTTGAGGTACAAAAAAATGTAGCTAACAAAAAAGTCCAAAAGTTAATCATGGATGTTATTCACATGGTAGGTTTCATTGGTCATGATAGAGTGACCATTAGCTAAGACCAGCTGTTCTTAAAGGAACGATAGTTGTTCAAGATTAGATTTCTTTCTGCTAACCCTACCATTCATCATATAAAAACTTGTATGCTAGCATAGATTATGCACATCATGTAAATATGGAGTTGAAGGTAAGAGAAAGTGCATCAGATGAAAAACTCTAAAGATTAATTGAGGATGTTGTTCACATGGTAGGTTTGAATGGTCACGATGAAGGGACTATTGGGTAAGACCGGCCGTTCTTAAATGAAAGTTAATCTTTCGTGATTAAATTTTTCATTGTTATCTCTACCATGAGTCATATAAAAAGTTGTATGCTAGTATAGATTCTGCACGTCATGTAAAGATGGAAGCAAACTAGTTCTTCAAGGTATGGAAAAGTGCCTTTGGTGAAAAAGACTAAAAATTAATAATGGTTGTTATTCACATGGTAGGTTTCAATGGTCATGATGGAGAGACTGCCGAGTAAGACCGTCCATTCGTATATGAACGATTATCATTTGTGATTAGGTCTTTCACTCTTATCTCTACCATGCATAAGATAAAAACTTATATGCTAGTGCATATTCTGCACATCATGTAAAAAATCCAAAAAGTAATCATGGACGTCGTCAACACAGTAGGTTTCAATGGTCATGATGGAGAGACTATTGGATAAGACCGAGCGTTCGTAAATAAATGATAGTTGTTTTTTTTTTTTTGGTAAAGAATAAATGATAGTTGTTCATGACTAAATTTTTCACTTTTATGTCTACCATGCATCATATAAAAACTTGTATGCTAGTGCAATTGTGCACGTCATGTAAAGATGAATGCAAAACAGTTCTTGAATGTACGAAAAAGTGCATCTGACAAAAAGTCTAAAAATTAATCATGGATGTTGTTCACATGGTAGGTTTCAATGGTCATGATGGAGAGACCATTGGGTAAGACCGATTGTTCTTGAAGGAACGATAGTTGTTTGTGATTAGATATTTCCCTACTATCACCCCCATGAGTCTCATAAAAACTTGTGCGCCCGCATAGATTCTACACGTTATATCAAGATGGACCAAAAATAGTTCTTCAAGGTACAAAAAAGTGCATGACATGAAAAAGACATAAAATTTATCATGAATGTTATTGATATAGCAGGTTTGAATAGTCACGATGGAGAAACTGTTGAAGAGACTATTAGTTGGACCAAACATTAATGTCCTGGCCAAAAATCTTTGAGCACATGCACATGCGATCTCCTTTTTCTGTCCAGGAGATGAAGACGTGACATTCGTGCTATCTCTATCATGAATTTCTTTTTCTTTTCTTTTTTGGTCGGTGGACCATTGGTTGGAGCAAACACTAATGACCTGGACAACAGTCTCCGAACACACGTACATGCGATCTCCTTTTTCTGTCCAGCAGATGAAGACGTGACATTCATGTTATCTCTACCATGCATCATATTAAAACGTGTATGCTAACATAAATTCTGCACGCCATTTAATGATGGACCTCGAGGAGAGGCTTTGCATCCGTATTTATCAGATGAACTTTTCGTACCTTTTGTCTGCAACCCTTTTTGTACCTTGAAAAATTGTGTTGTCTCCGTCTTTACATGACATGCTAGATCTCTATCAACATACAGATTTTTATATGACACATAATAGAGATAAGATCAGTGAGTCGTACCAAATTATTAGCTACTTAAGAGTCAAATGCATGTGTCCAAATAAAATAAAAAAATTAATCACATCATTTTTTTTAAAAACGATTATTGAACATATTGGGTAAACAAGTCATGACACACGGTAGAGATTAAGAGAAAAAGATTTAATCACAAATTGTTATCATTCATTTTAAGACGACCATTCAACCTATTGGGCAAGGCCCACCATTCTTAAACGAATGATGGGCATTTGTGATTAGATTTTTCTTCTTTTTTTTTTTTTAATTTGGACATGTGCATTTGACTCTTAAGTAGCTAATAATTCAATAAGACTGACAGTTCTTAAAAGAATGATAATTGGTTTAGAGCTGGGATTTTTCACTTTTTTCTTTTCTTTTTGAGGCACGCATTTTGCTTTTAAGGGGCAATTATTAATGGTAGGACTAATGGTTCTTGAAAAAGTAGTAGTTATTCCAAAATTAGATATTGTTTTAATACGAGAACGTGCATTTGATCACTCGTGGAAGTGCGTTAGTTCCTTAAAGAATGATAGTTGTTCTAGAATTAGATTTTATTTTATTTTTTTCATTTGGAAACATGTCCATGACATTTAAGTACTCTCTCTCTCCGTGGTGACTATGGGGATACACTCGATGATATATTGATTGTCGGAAGTAATATGAAGTTTGTTAATACTATCAAGAGTTTGTTATCTTTCAACTTTGAGATGAAAGATATGGATGAGGCTGCGTACATTCTTGAAGTTAAGATTTCAAGAGACCGTTGGAAGAGATCATTATCTCTTTCACAAGAAACATATATAAATAAGGTTCCTGAATGATTTTGTATGCAAGATCATAAACTCATAAATACTCTTATTTCAAAAGGTGAAGGATTAGCCGTAAAATGTGTCCAAAAACTTCACAGAAGAAGGAACAGATGTAACATGTTCTTTATGCTAATGCCGTTGGAAGTTTAATGTACAATATGATGCATACAAAACCTGACATATGTTTTGCAATTGGAATGGTAAGTAGCTACCAATCCAATCTATGTCAAGTACATTGGAAAGCCGTCAAAAAAATACTGAGGTGTTTGAAAGGAACTACTGATTATATGCTAAGTTATCAAAAAAATGATTTGCGACTTAAAGATTATTCAAATGCTGATTGGGGTGGAGATTTAAATGAAATGAAATTTACCTCTGGATTTGTTTTCTTACTAAATAATTGTATCATATCTTGGAGTAGTAAGAAACAATCATGTAACGCTTTGTCCACGATGGAAGATGAGTTCGTGGCATTATTAGTAGTAGGGGTGAGCACGGTTCCCGGGTAGAACCGGGAATTAGAGAACCGCATTGGAGGGTTCGGTTCGGCTCATAATTCCTTTTTTTTGGGAACAGGAACCGGTTTTGGAACCGGTTACTTAGGGCTCCAAAAGGAAGAAAAGAACCGAACGCCCCAAAACCTGAATAGAATAGAACACCTCTCACTTCGCACATTCCTTCGCCTCCATCGTATAATCCGGGACCATGTTGACCTCTCATAAGCGATCTAACACCGCTTGCCATTCTTGTAGAAGAGTGTTTATTAGAGCCGGCACCTTCTAAAAATTCGGCATAGGATAACTATTCCAGATGATTTCTTATATCATCTGATTGACCATGACTATGTGTGATACTACATCACCATCATTCCACCAATAATTAGTTAATTTGTTTTTAGCCCTTCAAGTCTCACCTTTTGTTCGTCCGTTCTTGGAAATATAGGCATTCGTACAAAATGCATACAAATACAAAACAAAAGGGATAACATATAATCCACAATGAACAAAATCGGAAAAACATATTTTTCCTTCTTTTTTTGCCTGTCGACGATAGTCAACGACGGTCAACTCTAGTTAACGACTGGTCAACTATGGTCAATGGTGATCAATTCCAGTCAACGGTCAACGAATGACCATGTCGGGTCAACGGGTCAATAGGTCGAGTCAACAGGTTAGCTAGGGGCAAAATAGTAATAACGTCGAACAATAATGGCATAATCGTAAAAACAATTGTCAAGGGCAAAAAGGTAATATTATAAAGAAAATAGGGGCAGCGGCAACTGCTGGCCCATGCATAGCACGCGCTAGTGGTTGCCGCACACATGCTGTGCACGTGCATGCGGTTATCGCTTTGTTGCACGTGCTGACGACCCTAGACCTTTTAGCCACAGGCGTGCTATGCACGTGCCAATGGTTGCCGCGAGCGTGCTACGCATGTGCCAGTGGTTGCCACACACGTGCCATGCACGTGCGTGCAATTATCGTTTTGTTGCACGTGCTGACGACCCTAGACCTTTCAACCGCGCATGGTGGCGCATCTAGTGGTCCTCAACGGCAATCCACCCATCGTTTCACTCATCTTGACGAGAACTACAACTCTGCACTATCAAAAATAATTTTTTATTTACGGAAAATCAAAAGGCAAGGGTGAACAATACGAGCGTGTCGAGATTTCCGTCCTTGAACGTCCAATGACGATGTTTCTTAAAATCTCCGCCAAAACCATTTAAAAACATTAACGATGATCGAAAAACGTGAATAGCATTGCTTTGATACTAATGTAGGGAAAATAGATTCCTAAAAATCGAACCAATACTCGAACGATCGAATACCGAAAACGAACATAGAAAAATATGCTCGGGAAACATGTAACACTGATCAAAAGATATATCATGGAGATGGACATGCCTTATTTGCCATAGATTAAGTACCTTTCAGAGGAATCCTTTGAAGCCTTGGAGTTCCCTTCATCAAGAGAAGTATATTGTTTCAAGGGGAAGGAAAAATGAAAAGTGTGTTTTCTCTGAAACGCTACTATTCAGATACTTCCCTCTTATTTATTTATTTATTTATTTATTTATATTACTAAACAAGAACATAACATTTCAAGCCTTCCCCGGAAACTAGATTTCTTGAGACAGTATTTGTTTATGAAAATTACCCAAAACATACTTTTAAGAATTGAACCGTCAATCTTTTCAATTCTACATACTCTCATGAGTCTATCCTTAGTTGTCATGTCACGAAGGTTAAAAAAAAATCTAATGAAATTCCTCTTTTTCCATCAATTGATTTAAGCTTTATTTCTCTCTCTTTTTTTGACTAATTGGAGGCCCAAACGAGCCCGCTGAGCTTGTTCTTCATTATCGACCAGGCCTGGCCTTGTCCATGGATCGATTCAAGACATGGTCCAGGCCCATCTACTTGATGTATTAGCTTGTTGCGTGACATATAAAAGGCTTCTGCTTCATCATTCCCACCAGCAAACTAGGGTTTCGGCTTTCATCAAACCTCGTCGTAGCGTTGCTTGCCTCCGCTTGCTCAATCTCGCAAGCCTTGAAAATGGATGGCCAGGTACTCTCTCTCTCTCTCTCTCTCTCTCTCTCTCTCTCTCCGTGGTGACTATGGGGATACACTTGATGATATATTGATTGCCGAAAATAATATGAAGTTTGTTAATACTGTCAAGAGTTTGTTATCTTCCAACTTTCAGATGAAAGATATGGGTGAGGCTACATACATTCTTGAAATTAAGATTTCAAGAAACCATTGGAAGAAATCATTATCTCTTGCATAAGAAATATACATAAATAAGGTTCCTAAATGATTTTGTATGCAAGATTGTAAACTTATAAATACTCTTATTGCAAAAGCTGAAGGATTAGCCATAAAATGTGTCCAAAAACTTCACAAGAGATGGAACAGATGCAACATGTTCTTTATTCTAGTGCCGTTGGAAGTTTAATGTATACTATGATGCATACAAAATCTGACATATGTTTTGTAATTGGAATGGTAAATAGATACCAATCCAATCTAGGTCAAGTACATTGGAAAGCCGTTAAAAGAATACTGAGGTATTTGAAAGTAACTACTGATTATACGCTAAGTTATCAAGGAAATGATCTACGACTTAAAGGTTATTCAAATGCTGATTGGGGTGGAGATTTAAATGAAAGGAAATTTACCTCTAAATTTGTTTTCTTACTAAATAATGATGCCATATGTTGGAGCAATAAGAAACAAACATGTATAGCCTTGTCCACAATGGAAGATGAGTTCGTGGCATTATTAGTAGCAGGGGTGAGCGTGGTTCTCGGGTAGAATCGAGAACCGAAGAATCACACCGGAGTGTCCGGTTTGGTTCCCGGTTCCTCTTTTTTTAAACCGGAATCGGTTTCAGAACCAGTTACTTAGGGCTCCAAAAGGAAGAAAAGAACCGGATGCCCCAAAACCTAAACAAAACAGAACACCTCTTGCTTCACACATTCCTTCGCCTCCATCGCATAAACTTGAACAACTTTGCTAGTCTTTATAGGCGTAGCCCCCTTCATCGGCGTCCCCCGAGCCATCGGCCATCTCCGCGCCGCACCGCCGTGAGTGCTGCTAGCAGTCTGATCTTTCGCCGCCCTACAGTCATCCGAAGCACCAGCCCCCGTCACTGTTCCCATGCCCCCCCGGTCACCGTCGCTTCGCCAGCGTCAACGCCTGCTGCAACCACGACCCAACGCCGCTGCCCCTGCTCCACTCACTGCAGCCCCCGACTCTGTCGGATATCCCTCTCACCCACAAGCTCTGCCACGCAGCAGAACACCTCTGCGCCCTTGCTCACCCACAAGTACCGTCAGGCTGCAGGCCGTCCCTGCTCTGCCAGTCACTGCACTCATTGCCCACTATCATTACTCCATCCTGATGACCTGCCGCGTTATCAAGAGCGCTGCTGCTGCAAAACCCCATCAGCAAACCCCAACGCTTGCTCTTGTATGCATTTGCTAGTAAAGCTTTCACTCCATTCCTTCTAGGGATGGCAAATTAATTGCTAGTTAAACTCACCGAAGGGAAGGCTAGTTTTCTTTGGTTGTCTGATTATGTTTCATCGACTCTGCAAAAGGCTAGTTAAATCCTTGTGTGCTCAATAAATCATTTTGTTTTCCTGTCCTCCGATTGCCATGCTGCACGAACTCGGAGTGTAAATTGATAGTTGGGAGGCTGTTGCAATAGACAATGTTGTTTAGCTCTTATTGCCGCAACTCTAGTACCCGGAAATGAATTTTCTTTTGATGAATATTGGGCTGTTTGCTACCACCCACCAAGAAGCACATGTCTATATGGAATACTGCCTTTTATTGCCTTTTTTTCTCCCCATTTTACTTGTATGACCAGAAATTAAAGCAATGATAGTTTTAGACAAATATAGTTTTGTTTGATTACAGCTGTGTGCTTCAAGTTTCTTAACTCTTGAAGCATTTCTATGTCAATAATTTCAATAGAAACAGCTTTGGTAAATCATATAGATAACCTCTTTGATTGAAAAATGTATGCCTCATCCTTTTTAAAGTTATCGATGCACGAAGTTTGTAATTCATCTTGTTTTGGAGCGTATATGAGCTAATTTTGTGCACCATAACCCTATTGTGTTATATATGTAGAGAAGTTGTTCGATGCTTTTGTAATGAACAGTGGAAAAATGAAAAAAATAAAAGAGATGAAGTTCTATGCCTTATTTCTTTTTCACTTGAGTTTTTCTCCTCTTTCTCAAGGAGGAGAATTTGGTTCCACTGCATAATATAATTAGGTCTAGATAGCCCCTGAGGGACTTATATGTCTTGTTCTAGACGATCATTTGTTCTTGACACTTCCTTGATTTGTTGGTATGAAGGGAGTCCCATTTCTATGCTAGACATTCTTGTTCTAGTGGTGTTTTATTTCTAGTTTGCTATTTGTTTTAAAATTTATAATTATATTCTATTATTGTTGTGTAGTGCGAAGTTAATGTATCAAGATAACACGTCGATGGAGGTGGAGGGACGTGAGGAGATGACTCCGATTACGGAATGAGAGTTTTCTAGCGATGAAATTGAAGAAGGGGCACCCCTACCTTGAGTGCCATAAATAAGGTACCCGGTTCTCATCTTCCTCATGATAAGAAATATACAGCCGAATGCTAGAATCATTATTCGAGAATCAGTGATAAGGATGGAAAAATATATCAAGTGAAGTGCATTAATTGTGGGTATGCTTAAGTACCGTGTTGCTAACAATACTTCTGCAATGAGAAAGCACTTGATCACATGCAAGAGGTTTCCCCGTAATGTAGATAAAAGGCGAAAATTTTTTGCACCACATAATGTCAACATGGCTAGCAAGGTAGGAGGAGATTCTAGTACTGGTAGCGTCTTATCAACATAGTCATTTAATCAAGAATATTGTAGGCACATGCTTGCTCAGTTCATCATCCTTGATAAGCAACATTTTTCCATGGTTGAGCGTATTGAATTTTGTAAATATGTTACTGAGTTACAACCTCTCTTCAAATATGTATCATGTTTCACAGTAGCAAAAGATTGCATGAAATTGTTTTTATGTGAAAGAATTTCTTTGAAAAATTATTTTGGAAAGATTAATTCTAGGATTGCACTCACGACTAATACATGGAATTCCAATCAAAATCTGAATTATTTATGTCTCACTACACATTTTATTGATGAAAATTGGAAATTATATAAAAGAATCAACTTTGTGGTGATGCATAGTCACAAGAGTAGGGAGATTAGGAAAATGGTGGAGAAATGCATTGAGGAGTGGGGAATAAAAAAAAAAAAGGTGTCCACAATTACTGTGGATAATGCTAGCTCAAATAATATTGTAATTAGTTATTTGAGGGAAAAATTTTCGAAACAAAGATCATTGATATTAGATGGTAGTGTTTTGCACATGAGGTGTACAGCTCATATATTAAATTTGATTGTAAGAGATCACTTGACTACGATACGTGACTCCATTGCACGTATCCAAAATGTGGTTAGGTATGTAAGAAGTTCTCCCACGAGAGCCCAAGGATTTCAATATTGCATTGAGAGAGAATAGATCACTTATAAGGGTTTGGTAGTTCTTGACGTTACCACTAGATGGAACTCCACTTACTTCATGTTAGACACCGCCATAAAGTTCAGAAAAACTTTCGAAAAGATGGAAGAAAACGATGCATCTTTTGTAAGTAAGTTTAATCATGAAACTCCTAGTGATGATGATTAGGAAAATACTATTATTCTTTCGAATTTTCTAAAAGTATTTTATGATGCCACCAATTAGATGCCTAGGACTTCATATGTTACTTCAAATGATTATTTTGAAGGGATAACTTTTTTGTATAGATATTTGAAAGATGCGATCAATGCTTCAGATCCTGAGCTTCAAGCTATGAGTGTGAAAATGAAAAAAAAATTTAACAAATATTATGGAAGCTTAGATAAAGTGAATATGATGGTGTTGATTGCAGTTGTGTTAGATATTATAGCCAAATTAAATTATGTGAGTTTCTTCTATAGACAAATTTATAATGATGAATTGAAAATTAAAGAGATGTATTACAAAGTGAAGGATGTATTGGAGCGTTTATATGAATTTTATGAGCAATATTCTCTTATTTCAAGTGATCAAGATTTTGGTGGTCATAATTTGGGTGCAAGTAGTAGTAGTTCCAATTCCAATACCGATACGGGTGGTAGTGAAGGAATAAAGAAGTATGACGGCCAAGCTTAGAAGAAAATGTTTTTATACTCGAATGAATAAGGACACGATGACAACAAGTCCAAGCTTGATAAGTATCTTCAAGAAAAAAAAAATGAAAAGGATTTTGGTCTTAACATTTTGATTTGGTGGAAGATTAATGGCTCAAAATATAAGATCCTTTCTTTGATGGCTCAAGATATTTTGTCCATTCCTGTAACTACCGTTGCTTCAGAGTCAACTTTTAGTACATCAGGTCGTGTGCTTGATGGCTTTCAAAGTTCTTTAACTCCCAAAGTAGTGGAAGCTTTGATTTGCACTCAAGATTGGTTGAGAGACATTCGTGTACCGCTTGATGTTAAAGAGTATATCAAGAATGCAGAACAATTTAAGTTGGGTAAGTAATGTTTATATCTTTATATATTGTAATTATTTTTGTATATTTGATAAATGAATATTTTATTTAACCTCTTCTTCTTCTTCTTCTTTTTAGATATGATTGGTCTTAATGCGGAGATTATTGTCGATAAATAGAGTTGGTGGTGTCGCATCTGTAATGGGTCTAGCGATTGAGAAGTCAAGCAAGATTTTTTGATGGCTTTGTGCTACTTTAACTGTGCAGAAGTTGATTAATGAGCAACTTTGTTTATCGTAATCTTAATACAAGCTCCTCTTATGTACATTAAATTTTTGAACTATGTTGTCAAAGAATTTAAGAGACTTTAGATGGACAAAATTGCATGCTTCATGGAATATTATCGACATTGATTTTTGGATGTGTCTTTACTTAGAATTTTGACTGATTTTCATCCATGTCTTTACAGGGTTTTGCTGTGCCAAAGGAATCATAGGGAAAAATTGCAGAGTTCACAAAGTAGATGAAAATTTGAGATCTTGTTAGCACTTCTGGTTTTTCATCTCCTTAGTATATTTTGCTTAATCATTTTCATTTAACTCAGATGATAAGGTATATGGCATATGGCAAATGTGACGATTTAAACTTTAGTGCACATATATTGACATATGTGGGCACAATAATAATAGTTAATAAAGCATATCCTTTCCTCTTTGGAAACTTCTTATTGGTTTTGATTATGTATGTATAAATTCTTGGCAATTGGCATTGGTATGTATTATGTTTGCTAAGATGTGGAAAGTTACCATAGAATATGCATGTATGGGCAAAAGAACGCTTCAAGTGTCATAACTTTGGCCAAATGGACACTTAAGTATCATAACTTACGAAAGGTACACTTAAGTGCCACATTCGAATAAAAACGGATCACTTGAGTGCCACTCCGGCCAAAACACCGACGTGGCATTTTTCTGGCGAAGCGCGCCCAAAACGACGCCATTTTGCATGCTGACATGGCAAAATAATGCAAAAACAGCGTCGTTTTAGGGCCGACGTGATAAAAAAATAAATAATTAAATAATTTAAAATTAATTTTGGTTAAAATATTTAAAAAATAATAATTTTAAAATTAAATTTAGTTAAAATATTTTAAAAAATTAAAAATTAAAAAAAACTCTAAAAAACTTTAAAAATTTTAAACAAAATTAAAAAAAAAAAAAAAAAAGGGAACGGGGAGGCGGGCGAGGGTCGATCCCTCGGCCCGCCCGCCGCCCAGCCCCCCGTTGCGTTAGGGAAGGGCCGGTGACGGCGGGGGAGGGTCGGCCGGGGTCGCCGGCTAGGGCTCGGCGACCCCGGTCGGCCGGTGGCGAGGGCCGCGAGCCCTCGCCGCTAGATCCGGCGAGGGCCACCGACCCTCGTCGGATCCGGGCGAGGGCCGCGAGCCCCCAAATCCAACGGCGAGGGCTCGCGGCCCTCGCCCACATCCGACGAGGGCTCGCGTGCCCTCGCCTCCGGTCGGGCCGGGCAAGGGCCGCGACCCCCCGGATCCAACGGCGAGGGCTCGCGGCCCTCGCCGGATCCGGCAAGGGCTCGCGAGCCCTCGCCGCCGATCGGCCAGGTCGCCGCCCCGGCTAGGGCCCAACGACCCCGGCCAACCCTCCCCCCGCCATCGCCGGCACTTCCGGCGACGGCGGGCGGGTGTGGCGGCGCGGCTAAGGGTTGATCCCTCAACCGCCTCCCCGTTCCCTTTTTTTAAATTTTTTAAAATTTTTTAAAGTTTTTTAGAGTTTTTTTTATTTTTTAATTATTTTTTTAATATTTTAGCTAAATTTAATTATTTTTTTTTTTTTTTTTTTTACCACGTCAAGCCAAAATGACGCTGTTTTTTCATTATTTCGCCACATCGGCGTACAAAACGGCGTCGTTTTGGGTGTGCTTCGCCAGAAAAATGCCATGTCGGCATTTTGGCCGGATTTTATACGGATTGGCACTCAAGTAATCAATTTTACTCTGATTTTGGCACTTAAGTGTACCTTTTGTAAGTTATGGTATTTAAGTGTCCCTTTGGCCAAAGTTATGGCACTTGAGGGTCCGCACGTCTGCATATATGTTATAGTTCAAATCTAAAATTGAAAAAAAAAAAAAAAAAAAAAACTTGTAGGAACCTATAACCAACCTTGGAACCTGTGACAGGGTAGGTTCTAAGTTCTTGGTTTTGATAGATAGATTCCAGGTTCCAAAAAATGAGGAACTTGTACCCGAGAATAGGTTTCAGGTTCCAGACGAAACCGAACTAGAACCTAGAACCGCTCACCCCTAATTAGTAGCAATACAAAAAAGTATTTGGCTTAAGAGATTTTTGGATCATTTAGGTGTTATTAAGAATGCTGCAAACTCATTGGTTAACCGTGATTGCCAAGTAGCAATAGCGCACACCAAAAATCTAAAATATCATGACAAAATCAAATATATAGATACCAAGTATAATTTTGTCAAAGATATAGTTGCATGAAAAGATATGAACTTACAATACATATCTACACATAAAATGGTAGCGGATCCTATGACGAAGCTAATACTTAGAAATGTGTTCTGTGATCATGTAAAATCTCTAAGATTACATAAATGCTGATATACTAAATATTGTAATTTCCCTTAAATGTTCACAATTAATGAATTTGTGTTTTCACTATTAACGCCTATGAGTCTTTGTTTGACGTTTATGCATCTTAATGCTTAGTGCATCATATAAAATTAAGAAAATATGTTGGATAGATAAGAGATTAGCCCACTCACACGAATAATCGTCTCTATTTACTATATGATAAATAGAGATAAGACGGTTTTTAAGTCTATTATCTATGTGATGATCGAGAGTTAAAACTTAAAATATATATGTGACATTAACTAGGTGTTAAGATGATGATATAATAATTACTATGTCTACAAGTAAAATAACCAACATATTTTACTTTATCTGTCTATGATGCCAGATGTGAGTTCTAATGAATTCCGTGAAAGAGTAGATACGGGAACTCAAATTTTACATTAGATATCTCTGAACTATCATCTGTACGATATTGAAAGTGTAGACATACGCTCCATGAGAAATGAGTTTATACTATAATACATATTTCATACTACGTATGCATGAAACGACCAACAAGAGTGGCAAAAGTTTTGATCTCAACTTTTATGCCATATGAAACTCTTGAGAAAAAGAGTTCTTCAATTAAGTGTCCTCATTATTCTAACTTATTCTTTAGACTTTTATTCAGCGTTTGCTATTTTAGAATGTTGCAAATGATCGTGAATTGATTCGATCAAATGTGACATTTCTAGAAAAACAAGTTCAATGAAATTGAGAGTTTCAATGAAAGAGGAATATCAAATTTGGAAAATTACATTCTAGTTTTATATTCAAGAGTTGACCAATTATGATTGTTTTGAAATAATCATAATTGTGAATACAATATATCATTATTAAAAAGAGATCAAAAGAGATATAAAAATGTGATCAATCAATCTAGAGTACTACATACTATACATACTCAAAAAATGTGATGCTAATTATGAGTTGCTATATATTCCTAACATATATATGGTAACGAGCTCTCAAAGTATGCTAGTTGCACAGATTATTTACTGATATGAATATTAAAGAGAGGTAAAGAGAGTTCTGTTCAGCCCACCATATGCAAGTGGGAGATGATGGTCTTTTTTATTTGGGCCAAGTTAAGTCCATCCGCCCATGTTGAGCCAAAACTCGGCCCATATGTGAAGGGCCCATAAGAGGAGAGATAGTTATTTTCTAAGTAAAAATAACTACAATAAAAAATAAAATGGATAATGTTAGCTATAGCATTTTCAGAGTAAATACAATTCTCCTTTCCCCCCCTTTGAAATGGTATATGCCTTCTTGACGAAGGGAACTCCAAGGCTTCAAAGAATTCTTCTGAAACCGTGATAGTACTTAATCTGTGGCAAACGAGGTATATCCGTTTCCGTAATATATCTTTCGATCAGTGTTTACATGTTTTCCCGAGCATGTTTTCCGCATTCATTTTCGATATTCAATCGTTCGTGTATCGATTCGATTTTTAAGAGTTTCTTTCCTGCAGCGATGATCAGCTCTCCATTTAGGCATGGCACGTAAAGGCAACAATTCTGCGTAACATAAACAGAATATTCAAGAACAGGTGCGGAACTTCTATGGTAATGCTCATACCCAGGTCCTCAATAACCACCGTGTGCCATGGAGAGAAATCTCAACTAGATCTCTCCCTAGGTACCTTGACAAATCTTGTAGATATGGCGGATATCATCTCATGTACTTAAAAATAACGCGGAAGATAGAAATAGGGAATTTATGTATGTTTCAATGTCCTATATGGAAAATGACAAGCCTACTTATATGTTTTGTCATACAACTATTTAATATTTCAATCAAAATATGCACAATTAAATGGAGATATATATGTAATATACGTGAAATCTTGAGAGATACAAATAATTAACGAAATTATCAAATATTTATAATATATGAAATTATCCTGGAGAAATCTATATGTATCTCTAATTCCATGTACCATAATCCAAATGGATTACTTACTTGCATGTTTCAATTTAATAGCCTGCTCTCTTTGATCTATTACTAATAGCCTCCCTAGTAATTGGGTAGTAAACCACACCCCCCCCGGCCTGCCCTCTTTGATCTATTATGTGCAGATGCTCTTGATGTATATGCACCGAACTTGGTTAAGTAAATCAATAGCAATCGCATTTTCGACAAAAAGAAAAATTAGTGGGATTGACACCCTCGTGTGTAATAAATAAGGCAGACATATGTTTGCAAGCATATATTCACATCCGTTGGTACATCACTAAAATTTCCAATATTAATTTACATCAGAAAATATGTATCAGATTGTATTGATTCTATTAAATGGTGTACAATTTCTAATGACAATGTCGAATTGTAAAATTCCGACAATCCTTTCTTCTCTTGAATCTAATTCGAGGGCCTCGATGACTCTGCCACAAATCGAACATACGAACCAAAGCCAAAAGCTTCGAGTTCTAGAAAAAGCTTTAATCTCCGAGAAACAACAATCCTGTGAACTTTTGATATGTCTCGGTCTATTAGAGGTGGCAAAACGACAATCCTCGTTCTCAAACTTGATTAGCCGATCAAGATTCTCCATCCATGATTTTTCATTTAAACAAATATCCAGTCTTTCAAATTTCACTTCAATAAATATCAGTTTGATTCAATTAATTAATCTTATTGACTAATCCTTGCATAGTAAAGGGAAAATTACCAATCAAATCGTATACGTACTGTAAAGATGCCAATTTAATCCTAAACCTTTGAATGAAAATCCAATATAGTCCCTCATATTGCCACTAGAAATTGCACGGGTGGCATCTAGTAATTTTCTGCCGTCCTAAATGCTGACATGAACAACTTATCGATAGCATCAACAATTTGCCTAAAAAAACCAAAAAGGTGTTGATTAATCTAGTGGTGAGTTTGCTTCTCTTATTGTGGTCTTGGATCCTTTGGAGAGATGGAATCGCATAGGCGCATGAAAGGTGGTGCAGATGCTACACGATCCAACTATGCGGCTGGATTATAAAACAAACGGCAGATTTCAAGTCTAACAAAGTGCAGCCAAGTGATTAGGAAACATTTTTTTTATTAAAATACAGCACAATTCTTTTGTTTATATCTATTTCCACAGCAATATGTACCTAGTTATTCAATGCACTAATCGTACTCATCAAACTTTGTAATAAATCAGAAAATTATTAGCAAATTTCATGTATATGTTCTCAACAACGTACCATAAAAGCTCGAGAGACCCTAGTGGAGCTTAAAGAAGAAATAGATAACTTATGTTCGATAAATGGAAATAGAACCAGCTACTCAGATATATGAAATTACTCAATTCAATGACTTGCCTGAGGATATGTAAGAAATGGGTAAGCAAAGTAGCTCAGGGCTGACGCGACAATCAGTCTTGTGACGTGAGAGAGACAATTACGGAACAATTTCACGCCACGGTTCGAAGCATGAACCAGCATAGATACATGTAGAGACCTCGGCAAGGCTGTTCCGTGACCATTGTTTCTGGTTCATGTCGAAAGTAACGACATAAGGACCTCTCAGGATGTATATCAGATCTTTCGAGCCATAGCTTCTTAACCAAGGATAAGATCCAAATCCTAGAAAAAGATCATCAGGCATGCGAGCAATCTCATGCCACTCCCTGCCATTCAAGACCCAAATGCCGACTCCCTTCATTGATGTGAACAATGCTCGATCATCTTTGCTGATATCCCCAACCAAAACTAGCTTCTCCTGCATGTTCATCAGAGATCCACGTGGGAGAGAGCAAGGAACCGGAACAAAGCTTGCTAACAGGCCATCGGAACAACGTCCGGAGAGGTCATACATCACCAGGCCACAGCTGTTTTCAGGTGAAACATCACATGTTGGATAAATTGAGAAGTACAGAACCCCATCACAGATTGCACTGTCGTAACCGCTACTCCAATCTCTCAAGACCTCTGTCATGCAAGTCACCCACATTTTTGTTTCGGAATTGTAGAGTCCAATCGAAAGTTCCCGCCCGATCAGAACCCCAGGGAGATCTTTTGTAATTACGGTCGAGACTTTATAACTTGAGGTTGTCCTACTAACCGTGATCGCAAGGGTGGTGTCAAACACATTTTCCACCCTCGGTGACCGTCCAATTATTCTCCATTTTCTCGTAAGAGGGTTGCAAACAATTAATCCGGAGTAGCCATTCTTATATTCACCAAGAACAGAGATCAAACCAGTGGAAGCTACAACTTTGAGCATGAATGGAGCAGGTGCTTTGGACCTGGATGGATCGAGCTTGCACCAGACGCTGTAAACAGGGTCGAAAGCAAGTCCGGGCGGTCCAAGTAACCATGGTCTCTGCGATACACCGTGCAAAATTTTCTCCCTAAAACTCCTAGAAGTTATAATCCCACGCCACCGAGGACAAACAGCACCCGCTCGGCCAAGATCTGCGAACGGGAGGCATGCTAGGATTTGTTCCAATAGATCGTCAGGCAGGACCCAGTCCATGGAAACTTTTACACTGTGGTCACATTCACAGATAGCAGTGGACACACGACGCTTCTTGTCATCCCTTGGCATGTTTTGATCGGCCGACTATGTTTTCTACACCTAAACAAATCGGGAACAATAGAGGAAATCAGAAATTTACGTAATTCGACGCAAGTGCGATACCTACTCTAGGGAATCCGTCATAAATAATTAATTATAATTGGAGAATTAGACTTACAATTACTAACATGCTCGAAGGTTTTCTATACTTCGATTATACCCAAACTCAATGTTTTCACAAATAAACAATTCAATTGGATGTAAAACTCACGGCACAAATCCACGTGTGTTCATGCCCAAAGCAAATCTCAACAACGTCCCGCACGTTCCTCTCCTTTCCCTTCGTGCGGCAGCTCTTGCTCGAAGGAATTCACAATGTCCTTCACTGTGCAGCTTCCACAAAAGAACTCATATTTATATATGGTCTTTATCACGGTCAAACCCTTGCTCCCCAAAAGTCCAGTCAACAATAACCTTTCTTACTTAAATTCAAATCAAACCTGGAGATTATCTCTTTGACGTCGAATCTGGATTTAAATATCAAACGAGCAAAGCAATCTGTAATCCAAGATTATAATCCGAAGAAGGCAACTGTAAATCAAAATCTAACTCGGATTTTTCTTTTACACCTCATCTAATATGGATGGGTCTATATCCTCCAATTGGATAAAGCTTCATATACGAGTTCAAACTCGAGAATAATTTAACAATCATAATCAAATAAAAAGCATTTGGTTTGTATAGATTTGCTCACCATGCACATCTTATTTTCCTTAAATTTCCAAAATTAAAAAATTTTACTCAGCTCGTGCGCGATTTTGCCACTAGCATTGTCTCTTTTATAGAGCAAGTAACGAAGACTAAGAGAGAATTGCCCCCTTCGTGCTTTAAGCATCAATAAACAAGACTGCATTTCGATTAGCATTTTTTGTGACCATTCCAAGCCAGGGATCCACCAGACTTAATCCCATAACACCGAATAAGAGGTCAAAAAATTTCGACTTAATGTCATTAATGGGTCAGTGCCCATATTTTTGGATTGGGACTGATCTTGCCAGTCTAGTCCTGTTCCTAGGTCAATCGAGAAACTGACAATTGTTTTATTTCATTTTTTTCTTCTTAAAAGGACAAACTTATTCTTTGAAAGTGTTCAGAACAATGATACTGAGCAATAAAATAGCGAGAAACAAAACACCAGTATAAATCAAACAAAAATCTCAAGCAACATAGAATTATCCAATTCATATCTCAATCAAGCAAAATGAAAGCTAAAGCAACAATAAAAATATCCACTTACCAAAAGCAACAACCTATTGAAGATGAACACCTAAAATATAAACAATAAAAGTTCAAAGCACATAACATAGAACATGAATTATAGAGCTTCATTCCTCATTTATCCAGAAACAATTGCTCCAAATTCTAATCACCCGAAAATACAACAAATCAACTAATATTGTTTAATCATATGACAAAAAGTTAAGTTTATGGACGGTCCAATTCAGCACCCTGACTTTGGAATTAGATCACGAGTGTCGATTCCCAATTTTTTGGATGGGTTACAAGACTATGTGTCCCATGGGAATAGGATCGGACTAGACCACACAATGTTGGTTTGGTCCGTTCCTGTGCTGATCTCGATTAGCCCTGAATTGACACTCACCCTATTAATAGGCCCCATGATGCTTAGTTTGCCCAAAATCACTCCTCGTTCCAAACCAAATGCTAAGACAACAATCAATTAGATTGCAGAAAACCGGCAACTTCATTGAGCCATCAAATTCAAGTCTTCAAGGGCCGAGACTTTCAAAATGAAAGTTGAGATCAATAAAGTACACAAAACCAAAATCAGCAAAAACAAGATAAAACTAGAAAGAGCATGAAAAAATTGAAACACGAGTACCACTGGTAGAAAAACCACAAAAGTAGAGTAAGATTGTTCTTTAACATGTCTAACAGTCATGAATCCACAATGGTATTTGATAGATAGTTCTACACATATAGTAACTTAATCAAAATATCCATAGGATTTTAGCAGAATCGTGGAACTTCTTAAGGTGGCTGATAAACATACTCATTGCCGCACCTTTTCCTCAAGTCCTAATCTTTATGAACGTTATTGTGAAATTTTATTAGCAATTGTTTTAAAAGTTTAATCATGCTTAATCTTGTCTTTTTTTTTTTGTTAATATTAAGCATGGACATTTTTAATTGGGGGACACAAATGGGGACTAGAAAGATTTACACTCAAAACCTCATAATCTAATATCATGTGAGATTTTGTAAGACTACTTCCAATTATTCAAAAAGTTTAAACCATTAGAAGTTTAAACCGTTAGATAAAGGCGTCTTTTGATATTTAAATATTCTATCAGCTATCCTAATCATATCTCCACATAGAAACACGGCAGGGTACCAAACGGTCGGTAGTGCAACGATTAGCTTGAAGTCCTTGTGGGAGCTATCATCGCACTCCAATGGGCCCCCGCCATCACCCCCTTTGCTAAAGTCCTTATTCGTGAGGGTGGCACTAGTCGACAATGTCACTAGTGAGGAGCAATTGTATTTGGGATCAGATTGTCCACCGCAGTACATAGTTCCTGACAACTAACATCCTCCACCGTATGGAGACGGAGATGAGTTGCCGCATAGGCCGGTGGCCACGTCGGGATCGTCATTGCAGCTCCCGTTGATGCATATCAATTGGCCATCACAATCGTCTAGAGTTTGGCAAGGGCCATAACATGAAGTTTCATAAGAAGGAGACGATAAAAAAGGCAAAGCTAATACGAAGCGAACTAGCAATTTTGAGAAAGGTTGCAAGTTCCGCATGTTTACAAATGTGAAGTCCATCTCGGGAATGCAGTCGGGTCGGTGGGGGGGCCTCAGTGTCATGTATTTTTAAGCCTGTCCGAACGGCCTCTCTTTGCAACTATGAAGATACCTGCACATTAAAAACTCTGGCCAAATTGTCTATGCGTTGTTTGGATGCCCTAGATTTCGCTTTCGAACCACATCTCTCGATCAAAATAACTTTTGAGGGGCATGCAATAACCATGCGAACAGAGTCCTATCATTGCATGTTGACGGAATATTCGGTTTAACGATACGGACATATTAATCTTATTAACCATGTTTGTGGGCATTCAATGGAGTAATTTGATTGTCCGGTTCTTCCACGCCAGCTAAAGTACACAACCCAAGCCGTAAGGCATAGCACAAGGTGGTATGACACCGAACTGCGCGTGATATCTCTGACCCTAGGCCACACCAAACATTAAACAAATCAAGCCACTGCAAGAATGCAGTTAAAGCATGAAGCTCTATATAAGCCTCTCAATTTGCACTTCTCTCCACACACACAAAAAACCTTACTTTCAAGAGTTCAACTTCGGATATTTCAACATGGAGAACCTTGCAACATCTTTCCACATCGCTCTCTTCCTTGTTATTAGCTTCGCCTTCTTTGCGTCTCCTTCTCATGGGAACTCATGTAATGGCCCCTGCCAAACACTTTGATGATTGTGACGGTCAATTGATTTGCATCAAAGGAAGGTGCACCGACGACCCCCAAGTGGGCACACATATATGCGGCAATTCGCCTCCTTCTCCATCTGGCAGTGGATGTCAGCCTTCAGGCACTATGTATTGCCAGGGACAATCTCATCCCAAATATGACTGCTCCCCGCCGGTGACATCCTCAACTGGAGCTACCTTGACAACTTCAGCAAAGGAGGTGATGGTGGAGCTCATTGAAATGGGAATAAGTACATTAGAAGTATCAAAAGTTGGACACAATACTCATTTTAGTGCCAAAATTTTTCACTGACTCTTTAAATGTTAAACTAGAGAAAAAAAATTCATTTAAATGTCAACGGCAAGAAATTTCGGCCAAATTAATTACATGTCATTTATAATATAAATTATAATATGACTTGGCAAATTTCATTAAAAAAATTCACTCCATGTGGTAATTCCATATGGCATCTTTGACACTAAATGATTGTTTTTTAACAACGATTGTCATTGAAGTGATCACTTTAAACAAAATTTAGCACTCAAATAATCATTTTAAATAAAATTTAGTACTTAAATGATCACTATTTACAACTTTTGGACGACGTCGTTTAGAGGTTATATGTTGATTAGGCATGTTGGAGAGCCACATAGGACTGGGAAATAAATAAAATATAGCCACGTCAGATTTTCGGTTATCTGTTGACACTTAACTGATTTTTTTTTTAAGTGACACTTAAGTGATTCAAAAAGAAACTTTTGATATTAAAATGAACATTATACACAACTTTTAGCACTTCTAGTGTACTTATCGCTATCAAAATTTGATGACAGTTACCACGAGAACTCCAAACTGATTGTTGCGCTGTCAACAAGATGGTATGCTAGTGGATCTCGTCGTGGAGATACGATTAGGATAACATCTGTGAAAACTGAAAGGAGCGTGATGGCCAAAGTGGTTGACGAATGTGACTCAAGGAATGGGTGTGACGAAGAACATGATTATCAGCGACCATGCGAGAACGACATCATTGATGGGTCGTATGCTGTGTGGGACGCTTTGGGGTTGGACATAGAAGTGGGTGAAAGGATGTGGTTTGGTCCATGGCATAGTGTTTTGGTCTCCAATATGTCATCATATTATCGTGTGGGTATTTGTAGTGCTACGTAAGAAAACTGACGACCATCAAGTTGTATTAGTACAATGTCATATATATGTATGTATATGGTAATGTTTGCGTGTGCTAGTGTTCTTTTGTGGATCATGCTACGATATATACGACCCCGAGCCTTGTGAGTAGGAAGAATACCATCTGGTGCAATGGCATATATAGAGCGACGGGTCTAAAATTAAGTGTTCCATTCGAAAGTCGAAGTAATAGACCTGAGTCCATTAGTGTATCTTATTGATTTGAATGTCCGAGGTCCAGCGGACAGACAAGGAGAGCGCATAGTATCAATCGCTCGATGAAAATCTTGCAATATGAAATTGGGATGATAGAAATTTGAGAAACATCATGAGGGAGGTAGATGACTCCCTAACAGAGCATAGAGTCATTTCATGTTGGATTTTCATCAGAACCATTCACAGAAACAGAGACATCCATGTATCGCGAAAAGGAACGGAACGAATTCGAAGTCAAAAGACAACAATAAGGTCAGAGAGCTTTCATTCCTGACCAAGATCTATCCGAGACGAACAAGAAAAAGGGAGTATATGATATCTGATACGCTAGAACAGTATGGGATGCGAGATCGAGACTAAGGGCGCGTTCGGTAACAATTCTATTCCCAAGAACAGATTCTAATCAGAAATGATTCTGTTCCCGGGAACAATTTCTGAGCAAAAGAATGCGTTTGGTAACTGTACAAAATTTCTAATTTTGGAATAAAAAAAGAACAGAAATACATTTGGTAACTACATAAAATATCTATTCCAATTCTAAAATTTATCAAATTATAGAAATTCGATTGATTAATTATATTTATACTAAGTAATAAACATATTAACTAATCAATTTTTTATTAAATAGTAAATAATAAACTATAGTATAAACTATAAATATATATACTAAATAATAAATTAAAATACAAAATTAAATATGTATTCTATAAATAGCAAAATTTCAATTCATACTTCAAATCATTTTTTTATTTTTTAAATAATTTTATTAATTTTTTCCTTTTTTTTTTTTTTCTTTTTTTCCTTTCTTCCTCCCCTTCTTCTTCTTCTTCTTCAAGGTGGCCGATCGCCGGCCTTGGGACGATCGGCGACCAGCCAAACGAGGGCCGGCGACCTCACCGGAGCGTCGCCAGCCCTCATCGGCCGAGCCTTGCCGAGGCTAGGCGAGGCCCACCTAGCCACCGGTAAGGCTTAGCCTCGCCAGATTGCGAGGCGCACCCCACCTCAGCCTCACCGGTGGCTGAGCTTGCCTTCAGCGAGCTCGTCGGACCTCGCCCTAGCCTAGCAAGCCTCCGACGAGCTCACCTGACCGGTTGCCGGCAACCAACGACGGTGGGCAGCAGCGGACGGCAACCACAGCGGTGGCAGTAGATGAAGAAGAAGAAAAGGGAAGAAGAAGAAGAAAATGGCTTGATTCTTAGATTTGTTCTCAGGAACAAAAATCAACGTTTTTTTTATTCTTGATTCCGTTTCAAATCTATTTCTAGGAACAAAAAAATAGAAATTTATTCTCGGGAACAAAATTTTTACCAAACACGATTCTACTCCAAAACTACTTGCGGGAACAAAAAATCATAATCGAGGTTTGTTTGGACATCCAGAAGAAATAGCTCCTCCATCTCTCTCTCTCTCTCTCTCTCTCTCTCTCTCTCTCTCTCTCTCTCTCAGAATCGAGGCCTGAACGTGTGCAAGCGAAGAATTATCACCTTGATGGGGTCTTTATCAATAGGAAGAAAATTGAGCTCTAAAATAATGGAACATAACTGTTTATCCTTTAGTTTTCACACCAGACATGAACCCCAAAAACATTTGAAATGGTCATACCTTCTTCTTGCACGTTCTGATGTTATGTTTTGAGCACATGCTCCTCGGTTTTTTTCCTTTTTTTGAGAAAATTATTCTTGGTTAGCATGCCCCCATTGTTATAGTTGTCTGGTTAATTCCATCGTGACTACCATTATGCAATCATCCTAATGTTGTATGCCCTTCTTGTTGGTAAATTAATAGGATGTCTGAAGATACAGCTTGCCATCCTGCTCAAGGCAATTATATTTGGATGTGGACCAATCCGTCCTTGGATGTCTATAGCTCATTGGTATGTGTTGATCTAAAACGGTATTATTACCATACAGATGCTTGTTTCCTCGCTCTCCATGCCTTTTCAAATTCAAATACCGAATTATGGTGGTTTATCCTATTAGTTCTTACCGGTTGCCTTTTCATGTAAATAAATTGATCTTGACCTGACTAATTGACCCACTAGGTTGATATGGCACTTCCACTCAAACAACTTCAGGCCAAATGAAGTCAAAAGGGTGAAGATCAGTTTAGCTTGCGTTTTGGCATTTATGGGGATTGGGTGGCCGTTAATATCTACAGGGCTGGCATTTTGGGAGAGTTAACTCTGGTTGGTGCCATGGTTGGTCTCTCATTTTTGGGTAATGATCTTTTTCATCTCCCCGCATCTTTAATCTATGCTTCGTTGCCCTTTATCAGTGAAGACACAAACAATTCATTGAAGAGCAGTGCCCGCTGGAGCAATAGTGGCGTCTCATCTTTATGTTTTAGTTTCTGATCATTTCAGGATATATTAGGTCAGAAGTTGCTCATAGTCGGTCATTATTGCTAAGTGCAGCTGAGGACGGTGACTTGTCGATCATTGGATATGGTGATTGTCTGAGTTGATGGTAAATCATGTTTGAAAAAAGCAATCCCAAGTTGTGTAATAAAGAGATTTCACTTCAAGCTTCTTCGCTCGATTCTGTCCTGGTTGTTCAACTTAAGCTGTCCACATTTGCTGTACGAGGAAAACAATCTGTTCCTTTTTTTTTTGTCTGAAGTTTCGTCATCTCTTGCTCTCTTTGCTCACATCTCAGATAGCAAGGACATGATGGTGGCGACAAGTGGGTCTCGAGCCTTCAAATTTAAAATATATTTGACATTGCTTCTGTGCATTGCTTCTGTGCATTGCCATGCAAAAACGCGCGCCAAGAAACTATTGCATTTTTGGAAGTGGAAGAGGATGACATCTTTTATCAAGTTGACGTTCTTATAATTGAACTAGCTACCTTAGCTGCCTGCATTCTTAAAAAAGAAAGGTTTCGTTACTTGTTTTTGTCACCAAGGATCCCGGGTTACAACTTGCATTTCTACAGGAAAACTGTGGAAAGGTGAGCTGGTTTTCATCAAGTATGTTAATCCGACACCTGCTAGATTTGAATGGTTCCGAACATGTTCTGTTTCATTTTTTTTATCATAAGTAACAGATGCCTGAAGTGGAAGGTGCCTTAAAAAAATTATGTTTCGAATTTGAGCGATGCAATCCGAATTGCGTGCATGATGTGGATGGGAATTATCGGGGATCATTGAGCCACGGAGGGCTCGTGGTTGTTGTTGTTGTCCATCCAGGGTTTGCCCGAGGTCAAAAGTTTGAATTTCTTTGATTGCCGTAAAGTGAAGGACTCTTTATTTTGGCCTTATTTAATACCCTTGAGAAGACGTACAGCGGACGTATATTCTAAAAGTCGCACAAAAAAAGGAAATTTGAATAATTTGATGTTTCCTGGTCAAAAAATTGAACACGTGATATTTTGGGCTAACTTTTTTCATAAAATAGATATTGATACTCAGATCAAATCATGAAAATTTTTATGCTTTTTATATTGTTCCTAATAAGTTTCTTAGGTGATTTTATGTTGATTTTAATGACAAGATCCAACAGTGTCCGCATTATTTCTACAATGGTGTCAAGAAAGCAGTTTAGTTAGGATTAGACCCACATATATGACAGTTAGGGTAGCACTCCCCTCTTTATTTGTTGTTATATCATGTAAGGATAGTATTTCTAGATTTGTGGGTGAAGCTTGCTGTTTTACATTGATCATTGAATCCTCACAACTGTGAAAGTTTAGTTATCGTTTAGCTACAATTCTCACATGTTCTGTCATTTTAGGTTTCCATACCATGCGGCATGAGAGAATGAAAAAGGGCTATGCTAAGAAGATGGTACTGTTAAGTGATGGAGACTTGCTGACCACACATTTTAAGCATGGGATTTTTTATTTTATTTTATTTTTGGTCAGAAAGCATGGGATTTTGGCAACCAGAGTATAAACCTTCCAAAATCAATTGCCAAGAATGCCCCTTATAATAAACCACAAACACTAAGGCCGTTAAAAGAATAATAACATGCAAAATCTAATCATGTAGCGCCATATTAAACACCTATATGAAACGAAAGTTAAAACAAAACCAATCTTTCATATCAATTTTAAATTTCATGCCTTGAACCAAGATTAATTTGTAAAATGTCACGCATAATTCCTAAAAGGAAAATGAAAATTTAATTGAATTTAAGAACTAAGAAATTATATGAATTTAATATAAGCCAAGTTACAACTTCAAATGTATAGGGATAGTACCTCACAATGACAAATGATGAATCACAGCGTAAAAAGTGTAACAAAATATTCTTTAAATTTTAGTTTTGAATGAAATACGAGAAAATTTGACAAAACTTAGCAAAAGATAATATTTATTCAAGTAAAATTTTTACAATGTATGGAGTAAAATATGTTTTGATTCCACATTATCTCTCTAATTTCATGTTGCTTGTGTTCAAGTTGTTGCTTTAGCCTTTAGTACTACTTGTAACACCAAAGTCTCAAACTAATAGCACATATTTTAAAATTTTGCAGACGTCGATGATCATGACTAGAGTGAGTTATTTTGTGCTAGTAACAAGCTCGAGTGGCAATATTTACACATGATAAATTACAGTGGTCGCATATATGATGATGTTATATTTTATATATTAAAATGTTTTAGTAATAATACAAAATGAGACAAATCTTGAGAATTCTAATTTGACAAATCTCAAGCAGACTTTCGTTTCCTTTTGGTATTTAGAGTTGTGCTAAATGTAGATCATGTTTATTATTTCCTTATTGGTTCTAGTTTTTGTGATTTTACAATTTAAAGGTCATTTTTGGCAATTAATTATGAAAGCTTTAAATTCTTGTTGCCATAATCCCACGGTTAGGATGTGTGGTCAGCGTGTCCCCGTCACTTTCCAAGAAGTGACGGGATCGTCTTCTTAACTTTATTCAATGAAAAGTGCTTAGAACTAACCACACATTTCCAAGTGTGTTGTCAGGCAGTAAATTTTGCATGATCTAATATTAGATTTTGTCAATAGTCAAATTGGAAATATGTGGTCCGGAGAATACAGTCACTCTATGAAAAGTGACCGTACCTTCCTCTAAACATTGCTCCGAGCGAATCAGTGCCTTTCAATTCTCTATTTCTTGTTATGATAAGGCCACATGAAGATATTACCAAGATTCCCTCACACGTATTCGAGCACAACCATCATAAACAAAGGGAAATTCGGGTTCATCCATCACCAATTGCGCAACGATAGTAGGCGTCGCGTAATTCATTCATGTTTGTAATTATCACATGTCTTATTAAGATCAAAAAAATTGTCCAAAGAATATAAATTAATTGCATTTTTGCCGATTCAATTCTTATTTGTTAATTGTGCCAATTGAATCCTAGACCATTTCACATTTTGTCAATTGAGTCAATTTGACTAATTTTGATTGAAAATCATTGACATGAATGATAATTATTCTATATGACATGCTCGGCATTAACGTGAACAATTTTTAATATTTTTCGAATTATTTATTTATTCATTCATTTTCCTTTTTTTCTTTCTTTTGTTCTCCTTCTTTATTGTTTTTCTTTTTTTTCGTTTTCTCTTCTTCTTCTTTTTTTCTTTTCTTCCCCCAACTAGCGAAGGTGGCCCAAGCCACCCAAACAAGGGCAACCCTCTGCTTTAGGTCAACGACCTTTACCTACCATCAATGAGGCTTGATAATGGCCAGTGAAGGGAAGAAGGGAAAAGAAAACAAAAAGAAGAGAAATAAAAGAAAAGAATAAATATATATAAATTCAAAATAAATTATTAAAATATTATTAAAAATTTCTCATTTCAATACTAGGCATGTCATGTAGGACAGCTAATGTTATGTCAGCGATTTCTAATCAAAATTAGACAGATTGACTTAATTGGCAAAACATGAAATGGTTTAAGACTTAATTGACACAATTAATAGGTTTCAAATTGAATTGGCAAAAGTATAACAGATTTTGGTCTTTTTGGATAATTTTCCTTTGCTTAAAAGGATTCGAACATTGTATTTTCTTGAAAGATGCTGAATGAAGACAATGAAATCAATTGCTTTGTTAACTTGATTTTTGCAGCGATCCATACTAGATGCATATAGCGCCTCCACACCAACAGAAACTGTCTAGGCTTTGGTGGAGCACTACATCCAGACTTTTCTTAGCCTAACCTAAAACAATCACCAAATGTCAACTTTTGTTGAAAGTATATTGCTTGAAAAGAAACTAAGCAAATCGATAAGACTCGACAAAATCTGATTTGCATGGAATGATGTCCTAAGTTAATGATCCATGCCCGAGCAGGCATATTGCAGGTACGCATTTTTCAACCCATTCAACTCTCATTACTTTTCCCCTATTTTTCTCTTTCTAATTGAGGAATATGGGATCTGGGCAAGTCCTCAAACTGCTCTCTCTAAGTATCTTGCGAACCTAGGCATCCCTGGACGTAAAAAACATGGAGGGTAAAATTGGGAATGAGGCTCAAAAAAATATTGTACTAAATTGGATGATCAGATCATGCGGATACCGACACGTTAAAATAAGGAATGCAGTCCTGTCAATCTGTCAATGGTATATCCATTGAAAAGACACATGCTTCTTCCTAAGAAAACCTGAAACATGCAAGGATCTCAGGAATACCTAAGAAAACTCTCATCACCTTTATCCTTTTCTCTTTCTAATTGAGAAATATAGCCTGTTGAATATGACGTATTTCCAAAGCCACTGCAAGAAATAGGACATATTGTACGCCTGATTTAGCGGAAGCTGCGGAAAGGTGGGGTGACGGGAGTCTGGAATCTGAGAAAACCCAACGTCAGTCAATCGCGGAGGTCAAAAATCTACATCAGAAAACACGACTCGACTCCGTCCGCCCATCCCCATTGAAGATGGTGGACGGCGCTGCCAATTTTTCTTTTTTCAAACCGCGTGTTAGACCCAAAAAAAAACACGTGTTAGACCGTCGTTATAATCTATTTATAAACCATATATAGCAAAATCAAGTACAGGGTTATGATACTGTTGTCGGATTTTCGTATTTATGATCCGCTGTGAGAGATTTGTTAGAAGAAACCGTGAGTACTTTGGCTACTGAGATGGAGAGCAGGGACTCGGCAAATGGAACAATGGGCTCGACAGCCGATAGAGGTGATATCGGCTCATCGCTGGGGTCTGAATTTGAGGTGTTCCTGAATTTTAGAGGGCCCGACACTCGCTTGAATTTCGCCGACTGCCTCTATCACTCTATGGATGGAGCTGGGATTCGTGTTTTCAGAGACAATGAAGAGATTAGAAAAGGCGAAGCGATCGGAGGTGAGCTGGAGCGCGCAATCAAGAGCTGCGCAATCTGTGTGCCCATCTTCTCTAAAAATTATGCATCTAGTACATGGTGTCTTCGTGAACTGACATCCATGGTGGAATGTGAACTGACATCCATGGTGGAATGCTCGAAAAGCAGAGGTGGCAAAGCCATGATCTTACCAATTTTCTTCGATGTGGATCCCCATGATGTCAAGCTCAAAACCGGTTTGTACCGCAAAGCTCTGCAGAAGCACGAGCAGAAGTTCGGCTGCGATGTAGTGCGCCGGTGGAAGGAGGCTCTAAGGGAGATCGCTCGTATCGGAGGCTGGGATCTTAAAGATAAAGGGTAAGCTTTGACTTTTCATAAAATAAATACTCTGCTCCTCACGTCAAAAGTTTAAACTACTGCTCTCTCTTTCGTCAAGTTTTTACTCAATTCACACATACTCGATGACTACCTCTACAAATCCACTCAATTAAATAACAATTTGATTCTGACCAAAAAAAAAAAACAATTTGATTCTTTTCAAAACTAGATTAATACTCTACTAAGACATGATAAATATAATTTGAGCTCATTATTCAATTTGTATCTTTTAGATGGAATAAATGTACTTTTTTTTAGCTTATAAATTAGTTATATGTAATTTTATATAGAAAACAAATGTTCCAGTTATTACTATTTTAATCCATGCAAAACTAGAATATAGAGCACACACTATATGTGAGCAATATAAAAAGAAATAAACAAATCCTTTGCATATATATATAAAGGAAACGAATGAGTGTGCATCTTTTAAGAAGTTTAAAATTTCATTCTCATCTTAACAATTGACATCTATGACCTTTGAATACAGTATATAATTGTTAATCCATATTAGGTGAATTGACATGGATGTCCATTTATTTTTTCTTAATGAAGAGCTTGTAACTACACATGAGATAACCTTTTGGCAATTTATGGATTCCGTGATTAATTTATGTTTAATCTACAACATTTTTGAACTTGAAAGGTTAATATTCTGTCTACAATCTTTCTGACCAAACACTTTATATTAAATATGACAGTCAAGGTGAACTCATTAGATTAATCGTTGCTGAAGTTTTGATGAAGCTGAATAAAAGAGAAAAAATCATGCCCAATCATTTAGTTGGAATTCAGGATCGTGTTGAAGACGTCGTGTGCCTATTAAATGAAGGTTCGCCCAATGTATGTTATCTGGTAGTGCATGGCATGGGAGGTATTGGGAAGACGACTCTTGCCAAGGCTGTCTTTAACCGAATATCTAGTCAATTTCATGGGTGTAGCTTTCTTTCGGATGTTCGAGAAGCTTTAAAGGGTGGTAAAGTCATTCAACTGCAAAAACAATTATTATCGGAAATTCTCAACTTCAAACCAATTGAGATTTCTGACTCTGATGCGGGGATTAACCAAATTAAAAGGAGATTTCGCAACAAGAAAGTCCTTATTATTCTTGACGACCTGGATAAGTGGGACCAACTCTCAAAACTTGCAGAAAAGCATGATTGGTTTGGTCGAGGGAGCAAAATCATTATTACAATGAGGGACACCAATTTTTTATCAATCAAAGAGGAGAACCAAGAAAATAATGTCCAAACGCATTTCAAAGAGTTCAAAATCTATCCAATGGAAGAATTGCACCATGGCCATGCTCTTCAGCTTTTTAGTAAGCATGCTTTCGGAATGGATTCCCCTCCACATGAATATGAAGATATTTCTCAAGATATTATTGGCAAAACTGGTGGACTTCCTTTGGCTCTCGAGGTTATCGGTTCCTCTCTTTATTGCAAAAGCAAACGTCTTTGGAAAGACACATTAAAGAAATTACATTTAGTTCCCAATCAAGATGTCCATGACAAATTGAAGATTAGTTTTGAAATGCTAGACTATGCACAGAAAGAAATTTTTCTTGATATTGCATGTCACTTTATTGGTGAAGAAAGAATCCATCCATATTATATGTGGAAAGCATTGGACTTTTTCCCAAAAAGTGACTTCATTGTCCTTACACGTATGTCTTTGATAAAGGTTGATGATGATGATAGAATCTTGATGCATGACCTACTCAGAGACCCTGGAAGAGAAATTGTTCGACAAGAAAATCTCAAAGATCCTGGGAAGCGTAGTAGATTGTGGTGTCCCAAGATTGCAATGGAAGTGGTGCAAACTAGAAAGGTAAATTTTACTCACAGCTGCTGTCTTCATGATCAAGGAAACATCAGCTTGAAGTTTAGAGTATATTGCTGGATGTGTTCGTGTGTCTATGTTGCGCATCAAGGGAAACTAAGTGTTTAATTTGAATGAAATGAAGGTAATATCATACTCTATACCTCACAAAAGATAGTAATAGCTTACATTTATAATCAGAAAGTAGAAGCAAACAGAAACGGTTTCCTTTTAGAACGAGTCTATGCAATATTTTATTTTATTTTTTGCACCATAGAAAGTTTAGTTAAGCCTTTTCATGTCGTCAGGGAACGGAGAATGTCACAGCACTTAAACTAAGTGGACTTTGCAAGGAGCACGACTTCACAAGCGAAGAGTTTTCAAAGCTGCCTAATTTAAGGATCTTGGAATTAGAGGGAGGGAACTTGATTGGAGACTTTAAGAACCTTCTCTCGAATTTAAGATGGCTCTCTTGGCGTTATTGCCCTTCAAACTTGCGGGCAATCAATTTATGTTTATGGAACTTAGTCGTGCTCAAGCTGTCAAACAGCAACATTCCGCAAAACTGGAATGGATGGAGCCCATGTTTGGTATGGTTTCATATCCCATATATGTGTTTGCTGCTATTTCCCTTGTCTTACTTTTCTAATTCTAATTTGTTTCCCAGGCAAATCATGGCTTGAAAGTTATACATCTCATAAGATGCCAACTATCCGCAACTCCAGACTTCTCTACGTGTGTGAATTTGAAGATACTAGTTTTTGATCAACATTGTCCAAAGTCGCTACAAATGGATAGCTCTATTAGTAAATTGGAGCACCTAAAGCGCTTGGAAATAATCGCAGCCCAAGTTCAGTCATCAAAGTTGTCCACAAGCCCCCATTTTGATCTGGTGGCAGTGCCTTCTGGATTATGCAATCTGAAGTACCTATCAAGTCTAAAGCTGGAGGGGCAGTGTATGCGAGAGCTTCATCCATCTATCAGAGAGATGGCAGGCCTGACATACTTGTCTTTAAGGCATTGTCATCAGCTTAGAGAGCTTCCAAACTGCATTGGGAAATTGACATCATTGGTTGCATTGAATTTGTCTGCCACAGGAATCAAAGAGTTACCAGATTCTATTGGAGATCTCAAAAGACTGAAAAAAATGAACCTGGGATGTACTCATATAAGGGAGCTACCAAACTCGATGGTAAGGCTAGAATCATTACTTGAGTTATTTTTGCACGGTACAAAGATAACCAAAGTGCCTGCTTCCATTAGAAATCTTAAAAGTCTGGAGCACTTGGTTGTAGCTGAGATTGATATCGGAGAGCTGCTTAATGCTATAGGGATGTTGAAGAATCTTAAAGAGTTGGAGGTGTGGAATTTAAGTAAAAATATCAAAACGACATGAGTTGCGGATATTGCGCCTTTTTTACTGGGAACCATTAAGGTTCGTCTGATGTACCAAACACAAGCCATCCCTATGTTCATAGATGCCCAATGTCACAGAAGTTTGGCAACGACTGCAAAACTTGCTGAGAATATAGGAAAAGCAATGCAGATGTGAATGCGGGTGAGGCTTACTCAGTTGATCAAACGTAAAGATCGGAAGGAGTTGACACAATTAGAAGCATCGTCAATTTCGGCAACGCAGAACCATCGCAAAGGTCTACTGATCTACCAAATCCTCGGGATGTAAGTCAAGGCTTGCGGGAGAGTGCACCTTCTCTTTATAGATGGATTGCACCACCACGTAACAAAATCCTCTCGGAAAGTTGGTTTTATTATCAATATTCTCTCTTTTTATGGTGACAATGTATATGGTGTAGCGCCCAATTCGGATTAATATCTTTAAGTCTGTTTCATGTTTCATCGAAGATCTTCATAGATACTATAAAGCACAAAAGTTGTTTTTCAGTGGTTCATTTGCCTAGCCACTAGGACATCTAATAATCTAATATCTAATATAATTTTTCTAATCTAATCTAATATAATCCAATCAATTTGATGGCTTCATCTATCTCATCTAACAATATAATAATCTAATAGGTATTTCAGTGCTTCAAGGGGGAAACAAATGTATGGTTGACACTTGAAACACTCCTCATTTCACACATACCTTACTTTGCCGCCTTCTTTTTTTCCAATTTTCTTTTTTCTTCCCATTTCTTTATTTCATTATCTCCTTCCAAACAGTCAGTCAAAGTTACCCTAAACTTGGTCCGTCACAGAGCCGTCATCGCCTCTTCCCAGCCATATGGCCCCGTCACTGTCCCGTCGTTGCATAAACGTTGTGCCTCTGCCCCTCTACGACCGCGTTGGACCATGACCACTGAGGCCAAATGAGATCGCAGACTTGGGGTCGTCTGAGGCTGACGGCCTTCGATCTGAGGTCACGAGCGTCATATTGTGGTCAAGGTGTGGTGGTTGAGCCTGATGACCACTGGTAAAGCGAGAGAGAGAGAGAGAGAGATTGTGTGCGCCCGAGGCACAAAAGGGGAGGGCCACTATCAATAGGGTTTCCGTTGCTAGTGAAGCGCGCAGGAGCTCGTCCAGGACTCATCGACAGTAATTATTTATTTTGTAAGAACAGATCGACAACCATCACGTTGTACCAGTACAATCTATAGATATTGCCTGTAAATGGGCATAGAGCATAAAATAGTACGTATATGGTAATATTTGCACGTGCTAATGCTTTTTCGTGGACTATGCTATGTGATCGGGTTGGTATAAGAATAGCAGAATTATAGCATGTCGTTGTCACAATGCTTAATGTTGTGACTTGTATATTTTGTAATAGAGCTTTTAAAGCCGCATTACTTCAAAGCTGAAGCCTATGGCCCTGTTTCTCCATCACTCAGATATATATGACCACAAGCATTGAAAGTAGGAAGCATCTCACTCATCATCTGGTGAAATGCGATCTATAAAGCGACGGGGCCTAAGATTATGGTGGGAATCCTGCCTTTACATAGAAGCATCCCTTTTGGATCTGTTTTTTCTTCCTTGTCTTTCCTATGGGGTACGCCTCCTTTCCTTATGAGGGTTTTTCAATCCATTAACTTTTCATTGCAATTTGTAATTGCTATCTTGAGAATTAAGACCTTTAAATGAGCCTGCATAAAAGCCGAAAAATGAAAACAAACAGGGAATGACTAGGAAGCTCCATTTCGGAGGAATAAGGGCGAGCTCTTTAGTTATAATATAACCATCACAAAGATATAGGTAACATGCTGTAAGACCAATACCCCTCACAGTCCCTTTCTCTGCTAGAGGAATATCCGAATGTGTGGGAACCAACAAATCATCTAAGTTATGGGGTTTATGTACAAACAATCATTCGTCAATTGGAAATGCCGCTTCAGATGTTGAGGAGGTTGTAAGAGTATTAGTAAAGAGATGACAAATAAATTGTGTTCCTATGGAAATTTTGAGCTGTACCTGGACTGAATACTAAGCCCCTCCCTCCCTCCCTGCCTCCCTTTGTTATCAAGGCCATGCCCGCCGAGAACTCTCAAGAGACAGACACCAACCTCTGATTAGAAATGCAAGAGTGAGAAGGAAGTTGGTGATAATAGAAAGACACATTTGTTGGACTTTTCTCCACTCGGACCATAGTCAAGTGACCATCCCAGAAGCTTATCTGGCTTGGGAATGGCAAACCATCCTTTTCCTAATTGTCACTTTACATGAATATGTACAGTAATGTCGCCTTTAGAAATTGCGGCATCGTGCCTACAGCACTCTGGTGTCACAGATGGGCACATCCACATTCCCGTCAAATCTGAAGGGCCACCAAGCAGCAGTTTCATTGTCTATGCACGACAATATGGATTTCTGGGAAAATCAATACGTACCACACAGCCTACAGAAGTAGTTCCTTCTATTAAGACATACCAGAAAGATCTGTCTCCTGCCTTGGCATCATAACCACCAGTTGCAGCTTGCCTTGCTGGCACAGTTTTATGGGGTTCTTAAAGATTGAAACCCTCGCAGTGCTATTGTCTCCAAGAACCACATGCGCTATGCTGTAAGATTCACCCTGTTCAACCGCAAACTGCCACTCTCTGGTGGTTATGTTGAACCAGTCCTTCCTTTTAGATGTGGTTGCTTTAACTTCGATATACTCTCTATCAGCTTCATTCTCCCCAATAAGGATGTCATATGGGAGCCCGGTTTCACTAAGTTCATTAACCCAGTTCACTGTTGCCTTACCAGCTTTCCCTGTAAAGTATCTGAAAGCAACATTTTCCCCAAGCCTCCCAGTTAACATTGCTTGGGCTCCATCAGGGTTGCCAGTATTAAGCCTCTCTCTAGAGCTAAAATTGGGCAAACTCTTCACAGGCACATCAGATGAACTCTTTGCAGGCACAATAGTCATGGCACTTGCATCGACAGAACTCAATTCTGTGTCCATAACAGTGCCATAAGATTGGGCAAAATGTTCTTCAGAATTTTGAATGTTGGCCAGAAGCCCAGACATTGCAGCTGCATTTCCTCCAATCTTCCAATTGGCATCCATCTCCGTCGGAACCACATTTTCCATCACTGTGACTGTAATTTCTGAATCAACCTCAATTTTGTCATGCGAGATGCTATCTAATGCTCGTGTCCTAAAACCATTTTCACAAGCATAACGAAAATCTGGAGCAGTTTTCCAATCCACAGGTGGCCAATTTGGGATGGTACCTGACTTCCTCCTGGACTTGAAAACAGTTTGTTCACTAGTTCCACCTGAAGTAGAACTTATCACGAGGGACTTTTCAAGGTCTCTTGAAGACAGAGACGTGAGGGACCAAACGGTTTCTTCATCAGGTATCTTTGTCACCTTCTGGCTATTCAATATGAAAGTCTCTGTCTGCTCCTCATTGGACCCCGATTCTGCCATAGTTGTAATCATGTGAAGGAAATTTGCTATGTGTAATTCTGGATGTCCATCAAACCATAATCTAGAGAGCTCCAAAAATAAAGCATGAGAGTCTGATTGTTGGGCAACGTAAAGAACATTCCCCTGCAAAAATCAGATAGAATACATTATAGAAACAATCCATTCTGCGATTCATGGGCGCTTCATTATTCAGTAACTTTATCCGCGTTTGTTTGCATCTTCTTATGGTGATATCTTAGCCCAGGTGTAGAGGGTCCTCCACCTAGGTCAGCTTGTACTCACAGCTGCAGATCTATAAAGGATTACCCAGTATATCTCATGAAAACAAATCTCTACACAATAACTAGCTTGGTTTAACAAAACCATATGCCTTCTGTGCTCAAACAATAGTAGTTGAGTTTATGGAAAACAAATTTCACACTGAAAATAGGGCTGGAGGTATTTCTGTAATCTGGACCAAAAGTATCAAGATGAAAGCAAGCATCTAACCAATTCAAAAGGCCCCCTCATCAGATATTCCTAGTCGAGATTTAACTTAGCTAGAGGTACGGCTTTTTAAATGATACAGCAACATTTTCTAGCTTCCACGCTATATCGAAAACAACGATGAGAATTTAACTTCCAACATGCAAGAAGCTCCATACCTCCAGTAAACAGTTGCAGTCATATCTCTTCTTGGATGAACTGCCACAACTTTTGATCACATTTCTGTAGAACAAATTTTCAACTACTACAACTTGCAACTGTTTGAGACTGTCAAAACCAGACTGCTTAAGCTGTAAATATTGCTGAGGATGCACACTGTAGATGTAGCGTTGGGCATAGGGAAGTGCCCAGTCAATCAACTGGGCTTTTAAAGTACTATCTGCTGAACCATAATATATTGCTTCACGAGTTACAACCTGCCAAGAAATTATCAATAAGGAAAAGCTTTGTCAACAACTGAAAATTTACTGGACTATTCATGACAGTTCATAAAATACTTAGCACAAATAAAGTTGTCTCCAATTTAACTTTCAATTTCAATGTTACAGCAACAGAATCAATATTCAGCATGCTCTAAGTGCACCCTAATTTTGTGCCTTCCCTATGTGTATGACATGCGTTCTAGTGTCATAGTCAACAAAGCCACAAAAATGTACAAATGCACGAAATTCATACAAAAACTTGCAGTCCACTTATTTTCTTTACACTATCTCAATGCAAGATACTCACACAAGATTTTTTCATTGTGTGTTTACCAGGTCATTTTTTTAGTAAATAACGAGTCATAGTAGACACAGGTCTGTGAAGGTTGACATGCTAGGTTGTGTTAAGTATCTATGCTAGTGCCAATTGCTCCTGAGGCTTTGTGTCTATGGATAGAAGGAAGGAGGGGGGGAGGAGGGGAGGCATGTGTACCTCAGAAAGTGCAGGGATCCCCAAGGTCCTCAGGAGCTTAGTCACATTTGCAGGAAGCATCTCTTGATTGTTGCTGGGTTCACCAAAGTACAGAAAATCAACACCTTCCACGTGCTTAAGTTCCTTTCTCAAATCCTCATCGTCAGACCAGCACACGATACCACAGGAAGGATGCAGAGATACCCACTTATCTAGCACTGTGGGGAGCACGGTGTATTCTGGTTTTGTCAAACATTCTTTGAAATAGCTGACATCCTCCACAGTTATCGATCCTGAGACCAAGTCATCGTTCCACTTCAAAAAAATTTGAAATACCTGAAACATGAAAGTAAAGAGTTCTTAGGTCTTAGGACCAACAAACCACATCACAACCAGGTACACTTCAAGTTAGTTACTCACTATATTAGCCACTTGTGAAGGTAAGGCAGAAGCAGACAACTCGGCCAACATTTTCAGATAAACACGAAAGGATGGGCCCTCAAGAACATTGCATTCCCTAACAAAGAAATCATAAAGACCAGGGTAGATATTGTCCAATGTCTTGCAAGGGGGGCCATCAGTTGCACCCACCAATCTGCCCTGAGAATATACTTGATTTACTTGTTTCACTGAACCAGTGGAATCATGCCAATACACTTCTTTAGGAGAACAAAATATGCCAGAAACCAGCTCCTCCCGCCGAAATCCAGATGCACTCGGAACAAAGATAAACTGACTTGTTCTAATCTCTTCACTCATTCTTATCTGAGAAGAAGCCAATTCATTCCAAATAAATGAATATAACCTTGCCATTTGTGCTACACTGAAAAGAAAAATGACACATGAGAACACAGATATGAGGAATAAAAATAAAATAATGAGAATAAATCAAGGAAGCCAACCATATTGAAAGCTGAATGAAAAGGACACAATGGTAAGTAGTGTACCACGATCTTAACGACAGTCTTTTAAGTTTTAACTGATGAAATTCAGTGTAAAAATTTCTTGTGACAATGCATCAAAGAGTTCCACTCATACTGTTTCATAATTATGAACTCCTCCAACTGGATCCAGAACGCTATGTTTGGAAGAGATATAGGATAATGATTGACTGAACATAATATAGTGGGTCTTAACAAATTATCCATGTCTCTCCATTGAAACCTCTAGAGAGAACCCAGAAATATGTATTTTGAAGAGATTTTTCTTCAATTCTGCTTAATTGATGGAATATATCACATATCCAAAGACAGAGTCAAAGAGAAACAAAATGAAAAGTACAGAACAATAAAATAAAATTATACGATGTGAAGCTGGTCAAGGTGAAAGGAGAGCAGCACGACACTTATTATTGGAATTACCAATTGGGTCCACAATGACCATACACCACCTTTTGGGCATTTCAGATGACATGAACAGCTTAATCAGAATCAGGAAAAATTGGCAAAAATGAGCATATACCCTCTAACAAGAAGAAATTCTACTCTAAAGGTGACTAATTTTTATGTGAAAAAATTATTTTTCACAAAGAAAGAACCTTGGTGCTCAAGAAAGTGCGGACAGAATGTTTTTAGGGCCTTTACCTATCAGGGCAGAGAGGGAAGAGATTGGAATAAGGGGAGTTAGAAAGAGTGGTCATCAAAGTTATCAAAACACTAACTCCCATATAAGTGTCCCAAGATCTCCTAAGTCACATTCTCTATTTGATTCTTTTGTCTCACAGAGAGAATAAGTTACATTTCCATCATCATATTCAAATAGAGGGCATCAATCTGCTTTACCAAAATCTCCATCATAAGAACTCCTTATTCATCATTTAAAAGAAATCACACTGATAAACGTAAAAAATGACAATATCCTACAATGGTTCTTTTTCTCAGACAAGCAAAAGTTCCATAATCCATCAGTGTCTAGTATTATTACTGACCAGAAGAATTATAAAATAGGCATTTAGAAAATGGTTCGCTATTGGCACAAGGATGAGATGTGGATCACTTCCTAATATGAAGAATCCCAACCTTCACGACTTATCTCTCAAAATCATATTCTTTAATGCGCCACTCAAACAGCCCAACTACTTCATAGTGGCAAAAGGCAATCTTTCACAAAAGCAGTAAAAAAAGTTGATATACTGCGATTGACTTTCTAAGTTCATAACTCATTAGACCAGATTAGATCAAATATCTATGACAAGAGAACCGATCTGGTCCTCTTCCCCATTCTTCTGTCTCTTTCTCTCTCTTCTTTTACCTTCCCAACCAACATGGCTGTAAGGATGATTTCCTTAAGAAAAGAAAATCAAGAGTGATTCACATAAAGAAAGCCTATGACAATGTTTCCTGGGAGTTCTTGGTGCACATGCTAAGACAAATGGATCTTGGTAATGGTGTAGAAGATCATAAAATGCATTTCTTCAAAATGAAGTTGAACAAAGTAGATTATTTCAATAAGCTCAATTGCTTCCAGCAATTCCCAAAGCTTTAAATGAACTAGGAGTAAACTCTTTTATCAAATTCATGACTCAAAAATCCTAGGATAATACTTGATTCCATATGTACAAACTAAAAAGCTACATAGGCAACAAAAGCCCAGAGTCTCTGAATTTATGCACCATTCTCATAGAATGCGCAGATTTGATGTTTTGTAAAAGAATTCTCATAGAGGATATAACCCCGGGTACCACATCAATTTAATTATCCGTTTTATCAATTAAAAGATATAATTCCACTGTGTGATGTTGAAAATGCATACTTCAAATTCGTCACTTAACAGGAAGTGTTTAAATCAGAGTATTATATGGACCAAAAAAGCCGTGAAATCTCATAACATTGGTACAATCCTCCATTGTATAATCCAAATCATAAAATGGGTTCACTTATAAAGACTTGGGATTCTTTAACTCCTGCAAATTGTAGACAATGTGCTGTGCACAAACAACAGCAAAATCTCTTCTTTCCTTCTAAATTTAAATAAAAGAAAGAGACAAAATATTTATCAGCATTCCTCTTTCAAAATAAGACACTGCAAAGAAAAGAGTCCAATAGGGATCCTCAAGTATACCTGGCCTTGAAAAGGTTGCCAGATCTTCTCCAAACTTGTAGCATTGCCAGAACATCATCTAGTTTAACTTCAGTCTTGAACCCAATATCACTTAGCAACTTTTCACTTCTCACCTATTGAAAGGGAAAACAGCACACAAAAACATATATTAAGTTTTTCCAGCATAAGCCTTACAAACGGACATACACAACCTCAATTTCAGTCATTAAAAATTCAAAGGATGCCAAATCGTCACTTGTGCTTGTTCAATTATGCTTCTGAGCAACATGGTCAGTGAGTCAATGCCCCCTCAATATCATCGAGATGATTGGCAAAGTAGAAACTCGTGATCATTCTTGAAAAAATCAACATATCTGAAATTGTTTACTAAAATCACAGCAATCAACATAGAACAAGTTGAAGTAAATAGGAGCATATAGGACTTTGACCTAAGAGCTAACCAAGTTACAACTTTAAAAACAGGCAAAGAAGAAAAGGAAAAAAATAAAATAAAACCTTGTTCCTAAAGACTTTATGAGAGGAACTTTTAGATAAAATTTACAAACAGGAAAGTAAGCTAAAACGCGAGACTATGACCCAAGAAGTAAAGACCACCTAACCTTTGGGACAGCATAGGGAGCAGAAGCACCCAAAATTAAGCGCACTGCCTCACAGTCATAGAATAAATCCTTAGGGCAGTGGAGGTGATCATCCATGCTTGATACTACCCACTGGAGATCACAGATACTGTTCATGAACGATGACTTAAAGGGTCTGGAATCCCCAACAGATGTAGGGTAGCAATAACCTTTTACTTTATCACAGAAAAGATGTTCCCAGTAAGTATCAAGAACCTCCAACAGATATTTGCAACTCTCCTTATTGCCTGTTCTAGAAAACTGGGATAACATTTGAACTAACTCTTTTGATTCCCAATCTTTCACAACCAACCCAGGGGTGATAAGGTCCATATCCAAAAGCATTCTCTTAGAGGTTTCAGAAGATATATCAGTAATACTCTTTTGAACTTGAACTACTTGCAGAAAATCAGTGATACCCATTTCCTGAAAAAATTGCCTCCACTTCATCTTCCCGCAAGAGAATGACTCAGTGACTGGATGTTTCAAATAGGATGAGTCGACCACATGCCACCTCATGTCTGTGACATTAATCAGCTGATGCATGTTTATCGGATTTCCATAATCTTCACTGAAATGAATTGGCACATCAACAATGCATTTGAAGCCATAATTTGTCAGAATTAAAGCTTTATTTCGTAATTCTGATATGACTGAATCCTTGTCAACCCGACAAGTTGGGCAGCCAGATTGCAGGTGGATCATCACAAAGCAAACATATTCTATCATTAAGTTCTTATCCATGCTATTCCTGTCAGCAGATAGAGAAGGCAAGATGTGTACTTTAACAATTTCATGCGCCGACAGCCGCTGGACACCAATTTTGTGAAGCATCTTTGTGACATCATCCACATAATCCATATCCAAACATGAGAAATCATCTGTCACCGAGAAGAGGGCAGGGCTCACAATACGGAGTTTCATATACATTCTGGGAAATGCTTTAAGCCCATGCTCACCATCAGATCCACTGCCCAGGCCATCGGTATGTAACCAAATAGGACCTCTGTCTAGCGAGCTGTAAGTACCATCAGAAAGTGGAATAAATGGAATTTTCTGAAGGTTCTTTATGAGATCTTTCTCCATCCTAAAGACATCAGAAACATGACCAGAAGACTGAAATGACTTTGTGTAAAGAACATTTAGAAAGCGACCTAACCAGGACAGACCAAGTGACTGGAGACCGTTTTCTTTGTTACACAAAGAAGACAAGAACTGCTGTAAAGTTTTGGGACCATATGCCTCAATACCTAATGCCCTCGCAAGCTGATCAGACAGAACAATGTCCTTGTTCAAGAACCCAAGGCCAAGATGCTCTTGCAGCAAACCATCAGTTAGAAGAGTTCGAGCCTGTTCATCCCAACCTCTCAAAACCTTGCATGGAGGAACCCACTTACGGCAATCTCCTTCCAGGAGTAAGCAGTTTGACATGCGGAGCCTAGAAATTATCATCCTAGGAAGAATAGCAAAAAAACCATGTACTTCACCAAGTAGTGGAACAAAGCTCATATACGCTGATATGGCCTTACCTGGATTCTCCCTAAAACAAGGAAGGGCACAAAAGGATTCCATCGCACTTGCAAACAGCTCAGGACACTCTGACAGTAACCATTGGTTCCAGGGACTATCTCCATCTACTTCCTCTCTTGATGAGGGAAGTACAAAGTCACCTTGGAGAATAAATTTCAAACCATAAGTTCTCAGAGGGAGAAATGCAAATACCGGCTGTTGCGCCAGAGATGGGATGTAATAACCGCAATCTCCCTCCTGCAGTGTAAATGCCATTGCAATCTCTGTAATTTTCACATCGCGCCGAATGGAATCTGACTGCAACTTTCGAGAAACTACCAACCATGTCATTTTATCTTTCCCATGAGAAACCTTGACAATATTATCCCCTAGAACCTCTTTTCTCATGATGATCATTGAATCATTCAGCATGTCTCTAAACTTGATACACTGGAGACGATGAAGAAAGAGTAACAATGAGGGATGAAGATCTGAAAACATAGTTAAAATGCTTTTCATGGCACTTCCTTCTGACAGTTTTGATCTGAAAGGAAGTACAATACAAGTGTTCCAGCAGCTACCATTCATTTCATCAGAATCACTAGAAGCAAGCCTCAAAAATAAATCAACATTGCAAGCAGGGATAAGAGTTGGCAGGACGAAACCAATTTGACCTTCAGTTATGTCAAACTTCACATGAAATCCATTAGAATGTATCTCTGGAGCATCTGTGACCTATAAAATAATAAGCAGAGTCAATTACATTGATCATAACTCACACTAATCAGATCATAAAACAACCAGACTTCAAATGGTTTGTAAAAGGACAGAAAATATGAACACAGCTCTACAGAACAGGCCCATTTTAATTGCATGAACCTAGTATGAGATGATGATGTTGGTATAACCTTCTCTATATGAATCTTTTTAACAATAGCACTATTCGAATATGCTTTCTCTCCAGACAAAGGAGACAAGACCCTTATAATTTCATGTAATTAACCAACGATGTGTGCTTCGATTCGATTAACAGATGAAGACTGATTCTCTCGGAATGCTAAAAGTAATTTTTGTTTTTCCCAATTAACCCTATAAGCAATGTGATCAGGTCTCAACCACCTTCACCAGTATCTGCAAACAAGTTTCCTACTTGCCAACAAACACCAGATGTGAAATATTCTATAAAAAATGATGAGTCAACTTCATCATTAAGCTCTCCAAGGATTTAAACCTTCAGGTGTAATAACATATAAGGGAGGGTTTTTTCTAATTAAAAAAAGGAAAAAGAAAAAAAGAAAAAGGAAGATGCCTTGCATAAAAAAATGAAGGACATTCATGCGCCTGATCCATAATTTGCATAGAGCAATTCTAAGCATTGTTCACAGCTACATACTCAAAAGTCTCACAGACCTTTCATACTTAAAAATAAGGCATCTACAACACCATAAACAGACAATGCGCAGTGAGAGTCGAACAATGATTCTTAACAAGGAAAAAAAAGAGCTAATCGGATGCTCTATCCTTCAACTCGTTTGATCCAACACTTTGGATATGATAGCAAGTTGGGAGGAGTGAATCAAGTTAGATTGCACTTCAAAAGTTCAATGAAGACACATATAAAAGACCACAAGTTCTAAATTGCAAAATCTACAATGAGCATTTAAAATCAGCAGTCAGACCTCAATTAGATCTGGATTCAGAGTATGCCGGCTGCCTCAAAGGGAGGAAAGGGCACTAGATTCCAGGTCTATTTCTAGGTAATAATCTTAATCACCAGAAACTCTGGCAAAAGCAATCCGATACAATAATAATGTTGCGGAATAACTGCTTGTTCGCTTCTCACATGTATGTGCCCACGCTTCTTGCATGTTCGAGCACAATGAGTGCCCCATGCAAATGCATGATGTGTGCCTATGTGAGCGCAGGCAGGGGCGCGCGCGAGAGAGGGAGAGAGAAAGGGAGAGAGTCATTTTTCACTTTTGTTCTCTTTCATATTACTGTGAAGTAAGTTGAATGACATAAAGACAGAAGCAGAGAAAGGATGAATAACAGTAACAATGGCTCTTGTAACATACCCGAAAAACCGATTTGAAGCCTATTCCTTTCTGTCCAATGTATCCAGCACGAGATCCTTTTTTTGTTGAATTTCCAACATCACACAGAGCTCTAATGTTTTCAGCTGAAAAACCTCGCTCATTATTTAAAATAATGATACCTGAATCTTGAAGAATGAATGTTAAAGTTGGTTCCACATTTTCCAGATAAAGATTATCATCAGCGTTTTGGACCTGAATCAAACGTCAGGAGATGCATCAATACACCACGAAAGAATTTGACAGGTGGCCTTTGGCAATACAAACATATACGAACAAATATTAAAGATGTCAGCATGTTTGTGCAACTGTAAACAATGGTTCTGCAAACACCACAACAAAGAGAAATCATAAGAATCAATGCCTAAAAAATTAACAACACCTATTGAAATATACTTGAGAACTTCCACAGAATTCTCAATGCAATGCCCATGAGTAAAAGTTCACGATTCACCTAACAAGCATTTGGATTGCAACATGTAGCGAATATAGCCATATCTTTTGTGTATAGAGTACATATTGGATATATACATATACAAATACATGCATATATAAATATACAAATGTACACATATGCATGCATTTATACATATATAAACGCGTGTGTGTGTGTGTGCATTAGCATTCATCATCTTCTTCACAAAAACTCCCTTCTCTGACAGAAAGATTGAATTATGTACTTGTTTTCTTGCAATCTACAAGAACATATGCCCAGCAAAAAATTTCCAACTCCATGGTCAGAAGGTCTCCTTATTTTGACTCCACTGAGAAGATATATTATCAAATTCTAGCTTGAGGGGCTGCAACTTCACCATGCATATATTGCAAATATGAGAATTTGCATACCATTTCTGCCCACACTAATTTTATCATCTGCAGGAACTTCTACACTAAGTTTCTTTTGTGGCTTCTGATGAATTCAATTCCTCCAACAGATAATGCATCTGTCAGCTTGAATCGTGAAAATAAGAGAACTCAATATAAAGATTAAGGATATAAAATGCTTATTTAGGATAACCTATAAACCCCCGCACTAGCTCCAATAGAGATCATTTTTTACTAGGAATTTTCCAATTATAGCCTAGTATTATGCAGAGATATCAACTTCTGTCAGCATAAGGCCCGATAATGCTTAGCATATGCATAAAATCCATTTTACTCAAATCAATAAAGCACAGAGAGCTGCCAATTGGAAAGGGATTACACAAAGTGGGAGATGCAATTGAAGGCATGTTCAAGTTAACTGACAAAACCCAAATACAATAGAACAATCAATAAACAATATGACTCCTGTTATAGAACTAGATTGGAAAATGAAAAGACAAATCGAATGCAAAAGTGCATCACAACAGGGTATCTTACCAGCTCAAGGAGAAAATGTGAATCTTGAGAATACAATTCTTGTGAAAGACAATGAAGTGCTCTCCCGAGGCGAGCATGCTGTTTTTTTAACATGTTGCTCTCTGTAATTGAGAGAGTTGGATCCAGTCCAAATTCACCCCTCCTGATTGACTCAATCACACATGCGGCATCAGTATCTCCATTAAGTTCAGTGGAAGGGTGTACATCACCATCACCTACGTAGCCAGTAGTGTGCCTAGCTCTGGTAGAGGCATTTGCTTGATTTGCAACGGAGACAGCAATATCAGCCCTGGAAGAGGAAAGCTCATCTAAAGAACCTTCCACAGATCCTAAGCTTGTGATCATCTCTGACCCTGTAGTATTAATGCATGGAGTTCCATTTGCAGTAGAGCTGGTACTAGCAGTGGAAGCAAATATATTGTTATCATCCATCCATTCAACTATACCAAGAGAAAACCCTATTCTACGGAGCAGGAGCCACTGCTGTAATTTGTTGCATTCCTTCAAAATGGCCAGAGGGGCATCCTTGACAACAGACCTTAGTCCAGTAAGCAACACATCAGCAACAAAAGTACAAAATTCTGATGGTACATGTTCAAGACAATCTAGAAAAAATTTCAATGCAAGAGGCACTGCTTCATTGGCTATGCTCCTTTTCTCAGGGAGGTCACCCTGAGAAAATTTATTGCGAAGGCCATGCATGTGAGAGTTCCTATAAACGTCAGCATCAATACTGTCTGGAAAATTTTCGGTAATAACTTCAAATGCTCGACATGCATGGGATTTTAGAAGAGACAAGGGAACATGTTTTTCTCCTCCAACTAATGAGAAGAATGATAATAGCCTCACTGCAGTCAGGAAAGAGGATCCTCTTAGTGCAGCTTCCAAGAAAGAATCAACGGTCGCTGAATGGTCAATCCGTATCACTTTCCCATCATTTGTCACCAAACACAACAGCTCCTTTGAATTGACTTCATTCAATAGAAAATCAACCAAAGGACCATGTGCAGGAGCAAATTTTTGTTCCCAGTGTGACCATGACAATAAGTCCGAAAAAATTGGTGCTTTGAGCAAGACTTCAATTGCATCCTCACAAGGTGCATGTAGAGGTCTTTCCATTTTAGAATCAATATCAAATCCTCCAGTTTTGACTTCCAATGCTTCCATACCATCATTCACAGATGAGGCCACCAATGATGTTGAATATAGCACACATCTTGATGTCACACAGTTCCTATGTTCTCTCACCATCTCTATGAAATCCTTAAGAAAATTACCACCAACAATTTTAAAATTAAGAAGTGGGAATTGCTGTCTTAGAAGCATGAAAATCCTTTGCTCAGTAATAGGTTCATCCCCCCATAGATTATCTGCTGCTTGGGAGACCAACGCAACTAGTTGCTGCTGGAGCATGCGGATATCAAAAGGAGTCTTTTCACATATTTCACCAGTCAAAAGCTCTTGAACTTCTCTGGGCAGTTCTGAGCAGTTCCTTCCTAGGAATGCTAAGAAATCCCCATGACCAAGGGACTTAAATTCCCCCACAGAGAACTGCTCTGCCACCCAAAACTCACAATCATGAAGCTTCTTGAAAATGTTATAATTCTCATCAGAAGATAATTTGTTCTTATGGTGGAGTTCATTATCAAGCTCAAGAAAAGAAGTCACTTTGCTGATCACATCCTCAACAGTAACACCTGTAATATTTCATGTAGAGTCAGGAAGATAATACAAAAGGGCCAGAATCAGATAATAAACTCAGGGGCTAACATCTATGTTACAAGTTTTTGTACTATGGTATCCTTGGTTCCCTCTTGCTACCTTCTTAGGTGAGAAGTACAGATCAAATATGGCTATGGGTACTTTATGCAGAAGATCATGGGATTGACCTACATTCAAATTTTTACTGCAAAAGAAAGCAACTGTGCCTTCTCCTTGTGCACTTAAGCTCCCATTTCAATTCCTCAGAATTAAGTTGTCTCTGATTTGGGCCATATTTTGTAATATGAACACAAAAGAAAACTGAACTATTAAAAAAAGTAGTAGAGCATGTGCCTGTAAGTACATGAACATGTGTGCACGAGAGAGAGAGAGAGAGAGAGGGAGGGAAGGAGGGAGGGAGGGAGGGATTGGTGTTCATTCAACAACACTACTCACTGTGTGTTGCCTCACTATTGAGTGTACTGGTGACTGCTAAGTTCTTTTCACTGGGCACCACATCTATTATTTCGTACTTTGCGCCCTCATCAAAACCCGTCTCGTTTCTTTCATTTTCATCAATGGCTTGAAGAGTATCGTATATATTGTCCCACATTCCACATTTGATAGAAGTAACCTATAAAATATAAGAAGGAACGATCACAGGAAGAACTAAATGGTTGTGCTGACATAGAAATGCCAAACAATCCTTCGTCAAACAATCCTTCGTCCAAATAAAAAGTTGCGCAACCAAAATTGCCAAACAGAAATATTTTTTGGAAGGTCTTTCAACATGAGTAACAGCGAAAAAAGGAAAGATATGGCCAATCATATACATTCTCAGCTATTAAACTTACCACACACCACATAAGGATTTTAAGGACTGAGAAAAAGACTACATGATATTAAATTAGTACGTGAGACTTGAAAGCCAATCCAGCCAATCTAACTCAAAGACAATTAGTTATTCCCACAAACCCTAGAGTACCGACAGATACTAATGCCTTCATACAGACAGAATAATCAAAAATTCGAGTTGGAAGAAAAGGAAAACAGGGGCTAGAATATCACATGCTTCAATGTTTCCAGGAAGCATTTTACTGCAAATAGGGAAGATATAATGCAATCATGGCAAAGTCATTACTGCAAAGAGGGGTTAGACTGAAATCACTAATGTGGACAACTAGACCGTTTAGTTCTTAGCATCTTGGGCTACCCTGAGCAGCCAAATTCAAAAGGAAGCACTTTGGAATCTAATTGTGGTGAAGTTGCTGCAAAACTAGAAAAGTTTGGACCAAGTTTCTATTCAGAGGAAAGAAGTTCAACTCTCACAAAGAACAGCTTTGCAGATCTCTTCATCATTTCAACGTCAATCCAATCCCAAGTTCGGTGGCAGAGATTGCACAGCATTAGAAACTTTTACAAGGAAACTGGCAAAATGCTCAATAATTAATTCCTTCATTAAGATAATAGTCATCAATTTGCTAATACCAACTGATTTATCGATCAACCATCATCCTACGGGGGTCTGAAAGCATGATCAGATCAAAAGTTCTATGAAATGATAGTCTTCTTCCCTTTTATTTTGCTGAGTGGATCCCACCATAGCATGTCACTTCATCAGATTTTGATAATTTGCCATCCAAAAGGGAACATCATAAGGAAGATCGTAGATATAAAACATAGCTACCACATTCACTATCATATTTGAAAGAGGAGATAGATCATAACTGTAAAGATTTAAGGTAAATTTTTTTGTTGCAAAGACCATCTCGTCTGGGTCAAACCATTGAGCAGATTTTCTGAACTCTTCATATAGCAAAATGGAGAGACCTGTCTGTCGTCAGTCCATTTTTTCTGCTGATAAGAAGGAAACCTAAGCAATTACATGTATGGGGGTTGAAAAACCTCCCCCGGTAAGTGAGTCACCCAGTCATCACAACAGGTGAGATCACACAAGGCAAAGATTTGAGGAGGCAAACTTTATACCTATTAGTTGCCAAAGCCAATCCATCACCACTATGCCATGACCCACATGGTTAACAATAAAAACAAGCATGTAATTGGACTTCTCTTTCACCGGAAAAACCATGAGGATATGAAAGCCATTAGATTTTAAAAATGGAAAAATAAGCAACGAACTCCATTGGAAGCTGTAAAGACCTCAACACTCCCACAACAATTTACATTTCATGACGTTTTTTAGATAAATCAGCTATATTAGATGCCTATACAAATATCCCTTGATGTCTTTAAGAATGCCCAAAGCAGCTGAGGCTTTGGTTTCATTCCCAAAAGAGACAGCAACTGCTCAAAATTATGGACAGTTTATGAGAGATGAAGGCATTTCCTAGACTATGTCCATTACAAAGAGGACATTATCTCTTCATGAATATCGACTTTTTACAATATTTACAAATGTCAAACCCACCATTTTACTTCATTTCCCGGAACTTTAAGTCAGAACTTGGCTTTTGATATGTTTAAATAAGAAAATAAGCTGCAGGATCAATCACAGGACCTTTAGCATAAGCAGTAAAAACACCAATAAACGGCCTAGGTTCAATTTTCCAATTATTTGTAAGTAGGTAGAAGGAGAGAAAATGCAAGCAAGATGGAAGAATTGCCAACTCATTCCAAAGACACATCAATGGTCATTGTCATTTGGCAACAGGCAATATCCATGTTTCCATAAATGTTTCAGAACACTTCCTGAAATGATATATCTACACAAACAGTGCCCCCATTAGGCGCCACATGGCATGGATTTCCAAAGAAGAAAAAAAATTCCTCAGAAGTAGGCTAATTCTCCAACAAAATTAAGTCATATAAAATCTAATGTCCTTCCCAAGAATTGTAAATTCCAACTAACTATTACACTCCTAACCAGATATTTTGGCCCAAACCTCTGTTACATTCGCAGTACTCCAGTGTTTGAATCATAAAACAGAACCATGTGAGAACTGCCATTTCCCATCCCATACCCAAACAATCTAAACCGGAGCTTTCATGATTTTTTTCCTTGCTCCAAAGCAACACTCACTCTGTACAGTTATTGCTAATTTCGTCATTACTTTTATCTCGCCAAACAATCTCATCTCACTGAGCAAAAGTTCACATCTCAGTTATCTAACGATCCAACAAAAACAATAGAACAGAAGCTTAAGCTACATTCTGCAGGCAAAGATGCTTGAAGTTCTCATTTCACTGGCTTAGCTTGTAAGTGCAGTCCCTGCAAGTAACCCACTTAGCAGAGGAAGAATTGTAAGTTCTCATTTCACTTGCTTAAAGTTCTCATTTCATTTCTTGCTCTGCAAGAAACCCACTTATCAGAGCAAGAATTATAAATTCCAACTAACTATTGCACTCCTAACTAGATAATTTGGCCCAAACCCCTTTTACATTGGCAGTACTCCAGTGTTTGAATGATAAAATAGAACCATGTGAGAATTGCCATTTCTTGTCTCATACCCAAACAATCTAAACCAGGGCTTTCTTGATTTTTTTTCTTGCTCCAAAGCAACACTCACTCTGTACAGCAATTGCTAATTTCGTCCTTACATTTATCTCACCAAACAATCTCATCTCACTGAGCAAAAGTTCACATCTCAGTTATCTAATGATCCAACAAAAACGATAGAACAGAAGCTTAAGCTACATTCTGCAGCCAAAGATGCTTAAAGTCGTCATTTCACTTGCTTAGCTTGTAAGTGCAGTCCCTGCAAATAACCCACTTAGCAGAGAAAAACACCATTGTGGCAGTTTCCATGGGTGAACATGCAAAACTCTTGCTTGATTAACTATGTTCGCAATGTCATGACTTAACTGAACAAACGTTCCCCCTACATCACAGGCTACTTGTATTTCTATTCATATTTAGTATGATAGCAGGTGCTGGTAACATGCACTTTTAATTCTTCCTTCATCATGGCTATTTCACCTGTGAAAGCACACACCAAGTCTATGATTCATTAACAGATAAACAACTAGAGCATAGTCATCACAGTGGGCACCTGAACCTGCCCATAGCATTTGAATAGAACAGGGATAGAAACTCAAGATTTAACAGCAAAAGAAAAAGAAGTCCAAGTGCAAAGTATCATCATGGCCATTATGAACGAATTGGGAAATTACAATCATAGTACATAAGCAAAAGAAAATGATTTCACAGAGAATATCTATACTATTTTCAATGAGTAGCCAGATTGTATACAATTGCCAAGAAATTAATCCTGATGTTATCAAATTTGACGGGGAAGATAAAAAAATGTCCAAACCACTTACAGCAATATTAAGCAATCCAAGACAAGGATATGTTGAAAACATAGATATTATCCTTCTTCTTTGTCGAGCTGTAATACTATATGACTCAAGCATCCCTTTTAGAACCTGCAAGAACAAAAAATGATGGCAAATGCAAACTCCACTGGATACATTCAAATTTTTTTCAAGCATACAGAGAGAAAAGAACAAAAAAAAAATCGCCAGAAATGAAAAGAAACGAGAAGGGGAGGCTTCAATGTCGAAATCATATACAAGATTCAAGTCCATTGTGACGTTATATATGGATAGGAATGAAAAGTATGGCATATCTGTCAGAATTAAAAATTCTGCCCAGAGTCCAGCAAAGTCGTACAGAAATGAACACCTCAAACAAACCGTGCTACAACACGAAACAAAGAAAGATACCAATGAGGGATGAAACAACCTGCCCCAACCCAAAAAACAAAAGGAAAAGAAAGAAAGCATCTCAAAAGTTAGTTCACCTTCACTTCAGATACTTCAAAATTACATTTTATTCCACCCTTCCATCGATGCTGCAAGAGACAAGCTACTTTTCTTATTTCATCTGTTAGAAACTGCTTTTTGATCTTACCAACATAAGTTGTAAAACGCTCTGCATCTTTAGCTAATTAATTGATCACCTCTTGCTCTCATTTGTTGGTATTGATAAATAGATCAGCTAATTGGAAAAGGTCTAGGTTGCTAAGCTTCCTATGACCTACCATAATGTGCTAATTGTAGCCTCTTTCCAATCCAAGTAAAAGTCCAGAAATTTCTTTGGTGGCATTTCTGATTCGACTAAGTACAGAATTTTCTCGGTGCAATATGACTTAAATTTCATTTCTATCAAAATTCCTCAACACGTAGTGTACTTTCATTTCTCCCACAGCTGAAACTGTTAAAATAAAGCATATAAGCAACATACACCAAGCATGTTGTACAATACTTCCTCTTAAAATTCTGAGACAAGCAACACAAGACAAAGCATGACAATAACCATGACTCAATGCTCCAGAGGTGTGGCATGGACCTAAGGTTTTCCACCCAAGTTATGAGTCTCTTCTCTCATTATCAAAAACATAATCAAACAAGCAGTTGCTTTTCACAAAAACTAAGTTCTTAGGGACTCAAACAAGCACACTAATGGTAAACATCAAGCATATTTCTTCTCCCAAGTATAAAAGCACTCAAATCTAGAACCATTGTATCTCAAAGTTCTAACATTAAGCATGAAGCATAAAATGTTATAGTATCTCTTATCAACTTGCTGATGACCTGGAGGTGACTTGCCAAATAACCAGATAGATTCTCTTTATGGTATATTAGTGAACCCCATGGAGCGCTCGTCCAAATCCCAAGGGAAAGCAAAAGGTCAATGCCTCCCCAGTAAAGATAATCGACTTCTCTTTTTGAAAAAGATCCGAACTAAAAATTTAGGGATGGGCCAAGTCGGGTCAGACATAAGCAGTATACAAGGACATTGAAAAGCCATGATATTAATAATTCTCTGTATCTCACTTTTATCAAAAACAAGTGCCTGTATATTATTCTGTGCTTCCTAGCTTATCCATTTGTTTCCTAGGTCATTGGTAGCTATAGCCCTGAGAATCACACTTGGTTGTGCTATGAATAATTGCAAGGATTATCACATATGAACAAGTGATCTAACAGTATGTAAAAGAAAATCAGACGAAGATACAGATTACATATAACATTAAGGACACGGCAATTTTTCTCTAAATAAGAAAGAAAACACATACTTGAGCCACATTTTGCTCCCGACAAGTCTCCTTCCATGTTGTGATGAACATTGTCATTGAACTATAAGCAAGAGATAGATCATTTTCATTCAAGCTGGCATCATCCATTTCCCCACTACGATTGTCCCCTGAAAGAGCATCCTTATCTATCTTGTCTCTTCTTAACAATTTGTTGGGATTGGAGATGCTATGTAAAGCATCTTTAGACTTCCTTTTCTTTTTCCGAGTGACAATCTCATCACAGTCTGAGCTTCCACCACCAGAAAGGTCAGTGTCTGTTTCAGCTTTTAAACCAAGCCTCGTCATCTCTTCAACTGCCGATGGATAAGGACAGCTACTAACTCGGTCACTTTTAGTAGCCCTTGATGACCGATCTGAATAGCTGCTCAACTTGCCTTCATTTTTCTTGTCTTCATCTTTACAATCATCACTATCCTCATCTTCAGAGCTCGATGACAGAAACCTTATATGGTTGACACCAAAATCCTCATGCACTGAGGAGAATGATTTAACCCGTTGAGATATAGAACTGAAGCGCTCATCTAGCTGTTTCTTCTCTATAGAAAAAAGAGGACGCTTTTTTCTTTTATTTTCGGATCTCTGTTTCGATGACTTTGAGCAACTCTTTAGAGTAACATCCTCCGATTTCCTCGCTTCGCGCACGCAAGAAATATGCATCCTAATGCCATAAATTCCAGTGCAACAGATTACAAACAAACCTCCATAATGAAAACAATTACTTTTTACTAAACATAATGAAATTAGAAAATAGTCTACTCTAACATTGCAACCAAAAGACACAGGACAACAAACACACTAAGAACATGCCACATTCAATGCTAAGTGAATACTGTCACCATTCTTTAATCCTTCTTTGGTAGAATTACCAAATATTGATCATATTCTCACATTACACTAAGATTCACTGGAATGTAAAAGAAAGAAGGGAGGAGGGGGGTTGCTGTTGCCCTAAGTTCAGTGCATGACATTATTTCTAAATGCATCTGCATTAGACTTGGGAGACAGGTACGAAAAATCCCAGAAAATGTTATTGCCATTTCCAGATTGTTATATAACAAAAGTACAAAAATCAAAAGATGAGTAAACCATGACCACTTGAAGATAATAAATTCTACAAAAGATTAAAATAAAATTTTATCCATTAACTGTTAGGCAGTGAACTCAGTGGACTATCAACATGTTCCAATTAATGCTGTAATGGGTGTCCAGATGTTAGACCAAAAAGAAGAGCAAAGTTAAAGTACAAGATTCAGAAGATTGAAAAGAGAAATTAGAGAGATTAATTGATTGAACTAAAAATTATCATTTCTTTTCTTCCATAAAGGTTCAGGGAACAACTTCAATTCTATATGCTCTTCACCAGTCTTGGATGCAGTAAACATGATTGCTTTTGAAAGAGAGGTCATATTAGAATTTAGAACAGCAATCTAATCAATTAACCAACCTCTACAGCTGCTCTTTAATGTGAGAAAACTTGCAGAAAGGAAAGAGCAAAAACGGAGGATTTTTCTCTTATTCTAGAATCGCATTAGGAAACTTCTTCAGTCATGGAAGGAGCATCCTACATCAAGGAACAGTCACTAATCACAGTAACTCATGCAGCCAAGTATAATTCACTCTTGAACAGTGTTAGACTCTTTTTATAGAATACTCCAAAATATTGAAGATCAAGACTGGAGCACTTCAATTACTGACAAGTCACAAAGGTAATAACTACATGCAACTGTAGATAAATAACACATATAACCAAATTTTCATAATCATCTCAATGTTGTCGGAAAAAATAAATTTTGGGATGTCATATATTAGAAACTACACTAGCTTTTCAGCTTGTTTCGAATTTAGATAGCAATTTTCCAATAGTCTTCATAATCAAGAAGTGAGCTCCATCCTATAACAATGACTATAGTTAATTGTTGTTGTTTAGAAAACCTCTCTGAAATGATAAAATTATGCATAACAGAAGAACATTACACGCATTACATACCCCAAATTTTGAATTCGTACCGCAAGCTTTTCTTTGCTTGAGACGGATCGCTTCTTAACAATGAAATCAAGGAATTCCTCAGTCTCCACGTCTTTTTTGAAAGAAGTATCCAAAAAGTCAAAGAGATAAGAAATTATCTCCTCACTAGTTATCTTATACACCGAGGTGGTATCGGGCTTCAAAGAAAAATAATGTAACACGAGGGGATGTCGCAACAATGGACCCAACTCTAGCTCTTCAAACTGTTCCACTCCTTCATTCTTGCAGATAGCTACTTGCAGATCATACAACGATGTGATCCGCCGAACCCCAACAAAGCAATGGATAAATGCATTTATCTGATAATAGAAAGGCTATAGTCATAAAAAGAAATTAAGACAGCTGATGTAAAATGAAGAGGCACCCTAGAGTTTATGTGCATACCCTATGGTTAACCATCCAGCGATGTATATGCTAAATGCCCCCAAACCCAACCCAAAAAACACACTGTGGCCACGAGCTTGGTTACGCATGCACAGAGAGAGAGAGAGAGAGGGAGATTTCCTTCATGGTAGTTGTGAGAGAACCAAGCCCATTAAAAATCAAACTTCACACATGTTCTGAGATCATCAAATTCCATAAAAAGGTAGCATGCACCCCAAAACTCCACCATTGAAATAATAAGGCTAAGATTCTAACATCGTCTTTCACTAATACAGTGTCTATGCATGTTGTACTTCTCATTTCTATGCTTAGCAAACAGTCTCATGTACCCTCTGGGAGGGAAGCTAACAAGATAAGCTTCAGTTTCTCAATAACCCATCCCAAGACGTTATCAAGTGGAATCCAATCCCCAACAAGTATCAAAGAAGATGATCGACGACTGGCCCAGGAAGCACCAACTCGTGCCTTTGCCAGAGCCCAAGCACGTCAGTAATGCGGAACGCATGCTTTTTAACTAGCTTTCAAGTCAAATTCATTCCTTTTAGTGCCAACTAGACGTTACAGACTGGTTCGGCCCCACTACATTACCTTCCCTTCAGTCGCCATAAGCCGGTGAAGCGCCGGCACCTGCTGCATTGGAAACCCAAGGGAACCCCACGAATCCACCCCCAGAGCCAGCAGTGCGGCCTGCGACACTTTCCAGGCCGAGACACTTTCTCCCGCGGCGACAAGGTCGCGCCAAGCCTTCGCCACCGCACGCTCCGTCCTCTCGACGAGTTCCTTGCGGCTCGGGACCTGGGGCCGCGCCTGCGCCTGCGCCTGCTGCGGCGCCGGCGCCGGCGGCTGCGGCTGCGGCTGCGGCTGCGGCTGCGGCGGCGGGGGCGGCGGCGCGGCGTTCGGGAACTGCTGCGGAGGGAACATAGGGTTTGGGACCGGGAAAGCGGGGTTCTGCATAGGATAGCCGGCGAATTGATTGGCAAAGGCCATGTTCTGGTGGAAGAGCTGGAGAGCGGGGTTCTGGAAGTAAAAGTTAGGGTTTTGGAGCAGCGGATTCGGCGCCGGAGCCGGCTGCTGTTGGTGCTGCTGCTGCGGCGGAGGTTGGCCGCGGCCGCCGCCGGAGGGGCGGAAGCGCGGCGGTTGCCCGTACATGTGGGAGGGCAGGGGGGGCCGACGGAGAAACGGTGGAGAGAGAGAGAGTCGGGCGGGGCTGGGAGGGGTTTAGCGGAGGTTCTGCGGGTATTTATATGGTTCAGTTCAGACGTGTCTAAGCTCAAGGCGCTTCCGTTTCTCGCAGTTGGCGTTTTCACTTGCGCGGTAAAAACCAAAGAATTACCGCCGTTTAGGGGGGGGGCTAAAAGAGAGTACTCGATAACCTTCGGTAAAATATCACAAGAAAGCCTAAATTGGTACACATATTATACATTTACTTCAGATTAATTTTTAATCACTAAAAATTTCAAACCGATATATCTATGATAAACTTACATTCAAATGATTTTCATTAAATTTTGCCGTCAAATTATTAAGTATATAACAGTTAACGAATGTACTAACTTTGAGTTTCATCATTTGTTTATCATAACTATACAAATTTGTGTTTTTTTATGATACTTATTAAATAACGGAAACTAATGAAGGTAAATTTATCGCGAATATATTAATTTAAAAATTTTGCTTGTTTAAAATTAGTTTATAGTAAAATTTATCAAATGTAAATTACTTTGGGATTTTTGGTTGTATTAACCTTTAACCTTATTAGACACAGTGTAAAAAGTGCGCTCGGTAGTTTGGAAATAAGAAACATCACCTAGTTCTTGCTATGTTCCAAGAGGCAGATTTTCCTCCTCTTATTCGAGAAAACTCGACACTTCCATTCCCTCATTCAAAAGAATTTATTGATTCATAAGGCAGATATCAACATACTCCCAAAATACATGCCCCCACTAATGTAAACGAACATGAAAGACAAAAAAGAACTCTTATAGCTTCGTCCTAAATTGGCAATTGGAGACTTTTTTGGCATAGAATAATGCATTCAAAATAATTGACTCCAACATTGTGAATGTGCAAGAGATCTTCGAATATATGATGAAACTATCAAAAAGATGCTCTCAGACTTCTAGAAAAGACTTCATGCCTTGGAATTTGGACAACATCTGGGATATCATCATCTCGAGAGTCCTAAGTAGAAATAGAATAGCTCAAAAGACAAATCCAACTTCTTGAAGAAGAAAGATTCAATCTTGTCAACCCATTTCTGACTACATCGCGAACAGAACATCCGACTCCTCCACCATCTCAGAGTACGTTTATCTTTGCCACCCTTACAGAAGTTCTAGCCAGATAAGACAAGACAGATGTGGTAGAAATGCAAAATCATCTCAAAGAACTAAATCAAATAAGGAATCCTCGATAGCCATAAGAGAAAAGTCGAACCAAATGATACTATCCAATCCATTAGAATTATTCCTGAAAGATCTGGGCAATCAAGAAGAACAACCCGATCCTGTTTTGACACCCATTGCCACCAATGTTTAAGGTTGATTGTAAACCTTATGACAAAATCAAATAGAACATCATATTTATCATGATTGGTTAAAGCTTGGGCATTTAGTCAAGTATGAAACTCTTCAAATATTTCTGGCCATTTAGAATATGAAATATCATCAACAGTCAAAAACTGTTTGGAGAAGGTAGTCACATTCTGAGAATATAGTTGTTTGGTTGAACAACCTCTGGTTCAAAAGGATTTGATTTCATTTCTTGGTCCGAAGGGTCGGTCATGAATATTGATGAAGTCATCGGTATAATAGAAAAGGAATCGATTGTAGGGATTGAGAAGGATGAAGAGGATGAGAGGGATACCGAATTTGGTTCAGTATCAAAGTTGTTTGGGAGAGTTGGTTTTAACGAAAATAAAATATGGTCTCTTACCGAACATGATCGGGTTGTTCTTTTTGATTGCCCAAATCTTTCAGGAATGATTCTAATGGGTTGGATAGCATCATTTGGTTCATCCCAACTTAATTTTTAATCATCAAAAAATAAAAAACCCAAACTAGTACATTCATCACAAATTTACTCTCCGTTAATTTGGATTAATACCACTAGAAATCAAAAATCAATACACGCAGTACATCCGTCAATTACCACTTGTCACTCCACTCAACAATTTAATGGTAATTTTTAATGAAAATTAACGGAGACTAAATTTGTTATAAGTGTACTAATTCATGATTTTTTGTCATTAATGTATCAATTTAAAGTTTTTAGTTATATCAACTCAAATTACAAAAATGGTACCGAAAATTATTCCGCATGTCGACGTATAATGTAGCAAGCATCGTTTAACTCAAATCAGTTTGAAAATCGACACGTGTCTCTTGAGTTGAATATCTCGAGAAAAGAAAAGAAAAGAAAGGAAACCTTCGACGATGGCCAGGTGAAAAGGTCTCCCTAAGCTCCAATGCATGCTTGCAAAAGATTCAAATGGCCCGTCAAAAGGCCGGCGCTTGCTCGACTTTCCCCTCTTTTCAAGGTGCTTCCCAAAACTTTTGTCCTTCCATTCTGCCGTTCCTTGATTTTATGTTTTCACTTCAAAAGGAGAAATTTCCTATTAGAAAAATAAGCTACAAGAACAAAAATGTTATCCCCGTCCTCGAACGAAGGTCAATGGCCTCTCGGGCTGGCATTGGTGATGGCGTTGCGAGGCTCACAAAGGCGTGATGGAGATGGAGGCCACATGACATAGCGGATGGCTAGCTACTGCAAGCTTAGGTTTTATGTGCGTGCTCACAGTAGAACAAGAAGATGGCAAAGAGAAACTAAGGAAAAAGAAAAGGAAAAAAAGAAGAAAAAATTGAAAAGAAAGTAGGTAAAACCCATATTAGCCATTCATTAAAACTGGCCAATGTATCACTCATTTAAAGTGGCAAATTTAAGGTTCAAACGTTCCCTTAACTTTAGATAATCACGGTCATTTTGGGATAAAGCTAAAATTTTGATGGAGCTAAAAGCCTTGACTGCCCTTAGACACTCGTAGTATTGCTTTAGCTTCATGTTTTAAGGTAGATATGAGTAAAATCATTTTTTCAGATGCTACTTGAGAAAACTTTAATTTTTACAAAAGAAAATTTACACAAATAAATTCTGAACTTTGAATTTAATGTACAATATTATTCCTGAACTTTTAATTCATTTAACGCATGTGAGTCTCTAAACCTTAATCTAATATGTAATGTTAATTATGAATTTTTAATTTGTTTGATTTGATTCCAAACTTGTAAATATTTTATATAAATTAGAGATTATGTTGAATATTTATTAATACCTCAGAAATCATATTAAACAAATTAAAAAATTCGATCTGGATTGTTTTACCTATTGGCAAAGATGGAACCCTTTCTCAATGAAGACGAGAGAAGTTTTTTTTTTGTCAGTCCTATTATATTCCTATTCTATACTCACCATTGACTTTGCCCGCTCTTACAAGGGCGTGAAAGTCAGCTCACTCCTGAAACTTATGCATTCCCATTTCATCTTCCCGATAAAGTAGGGATTTGAACTTCTCACTTCCCCCTTTCAACATGGGGTGGCCGGACGTGAGAAGTTAGAGAGGTGAAGTCTGGTGCTGGAATTATTGTTCTGCCAAGGATATTATGGGAAATTCACAGGGCGAGACAGCATAATGTGTTTTTTTATTTTTATATTTTTGGTCGGGAAGACAGCACATATAAAACCAATTCACAGGCAGCAATTTCTAGGAATCGGGAAACGCGACCCCACACGCGCGCTCGCTCTCTCTCTCTCGCTTCCCTCCGCCTCGCCTCGCCTCGCCTCCTCCGCCCAGCCGCCGGACTCCACCGCGCGACCGCCGCGTACGCCGGCGACCCCCCCCGCCGCCGCCCGGCTCCGTCGACGGCCTCGTTAGCTGTCGAGAAAGCCACGCCTACGGCCAAATAGCCGACCCAATCGGCCTCAACCGAGATCCTCCCGAGTAAAAACGCTTCTTTTGACTCTTGAATTATTGTTGTTGTACACTTGTTACTCAAAACCTTGCCGATGAACAGGCTGCTGTTGCTATTTGCCGAAACTAATGGCTGAAAGTTTGCCCGAAGAGATTCTCATCGACATATTCTTGAGGGTTCCGGCCGAGTCGTTGGCGCGATCCCAATTCGTCTGCAAACGGTGGCGGTCTCTAATCTCTGACCCAGGCTTCGCCAAGTCGCATCTGCAGAGGCTCAAGGCAGGGGATTTAATTCCTAGGCAGAGAATTCTCATTGGCGGCAACCAGACCATAGATTACAAAACCCTCGACGCCAATGAGGGTTGTGTGGCGGTACCACATAACATCAAAACGATCAAATCTGACGGCAATTGGCGGATCGTGGGGTCCTGTGATGGCCTGGTTTGTTTTCTTGTCTCTGGCATTTTTCTCATATATAACCCGACCACTAGGGAATATAGGGAGTTGCCCTCTTCCAATCTCGAGGAAGAGTATGAGTTTCTTGAGCGTCAAAATGGGTCGTTCTATGGATTCGGATATGACCCTCGATCTGGTGACTACAAAATAGTAGAGGGCATCCACGAATATTCATATCAATTTTGGGTGGCGGCAATATTTTCTCTTAAGTCTGGTTCTTGGAGAAGGGTATATTTCCCGACGGAAGAAATCGAAGAAAGCCGTCTTGATGTTTGTGACAACGGAGTTTATTGGAAGGGGGCCTTACACTGGCACGTCTATGAGTGGGGCAAGAGTGGGATTTTGTCACTTGATTTGTCGGAAGAGAAATTCCACCGGATGCTTTCGGCTCCTGAAGCCGAAAGGGATGGACTTTGGCGGGGACTCGGGATTCACGGGACTAGTCTGTTCATATATAGCCGCTATGGTAACCACATCCACACATGGATAACGGATGAGTATAGGAGAGGAGGATCATGGACAAATTGGTTCAGTGTTGATTACCTAGATGTCTGTAAGGTTGCTATCCCCCTCGGGTGCACAAGCAGTGGAAAAATCGTTTTTTTGCTAAATATGGACAAGCTGATTCTGTTCAATTCGGAGGATAATACTTACAAAGATTATCCCTACAAAGATGATCCGGACCGCCTTTTCTTAATCGAATATGCTATCTATTTGGAAACTCTTATTTCCCCCTATCTATCTTGATGGTGAGCCATCAAGAATCTGGAGCATTGTCATGTGATGCAAGGATTTTCTTAATAGCTAAGGGTTCTAAATTATATTAGTATACATTGATATGTATAGAGAAAATATTAGGTATCCTAAAGGGACCATGTATTTGTGCTCTGCACCTGTCCACTGGCAGGTCCACGTCGGCTCTCTCTTCTCTCCCACGTCGTTCCAATTTAAACCAACGCGGGCATTTAAATAAAGTGGAAAGGGCATTCTCTCTCCTCTGTCTTGTCTCTCCTCTTTGCTCTCTCTTCCTCCTCTGACTCTCCTTCCGGTCTAGCGATTCCTCCCACGACCGTCGCTCCCTCCCAACGACGGGCCTCTCTCTCCACTCGTCGGCCTCATCTCAGGGCTCCATTCTCTCAGCGCACTTCTTCCTAAATTGCGCTCTCTCCCAACGGCCGATTTCGCTCACCTCTCCCCGTCCCCCGACTCGCGACCGAGAAGCAATTGCTCCGCCCTGCTCAAAGCAGTCCCTCAAGAAGCCCTAAATCTGCAACCGCAAGTCAGGTTCGATTTTATTTCCCGGATTTTTATGTTCACATCTTTGTTTTGGGGGAGAAAGCTTGGTCTAAATCTGTGACCAGAGGTTCGCTGGTTTATTGCTTTTGATTCTAACACAGCAATGTGAGAAAGCTTAGGCGAACCATTCATGAAAAAACGACAGTGATTTAATTTGCTTGCTGTCCGACCATTGTTTCGTGCAGATACTTGAGCACTTGGCAGATCTCAAGTCTCCTTGGAACTGCCCCGATGGAAGGCCGGTCATGCATTGTTTGGTCGACTTGACGGCAATAAGCAAAAGGTAAGACAAGGACTCTGCTTAGTTCTGGTGTTTTATGACTTGATGCTGCTGCCAAGTGCATCGATTGATGCAATGTTTTTCTTACATAAGCGAACTTACAGATGCTGGTCTCACCAGTCTAAGGATGGAAGCATATATCTGAGATGTCGCTCAATTATTTGCCTCTACATTTAGCATTGCCTTGACTCTTTCGATTATTTACTTGAATTTTAACAGTACTAAGGTTTTGTCTGATTTCCCGCTCTTGTCATCTCAATCTTTGGGTTATATGCAATGTCTTCACAATCTTCACTATCTATAGCTAGTTATCTAAAGAATGACTGTTAACATATCTTGGTTCTGTCGTTGTTTATTGTAATCTATGGTTGAATATTGGCTCTTTTGCCTTTTGAAGTAATCTGAGATTTTGGGGCATGTTTGGTGATTACGGAAGGGTTTCTTCCTCAAGAACTAATGCGTTAGAGCTGTTTTTTATGAACTTCTTTAATCATTTAATAGATTTTCCATTGCTATCCAAAATGATGTTATCTTTTCTTTCCATCTAGGTCTTTGAGAATATAATCATCAATTTAAGATGGTGCATACATGTTCATAGTAAGTCTCTAACCAGCAGGCCTCAGCTAATGTTAATTTTGTTTATTCGGATGTGTATGTTTGCAAGGTGACAGCTAGAATTTGTTTTATTATCCTTTGGTCATATCTTTCTGAGGGTTGCTTCTTGGAAAAGCTGCGGCCTGCAGGGGCTTTGAGTTCCTGTAGACTGTAGAGGAAAATGAAAATGTGTGAAATGTGAGAGTGGGACTGGAAAAGGCAATAGCACTCTGTAGCTGATTTTGGAGATTTGCTTCTTGGCTATTGTATTTTGAAGCAGTCCTAGCTCTATCATTTTGTTGAAAAGAAGTACCCCCAACAAAAAGATGTGTGACCATTACCAAACATCATCTCTGTGTGTTTGTCTTCAGCTGATAGCTATGACTATCTTGGAAGTATTTCTTTGGATTAACTGTGCACCTTAGAAATTTACATGCTTTTACTCCTGCGTCTTTGCTGTCATTTAATGAATGCAAGCATTGTGATAGGTTACATAAGCACATCAATAAACGATGGTCCTGGATGTTTAACATTGAGATGTCCTGATCCATCTTGTGGTGTTGCCATTGGTCAAGACATGATAAATCTATTAGCGCCTAAAGAAGATAAGAAAAAGTATTCTCAATATCTTCTTCGCTCATACATTGAAGACAATAGAAAGGTATCTGTGCAACTGTATTCTTTTTCTTTGTTTGAAGTTTTTATTTTATTTTTAAAGTGTGATAATGACTTTGCACTACTGGGTGCCTGTTAAATGAAATATAACTTCCTTTACCTCATTTTCCTACTGCCAGACCAAGTGGTGTCCTGCCCCTGGTTGTGAATACGCTGTAGAATATATTGCTGGCAGTGAAGGTTACAATGTTTCCTGCCAATGCTCTTTCAACTTTTGCTGTAATGTAAGCTTCTTTTTGGAAATTTCTTGTATTGATATGTAGCAAGTAGTGTGTTGACATCCTTTTGATTTGATCTGCTGCAGTGTACAGAGGAAGCTCACCGTCCAGTAGATTGTGGCACTGTGGCACAGTGGATCATGAAGAACAGTGCTGAATCTGAAAACATGAACTGGTACATATAACTTTAAGCATGTAGAATTTGCCATCATTTGGGTTCTATGACACTGGTGTACAACGGATTGTGTGGTCTTTCCTCTTTCAAGAAACAAGAATGTTTTATGTGACTTACTTAGTAGGTTGGACATAGATAGTCCTATTCTGGCATGCTTTTATCAGCAGAATGAGATATTCGACGGCCTAAAGGGCTATCATATATGGTGTAACCTTTGGACCTTCTAAAATCAACCAGTCGACTGCATACAGGAGTTCCACAATTATCTCCTTTCTGTAGTTAAATTTGGAATCCTTGGTTAGTGCATTCACATATTTTCTCTGGACGAGATCCAATAATGCTAAATTGGATGATTTGTCTGGAGGATAATGATGTCAACCATGTCAGTTTGAAGTTTGAACATACAGCAATTCTAAATGTGTCATTTCTTTTTTCTTATTTTAGGAAAAATACTAAGTTTAGCCACTGCAATTCTCCTTTCGATTTATTTATGCATGTTTATTACTCCCATCTGGTCCTATACAGATATAGAACTACCAACAGGCGGGAAGAACCATCTACGTGGATTTGGTGTACTCATCATAAAGCAACCAATTTGGGAGCAGGTCATTGTCACAGTTCTAATGATCAAGCAGGTGGAGGGAGTGATAATATCTTGCAACCTTGTCTTCTGCCATGAAATTTGAAATTTGAGACACTTGTTGGGCAATTCCCTTCCTAATCTACTAGGCATCTAGGTTGTCATGTTTATTCAGTTTGCTAGTATCAGAACTTCGAGTGATCTGCTAAGATTTTGTTGTTTTGCCTGAAAGTTTAGGGTTTTAGCATACCATTCACTCTGTTCCTAGACCTGCTACTCTCAGTTCAGATGAAGATCGACCCAGTTCACAGATCTTCGAATATAATTGTCTCCTTTGTACTTCTTTCATATAAGAGCTCGACCTAAATGAAGATTCAGCTCCTAATTCAATTATGTGGCAGTGAGCGCCACGAAAATGAACTAAGAGACATTGTTTTCATCAGCAGGGACAATTTTCCATAATCGGCAGAAACATAAGCACATACAACAATCACTCAAATTATATCACTAAAACGTGCAAACTTGGAAGACACCATAAGATAATTTCCGATGTTCTTGTCCTGTGCATGGTGAGCTTATAAACTAGTTTCATCTTCATCATTAGCCTATGGTAAGATTGCCAGATGACACGAGTCCATGAAAGCAACCGTTCACACCTAAATTGGAGGAGATATCCCATTCCAAAAAGATCCAGATAAGGTTTCGCAAGAATTGATCCTGACACACCTTTACGTTGACATGGAACGTTGACATGATAACTCATGAAGATGAGTTCTTTCTCTAGCCGAAGGGAAACTATCAAAAAGATGCTAAGTATCAACGATTTGGTCTGGAGTGTTAGTAGGATTGACTCGGGGTCCATGCCAAGCATACCGAAGCTCCGGGGCTAAATCGAGGTTGATCACTGTAGCTCTTTTCATTGTCTCTCCAGCACAAAGACACTGACCAACCTGTTATAAACAAGAAGGTAGAGCAAAAAGCGGTGGCGGTGGTGGTGGCGGCGATGCTAGCGGTAGAGTAGGACACTCCACTTTTTGCTCAGTGTATGAAAAGCAACACATTTAAATAACTACAATCAGTAATCTTGCTTACTGGGGCATTCAGATACCCTGTGCCCCGCATGCCCACATACAAAGCATGCCCACATACAAAGCACGATCCTCTGAAGCTCCTGTCATGACACAATGTCATATCAGTGAGATTTACATGGCCATGTCAAGTATGTCATTGGTGATTGAAAAGGAATATATTTGCTAAACGATGGAGGATAATGTATCAAATGTCCAACACAAGTCTGCAATGCTACATCAATTCCATATGTACCAAGAACGGACAAAATTGCTCGGGGAATACTCGCAAGATTTGCATAGGCAGAAAGATATACCTGTCCCTCGAAGATGGCGTACTGGATCGCCTACCACCTATAAGCCAATCATTATCATTGTTTCTTGAGGGCCGACTCCAGCTATTTTCAATTCTGGAACCTTGGCCACCACGTCTAAATAGACCAACATCATCATCAGCATCACGACCACTGCCCCAACTTCGGGACGATCTCGATCCTCTCCGATCTCTAGGACTTGGCCGACGAGTCCCGTCTCTGCTAGAAAATCTACCATAGAAATCACTAGGGGGCCCATCATCTTGCAGAGCAGGTAACTGTCCATTTAAAAGAAAAGTGATTAGCTCTGAAAATGCAATTAGCACCAAAACTGACGCTATGACAATATCTAAGCATGGAAGCAACTGCATTTAAGTGAACCATAGTAATCTCAACCCTACGAGGTATCTTGAGCCCTCATACAACCTTGGAAATTCTTGTAATAGTGTTCCCAGGTGGTGTTGGCTGACCCAGCAACTCCTTTGCAATCTCCTCAGGAAGATCAAAAACCGCCACTTGAACCTATCATTGGCACGATAAACTATATGAAAAAAATGTACAGCCAAGAACGAAACTATAACGGGAAAATTTATAAAGATAATGCTCTGGTTTGATAGATACCCTTTCATCTGCAACCAAATATATCTTCCCTAGTTCATCTGCTGCCGGAGAATAGACATCAGATAGAAATCCAGTGACAGATCGTCCTCGCTCACACTCTCAGCCTCGCCGCCTTCATCCTCACTCGCGTCAACCTCGCTCTCCGAGAACCCACCGTTCCCCAACTTCTTGAAAGCCTCCTCGCTCAGCACCGAGTTCGGCGTGGCGATGGCAGACGTCACGAAGCTGCTCAGGCTCCTCCTAAGGCCGCACCTTTTCACGCACCCACTTTCTAAAAGCCCAAAGGGTCTTCGGACATGGCACTCGCTGGACGAACAGAGCAAGGAATTGAAGTGGGGCTTCTCCAAAAACGACGGAGAAACCACGGCACCAGCCGACGCAGCAGACCCCGCCGCCGCCGTCGTCGGGGTCGGTTTCTTCGACGTCTCCAGAGACTGGCCGTGGCAAATGAAAGACGTGGTCAGAGACCGACAAGCCATTGAAGACGGCACCGGAAAACGCTCAGCGGCGCAGGACTTGGAGTGAAATTCGGTGCTTTGGGGAGGCTGCAAGAAGGAGCAGATATTTCTGGAAGAGATAGAGGCGGGGCTTTACGGAGGGATAAGGTCACGATGAGGGAGAGAGAAATGGAGGAGAGATTATATGGCCTTCTATCCTCCACCTCTGTCACCGTTCACCTCAGCTTTCTCGTGTTGCTCCGCTTAGAATCAGAAGCAATAAACCAGCCAACTTCTGGTCGCAGATTTAGGCCAAGCTTTCTCCCCCAAAACAAAGATGCGAACATAAAAATCCGGGAAATAAAATCAAACTTGACTTGCGGTCGCAGATTTAGGGCTTCTCGAGGGACTGCTTCGAGCAGGGCAAAGCGATTGCTTCTCGATCGCGAGTCGAGGAATGGAGAGAGAGGCGAGCGAAATCGGCCGTCGGGAGAGAGTGCAGTGCCGAGAGAATGGAGCCCTGAGATGAGGCCGTCGAGTGGAGAGAGAAAGGCCTGTCGTCAGGAGGGAGCGACGGTCGTCGAAGGAATCACTAGACCGGAAGGAGCGTCGGAGGAGGAAGAGAGAAGACAGAGGAGAGAGAATGCCCTTTCCACTTTATTTAAATGCCCGCGCGTTAGTTTAAATTGGAACGACGTGGGAGAGAAGAGGGAGCCGACGTGGACCTGCCAGCAGATAGGTTTCGACTCGTGAATGGATTAGAGCACAAATGACGTGATTCCTAGGTACCTACCTAATATTTTCTTGATATGTACAACGCTATGTCAATACGTCGCATGATATAAATTTACACTAGATTTTCTGCTTGTTTCGAATTTAGATAGCAATTTTCCGATTGTCTTCATAATTAGGAAGTGAGCTCCATGACTATAGCTAGTTGTTGTTTAGAAAACCTCGCCGAAATGATAAAATTATGCATAACAGAAGACCATTGCACGCATTACATACCCCAAATTTTGAATTTGTACGGCAAGATTTTCTTTGCTTGAGACGGATCGCTTCTTACCAATGAAATCAAGGAATTCCTTGGTCTGCACATCTTTTTTGAAAGAAGTATCCAAAAAGTCACAGAGATAAGAAATTATCTCCTAGCTAGTTATCTTAAACACTGCAGTGGTATTGGGCTTCACAGAAAAATAATGTAACATGAGGGGATGCTCAACAATGGACCCAACTCTAGCGCTTCAAACCATTCCACTCCTTCATTCTTGCAGATAGCTACTTGCAGATCATACAACGATGTGATCCACCGAACCCCAACAAAGCAATGGATAAATGCATTTATCTGATAATAGAAAGGCTATAGTCATAAAAAGAAATTAAGACAGCTGATGTAAAATGAAGAGGCGCCCTAGAGTTTATGTGCATACCCTATGGTTAACCATCCAGCAATGTATATGCTAGATGCCCCCAAACCCAACCCAAAAACACACTGTGGCCACGAGCTCGGTCGCACATGCAGAGAGAGAGAGAGAGATTTGCTTCATGGTAGTTGTGAGAGGACCAAGCCCAGTAAAAACCAAACAACTTCACACATGTTCTGAGATCATCAAATTCCATAAAAAGGTAGCATGCCCCCCAAAACTCCACCATTGAAATAATAAGGCTAAGATTCTAACACCGTCTTTCACTGATATTGTACTTCTCATTTCTATGCTTAGCAAACAATCTCATGTACCCTCTGGGAGGAAAGCTAACAAGATAAGCTTCAGTTTCTCCATACCCCATCCCAAGACGTGATCAAGTGGAATCCAATCCCCAACAAGTATCAAAGAAGAGGATCAACAACTGGGCCAGGAAGCACCAACTCGTGTCTTTGCCAGAGCCCAAGCACGTCAGTAATGCGGAACTCATGCTTTTTAACTAGCTTTCAAATCAAATTCATTCCTTTTTTGTGCCAAATAGACGTTACAGACTGGTTCGGCCCCACTACATTACCTTCCCTTCAGTCTCCATAAGCCGGTGAAGCGCCGGCACCTGCTGCATTGGAAACCCAAGAAAACCCCACGAATCCACCCCTAGAGCCAATAGTGCGGCCTGCGACACTTTCGAGGCCGAGACACTTTCTCCGGCGGCGACAAGGTCGCGCCAAGCCTTCGCCACCGCACGCTCCGTCCTCTCGACGAGCTCCTTGCGGCTCGGGACCTGGGGCCGCGCCTGCGCCTGCGCCTGCGCCTGCTGCGGCGGCGGCGACGGCGGCTGCGGCGGCGCGGCGTTCGGGAACTGCTGCGGAGGGAAAATAGGGTTTGGGACCGGGAAAGCGGCCTTCTGCATAGGATAGCCGGCGAATTGATTGGCGAAGGCCATGTTCTGGTGGAAGAGCTGGAGAGCGGGGCTCTGGAAGTAAAAGTTAGGGCTTTGGAACGGAGGATTCGGAGCCGGAGCCGGCTGCTGTTGCGGCTGCTGTTGGTGCTGCTGCTGCGGCGGAGGTTGGCCGCGGCCGCGGCCGCTGCCGGAGGGGCGGAAGCACAGCGGTTGGCCGTACATGTGGGAGGGCGGGGGCGACGGAGAAACGGTGGAGAGAGAGAGAATCGGGCGAGGCTGGGAGGGGTTTAGCGGAGGCTTTGCGCACCCGAGTTTCTGGAAGGTGTTTCCGTTTATTTAAGGTGAAGTACAAACCAAGTAAAAACAAAAAATTATAGGGTTAACACCAAAAAAAAAAAAAAACCATTGAGATTCGACCCGTGATCACCCTTTCAACATGGAAGAGAGAGGTGAAGGGTTCAAATCTACACCTTCTCGGGGGATGGGTGGAGACGTATAAGTTTCGGGAGTGGGTTTGATTAAAACGCCCACAAGAGATAGGGTAAAAGTCTGAAAGTAAGTGTAAAGTAGAAATAGAGTAGGATGACAAAAAAAAAAATAAAACACCACGAAAAAAAATTTCAAACCGTACGCATTTACCTTAAGTTACTTTTTTTTTTTTATCACAAACATCTCAAATCGATATATTTATAACAAATTTATCTTAAATTAACTTTTTTTATAAATGTAAAAATATATAAATAGCTTTAACCAACTATACGCAAGATCGATATCAAGAACAAATACTCAAAGAAACAATAAGTAAAATAGAGTGTAAGGGAGCCGATGTAAAAAGACAACACCCAAGAATCAGGGAACCACCTACACAACAAAAGAAAAAGGCAACGAGAGAAAAATGAGCCACCCAACGAAAGGGAAGAAAAACAAAGAACAACAGTCTTCAGGAGAGCCAAACACAGCAGAGGAAGACGAACACCAACTAGCTAGATGAACAGCCACGAACCAGGATGAGCACTCTACCCGGACCGAGAAGAGGCAACAATGGAAGGAGGACTGGCGAGAATGGAAGAATCGAGCCCCCGACTTCACTGGAGCCTCCTATTCTTATGGTTGTCCATCCACCACATTACTGAAGGTGAGCATTTTGTCTTTGACCACTTTGATGAGATGGTTCTTCAAAGCGACTAACTCAAGGTCTCCTCACGAAAGATAATGCTATTTCGCTTCTTCCAAATCAGGTGGCAGAAGACTCCAAAAGAGAAACGGGTGATGCAATGGAGAAAATCCTTACTAGAAAAGAACTTCAAAGCCCAATAAAGGTTCTCCGACCAAATTCTATTTCTCCACGGAAGATTACATCTCGCAGCCCAAAAATAAGCGAGACTAGCCAAGATACGACAGTCTAAAAATAGGTGATCAACAGAATCTAACTTGGAATTACAAAAAGTGCAAAACCCACTCCTAATTCTGCCATAAGAAAGGAGGAGAACTTGCATGAGTAAGTGCTTTTTAATGATTAGCCAAAGATTGAATTGAAATCTTAGAGTGATAGAATTGTTCCATACAAGCGACGCCCAAGGAACATGATCCTTTTAATTTTTAATCATCAAAAAGTAAAAAACCCAAATTAGTACATACGTCACAAATTCACGTTTTGTATACCAGAAATCAAAGCTAATAGTACATCCGTCAATTATCACCCATCATTCAACTCAGCAATTTAACAATAAATTTTAATGAAAATTAATGGAGATTAAATTTATCATAAATGTATTAATTCGAAATTTTTTATCATTAATGTATCAGTTTAAAGTTTTTAGTTATATCAACTCAAATTACAAAAATGGCACCAGAAAATATTTGGCGTGTTGACGTATGATGTAGCAAGCATCGTTCAACTCAAATTAGTTTGAAAATTGACACGTATCCCTTGACGTACTGTCGAATACCCTGAAAAAAGAAAAGAAAAGAAATCTTCCACGATGGCCAGGCGAAAAGGTCCCCCTAAGCTCCAACATCATCGGTTTTAAATGCATGCCTGCGAAAGATTCAAATGGCCCGTCAAAAGACCCGCACTTGCTCGACTTTCCCCTTTTTTCAAGTTGCTTCCCAAAACTTTTGTCCTTCCATTTTACCGTTCCTTGATTTTATGTTTTCATTTTCAAAATGAGAAATTTCCTATTAGAAAAATAAGCTACAAGAACAAAATGTTATCCCCGTCCTCAAACGAAGGTCAATGACCTCGGGCTGGCATAGGTGATGGCGTTGCGAGGCTCACAAAGGCGTGATGGAGATGGAGGCCACACGACAAAGCGGATGGCTAGCTACCGCAAGCTTAGGTTTTATGTGTGCTCACAGTAGAACAAGAAGATGGCAAAGAGAAATTAAGGAAAAAGAGAAGGAAACAAGAACAAAAAATTGAAAAGAAAGTAGGTAAAACCCATATTAGCCATTTATTAAAGGATTAATGCCCTGAAAAAAACTGGTACATCTATGACAAATTTACCAAAAAATTATTTTTTATCACAAAAAACTCCAAACCGGTATATTTTTGATAAATTTACCTCAAATTGGTACACTTATGACAAATTTATCCTATATTAGTTTTCGCTATATTTTAATTAAGTCAAAAGACACGTGATAATTAATTGGTATACCAATTTGGGATTTTATTACAGTTTACAATTTTTGTGATTTTTTTGTGGTATTAATCCAATTTACTGCAGGGTATAATTGTCACAAATTTACCAGTTTAGAATTTTTTGTGGTCGAATAAATTAGTTTTTGGTAAATTTATCATAAATGTACTACTTTAGGGTTTTTTATGGTCAGTCAGGGTAAATTTGTCACAGGTGTACCAGTTTGAGGTTTTTTATGATCAAAAAAATAGTTTGGGATAAATTTGTCGCATGTGTACCAGTTTAAGGTTTTTCATGATATTAACCCTTTATTAAAACTGATCAATGTATCAATCATTTAAAGTGATAAATTTAAGGTTTAAACGTTCCCTTAACTTTAGATAATCATAGTCATTTTGAGATATAGCCAAAGTTTTGATGGAGCTAAAAGCTTTGACCGCCCTTAGACACTTGTAGTAATTTATTTTGCTTTAGCTTCATGTTTTAAGGTAGATATGAGTAAAATCATTGTTTCATATGCTACTTGAGAAAATTTTAATTTTTACAAAAGAAAAGTTACACAAATTAACTTTGAACTTTAAATTCAATGTATAATATTATTCCTGAATTTTTAATTCATATTTAATGTGATCTTTAAACTTTAGTTTAATGTACAATGTCAAATATGGACTTCTAACTTGTTTGATTTGATTTCGAACTTTTAAATATTTTATATAAATTAGAGATTATGTTGAATATATATCAATACCTTAGAAATTATATTAAACAAATTAAAAAGTTCAGTGATTGATGATTTGGATCGTTTTACCTATTGGCAAAGATGGAACCCTTTCTCAATGAAGACAGAGAAGACAAACAGGTGAAATTTGGTGCTGGAATTAATGTTCTGTCAAGGATATTATGCGAAATTCACAGGGCGAGACAGCATAATGTTTTTTTTTTTGAAAAAATCACAAAAAATCTCAAACTTTGCCTAAAGTGACAAATTTATCCAATTTTTTTTTTTTTTGTGATATGAAAAACTTTGAAATTTGCTAACCGTGACATATTTACCAAAAACTTTTTTTGTAACATAAAAAATTCGAACTTTCATTCGTGTGACACATTTACCTTAAATTATAAGATATTTTGGTCTTTTTACTTTTCAATTTTTTTTTTTTTGGGAGAGAGAAGCTAGCGTCCGGCGAGGGTCACCCTCGCTGGCGTCGGGCGAGGGATCTGGCGAAGGCCATTGTCGCCCAACACAAGCGAGGGTGAGTCCGGAGTCGAGACCCCTCGCTGGGCCCTCGCTTGACATCGGCGAAGGCGGCCCTAGCTAGCCTAGGCGAGGGCGACTCTCACCCGACACTAGCGAGAGTAGCCCTGGCCGGACGCCAGCTTCCCTCCGCCATGGTCGGCGACGGGAAGAGAGAATACGAAGAAAAAAAGAAAAGGAAAAACTTAAAAAAATAAGACGAAATATTTTTAATGGGGTAAATATGTCATAATTTGTAAAGTTGGGGTTTTTCATGTAAAAAAAAAGTTTGGGATAAATTTGTTATTTTGATAAAATTTGAGATTTTTGGTGGTCTCTCTTTTTTTTTTTTTTTTTTTTTTTGTCGGTAAGACAGCACATATAAAAGCAATTCACACGTGCCGATTTCTAGGGTTTGGGAAACGCAACCCCACACGCCCGCTCGTTCTCTCTCGCTTCCCTCCGCCTTGCCTCTTCCGCCCAGCTGCCGCGCGACCGCCGCGTAAGCCGGCGAGCCGCCCCTTCCGCCCGGCTCCGTCGACGGCCTCGTGAGCTCTCGAGAAAGCCACGCCTAGTGCCTACGGCCAATAGCCGACCCAATCGACCTCAACCGAGATCCTCCCGAGTAAAAACGCCTCTTTTGACTCTTGAATTATCGTTGTCGTTGCGTGGCTTTTACTGAACACTTGTTAACTCAAAACCTTGCCGACGAACAGGCTGCTGTGGCTATTTGACGAAACTAATGGCCGAAAGTATACCCGAAGATATTCTGATCGACATACTCTTGAGGGTTCCGGCCGAGTCGTTGGTGCGATTCAAATTGGTCTGCAAACGGTGGCGGTCTCTAATCTCTGACCCGGGCTTCGCCAAGTCGCATCTGCAGAGGCTCAAGGCAGGGGATTTAATTCCTAGGCAGAGAATTCTCATTGGCGGCGACCTGACCATAGATTTCAAAACCCTCGACGCCAATGAGGGTTGTGTGGCGGTACCACATAACATCAAGACGATCAAATCTGACGGCAATTGGTGGCAGATCGTGGGGTCCTGTGATGGCCTGGTTTGTTTTCTTGTCTCTGGCATTTTTCTCATATATAACCCGACCACTAGGGAATATAGGGAGTTGCCCTATTCCGATTTCGAGGAAGGTTGTGATTTACTTGACCGTAACAATGAGTCATTCTATGGACTCGGATATGACCCTCGATCTGATGACTACAAAATAGTGGAGGGCATCCTCGAATATTTCGATCGATTTTGGGGGGCGGCAATATTTTCGCTTAAATCTGGTTCTTGGAGAAGGATATATTTCCCGTTCGAAGAATTCGAAGAAACCGGTTTCGATGTTGGTGACAACGGAGTTTATTGGAAGGGGGCCTTACACTGGCACGTCCATGGGTGGAGTGAGACTGGGATTTTGTCACTTGATTTGTCGGAAGAGAAATTCCACCGGGTGCTTTCGGCTCCTGAAGTCGAAAGGGATGGACAATCCTGGGATTGCGTGAAACTCGGGATTCACGGGACTAGTCTGTTCATATATAGCAGCTATGTTAACCACATCGACACATGGATAACGGATGAGTATGGGAGAGGAGGATCATGGGCAAAATGGTTCAGTGTTGATTTGACAAATTGGTTCAGTGTTGATTGCCTAGCTGTTCCTGAGGTTTCTATCCCCCTCATGTGCACAAGGAGCGGAAAAATCGTTTTTTTGATAAATGGAGAGCAGGTGATTCTGTTCAATCTGGAGGATAATACTTACAAAGATTATCCCTACAAAGATTATCACGGCATCATTTTCTCCATTGAATATGCTATCTATTTGGAAACTCTTATTTCCCCCTATCTATCTTGACGGTGAGCCATCAAGAATCTGGAGCGTTGTCATGTGATGCGAGGATTTTCTTAATAGCTAAGGGTTCTAAATTATATTAGTAGACATTGATATGTATAACGTTATGTCAACATGTCGCATGATATAAATTTTTACACTAGATTTTTTTGCTTGTTTTGAATTTAGATAGTTTCCGATTGTCTTCATAATCTGAGCTCCATCATATGAAAATGACGATAGCTAATTGTTGTTGTTTAGAAAACCTCTCCGAAATGATAAAATTATGCATAATAGAAGAACATTACGCGCATTACGTACCCCAAAATTTGAATTCGTATGGCAAGATTTTCTTTACTTGAGACGGATTGCTTCTTACCAATGAAATCAAGAAATTCCTCAGTCTGCACATCTTTTCTGAAAGAAGTATCCAAAAAGTCACAGAGATAAGAAATTATCTCCTCGCTAGGCACCCTAGAGTTTATGTGCATACCCCATGGTGAACCGTACAGCGATGTATTCGCTAAATGCCCCCAAACCCAACCCAAAAACACTGTGGCCGCGATCTCGGTCGCACATGCACATAGATAGAGAGAGAGAGAGAGAGAGAGAGAGAGAGAGAGAGAGAGAGAGAGAGAGAGAGATATTTGCTTCATGGTAGTTGTGAGAGAACTAGGTCCAGTAAAATCCAAACAACTTCACACATGTTCTGAGATCATCAAATTCCATAAAAAGGTAGCATGCCCCCCAAAACTCCACCATTGAAATAATAAGGCCAAGATTTTAACATCATCTTTCACTGATATAGTGCCTATGCATATTGTACTTCTCATTTCTATGCTTAGCAAACAATCTCATGTACCCTCTAGGAGGGAAGCTAACAAGGTAAGCCTTGCCGATAGCTGGGTAAGCAGCCTCACCAAGCGAGGCAAGGCTCGCCAGTGGTGGAGGGACGCCCGGGTGAGGCCCGCCTGTCCACCAGCGAGGCGAGCTTCTAAGGAGCTCGCCGGACCTCGCCTAGCCAATCCCCGGTGATCAACAGGGGTGGCGGCAGTTGAAGAAGAAGAAAGAGAGAAGAAGATCAAGAAAGAAGAAAGAAAAGAGAGAAAATAGGTTGGTTGGTTGGTTCTAGAATTGTTCTCGATAACAAATAATCAATTTTTTTTTTTTTTACTTTTCGATTCTATTCCAAATTTAGTTCCAAGTACAAAAAGATAATTTTTTTTTCCTGAAAACAAAAAATTTACCAAACGAATTTCTGTTCCAAATGTATTCTCAAGAACAAAAATTTTATCAAATGAATTTATATTTTAAATTTACTCTAGGGAATAAAAGAGTAGAAATTATTACTGATTGGCAAGTTGCCAAGCAGAGCCTTAACCTCACTAGTAATATCACATATATCTAAGATAAATTTATCTTAAATTATTAATACATTTATGATAATTTTACTTTTCATTAGTTTCTATTAAATTTTTATTTTTAAATTGTCAAGTTGAAGGATACACAGTAGTTGACGAGTGGCAATTTGAGATTTCACCCTTGTTTGTCACAAGTATACAAATTTATGTTTTTTTGTGATATTAATATAATTTAATAAAAATTAATTGATGGTAAATTTATCACAAACGACTAGTTTGAAGCTTGTGCTAGCAAAAATTTTAATTTGTAATAAAATTGTTATAGGTGTAACACTTAAGAATTTTTAGTATTCAAAATATTAATTATTCATAAATTTGTCACTAGTATACAATTTGGAATTCTTAGTGAGCTAAACTCTTGACTTTATTATACACAATGCAATAAATGCGCTCAATCATTTGGAAATGAGAAAATATTCGGTGTTATCGTAATTACACATAATGGCTATTGTGGCAAGCATCGTTCGACTCGGATTTACTTAAAAAATCAACACGTGTCCATCGATCTAGTGTCTAATAATAATTTAAAAGAAGAAGAAGAAGAAAAAACTAAAAAAATCAACACTCTTGCCCGCTTCTCTCCCCCTCCTTTTATGTTTCGCAAAAGTCTCCTTCCATTCTACTATTCCTCATATATATATATATATAATTTTTTCGTTTCGAAAGGAGAAATCTATTTTTCTTCTTTCCCTCTTCGGATGTACCCAAAAAAAAAAAATTACAAGAATAATCTTTAAGTTTCGCAACAACTAATAAACTTTTTGGCATAAATGGTAATTTCCTTCATGAAAGAAGCGATACCCAAATAATTTTCAAAAGATGATAGTTAGAAACTTCACAATTTTTTCTCAGATGAGTACTTGAGAATAATCACCTTCCAATTCCATGAAATTTATGTGCGACATGTCCTATTGAGCCATGCGATCCTCAGATCATACATGGATCTGCATTTCCCTTCAAGCTTTCGCTGAGTCCAATACATCAAGCTGAGAGCAGAATTCATTTTCTTTGGTAAACTAGGATTTAATTCCATCATAAATTCAGTCAAACATCGCATCCGCAAGGAACCATTCTGTTAAGGGGAAATGCCCATCGCAAACACACGATGTTCGACACAAAAACGACTATGGGATTACATGAAACATCTCCGAGAAAGACAGATGATCACAAACAACTGGGAACCAATGAATGACTTTGCATCTTTCCGAGTTTCGAAAGTATATAGCATTGTCCATTCATGGAAAAGCTACATTAACATCAACTAATCATCATCTTCTTCAAAGTCAGAATCATCCGTCGGCTTCTCACTTTCAGAATCACTCAAGACATATGTCGTCTGCTTTCTGTTCACCCTCTGAGGCCTTCGTTTCGGAGGGGCCACCTCAACCACGTCTTCACCATCGTTAGACATAGGATTGGATGACATTTCCTCACTTGTGGAACTGTCTGCCTTACCATCCTTTCCCAGTAGAGAACTGCTTTTCTTATTGAAAGAGATGCCCTCATCTTTCGTACTTTCATTTCTGGCGAAACTCCGGTGGTTTCGGCTGGCTTTAACATCTCGGTCAAGAGCCGTTGGGTCGTTCCCCGAGCCTGCTGCCTGTTGGCTTGACCTTTCTTTGCTGCTGCAGGTGGCTTTGATTTCTTCGCAGCAGCAGATGGTTTTCTGCCTCCTTTCTTCTTTGCCACCTCTGCTTCAGAGTCCACTATCTCGTAGTCATCATCTCCACTGTCATTACTATTTTCTTCCTCTGAAATCTCGGAGAAAATGACCGAGGGCTTCTTCCTTGTGGCAGCCCTTTTACTGGGTTCTTTCACCTTGACTGGTATTTCAGGCACTTTGTCCTCTATAGCTGCATTGCATGGAAATGTGTTAAACTTTGGTCAAATGTGGCACATGATCCCAATGCAACAGATGCTCCTTAATCTTCACTATCTAACGTACCCAGTATCTTTACAAATGGAATTGACTTTTAAGTCGAACAAACAAAAGTCAACTCAAATTAGTTTGAAATCCGACACGTTGACGTGCTGTCGAATACCCTGAAAAGAAAAGAAAAGAAAAGAAAAGAAAAGAAAAGAAACCTTCCACGATGGCCAGGTGAAAAGGTCCCCCTAAGCTCCAACATCATCAATTTTAAATGCATGCCTGCGAAAGACTCAAATGGCCCGTCAAAAGACCCGTGCTTGCTTGACTTTCCCCTTTTTTCAAGTTGCTTCCCAAAACTTTTGTCCTTCCATTCTACCGTTCCTTGATTTTATGTTTTCACTTCAAAAGAAGAAATTTCCTATTAGAAAAATCACAATTCAAAGACAAACACAAATTTCATTCAAATATTGAAATTGATTTATAAGTTAAGACTGATTTTAACTATGTAATCCAAGTGTGTATGTGAGAGTTCTCATCTTTTTCGAATTATATGGCAACCCAGATAAATTCACATTAACATGCAATCTAAAAAATTTTCAATAATTATGACCAAATCTCATAGGTTTGCTTTTCATTCATCTTTCCACTAATGTAAGCTAATTATCCAACTAAAAATCAATAGGATTTTTCTCGGTTTGTAATATAACGCTGGGCTAAAGGTGAGATAACAGTAATTTTAAACTCAAATCACCCATCAACACATTGATTTTTAGGATCTAATTAAAGCCAATGTCACTATTTAATTTTACTCCTTCAAGATATTTTTTCTGCTACCATATATCATCATTCCTTCTTTCTTTTCCTTTTTTCTTTTCATTTTTTTTCTTTTTTTTAAATTACTTTATGGTAGAGTTTCTCCCAAAGTCCATTATAATATAACATGAAAATTTCCAACCCATTGAGTGAGCCTAGGTTGCCTCCCAAGAGTGTCATAGATTTCAATAAACGCATCAATGTGAGCGTTTGGATCATCGCTTGGTAGCCCACTAAATTGCATCGATTGTTGAAGTATTTGAATGAATGACGGCTTGATCTCAAAGTTGTTTACTTGAATTGCAAGTCTTTTAATACTTGATGTGGTGCCTTGAACTGTTGGCGCAACATAATCTCTTAAGAGTTTATGTGGATTTTCATTCTCCCAATTTGCCATCTTCTTAGCATAATTTCTCTGTTCTCTCAGTCGCCTTTTGAATGTACGCTCAATTTCTGGATCAAGCTCAGCAAGTTTCCCTTGTTGGCTACATGTCATAAACCGATGTATACCCTGAAAAATAAAACAAAACAAAAGCTAGATTAAACTTATAATTATCTAGTATCAACATTAATTAGTATTAAACAAACGATCCTCGGCAACGGTGCCAAAAACTTGTTCATAAAATTTTAAACGTAAGTGAACGTATTGAGCAAGTAATATAATAATGAGAAAGAGTATCGTCCCACGGAGATTGATAATTAATAAACTAATTAAATACTAAAATAGATTAATTCTAAAATTTATCTAACAGATCAAAATATAATTGAGAATAAATTAAAAACAAAATTTGGAAACTAAATGCAGTAAATCAATTAGATAAATATGTTAGAGCGTCTGATTTCACCATAACCACTACATATGAATTTCAGATTGTTATGAGTACAAGAACAAATCAAACATGTGATAGCGGAATTTCCTAATCTATTTACTATCTTATCTCTAGGTATATCAAACATACTCAGTTTATTAATTCAATATATCTCTATGTGAATTAAAATAAGGGTTAATACCTTGAAAAACCCCAAACTGGTACACTTGTGACAAATTTACCCTAAACTATTTGTTTGACCACCAAAAACCCCAAACTGATATATCTTTGACAAATTTACCCCAAACTGGTACACTTGTGACAAATTTACCCTATGTTAGTTTTCGTTAAATTTTATTCGCAAATTATTAAATTAAATGACACGTGACAGTTAACTGGTATACCAATTTAGGATTTTACGCTCCGTTTGTCACAATTTACAATTTTTGTGAATTTTTTGTGGTATTAATCAAATTTAGCAAAGGATATATTTGTCACAAATTTACCAGTTTAGGGTTTTTTGCAGTCGAATAAATTAGTTTGGGATAAATTTGTCATAAATGTCTGGGTTTAGGGTTTTTTATAGTCGGTAGGGGTAAATTTGTCACGGGTTTCTGGGTTTGGGGTTTTTCATGGTCAAAAAAATAGTTTGGGGTAAATTTGTCAGTTGAAGTGGGCCAGGTTTGGGGTTTTCGGGGTATTGACCCTTAAAATAAATATAAATGTATTAAAAACTATGAATATTCTCAACTTAGTTTTTTAGATCACCTTATCACTGAAAGTTACATAAATAATTCAATATATCTCTATTCACGTTTAATTTATGGTTATATATTATAATGATCAATTACATATTATTATTTTTTGATCTCAAACATGCACATTAGATTATTCAAGTGGTGGCTAGTCACTTAAAAGCATTATGCACAATAATCAATTGCAAAACGTAAAAATCGTGAAATTCACATCATAATGGTTATGCTATATCGTAGCCTTAACAAAAGAAAATTAGAACATAGTAAAAGCATAAATAAAAATATAAATCAAATCTAGTATCTCAAATCAAAGAATAAAAATTCTGTTATCACTTTTGTCTTCTCTTCAAAATACTTGAAAAACTCTAAGAATAATGAAAAACGATCTAACAAAAACATAATTGCTCTCTTTGGCTCTCAATGTTCTCCTATTTATAGGATATATCCAATATCCTTATCTCCAAGCAATTGCGCACAAAATCGTAGTAAATAAGAGAATTTGATTTGATATCTATCTTCTAATGCTTGCAGGTAACATTAGACTGCATTTGGTGGTCAAGATAAAATTCAGGAGAGAATATGATTTATCCTATTTTACATTTAGTGCTTGGTTAGGATAAAGTTGGATATAAGGGGATATAAGCCGGATAAAGTTATCCCATGGGGAAAGTGAAATAAATGTGGATAAGATTTCTAAGGTCCATAATAGGAAAGTTATTTTTCTCAAATAACAAATTTCTTAAATTAACAAAAGTAAAATTATATTTCAATATAAATAATATTTGAATTATAATTTAAGAAATAAAAAAAAAAAAATATTTTTTTAATTTAATCTTATTTTAAATCATATATTTAACTTTAATTATATCTTATAATAAACATTCAATCTATCAATTAAATATTTATATTGATTATATATTTTAGGTATTTTTATATTTTAGGTATGTTGGTACAGTTTACGATTTGATAAAATTTTATTGAAGAATGGTAAAAGGGGAAAAGAGAAATAATAAAGAAAATAATTTAAAAAAAGAGGAAAAAGATAAAAAGATAAAAATAAATTAAGGAATAGTATCACGGAGAATTTCACCATCTCGGTTTATAAACTTTTAGGTTCATTCACAATGATATGTCATTTATATTAAAAAAAAAATGTATATGATATGATGTAAATATATCGAGTTTAATCTTTATGATTACTAAACGAGTTGATATGATATAGAAAAATTCTAAAATTTCATATCCTATCATATTCAATCCTATCCTAGTTAGAAATCCATACGACCAAACGTATCCTTAAGGAATAAAATCATGGATTCCCTAATTTGATATCCATCTTCCATTGCTTTTTTATTTGAATTCTTGATTTTTGCTATTTTTTTTCTTATCTTCTCCATATCTCATTATTCTGTATAAAAAAGAAAAATTCGAATAATCAAAAGGAAATCCAAATATTTTTTTTTTTTTTTATAGATATTACATTATTTGTTGCCTAAAATGGATAAAATAACTCCATTTTTATAAAGTTATGAAAAAATAAGTTATAAGAACAAAATGTTATCCCCATCCTCGAACGAAGGTTAATGACCTCAGGTTGACATAGGCGATGGCATTGTGAGGCTCACAAAGGCATGATGGAGATGGAGGCCACACAACAGAGCGGATGGCTAGCTATTGCAAGCCTAGGTTTTAAGTGTGCTCACGGTAGAACAAGAAGATGGCAAAGAGAAATTAAGGAAAAAGAAAAGGAAAAAAGAGAGAAGGAAACAAGAATAAAAAATTGAAAAGAAAGTAGGTAAAACCCATATTAGCCATTTATTAAAATTGACCAATGTATCAATCATTTAAAGTGATAAATTTAAGGTTTAAACGTTCCCCCTTAACTTTAGATAATCACGATCATTTTGGGATATAGCCAATATTTTGATGGAGCTAAAAGCCTTGACCGCCCTTAGACATTGGTAGTAATTTATTTTGCTTTAGCTTCATGTTTAAGGTAGATATGAGTAAAATCATTGTTTCATATGCTACTTGAGAAAACTTTAATTTTTACAAAAGAAAAGTTACACAAATGAATTCTGAACTTTAAATTCAATGTACAATATTATTCTTGAATACTTTTAATTCATTTAACATAGTCTCTAAACTTTATTCAAATGTTTAATGTCAATTATGAACTTTTAACTTGTTTGATTTGATTTTGAACTTTTAAATATTTTATATAAATTAGAGATTATGTTGAATAGATATCGATATCTCGGAAATCATATTTAACAGGCGCCAATTTCTAGGGTTCGGGAAACGCAACCCCACACGCCCGCTCGCTCTCTCTCGCTTCCCTCCGCCTTACCTCCTCCGCCCAGCTGCCGGACTCCACCGCGAGACCGCCGCGTACGCCGGCGACACCCCCCCGGCCCCCGCCCGGCTCCGTCGACGGCCTCGTGAGCTCTCGTGAAAGCCACGCCTACGGCCAATAGCCGACCCAATTGACCTCAACCGAGAATTTCCCGAGTAAAAAAACGCTTCTTTTGACTCTTGAATTATCGTTGTTATTGCGTGGCTTTTACTGAACACTTGTTACTCCAAACCTTGCCGATGAACAGGCTTCTGTGGCTATTTGCCGAAACTAATGGCTGAAAGTTTGCCCGAAGATATTCTCATCGACATACTCTTGAGGGTTCCGGCCGAGTCGTTGGTGCGATTCAAAGTCGTCTGCAAACGGTGGCGGTCTCTAATCTCTGACCCAGGCTTCGCCAAGTCGCAGCTGCACAGGCTCAAGGCAGAGGATTTAATTCCTAGGCAGAGAATTATCATCAGCGGCAACCAGACCATAGATTACAAAACCCTCGACGCCAATGAGGGTTGTGTGGCGGTACCACATAAGATTAAAACGATCAAATCTGACAGCAGTGACGGCAATTGGCAGATCGTGGGGTCCTGTGATGGCCTGGTTTGTTTTCTTGTCTCTGGCATTTTTCTCATATATAACCCGACCACCAGGGAATATAGGGAGGTGCCCTCTTCCGATCTTGAGGAAGATTGTGAGTTTCTTGACCGTAACAGTGAGTCATTCTATGGACTCGGATATGACCCTCGATCTGATGACTACAAAATAGTGGAAGGCATCCACGAATATTTCAATCAATTTTGGGGGGCGGCAATATTTTCGCTTAAGTCCGGTTCTTGGAGAAGGATATATTTCCCGATCGAAGAAATCGAAGGAATCGAAGATATCGGTTTCGATGTTTGTGGCAACGGAGTTTATTGGAGGGGGGCCTTACACTGGCATGTCTATGGGTCGTGGGGCGACACTGGGATTTTGTCACTTGATTTGTCGGAAGAGAAATTCCACCAGGTGCTTTCGGCTCCTGAAGTCGAAAGGGATGGACAATCCTCAGGACTCATGAATCTTGGGATTCACGGGACCAGTCTGTTCATATATAGCAGCTATGTTAACCACATCCACACATGGATAACGGATGAGTATGGGAGAGGAGGTTCATGGACAAAATGGTTTAGTGTTGATTGGACAAATTGGTTCAGTGTTGATTGCCTAGCTGTTCCTAAGGTTTCTATCCCCCTCATGTGCACAAGGAGCGGAAAAATCGTTTTTTTGATAAATAGAAACCAGCTGATTCTGTTCAATCCAGAGGATAATACTTACAAAGATTATCCCTACAAAGATTATCCGTACAGCGTTTTCTTCATCGAATATGCTATCTATTTGGAAACTCTTATTTCCCCCTATCTATCTTGATGGTGAGCCATCAAGAATCTGGAGCGTTGTCATGTGATGTGAGGATTTTTTTAATAGCTAAGGGTTCTAAATTATATTAGTATACATTGATATGTATAACGTTATGTCAATATGTCGCATGATATAAATTTTTATATATTTAGGAAATTCTTGCATTCATCGATACTCTATTGACTTCTTCACGATTATCATACTTATCTTTAAGATCTGTGAGCATGTAGATCTGTTGCTGTGATGTATGATCGTTGGTTTACTGTAATGATGAAATGCTTTTCAATTTTTTTTATCTCAATGTTGCTTCATTAGAGCTAATATTAAAGAATCGTGGAAGTGGATTGAACTATCTAATTATGTTGCGTCATGTAGTCAGTAGGGACCAACTTAAAATTACTGCAAGTTTTGACCGTGGATGCTGGGATGTTAATTTAGGGTCTGATGATGGTCATAATAACCCAGAAAATGCTGCATATATCACTAGCAAGTATCAAAAGAAACTGTATGGAATAAGAAATTCTTTTGCCCTAGATCATTGCCAACAATGTCTTAAAAGAATTTGCTTGAAAAATTCATGGTTGAGAAGATTATTATGGCATAACCCCTATTTGTGGTTAATGTGTGATGTAATTATTCATCTTTCGAGATACAAGCAATTATAGTTCATGCCACAAATAACTACTTTGCAACAGCATATCTCGATAATACATGGTGCTTTTATGAGTTTTTAACTGGTTTATGTCTTACTCAAGTTTTGGAAATCTCTCTCTCTAAGAGGGCGCGAGTGCACGCAATTTTACACGAACATCGACACTAGCCATATATTGGTTGTATTATTTGTTATGGTTTTCCTGGCAAAAAAAAAATATTTATATATAATGATTGAGCAAAAAAAGTGCGAGGCTCCTTCAAAAGCTGCATTTGCTTTGCACTTATGCTTTTTCAACTCATATATACATATCAACACATATATTATAGTTAAAAAAATGGCTGATGACTTCTGGTTACATCAAGATGTTTCTCGCCTAAATAGTCTAAGCATAACTTCCCTTAACTTTAAAATTCATTACCCGAGTATATTTGATATTATGAGAACATTGCTTGAAGCTTTAGGATAGTTTACTATTGCTGCAATTTTTATTAGGTCATAATGCTGAATTGCTTTTGATTATGAATGGTTCAATTGAAACTAGGCAAATTGCTGATACGGTTATCTTGTATAGTTATTCTGACTTAAAATAGATAAATAATTTTTTTTATTTTTTTTATAAAGAAAAAAACTTGTGAAGTTACATGGGTAGCACAGCTTGTTTTATGCATTCTGGAAAGGGGGAAGGCCGAGTTTCTCTTCCTTTGTATATGTTGTGAGAAACTTAGGTGGAGCCTCCGATATATTAGTGCAACTGCTTAACAATAATCTTTGACTAAGATATTGGTGTTTCGTTTGTTGGAAAAGAGAAACTAACCAATTTCAATATCAGTACAACATTAATTTAGCCGGCTACCCCTCTGGATGAAGTTTGATTGCCGATGTTTAGTGTTACTGTAGACAAGAAGAATTGTATGAGTTATTTGTCTTTCTTCCTGATATCTTTCATGTAGTCACTACGGCTATACTAGCATGTAATCTATTCGCTCTCGCATCTCCACTTCATCATCAATGACCATTGAGTCACTTCTCTCTAAGCAGGATCTCCTACATGGATCTAGGACATACATCACCCCGAAACAAGAATAAATTTTGATGATTGGAAACTATATTTGAAAAAGTAAATTGTCAATTAAGTATCTTAATCAGTTTTAGCGAGTGTCACTACTAAACGAAATAGGAGGGGAGTCGGAATCACAACAAGGCCTGATTCTAAACATGCATTTCCATTGGACAGAATAGTAGGAGAACATGAAGTCCCTCGACCTCGAATGCTTAAGAAGTAAAATAATCCTCTTATCGGTGCATAAAGTTATGGTGCTCTCAGAAAAAACTTTTGAAATTTCACGAGTAGAAAGATTTCAAAAAATTCACATTTTTTAATTTCTCACTTTTTCTGACCACGCGTTTGGTGGAATTTTCTTATAACCAAATTATCAAAAACACACTACTTTCCAATTTTTCAGATAATAGTTTTCAGCTATCAGAGAAATTGAAAGCAAGGGACGCTACCAAAAATAATGAAAATGAAGAACGGGCAAACATTCTGTAAGCAAACACATCCCATATTACCTCATTATTCTCACAAGTCAAGTACAAAATCTACCATATAGAAAATCACCTTATGTTGCGCCGGCAAGTGCAGGATACATCCACTATGATCAAATTCAACTGTAACTCAAGGGACAGACTCGGTCGTAGTTACTCTTTGCGATAATAATTTACACTCACTGAGCCAACCCTCCTCTCCCCTCCTCCCTCCCCTCTCTCTTTTCATTTTTTCTTTTTTCGCTTTATAAAATAAGAGAAAATAGAACTAGTATAATGTATAACCTTCTTTGAGGGAGCTCTATAGAAAAAGTTCACTCTTCAGAACAAATCCAAGCAAACAGGAAGGCATCTAATGCTCACTGCCATCCCAGAAGCTGGCCTAAGAGGACGTCATACCAGAACTTGTCCGTGTCATGCTGAAAATGTGCGAAAGTTCTGCCACTAACAACTTCCCTCCTTTTTCTAACAGCATGCCAAATTGCCATACAGTGACTAAACTAACCATGAGGAACAAAGGCTGAAAATAGGCCATGGAATACTGCACATGCATTACGACCTAAAAAAAAAATTGCAGCAACAGTAAAACTATCTTATTGCTTCAGGCAATGTTTTCAGAATATCATATTCACTCAGGTAAAGAATTTCAAAAGTCAAGGAAAGTCGTTCCCAGACAATTTAAACAGGGAACATTCTTTCAAAAGGAAAAAAAAAAAAAAAAATTGTGCCATAAACCGATGTTACCACTTGTCATCAGCTTTTTTTGAACTATAATATATGTTTCAATATGTATACATGATTGCAAAAGCACTGCAAGTGCAAAGCAAATGCAGTTTTTGGAGGAGCTTGGCACTTTTTCTGTTCAATCATTATATATAATTGTTTTTTTTTCTTGAACATCCATTACACATAGTACAACTTGTTGGGAAAATATGGCTTCGAAATGGGTTGAACAATGAAATCGGATCGAGTAAAACAACTCGGACTTTGAAGCGTGATATTACTTTCTTTAAGGATTTATTTGCCCCACAATGTTGCTAATGGTCACCGGCAAAAATCTTTCAGGATACAACAAAGTCTCGAATGAGAATACTAAATAGCAATTCTAGTATTTCTTCAGGGTCTCTCTAAGAAACAATCGAAAAATTGGCTACTGTTTTTTCAGAAAGAAGACTCGAAAATGACCACCCGTTTCTTTCCGAAAAATGACAAGTATATATATGAAACAGTCTTGCAACTCTTCGTGAAAATTGCGAACAAACACGTCTTTAGAAAATTGTTCGGATAAACAAATGCGACTCTTCGGAAGAAGTCGAAAAAAGAACAATTGCAACCCTTCGGGAAAGTTAAAAACCGAATAAGTAATTTTCCAAAGGTTGTCTTGAAAAGACACAAACAAAATTCGGAATAATTTTTTTTTAAATAGAATTTCGAATTTTCATTTATAATTCATTTCCAAAATTCTCAAATTAAAAGGCAACCTTTGAACTAAAAAAAAATAAAAAATAAAAAAGAATATTTATAATTCATTTCCGAAATTCTCAAATTAAAAGGCAACCTTTGAACTAAAAAAAATAAAAAATAAAAAAGAATAAATAGCAAGGGATTAATGCTAATTAAACCGCGGGCATGTTAAGTGCGCCAAAATCGCGCAATCGCACGCAGGTATGGTGGGGTCTAGCCCCACCTAATCACTCCTTTAACTACAAAAGGAAATCCCACATTTTTAAACTAACCCACCTGTTCCCACATTTTCTATGTGGGACAAAGCAAAAAGCACTCATTTTGTTTTAACAAACAAAATTCCAACACAACTAACACAAGTTTTCTGCTGATCTACAAGTAAAATTGCGCGCATGCGCCCTCACGCATAGAAAGAGAGAGAGAGAGAGAGAGAGTTCTGAAACCTGAGTGAGACATAAATAGGTTGAAAGCTCATAAAAGCACCGTGTACTATCAATAAATGCTGTTGCGAAGTAATTATTTTTGGCATGAATTGTGATTGCTTGCACTTGGAAAGATGAATAATCACATCAATCACAAATAGGGGTTACGATGATAATCTGCCAATGAATTTTTCAAGCAAAACCTTTCTAGGATGTAGTTGCGTAATCTAGGTTGAAAGAATTCTTATTCCAGACAGTTTCTTTTGATCTTGCTAATGTTATCCCCAGAATTTTCTCGGTAATTATGACTATCATCAAACACCAAATTAACATCCCACAGGCATCCACACTCAAAACTTGCAGTAATTTGAAGTTGATCGCTATTAACTACATGATACCAACAACATATTTAGATAGTTCAATCCCCAGATGATAACGGAAAAATTGTCAGAAAAAATAAGAAAGCCGCTTCTACAATCAAGAATTACTTCTTTAATATTAGCTCAAACGAAACAACAATGAGATATGCAAATTTGAAAAGCAAACCAGCAATACACTAAATCAACCATCATGAAATACAGCATCAGACCTACAACCATCCTGATGCTGATACACGATTTTCACCACCAGAATCAGTAGTTTGAAGAAAGAGGATGTTGGAAAAGGACAGGAAAGAGGGCACACATATCATTGCAGAAAAGAGTAAAACATAGTTTGCAGTTCAACTCAAGTTTGAATTAATAAAAGACATATGCATAAAACAAAGTTGCTCAAAATGCATCATCACACGATTTAGTTATTACAGTCTTCACAAGATTTATCATCCAAAGAACACATATGACATTGACAAGGAGATTCATTATTCAGTAAAGATTTTGCAGTCCAATTAGGAGTCCTTCACTAAAGCCCTAATTCAGAAAGCATGGCACATTTTTGCTTAGTCCCAAATATTTGCAGTTCTCAAGAATTTAGCATGATCCATTCCACGCTGAGAAGATATTGTACCGATCCAAAGAAGTATCAATCCCATTGGAAGGATAATGAAAAGTAGATTATCTCATGAGTTGTGTTTTGTTTTCCTATGTAGGATCTGAGCATTATCAATTCTTGTGAAGGCAACTTCTCATTAGCAGCCACTGAGGTGCCTGGCATCACAATGCAAAAGGGGCCAACTTGTAATAATATCTCCTCTAGGGTTTGGTTTACAGGTTTAACGGAAGGTTCAGTTATGTGCGTAAGGATGAGTTCCTTGGCTTTGCAATGCTTCGCGAAGAAACCAACATGCACTTATCTCATCAAAGCTCAAACTATTGAGCAAAAGCAAATCAAGAACTTAACTTGAACCACTGGAAATCTTGGTTCAGAATAGTTTTTCGAATTTTATACAATCTCTCGAGTTGAAACAATCCGGCAAAACACTCATAAGAAATACGGACAGATGCATCATATGCTAACGTGTTATAAAGTACTAATAAAGGAATAGTTCCGTCCATTCATTTCTTCTTTTACCCCTTCCCATTAACCCAGCATGGAGATCGAAGATCCATTACTAACCCAAACCAATACCTAATGTCAACTATAGACAAACCGAAATCCTCATCACTTTGGTTTTTCACTATTTGTATAATCATTTATTGCCTTGTCCTTGGAATAGGATCATGAAAGTATGAGTGTCCACCATCCTTCAGTTGTTAGAATGAGGAAAAACAGGTGTCGGTTAAAGGAGATCATAATAGCAGCCAAAAAGACCAGAAATTTTTCTTCCCTAAGCCCTCCACAGGCCCTTCATGAGTCTTCCACCGAGTATAACATACTGCGAGTGCTTTTCCCGGGACAAAGCTCCGAGGACATACTTATTGTGAGCCATACTTCGAGGTTATTTTTTATAGGCAAACTGTGAGCAGGAGATACGCAATTGAGGTGGTGAGGCATGGACAAGCCTCCACGGAATCCCTACTTCATATCTTTTGAGAAGCCGCAAGGTACTCAAGCATTGTAGCACTCGGCAGTGATGTCTACCAATGACCTCATTATGGCAGAAATTAAATGTATACAGTATTGGATGTATGCCCTAAAGCTACTATGTAATGGTTACATATTAGGGATTTCGGTTGTACTTTCATTATTATTATTTAATTAATGGCAATGAAGTATTTCATTCATTTGTCCAATTATTTTATATTGATGAATGATTCCATAAGATCAGTTGCAACTAGACCTATTCTTGAGACGTCAAGAATATATGTGACGGGTTTATAGTTAGACTGAATCTTTAAATCGTTCCCGGTCGATGGATTATTGAGTGGATATTAATAATCTTGTTGAGACCGGTGTGTTCTTAACTTCGCCATTAAGTATTGGATACTTAAGGGAATGATGAGTCACATGTCATTGGGTATTATGATGCCTGAGTTAGAACACAGGTGTTTGTATTAAACAAATTCACTGAACGTGACGCATATGGAACGATTAGCGACATGGAAGCTTTTAGCGTGGTAAATGTCTAATTGTTCATGCTTTGGTCTTGTGTAAATAATCCTTAGATCTGAGGCACAGTGTTAACTTGTGTATTGAACAACTATGGTTCACGGGTGCACATAATGCCGGGTCGTCGATCCGTCTTTATACCTGATGGTCATAGTTTGTTCATATATGAAGTTACACGTGTGCGCAATGCGGAATCTGTCTCCTTGTTATATGCAAGGTATGATAATGATGTCCTACGCGATCTAATTGTGACACTGCATTGAAATCCTCGGCCGGGGTTGTAACCGAGAATAAATTGTTTATGTCTCGAATAAAATGCATGTCAATTAGATTTGTGCATATGATCGAATTAATGACTTGACTAATATTCCATGATCTTTGTTTGATCGGGACATAGTAAGACAGAGGGATTGAATTACACTGTAGCCAAAGCTAACAGGTTCATTATGTTCTTAAAATATTCACACTATCTGAGTAGCCATGACATATTGCTAGATGTCAATCATGGCTTGTAAGACCCAAAGATTAATCGAGACAATTAATTCTTGTGGAAGTACTAATGTGTTAGTACAAGTCTTACTACTAGTGATGAACCTAAGGATGTCACACACCATAAACAATTAGGATAACGTGAAACAAGAGATAGATATAATTGCAAATGTGTTTACAATTATTGCAATCGAATTGTGTCGATTTGAAATTAAATTAAATGAGATTTAATTTAATTTGTATTATAGTCACAAGCCTATTTGCATATGATGCACACGCATTCTCAAAGTGGATACATGTTAATGTATTCTAATTGTACATATAAAATTATGTTCTTTTTATTTTTTAAAAGGGAATTGATTAATTAATTAAATATATTCATTTAATTAATTAATTAATTAATTAATTAAAAATAATAATTAAAGCTTCATGCATGTGCACGAATTTGTGCACATGCACGAAGCGTAATGGTCACCGGTTGCTGACCATTATGCACGAAGCATGGATGGTCAACAACCGCTGACCATCATGCCAAGATCGTGCATGAGCGGTTGCTCATGCACGATCGTCTGCTATGGACGATCAGCAACGGTTGCTGATCGTCCATCGATTAGCAACCGTTGCTGGTCGGTTTTATTATAAAAGCAATTGAGGGACGAGAATTAAAGTGCTGCTGAAAAATAAAAAGGAGACTTCAAGTGTTTTGTCTTCTTGTTCCGGATCAGCTCTTCATCATGAACAAAAATTTGAAGTTCTGCTAGTTGCTGAATATTGAGTAAAAGTGTGCGTGTTCTTGTGTCTTCGAGACACGAGGAAGAAAAACAATTCTCTCGTTCAGGCCGTGACTATTATACATCAAGAATACAACGGATTGTTTCCACGTGATTGCTAGCACGATCGAAGTGGTGAATATCCGAAAGTTCTCTCTTCTGTTCAACGTTCATTGTTGGTGTGTCTGAACCAGAGGTCTGACACTTGTCGGACTCGAACCGTGGAACATCCGAACCAACTCGTTTCGAAGCGCGCTTCGAGAGGTATTTCGTTTAACTCCCTTTTATGTTTAGATTTTTGATTAAAACGCACGAACAACGCCTTTGGAGAATCATGTGTAAAATATATCTTTGTTTCCGTTGCGTTCATTTCGTTAATTTTTCTTATACATGATTCATGAAACCCCAACAGTGGTATCAGAGCCAACCTTAGGCGTTTTCGTGCGTTTAATTGATTTATAGTTCAAATATGTTTTTTGCGTTCTAATGGCCAATTTATTTTTATTAAGAGAATTGGTTCTCTTACTCAAATGTGGCCTATAGAAGTTGATTGATTTATGTGATAAATTTAATCAACAAAGCAAAAATTAGAACTAAATCAATTTTGAATCAAAAATCCGTAACTTGTTATACTTGATGTTTATATTTTGTAAATGATATACAGAATTTTATGCATGCCTTCCAGAGCTTTAAATTTTGAATTTATGGCTCGTAAGGAAGAGTGGTGATCATGGAAAAATCCCTAATTGTTGTGATTGTTGTATGGATGAATGTATGATGATTACAGGTATTCTTTTTGGGGATGTAATTATTAAATGGAGGCTGCGTCCTTCCTTTTATATTATTTTAATATGTAATTTTAGTATAGTTTAGTATTTCAATTGTTGATGTAAATACTACAAGAGAGGAGGAGCCATTGGAGGAGCCATTAAACCGGTGAGCTCTCTGGGCCCAGTCTTTGAAGAGTTCAAAGATTGAAGAAAAAGTGAAGAGCAGGTCCATATTATTAAAACATTAAAATGGCTAAATGGGTCTTTTTGGCTCGAGACCTATTGAACCATAATTCCATGATCACCACATAGGATAGATGTTTATGTGATATCTATTTATTTATTGTGTTTATGGTATCGTGCATGTTAAACCGGTTAATGTGCAAAGTGAGACCATTAATAACGACTCAAACCTTCTTATTAATAATATTAAGTTGAAACGGGTTTTGGACTCGTGGCCTTCCATCGTCGTGATTTGATCCAATATTATAGTGGTTAACTAACTGGTTATGGATACATAAGGGTTAATTACCATTTATAATATTGGACCACTCCATTATGCATATGATGTTGTAGGGTTGGAGCCAAATGATTTTTAATAACTGTCAGGTGAGGGAATCATTTATGTTTTCAATACTTGCATGAGACGATGGGCTAGACTTAACTATGATCATGATGCTAATAACTGTTAGGTGAGGCTTTCATGGTTTAGAGGCCGAAGTTATGATTGGGACTCGCATATGATGCGTTGAACAAGTTGGTTCACTCATTAAGTTCATAGGACACCAATAACTGTTAGGTGAGGTGAACTTTGGGCTAGTGGGACTCCAATCCCCACTAGTAATCTTTACCCAACAAAGATTACCACTTCCCATCTTAAGGAGTATGGGATTCGAATATAAATTTAGTGGGAGGATCTATTTCATTTAAATGCCAAAATGAAATAGTTACTTTGAAAGATACAACGGCTAACAATTTATTTTCTGCAACAAATATATTATTACTCTGAAAATGGTGACCACAAACCCACTCGCTTCTATACTTGACAAGAATTGTTTGACTGGACTCAATAAGTTTGACTGGACCCAATTTTATTGACTGGGTGAGGAATTTGAGAATTGTTCTTAATTCAGAAAAAATTGGGCATGTGCTTGATGAAAATATGCCAGCCTCCTTTCCTGAGGGTGGGACCCAAGAGGAACGTGTCACTTATGATAAGTGGCATGATGATGACTTAAAAGTTAGGTCATATATGCTTGCTTCGATGAATAATGAATTACAAAAGAAGTATGAATCTATGGAAGATGCTAGGTCAATCATTTTGCATTTAAAGGAATACTTTGATGAGAATGGTCGAACCTCTAGATATGAGATATCTAAGGCATTGTACCGTATGAGGATGGCTGAAGGATCATCAGTTAATGATCATGTTTTGAAAATGATTTGGCACATTGAAGAATTGGCTAGGCTGAATCTCGTTATGGACAATGAGTTAGCTGTGGATTTGATTTTCCAATTTTTACCCGATTCCTTCTTTGGTTTCATCCAAAACTTCCACATGCATAAGATGGAGAAAACTCTTGCTAAGTTACATAACATGCTGGTAGTTTATGAGAAGGAAATGCATAACACGAGGCCAAATGTAGTGGCTATGGCTAAGGCTTCTTCTTCAAGGGGTAAGACTATTTTAAAGAAGAATAAATGGAAGAGGCCTGCCAAACCTGTTGTGCAACCAAAACCCAATATTGATAAAGGGAAATGTCATTATTGTGGCGTCAAAGGGCACTGGAGGAGGAACTGTAGGAGGTACCTCGCGAGCTTGAAGGTCAAGCCCAAGAACCAACCTTATGAAGGTATGGTGTCTATGCTTATTGAAACTAATCTTATGGTTAGTGCTGAATCCAGCTCATGGGTTCTAGATTCTGCTACAACTTCACATATTTGTATGTTTTTGCAGAATCTGGAAATGCTAGGGCGAAATGAGATTGTCCTGATGTTTGCCAATGGAGTAAGAGTTGCTGCATTAGCTATAGGGACTTTTCATTTATGTTTGCCTTCTGGACATGTATTGATTTTAAAGAACTATTTGTATTATAAGAATGCTGTTAAGAACATCATCTCTGTACCTCGTTTGGGTAAAGAGAATTATGAATTTTCTTTTGCTGATGATGTATGTTCTATTTATCATAATAGAATATGTGTTAGTTCTAGCTTATTAACCAACCATCTTTATACCATTACAATGTCCGGTAATGCGATTACCAATGTCAATAAGCAAAATAAAATTGATATAAATGCCATAACTAATAAACGCCCTAGAGACGGTCCAAATAAAAAGTATGTTTGGCATCTCCGATTATGTCATATTGGAGAAGACATAATTAACAAGTTGAGTAATGATGGATACATTGATCCTTCAAATTTTAAGTCATACTCGACATGTGAGGCATGTCTTCTAGGAAAAATGACCAAAGCGACTTTTGTGGGACAAAGTGCGCGAGCTGCTGACATATTAGAATTAATACATATAGATGTATGTGAACCAATTAATGAAACTGTTAGAGGTGGTTATAATTACTTTATTACCTTCACCGATGATCAGTCACGGTATGGTTATTTATACCTCATGAAGTATAAATCTAAATCCTTTGAAAAGTTCAAGGAATTCAAGGCTGAAGTTGAGAAACAAACAGGAAAATGTATTAAGGCTCTTTGATCGGATCGATGAGGTGAATACCTTAGTACTGAATTCCTGGACTATCTTAAAGAGAATGGCATTTTATCACAATGGATACCTCCTGGAGCTTCAGAACATAATGGTGTATCTGAACGAAGAAATCGTACTTTATTAGATATGGTACGATCTATGATGACTTACAGCGATTTGCCAATATCCCTTTGGGGGTATGCCCTTGAGACAGCTGTATATATACTGAATAGAGTGCTGTCCAAATCTGTTCCAACTACGCCTTATGAGATATGGCATAGTAGGAAACCTAGTCTTAATCATATTAAGATTTGGGGTTGTCCAGCTTTCGTGAAAAAGCTAAAAATGGAAAAATTGGAGGCAAGATCTGAACAAGGTTGTTTCATTGGATATCCAAAGGAAACTCTTGGATATTATTTCTATTTTCATTCAAACCAAAGAATTTTGGTATGCAAGCACGCTTTTTTTTTTTAGAATCAGTTCATCCAAGAAAGTGGTGCTGGGCGGAAAATAGTATTACAAGAAGAAAATAATGAAGTGCCAAACAATCGAGTTCAGATACCAATCTCTGATTCAGTGGGAGCTTCTGATACACAACATCTTAGGAGAAGTGCGAGAACGTTTCGCCCACCTACTCGTTATAGACACTTGGTTGATCATATTGAACCATTATTCATTGTGAATGATAGTGATCAACATCCTAAAACCTATGAGGAGGCGATGTTGGACATCGATCCTGGAAAATGGCTAGAAGCCATGAAATCCGAAATGGATTCAATGTATTCCAATGAGGTTTGGACCTTGACTGACCTGCTTGATGGTATTGTACCAATTGGCTGTAAATGGATCTTCAAGAGGAAGATGAATGTTGAAAGTCAAATTGGAATTTACAAAGCACGGCTGGTGGCGAAATGATATCGTCAAAAAGAAAGAATTGATTATAACGAAATTTTCTCACCTGTGGCCATGCTAAAATCCATTCAGATTATGTTGGCTATAGCTGCACACCTTGATTATGAGATATTTCAAATGGATGTCAAAACGGCTTTTTAAAATGGTTTTCTCGAAGAGGACATCTATATAGAGCAGCCACAGGGTTTTGAATCCAATAGTGAAAAACGGAAAGTGTGTAAGCTTAAGAGATCCATTTATGGACTCAAACAAGCCTCCAGAAGTTGGAACATTCGTTTTGATGAGGTAATCAAATCGTTTGGCTTCATCAAAAATCCAGATGAACCTTATGTATACAAGAAGATCAGTGGGAGTGCAATTGCATTTCTAGTTTTGTATGTCGATGATATACTTTTGATTGGAAATGATGTACTAATGATATCTTCGATAAAACTATTCTTGTCACAGAAATTCTCCATGAAAGATTTATGAGAGGCAACCTACATTTTAGGTATCAAGATCTATAGAGATAGATCAAGACGATTGATTGGCCTCTCACAATCTACGTACATAGACAAAGTGTTAACACGGTTTAACATGCAATGTTCCAAGAGAGGATTATTGCCTTTTAGGCAAGGGATCCGTCTTTCTAAGGAGATGTGTCCTAACACTCCTGAAGAAAGAGAGCGGATGGTGAAGATACCATATGCATCCGCTATTGGAAGCATAATGTATGCTATACTATGTACTAGACTTGATATTGCGCATGCTGTAAGTATTACTAGCAAATATCAATCTAATCCAGGAGAAGAGCACTAGATAGCAGTCAAAAATATTCTTAAGTACTTGCGAAGGACTAAAGATTTATTCTTGATATATGGAGAAGGAGAATTTAAAGTTGTAGCTTATACTGATTCCGATTTTCAATCGGATCCTAATGATTATAAGTCTATATCTGGGTTTGTCTTTACATTCAATGGTGGTGCAGTTAGTTGGAAAAGTTTCAAACAAAGCATAACTGTTGATTCCACCACTGAGGCAGAGTATGTAGCTGCTTCTGAAGTAGCAAAAGAAGCTGCTTGGATGAAGAAGTTTATTTCTGAACTTGGAGTAGTTCTTTCAATTGAGCAACCGATTACATTGTTTTATGACAACAATGGGGCGATAGCTCAAGCTAAGGAACCAAGGTCTCACCAGAAGTCCAAGCATATTGAGAGACGCTTCCATCTCATCAGAGAAATTGTTGGGAGAGGTGATATCGCCTTGCAGAAAATTGCCTCAGCAGAAAACGTGGCAGATCCCTTCACTAAGGCCTTACCTCAGTCTTCTTTTGAAAGACATATTGACAAAATGGGTTTGAGGTACCAGACAAGTTGGCTTTAGTGCAAGTGGGAGATTGTTGGATGTATGCCCTAAAGCTACTATGTAATGGTTACATATTAGGGATTTCGGTTGTACTTTCATTATTATTATTTAATTAATGGAATGACGTATTCATTCATTTGTCCAATTATTTTATATTGTGAATGATTCCATAAGATCAATTGCAACTAGACCTATTCTTGAGACGTCAAGAATATATGTGACGGGTTTATAGTTAGACTAAATCTTTAAATCATTCTCGGTCGATGGATTATTGAGTGGATATTAATAATCTTGTTGAGACCGGTGTGTTCTTAACTTCGCCATTAAGTATTGGATACTTAAGGGAATGATGAGTCACATGTCATTGGGTATTATGATGCCTAAGTTAGAACACAGGTGTTTGTATTAGACAAATTCACTGAACGTGACGCATATGGAACGATTAGCGACATGGAAGCTTTTAGCATGGTAAATGTCTAATTGTTCATGCTTTGGTCTTGTGTAAATAATCCTTAGATCTGAGGCACAGTGTTAACTTGTGTATTGAACAACTATGGTTCACGGGTGCACATAATGCCGGGTCGTCGATCCGTCTTTATACCTGATGGTCATAGTTTGTTCATATACGAAGTTACATGTGTGCGCAATACGGAATCTGTCTCCTTGTTATATGTAAGGTATGATAATGATGTCCTATGCGATCTAATTGTGACATTGCATTGAAATCCTTGGCTGGGGTTGTAACCGAGAATAAATTGTTTATGTTTCGAATAAAATGCATGTCAATTAGATTTGTGCATATGATCGAATTAATGACTTGACTAATATTCCATGGTCTTTGTTTGATAGGGACATAGTAAGACAGAGGGATTGAATTACACTGTAGCCAAAGCTGACATGCTCATTATGTTCTTAAAATATTCACACTATCTGGGTAGCTATAACATATTGCTAGATGTCAATCATGGCTTGTAAGACCCAAAGATTAATCGGGACAATTAATTCTTGTGGAAGTACTAATGCGTTAGTACAAGTCTTACTACCAGCTTAGTGATGAACCTAGGAATGTCATACACCATAAACAATTAGGATAACGTGGAACAAGAGAGAGATATAATTGCAAATGTGTTTGCAATTATTGCAATCGAATTGTGTCGATTTGAAATTAAATTAAATGAGATTTAATTTAATTTGTATTATAGTCACAAGCCTATTTGCATATGATGCACACGCATTCTCAAAGTGGATACATGTTAATGTATTCTAATTGTACATATAAAATTATGTTCTTTTTATTTTTTTAAAAAGGGAATTGATTAATTAATTAAATATATTCATTTAATTAATTAATTAATTAATTAATTAAAAATAATAATTAAAGCTTCATGCATGTGCACGAATTTGTGCACATGCACGAAGCGTAATGGTCACCGGTTGCTGACCATTATGCACGAAGCATGGATGGTCAACAACCGCCGACCATCATGCCAAGATCGTGCATGAGCGGTTGCTCATGCACGATCGTCTGCTATGGACGATCAGCAACGGTTGCTGATCGTCCATCGATTAGCAACCGTTGCTGGTCGGTTTTATTATAAAAGCAATTGAGGGACGAGAGTTAAAGTGCTGCTGAAAAATAAAAATGAGACTTCAAGTGTTTTGTCTTCTTGTTCTGGATCAGCTCTTAACCATGAACAAAAATTTGAAGTTCTGCTAGTTGCTGAATATTGAGTAAAAGTGTGCGTGTGTTCTTGTGTCTTCGAGACACGAGGAAGAAAAACAATTCTCTCATTTGGGCCGCGACTATTATACATCAAGAATACAACGGATTGTTTCCATGTGATTGCTAGCACGATCGAAGTGGTGAATATCCGAAAGTTCTCTCTTCTGTTCAACCTTCGTTGTTGGTGTGTCTGAACTAGAGGTTTGACACTTGTGGGACTCGAACTGTGGAACATCCGAACCAACTCGTTTCAAAGCGCGGTTCAAGAGGTATTTCATTTAACTCCCTTTTATGTTTAGATTTTTGATTAAAACGCACGAACAACGCTTTAGGAGAATCATGTGTAAAATATATCTTTGTTTCCGTTGCGTTCATTTCGTTAATTTTTCTTATACATGATTCATGAAACCCCAACATACAGTTGATCAATTCAAATAGTAAGAACTAGTGCGCTTCACTTGGCAGATGCGAAAAGCACTTCTATGCAATACTTTGTCAATCCATCTCATGGAATTAAGCTTATGTTCTTATTAATTGATTCTCTTTCCTAAAACCTTTTACCTGTTTTCCCTTTAAACTTCCAAACTGCTAACTGTCGAGCTTGTTTCTAGGAAACTCCATACACACACACACACAAATATATATTATAGTAACACTATTATTCTGATGGATGTAGTATAGTGGAAACCAATACCAAACTTGTAAATGGACAGAAGACAGCTTCATTATGCCCCAAAAATTGTGGCAAGAAAACCCTTCAAAGAGTCTCAAAACCTCTCATTATTATGCCATGCCTTTTCTTATGTCTTTTTATTCAAATGCACGACCGCCTCAGGAATAACATCATTCTACCATTTGAAAATAACAGTCTTAATGAGGCTAAGAACAATTCAAAATAAAATTTCCCTCCAGGGATTTTGTCACTTGATTTGTCGGAAGAGAAATTCCACCGGGTGCCTCCTGAAGTCGAGAGGGATGGACTTTCCCCAGGACTCGGGATTCAAGGGACTAGTCTGTTCATATATAGCCGCTATGATAACCGCATCCACACATGGATAACGGATGAGTATGAGAGAGGAGGATCATGGACAAAATGGTTCAATGTTGATTGCGTACATGTCTCTAGGCATGCTACCCCCTCGTGTACACAAGGAGCGGAAAAATCGTTTTTTTGATAAAAGCGGACCGGGTGATTCTATTCAATCCGGAGGATAATACTTGCAAAGATTATCCCATAGGGGATTGCTTTTTCACCATCGAATATGCTATCTATTTGGAAACTCTTATTTCTCCCTATCTTGACAGCGAGCCATCAAGAATCTGGAGCCTTTAAGGTGTCATGTGATGCAAGGATTTGATTTTTTTAATAGTTAAGGGTTCTAAATTATATTAGTATACATCGATATGTATAATGCTATGTCAACATGTCGCATGATATAAATTTTCACACTAGATTTTCTGCTTGTTTCGAATTTAGATAGCAATTTTCCGATTGTCTTCATAATCAGGAAGTGAGCTCCATCATATGAAAATGACTATAGCTAATTGTTGTTGTTTAGAAAACCTCTCCGAAATGATAAAATTATGCATAACAGAAGAACATTGCACGCATTACATACCCCAAATTTTGAATTCGTACGGCAAGATTTTCTTTGCTTGAGACGGATCGCTTCTTACTAATGAAATCAAGGAATTCCTCAGTCTGCACATCTTGTTTGAAAGAAGTATCCAAAAAGTCACATAGATAAGAAATTATCTCCTCGCTAGGCACCCTAGAGTTTATGTGAATACCCTATGGTGAACCGTACAGTGATGTATACGCTAAATGCCCCCAAACCCAACCCAAAAACACATTGTGGCCACGATCTCGGTCGCACATGCAGAGAGAGAGAGAGAGAGAAGAGAGAGAGAGAGAGAGAGAGAGATTTGCTTCATGGTAGTTGTGAGATAACCAAGCCCAGTAAAAACCAAACAACTTCACACATGTTCTGAGATCATCAAATTCCATAAAAAGGTAGCATGCCCCCCAAAACTCCACCATTGAAATAATAAGGCTAAGATTTTAACATCGCCTTTCACTGATATAGTGCCTATGCATATTGTACTTCTCATTTCTATGCTTAGCAAACAATCTCATGTACCCTCTAGGAGGGAAGCTAACAAGGTAAGCCTCGCCAACAGCTAGGTAATTAGCCTCACCAAGCAAGGCAAGGCTCGCCGGTGGCGAAGGGAAGCCTGGGCGAGACCCGCCTATCCACTAGCGAGGCGAGCTTCTAAGGAGCTCATTTGGACCTCGTCTAGCCGGTCGCCGGCGATCGACGGGGGTGGCGGCGGTTGAAGAAGAAGAAAGAGAGAAGAAGATCAAGAAAGAAGAAAGAAAAGAGAGAAAATAGGTTGGTTGATTCTAGAATTGTTCTTGAGAACAAAGAATCAATTTTTTTTTTTACTTCTCGATTCTGTTCCAAATTTAGTTCCAAGTACAAAAAAAATAGAAATTTGTTCCTGAAAACAAAAAATTTACCAAACGAATTTCTGTTCCAAATGTACTCTCATTAACAAAAATTTTACCAAATGAATTTATATTTTAAATTTACTCCAGGGAATAAAAGAGTAGAAATTATTACCGATTGGCAAGTTGCCAAGCGAGCCTTAGCCTCACTAGTAATATCACATATATCTATGATAAATTTATCCTAAATTATTGATACATTTATGATAAATTTACTTTTCATTAATTTCTGTTAAATTTTTATCATTAAATTGTCAAGTTGAAAGATACGTAGTAATTGGCAAGTGTGACAATTTGAGATTCCACCCTTTGTTTTTCACGGTATACAAATTTATGTTTTTTTTGTGATATTAATATAATTTAATGAAAATTAATTGATGGTAAATTTATCACAAATGACTAGTTTGAAGCTTGTGCTAGCAAAAATATTAATTTGTAGTAAAATTGTTATAGGTGTAACAATTAAGAATTTTTAATATTCAAAATATTAGTTTTTCGTAAATTTGTCACCGGTATACAATTTGGAATTCTTAGTGATCTAAACTCTTAACTTTATTATACACAATGCAATAAGTGTGCTCAATCATTTGGAAATGAGAAAATATTCGGTGTTATCGTAATTACACATTAATGGCCGATGAGCATCGTTCGACTCGAATTTACTTAAAAAATCAACACGTGTCCATTGATCTAGTGTCGAATTAAAAAAAAAAAAAAAAAAAAAAAACTCAAAAATCTCCCGACGGATGGCTAGGATGCGACGGTCCCGTAAGCTCCGACATGTCGCAGCTTTAAAGACGAAATCTCTTTTTATCCTTTCCCTCTTCGGATGTACCCAAATTTTTTTTTACAAGAATAATCTTTAAATGTCGCAGCAACTAATAATTTTTTTGGCATATATGGTAACTTCCTATATGAAAGAAGCGATACCCACATAATTTTCAAGAGATGATAGTTAGCAACTTCACAATTTTTCTCAGATGAGTACTTGAGAATAATCACCTTTCAATTCCATGGAATTTATGTGCGACATGTCCTATTGAGCCATACAATCCTCAGATCATACATGGATCTGCATTTCCCTTCAAGCTTTCGCTGAGACCAATACATCAAGCTGAGAGCAGAATCCATTTTCTTTGGTAAACTAGGATTTAATTCCATCATAAATTCAGCCAAACATCACATCCGCAAGGAACCATTCTGTTAAGGGAAATGCCCATCGCAAACACACGATGTTCGACACAAAAACGACTATGGGATTACACGAAACATCTCCGAGAAAGAATGAGATGATCACAAACAACTGGGAACCAATGAATGACTTTGCATCTTTCCGAGTTTCGAAAGTATACAGCATTGTCCATTCATGGAAAAGCTACGTTAACATCAACTAATCATCATTTTCTTGAAAGTCAGGATCATCCGTCGGCTTCTCACTTTCAGAATCACTCAAGACATATGTCGTCTGCTTTCGGTTCACCCTCTGAGGCCTTCGTTTCGGAGGGGCCACCTCAACCACGTCTTCACCATCATTAGACATAGGATTGGATGACATTTCCTCACTTGTGGAACTGTCTGCCTTACCTTCCTTTCCCAGTAGAGAACTGCTTATTGAAAGGAGATGCTCTCATCTTTCGTACTTTCTTTTCTTCGCAGCAGCAGATGGTTTTCTGCCTCCTTTCTTCTTTGCCACCTCTGCTTCAGAGTCCACTGTCTCGTAGTCATCATCTCCACTGTCATTACTATTTTCTTCCTCTGAAATCTCGGAGAGAATGACCGAGGGCTTCTTCCTTGTGGCAGCCCTTTTACTGGGTTCTTTCACCTTGACTGGTATTTCAGGCACTTTGTCCTCTATAGCTGCATTGCATGGAAATGTGTTAAACTTTGGGCAAATGTGGCACATGATCCCAATGCAACAGATGCTCCTTAATCTTCACTATCTAATGTACCCAGTATCTTTACAAATGGAATTGACTTTTAAGTCGAGCAAACAAAAGTCAACTCAAATTAGTTTGAAATCCGACACGTTGACGTGCTGTCGAATACCCTGAAAAAAAGAAAAGAAAAGAAACCTTCCACGATGGCCAGGTGAAAAGGTCCCCCTAAGCTCCAACATCATCAGTTTTAAATGCATGCCTGCGAAAGATTCAAATGGCCCGTCAAAAGACCCGTGCTTGCTTGACTTTCCCCTCTTTTCAAGTTGCTTCCCAAAACTATTGTCCTTCCATTCTACCGTTCCTTGATTTTATGTTTTCACTTCAAAAGAAGAAATTTCCTATTAGAAAAATCACAATTCAAAGAAAAATACAAATTTCATCCAAATATTGAAATTGATTTATAAGTTAAAGACCAATTTTAACTATGTAATCCAAGTGTGTATGTGAGAATTCTCATCTTTTCGAATTATATGGCAACCTAGATAAATTCACATTAACATGCAATTTAAAAAATTCTCAATAATTATGACCAAATCTCATAGGTTTGCTTTTCATTCCTCTATCCACTAATGTAAGCTAATTATCCAACTAAAAATCAATAGGACTTTTCTCGATTTGTAATATAAGGCTGGGCTAAAGGTAAGATAACGGTAATTTTAAAATCAAATCACCCATCAACACGTTGATTTTTAGGATCTAATTAAAGCCAATGTCACTATTTAATTTCACTCCTTCAAGATCATTTTTCTGATAATTTTAAACTCAAATTTGATCGTAAAATTCCTTCTTTCTTTTCCTTTTTTTTTTCCTTTTTTTCTTTTTTAATTACTTTATGGTAGAGTTTCTCCCAAAGTCCCTGATAATATAACATTAAAATTTCCAACCCATTGAGTGAGCCTAGGTTGCCTCCCAAGAGTGTCACAGATTTCAAGAAAAGCATCAATGTGAGTGTTTTGATCATCGCTTGGTAGCCCACTAAATTGCACCGATTGTTGAAGTATTTGAATGAATGATGGCTTGATCTCAAAGTTGTTTACTTGAATTGCAAGTCATACTTGATGTGGTGCCTTGAACTGTTGGCGCAACATAATCTCTTAAGAGTCTGTGGATTTTCATTCTCCCAATTTGCCATCTTCTTAGCATAATTTCTCTGTTCTCTCAGTTGCCTTTTGAATGTATACTCGATTTCTGGATCAAGCTCAGCAAGTTTCCCTTGTTGGCTACATGTCATAAACCGATGTATACCCTGAAAAATAAAACAAAACGAAAGCTAAATTAAACTTATAATTATCTAGTATCAATATTAATTAGTATTAAACAAACGATCCTCGGCAACGGCACCAAAAATTTGTTCGTAAAATTCTAAACGTAAGTGAACGTGTCGAGCAAGTAATATAATAATAAGAAAGAGTATCGTCCCACGGAGATTGATAATTAATAAACTAATTAAATACTAAAATAGATTAATTCTAAAATTTATCTAACAGATCAAAATATAATTGAGAATAAATTAAAAATAAAATTTGGAAACTAAGTGCAGTAAATTAATTAGATAAATATGTTAAAGCGTTCGATTTCACCATAACCACTACATATGAATTTCAGATTGTTATGAGTACAAGAACAAATCAAACATGTGATAGCGGAATTTCCTAATCTATTTACTATCTTTATCTCTAAGTATATCAAACATACTTAGTTTATTAATTCAATATATCTCTATGTGAATTAAAATAAACATAAATGCATTAAAAACTATGAATATTCTCGACTTAGTTTTTTATATCACCTTATCACCGAAAGTTACACAAATAATGCAGTATATCTCTATTCACGTTTAATTTATGGTTATATATTATATTTAGCAATTGCATATTATTACTTTTTGATCTCAAACATGCACATCAGATTATTCAAGTGATAATTTATAACTCGCATGAATGAAATCAATTGCAAAATGTAAAAATCGTGAAATTCACATCATAATGGTTAGGCTACATCGTAGCCTTAACAAAAGAAAATTAGAACATAGTAGAAGAATAAATAAAAATATAAGTCAAATCTAGCATCTCAAATCAAAGAATAAAAATTCTGTCATCACTTTTGTCTTCTCTTCAAAATACTTGAAAAACTCTCAGAATAATGAAAAACGATCTAACAAAAACATAATTGCTCTCTCTAGCTCTCAATGTTCTCCTATTTATAGGATATATCCAATATCCTTATCTCCAAGCAATTGCGCACAAAATCGTAGTAAATAAGAGAATTTGATTTGATATCTATTTGGCGGTCAGAATAAAATTCGGAAGAGAATATGATTTATCCTATTTTACATTTCGTGCTTGGTTTGGATAAAGTTGGATATAAGGGGATATAAGCCGGATAAAATTATCCCATGGGAAAAGTGAAATAAATGTGGATAAGATTTCTAATGTCCATAATAGGAAAGTTATTTTTCTCAAATAACAAATTTATTAAATTAACAAAAGTAAAATTATATTTCAATATAAATAATATTTGAATTCTAATTTAAGAAATAAAAAATAAAAAATAATTTTTTTAATTTAATCTTATTTTAAATCATATATTTAACTTTAATTCTATCTTATAATAAACATTCAATCTATCAATTAAATATTTATATTGATTATATATTTTAGGTATGTTTATATTTTAGGTATGTTGGTACAATTTACGATTTGATAAAATTTTATTGAAGAATGGTAAAAGGGGAAAAGATAAATAATAAAGAAAATAATTTAAAAAAAGAGGAAAAAGATAAAAAGATAAAAATAAATTAAGGAATAGTATCACGGAGATTTTCACCATCTCCGTTTATAAACTTTTAGGTTCATTCACAATGATATGCCATTTATATTTTTTTAAAAAATGTATATAATATGATGTAAATATATCTAAGTTTAATACTGCGATTCACCGAACAGTTGATATGATATAGAAAAATTCTAAAATTTAATATCCTATCATATTCAATCCCATCCTAGTTAGAAATCCAGACGACCAAACGTATCTTAAGGAATAAAATCATGGATTCCATAATTTGATATCCATCTTACATTGCTTTTTTATTTGAATTCTTGATTTTTGTTATTTTTTTCTTATCTTCTCCATATCTCATTATTCTGTATAAAAAAGGAAAATTCGAATAATAAGAAGGAAATCCAAATATTTTCTTATAGATATTGTATTATTTGTTGTCTAAAATAGGTAAAATAACTCTATTTTTATAAAGTTATGAAAAAATAAGTTACAAGAACAAAATGTTATCCCCATCCTCGAACGAAGGTCAATGACCTTGGGTTGACATAGGCGATGGCATTATGAGGCTCACAAAGGCATGATGGAGATGGAGGCCACACAACAGAGCGGATGGCTAGCTATTGCAAGCCTAGGTTTTAAGTGTGCTCACGGTAGAACAAGAATATGGCAAAGAGAAATTAAGGAAAAAGAAAAGGAAAAAAAAACAGAAGGAAACAAGAATAAAAAAATTGAAAAGAAAGTAGGTAAAACCCATATTAGCCATTTATTAAAATTGACCAATGTATCAATCATTTAAAGTGATAAATTTAAGGTTTAAATGTTCCCTTAACTTTAGATAATCACAATCATTTTGGGATATAGCCAATATTTTGATGGAGCTAAAAGCCTTGACCGCCCTTAGATACTCGTAGTGATTTATTTTGCTTTAGCTTCATGTTTAAGGTAGATATGAGTAAAATCATTGTTTCATATGCTACTTGAGAAAAATTTAATTTTTACAAAAGAAAACTTACACGAATGAATTTTGAACTTTAAATTCAATGTACAATATTATTCATGAACTTTTAATTCATTTAACATAGTCTCTAAACTTTAGTCCAATGTGTAATGTCAATTATGAACTTTTAACTTGTTTGATTTGATTTTGAACTTTTAAATATTTTATATAAATTTGAGATTACGTTGAATATATATCAATATCTCAGAAATCATATTTAACAGGCGCCAATATCTAGGGTTCGGGAAACGCAACCCCACATGCCCGCTCGCTCTCTCTCGCTTCCCTCCGCCTTACCACCTCCGCCCAGCTGCCGGACTCCACCGCGCGACCGCCGCGTACGCCGGCGACCCCCGGGCGCCTCCGCCCGGCTCCGTCGACGGCCTCGTGAGCTCTCGAGAAAGCCACGCCTACGGCCAATAGCCGACCCAATCGACGTCAACCGAGAATTTCCCGAGTAAAAGAACGCTTCTTTTGACTCTTGAATTATCGTTGTTATTGCGTGGCTTTTACTGAACACTTGATAACTCAAAACCTTGCCGATGAACAGGCTGCTGTGGCTATTTGCCGAAACTAATGGCTGAAAGTTTGCCCGAAGAGATTCTCGGTCGGAGCGGTGCTCATCTTGCAATGACCAAGCGAGGGGGTAAAAAGGACATGCGGCTTGCCACGCCAGGAGGACGAGTTTGGAGTTTAATCTCCCATGATCTGTGTACCCCTCAGGTCTTTCCTCTCATATTTAATTGGAGAGATAAATAAAGTCTGAAAAAATTCGAGCTCCGAACCTTTATAATTATGTGAGAATTTGTAAAACCAAAGTAAAAATATCGGATTAAATGTGAGGTGATGTGTTAAAATACTTATATAATAAAATTAGACTTTCATTTGATAGTTTAAACTTTTAGAATGGTCGGCTATGATTTCTAAAAATCTAACAAGCTATGATGAGCATTATGTGATTGTGTTGTCGTTTTGTTAACTAATTGAAATTTTTGGGGAAAACAGGTTTGTTTAATAAAATTTGACTTTCCAAACTCATTCTCACATTGGATTTTCTTTTGTAATAGTGAGAGAGAGGGAGGGGTACTCGTGTAAGAAGTTGTTTTTGAACGGTGACTGAATGAATTCTTACCTTAGCAATTTTACTTACATGAGTTAATATCTTCACAAAGTATATCAAACCCAGAAGAATAACCTTGTGAATTGTTTGAGGGCAAATCACAATATAATTACAAACAAACCTTATCCCACGTCAAAGGTACAAATTCTACACCCTTCTTGTGATCTCGAGCCCCACTAATGTGATCTAATTGCGATGCTCAATTCAAATGATGCACAATAATCAATTGCAAAACGTAAAAATCGTGAAATTCACATCATAATGGTTAGGCTACATCGTAGCCTTAACAAAAGAAAATTAGAACATAGTAGAAGAATAAATAAAAATATAAATCCTATCTAGTATCTCGAATTAAAGAATAAAAATTATGTCATCACTTTTGTCTTCTCTTCAAAATATTTGAAAAACTCTCAGAATAATGAAAAACGATCTAACAAAAACATAATTGCTCTCTCTGGCTCTCAATGTTCTCCTATTTATAGGATATATCCAATATCATTATCTCCAAGCAATTGTGCACAAAATCGTAGTAAATAAGAGAATTTGATTTGATATCTATCTTCTAATGCTTGCAGGTAACATTAGACTGCGTTTGGTGGTCAGGATAAATTTCAGGAGAGAATATGATTTATCCTATTTTACATTTAGTGCTTGGTTATGATAAAGTTGGATATAAGGGGATATAAGCCGAATAAAATTATCCCATGGGGAAAGTGAAATAAATGTGGATAAGATTTCTAAGGTCCATAATAGGAAAGTTATTTTTCTTAAATAACAAATTTATTAAATTAACAAAAGTAAAATTATATTTCAATATAAATAATATTTGAATTCTAATTTAAGAAATAAAAAGTAAAAAATATTTTATTAATTTAATCTTATTTTAAATCATATATTTAACTTTAATTCTATCTTATAATAAACATTCAATCTATCAATTAAATATTTATATTGATTATATATTTTAGGTATTTTTATATTTTAGGTATGTTGGTACAGTTTCCGATTTGATAAAATTTTATTGAAGAATGGTAAAAGGGGAAAAGAGAAATAATAAAGAAAATAATTTAAAAAAGAGGAAAAAGATAAAAAGATAAAAATAAATTAAGGAATAGTATCACGGAGATTTTCACCATCTCCGTTTATAAACTTTTAGATTCATTCACAATGATATGCCGTTTATATTAAAAAAAAAAGTATATATGATATGATGTAAATATATTTGAGTTTAATACGTGATTCACTAAACAGTGGATATGATATAGAAAAATTCTAAAATTTCATATCCTATCATATTCAATCCTATCATAGTTAGAAATCCAAACGACCAAACATATCCTTAAGGAATAAAATCATGGATTCCCTAATTTGATATCCATCTTTTTTTTTTTTTTTTTTTTTTTGGTAAAGGTAAGATATAATTTGATATCCATCTTCCATTGCTTTTTTATTTGAATTCTTGATTTTTGTTATTTTTTTTCTTATCTTCTCTATATCTCATTATTCAAGTATAAAAAAGGAAAATTCGAATAATCGAAAGAAATTAAAATATTTTTTTTTTATAGATATTGCATTATTTGTTGCATAAAATGGGTAAAATAACTCTATTTTTATAAAGTTATGAAAAAAATAAGTTACAAGAACAAAATGTTATCCCCATCCTCAAACGAAGGTCAATGACCTCAGGTTGACATAGGCGATGGCATTGCGAGGCTCACAAAGGCATGATGGAGATGGAGGCCACACAACAGAGCGGATGGCTAGCTATTGCAAGCCTAGGTTTTAAGTGTGCTCACGGTAGAACAAGAGGATGGCAAAGAGAAATTAAGGAAAAAGGAAAGGAAAAAAAGAGAGAAGGAAACAAGAATAAAAAATTGAAAAGAAAGTAGGTAAAACCCATATTAGCCATTTATTAAAATTGACCAATGTATCAATCATTTAAAGTGATAAATTTAAGGTTTAAACGTTCCCTTAACTTTAGATAATCACTATCATTTTGGGATATAGCCAATATTTTGATGGAGCTAAAAGCCTTGACCGCCCTTAGACATTGGTAGTAATTTATTTTGCTTTAGCTTCATGTTTAAGGTAGATATGAGTAAAATCATTGTTTCATATGCTACTTGAGAAAACTTTAATTTTTACAAAAGAAAAGTTACACAAATGAATTCTAAACTTTAAATTCAATGTACAATATTATTCTTGAACTTTTAATTCATTTAACATAGTCTCTAAACTTTAGTCAAATGTGTAATGTCAATTATGAACTTTTAACTTGTTTGATTTGATTTTGAACTTTTAAATATTATATATAAATTAGAGATTATGTTGAATATATATCGATATCTCGGAAATCATATTTAACAGGCGCCAATTTCTAGGGTTCGGGAAACGCAACCCCACCCGCCCGCTCGCTCTCTCTCGCTTCCCTCCGCCTTACCTCCTCCGCCCAGCTGCCGGACTCCACCGCGAGACCGCCGCGTACGCCGGCGACCCCCCCGGCCTCCTCCGCCCGGCTCCGTCGACGGCCTCGTGAGCTCTCGAGAAAGCCACGCCTACGGCCAATAGCCGACCCAATTGACCTCAACCGAGAATTTCCCGAGTAAAAAAACGCTTCTTTTGACTCTTGAATTATCGTTGTTATTGCGTGGCTTTTACTGAACACTTGTTACTCCAAACCTTGCCGATGAACAGGCTGCTGTGGCTATTTGCCGAAACTAATGGCTGAAAGTTTGCCCGAAGATATTCTCATCGACATACTCTTGAGGGTTCCGGCCGAGTCGTTGGTGCGATTCAAAGTCGTCTGCAAACGGTGGCGGTCTCTAATCTCTGACCCAGGCTTCGCCAAGTCGCATCTGCACAGGCTCAAGGCAGAGGATTTAATTCCTAGGCAGAGAATTATCATCGGCGGCAACCAGACCATAGATTACAAAACCCTCGACGCCAATGAGGGTTGTGTGGCGGTACCACATAAGATTAAAACGATCAAATCTGACAGCAATGACGGCAATTGGCAGATCGTGGGTTCCTGTGATGGCCTGGTTTGTTTTCTTGTCTCTGGCATTTTTCTCATATATAACCCGACCACCAGGGAATATAGGGAGGTGCCCTCTTCCGATCTTGAGGAAGATTGTGAGTTTCTTGACCATAACAATGAGTCATTCTATGGACTCGGATATGACCCTCGATCTGATGACTACAAAATAGTGGAAGGCATCCATGAATATTTCAATCAATTTTGGGGGGCGGCAATATTTTCGCTTAAGTCCGGTTCTTGGAGAAGGATATATTTCCTGATCGAAGAAATCGAAGAAATTGAAGATATCGGTTTCGATGTTTGTGGCAACGGAGTTTATTGGAAGGGGGCCTTACACTGGCACGTCTATGGGCCGTGGGGCGACACTGGGATTTTGTCACTTGATTTGTCGGAAGAGAAATTCCACCGGGTGCTTTCGGCTCCTGAAGTCGAAAGGGATGGACTCATGAATCTCGGGATTCACGGGACTAGTCTGTTCATATATAGCAGCTATGTTAACCACATCCACACATGGATAACGGATGAGTATGGGAGAGGAGGTTCATGGACAAAATGGTTCAGCGTTGATTGGACAAATTGGTTCAGTGTTGATTGCCTAGCTGTTCCTAAGGTTTCTATCCCCCTCATGTGCACAAGGAGCGGAAAAATCGTTTTTTTGATAAATAGAGACCAGCTGATTCTGTTCAATCCAGAGGATAACACTTACAAAGATTATCCCTACAAAGATTATCCGTACAGCGTTTTCTTCATCGAATATGCTATCTATTTGGAAACTCTTATTTCCCCCTATCTATCTTGACGGTGAGCCATCAAGAATCTGGAGCGTTGTCATGTGATGCAAGGATTTTCTTAATAGCTAAGGGTTCTAAATTATATTAGTATACATTGATATGTATAACTCTATGTCAATATGTCGCATGATATAAATTTTTATATATTTAGGAAATTCTTGCATTCATCGATACTCTATTGACTTCTTCACGATTATCATACTTATCTTTAAGATCTATGGGCATGTAGATCTGTTGCTGTGATGTATGATCGTTGGTTTACTGTAATGATGAAATGCTTTTCAAATTTGTTTATCTCAATGTTGCTTCATTAGAGCTAATATTAAAGAATCGTGGAAGTGGATTGAACTATCTATCTAATTATGTTGCGTCATGTAGTCAGTAGGGACCAACTTAAAATTACTGCAAGTTTTGACCGTGGATGCTGGGATGTTAATTTATGGTCTGATGATGGTCATAATAACCCAGAAAATGCTGCATATATCACTAGCAAGTATCAAAAGAAACTGTATGGAATAAGAAATTCTTTTTCCCTAGATCATTGCCAACAATGTCTTAAAAGAATTTCCTTGAAAAATTCATGATTGAGAAGATTATTATGGCATAACCCCTATTTGTGGTTAATGTGTGACGTAATTATTCATCTTTCGAGGTACAAGCAATTATAGTTCATGCCACAAATAACTACTTTGCAACAGCATATCTCGATAATACATGGTGCTTTTACGAGTTTTCAACTGGTTTATGTCTTACTCAAGTTTTGGAAATCTCTCTCTCTAAGAGGGCGTGAGTGCACGCAATTTTACACGAACATCGACACTAGTCATATATTGGTTGTATTATTTGTTATGGTTTTCCAGGAAAAAAAAGAAAAAAGATTTATATATAATGATTGAGCAAAAAAAGTGCGAGGCTCCTTCAAAAGCTGCATTTGCTTTGCACTTATTGTGCTTTTTCAACTCATATATACATATCAACACATATATTATAGTTCAAAAAAAAGGCTGAAGACTTCTGGTTACATCAAGATGTTTCTCGCCTAAATAGTCTAAGCATAACTTCCCTTAACTTTAAAATTCATTACCCGAGTATATTTGATATTATGAGAACATTGCTTGAAGCTTTAGGATAGTTTTACTATTGCTGCAATTTTTATTAGGTCATAATGCTGAATTGCTTTTGATTATGAATGGTTCAATTGAAACTAGGCAAATTGCTGATACGGTTTTCTTGTATAGTTATTCTGACTTAAAATAGATAAATAATATTTTCTTTTTTAAAGAAAAAAACTTGTGAAGTTACATGGGTAGCACAGCTTGTTTTATGCATTCTGGAGAGGGGGAAGGCCGAGTTTCTCTTCCTTTGTATATGTTGTGAGAAACTTAGGTGGAGCCTCCGATATATTAGTGCAACTGCTTAAATAATAATCTATGACTAAGATATTGGTGTTTCGTTTGTTGGAAAAGAGAAACTAACCAATTTCAATATCAGTACAACATTAATTTAGCCGGCTACCCCTCTGGATGGAGTTTGATTGCCGATGTTTAGTGTGACATCCCAATTTTCCAATTCTATTTTCAGTAAATTGAGACGGGCATTTCGTTGGCACGCATATAATTATTTTCCTTGAGTCGGCCACTCATATGAAAACTAGTCTATCGGGTGAAGCTGTTAAGAGTTTCTAATGCATCAGACTCGAGAATTTGACCAGGAAGCGACCTTTCGACCGAGCTAATCTGCAAGGGTCATTACGACACGATTAAAATCGATTAGAGATCAAAGATAGGTCGACTCGACAGAGGCATGTGATCAGGTGTGGGTGATTCCACCAGATTGCACAATTCTGGTCGATTGGCACTGGACCGACTCTTCTATCGATTGGGTACCCTGTGTTCGTATTTGAAATCTTGAGATTACCTCGACAACCGAAAGTCGCCAATGTTTCAAAGATGTACATTGTGGCTTGAGGTGATCAACCACAGGTCAAATGTATGAAAATTTCTAAAGGCTACCTGGTAGGTTGGGTCGCGCTAGTATCGTGCCAAAGTGAAATTAACCGTGGAATTGAGATCGAATTTAGAAATTGGAAGTCTGGGTGTGTCACAAATCATTTTAGGATCATTGGCTTATCTTTAGAAGATTTTTCATGCAATCCGAGTTTTTTAGCAATTAAATCAGAGAATGACTAATTTGGCCCGAGAAATTAGTAGATCCGCATTTGGTCTTGCTTTTGGGACTTAAGTTGGTTCTATGGACAAGTGAAGATGTGAATTGAAATGTGGTGACATTATATTAATTTTATGGACTTCAATTTGGACTCAATTGGAAGTGAATTGATGATAATTGAAGAATTTGATGCACAAGAATTGGACCCCAACGGAAAAGTAAATTACAACCATTGGGAAATGTTGTGGGAGGTTTAGAGATAGTGGGGTATGACATGAGATGATGTCATGGTGGTTGAGGCCAAGGGTTGAGATTGTGACACGTGGACGGTGGAGATTTGCTCTTGGAAAGGTGACCTATCACCATCATCTTCCTCCTTGAATCATGGGGGCTTGTCTTGGGACTTGAGGATGAGAGAGGGAGGAGGCCGACCGGACCAGCAGCTCGCCGGCCGCCCGCCTGCTCGCCATGGTCGCGGTCGCGGTCGCCGCTCGCCGCAAGCCCGTCGCCGCCTCACGCCGCCGTCGCTGCGCCGCCTTCACCGCTCGCCTTCCGCCTCTCTTCTCTCTCTCCGTTTGCCTGCTCGAAAATTCCAGATCTCGGTAGGTCGCCGCGGCAAGCCAGCCAGCAACGCGGCCGTCGCCCGTCGCCCGCCGGCTCGCCGTCGGAGCCGCCGCGGTCGCCGTCGTTCGCGCGCGGCCCGCGCCCGCGCCGCTCCGCCCGGCTCGTCGTCCCGAGCCGCATTCAGCTCGCGCAAGAGCTGCCGGAGCCACCGTGGACCGCCGTGCGCCTCGCCGTGAGCCGCCGTTGACTCCCCCTAGCTCGTCCAAGCCCCGCCGGTCTCTCCTCCGCCGTTCCTCCGCCGAATCGCCGCCGGATCCGCCCCCAACCAGCAGCCACCGGAAGTTGCAGAAAATGGGTATGGCAGCCCCTTCGTGGGCCGTTTTGGCCGCCTTCCCGAGCCCGGATGCTCGGCCCGCTTTGAGGAAAGTCGATCCTCGCGTCGTCCCCGTCGTTTTGGTCTACTCGGTTTGCTAATCCGGTGAGTTTAACTCACTAAACCTCGCTTAGAGGGTTAATGATGCTTTAGGTGTGTTTAGTTTATGTTAAGTGTGATTAGGTGATTAGTTTAATTTATTTAAGTGTGGATTATATTAATGTGTTTAATTAGCTTAAAGTGTGATTAAATTAAGGTTAAGGGAATGTTTACATTAATATAATCATTGATGTGACATAAAGGAATTTACTTTTGATTTATTTAAATATCTCGAAATTATTTAATAATTTAATAATATATTATTATTCGAAATTATTAAAATATTATTATTTAATTGTTTTCAGAATAAATTTAATTATTTATTAAATTCCGAAAATTTTGTCGGGACCCTAAATTCTCAGAATTTCGTGCCGGTCGTTGCTGTGCAGTTAGATTTTGAAATTGATGGTCGGATATTATAAATTGAATGTGGATTGCGAAAAATATGGATATTATTATTTAATTAATTTTCGGAATAAATTTAATTATTTATTAAAATTCAAAAATTTCGGCGGGACCCTTGTTCTCTCAGAATTTCGTGTCGACCGCTGCTGTGTATTTAGAATTTGAATTTGATGATTGATTGTGGCAAATTGAGTGTGATTGTGATAAATAGGGATTCTTTTTATAAATTCCCAAGTGTTGAAATTTATGGAAGAGTTGGCCGTGATTAACCACCTATTAGAGGTCGTGCCCAGTGGGGCCGTGATATGCCACCTATTAGAGGTCGCGCCCAGTGGGGCCGTGATATGCCACCTATTAGAGGTCGCGCCCAGTAGGGCCGTGAATTGCCACCTGATAAAGGTCGCGCCCAGAGAGGCCGTGAATTGTCACCTGATAAAGGTCGCGTCCAGAGAGGCCGTGAATTGCCACCTGATAAAGGTCGCGCCGAGTGGGGCTGTGATGCCACTGATTCTAATTTTGCCGAGTGGGGCCGTGATTAAGAGTAATGATTGATTTGTTGAATTGACATGTAATCGACCAAGTCGATTGATCGCTGAGACGATCCAAGTGGTTGAATTGTTCTGACGATGTGACTGTGCCACGGTTGTTTGGTTATCATAATTGTACATGGTTGAATTACATAAATTGTGTTAACCTGCAGATGAAGGCTAATGCGAGGTAAGTCTTCTGTGTGAGGTGGCTAGGCCACCCGGGGCGTATTTTCTTTCTAATAGGGGTTTAGGGGGTTGAACTTGCTGAGACATCGTCTCATCCCGGTTGTGGGATTAAAATTTCAGGTCCCTGGTAGACAGAGCGACCAGATAGCTTTGGTTGGCCTTGAGGAGTTGCAGAGGTGAAGTCATAAGATTGGAGAACATGTCAGACTTGTAGGTCGTAGGACAATTCCTTTTTAAGAGTCGGTCTTTTGTAGACTTTTGGCTGTAGGCTTTTGTTTGTAATTCTGTTGAATTATGAAAGTGATATGTTGTGGTTTTGCTTCCTGCTTTTCTATCCCGTATTTAATTGTCAGGGGTTTTATAATACGTTCCGCTTGCGTAATATTAAATGAATGGGGTCGGCGACACTACCTGAGAATGTCGCATTTGAATGACCATGGTGGGATGTTGGCGCGCTCGAGGTTTGGGGCGTGACATTTAGTGTACTGTAGACAAGTAGAATTGTATGAGTTATTTGTCTTTCTTCCTGATATCTTGCATGTAGTCACTACGGCTATACTAGCATGTAATCTATTCGCTCTCGCATCTCCACTTCATCATCAATGACCATGGAGTCACTTCTCTCTAAGCAGGATCTCCTACATGGATCTAGGACATACATCACCCCGAAACAAGAAGAAATTTTGATGATTGGAAACTATATTTGAAAAAGTAAATTGTCAATTAAGTATCTTAATCAGTTTTAGCGAGTGTCCTCAATACACTATTTTCGAAGAAGCCACGACATATTTAAGTTTGGTACAAGGAAGGAGAGAAGGAGGAGGTCCGGAGAGAACCTATATAGGATAGAGAAGTGAAAAAGTTGACACAATTCCGCTCTAATTTTACACTGGCAACTTGATATACTTTGGCAAAGCACAAAATATTTAAGTTGTTTCCCAACATAGCTGGCACTACTAAACGAAATAGGAGGGGAGTCGGAATCACAACAAGCTGGCCTAAGAGGACGTCATACCAGAACTTGTCCGTGTCATGCTGAAAATGTGCGAAAGTTCTGCCACTAACAACTTCCCTCCTTTTTCTAACAGCATGCCAAATTGCCATATAGTGACTAAACTAACCATGAGGAACAAAGGCTGAAAATAGGCCATGGAATACTGCACATGCAAATCGTCAGGGTCAGATGCAAGATTGCCATATCATATCCTATACTACATGGAAGCATGAAGACTAAGAAACAGGTGTGGTGAAAATGCCCATTCAACTGAGAAACAATTGTGGACCTAGCCAAAGCAATAACACTCCCTTTGTGTTTTTACATCCCATGTTTTAACATCAGCATTTGAGGTGCCAGTACCCAGGATAATACTGTTGGGAGGAAAAGCTGTAGATGTATAACGCTCAGATCCTGAAGCGCCTTCTGACAGAATGATGGAGAAAAAGCAAGCAAGGAAGATCTTAAACTATCTTCTGACAAATAACAGCAGACAACCCCAACCATTCATAATCAAAAGCACTTTAGCATTACGACCTAAAAAAAAAATTGCAGCAACAGTAAAACTATCTTATTGCTTCAGGCAATGTTTTCAGAATATCTGTTGGAATTTGTGATCCAATTCTAGAAACTTCATGAAAGATTTGAGCTAGAAAAGTCAAGAAAAATCCTTAAGAAAATCTAGCTTAGGTGGCAAAGAAAAATGTAGAAGCATATGTGTAGAACTCTTTAGAAGAAGAGAGGATAAATTACAATCTAGAACTCTCTAGATTAAGCCTAAGTGGACAACATTCCACATAAATCTAGAATGTTGTATTTAGACCCTATAAATAGGAAAGAAGGGGAGTGTAGCAAACCAACAAATGTAAGAGAGTGTGAGGAGCATGAGATAATACTCCATGCTCCTCCACCAACACTTCCGACACTTCCTTGTAAAATTATTTTATCCAACTAATGAAACTATTTTTCCATAAAAAAAAAATGGTGATCCATTTTCTATAATTTCCTAGAGTTGGTAAACTTCTAGAATTTTCTAGAATTCCCTAGATGAATTTTCTAGAAGAAAGAAGAAAATGAAAGTATTTAAGAGAAGTCTCTTGAATTGTCTACAAGCTCATGTGTCTAGAAGTTTTATCTTATGTTAGAGAAGTCTAGAGACTTCCTCCACCTACTTTGGAAGCCTATATAGGAGCAAGTGCTCCATGTTTTGGGTAAGGGAGCTAACCATAAAAACCACACATCATGCTCCCTCACCAACACTTCAACTATTGTAAAATTATTTTCATAAACTAGTGAAACTATCGTTGTCCCATAAACCTTCTCAAAATATCCTATCCTTGTCCCTTGTCCATCCTTTATCAAATATAAACTATACCATGCTTCCGCGCATATTTATATTTTAACATGGTATCAGAGCTAGGTTTTTGGTTGGTGTTGGGCGTTTGTCCTCACCATCCTCAACTAAAAAGGCCAGAGCCCGAGCGAGAGCCAACAGAGCTAGAGCCGGAGCCAGAGCTAGAATCAAAGGCCAGAGCCCGAGCGAGAGCCAAGAGAGCCAGAGCCGGAGCCAGAGCCAGAACCAAAGCCGGAGCCAGAGCCAAAGCCTACGAGAGCCAGAGCCAGAGCCAGAGCCCGAGCTAACAACTACAACTAAGAGCATATTGATGCCCCGAGACATATGGGACATTGTTGTAGAAAAGTCATTATGTACGCGACAAAAGGATACAAGGGATCGTGGAATGAAGACAGACTAAAAGACATGGGACAGACTACAATATCCGAAGTATCCCGAAAGTGGATCGGGAGTGTTGGAAATGGTGATCCATTTTCTATAATTTCCTAGAGTTGGTAAATTTCTAGAATTCTCTATAATTCCCTAGATGAATTTTCTAGAAGAAAGAAGAAAAGGAAAGTATTTAAGAGAAGTCTCTTGAATTGTCTACAAGCTCATGTGTCTAGAAGTTTTATCTTATGTTAGAGAAGTCTAGAGACTTCCTCCACCTACTTTGGAAGCCTATATAAAGGAGCAAGTGCTCCATGTTTTGGGTAAGGGAGCTAACCATAAAAATCACACATCATGCTCCCTCACCAACACTTCAACTATTGTAAAATTATTTTCATAAACTAGTGAAACTATCGTTGTCCCATAAACCTTCTCAAAATATCCTATCCTTGTCCCTTGTCCATCCTTTATCAAATATAAACTATACCATGCTTCCGCGCATATTTATATTTTAACAATATCATATTCACTCAGGTAAAGAATTTCAAAAGTCAAGGAAAGTCGTTCCCAGACAATTTAAACAAGGAACATTCTTTCAAAAGGAAAAAAAAAATTGTGCCATAAACCGATGTTACCACTTGTCATCAGCTTTTTTTGAACTATAATATATGTTTCAATATGTATACATGATTGCAAAAGCACTGCAAGTGCAAAGCAAATGCAGTTTTTGGAGGAGCCTGGCACTTTTTCTGCTCAATCATTATATATAATTGTTTTTTTCATGAACATCCATTACACATAGTACAACTAACACAAGTTTTCTGCTGATCTACTAGTAAAATCGCGCGCATGCGCCCTCACGCATAGAGAGAGAGAGAGAGATATGAAACCTGAGTGAGACATAAATCGGTTGAAAACTCATAAAAGCACCGTGTACTATCGATAAATGCTGTTGCGAAGTAATTATTTGTGGCATGAACTGTGATTGCTTGCACTTGGAAAGATGAATAATCACATCACACATCAATCACAACTAGGGGTTACGATGATAATCTGCCAATGAATTTTTCAAGCAAAACCTTTCTAGGACGTAGTTGCGTAATCTAGGGTGAAAGAATTCTTATTCCAGACAGTTTCTTTTGATACTTGCTAATGGTATCCCCAGAATTGTCTCGGTAATTATGACTATCATCAAACACCAAATTAACATCCACAGGCATCCACACTCAAAACTTGCTGTAATTTGAAGTTGATCGCTATTAACTACATGATGACAACAACATATTTAGATAGTTCCATCCCCTGATGATAACGGAAAAATTGTCAGAAAAAATTAGAAAGCTGCTTCTACAATCAAGAATTACTTCTTTAATATTAGCTCAAATGAAACAACAATGAGATATGCAAATTTGAAAAGCAAACCAGCAATACACTAAATCAACCATCATGCAATACAGCATCATACCTACAACCATCCTGATGCTGATACACGATTTTCACCACCAGAATTAGTAGTTTGAAGAAAGAGGATGTTGGAAAAGGACGGGAAAGAGAGCACGCATATCATTGCAGAAAAGAGTAAAGCATAGTTTGCAGTTCAACTCCAGTTTGAATTAATAAAAGACATATGCATAAAACAAAGTTGCTCAAAATGCATCATCACACGATTTAGTTATTACAGTCTTCACAAGATTTATCATCCAAAGAACACATATGACATTGACAAGGAGATTCATTATTCAGTAAAGATTTTGCAGTCCAATTAGGAGTCCTACACTAAAGCCCTAATTCAGAAAGCATGGCACATTTTTGCTCAGTCCCATATATTTGCAGTTCTCAAGAATTTAGCATAATCCATTCCACGCTGAGAAGATATTATACTGATCCAAAGAAGTATCAATCCCATTGGAAGGATAATGGAAAGTAGATTATCTCATGAGTTGTGTTTTGTTTTCCTATGTAGGATCTGAGCATTATCAATTCTTGTGAAGGCAACTTCTCATTAGCAGCCAATGAGGTGCCGGGCATCACAATGCAAAAGGGGCCAACTTGTAATAATATCTCCTCTAGGGTTTGGTTTACAGGTTTAACGGAAGGTTCAGTTATGTGCGTAAGGATGAGTTCCTTGGCTTTGCAATGCTTCGCAAAGAAACCAACATGGACTTATCTCATCAAAGCTCAAACTATTGAGCAAAAGCAAATCAAGAACTTAATTTGAACCACTGGAAATCTTGGTTCAGAATAGTTTTTCGAATTTTATAGAATCTCTCGAGTTGAAACAATCGGGCAAAACACTCATAAGAAATACCGACAGATGCATCATATGCCAACGTGTTATAAAGTACTAATAAAGAAATAGTTCCGTCCATTCATTTCTTCTTTTACCCCTTCCCATTAACCCAGCATGAAGATCGAAGATCCATTACTAACCCAAACCAATACCTAATGTCAACTATAGACAAACCGAAATCCTCATCACTTTGGTTTTTCACTATTTGTATAATCATTTATTGCCTTGTCCTTGGAATAGGATCATGAAAGCATGAGTGTCCACCATCCTTCAGTTGTTAGAATAAGGAAAAACAGGTGTCGGTTAAAAGAGATCATAATAGTAGCTAAAAAGACCAGAAATTTTTCTTCCCTAAGCCCTCCACAGGCCCTTCATGAGTCTTCCACCGAGTATAACATACTGCGAGTGCTTTTCCCGGGACAAAGCTCCGAGGACATACCTATTGTGGACCATACTTCGAGGTTATTTTTTATAGGCAAACTGTGAGCAGGAGATACGCAATTGAGGTGGTGAGGCATGGACAAGCCTCCACGGAATCCCTACTTCATATCTTTTGAGAAGCCGCAAGGTACTCAAGCATTGTAGCACTCAGCAGTGATGTCTGCCAATGACCTCATTATGGCAGAAATTAAATGTATACAGTTGATCAATTCAAATAGTAAGAACTAGTGCGCTTCACTTGGCAGATGCGAAAAGCACTTCTATGCAATACATTGTCAATCCACCTCATGGAATTAAGCTTATGTTCTTATTAATTGATTTTCTTTCCTAAAACCTTTTACCTGTTTTCCCTCTAAACTTCCAAACTGCTGAACTGTCGAGCTTGTTTCTAGGAAACTCCATACACCACACATATATATTAGAGTAACACTATTATTCTGATGGATGTAGTATACTGGAAACCAATACCAAACTTGTAAATGGACAGAAGACAGCTTCATTATGCCCCAAAAATTGTGGCAAGAAAACCCTTCAAAGAGTCTCAAAACCTCTAATTATTATGCCATGCCTTTTCTTATGTCTTTTTATTCAAATGCACGACCGCCTCAGGAATAACATCATTCTACCACGTGAAAATAACAGTCTTAATGAGGCTAAGAACAATTCAAAATAAAATTTCCCTCCAGAACTCCAGAGCTAGCAGCACGTCCACAAGTACTAAAATTCACTTCCAACATCAAGATATTCATAGTCTGCACTTTAATTTAATGATATATTTTCTGGGGAAAAAAATGACAAACCCGTCCGAGAAACACATTTTAGAAAGTAAGATGTGTCAGTGGCTTCATCACCAAAAAAGGTACAAGAATAAGATTGCCCCTAGTCCCATTAAGCCATCACCCTAGATTAAGTTCTACCAGGGGATTTAATTCCTAGCCAGAGAATTTTCATTGGCAGCCACGAGACCATAGACTTCAAAGAGCTCGACGCCAGTGAGGGTCGCGTGGTGGTACCACATAAGATCAAAACGATCAAATCTGGCAGCAATTGGCAGATCGTGGGGTCCTGTGATGGCCTGGTTTGTTTTCTTGTCTCTGGCATTTTTCTCGTATATAACCTGACCACCGGGGAATATAGGGAGTTGCCCTCTTCCATTCTCGAGGAAGATTGTCAGTTTCTTGACCGTCACAACGAGTCATTCTATGGACTCAATTACGACCCTCGATCTGATGACTACAAAATAGTAGAGGGCATGCACGAATATGCATATGATTTTTGGGTGGCGGCAACATTTTCGCTTAAGTCCGGTTCTTGGAGAAGGATATATTCCCCGATCGAAGAAATCGAAGAAAGCGGTCTCAATGTTAGTGACAATGGAGTTTATTGGAAGGGGGCCTTACACTGGCATGTCTATGAGCGGAGCAAGACTGGGATTTTGTCACTTGATTTGTCGGAAGAGAAATTCCACCGGGTGCCTCCTGAAGTCGAGAGGGATGGACTTTCCCCAGGACTCGGGATTCAAGGGACTAGTCTGTTCATATATAGCCGCTATGATAACCGCATCCACACATGGATAACGGATGAGTATGAGAGAGGAGGATCATGGACAAAATGGTTCGGTGTTGATTGCGTACATGTCTCTAGGCATGCTACCCCCTCGTGTACACAAGGAGCGGAAAAATCGTTTTTTTGATAAAAGCGGACCGGGTGATTCTATTCAATCCGGAGGATAATACTTGCAAAGATTATCCCATAGGGGATTGCTTTTTCACCATCGAATATGCTATCTATTTGAAACTCTTATTTCTCCCTATCTTGACAGCGAGCCATCAAGAATCTGGAGCCTTTAAGGTGTCATGTGATGCAAGGATTTGATTTTTTTAATAGTTAAGGGTTCTAAATTATATTAGTATACATCGATATGTATAATGCTATGTCAACATGTCGCATGATATAAATTTTCACACTAGATTTTCTGCTTGTTTCGAATTTAGATAGCAATTTTCCGATTGTCTTCATAATCAGGAAGTGAGCTCCATCATATGAAAATGACTATAGCTAATTGTTGTTGTTTAGAAAACCTCTCCGAAATGATAAAATTATGCATAACAGAAGAACATTGCACGCATTACATACCCCAAATTTTGAATTCGTACGGCAAGATTTTCTTTGCTTGAGACGGATCGCTTCTTACTAATGAAATCAAGGAATTCCTCAGTCTGCACATCTTGTTTGAAAGAAGTATCCAAAAAGTCACATAGATAAGAAATTATCTCTCGCTAGGCACCCTAGAGTTTATGTGAATACCCTATGGTGAACCGTACAGTGATGTATACGCTAAATGCCCCCAAACCCAACCCAAAAACACATTGTGGCCACGATCTCGGTCGCACATGCAGAGAGAGAGAGAGAGAAGAGAGAGAGAGAGAGAGAGAGAGATTTGCTTCATGGTAGTTGTGAGATAACCAAGCCCAGTAAAAACCAAACAACTTCACACATGTTCTGAGATCATCAAATTCCATAAAAAGGTAGCATGCCCCCCAAAACTCCACCATTGAAATAATAAGGCTAAGATTTTAACATCGCCTTTCACTGATATAGTGCCTATGCATATTGTACTTCTCATTTCTATGCTTAGCAAACAATCTCATGTACCCTCTAGGAGGGAAGCTAACAAGGTAAGCCTCGCCAACAGCTAGGTAATTAGCCTCACCAAGCAAGGCAAGGCTCGCCGGTGGCGAAGGGAAGCCTGGGCGAGACCCGCCTATCCACTAGCGAGGCGAGCTTCTAAGGAGCTCGCTGGACCTCGTCTAGCCGGTCGCCGGCGATCGACAGGGGTGGCGGCAGTTGAAGAAGAAGAAAGAGAGAAGAAGATCAAGAAAGAAGAAAGAAAAGAGAGAAAATAGGTTGGTTGATTCTAGAATTGTTCTTGAGAACAAAGAATCAATTTTTTTTTTACTTCTCGATTCTCGTTCCAAATTTAGTTCCAAGTACAAAAAAAATAGAAATTTGTTCCGAAAACAAAAAATTTACCAAACGAATTTCTGTTCCAAATGTACTTTCATTAACAAAAATTTTACCAAATGAATTTATATTTTAAATTTACTCCAGGGAATAAAAGAGTAGAAATTATTACTGATTGGCAAGTTGCCAAGCAGAGCCTTAGCCTCACTAGTAATATCACATATATCTATGATAAATTTATCCTAAATTATTGATACATTTATGATAAATTTACTTTTCATTAATTTCTGTTAAATTTTTATCATTAAATTGTCAAGTTGAAAGATACGTAGTAATTGGCAAGTGTGACAATTTGAGATTCCACCCTTTGTTTTTCACGGGTATACAAATTTATGTTTTTTTTGTGATATTAATATAATTTAATGAAAACTAATTGATGGTAAATTTATCACAAATGACTAGTTTGAAGCTTGTGCTAGCAAAAATATTAATTTGTAGTAAAATTGTTATAGGTGTAACAATTAAGAATTTTTAATATTCAAAATATTAGTTTTTCGTAAATTTGTCACCGGTATACAATTTGGAATTCTTAGTGATCTAAACTCTTAACTTTATTATACACAATGCAATAAGTGTGCTCAATCATTTGGAAATGAGAAAATATTCGGTGTTATCGTAATTACACATTAATGGCCGATGAGCATCGTTCGACTCGAATTTACTTAAAAAATCAACACGTGTCCATTGATCTAGTGTCGAATTAAAAAAAAAAAAAAAACTCAAAAATCTCCCGACGGATGGCTAGGATGCGACGGTCCCGTAAGCTCCGACATGTCGCAGCTTTAAAGACGAAATCTCTTTTTTATCCTTTCCCTCTTCGGATGTACCCAAATTTTTTTTTACAAGAATAATCTTTAAATGTCGCAGCAACTAATAATTTTTTTGGCATATATGGTAACTTCCTATATGAAAGAAGCGATACCCACATAATTTTCAAGAGATGATAGTTAGCAACTTCACAATTTTTTCTCAGATGAGTACTTGAGAATAATCACCTTTCAATTCCATGGAATTTATGTGCGACATGTCCTATTGAGCCATACAATCCTCAGATCATACATGGATCTGCATTTCCCTTCAAGCTTTCGCTGAGACCAATACATCAAGCTGAGAGCAGAATCCATTTTCTTTGGTAAACTAGGATTTAATTCCATCATAAATTCAGCCAAACATCACATCCGCAAGGAACCATTCTGTTAAGGGGAAATGCCCATCGCAAACACACGATGTTCGACACAAAAACGACTATGGGATTACACGAAACATCTCCGAGAAAGAATGAGATGATCACAAACAACTGGGAACCAATGAATGACTTTGCATCTTTCCGAGTTTCGAAAGTATACAGCATTGTCCATTCATGGAAAAGCTACGTTAACATCAACTAATCATCATTTTCTTGAAAGTCAGGATCATCCGTCGGCTTCTCACTTTCAGAATCACTCAAGACATATGTCGTCTGCTTTCGGTTCACCCTCTGAGGCCTTCGTTTCGGAGGGGCCACCTCAACCACGTCTTCACCATCATTAGACATAGGATTGGATGACATTTCCTCACTTGTGGAACTGTCTGCCTTACCTTCCTTTCCCAGTAGAGAACTGCTTATTGAAAGGAGATGCTCTCATCTTTCGTACTTTCTTTTCTTCGCAGCAGCAGATGGTTTTCTGCCTCCTTTCTTCTTTGCCACCTCTGCTTCAGAGTCCACTGTCTCGTAGTCATCATCTCCACTGTCATTACTATTTTCTTCCTCTGAAATCTCGGAGAGAATGACCGAGGGCTTCTTCCTTGTGGCAGCCCTTTTACTGGGTTCTTTCACCTTGACTGGTATTTCAGGCACTTTGTCCTCTATAGCTGCATTGCATGGAAATGTGTTAAACTTTGGGCAAATGTGGCACATGATCCCAATGCAACAGATGCTCCTTAATCTTCACTATCTAATGTACCCAGTATCTTTACAAATGGAATTGACTTTTAAGTCGAGCAAACAAAAGTCAACTCAAATTAGTTTGAAATCCGACACGTTGACGTGCTGTCGAATACCCTGAAAAAAAGAAAAGAAAAGAAACCTTCCACGATGGCCAGGTGAAAAGGTCCCCCTAAGCTCCAACATCATCAGTTTTAAATGCATGCCTGCGAAAGATTCAAATGGCCCGTCAAAAGACCCGTGCTTGCTTGACTTTCCCCTCTTTTCAAGTTGCTTCCCAAAACTATTGTCCTTCCATTCTACCGTTCCTTGATTTTATGTTTTCACTTCAAAAGAAGAAATTTCCTATTAGAAAAATCACAATTCAAAGAAAAATACAAATTTCATCCAAATATTGAAATTGATTTATAAGTTAAAGACCAATTTTAACTATGTAATCCAAGTGTGTATGTGAGAATTCTCATCTTTTTCGAATTATATGGCAACCTAGATAAATTCACATTAACATGCAATTTAAAAAATTCTCAATAATTATGACCAAATCTCATAGGTTTGCTTTTCATTCCTCTCTCCACTAATGTAAGCTAATTATCCAACTAAAAATCAATAGGACTTTTCTCGATTTGTAATATAAGGCTGGGCTAAAGGTGAGATAACGGTAATTTTAAACTCAAATCACCCATCAACACGTTGATTTTTAGGATCTAATTAAAGCCAATGTCACTATTTAATTTCACTCCTTCAAGATCATTTTTCTGATAATTTTAAACTCAAATTTGATCGTAAAATTCCTTCTCTCTTTTCCTTTTTTTTTTTTTCCTTTTTTTCTTTTTTAATTACTTTATGGTAGAGTTTCTCCCAAAGTCCCTCATAATATAACATGAAAATTTCCAACCCATTGAGTGAGCCTAGGTTGCCTCCCAAGAGTGTCACAGATTTCAAGAAAAGCATCAATGTGAGCGTTTTGATCATCGCTTGGTAGCCCACTAAATTGCACCGATTGTTGAAGTATTTGAATGAATGACGGCTTGATCTCAAAGTTGTTTACTTGAATTGCAAGTCTTCTGATACTTGATGTGGTGCCTTGAACTGTTGGCGCAACATAATCTCTTAAGAGTCTATGTGGATTTTCATTCTCCCAATTTGCCATCTTTGTTGGCTACATGTCATAAACCGATGTATACCCTGAAAAATAAAACAAAACGAAAGCTAAATTAAACTTATAATTATCTAGTATCAATATTAATTAGTATTAAACAAACGATCCTCGGCAACGGCACCAAAAATTTGTTCGTAAAATTCTAAACGTAAGTGAACGTGTCGAGCAAGTAATATAATAATAAGAAAGAGTATCGTCCCACGGAGATTGATAATTAATAAACTAATTAAATACTAAAATAGATTAATTCTAAAATTTATCTAACAGATCAAAATATAATAGAGAATAAATTAAAAATAAAATTTGGAAACTAAGTGCAGTAAATCAATTAGATAAATATATTAGAGCGTTCGATTTCACCATAACCACTACATATGAATTTCAGATTGTTATGAGTACAGGAACAAATCAAACATGTGATAGCGGAATTTCCTAATCTATTTACTATCTTTATCTCTAAGTATATCAAACATACTTAGTTTATTAATTCAATATATCTCTATGTGAATTAAAATAAACATAAATGCATTAAAAACTATGAATATTCTCGACTTAGTTTTTTATATCACCTTATCACCGAAAGTTACACAAATAATGCAGTATATCTCTATTCACGTTTAATTTATGGTTATATATTATATTGAGCAATTGCATATTATTACTTGTCGATCTCAAACATGCACATCAGATTATTCAAGTGATGACTAGTCACTCAAAAGCATTATGCACAATAATATATAACTCGCACGAATGAAATCAATTGCAAAATGTAAAAATCGTGAAATTCACATCATAATGGTTAGGCTACATCGTAGCCTTAACAAAAGAAAATTAGAACATAGTAGAAGAATAAATAAAAATATAAGTCAAATCTAGCATCTCAAATCAAAGAATAAAAATTCTGTCATCACTTTTGTCTTCTCTTCAAAATACTTAAAAACTCTCGAATAATGAAAAACGATCTAACAAAAACATAATTGCTCTCTCTAGCTCTCAATGTTCTCCTATTTATAGGATATATCCAATATCCTTATCTCCAAACAATTGCGCACAAAGTCGTAGTAAATAAGAGAATTTGATTTGATATCTATTTGGCGGTCAGGATAAAATTCGGAAGAGAATATGATTTATCCTATTTTACATTTCGTGCTTGGTTTGGATAAAGTTGGATATAAGGGGATATAAGTTCGAATAAAATTATTCCATGGGAAAAGTGAAATAAATGTGGATAAGATTTCTAATGTCCATAATAGGAAAGTTATTTTTCTCAAATAACAAATTTCTTAAATTAACAAAAGTAAAATTATATTTCAATATAATTAATATTTGAATTCTAATTTAAGAAATAAAAAATAAAAAATAATTTTTTTAATTTAATCTTATTTTAAATCATATATTTAACTTTAATTCTATCTTATAATAAACATTCAATCTATCAATTAAATATTTATATTGATTATATATTTTAGGTATGTTTATATTTTAGGTATGTTGGTACAATTTACGATTTGATAAAATTTTATTGAAGAATGGTAAAAGGGGAAAAGGTAAATAATAAAGAAAATAATTTAAAAAAAAGAGGAAAAAGATAAAAAGATAAAAATAAATTAAGGAATAGTATCACGGAGATTTTCACCATCTCCGTTTATAAACTTTTAGGTTCATTCACAATGATATGCCATTTATATTTTTAAAAAAATATGTATATAATATGATGTAAATATATCTGAGTTTAATACTGCGATTCACCGAACAGTGGATATGATATAGAAAAATTCTAAAATTTAATATCTTAAGGAATAAAATCATGGATTCCATAATTTGATATCCATCTTACATTGATTTTTTATTTGAATTCTTGATTTTTGTTATTTTTTTCTTATCTTCTCAATATCTCATTATTCTCGTATAAAAAGGAAAATTCGAATAATCGAAGGAAATCCATATATTTTCTTATAGATATTGTATTATTTGTTGTCTAAAATAGGTAAAATAACTCTATTTTTATAAAGTTATGAAAAAATAAGTTACAAGAACAAAATGTTATCCCCATCCTCGAACGAAGGTCAATGACCTTGGGTTGACATAGGCGATGGCATTATGAGGCTCACAAAGGCATGATGGAGATGGAGGCCACACAACAGAGCGGATGGCTAGCTATTGCAAGCCTAGGCTTTAAGTATGCTCACGGTAGAACAAGGAGATGGCAAAGAGAAATTAAGGAAAAAGAAAAGGAAAAAAAACAGAGGAAACAAGAATAAAAAATTGAAAAGAAAGTAGGTAAAACCCATATTAGCCATTTATTAAAATTGACCAATGTATCAATCATTTAAAGTGATAAATTTAAGGTTTAAACGTTCCCTTAACTTTAGATAATCACAATCATTTTGGGATATAGCCAATATTTTGATGGAGCTAAAAGCCTTGACCGCCCTTAGACACTCGTAGTGATTTATTTTGCTTTAGCTTCATGTTTAAGGTAGATATGAGTAAAATCATTGTTTCATATGCTACTTGAGAAAACTTTAATTTTTACAAAAGAAAAGTTACATGAATGAATTTTGAACTTTAAATTCAATGTATAATATTATTCATGAACTTTTAATTCATTTAACATAGTCTCTAAACTTTACTCCAATGTGTAATGTCAATTATGAACTTTTAACTTGTTTGGTTTGATTTTGAACTTTTAAATATTTTATATAAATTTGAGATTACGTTGAATATATATCAATATCTCGGAAATCATATTTAAAAGGCGCCAATTTTCTAGGGTTCGGGAAACGCAACCCCACACGCCCGCTCGCTCTCTCTCGCTTCCCTCCGCCTTACCACCTCCGCCCAGCTGCCGGACTCCACCGCGCGACCGCCGCGTACGCCGGCGACCGCCACCCCGGGCGCCTCCGCCCGGCTCCGTCGACGGCCTCGTGAGCTCTCGAGAAAGCCACGCCTACGGCCAATAGCCGACCCAATCGACCTCAACCGAGAATTTCCCGAGTAAAAAAACGCTTCTTTTGACTCGTGAATTATCGTTGTTATTGCGTTGGCTTTTACTGAACACTTGATAACTCAAAACCTTGCCGATGAACAGGCTGCTGTGGCTATTTGCCGAAACTAATGGCTGAAAGTTTGCCCGAAGAGATTCTCATCGACATACTCTTGAGGGTTCCGGCCGAGTCGTTGGTGCGATTTAAATTGGTCTGCAAACGGTGGCGGTCTCTAATCTCTGACCCAGGCTTCGCGAAGTTGCATCTGCAGAGGCTCATGGCAGGGGATTTAATTCCTAGGCAGAGAATTCTCATCGGCGACGACGAGACCATAGATTTCAAAACCTTCGACGCCAATGAGGGTTGTGTGGCGGTACCGCATAAGATTAAAACGATCAAATCTGACGGCAATAACACCAATTGGTGGCATTGGCAGATCGTGGGGTCCTGTGATGGCCTGGTTTGTTTTCTTGTCTCTGGCATTTTTCTCATATATAACCCGACCACCAGGGAATATAGGGAGTTGCCCTCTTCCGATTTCGAGGAAGATTGTGATTTGCTTGACCGTAACAATTACTCATTCTATGGACTCGGATATGAGCCTCGATCTGATGACTACAAAATAGTAGAGGGCATCCAAGAATTTTTTGATCATTTTTGGGGGGCGGCAATATTTTCGCTTAAGTCCGGTTCTTGGAGAAGGATATATTTCCCGAGCGAAGAAATCGAAGAATTCGGTTTCGATGTTGGTGGCAACGGAGTTTATTGGAAGGGGGCCTTACACTGGTACGTCTATGGGTTATGGGACGAGACTGGGATTTTGTCACTTGATTTGTCGGAAGAGAAATTCCACCAGGTGCTTTCGGCTCCTAAAGTCGAAACGGATGGACAATCCCGGCCATGCATGAATCTCGGGATTCACGGGACTAGTCTGTTCATATATAGCAGCTATGGTAACCACGTCCACACATGGATAACGGATGAGTATGGGAGAGGAGGATCATGGACAAAATGGTTCAGTGTTGATTGGACAAATTGGTTCAGTGTTAATTGGACAAATTGGTTCAGTGTTGATCCGAATGTTTCTATCCCCCTTGTGTGCACAAGGAGCGGAAAAATAATTTTTTTGATAAATAGAGACCAGCTGATTCTGTTCAATCCGGAGGATAATACTTACAAAGATTATCCCTACAAAGATTATCCGTACAACGATTTCTCCGTCAAATATGCTATCTATTTGGAAACTCTTATTTCCCCCTATCTATTTTGACGGTGAGCCATCAAGAATCTGGAGCATTGTCATGTGATGCAAGGAGTTTCTTAATAGCGAAGGGTTCTAAATTATATTACTATACATTGCTATGTATAATGCTATGTCAACATGTCACATTATATAAATTTTTACACTAGATTTTCTGCTTGTTTCCGATTTAGATAGCGATTTTCCAATTGTCTTCATAATCAGGAAGCAAGCTCCATCATATGAAAATGACGATAGCTAATTGTTGTTGTTTAGAAAACCTCTCTGAAATGATAAAATTATGCTAACAGAAGAACATTGCACGCATTACATACCCCAAATTTTGAATTTGTACAGCAAGATTTTCTTTGCTTGAGATGGATAGCTTCTTACTAATGAAATCAAGGAATTCCTCAGTTTGCATATCTTTTTTGAAAGAAGTATCCAAAAAGTCATAGAGATAAGAAATTATCTCCTCGCTAGTTATCTTAAACGCCGCGGTGGTATCGGGCTTCACAGAAAAATAATGATAACATGAGGGGATGTCGCAACAATGGACCCAACTCTAGCTCTTCAAACCGTTCCACTCCTATGGTTAACCAGGAATTCCTCAGTCTGCACATCTTTTTTAGCAGGTAGCTACTTGCAGATCATACAGCAATGTGATCCACCGAACCCCAACAAAGCAATGGATAAATGCATTTATCTGATAATAGAAAGGCTATAGTCATAAAAAGAAATTAAGACAGCTGATGTAAAATGAAGAGGCACCCTAGAGTTTATGTGCATACCCTATGGTGAACCATACAGCAATGTATACGGTAAATGCCCCCAAACCCAACCCAAAAATACACTGGCCACGAGGGTGGTTGTGAGAGAACCAAGCCCAGTAAAAACCAACTTCACACATGTTCTGAGATCATCAAATTCCATAAAAAGGTAGCATGCCCCCCAAAACTCCACCATTGAAATCATAAGGCTAAGATTCTAACATCGTCTTTTCACCTAATATAGTGCCTATGCATATTGTACTTCTCATTTCTATGCTTAGCAAACAATCTCATTTCTATGCTAAAATTACAAGAATAATCTTTAAGTTTCGCAACAACTAATAAATTTTTTGGCATAAATGGTAATTTCCTTTATGAAAGAAGCGATACCCAAATAATTTTCAAAAGATGATGGTTAGCAACTTCACAATTTTTTCTGAGATGAGTACTTGAGAATAATCACCTTCCAATTCGATGGAATTTATGTGCGACATGTCTTATTGAGCCATGCGATCCTCGGATCATATATGGATCTGCATTTCCCTTCAAGCTTTCGCTGAGATCAATACATCAAGCTGAGAGCAGAATTCATTTTCTTTGGTAAACTAGGATTTAATTCCATCATAAATTCAGTCAAACATCACATCCGCAAGGAACCATTCTGTTAAGGGGAAATGCCCATCGCAAACACATGATGCTCGACACAAAAACGACTACGGGATTACATGAAACATCTCCGAGAAAGAACGAGATGATCACAAACAACTGGGAACCAATATATGACTTCACATCTTTCCGAGTTTCGAAAGTATACAGCATTGTCCATTCATGGAAAAGCTACATTAACATCAACTAATCATCATCTTCTTGAAAGTCAGAATCATCCGTTGGCTTCTCACTTTCAGAGTCACTCAAGACATATGTCGTCTGCTTTCGGTTCACCCTCTGAGGCCTTCGTTTCGGCGGGGCCACCTCAACCACGTCTTCACCATCATTAGACATAGGATTGGATGACATTTCCTCACTTGTGGAACTGCCTGCCTTACCATCCTTTCCCAGTAGAGAACTGCTTTTCTTATTGAAAGGAGATGCTCTCATCTTTCGTACTTTCTTTTCTGGCGAAACTCCAGTGGTTTCAGCTGGCTTTAACATCTCGGTCAATAGCCGTTGGGTCGTTCCCCGAGCCTGCTGCCTGTTGGCTTGACCTTTCTTTGTTGCTGCAGGTGGCTTTGATTTCTTCGCAGCAGCAGATGGTTTTCTGCCTCCTTTCTTCTTTGCCACCTCTGCTTCAGAGTCCACTGTCTCGTAGTCATCATCTCCACTGTCATTACTATTTTCTTCCTCCGAAATCTCGGAGAGAATGATCGAGGGCTTCTTCCTTGTGGCAGCCCTTTTACTGGGTTCTTTCACCTTGACTGGTATTTCAGGCACTTTGTCCTCTAGAGCTGCATTGCATGGAAATGTGTTAAACTTTGGGCAAATGTGGCACATGATCCCAATGCAGCAGATGCTCCTTAATCTTCACTATCTAATGTATCCAGTATCTTTACAAATGGAATTGACTTATAAGTCGAACAAACAAAAGTCACTTTGGCGAAACCTCTTACCTGACGAATTGTCTGGTGAAGATTCGAGGTTATATGCAGCAAGTCGTTCTTTTAAGTCAAGCATCTCGAAATCCTCGTCATCATCTGAAACTGAGGCACTCTTGCTTGGCTGTATAAATGAAAACAGAGATGTGAATGTCGTCCAAGACACTTGCCTTGATTTTACTTAGAAGGAAGAAACCAAACACACCTTCAGAGCCGGAGCTTTCCTAGCACCGGCACCACGTTTTGGTTTTGCAACATCAGCAGCATTTGCTGAAAAAGAGACATCTACTGTCAGTGACTCCATATGACAATAATAATGCAAACAGTTTTAAGTTATAACATGAATTCCATAATAACCTGCTTCCAATGTGACGGTTGATCCTTGAGTGACTTCTGCTTGAGCTTCTGGATTGTTAGCTTTAGTGTCATTCTTGCGAGGCTTTTTTGGTGCCTGTCTAGAAACTTTTGTGCCGACTCCATTTGCTTTGCTTCTTGCCTTTCTTGTTTCCTCTGCTTGGGCATCCGTTTTTTCTTGCTCCTGCATAGCACAGCAGAGAGCATTAGTCAAAACAGAATAAAAATTGGAGGAATGTCAAGAGGGCATCAAAAATCATACATCAAGTTTTTCCTCTAGAGCAGCAAGATCTTCCAACCACAAATTCTCTGGAGTTGCTTTTCTCAGGGCATCAACCTCGTCAACAAGCTTGTCCTTATCAGCACATAATTCCTGAACTTTCTCGAGGGTAAGTGTGCCAATTGCCATGGAGAGCAGATACTCATAGTCACTGGCTTTCACTCCTTTGGTGGTGGCCTCTGAGTTCTCTTCTGTTTCTTCTGAATCATCCGTTGACCCGGCCACTGCTGTTTCAATTGTTTTGGTCTCCTTCCTAAATGGTGTAAAGCCTTTTGCTTGCAGCTCTTGGAGCAAATCTGCTCTCTTTCGATTGCTCACAATGATCTCTCCATGGACAACACCAAGAATAAACCTAACCTTATTGTCCAACATCACTAACTTCAACTCCAAGTTTTCCAGCAAAATTTTCTGCAAGGGAGAAATAGAAAAGTACTCATAATATGCTATTTGCAACCAGGTCACATATGAAAAGCCTTGGAGCACAAGTAAATAACTGAAGACATTTCCTCGCTTTCACTGGGATTACCTTTCTTTTCTCATAACACTCAAGCCTTAAGTGGAAAAACTCCTCTAGAACTGCAGAAAGAAAGATGATTAATTTAAAATGAGACATGGATTTGAATACCATATATAAGTTACAATCCTACTAAAACATGGCTGATCGTGAGCTAAGCAGAAAGATTAGCATACTTTGTTCAGGGCTGTCATATTTCTTAATCACTCCGTTTGGGTCAAACAGGTGCATGTTACTCGTGCTGATCGATGAGGTCAGCTTAAATTTCTTCAGTAAACCCTCTTGCTTTGCTATCATCATGTTCTCCTCTGTCAACATAACTTCAAAATGTACGGTTACATCATCACTGTACTGCCTAAATTCCTGCAATTGGCAATTGAAATTTTAGCGAAAAATTCAAAGACAAGATGTGATGCACGAGGTTGGGTTGCTTGAGAGCTCATTACCTTGACAAAAGGATCCTTTGCTTTATCTTTCTCTCCAGTTGATAATGATTCCAAAAACTCCCTGTAATCCTGAGTCCATCGACGTATCGGAAGCTCTGTGATCCTCAGTGTGGTATCATCAACTTCCTCGATTATCCCACAAACAGTGTAAGTAACGCCAGCTTCCTTCGTAGCTGTTTTCTCAATGGTCCCTCTAAATCCGCGATACCAAGGATCCATGGGCTCCATCATTTCACCATTCAACAAACGTCTCAAGTTGGCAATAATATCTCTTGGATTGTAGTTGGGGATGTAAGAACTCCATCCAGTTCCAATTCCTTCACTACCATTGACGAGAACCATAGGTAAGATAGGCATGTACCTGGATAACAAGACCGGTATTAGCTAACACTTTCGTTTGGGTTAAATGAATAACAGGGGTCCTATAATGAGTAATTACCAAGTTGGTTCAATAGATTGCCCATCTTCATTTAAGTAGCTCAGGAGGTTGTCATCATCCTTCGGGAAGAGGAACCGTGTAGTTGGCGAAAGCTTCGTGTATACGTACCTAGGGCTTGCATGATCTTTTCCTCCCTACCAAAGTAACATTTTCATGTAAGTAAAAATTAAAAAAAAAAAAAAAAAAAAAAAATTGCAGACAAACTGATTATCTTCAGTGATATATGAAATACTCTCACCATGTTGCGAGTCCCAAATTGGCCATTCGGCATGAGAAGGTTAATGTTGTTGCTGCCTACATAATCCTGTGCCATTCCAATGATGGTACTAGCAAGACTTTGTTCACCATGATGGTATGCTGAATGTTCAGAAACATAACCAGAAAACTGGGCAACCTTTGCTTCTTTGATGAAATTCCTTTTAAATGAGCAGAATAGAATTTTCCTTTGACCTGGCTTGAGGCCATCAACCATGGAAGGAATTGATCTTTGAAGATCAGCCATAGAAAACAATATCAGCTCCTTATTAACAAAGTCACTGTACTTGATGAGCTTCTCCTTCTGATCAAGATAAGTACCAGGCTGCAGGAAACAAATTCATAATTCCATTACGTCAAATCTAAAAATGCAACAAGTACTTCATGTTCTTATAATTCAGACAGCACTTCCAACCTCGAACTGACGAAGCCAAGTCTTCCTTGCTTCGATCTTCTTCTTGCTAAAAGCCAACTCAATTGCATCCCCGTCTTGGTCATTAACCCATACAAAATCCTTCTTGTGCATGTCAAGATTTTGGAAATATTGCTTCCCCTCTTTTGAGGTGCTTGTTCCCAACCCCTGCAGGGATCATTCAACAATGTTATTCATAACAGAGTAATTGAGTTATACTTCAATGATGTAGACAAACCTTATAGTACTTGATTGACCACCCACTTCCACTGCCCCCCAAACTTTCTTTCCAGGACTCATATTCCGGCATTGTATAGAAACTTAATTCTCTTCCATTTTTATGAGTAGCCTGTAGTCACAATTAGAGAAGGCTTAAAGCTTTTCTTCCATCTACCAAAAACGGTTTAGATGATCAACTTAATTTAATCATCCCCACCTTGACAATTGGAGTGATGAATTCAACTAGGAATGATGGAACTTTGAGCAATGATGGCCAGAATGAATGAACAAAGTTAATTAAAAGGCCTTTAATGTGGGAACCATCATGATCCTGCAAATGCACATCCAAAAGCAATATATACTTATTCACAACACTATGAAAAGCATTTACAATAGTGGCACATGCTTGACAGAAAAATTATACAAAACAAAATCCATAGAAGAGTGAAACCTGGTCTGTCATTATCATCAAATGACCATATCTTAAAGATTTGACACTGTCATAATCCTTATTTTGCTGCAACCCAAGAATCTGCTTGATGTATTGTATCTCTTTGTTTTCCATTATTTGACTATGGCTGGCTTCCCTCACATTGAGTAATTTACCTCTCAAAGGAAACACTCCATAACGATCTCGACCAACAACAGAAAGCCCAGCCATCTGCATCAACGCAGTTTGGTTAGCCAACTCTTGGAAAATGTTCAGCCACAAAAATTAAGGTGGTTTCCATGCATCACATCCAAAAGCTACCAGCACTTACTGCAAGGGCCTTTGCTGAATCTCCTTCTGTCAAAATCAGGGTACATTTATCAGAGTTTCTACCTCCAGCGTCATTAGCATCCTCAAGCTTGGGAATCCCGCGGAGGTTCTCTCTCTTTGACCCATCAGTTTTCTTTAGGTCTTTGCTCTGCTTGAAATTTGCCCATGAAAGGAGAGACTCAACAATTCCAGACTTTGCCACTGCATTATAGCAAGCATAAGCAAAATTTGCCTAGAAATCAATTGATCAGTTTCATTAAATTCACTAAAGAGTGTCCAACCTTTCTGTAGGAACTTGTCAGATAGTTCACACTTGGATCCGAAGCTGCTCTGACGAAGTGTCAAAGTTTCCTTGGTTTGAGAGTCAAATGCAGGATTGTCAATGAGGGCATTGACAAAAACCCATAGATGACTTTTAACGTTATGGGCTTTGAGGTTGGCATTCTTATTCTTCTTGTTCACAACAGTCATAACATGGTTGGCAATCTGATTGGTCACATAATCAACATGTGTTCCTCCCTTGATAGTAGCTATCGCATTTGCAAAGCTGACCTGTTGAAGAATTCACGATGTCAAATTCATTCAATAGTACTAGCTCTATATTTGGTGTTACCAGAAGAAAGTGTTCAAAGTACCTGTTGAAACTGTCCGTCACTTAGGCTTACGCAGACTTCCCACCTCTCATTCACAGTCTCCTCAATCCTGATCCAATCAGTAAATTTGGCTATCAGAATACCATCCCAAACTACAAAATGATTATAGTCGAACAAAAAGAAAAGAAGAGAACCTTGGGAGGGGACATTCTGGTCTATTTTTAGAGGCAGATTTTAAATAGAGGCCGACATATTCAGCAAATGTTTTGACAGGAACCCTTTTCCCATTCAGCTCGACCTTTACTGTCTTTCCAAGACACCCAGCCATATCAATCACTCGCTTTTTCATCAAAGCAACCACGTCATCTTCAAGGTGGGTCATGTTAAACTTTGCCAAGTCGGGTTTGAACGAGACCTTGGTCCAGTTTTCGCCCGCCTTGCAAGCCTTGATATCGGGTGCACCTTTCACTCCCATGTTCTTCGAGAAAACCTTTAAATCATTGGAACAGATCATTACAAAAGCTCAACCAAACCGATTCCACTAACCCAGTAAAAATGGTGAGAACATTCCACTGTAGACCAAAATGGGTGCGTTTACTATCCTAAAAAAGTAGCAACAACCTTGAGCAGAAACTACTACATGACGTCCTGAAAAGTTTAAAGAAAAAAAAAAGCACCATTCTGACCAAACAAGGGCAGCTGAACTCCAAAACAAAAAGAGGGCAGCTTAAACAGAGACAATTACCTTCCCACCAGAGCAATGTACAAGACTAACATCAAGAAACAAACTTGAAGAAATCCCAAATCATGAAATCCAGAGAAAAATGGTAACACAGGCGCATCAAAGACATAGGCCGTCTATACCTGCTTGTACTTGAGGCCGTTCTTGCCATCGGCCGTCTCGATGACAAACTCCGTCGAGAATATGTTCGTCAGCTTAGCGCCGTACCCGTTCCTCCCCCCGGTCGTCTTCTTCACGTTGTCGTCGTAGTTGCTGCTGGTGAGGAGGTGGCCGAAGATGAGCTCCGGCACGTAGACGTGCTCCTCCCGGTGCATCTCCACGGGGACGCCGTCCCCGTTGTTGTAGACGCTGATGAGGTTCCGGTCGGCGTCGATGGTGACTTTCAGGGAGTCCATCCTGGGGTCGCGCTGCTTGTTGTCGGCGGCGTTGACGAGGATCTCGTCGAAGATCTTGTAGAGGCCCGGGACGTAGGTGATGGGGCGGTGGACCATCTCGCCACCGCCGCCGTCGTCGCCGCCGCCGTAGATCCAGAGCGACTGGGTGTGCTTCTCGACGGAGCCGATGTAGGTGTCGGGGCGGAGGAGGATGTGCTCCAGCTGGGACTTCTTCTGGTAGGTCTCCTCGACCGTCTTGCCCTTGCGCCCCGCCGCCGGCGCCGGAGCGGCGGCGGCGGTGTTGGCGATGTTGCTGGTCTGGAGGGGGAGCGTCTGGGCCATGGTGGGGCGAGGGAGGGAGGAAGTCGAAGGATGTGAAGATTCTCGAGAGGAGAATGACGCAGGGAAAGAAGAGAGAGAAATGATGGTTTTTTAGAGAGAGAGAGAGAGAGAGAGAGTTTGAATTTCGAATTGAGGCGCGTTGCTTTGCTTGCTTTTTGGACGGACTGCGCTTTTGAAGTCCGTCGTGGACTGGGCTTTTGCACTTTGGGGCTCGTCCGGAATTCGGTTCATGTAATTTCGTCGATCATTCTTTTTCTTTTTTTTTTAAAGTTAGTTAGAAGTCCGACAACTTATTACGAAAGTATTATTGAATCATAAAATTTTTAAGAAAAGATTTAAGTCTTAAAATTTATCATAAACGTATAATCAGATCCTAAAAACTTTCAAAAAGTGCAAACAAGTTAGAAAACTTATCATGAAAATGTAATTGAATTTTAAATTTTTTAAAAAATGCAAAGTTTTTCTAATGATTGCACTTTTTATAATAATTTTTAAAATTTTATTATATTTTTTGAAAATTTAAGGATTAAATTGCATTTTATTGATAAATTTTTTTAAAAATGCAAAGTTTTATGTTTTTAAAATTATATATTTTCTGTTAAAGATTTGAAGAAAATACGAGCATAATATTAATATAGAAAAAAAAAAAAAAAAAAAACTCAAGAACTCAAGTGCCATTTTGTTAGTCACTAGGCTGCGCATGACAACGTTTCTGTTCCGGAGAAGAGTTTTTTTTTTTTTTTTTTTTTTTTTTCAGAAATAGTTTTTTTTTTTTAATTTCGTTCCGAGAAACAATTTCGAGTAAAAGAACCCGTTTTTTTAACTACACGAATTTCTACTCTTGGAATAGAAAAAAATAGAAATGCACGCAATAATTTCTTTTTTGTATTTATTCATTTTTTATTCTTACTCACGGATCGCCACTGCCGCCCAACGGCGGGCGACGGCGTTTGGCGTTCGGCGTTTGGTGGCAGTGCTGTGCGACAGTGGTCGGTGGTGACAGTCGACAGGCGGCGGTTGTGCAGTGGCAGCAGCGGGTGGCGACGGGCAGCGATGACCGATGGTTGACGATCGGTGATCCGTGATAAAAAATGAATAAATACAAAAATAAAAATAAAAAAACCGTTTCATACCAAACGCATTTCTATTTTTTTCTATTTCAAGAGTAGAAATTTTGTGTGGTTATCAAATACTTATTCAGAAATTGTTCCTTGAAGTAGAAATAGAAAAGAATTATTTCTGAAAAGAAACTATTCCCCAACCAAGAAGCGGTACCCTTACTCTCGTAAAACTTAAAAACTGGTCGTGTTAGTTTAAGATTGTGCGGGACATATTCATTGAGGAAATAGCCCCAACATAAATAATGTGGGATCCACGACATATACTCGATTGACTTCTTAAAATTGTTAAAAGCAAAGGTGATAATTCATGATATTTTATTGGTTAAAGTGGTAAAACAACTGAGGCTTTACCTCTCGAGAAACAATAGGTTTTAAATTGACTTCAACTCAATGTAATCCCATAGGCATTGACAGAGTAATTTCTCAATTCACTCCTAGTGCCAATTTAGATAAATGCCTTTGATCATATCCAAAAGTTAAAAGACGCCTAACGCTAAAACAAATGATAGACTTGGAAGATTGAATTTTTCTGAAGAGTAGTTTCCTACTGCAAGACAGAAGATTCGATCGGCAAAACGGCTGCTATAATTGACCTCGCAAGAGACTCGAATGTGTTTGCTTATTTGTACTCCGCTCGGGGATTTATACTTCCATTTTAGTTACTCTTTATTCTTTTTCTTTGACTAATTCGATTCTATGTTCTCTTTTTTCTTTTTTTCCCATTTTGAGGAATTTTTCTTTCAACGGAGATCAGAGGATTTTTGTGAAGGTTTCACTCTCACAAGTATTAGATCTATATTTGTTCAACCTCATTACTATGAACGACGATGGTGTTGAGGATGCTAAGCTTAGGTGCACATTGTCGAAAGGCAAAACCATAGCGACAATCACAAATCTCGATTTATGCTAATAATTACCAAAAACAAATTTGGTATTCGACCGTTGATTTTGGGTTGAAAAAGTCACATATCTACTCTTTACGTGTATAGCCTCTAAACTTATTATGATGATTCATTTTGTTATTTAAATATATGTGTGAAAATGAACGGAATATTATTCACAACTTGGACTCTATTTGTTTCACGAGAAATAAATAGTTTGAAAAATATTTTCATAAAATTGATGGCTTGTATTAATTGAAATAATTCATCAATGGAAAATGTTTCAATTATTGATGAGTCTGAACATTTTCTTGAATGACGAAGATGCAATTATTTTTAAGATAATGTTTGTCCAAATTATTCATTTTCATGAAACAAAAAGTACATTAATTATTGCGCTATTATAAAAGAAAAGTAAATTGAGAACGATGTATTGATATGACACACCTATCATTAACTTAAAATTGATGCATTATTGTCAAGACACGCATGTCAAATCGAAATTGTCGTGAAAATACCATGGAAGCTAATGGAATTGTAACTCAAGTCTAATGCGAGATAAAGAAATTATCAAAAAAGCCAATGAGGAACAATAAGAGGACATTAGATATTTATGTGATTCGATTCAAAAATTGATAGCGCTTCATATGGAGAGGCGACTACCAAGAGATCTACCATGAATCTCAAGAATTTGAGAGTTGCAATTACGTAATGCTCTAAGTGCTGCATAGCTCTAACTACACCTAAAAGCAAATACACGTGTTATTTTACAATTTTTCATAAAAGGACTCACCAAGAAAACTCGTGGAGAGTTTCAACCAATTTCGTTTGTGTTTTCCTTTCAATTTTTCCTTTTTGGTATTTGTGTATGCCCCCTACGAAAAAAACCAAAACAAAACCAAGTGTTTCGAAAAATGGGTTTGTTTTAACGTAAAAGCGTTTTGTTAATCTAAAGAAAAATGTGTGCATTGAGCTATATGAGGACTGAAGTAGCCTCGCTCAATCTTAAATTACCGCGAACTCACTAAAAGTCAAGAAATAAATTTACTAAGATTATAGATTACCTACTCTATACTTTCTATACTGTGAAATCTAGTTTCACTTGTTAAAAGAACAATAGACAAAAATAACTACCTCTAACTGCCAAGAAACATGCGGCGCCAAGAAAAGAAGTAGCTACATCTTTTCCTCTTATAACCTCTTTTTCCCTCCCTCCCTCCCTCCCTCCCTCCCTCTCTCTTTCTTCCCATTCCATTTCCAACTGCGTACGACCCGTCTGATCCGAAAACTAAGAAGAGGCCCTGCTGCTCCCTCCTCGACCAGGTGGATATCGACTACACCCTCCGAGGCTTCAACGAGATCACCCTCCCGTCCCCTGATCTGGCCGCGCTCGAGAACGTTAATGGGGCCTTTGGGGCTCCTAATGGCAAGAATCGCGGCGGTTTTGGGGGTTGACAACACGGGCTTCGCATCGCCGGAGAAGCTAGTTTTGGGAGTTAATCCAGTGAAGGCAACGAGTCCTTTGCCGGTGAGAGGAAGCTCTTCATCTTCACTTCCGCCCAAGCCGCCACTACAGAGGACGGTGTTTGAGCCTACCCCATACTAGACCCCGGGTTTCATCAATTCGTTCTCCCAAGGGTCTGGCTCCAGCGGCAGCCACAGCAGTGTCGAGAAGAGGCGGGACTCCAGGGTCGGCTTCTCTAACTCTCTCGATGTTTATCTCTGGTTTGATGGGTGAAAAATCCTTTTCTTTTTTTTTTTTTTGGTATGATCATACCCATTACAGGATTCTAGGTACTCTTGGTTGACCGACTCTGGATATAGTAATTCTTTTCTCGGCATAGGTGTATGCATGTCAATAGTGAATCATACTTTTTATTTCTGTATATGATCTCAAGCTTATTTCGCGAGATTGGTCTTTGTGTTCATCTGGTGAATGATATCGTTTAGACCTTTTTTTTCTGGTTGTGCAAGTAGGGACGTAGAGCAGACTATGCTAATTTTGGTCATTGGGGTCTACAGCAAAAGAAAAATCAAATAAAAATCAAGTAAAACAGCAGTTGAAGCGGTTTGTGATTTCTCACGGGCTCTGATCTGGTGATTTGGGAGTCATTTTCTTTGATGGGTTTTCTTTTCGAGCAATGCAGAGACCGAAGAGGATGAAGCGTCGCCTGTGAGGACGATGGACCTGCTGAACAAGGCAACACCGAAACGGCAGAAGCCCGATGCGCATGGATATGGAGAATATGGTTACGCATGATAATTACCGCCCTAATGTTCATTTGATGTAATAAGATTAGGACAAAATTTATCATTCGAATTCGTTTCGAATTGCTGATTGCGCAGCAGGTGAAGTGCGAAGAAGCCGAGGAGGAGGAAAATCACGAAGCTGTGAGCATGGGAGTCATCGGCAATTGCTTGTCCCTCGACCTCAATTGTCCCTACGGGAAAGGATACGAGATTGTGCTCTCAGAGAATAGAGGGTAAGCTCAATTATTTAACACTGTCACCCGACCAAATATTTGTTTTGTTATTAGTGTGGTTAGTCAATTTATGAGCGCTCCTCACACTACATATTGGGAGGCAGTGCTACGTGTTGTTTAAGTACTTGAAGGGAGCATCGGGTAAAAGGATTTTGTTCAAAAATCATGGACATCTCAATTACATAAAATTGATTTCTAGAGGAGAAATAAATTTTTCTATCGTTATTTCTAGATGAGTTTCTAAGCAAAAATAACCGTTTGTAACGATATAAAATTTCTACTTTAAAAATAGAAACTTGTTTGATAACGACACAAAATTTCTTCTTTTCATACAGCGGTGGATCGGCCACCTATTGACAAAGACTTACCAAATACAATCAAAAACTCGGCGACCGACGGACGGTGGTCAGCGACGACGGATGGAGGACAGGATGAGAATAATTTTTATTTCTCATTTTTGTTCCAAAAATAGAGAAATATAAAATTTTTACTTCTGATTTCTATTCCAAACCTATTTCTGGAACAAGAATTTATTTCGGAAATAGAAAAATGAAATAATTTTATCAAACAGATTTCTATTTTAAAAATAAGTCTAAAATAGAAAAATTATTTCTTGAACAAAAATCAGAGATTGTCATGCACCCCCTTTAGAATCACTGGCTATTCTAATGTTGATTGGGCTAGATATCCTATTGGTAGGAGATCAACTTTTGACTAATATATGTTCATGGGAGGCAATCTTGCGAGTTGAAAAAGTAAGAAGCAATAGGTGATCTCTCAATCAAGTGTAGAGGCGGAATATTGAGCCATGGCTCATGCGACTAGTGAATTGCTTTGATTGAGGATGTTGTTATTTGAACTTACCATGCCATTTTCAGCTTCCTCAGTTCTATGTTGTAATAACCGATCCACTATGTATATTGCTTCAAATCCAGTTTTTCATGAGTGTATAAAACATATTAAAGTAGATTACCATTTTGTGTGAGAAAAGATTTAACAAACAAGGACATAACACTTCAATTCTCACGGACTGAAGACCAACTTGCTGATCTTTTCACTAAGTCATTGCAAGGTAGTAGAGTAATTACTTTATGTAACAACTTGGGGCTCTTCAATATCTATGCCCCAACTTGAGGGGGAGTGTTGAAGGGTAGTTTAGTCTTCTTCATTATTAGTGGGTCCTAATGCTCATTTTATATTAATGTAATCCGTAAATATGAAAATAACAATTTCTTCTCTTTCATTTACAGCATTTTGTACTGGCATTATCCCTTTTGATAGTGGCTAGATGAATGGACTTCACAATAATACCCTGTGCATCATGTCTACTGCCAATGGCGACTGTCATTCCGTTCGACAATAAAAATTGCACATCATCACTTTGTTTAAATGGAAGGAAATGACGGAAAGAAGGTAAATGCGAAATTGAAATCAGAAAACTGAGATATCTAGACTATTATCCCACAAAAAATGATGAGAACCTTACTATCAAAGTTAGAAAGGAAAGCTTACTGATTTTCTCTCCCCTCAATTTGGAGAGATTGTTTCATACTGGCGAAACTCATTATTTCACTTGCCTCCCCTCAATTTTCTTTATGTTCGTTGCTTAGCCTCCTCTTTCCTCTCTCCTAATCAAAAGCTCTGTAAATGCAATTGTAGTGTCGGTACAGGAAGGAAATGATTCAGCACTGGTATAAATTAAGACCTGCCATTAACTCTCGAAAACCATACATAAAGAGATTACACATAAATGTGATGATTAATTTAAGTCTATCTAAATAGCTACATGGCACAAGCAACTCATTCTAAAGGCTAGTTGTACAAAGCTTGACCATCTTCAGAAGTCACTGAAAAAGGACTTCTTCAAGTCACTTGCATCTGCTTCCGTCACAAAGCATGAAAGATTGAAACAAACTTCTCTGCATCTATGCAAGGTACTCATCAACACTACTGGTTGTTCGGTGTCACTACTATATACACCGCTTAATTAAGGCATGAGAGACTCGACACCACCTAAGCCACTAACGGCATACTGGCTAGCTTGGCATCACAATGGCCAATTGCAATTTCCCGCAGCGACAGAGTTCAACTGGGTTTGAAAATATTTTGATTTTGTTTTTGCCATGGCCCAGCAAAATGACATGTGCTATGCTGAAATTTTGACCTTTCTGATCTGCAAATTGCCACTCATTCGTTGACAGGGAGAACCAATCTTTCTCCTCCGATTGAGTTGTTTTGACTTCTATGTAGTGAAGTCCTTCTCCATCCTCTGCGGTGATGTCATAGGGTAGGCCAGTTTCGCCATCTTCATTGACCCACTTAACAGAACTCCGACTGAATTTCTTGGCAAGATGTCTAAAAGCAACGAGTTCTCCTAGGTTTCCCGTTAACATTGCTTGTTCTGGATCAGGCGTGCTGACATTGAGCATTGTTCTCCCAATCAACTGAGGTTGATCCAAGTCCAGTAGATCAGACACTGGAGTCGTATCAATTTGATTAGCTGAGACATCTGAACAAGAATCCAAATTGCTGACATCTATTGATCTATCAGAAACTGTACATTCGATTGGAGAAGCTGCTGCTACATCTTCAGTCGTAAACTCAACAATCACCTCATAGCTGCCGCCACTTTCTCCAATCAATTCATGACAATCCTCCTTTATCACTTGCGAGCAAGTACTTGTGGTTTTAGTTACTGCCTGTGTCTCAACTTGGCTATAAGGAGAGTAAGCTGACCGTGGTGCACTTTTCCAGTCTGAAGGAGGCCAAGTTGAGGTAACTCCTGCCCTTCCCTTGGCCTTAAACAATTTTGGCACTTCTCTTGTTGCTGAAAAGCTGCTGTTCTCTAGTGATCCATCATCCTCAGACAAAGACCCTGAGGAGAGGGCCCACACGGGTTCATCACCTGGTAGGTTTGGCACCTTCTGACTATTCATGATAAAAGACTCTACCTGCTCCTCTCGAGAACCTGACTCTGCCATTGTTGTGATCATGTGAAGAAAATTTGCCAAGTGAATGTTCGGAGTGCCATCAAAGAATAGACGAGAAATCTCCATGTACAAGGCATGAGAATCAGACTCTGGAGTGACAAATAAAGTATTGCCCTGTCAAAATCAAGGAGTTATTTTAATACTTAACAGGGAAGGTCATGCTTCTAAGTGATAAGAATGTGGTCCTATACTGCTTGATTAAAGAAGATTCCCCCTATTTGGTTCACAATGAACCATAGAAATGGTTTAGACAATAACAGCACCAGCATCAGAACAGTGCAAATCCCAAGTATGGAACAGATTAAACATGTCAAAAATCAGATGAGCCCAACAAGCTTTGGAGTTGGATCAAATTTCAATTTGGAAGTCTCCAAGTGTCGCAAACTGATGTTCTCATTCTGTGCACGAAACATACATATAACAAAATGTCCACCATCCGTACCATGCTTGTAGGTTCCTTTACATGTTCTTTGTTTTTAAACAAAGAAAAATAGAAATGTCCAGAATGTTACCGAATTCCTAGGACATACCTGAAGAAATGTTGTGGTCTCCAATCGCTTTTCAGAAGCAACGCTCAAATCCCTTATGATATTCTTATAGTATAATCTCTCCACAACAACAACACGCAAATGACTCAGATTATAAAATCCAGACTGTTTCAGTTTGGCATATGTGTCAGGATGTTCATAGTAAATATAACGCTGCGCATAAGGAAGAACCCAGTTTACAAAAGAAGCCTTGGAGCTAGAATCCATTAGACCATAATATATGGCTTCACGGGTTACAACCTGCATAAATGCTAAGTGTGAGAAAGTAAATATGATGATGAGTAGTTTGCATGACAATCTCGCGGTCCCTGAGCATATCATTCTAATAATGTGTTTGTGATGGTATCGCTAGTAAAGAATTTGCTATTATAAATAACTAACTAAGTTAATTCTTAATATGAAATCTATAATAAAAAGGAGGCAACTTAAATAGTTTTTCTTGGAAGCAGTATTTAAATCCCCCAGAACTTACCTAGACAGCAGATTTTTTTGTTTTGGCCAAAACCTAGACAACAGAGTGAAACAATACAAGTTCAACCAATTCAAGAAATAAGTTCTTTTTCACCAAAAATATCTAGTAACTAAAGCGCATTTTTTTTAATAAAAAAAAGCTTTAATATTGTTGTAGCATCTAATGTACTTTGGTATATATGAGCGTTCCTATATCCATTTTAGTAATCCAAATATTTCAATCAGAAATCTATTATAGGTGCTGAACTTGATATGGTCATTTGACAAAAATCTGCTTGTCACTGCATATCTAAGACAATCAGCCACAGCAAAATTAACACATTCTCACTCTAGACTCGTACTCTCCATTTTACATTCCATCCTCTATCATTTTACACGTTGGTCACTGTTCACTGAACAATTATTTGAAAAAAATATCTTGGTCAACGAGGGGTCACTGATCATAATGTTTGCTTCCTGGTTCGTCTCTCCTAATATGCAATAAAATCGTTCCCCAACGTCACTCTGATTAATGGAAATACTGCCAGACCTGGCACCCTTGTTTGTACTTGTTCGGCAGTGTATGGGTAAGATGCTTTTACTTTAAAAGGAGCTACAGATACTCCAATACCGTGTTGACGGACTTTTAAAGACCAAAATAGGAGAAAGTTTCGTAGCTACCTTTTGGTGCCTCTACAATGCACTAGGATAAAAAATAGCTGAGGAACATTCTTTAACATTTTAAGCACTTCTCTGAATAAAGGGGTCCTAGACATTGCTCATTGCACGGATATTGCACTGTAGATTATTGTACATTATTTTGTTAATGAGTGCCCCTAGGGCACTAGTTAAACATTCAAATAAGGAAATTTTGTCATTTCTAAAGCATTGTTTCCCCGTGCTATGCACAACCAATGTATTGGACATGCAGATCTTTTTATTGACTAGGCATGGTTAAAAGGGCCATGATGATACTCGTTAGCAAGACCCTATTGCATAGGAGGGAGAGCAAAATTCTGGCCAAAACCACAAGCGGTTCAGATGATTCTAGCAAAGCTAGGTAAGTGACATCTAAAAAGCATCCTTGTCAAAAACATATATGTCATGAGAAAATCCCTCATTTGAGTACATCGCATAATAAGTACCATGTGAGTGAAAAATAGAGATGAAAGGCCCTGGAAACTGTACTTCCCCAGTTCCGACCCCAATCTAGACACAACCTTCCCTAATACACCGCGAGATAGAGTTGCGAGCAAGCAAATTACCTTAGAAAATGTGGGAATCCCCAGAGAATGCATGAGAAGAGGCAGTTTGACAGAAATCATCTCCTTTTCATCATCAGTGAGCTCCCCAAAATGTAGAAGTTCAATTTTATCCAAACTCCCAAATTCTTTCATTAGCTTCTCATCATCACACCAGCAGACAAGTCCGAAGGAAGGGTGCAGAGAAACCCATCTATTACGAACAGTGGGAAGCACGGTATATTCTGATTTTTTAAGATATCCACTAACCTGTAAAGTATCCTCAGAACTAACCTTTCCACATTTCAGTTCATCTACCAACTTCAGAAAAACCTTGAAAACCTGATGCATAGAGCGAAAAAATGGGCTACTTTAGTGACACCTCAATAACCAATAAATGAACAACTTGTAGCACGTACATATTTTGCTGCTTGTGAAGGCAAAACAGTAGTTGATAGATAAAGCAAATTCTGAAAATGATCCTGGAAAGAAGGAATCTCGTAAACCCCGCATATATTGACAAAAAAATCCCGCAAGCCTGGATATATATTGCACAATGTCCTGCTCAACAGGCTATGCTTTGCTCCGACTTCACTAGACTTGGAATCAATTTCTTCCATTTGGTTCAATAACTCAGGTGAATCATGCCAACAAACTTCTTTCGGCAACAAAAATGAGCCCAACACAACATCCTCGACCCCAGAGGCACATAAAGAAGGAATGAATATAAATGGTTCTGAGATGAGATCTTCAACAATCTTCTTTTTTGAAGTATCAATTTCTTTCCAAAGGAAATTGTATAATTTCGACATCTGTGCAGCACTGGCATGAGAAGAAGAAAAAAGTCAACTATCTTGCAGAATAGCAATTCAACAGTAGAAAGAAGTAAAGAAAAGTTTCTTCAAATGAACCACATATGAGGATAAATCCAACTAAAAATCAGGCAAAAGAATGGGAGGACAATTTATCTTACTTTATAGAGCCAAAAGAAGGCACCTTGCAAGCAATCATAATAGCAGAAGAGATAAACGTTATAAAAGTTCCAAGAGTCAGCCAGAAAATCTACTGAGTAAAGTTTTAATGCTTTTGTAAGATACATACTTGATGACAGCTTAAACTTTTTATGTGGATTTTCTAACAGTTTTACATAAAAGTGGGACTTTCTTTGGTAACTGGGAGGACAGTTCTTTTATACCTATAAAATACTATGCATTTCCGAATTTGGTGCAGAAACTAACTATTATACTAGTCCAATAAAGAGGATGTAGTTCCAAATTTCAAAGAAATGCACGTTCAGGAAATGATTAGGAGGGTAAAGATGGTAGGAAGATGACAACCTCATCAATGGATTGCAATGACCTCGAAAAGAGTTGAAGAAAGAGCAGAAAGGGACAACTTAATGATCACATTATATAATAATGTTTCCATTACCCAACTTATTAAATATCAAACTTATGAAACTAATAGCAACAATACAAGTTTGCGATGTGAGAATCGGTGTGGGCCAATCTTGACACATTAAATTTCCAGTTTCTCCACACCAGGGAAAAAACCCCTCCCAATGATAGAGCTAACAGCTAGCATGACTTGACGGCCAAAATCATCAGACCTTTTCTTTCCCAGAACCGCACAGTCAATATAGCATAGATAGTGAATAAATGAATTAAACAGAGCAATGTATTTGGGAGTGCATGAAATGACATATTGAGTATAGACCTCAGGCCAGCAACAAATGCGGAAAAAAATAATGGGAGAGAACACCAAGTTTATCCCGTGTTGTTTTTGCTTTATATTTTTGCAAACATGCTGTATACTTGGATTGCCTTTTTATTTTTCATAAACCTTCGCTCCTTATCCAATGAGAAAATAACAAGAATTTTTTTGAATGTGATGTGGTACCTAGACTTGAAAGTGGTCCCTGATCTTCTCCAGACTCTCAGCATTTCCACAACATCTTCAATGGTAACACTGGTCTTAAACCCAATATCATGTAAAAGAGCCATACTTCTCACCTGTTGAACAATCCCTTCATGTTCATTGACCAAAGTCCACAACAGACAGATTTATATATACTTAAAGATAATCATTTTGCATAACATCAAGAAACAAAGCAAAAGAGAGAGCATTATGATAATGATTTGTTAAGTCAAAGTACCACAATCGATTGGTGGCATTACATTAAAAATTTGCACTGCATTAACATCATTATCAAGTCAAACATCTGCTGCCGGTCATGGGGAAAAAAGTCCTTACTTTTTATTTCTTTTTTGGATGGAGTTATCCTTGCATTTACTGCAGGTTGCCAAGTCAATGAAGCAACAGATGGCACCTGAATGCTGATAGTAACGGTACTGTGAAATAATGATTCAGTGCACTTCCATTTATTTTTATTGACTCTACCACTATTTCCACAGTTCTATCCACATGTAAGATTTGACAATGGAGGCAATAAATTTTGCATCGATAAAACACTTAAATTAATAAAATTATGAGTCCTAATCCTTGAAGACACCAACATAACATTTCCTGAATCACAGGGTATACCCACCAATATTGAGATATCAGATGTGACCGCTTCTTTTCTCTTTTTCCCTCCTGTGAATTCTAGTTTTCTTCTTCAGGGTCTACTTTTATCTAGCATGTGCCATTTCCAATCATTAGATGTCTGCAATTACATTCCTACTCAAAGACCAGAGTGCCAAACACTTCGACCAAAAAACTTCGATGGTATTTACATGATTGTTTCACTAATTCCAAAAAGGACCAAGGAAAGGGACCTGCAGAGGCATATATAAAAACTATACAGATCAGTAATTGCCACAATCAATTGGATAAATACCGATATCTCATATGTGGATGGTCTATACTTCTGCCCCTCACTCTTCCTTTGGAACTTGTCTCCTAAATTCTTATCATGTTTCCAGGTTGCACTTCCAACTAGCATTTTCATGCTGCTTCCAATTATTGTTTTTCTAGAGTTCATACTCAAAGAAATACAGTAAAAGTGTCCTTACAGATCATGGAACCTCAGTATTATCTTAAGATGGTTGTTTCAGCGCCCCCCCCAAAAAAAAAAAAAAAAATCATGAAACTTTCAAAAGGAGATATCTTGATCCTTTTGAAACAAAGTTCCGCATAAAGTAGTAAAGATTATTTGCACAAAATTGATTAGCATTATTAAACAGTTAAAGTAGGTACTAACAAGCCTGAAACTATCTTTTCATCCACAAAATTATTTTCATATAGTATCCCCCTATCAAGAGTGTGAGGTCCAGACAATGGATAACGAGAACATGAGCAAGAAAGAAGTCAATGGTCAAATGCTCAGACCTGGTCTGACAGTGGACAGTCCTGATGCACCCAAAGTAATCAGCAAAAGCAAATCCATAATGGAACTAACCTTTGGGACAGCGCAAGGAGCGAAAGAACCCAAAATAGAGTGCACGGAATCACATTCGTAGAATAAGTCCTTAGGATAGTGAAGTTTGTCATCAATGCACGAAACAACCCATGGAACACCACAGATGCTGTTTAGGAATGAAGATTTGAAGGGTATCCTATTCCCATTGCACTTATCGTTGAAGTAACCTATGGTTTTTTCACTAAAGTAATCATCCCACAATTTATCGAAAACCTCTAAGAGAAATTCAGAACCAACTCGATTTCCACTTGCTGACAACAAGGACAATAAATTGTCCAACTCAAAGGATTCCCAATCTTCAGCTACGGATCCTGAGGAGATGTGGTTTCTGTCCACTCCAGCCTTCCCCAAACATGTATCGGGCATATCAACCATTCTCCGATCCACTTTAACTACTTGCACAAACTCTGTGATGCCTATTTCTTCAAAGAATCTCTTCCACTTTTTCTTTCCACCAACAACAGATTTAGTTGAAGAATGCTTCAAGTAGTTGGTGTCTACCTCATGCCAATCCAATTGATTGTTGTTGAAAAATTTACGGAGGTCAAAAGAGCTTCCATATTCTTTACCATAATGGATCGGTACCTCAATCGGTCTTTTGTTGCCCTGTTTTGTTACAATGAAAGCTCTGTTTCTCAACTCTGATATCAGAAAATTTCTTTCAACATGGCAACTGGGGCAGCTAGATTGTAGATGGATAAACACAAAGCAGAGAAATTCGGTCAACAGATTGTTGCTCCATCTTGCACTTTTGTCATCACATATAGAAGGCAAGACATGGACCTTCATTATTTCATGTGTAGATAGACGTTGGACACCCACAATAAGGAGCATCCTGATGATGTTGTCCTTTGAACACATGTCTACACAAGAGATATCCGCATCCAATGCAGTTAAGAAGGCAGGGTTTACAGTGTGGAGTTTTGCATATAACATTGGAAAGGCATCCATTCCATGCTCACCGTCATTCCCAGATACATCAGAGTGCAGCCATATCGTATCTTCATCCACTGAGCCGAATGTTCCGTCAGAGAGAGGAATAAAAGGAAGCTTACGGAGGGTTTCTATGATATCTGTGCCCATTCCAAGGTCTCGTGATGCTTGCGCTGACTGCACATACATTTTATAAACTGCATTCAGCCATGCAGACAACCAAGACAAACCCATTGATGGAAGGCTATCTTTTTTCTGGCATAAAGACGTTATAATCTGAAGTAGAAGTTTTGGGCCATACTCCTCGACCCCTAATGTCCTTGCCAAAGGATCAGATAGACTTATATCTTTTTTTAGAAATCCTAGGCCAAGATGGTTTTGAAGCAAAAGATCAGGTAAAAGAACTCGAGCCTCTTCATTCCAACCTCGGACAACCTTGCACGGAGGCACCCATGTAGCATCATCTCCTTCCAGAAGTAGACAATTTGAGTGACGTAACTTAGAGATGATCGTTCGAGGAAGACTAGAAAAAAACCCATGCACTTCCCCAATCAATGGAACATAGCTCATGTAAGCTGTTACAGCTTTTCCTAGATTGTCCCTGAAACAAGGAAGAGAACAGAAAGATCCCTCCGCATTCACGAACAAATCAGGAAACTCTGACAACAGCCATTGGTTCCAAGGGTTATCTCCATCAACTTCTTCTCTGGATGAGGGAAGAACAAAATCACCTTGCAGTATAAATTTCAGACCATAAGTTCTTAGAGGAAGAAATGCAAAAACAGGTTGCATATCAAGACGTGGGATATAATTTCCGTCTGTTGATTCTTTAAGTCCAAATGCCAAGGCGATCTCTGTTGTTTGGACATTGCAACGACCAATATTCCCATGTAACTTCTTGCATGCAACAAACCAATTCATTTCTTCCTTACCATATGAAATCCTAATGATGCCATTACCACAAGTTTCCTTTCTCATGGCAATATGGGAATCGTCGTGCATATTTCTGAATGTAATACAATGAAGACGATGAAGAAATAATAGCAAGGCTGGATGAATATCTGAGAACATGGATATGAAATTATTGCTTCCAGTTCCTTCTAACAAATCCGATCTGAAGGGAAGAACAATGCAAGTTTTCCAGCAGCTAGTATTGAAATGATCAATATTAGCAGATGTTAACTTGCTTAACACATTATGATCGAGAGGGGGTATAACAGTTGGCAAAACAAAACCAATTTGTCCCTCACTTATGTCAAACTTTATATGGAATCCATTCGAATGAATCTCAGGTGCATCAGTAACCTGCAGAAGAATTTAAATATTTTTGGTGAAGTTCTTTCAGGATGCAATAGGGGCAATTTGCAATGACAATTGATAGCTTTATTTGCATACCATTTAGGAGGATGGTGGCATGACGAATTTAGATTTGGCATTAATACTATATTAAAAATCCTACCCAAAAGCTTAAGTAATTAGATGAAGAGTACATTCATATAATAGTGCAATCTCATTGCTGACTTTCTGTTTTTTTCCCTTCAAATCCATTTTACTGGCATATTGAATACCTAAACCTTTTTGGGGTCACGCAATAAAATAAGTACAGGATTTGCCCAAAGAAAAGGATATGACGAAATTGTATTAGGCATCTCTACTTACACGGAATACTGATTTGAAACCAATGCCTTTTTTTCCTATATATCCAGCACTTCCTTTTTTCGTAGAATTGCCAACGTCACATAGTGCTCTAATGTCTTGAGCAGAAAAGCCCCGTTCATTATTCAGAATAATGATGCCTGACTTCTGAAGGATGAATATAAGAGCTGGCTCAACATTTTCTAAATAGGTATTATCATCAGCATTTTGAACCTGCAGAAAAAAGTAAATACATTAAAGCATTGAAATTTAATCAGCATTTTTTTTTCTGGTATTAAAATATAAATCCCTGTCCATAAACTTTTTGTCTAACTACGAGGAATAGATAAAATAAATGTAAGGGGAAATATTGGTTAGGTTTAGTGTACTCTGAATCGTAATATAAGATGACTAACACAGAAACAAAAAGTTCAGAGGAATGCAGATAAAGGATGATCACTTAAGACATCTAAACCAGGGGAATCAAATGACGCTTTGTCAAGTTTATAGAGTTTCAGTCACCAAAAATTATCTGAATTAAGTTTATAGAGTTTCAGTCTCCAAAAATTATCTGAATTCGGACTTATCAAATTCAAAATCAAAGGATCTCCTGGAGCAGAAATTGAAATTTGCAGCATAAGCTGTATGTCCATATTTTCTTCGCATAATTGAACTAGATGTCATGTTCATCAGTAGAAGCATAATATTTTTTGCACATGTTGACTAATAAAACTACGATAAAGCCATCAAGTTGCTCTTATACATACTATAAGTGTAAGTTGACTTCATTGCATAGTAAAGAAAAACAATATGCTCTTTTAACATATCACAACATTGATAAGGAAGGCCACTTTCTCTAATGCATATGACTAGGATTTTGTTTGTTTGTGTGAATAATCAACTGAGCCGAATGATATCAATAACTGCTCCACTAAGGCAGTCAGTAGTCCTAGGCAGAAGTGGCATTTCTTCCTTGTTTCAGCTTGAGGCTTCAGCAAATCAAGTGTAGACTTTCAGCTTAGGCTGTTGGAAAAAAATTGACAGGCATTTAACTCGGTTTCCCTTGTTTGTCCACACATGTATGGGCACATACTAATACCCTAAGGAACTTGACAAGAATGGATGAATGACATGACCACAAAAGATCATCGCTGACCATGAATCAGACAAACAACTAAAGCAAAAGCATGAGCAGGCCTCCAATGGGGCAAATGAATATTGTAAACTCACAGTAATATCCTGCTAAATGATGACTGCTACAGGAAAGGAAAAACAAAGATCAATGAAAAGTGACAGTGAACTTACTAACTCAAGAAGAAAATGAGAATCCTGAGAGTATAACTCCTGGGAAAGACAATGAAGTGCTCTCCCCAGACGGGCATGTTGCTTTTTCAACAAGCTACTTTCTGTACCAGAAAGACTAGGATCAAGACCAAATTCTTCTCGCCTTATAGATTCAATGATTGAGTAAGCATCCTCGTATTCAACGGTTTCATTTTGTGCCAGACTCTTATCAATGCAAACTTCTGGATTATCAGAACTGTGACAAATTTCATTATTTATGGTACTCTGACCCTTAGAAACAAGAGAGGACACTTTATTGTCTTCTTCTGCAGGAGATGATTTTTGTGGATTGTATATTGCAGACAGTGAATCTGTGCTTGACTTGGAGGTGTCAGCTTTGAATGATGGAGCTTCACCAGGTTTACACATCTCAACATCAGTAGAGGAGCAAAAGACAAGGTAGTCATCAATCCACTCCACAACACCAAGATATAGTCCCACTTCATGAAGCATGATTCGTTCCTCCACAAGTTTACAGTCTGACAAGATGGTTGAAGGTACATGTTTTATGACAGATTGCATACCGGATAGTAACACATCAGCAGCAAAAGCACGAAACTCTGAAGGAATATAACTGAGGCATTCAAGAAAATATCTTGATGCAACAAGCACTGCATTACACTTGCCAGTGGAATTCTGGAATGATTCATCTGACAGCTTTGACATACCAGCTGCTTTTTCTTGCATCTGAAGATTCCAACTGTCGGTCACTTCCTTATCGTCCAAGATGACTTCAAATGCACGACGTGCATGGCATTTTAAAAGAGACAGAGGAACATGTTTTTGTCCGCCGAGTATTGAGAACAAAGAGAGCAACTGAACCGCTGTTTGGAAAGGCGATGATTGAAGGGCAGATTGCAGAAATAGATCCACACTGGCAGAACTATCAATCCGGATCACATTACCATCTTTCGTCACTAAACACAACAAGTCTGTTCTATTAACTTCATTCAACAACCATCCTACAAGAGGGCCAAGATGTGGAGCAAACTTAATGTCCCAATGTGACCAACGACTTAAATCTGACAGCATCGGTGCTCTTAATAAGACTTCGATTGCATCCTGAGATGATACTGATTCTAATTTTCCTATCTTTTGTGAAACATCGCTTACTCTACCAATGGTTTCAAGTTCAACCACATAATCATCATCAAGCGCCAGCATAGCCTGACCATGGACACCCATCAATGTCTGAGAGAAAAGGACACATTTTGACATTGCGATACCTCTGTACTCCCCAACAATATCTAGAAAATTCTCCACTGAACCAACTTCCATTTTGAAACTGAGATTGGGGAATTGCTTCAGAAGCAATGTTGAAATCATCTGTTTGGTCACTACTTCACTGTCCCACAAGCTATTCAATGCTTGTGATATTATTACCATCAACTGATGCTGCAGCATGCAAACCTCAAAGTGTGACTTCTCATACATATCACCATTCAAGAACTGTTTCAGCTCAGTAGGCATAAGAGATATGTGTTCTGTCAGGAAACTAAAAAACTCTCCATGACCAAGTGACTCAAATTCATTAACAAAAAATTGCTTTGCCAGCCAAGAGTCACAGTCAACAAGCTTTCTCAACAAATTAACTCTCATCTCCAGAACTGATTTGTTGTTGCTTGTTTTTTCATGATCAAGCTGATAATAAGCACCAATTTCTCTGGTAATGTCTTCAACAGCGACACCTATTAATTGACGATGATATCACAAGACTTGTCTATGAAAAAACAACTCAGCATCAACTGCACAAGTGTCTGACATCTCGGAAAAAAAAAATATGAAGAATAAAGGTGAACAATGAACAAAATGCAGCGGCATACAAGCCGCCTTGGTAGAGTGTCAATTGAGCACATTTCTAAAAGATCATTCAGTCCACTGTCCTTGAGAAACTCAGTGGACCAAATGCACATGAATATCAAAATCGAAAAATGAGTACCTTAATGAATAGTAGATAGTTCATGATAAAATGCAAAGATCCTAGGGCAAGATAGCCCAAGTAAAGATGTACAAGTGAAGAAAATTTCATCCAAATGTCATATATCCAGATCAGTTTCTGAGATTCCCTCCCACAACTTTGTTCTATTTTATAGCTGACTCCACAACTTTCAGTCAACTCATGCACGTAGTCTGTCCTTCCATAATCATGCACATACTCTAACTCTTTACATTTTTTCCATATTGATCACACTGCCACCAATTAGAAACATTTCCCTGAAATGAATTTCCTACGCACAAGAAGGGATGTCATGATTTTTTTTTTTGGTAAAGGGATGTCATGATTTTCTTACATCATTTATTTAAAAAAATTTGATCTTACAAAAATTATCTTATTGTCTAAATCATATCTGAACCACTCCTTTAATCAACCAAGTACTTCAAATCAAGCCTGTCCATAGATATAATGTTACAAAATTGTCAAATTTCCAAAATCATGTTAAATGATTGTTTTGTTCAAAGCTTAAGCAATCAGCAAAACTCATCTATATCTTAATTCAGGCATATCCTTAACCCTCCCTGTTGCATTTCACATAAAATGCAGCATGTACATGTAACGATGTCAAGCAAAGAATCAATGAAAGGAATTCAATGATAGAAGAAATAGGAAAGCAAGAAAAATTACAATAGGAGAAATCACTGGTATTTGAAACTTTGGCCTGTGCTTTGTCACCATTTTAAGATGTTGTTTTGTTCTAAGAGTTGAGATTAAATGGGCCAATTATGTATATCAAATATACTCTATGAGACAAGATTAAAGGATGCCATTCTAGTCAAGTCAAAGCTTACACAAATAAACTAAATCAATTACATGTATCATCAGCTATCAGATAAAGTGACCAAGTAAGATATTACCAATGAAGCCACAGTCTTGATTCAACTAAAATTATTTCAAGCAACCACTATTTCAATTTTACAAACATTGGTAACTAGAAGTATATCAAGCGACCTACTATTTCATTTTTACATGCCACTCATTTCTTCTGTTTTACATAGTTGTAACTTCTATACCATCACTTAACCTTGTACTTTTTACAAGATCAATGATAAAGAGTTGCAATTTGGATAGCATTCTATGTGGAATTAGTAAGGCATCGTATTCTTGTCCAAAGCCAATTATGCTTGCTTGTCTCTATTCCATAGACTGCTCTTAAATGAGTAAGATCCAGTGTACTCGTGTGTAGGGTAAAGTAAAAACAGAAGTTAGATTGACGCAAGAACAAAGAAAAGAGGGAACAGTAAAAAACACATGCTTTCAGATAACTGTTCGACTGTATAGATGATGAATATGTATATAAGAACAATACTGGGTAAATGACTCAGGGATCCATGCTTTGAGATGATACTTTTTGCAGGCTCTGCACTGTGCAGATCATTGTCGGTTGCACTCTCTAAAGTTGAATGTGTATCTTTGCTTTCAGGCAGGGGGGTTGGCAGAGTGATCCCATCTGCCATTTGTTTACCAATAGCATCATATACATCTTCCAACATTCCACATTTGATACAAGTTACCTGCAATCAAGAAAAGAAGTAACCTATTGGCAATATAATCAAAAGAGAAGCCATGAAAACTGGCTTACATAAACTCATGATTCCAAACTAATACAAAAAGACAGTGTTTTAGACAAGAAGTTTGATAAAAAGAACAGCCTTTCCAGACAACTTTTAGTTAGCGCAGCATAATAAAACCACCAAAGGAGTACTCATGCCATTTGTTCTCAATTCAGCAGTTCAGACAATCTGAAATATACTCTCTTGCTTTAGCACAAGACTATATATTGGGCATATTTGAAATGACTTGTACTTCTCATTTTTTGCTTTTTGCAAATCTTGTGACATGCACTTGACTTTGATCTAATAACAAAAAGATAAAACAATTCATAATATCCATATGTTGACTTGTAAATTTGCAATTTTTTAATTCTTGTAAATTCAAAATATTTTCTAATTCAAATTTTGAGTGGGGAAAAAAGCCAAAAGTTGGGCTATAAGCCAAACCAAACCTGTTTTCTGATAAATTCAACATCAAGGCATAACCAAAATTTTCAACTTCGTAAATAATTTTGGGAAAATTTCAAATAAAGGCCTAAAACACACTCATTTTCTCAAATAAGAGCTTTTTTTTTTTTTTTTTTTTTTTTTTTTTTTTTTGTCAGTAAAATAAGAGCTTGAAGTGGGCCTTGTTTCAAATAAAGGCCCGAAATAACAATTTCGGTCTCAAAGAAGGGCCTAACCTCCCAAGGGCATTTTCATCCTTTAATTTTTTATTTTTTACTTTGTTTCATTTTTTTTTTTGGTAAAGGTAATAAATATAATAAAAAGGGGAAGGTAAAAACTATACAACCCTTGGCTTTACTTTGTTTCATTTGTTTATTCCTTTTTTCCTTTTTCATTTATTTCTTAAAAAAAACCAAAAAAGGTCTAAAAATTAAAAAAAAAAAAACCCGAGAGGGGTAGCCTCCTACGTGTTTTTTATTTTTAATTTGTTTTTTTCTTCTTATTCTTCTTTTTAAGTTTTAGTCTTTTTTTCCCTTTTATGAGTTTGTCTTTAAGAAAAAAATAGAAAAAAGGAAAATGAAAGAAAATAAAATAATTAAAGGACAAAAATGCCCTTGGGAGGTTAGGCATTCTTTGAGACTACTATGACCACTTCGAGCCTTTATTTGAAACAAAATCTACTTCAAGCCCTTATCTGAGAAAATGAGGGTAATTTATGCTCTTATTTGAAACAAGGTCTACTTCGAGCCCTTATTTGGAATTTTTCCTAAATAATTTGATGAAGTAATGGAATAGACAACTAGAGGCAGATTAAAGTTGCATGGATGGTGACAGTCCTAACAAGTTGGTTTAAATTGTTTTTCCTGGCCAGGCATTGTTGGAACACCAACTACAACATCTTTATTGATAATGCTCCCAATTGGACGTTGATTTATGTGTTGTAATGTCTATACAAAAGAGGAGGTGAAGCCACCAACAGATTTTCTTGTTAAAAGGAGGAGGAACTATTAGATGCTCATAACTTCCAACAAGTCCAGTAAAGTGCTATTTGGAAACCTCCTCCTCAGAAGAGAAGGTGGAAGGCAGGAAAGGCATAAAAGAAATCATGTTTGAGAAATTTTCGAAATTCATTGCCTGGTGGAATAAATTAAGAATTTTCACTCAAAGTCTATAAGGATAGATCTTGGAAGCAGGGTCTGGGATCACTACTACACATCCCTATATCGCCTAACTCCCATGGAACATGACCATAAAAACTTATAAAAGGTATTGCAACAATTTTCCAACTTCATCTGGATTCAAGTTTGATATTAATTGTCAGAGAGTGAAAATCTGGGCTACTTTTTGGTTTCACAATAATGCTCTCTGTGAAATTATCCCCAATTATTAGCTATTGCAGAAGATAAGATCTACTGTCATCCTAGTTGATTCAGGCAGTAGAATTTTTTACATGGGGATCGGACTGGGACTTACAGATTCATTTCGTTTTCTAAGAATCTGTCATTATCCAAGACCAGAGGAGCAAGGACAGACAGAGAACTGTGGTAAGCAACAGAAGATTTATTGTTTAACAATACCATTGGGATTTGACAAATAAGAGTAACATTTTTTTCCCACGAAGCTACATTGGGGATCAAAGCTCCCTCCATAAGTCCTTGTTTTTGTTTCTAGGGAGTCTGGAAACCATGCTTCCACCATATATTAACAGCTATGTGAGACTACCCCAAACTGCTAAAGCATGTCGATGTTGCTTTTTCAGGTAAAGCTGTAAATATTCTGCTTCATTGTCCTGAAGCAACAGAGAATCAATCCAACTTACTATCATTGTCTACTCTACAATTTCTTGGATTATACCACAATTTATCGAAAGGCTCCACAAGCACTGGAATTGGAGCTGAGGAAATAAAAAGGAAGAGAGATGTGGAGGTCTCCTCCTTTATGCATAAGGTGGAATATTTAGTCCCAAAGAAAAGATTAGATCTTTGAAGAACAAGAACTGCAGTTCTCTCAGCCAAAAGCTATCATTAATAAAGATAGATGGAGCTATATCTTGGTTCTCTTTTCTTCTGCTTCTTATTCCCTCTTTTATGTGTTCCTATTGCACTTGTAACTGACATACATTAGTCTGATAATTCCTGAATTCTTGAATGTACCGGAATTTATCAAAAACTTTCACTATCTTACACAAATGAAGAAGCTTTTCATGGATAGTAACTGAAGGTATTAAGTCTAAACGTTTCTCTATCAGCAACAAGAAACACAGATTAAACAAGGTCCTCCAGAATAAGAACTTGCTATACCTTAGTGCCAGAAAACATGTGACAAGTTTGCTTAGTTGGAAGGGTACTTTTAGGTAGATTAACTTACTATGACTAGTTTAATTTCCTATGAATAAGATGATTCAAATTTTAGGATAAGTAGAGTATGTATCCTGCTTCAAAATGAAGGAAGCTGCTAAACATGTAGATGTTCAGATAAGAAACAGCCTCTCTGATTTTATCCTCATCCTACTTTCCCCTCATAGCTTCATGTCCCTCTTTCGCTGGCTCCTCTACAAACAGAACTTTGCAGAGAAAAACAAACTAAGAACCAGAAACAGGTAGAACATAGAAATCAAGGTGTAAAAGGGAAATAGGTATTAACTTTCATGAGAAAGTGAGATCTACTTTGACTGTCAACTTGAAAAATGAACCTTCAAAGGAAAAATATATACAGTCTAAAGGAATAATAAGGAAAATCATGATCAACTCACAGCAACATTCAACAACCCGACCAAGGGATATGCTTGAAGCATCCTGTGCATCTGGCGTCGCTTTTTCTGGTTGGGTACATACATGTCTAGCATTTTCTCCATGACCTAAAAAGATGTAGAACTTGTTTCAGAAGCTGTGCATGCTGAATTCTAATTAACCACCCAATCTACTGCCATCGGACCTTTTTTGACATTATCAACATTTTAAAGTTCATCTGTAGTTCATGCATTTTTTATGTGGTCAGTCAAGATGGTGAAAGCTTGAAGTTATGTATGGAGGAGGGACTGCAGATCAACCTCTTCCTATTTTCTACTGCCAACATTAGATCTATGCAAGAGTATAAAACATTAAATCAACCGATGACTAGATCCAGGTGGTGACAGGCCAAGGAAGCGCATAAAATAAGCCTCTAATTCAAAATTCTGAAAGGACATTTATTGAGTTGAAGTGCCGAGTATCCCATAGTATGAACGCCAAGGCAGCCAAATTGCATTAAAATGTTTAAATCAGATAGAAAGCTCTCAGGCACAGTATTGGCTATTCTATGAAAAGTCTAGTACATATTATACTGTTTGCTTGCAGTAATAGTGACTGCAGCTGCCATATTACCACCAAAGTTATTACAACCAACATCATAACAGTTATTCCGTAAATGCGCCGCCCTTTTTCTGTCACTTTACTCATATTGAATTATTTAAACTCACTTACGCAACTACTCTACTATTATATCATTAGTAATAGTTATATATGATTAGACTAATCCTAATGCTGATTTTTTAATATAGAGTGATCTAATATATAAGAAAATATTTATACACTACACTAATGATTATAAATAAGGAAATAAATAATTGCCATAAAATATAAATATTATCTTAATTAATGTTGTTAAAATTGTACCATTCACGACTCAAATTGTATAATTCCATTCAATTCACATACAAAACGATTAGATTCATAATTATAAATCAGAGATGCATTAGATTGCGATACACTTCAACACCACTTGGCCAGACTTTATATTTGTGATTGTTGGGCCGCAAAAGTCTTGGCGTTATGCTTTATAACAAAGTTACCAGAATCGTGCGGTAACTCGATTTATTCATATGATTTGATTCGATTGAAGGCCCAAGCGATATGTTTATATTAGATAAATTGCTAATCATTCAAATTGTAGGTGAATCTATCAATTCACTAACAAATCCACAATTCAACACAAACACACACACACACACGTTTACCTATCAAAACTATGTAACTTTGTCATATTTCACCATATATGTTGAATTTTTATGGTTACAAAATAAATAACAATAATTTTTGCACTTTATTATGCAATGTTAAATGAAATGACATATAAACACTTGTGATTTATATTTGAATGCAATCTCTATGTTAATAAAACAATTAGAAATTATATCTTCTTATGCATAGGGATCATCACATGCACTCGAAATTAAGATTTCTTTTTCCTAGATTAAAATTCTAACACAGAATTTTATATCTTATAACATCTTTTTTATGAAATTCATAAGTGTGCATGACACAAAATACTTATTTAAGGTACTACACCAAATCTTACAATTTGATTCAAACTTGATCCATTAGTCAAAAATTTACGATTTCAATTCACAATACGCATATCGATGCTTTATACACATTTAATATTTTGAATGTTTATATATTGAAATTTTATAAAAGGCATCCTTTGAATTTCTTACATCTGTCATTTGGATTTATATAATACAATGGCATGGTATTTCTTCAATATTATATGTTTATATGTCTTATTACAATTTTTTCCCACATTTTTGCAACTAATGGTAGATTTTAGTAAGATATCCTTCTTTTTTAATTTATCCTAAAGATTTTTACCGAATCTCACGATTCATGATCCAAATCCTGATTTGACAACATTGCTTGCAACACAATGTTATATTACATAAAAAATTGTATACATAATATTATTGGAATATAGTTACTAAAGTTTATGTATGATTATGCAAAATTTCACAATTTACTCAGAAATCACACATAATAGAATACTTAAACTTTATACATAGTAGCATTATTGCATTGTAATTAATAATTATTTTATATAATTCTAATTTATCATGTATAAACTACTTGCTATTTTATATAAAGTAACGAAACAATATTACTGCTATTATATTGTTATAATAATTAGATATAAAATGAAATACATGAACTAATTAATAGTATAATTAGTTGAAATACATAATTACGAATGCATAATATAAAGAGCAAAATTACTAACTAGTTGCTATTACAAAGTAAAGGCTCTTTAGTTTTTTTACCTCTATTTTCACTACTATTGTGTCAAACTAAACAATACAGTAACTATTTCATTACCAAAACCAAACAACGTGATAGCTATTACAGTAGTATTCCGTTATAGCCATAACAGCAACTCTATTACAACTTAGCTTTAAGGCAACCTAACAAATATACAGGGTGCATTTGTTTCTTCAAAAATGATTTTCCAAATTTTCATATATTTGGTTCGCTGAAAACGGATAATCAACAGAAAAAAATTTACTGTCAAGGAAAAGCACACTTAAAAGGGAGGAAAATGATTTCTCCATCTTAAAAAGAAGAAATTAAGCTCGTTTTCCACACGCACGCTCACAGAGAGTTTTAATCTATGTACTTTCCCTCTCTGCCAGTCTTCACTCCTCTTCAGTACCTTTTGTACCTTTGCTTCTCTTCATAGCAAACTCACAAACTATTTCATCTTGAGTGAAGTTTTATGAGAAATGACAGATGAAGTTTGTTTATTATTTGCATTTTCTATTTTTTTGGCATCCCTTTATTAGGCTATTTTATTTGGTAATAAAAAAAATTAAAATTTATACTTCATATAGTAGCATCATTTTAGACAAGGAGTTAGATATCATCATAGTATTTATTACTAGGAACAACATATAATTATAATAAAAAGAATAATTTTTAAAGGTGAGATCTAAACATCACCAGACAACTGAAAACCAGCCATTTTCTTTGGAAATGATTTTCACAGTAAAATTTCTTGTCCTTCAACAAGTTTCTTGTGAAACAAACGCACCCCCCTGGTATTGGTGAATTGAGCATTATAGAGAATAATCACACAAGTTAAGGGATTGTCAATGTAAGGAGTAGTGTGATTGTCACAATTCAACCAAAGAATTGAAAGTGGAAGCACTTGTACGTGGCACATGAATCTAATAGCTAGATGGTGGAGCACCTCCTAGGGAATGAATATTACCATTGCTCATTTAAGGAGATGCAAAATAGTCAAAACCTGAAAAACTAGGGATGGATATTAGATGAAAGTTTAATGGCATTGATCATTTCAAGAAATGAAAACCATGAACTTACCTTGGAGAGAGAACATGCTTGACACGCTTCCTTCCATTTCTTCATGAAACTTCTCATAGCACTAATCTCCTGAACCAGTGTAGCACCATTCTTCTTTTTACCCTTTTTTGTGTAATTGGCTCTATTCGTCAAAATTTTGTCCCTCTCTTCCATGTCTCTTTCAAGCCATTCTACATAAGTAAGATCTTTGGTCTCAATAATCTCGGAACTTTCAGATGCCTTGCTGAGCATGTTTTGGCCTGCTTTTTCATCCCTGTTACAATCATCATCATGCTTCTTGTCATCATTAAAGAAGTTGTCACCATCTTCATCATCTGAACTTGAAGAAACCAAATTTAAGTCCTTGCCAATAAAATCTTCCTCCCCTGGCATACAAATATCATCCGACCGCTGCTCATTAGCTTGTCGTTTCAGCTTCTTCACAGATGTCCTCAAGCTTGTCTCTTCTGATCTCTTTGCATCTAAGATAAAGGATATATGAAGCCTACATATATGAAGGGAAAAACAAATAATGAAACCTTCATTCATGAACAACAAGTTTAATTTAGTTGACACAGCAGATAATAATGTCTACAGAACGCAATACACCTGGATGCATAGGAAGCACACAAATGTCACCATCAAGAAAATTTAGCTATTTATAATTGCACTCTCAGTATGATTTATTATCATCATAGTTTAATGAGCCATTTCTGGTTGATCCCTCATTTTGACTTACCATCTGATCTGGCATTTTTCAAGGAGCATTAATGTGCCATCTCTAGGTAGGAATGTTTGGACAATGGGAAAGATAAAAAGAACATGCCAAATGGCTTTGACACATTGAGAGGGTACAAGAATGACTAACCACTCTCAATTAGAATAACACGAGAAGCTAAGGTGTTCATATTAGAAATTCAAAGCTCAGAATAGACCTATATCCATTCAGAGGCATATGTTGATATGATAATTAGTCCGATGATGGAAGTGGACAAGTTCCTTATACCTTAAAGTCTCTCTTTGCAGTCCTCATTCACTCCATACTCTACCAGCACGTTTGCATCCCCCCCCCTTTCCCCCAACCTAACCATCTCATTCCAGCATTGAGAATTGTTCTCTAACTTCTCTAACCCATAACCATCTTGTTCAAGCCTAGCATGCCCCACTAAGCTCATAATGCATGAGTTGTGTACAGTTTTAACAAACAGGAGATACACTTAAAGATGCACAGACCATTCACCAGGATGCATTAATTGACTTGAACTGCAAAAGGCAGACTACTCATCCGCATGTCTGATGAACAAAAAAGATTAGTTTTCTACAATTACTTCAGTGCCTCAAATAAGCGAGTTGTTTGTATATTCTCAAAACTGCAACTTGACCGTGGGTTTCTTTTAAATCCATTTCTTGTTCATCCCATTTTCTCATTATTCACTAATCCTAAAGATAAAGGGCTGTTATGTTTGCCAAATAGAAAATCCTCGACTAAACAAGTTCAACAATATGCAGCTACACCATGTAAAGAAGATGTGAATTTAGCAAGTTTTAACTGTTCATCCTATGAGAATTTAGCACACAACATCAAAAGTGCTGCATGATAGAGACAGCATTTAAGTAGTGAACCCAAATAGGGAAAGTTTCACATCGAAAAAGGCTTCTTTGCATGTACTACTTATGAAAGCTATCAAGCAGCGCTAATGAAATAATTAATTATACTACTATTTGAGTTACTCTGAAGAATTCAATGCTTAAAATCTAGTGTCAACTTTGTTAAGCAAGTCAATTAGAATCTGGAAAACATCAGTGAAATCAAGTTGTGGAAAGCATTCAAAGCCATTAAAACTACCTCTAGTTAGATTCTCTAGTCCTTCAATAATTTGAATAATGCAATCACTAATCTTTGTGTCCACAAGTCCAAATAAACTAAAGAAAAGAATTATCGACATGAAGGATATAGGGAAAAACATTTGCAATAGCGAATAGGAGTCAAATTCTTTTGCTACAGAAAACTATTCTCAAGAAGTTGGAAAATACTTACTTCTCTAAGCTTATATAGTGTTTGACAAAGCAATAATAAAAGATTCAAATGAGCGGAATGGCAAAGACAAGCAACGGATTCTGCATACCAAATCAGCTTTTCTAATTATGTTCTCTATCCTACATAACTTTGTTATCAGTTAAACAAAATAAAAACAAAAAATACGCACCCCAGGTTCCGAATTCGTACTCCAAGCTTTTCCGTTCCCGAGACTGATTTCTCTTTGGCTATAAAGCTGAGAAGATCCTCAATCTCAACGGGTTTTCTACTCTTGTGTTTCCCACTCTTGCGTTTAATAAAGAATTCAGCAAGAAGACACACAATCTCCTCACTAGTTATCTCGAGCACTTCAGTCATATCACTGTTCAGGGAAAAGTAATGCATAACAAGGGGATATTGCAAAAAGGGGCCCAATTCAAGTTCTTCAAATCGTTCAATGCCCTCATTTTTGCAGATTGCTATTTGCATATCATGCAATGAGGTGATTTTCCGGGTTTCCACAAAGCAATGGATGAATGCATTTATCTGCGAAACATTAAACAAAGGGTGAGTCAACAAGAAGAAAGTCAATATAAATCTATCTCCAAACCTTAGACATGTTGTGGCGACAACTCTCTTTCCTGCCATTACCATGTAATTTTACGAAAAAGAACACTCTAACAACTTCAGATTCTATTTCACCAAAAAAAAAAAAAAAAATAAACAACTTCAGATTCTAACCAAAAAGGGAAAGAAATGAAAACGGAAAAGATATTACAGATAGTCTAAAATAGGCCTGTCTTACTCTAAAAGTAAGCATTTTGCGCATTTTGTAAGAACTTCAACATCTAATATGCAGGATCCAGCACCGATTGAGCCATGGGAAGACATACGGTTAATATCTACACAATAAGAAAAAGCTCCAACTCTTCCTAATCTTTCTCAGTACCTGAATGATCAAACTTACTACTCAGCTGCTTTTCCTAATCCCCGCAAAATTGAGCAGATTTTTTTCCCCATTCTCTCATTTGCTACGGGCCTGAGTTACAACACAATGTAGACATTCCAATTACTTACATTGCACAGCCCTTATATTCTGTTATGCAGCTGTACACCAGTACGAACAGCAATAATCATTAGCTCATGGAAGAATTCCAATTGACTAAAGACCTTTCCAAACCTAGAGTAAACTTCAATTGTCACTCGTAATAGATAGAAACAAATAGAAACCTTATTTGGGTGTTAACTTCTTCAACTTTTCTAGCATTGGGATAATCACTTATCTATGAGTTCTCCATGATTATTTTATAAATCCCACTCTTTTCTGAAAAACCACAAGTAGGTTGCAGCGAAATGTTAAGAAATCATGAAAAAAGAAAAGGAAAGAGAACGATGATGAATTGAGGTCCTTGTATACTATTTGAATATCTTACTTGGAAAATACTTGCTTGGGGTATAAGGGTAATGCGATTGCTTGAGCAAGAATGGTATTGCCGGGAAGACGAACTAATTTCAATCCTTAATTCAATGGGTATCTCACTCAGTTACATAGAAGATTATTGGAAATCCACTTGAATTCATCTCATGTTTGTTTTTGCAGAGAGTCCACTAAATTGACCCACAAATGTAAGCAACTCAATATAAACAATGGATGGAGTCTATTAAGATTATGTTCCGTAAATTTGATGACGGAATCCCATAAGAACATAAACAAATAGGTAAAAGGCAAAAAGAAAAGCAAAAAGCAAAAAGCAAAAGGCATGATAACCAACGAGTTCATGGCCTCACATAACCATTATAGTACCCCGACCTTAAAGAAAGACCTTGACGAAGAAGTCTGTCAAATTCCTAGTTGACTAAAAGTCCTTATAGTCAACGTCCTAATTCCTACTAAGCATCCTCATTTCCTATGTTTCCTCTCTTGAAAAGGAAAATCCAGGGGAGAAAGAACCGCCAACCCAGATTGCAGAGAGAGAAGGCACTCACAGATCATCCAAGTAAATGCAACTCAACCTTAAAAGGAAAAATTCTCTAGCCCCTTACTTGAGAGCTAAGTAAAACATGAGAGAAAGAGAGAGAGAGCGTCTTCCCTAAGCCATTATTCATTCCACACAGTTTCAAGCAGTCTAAAAACAGAGAAGAGACGAAACATATGACAACGATGAGAAAACCTTCACCTTTCCTTCAACAGCCATTAAGCTCCTAAGAGAGGGCACTTGCTGCATGCTGAACCCCAAGGAGTCCCACGACTCGACCTGCAGAGCCAAGACCACGGCCTGCGAGACCTTCCACGACGAGACGCTCTCTCCGGCGGCGAGGAGATCGCGCCGAGCCTTCGCGACGGCCCGGTCGATCCTCTCCAGCCGCTCCGCGTTGCTCGGAACAACAGAATGTTGCGCATGCTGGTGAGGTTGACGACGATGATCGTGTGGTCTCGTGAGAAGGGTCGGAGGAGGCGACGCTCTAGCGGGAGGATAGTAAGGATTGTGGTGCTGCTGCAGAGGTGGCGGGGGTCCGCCGCCGCGACCGCCGCCTCTTCCGCCGCCGCGGCTGGGAGGACGAGGGCGTATCGGCGGTGACCCGTCCATATTCTTCGTCAGAAGTGGTACAGAAAAGTACTGTGAAGGGCCACAGAGAAAGAGAGAGAGAAAGAGAGAGAGAGAGTACGTGAAAGAGAGTCGACGACGGACAGAGGTCAATTTTCAAGGCAAAGAAAGGAAAAGGCGGGCGCTTTAGCTTCTTTGCTAAGTTTGGCCTAATCTTTCTTTGTACTAATTGCTAAAATAATAACCAAGCTGTTGGATTCTTTCCTATTTTCTCACTCCACTGCTTTTTCTTTTCCAATTAAACCCCTGTGCCATGTTCAGGAAATATAGGAAAATGGGGCCAATGCAAGTTTTGATTGAAAATGAAAAAACTTTTTAAAAATTTTAAAAGATTAAGAGGAGTGAAAATTCAAAATTTTCTGTACTTTTCTTTTTTAATTTTTTCTTTACTCCTGCTTGAAACCATATTATGAGTATTTGTCATGTATTTATTTATTTCATCCACAATGCATCTATAATTTTGTCCTAAGGAAATGGGGTAGCCGGTAAAGTGGAGCTCTCTAGAGAGATTAGGATCTATGGATATATTCATGTTATCATTAAGGCAACAAAACACGTATGGTTAGAATACGTTTATCGATTTGAGGCAGTGATATGAGTATCAGAAAGGAAAATTCCAAATAAGGATCTTAAGTGTTTTCATTTTTTTAAATAAGGTCTTAAAGTGGATCTTATCTCACATAAGGGTGTGAAGTGCCTTTATTTTTTAAAATAAAAGTCTAAGTAGATATTGTTTTAATTAAATGTTTGAAGTTACCATATTAATGCTTAACTTATCGACTGATAAGGGCATTTTCATTCTTTATTTTTATTTTTTGAAATTTTTTTCATTTTTCATTTTTTTTCCTTTTAATGTATTTGATGAAAAAATTAATTAAAAAAGGGGGAAGGGAAAGGGAAGGCAGCCATGGTGGGGGATGGCCGACCAAGGGTCAATGAGTGTCACCAAGTCCTAGCTAGTGGACCACAGGTGAGGGCCTACGATGGTGGGGTAGCACCTATGATGGTGGGGGTAGCGACGATGAGGCCTCGCCTCTTGATTTCCTTCCTTTCCTTTTTATATTAGATTTAAATTTTTATTGATATAATTAAATAATAATTAAAATTAAAATTGCATTGGACCAAAATGCCCTTAACCGACTGGAATATTTAGGCAGCTGATGAGATTAGGTCCTTATTTAAAATTATCATGATCACTTCAAGCTCTTATTTGAAATTGTCATTGTCACTTTATGCCTTTTTTGAGAAAATGAAGATATTTTAGGTTCTTATTTGGAATTTTTCCCATGAGATTTGTTTTGATATGTAGAATCCATTTATGATCAAATGTAATTTGGACCCCTTTATCTCATCAGTCAACCTTTAGTCAACCCTTAGTCAACCCTGTGCAAACTTAATGATTTATGAAAAGGAAACTAAAATTTGAGGTTATAACAGACAATTTAAATTACGGATAAGATAGGAGAAGAAAAAGTAAGTCAATAGTCAACTTAACGATTAAGTAGATCAGTAATTTTTTGCTAAGGCAACATTTAGGCGACGGCCACTTTCGTGAAGAAAGAATCAAAATCTTTTCTTGCAATTAAGAGAGCCATTGTAGGGGGATACAATCCAAAATGGCATATTCGAAAGCAACACTTTTAAAAAAGAGACTCTATTACTATATTTATATAGATACCAATCATGGAAATTGCAGGAATGTTGTGGCCAAAGTAGGAGGTTGAAAGGGGCGATGGGTTTCCGTCATAATGTAGAAAAGTAATATTCGATATCTTTTAATATAAAGAAAATCGCTTGTACCCTTCAATGTTCAAATGCATATATCCGTTTTCATATTGCTAAAGCCAAGGTAGGAACTGCATCAATGGTAACCATTTGTGCAAGATAGCCATATAGTAGTTCTTGTTTCCATCCCTTGGCAAAATATAACCAATGAACAGAATGCAATTTAGATCCATGGACAGCCCACCTTATCCGACATTTTTGTAATGTAATAATGGTTTATTTGCACAGTATTTTCTTCTTTATCATCATCGTAGATAATTTGTTTTATATCACGCTTGGGTATGCATAATCGTTGCCTTCATATTGAAGTCGTCGTCCTCGTCCTCGTCCTTATAATAAGTAAGTTAAGAAAACGGATAAAGGAGAGGACGAGTGGCCCTAACTTAACGTGTGAGTGAAGAGAAAGGGGGGCACTTGACAGGATGAAGAGGAGAGTGAGGGCTTTATAAAAGCAGAGACAAAAGACGGGGAAAGGTAAATACGGAAAAGAAGTGATGGGAAGCTATTCATGCGAGGTAATTGCCGAATAATTTACTTGGAAAATAAACTTAAGCCCTTCATAGTAATTCTTAACACCGACGATTTGAGTATTGGATTTAAATCGTGCACACCATAAGGTAAAGGACCTTGCTTTTATGTCCAGTGGATTGTCACCTTTAGGCCTACAGATAGTTGCCATCATAGGTTGCCATCATAGGCAAGGATGAGCACTTTCGCATGTGCAAGTTCCCTTTTATCATCTGTTTGGACTTTGGGAATCTTGTCCGGATGTACGGTGCCTTCTTCTTCTTATTTTTTTCCTTTTTCTTTTTTGAGTCTAATACAATGAATCAAATGTTAGTCACGTGGGTCCATTTGCAAAAGTCGCTAGAAGGTATTAATTAATGTTCTCTTACTAACATTCCCATCTTTCGCTTTGTAAGTTTGGTCTTCTTTTGTACTTTTGGAAAAGAAATAATTATAATTGATGCATTCCATCGTTATCTTGTCAGTTTGGTTTTCTTATGTACTTTCAAGAACAAATTATAATTTCAATAATACATTCAGACCGGACTCCCAAATGTACCGATTTATAGATGGGCGTTTTAAGGGGTGCTAACATCTTCCTCATGCGGAAACCGACTCCCAAACCTGAGCTTTGGCTGTTGACCAGATAAAATGCACTTCCAAAGTTGAAAATGCTAAAAAAGGTACACTTCATTCTTTCCGCATCGACAAGATTTTTGAGTCGACTGTCTTGATATGGAAACGATGTGGAGAGGAGTGTCCTTTAAAAGGATTATTTATATATGACAAGCTATTCGCATGGTTAATAGATCAAGTGAACCTATAGACTCAAATCGATCGAGCCTATCCAAACTTTAGACAATTGGAAAGCCATTCTAAATTTGGGCGCAAAGTGCATGAATGGGCTTGGATAAAGTCATAAATTTAAGGGAATTTAAGTCCCCTCAACCAAATCCTTCTCTTTCTCATCTCTATACCCCACCCTCCTCAGCCTTTAACACGCGGCCACTCCATCACTAAGCCCTTAAGCGGCCTCGGCTTAGGTCACCCACGGCGTTATCAAATTTGTCGGTTGCCCCACCACCGTTATTGGCCCCAACAGCGACTCCCAGCCCCTTCAGTCTTTGCCGCCAGTCAATCTCAATCTCCTCCACTTTCTCTATCTAATCGACTCTCTCTCTTCTATCTAAACTTGACAATGGCATCGAGCTTCCCAAAATTGATAGAGTCCAAGGCATCCATAGAGGCGTTGGGCCTCCAGGTTTGTATTAAGGATAACAACTCATGACTTGTTCAAATTCAAAATATTTGAAATTAGTCAATGCTTATCTCATTTATTTATTAGTGTAATTGACTAATTCAAAATATTTTAATGAATTCATCCATTCTCATCTCATGTAATTGTTATTTTTTGTTATTCTGTAATTGAATTAGTCCATCTATATTACTTGTAATTACTATGACAGCTAGTGGATAAACTCTATTAATACAAATGCTATCCTAGAGTCGGAGGATAAGTGAAACTTATGCTCAAACTTAGAGCTATTTTTACATGGTATCACAACACTAGTAGGATCCTTGAAAACACCTACACTCCTTCTTTCTCTTCTATTTTTCGACTTATCCTATTCATGATGTCATCTCTCACCTCCATTCCAATTGTACAAAACCACCTTTTGGCGATAACTTTCTATTGCAGAAAACCCAATTGTTTCCGTTGTTTCGCAGCCAATCCTTAATGGGATACCCTGACAGCATCATTATCTATCCCACTCCAACCATCACCCCCACGGGTTCCACTATTGCTATACCTAACCCTGCATATGATGAACAGATTTGCAAAGACCAACTTGTTTCTTAGTTAAATGATTTCTTCTCTTTCGCCTGATGTCCAATCCTATGTGGTTGGATTAATTACTATTGTCGATGTCTAAAAGGCTCTACAAACTTCCTTTGGATCTCTATTGCATACAATCATTCTTTAGCTCCATATGCAGCTCCATAATACATCTAAATGTGATAAATCTGTCAACTTATCTCCATGAGGTAAAGTACATTTAAAATCAATTAGCTGCTACTAATTGCCTTCTAGTTATCACTATAGTTATTATTGTCACAAAGTAATTCAAAATATTTGAGTTAGCCCATTCGCATCTCATATAATTATTATTGAAGTTATTACTGTGATGAACTAATTCAAAATTCAAAATATTATGAATTAGTTCATTTATATCTCATGTAATTATTGTAATAGCTAGTACATAAATTCTATTAATACAAACGTTATCCTAGAGATAAAGGATAAGTGAAACTTACGCTCAAACTTAGGGTTATCTTTACAATTTGGAGAGAGCGGCTGCTCCATGGCCACAGGACACGACGGAGTTGGCCAGTGGGAAAAAAAAAAAACATAGTTAGGATGATGAGAACAATAGCAGGTCAATGATGGGGAGAAGGAAAAAGACCGATGACGGTGGCGGTGTTGGTGGGTGGCCCGATCGGCAGTGGTGGTAGACTCAACGGTCGTTAGTAAAAGGGGTTGGAAGAACACTCAGGTCATGACGAGATTATCTATAGAAGTGTGGTTAAAGATTCGCATTAGTTTCGGAATGCTCAACAAAGGACAAAGACCAGTAAGAGGCCACACATTCAACAAGGTAACAGAGGCGGGTCTCTTCGGTAGGAAAAAACAATGCGACAAATGAGACCAAAAGCCGATGAAGCTGAGTTCGGCAGCGTGGATAGACATGCGATAGAACTCCAAGGCCGATTCTATTTTAGCTTGTCCGCAAACTGGCCACATCTTAGGTTTTAGTCTCAACTGCCAGCGGAAGAACCATTCATCAAAAGATGGAAATAGCAGATAAAATCATAATTGACTGGGAGAACTTTGGTGTAATGTCGAGAATCGAGGAAATCATTCGACGAATTCAGAGGGAGAGGGAAGTGATTCGGAGTACGGACGAAGGATCAACCGATCTTCTTTGGAGTCATTTTCATGAAAGATGAACTTGCATTTGTTGCGAAACCAAACAATCGAATAATAAAATAAACAGAATAAGAAAATATGTTGGACATTAAATTTACATGATTTATTTGTAGTGACCTACATTCACGAGGAAATAAGCAACGAATTTTACCATAAATCAAATGATATAACAGAGATTAGAATCACACTCGAGTTACTTAAATATTCTCAGTATTTTCCAAGCCTTAATTACACTTATAACTCATATAGTATTTCGCCTAACGATTCTTCGTTAAATAATTTCTCAATCTCACGAAAGAGTTAAACACAAATCTTACCACAAGAATTTAACTGATTTCAACACATAAAATTTTTTAGTGTAATTGCATAAACCAAACGAATGGAGAAACCCAATATCAAGCACTCATGAACGGTGCTTCAAGACGTGTCCAATAACAGCGCTTCCCTTAAAGCACTCGGCGTCTCTTGCAACATCCATGCAAGGCACACTTAACAATCCTTGTAATATATAGATTTATGTAAGCATAGGGCCCACTTTGCCGAGAAGTCCCAGTAGAATTCGGTCAGCAAGTCCAACTTGGACTTTTCCTATTTTGAACCGTGACTTTCGCTGCTTTGATTTTATTTCCTTTTATAACGTCTTTTCAATTATTTTTCCTTGGCTGTCTCCAGCAGCAAAGATAAATAATGTTCCCGTCTTTCTTTCTTTCCAATTTCCACGATCAACAAACATATTATTCGGGGATGAATTTTCATCCAACGGGCTTAAACTCGAGACATATTTTAATAATATTTATAGTGCCGAAAGTCATTTAGATGCCCTAAGAACGTATTGCATCCGGTGACATAATTCATGTAGGATCGACTTCTTCTTGTCGTAGGATGGAAAGCTAGGAACAGGAGAAGCAAGTCAAGGGGTGAATCATAAAGGCAATTTCACGAGCAGGGTAACAGAAGGGTGAAGTGCGTCAGGAGGATAAGCTGTTTAAATAAAGATTATTACCTAACAAGCCGTTTAAATTGGAAATTACCGCGGGCCACCTACCTGACGCTTCACGATAGAACATGGTTGATATGGTGCTCAGAAACTGCTGCCAGTTGAAAAGTTATGATCTTTAAGGTGCAATTTTTCCCACTTCAAAATAATGATGGCCTGTAAATATTGAGAAAATACAAAAAGCTTTATTGGGTATGGCATACAATCTATTATTAACATTGAATGCAATAGAGCAGAGAATCAACGGAGGAACTCCCCAGCGGATGATGGGCACTTAAACTGGTAGTCGATGTTGAGAAAAGTCACTTTAAAGATGTCAACAGAGGATGAACAAAGGAAGTATTTTATTAAAACGGTATCATGATCACATGCTGTTTACAAAATTCCTCACTTCTCTTTGAAAAGTCGACATGCTATGATCTATGTGACTATTCTCGAGTAGTAGCTGGTTCTGAGACGTCGTAGTTCGGCCATCTCCCTTTCAAGTCGATTTTTCTCACCCATCAATGTGTCAAACGTGTCAAGATCTTTGCATAGAACTTTGTCGGCCCGAGTTATCTCGGCATCCTTGAGCTTTTGTTGATGTCGATTGTCGAACTCCAGCAAGTTGTTTCTCAAGGTCCGCCTCTTGAGCAGCAAGGTTAGTCCTCTCATCAACTAAAGCCTGTAGAATGTTCTGGTTAATCTTCAAGGTGTGATTAATCTCCTTGATAGAGTCATGGGGATATTGATAATCTTTTTCCGAGACTACCAGGACAGCAATCTTCTCGCAATTTTGCTGGTAAGTCTCGACCCCATCGAGAGATTCATTCAGAAAATCTTCACAGTGCTTCTTGAACCTAGAAGACTTCAAATAACACCACCACACAGTTCGTGCAATAAAGTTTTGAGCGTCTTGGTGACTGTTGGGTAAGTTGCAACCGATAGGTAGCTGCCCTTAGAGAGTTCGAAGAATTCAGTCCATTTGGCCTTGGCTACCTCATCAGTGATGACGAATGTTGACGAAAGCTTGGACGCAAAACTACCGGAGTCAATAGCTTCAGAATGTAAAGCTCTCGCAGCCCTTTCAAGAGTAAGCTTAGCCTTAGCGGAAGAACCAAGTGATTGTCCAGCATCGATTTGATCCAATGGTTGACAGAAATGGTCGATGATGGATCCCCAGAGGACATTAATGCTGGAGCAATAGGATGGTTGACCATTGGTGAGGATTCTTGAATGTCGACTATCGCGGGATCATGAGTATCTTCACTCTGGACTATCGAGGAAGATCCCAAACCAGGCATTTAACTCGTTGATGGTGACGAAGCAGGTAAGGGAACTTCATCAATACCTAGTGAAAACTGAGGTGAGGGACCAGCATGAATAGTTTCTTCCAGTCGGCTTTGACTGTCTACACTGACGATAGTAGACATACTTTGCGGGTTGCAGTTCTGTGCATCTGCACCAGCTATTATCGAAGAAGAGTTGGTCGCTAGTGGATCTTATCATCTTCATCGCTGAAGAAATATCCGTAAGAACCGAAACTGAACACGCGAGAGGAAATACTCACTGTGCTCAGCCAGAGGAGTCGGAGTAGAGGGGACAAGTGATGCCCCATCAAGCGAAGGAGGACAAAAATACCAAGGTTGCAGTCCTTTTCAGAAGTGGGTAACATTAACATCAGAGACCGGACGCTCATCAATGAGAATGACAACACCTCCAAATTTAGAAGACGAATCTATCTCCAAACCTTAGAGATGTTTGGCTTCTTAAAAATGATGAAAGAGTAGCAAAAGAACTTCTTAAAAGAACCTTCCGAACATAGTTTAAACTAATTGGTAACTTATGCTAGATAGAAACATATAGAAACCCTATTTAACTGTTAACTTCAAGTTTTCTAGGATTTGGATAATCATTTATCTATGAGTTATCCGTGGTTATTTCATACATCCCACATCTTTTAAGAGAAACCTAAGTAGGTTGCAGCCATTTGCTAAACAATCATGAAAAAAAGCAAAGGAAAGAGAACAATAATGAATCGAGGTCATTGTAGACTATCTGAATATCTCATTTGCAAAACACTAGCTCGAGGAAGAATGACAAAGCAACGGGAAGACAAACAAAAAAACTTAACTCCTTAACATGACGCTAAATTACATAATAAATAATGGAAAATCCACTTGAATTCATCTCTTATTTGTCTTTGCAAAGAGCTCATTAAACTGACCCACAAATATGCACAATTCAGTTAAAAAAACTGGATGGAGTCCATTAGCATTACGTTCAGCGAATTTGATGACAGATTCCCATAAGAACCAAAACACATTGGTAGAAGGCAAAAAGAACAGCAAAAAGGCAAAAGGCAAAAGGACCAACGAGTTCACGGCCTCAGCTAACAACCATGACAGTACCAAGCATCTTCATTTCCTATGTTTCCTCTCCCAAAAAGGGAAAACCCAGGGAAAAAAAAAACTACCAATCCAGATTGCAGAGAGAAAAGGTACTCACAGGTCGTCCAAGTAAATGCAACTCAACTTTATAAGGAAAAATTCTCTAGCTTCTTACTTGAGCGCTAAGTAAAACATGTGAGAGAGAGAGAGAGAGAGAGAGAGAGAGAGAGAGAGAGAGAGAGAGAGAGCCATTACTCATTCCACTTAATTTTAAGCAGTCTAAAAACAGAGAAGAGACGAACATTAAATGACGATGAGAAACCTCCACCTGCCCTTCAACAGCCATTAGGCTGGGAAGAGAGGGCATAGGATCGTCAGGATTCTGGTGTTGCTGCACAGGAGGTGGCGGTTCACAGCCGCCTCTGCCTTGGTTGAGTCTTCTGCCGCAGCCGCGCACTGGCGCTGTCCGGTACATCTTCTTCGTCGGAAGCAGTACGGAAAAGCACTGTGAAGCGCCACAGAGAGAGAGAGAGAGAGAGTCGACGACGGACGGTGGTCAATTCTAAAGCAGAGAAAACCCAAAGGGCGGGGGTTTAGATTCTTTGTTCAGTTTGGCCTAACCTTTGTACTAATTGCTCAAAGAGCACGAAGCTTTTGGATTCTTCTCTATTTTCTCATCCAATATTTTTCCCTTTTCAATCAAACCCCTACTGCTATCTATGTTTAGGAAATGCAGGAAATGGGGCCAGAGAAACTTTGGAAGGAAAATGAAAAAACTATTAAAATTTTTAGGAGATCAAAGGGAGTAAAAGTTCAAAAAAATTTATACTTTCTTTTCAATTTTTTTTTTAACTACTTCTCATTAACATACTACAAGTATCTATTATGTATCTATTCATTTCATCCATGATCCATCCATTATATTGTTGTAAGGGAACGAGGTAGCCGGTAAAGTAGAGCTCTCTAGAGAGATTGGGATGTCCAGAGATATGTTATCATTAATGCAACAAAATACAAATGGTTAAAAATCAACCGTTGATTTGAGGTGATGAAATGAGTATCAAAAGATTTGTTTTGATATATAGAATCCATCTTTGATATTGAAAATGTATTTTGGACCTTATACTTGGTCGGTCAACCCTTAGTCAACTCCATGCAAACTTAACACTTTATGAGTCGAGAGTAAAATTTGATGTGACAACAGACAATTTATATTACGAATTTGATAGGAGAAGAAAAAGTAAAATTAATATTCAACTTAAAAATTAAGTAGATTATTAATTTTTTTGCTAAGGCGACATTTAGGCGGTGGCTACTTCTGCGGAGAAAGCACCAAATTCTTTTCTTGCAATGAAGGGAGAGCCACTGTAGGAATATATAATCCATTTCGTATTGCTGAAGTCAAAGTAGAATGATGTGGCCAGAGTTGGAGGTTGGAAGGGATGATGGGTTTTCCTCATATTGCAGAGAAGTAATATTCGATACCTATTAATAGAAAGAAAATCACTCGCACCCTTCAACGTTCAAATATATGTATCCATTTCATATTGCTGAAGCCAAGGTAATAACTGCATCAATAACAACCTTACGTGCAGGATGACCATATACTAGTTCTCGTTTCCATCCCTTGCCAAAATATAACCAATGAAAGCAAAAAGAATACAATTTAGATATGTAGACACCCCATTTTATTCGACAATTTTTGTAATGCAACAGTGGTTTATTTCTGCCTTATTATCTTCCTCGTCACGATAGATAATTTATTCTATCTCACACTTAGGTACACGTAATCTTTGCCATCATCACTATCGTTGTTGTTGTTATTATTATATAAGAGTTTGTTTTCATGTTTTCTATTAGACATATATTGTAAGGAAAATTTCAAATAAAGGATTGAAGTGCGATCATTTTCTCAAGAGAGGATTCAAAATGGATTTGATTTTAATCAAGAGTTTGAAATGACTAAATCAGTCTTAAACAAGGACCTAAGCTCACTGGCCGGCCAAATTTTCTATAATCGAGGACTTGATTTTTCCGGGTGGCTGGGAAAAATGTTTGAATAATGATTAAAAAGAAAAAAAATAAAAAAGTCAGAAAAAAAGAGGAGAAATTCAAAGCCCTCACGATGCATTTTTGAAGATGAAGATGACTCCCAGAAATGGACGTTGCGAACTCTCTCCACATCTCCATAGCCCCCTTTTTTTTTTTTTGGTCAGAATCTCCATAGCCCCTTAGATGGCAACCTTCGCTCGAGCTTTCAGGCTCTACCGCGTTGCCAACCTCTTGTTGAAGCAGCCGCGGCTGCCACCGCCTTTAGAGATGTGCAAAATGGATTGTCTGAATTGGGAACTACCTGAAGAGGACTTAACCGGCCGATTGCGTCTAGTTCTCAAGAGTATCGGTCCAATTCTAAATTTCTAAAAGGGGAACCGGTGGCGGTCCAGTTCCCGGTTCTAAGAGGGAACCGGACGGACTAGACCAACTACATATGTATTTTTATTTTTATTTCTTTAAAATATAATGAGTTTAGTTTATTGTTTCTCTGGAAATAAGAGCTTGTAATTGGATAATAAGATATCCCGATAGAAGCATAGAATTTGCCTCGAGCTTTAAATTTGTTCCGGTTATGCTTTGGATAATAAGATATCCGATGGAAATATGAAAAAAAAAGAAAAAATAATGACTGGTTCCTGGTCCCAGGACCATGGTCTGGTCCTGAGTTCCCAAATTTGGGAACCCGTCCTTTTGGTCTTTTGAATCGGACAAGATCGGAAACTGATCACCTCTAGCCACTGCTGCCTCCGCCACCATCAGCTGCCTCAGCGACCGCGTCTCCAAGGACTTCGTCTCCACGCGCGAGTCCTCGATCGATTGGGGCTTCTCCATCATCGCCCCCATGTTCAAGCAGATCGAACCGCTTTATAATTCCCATCTCCATGGGCGTTGGGGACTCCACCAAGGACTCAATGTAGCATACAATCTCGGAGATGCCGAGGATTTTGCCTTCGGATCAGTTCTCTGTCGAGATTCATATATATCCGAGCAGCCTCTCCCTCGGCTTCTCATCTCCTGCATTGTTAAAATATTTAATAACTTAAACTTTTATTATAGTTGACAGTGGTTCCATAAAATATCAGGTATCAGAACTAGATTTAAATACGCCTTCTAACTTTTAGATGAATGTGTTATTTATTATTTTAATATTCTAAGATCCATCGCCACTGGATAATTAAAATGCCTCGAAACTAATTTCCTGCGGCAAAGGAGATGAATTTCACCTCAATTTCTGGCCTACAGTGCATTCTAGTTTGAATTTTTTTTGGCATTTTTAATTATTTTTCCTATAATCTTTGGCTTATACAAAAACGTCTTGTGCTAACTGGCCTTCACTGGCCGACGAGCTTCGACCCTTGTTTGATATTAAGTTTGTCGCTTTAAATCCTTATTTAGAATTTTCTCTATTGTTTAAGTTAAAAAGCCAAAGAAGAGAGGACGGAGGCCTAAAACCTGTTGATGTAGCACCACGGCATACTTACGGTGATGGAGATGCGATCATTTCACTCGCTCTTTCAAATTAAACTTTACCAAGCAAATAATAAATAAATAAATAAAAGAGAAACGTGATATCCATTTGAACTGGAAATCTCATAATAATAAAAAAATTGTCTCGCGAATAATTTGTTTCGGAATTAAGCAACGAATAAATCCTTTGAAAATAAAAAGCACGGAATAAGTCCTTCGCTTGCCTTCTTCCACTGTGATATGGGAAGAGGAGAGGGAGAGTTTCATAAAAGCAGAGACAGAGGACGGTGGTGTCTTCTTCTCTTCTTTTTGAACTTAATACTATGAACTAAAGGTCAGTCATGGGGGTCAGTTTGTAAAAGTCACTAAAAGATATTCATTTATGTTCTCTTACCAACATTTCCATCGATCTCTTGTAAGTTTGGTTTTATTTCGTACATATGATAACGGAATAATTGTAATAATGAATTCGGGTAATGATTTATAAATGAGTGTTTTAGGGGGCGCTAACATCTTTCTCACGCGCAAACCAACTCCCGAACCTGAGCTATGATCAATGACCAAATAAAATGCACTATCGGTCTTTGCCGCCGGTCAATCCCAATCTCCTCCACTTTCTCTATCTAACCGACCCTCTCTCATCCATCTAAACTTGATGTCAGCGTCGAATTTCTCAAAATGGATAGAATCCGAGGCATCCATGGAGGCGTTGGGCCTCTAGATTTGGAGGCAGCGGCTCCTCCATGGCCGCGACACACGACGGCCGTGGAGGAGCTGTTGAGACCAGTGGTCAAGGCAAGTCTAGAACAATGGCAGATGAATGATGTGAGAAGGAAAAGCACCGATGGTAGCGGCAGTGGTGTTGGTCGGTGGCTTGATAGGCGGTGCTGGTTGGGCCCGAATTTGGCGAAGATGGGGTAGGCACAACGGGCATTACCAACGAGGTGGAGGAAGAGGAAAGAGAAGAGATTGGGCCGGTCCGGGACTTTTTGGGTCTAGGACAAATTTTTTTTATCCTTATCAAAAATAGATTGCTTATTATATTTTTGGCTAAAAAATCACTTCTCTATATGTATAATATAAACTTATTCATGGCTTCAATTAAGTGTTTTTCAGTATAAATATTATGTTTTCTGCTATTTTTTTCTATATTTTATATTTAGGATTAAATTTTTTTATTTTTCAAAAACAAGTCGGACAAGTGTGGACTATTTTGAGCTTGAGCATCTCATGCCATACCGCCTGGAGAAAAAAAAGGGAGCTTGAAATCCCGACCTAGGCCTATCCGGGCTTAAAAAACGAGGCTGGTCTAGTCCGGGCTTTCGGGCTCGCAATCATTTTTGCTGACACCGATTGGGAAATCTATTGTTCAATGGACAAATAATACTATCTTTTGATAGAGATAGTACATGAATTCATAATAAGGGATAACTGATTGTAATAGTTGTTTGTAAGGAAAATGAAACAACTATTTCATGAATTTTTGCTTAAAGTCCAATGTTGTCCCTAGACTTTTAATTTGTTTAGTATAGTCCCTGGACTATTAATAAATATTTAATATAATTCATCAACTATGAAAATATTCTATGTTGTCCTTTTATTAATTTAATTTAATGGAATTTACCAATATGGTTTGCAATCCATTAAGTTTGAACGATGGACAATAGAAGTAAGTTACACTTCATCTCAAATCAGGATACAATAATTCATGTCATCAAGTAATTATGGGAATGTTAACACTCGAGTCTTTTTTTCCCCTCCTTTTCTAAAGTAGATGTATGGGATGGACATGTCAACTCATCAATTTAAAATAACCAACTCAACATATAATAATCCATATTTTCAAATTACTATAATTTGTCGTTTGAGCAAACAGAATGACTACATTAGACAATTACTAATGGTTTGGGGACCACATGAAACAATTAAAAATTTAGAGATGACATCGCATATTAAATTAAAATTTAAGAATTATTTGGATGGTTTCCCTCTATTTGCATCCCTATCTTTTTTGAGGAACAACTTTGGTTTGTGAGTGCACCACTTCCTTCTATTTCTACGGAAACGACTATCCACATTGGGGAAAAAGTACCAAAAAAATCATAAATCAATTGCATTGATACTAATTCAATCTTAAACCTTTTTTATTAGATCAATTCAATTATAAACCTTTTTACATTGATATCAATTCAATCCATCAGGCCAATTTTGGCGAGCTGATGTTGATGTAGATGTTGGCCAATGCCGGCCGTTCGGCCAATGTTGATGTGATAATTTTTAAATAGTTTTTAAATATTTATTTATTATTATTTATTAATTTTTTTCTTTTTCATTTTCCTTTTTCTCTTCATCTTCCTACGAGGCCTAGTGACTGTAGGCGAGGCGGCTTGCCCTAGATTTGGTTGAGGCCAACCTCTCCCACGGCCTTGGAAGAGGCTAGGCGAGGGCTTCACAGCCCTTACCTATTGGCTGGCAAGCCTTGCCAACCATCGTGGGAGAAGATGCCCAAGGAAAAAGAAGAGGAAAAAGGAAAAAATGAATAAAAAATAACAAAAAATATTTTTCAAAATTGCAATGTCAATGTCCAATCGACCAAAATTGGCCAAATGGACTGAAATTGTACCAATATGATTAAATTAGTTTAATTGAAATGTTTAAGATTGAATTTCTATCAATACAATATGTTAGGATTTTCTGGATACTTATCCCTTCAAGATGGGCACCAAAATTACTCTCTTTTGTTGACCACACCATGTGTACATATTTCTTTGGTTCCTTCTACAGCATCCTTGCCACAACTTTCCCATGTTTTTCATCGAACACTTGCACCGTGAAGTCTCAGTTGACCGAGAAAGCTACTTGATTTCTCATTAAGTCGAGAAGTAGGTCGAGCATCCCTTGGTTGAACTCTGCTGAGTGAAGTTCTACGAAGATTGAGATAGATATGATATACATAATCTATAGACTATATATTATCTTTTCATTATATCGAGTACGATACTTATGAAACTCAATAAAGTACTTATCATGGTTAATCTAAATCACCAGTACCTTTTTTTGTTTTCAATAGGAATAATTTCTCATCTAATAAAATGATTCCATATAAGAAAGGCAAACAAGAAACAAGAGTCATGTATGGCCAATTCTACTCTTCATAATAGAAATATATTGCCATGTTTTCCTCCATTGTCGGTTCTTGTAACCAATTCCTTCAACCAAGTTACTGATTGATAGGTTTTAGTTGGAGGAGATTGCATATAATTAGAAATAGAGAAAAATACGGCCTTTTTTTTAATTTAAATTCTTAAAGTGCTTTGGCCCAATAAGTTCATTAAAATTATTTTGAACATAATAAGGGAGGGCAAGATTACTATGATCCAAAGTAATTTTGTTACGGAGTCTCACGTGGAGCCGAACTTCGAAAGGTAGGGTACTTAATTGAAAATAAAGTTGAACCCATAATCAATAACGAATGGAAAATGATGTATTTTATTTAGCGTGATAATTCCTTCCATTTATTAAGTATTATGATTATGTAATTTTAAAAGTACTATATAATTGAATGCGCAAGAGTATGAGGAAAAGTTTAAGTAAACCCGAATTTTCTATAGATTTTTAAATATAAAACCAATGCCAAGCATGGGAAGGTGCACTAGTTATCTGTTGTTATTAATTTGGATGTAAAATATATGCGAGAAACAGAATTCCCATTTTAGAAGTAACTATGGAATGTGATCGTCAACAGTTAACGATAGTCGAACAATCTTAGTTGATCTAAATTGTTCCTAATTACTGCATATATAGAAATATTCCTTACAATGTTGTCTTTTTAATTTTTTCATTTGTTTATTTAAAAAGGGATAGCTCCACAATTAATCCCCTAATTTGTGTGATTTTAGCAATTGAATCTTAAAAAAAAAAAAATTGGTCTAACTCCAATGGAGTCCTTAGACTATCATCCATTGTTCCAGTCAAATCTTTTCTTCATTAAAACACTTAACTATGCCAACGTGTTTGGTGACATGATATATTTTTAATCATCAAATTAGAAATAAAATTGCAGGAACTATGAAAAATTCTAAAATTCATCTGAATGAGCCAAAAAAAAAAAAATGATGGTTGGAAAAAAAATAAAAAAAGAAAAGAAAAGAAACTGTGAGAGAACTTGCTCGAGAAGGGGCACCAGGTGCACCATGGCCGCTTCGCTCGTGTTGAATCTAGTCCGGTACATCACCCATTATGCTGTAAGTGGTTTGGGGTAATTCGGTTGGACCAATCCAACCGTTTATGGAATCTTAATTTTGTTTTCTACATCTATCTAGTGCTTCTTGCGCACAAGGGTTGACCTCTAGCTTCGCTTATGGTTCTCACCTAGGGTGAAAAGAGATTTTAAGCTCTAGGATCTATTTATTTGAAGGAAAACTATTTTTCGACTTTCCAGTATTTAGATGACAGAAAAATAATCAAGCTATGGAAAACATTTTCTATAAATTGAAAGCTACAAACTTGGATTGGGAGAAAAATGACTTTCTATTCTGGCAATAAGGAAGTCACTTATTCTAAATCACAAAATAAATAAGGGTTAATATCCTTAAAAATCCCAAATCGATAAACATGAAACGAATTTACCCCAAACTAATTTTTTGACCACCAAAAACTCCAAACTGGTGCACTTTTGATAAATTTACCTCAATCTGGTGCATTTATGATAAATTTACTCTCTGTTAATTTCTGCTAAATTCTAATATCAAATTTTTAAGTTAGATGACACGTGATAGTTAAGTAGTGTACCAGTTTGAAATTTTATTTTCCGTTTATCAAAATTATACAAATTTTTTTGTTGATTTAATCTAATTTAACGGAGGATATATTTGTCACAATATACCAGTTTTGGATTTTTGGGGGTCAAACAATTATTTGGCAATAGGTTCTCTCTCACTTAGTCACTCACTCACTCAGTAAACAAAGGCAACGAATGTTAAATTAGTGAATCTCTCTCACTCACTCAGTAAATAAACTTGATGCATGTTAAATTAGTGAATATCCTTAATGATGTTAGATAAATTTTTTTTAGTATTGGTAAAGATTCATTAGCATTATCTGAGCCAAAAGAATGCAGCTATGGTGCTTATTTTTCATGTCACAACCTCAAATTAATGCTGATAAATTCTTGTACTCCTCTTCATTCCGAATATGGGATCATAAGTAACCAGCTTTGCTTTGTGACTAATGGCGGTCGGCGGTGACGGTCGGCGGTCGTGCAGTGGTCGTGCGGCGATCGTGCGGCAGTTGTGCGACCATCATGCGGCAATCATACGGCATTGTCTATACCATCTCCAGCAATTATATTGCTGTTAACTAAACCATTTTTGGTTACTTTCAAATATGAGCTGAAGAAAATATCTGCAACTTGTAATCTATTACCTTATTTCTCTTGACTATTTCATTGATGCATACTACTCATGTCACTGTAAATTCAGACAATTTGCTACATCTTCGCCATATGACAACAATTTATCCAGTCCACAAGACACGGCTGCAGAAGAGGAAAGGGACCTACATCCGTCAAGAAGCAAGTGGAGCCTCCCAATCTCTGGCTTCTTCAGAGATGCAAGGTAAGATTTTCCAATGATAGTGTATCTTCAGCATTTCTTTATGCTTCCTGCTCCAGAAAAATGAATTTATACCCCTTGTAGAGTGAGGTCTAAAGCCAAGTGAAGGAAATTACCTCCAATTCCATATCGTGATTTATTAGTGGCTCTAATTTGAAATCTTCCACTACTGCTATCTCCTTTATGATAGGAGGAGCTTGCTCAATAGCTAACTTTGCTGCTTCCTTCCCAAGGATGACCACAGCGTGTGCTTCATCTAGTAGGCTGCACATGTTGTCCAAAGTATTATGTAGCTTCTCAATCTTTTGGTTTTTGGTTTCTTCCATGTCAATATGCAATGGGATAGGTATTTCCATAATTAAATGATGTAAAGCAAGAGTATCTCTATGTGTACAAAATAATTAAGACATGCTCGTTTGTACTAAAAAAAATGTACTTGTGGGTCCTTTGTGCCTGTGAATTAATCAAACATTCCTCTAGTGTGCTACTCATCGTTTTATGCAACATTTAGTGAAAATTTGGCATCTCTAGTGGTAGAGAAATGAGTATGTGCTTACCCTTGTCTACTCTACGCCAAAAGGATATCTTGGCAAAGCTAGTCTAACTAAATTGATGAGAGATTAATGGATTTGGAGACCTCTATTTGTTATGCCATGAACATAATAACAAATGAACATAATAACAAATAAGATTGTCTAATTATTAGGATGTGGTTGCCCCCATCTAATACCATAACACATAATGAACTCCCATTGTAGAGAGGGCAATGCTACTGAGACTACACGTCAGGTGAGCACTAAGTACTTTGAGATTGCGTCTTGCATATATTTCATGGTCTAATTTTGTCTTGAAGCTTCATCCAAAACAATTCAATATATTATACCTTCAAGTGCTTTCCACTGCCACGTTAGCTATTATACACACTTCTCAAGCTTGTCCTTAGCTTCCTTAAGTGTGCCTGTTTCTCTGGTAGCTTGCATTAGAACACTCTTGATTATATAATGGAAAACTAGTTTAATTTTAGAAGTAGATAAGAGAACAGCTTGAACCTTTTTACCATCCTTGGCTTTTTAAGATCCTTTCTAGCTAATTTTGCTCTCAACAGGCATTGAAAAATAAGAGTTGCCTTTTGAGCTGTGAATAAGCAGGAAGAGCTTCATATCTTTGCCATTCTGACTACATGTATAGGAAAGAGTTGATGATAAATCAAAAAGAAGTTGGACCATGTGGTGATAAGGAACTCATGATCATTTAGGAGGAGGAGAAGAAACTTATGTTGATTAGAAATGAACTTACAGCATCATTGCGCCTGAGAAGTTACCTGCCCACACTATAAGAAGTCTGTCAATTATATGTTTCCTCCATGCAAAAATTATGGAAAGCAATTTTTATTCATTTAAAGTAGATACAATGCCCCTTGTGAGGGAAGCAACAATTTTCATCTTTCTAAGTATGATGTGAGGCTACTAAATTCTTATTCTGAAGGTTGCAGATTGTCTTCATTGTGAACCTAGAATGTAAAATAGAGAAAAATTCTTTTGCGCTTCCTGATAGAAGTAGTCCAAAGAGTCCCACATTGTCATAGATGTGACAGTCTGTTTGAAAATCTACTACTCTCTTGGGCAAGAAAATTTTCCTTAGGTGTCTAATCGGTCTACCATAAATTGATTAGTAGCGACTTCTAACTGATAATTTTTTGCATTCTAAATATTTGAAGATAAGTCGCGAATTAATATGGGCTTGGGAGAGCCATAACTAAGTTTAAGACTTAGTAGTCCATTAGCCAAACCCTAAGTAGTGCACCCAAGATTAGGTCACAACAATTTGGAAACAAGATTTTTTCTTATTTCTTCATTTGAAATGGGCTCTTCTTCTATTTTTGCATTCTTTCTAAATTCAAGGACTAACTACTAAATACAAATAAAAAACAGGGAGTAGATTCATAGGTCTGATGCCTTGTAATAGAACTTAGGGTTAATAGATCACATAGATTCAACAAATGAGGTGGGTTCATTAACAATTCAAAGATGAAAAAATGGTAAAAAATAAAGCATTTCTTCTTCTTCTGTATCTTGCATATTTTTGCCCTGGTAGATCTCTCTCATTTAATAAAAGTCTTGAATTTTGAATTACTAAAAGTTTTGAGTTTTTTCATCCAGCTAGAAAGGGATGTGGTCACCAGAGGAGAAGCTGAGGCAATTATCTTCAAGTGCTCGGACAGCCGTGTTACGGACTAGCGGGGAAGGTGGTAGTAACCAGTGGAGCATTAATTTGAGCCCCAACCTCAACATATTTGGCAATAGGTTCTCTCTCACTTAGTCACTCACTCAGTCAGTAAACAAAGGCAACAAATGTTAAATTAATGAATCTCTCTCACTCACTTAGTAAATAAACTTGATGCTTGTTAAATTAGTGAATATCTTTAATGATGTTAGATAGAATTTTTTTAGTATTGGTAAAGATTCATTAGCATTATTTGAGCCAAAAGAATACAGTTATGGCGCTTATTTTTCATGTCACAACCTCAAATTAATGTTGATAAATTCTTGTACTCCTCTTCATTCTGAAGATGGGATCATAAGTAACCGGCTTTGCTCTGTGACTAATGGCGGTTGGCAGCGACGGTTGGCGGTCATGCGGCGGTCGTGCGGTGGTCATGCGATGATCGTGCGATGGTCGTGAGACGATCGTGCGGCAGTCATGCGGCATTGTCTATACCATCTCTAGCAATTATATTGCTGTTAACTAAACCATTTTTGGTTATTTTCAAATATGAGCTAAAGAAAATGTCTGCAACTTGTAATCTATTACCTTATTTCTCTTGACTATTTCATTGATGCATACTACTCATATCACTGTAAATTCAAACAGTCTGCTACATCTTCGCCAAATGACAACAATTTATCCAATCCACAAGACACGGCTGCAGAAAAGGAAAGTGACCTGCATCTATCAAGAAGCAAGTGAAGCCTCCCAATCTCCGTCTTCTTCAGAGATGCAAGGTAAGATTTTCCAGTGACGGTGTATCTTCAGCATTTCTTTATGCTTCCTGCTCTAGAAAAATGAATCTATATCCCTTGTAGAGTAAGGTCTGAAGCCAAGTGAAGGAAATTACCTCCAATTCCATATTGTTTTGCAGTAAATTTATCATAAGTATACTAGTTTGAGGGTTTTTTTTAATAGTCATTTGGGGTAAATTTGTCATAAATGTACAAATTTGAGATTTTTCATGATTGAAAAATTAATTTGGGTAAATTTATCACATGTACACCAGTTTCAGGATGTTAACCCAATAAATAAAAACTAATCATTTTTCTTTTAAATGATTTCATGGAAAATGCTATTTTTTATCATAAAATTTTTAGTGAAGCAAACGGACTCTTGGAGGAGGAATAAGAAAGGCTACTAGAATAAAAGTAGTATTTTCTTTGGTCTGTTTGGATAAGAGAGAAGAAAATGAGAAGAAACGGGATGTTCGTCTCTTCAAGCAATTGCTTCTCAGTTTCCATTATCTTTTATTTTCATTTTCCTTTATTTTTCTCCAACTTTCCTTTTCTAAGTTGTTATTGCCACTTTAAAATGAATTTTAGAGTTTAACGGCAATTTCACACGATTTCATTCTTTTTTCAAACTAAAAAAAGGCCATATTAGCAAATACATCAATAATAATCAAGTGTTTTATGAAAGGACTTAATTGATTAACCGATGACATTTAGAGGTTCATTAAAAATTCGTGGAACCAATAGCCAAAACCACACAAGTTGGGGGGGACTTCTTTTATGGATTTATCCCAATAATCCAATGGCAAACTAAAGATCCATAAGCCTTCTTATTAAAGATCACGAGGCAATGTTCAATTGGGTTTTACACAAGTACATCCCATGCATTTAGTTGTCCGATCGAGTGCCTGGTTTATCAGATGATTAAGTAACATAGCTAAAACTCTTCTCATATAATATCAATAGTCAGGCATTTGGATGATACGAATTGACAAATCTCAGCAGTCAGAATGACCACAATGGACAATATTGCCATATGAAAATTTTCTATCCCCATCTCTTGCATTATCCATACTTGTACTACCAAACAAAGCTCCAGAGCTAGTCTAGCGTTTACAATGTTATTCTTGCCAACATTGGAGCTCTAAAGGAGTTGAGTTTCAGGAATCACATTCCAGCTTGTGGCTGCATCACATTGGACATGAGAATTTGGCTTGAGAAAATCTTTCGAGGGCCAAATTCATCTATAAATGGGCACAATTAGAGGAATCAGATGAAATTGCTATAGAAACTCTGCAGCAATCAGTCTTCCTCGTGTATTAACAGACATCTTGAGTTTGCTTATCTCCTCATCCATATCATTCGATTTGCCAACCGATCCAAACAAGGACGCCAACGGAAAGGAAAACCAAACGAGGACCAGGGGTCGAAGAGAAAATAAATTGACCCGTTGACCTTTAATCAACTAACATTGCTGGATTTAAATACATATTGATATGCCCATCCTGTGAACAGCACGAGTTGTTCGTTGTTCCTGTTCATTTTTGTTATTTTTGCCATCAAGTTGATTCTCTTTCTAATTCTTTTTTTCATTTGGCATCTTTAAGATGTACATGAAAAGGAAAAGGTCTCAGACTCACAAATAAATGCAGAGTCGTAAATCTATTTGGCTCCACGTAATCTATTCAGCACCTCCAAAGACAGACATAGCTGCAAACCAAACTCGAAAACACCCATAAGATTCGAACAGCAGCCACGACATGCGAAGGAAACTAGGACCCTTGATTTTCATAGTATTACCTGCCATCTTCAATTTTTTTAGGGGGAAAGGTAGTGATGCTTCGGTTAAGAATTTTAGTAGCTAGTTTAAGCAGCTTCTGTTATCATGGGACGAAACCTCTCCCATCAGGTAAACATGTCCAGAGAATTATTTCCACATTAATTGCTCGTATCACAAAAGGCGGCATTATTTTGTATAAGATCAGCTTTAGCCATTGATAAAGGTTTGACCTGGCGGGGAATCGAATTTGTTCTCGAAAGAAAACCAAGTTTTTCAATCAGGAACCTTAAGTAACCGGAGTTGATGCTGGAAACTACCTTGGTGTCGAAAGAATATGATATAATAGTCCAGGAATTAAACTTCTACCGCCTTAGAAACAGAAAATAATCCAGGTACGAATGAATATGTATAAGATACTGCTCCATGAAAAAGTTTGACCACCTCCTATTGTTCCGCTGACTTCACCATGAACGTTGCTAAATACTCTAGTCTTTATCAGCCACTGCCGTCTTCTGACCTTACAATTTGAAGATATCGACAAGGAACCTAATGGCGTGGGTTCATCTAGAACAAAATATCCTTGCACTCTTTAATTACATAGAAATGTGATTATTGATATAAGTCCATCTAAATAGCTACATGGCACAAGTTGCGCAATCATGCTTAATAGCTCTGTGCAGCTCATTCTAAAGGCTAGTTTTACAAAGCTTAACCATCTTCAGAAGTCACTGAAAAAAGAACTGCTCAAGTTATGCGCATTTCCTTCCATCACTAACCATGAAAGATTAAAACCAAACTTCCCTACATCTGAGAAAGGTACTCACAGCACTACCGGTGGTTTGGTGTCACTACACACTGCTTAATTAAGGCATGAGAGACTCGACATGAGACGAGCCACTAAGGGCATAATGGCTAGCTTGGCATCACAATGGCCAATTGCAACTTCCCGGAGCGACAGAGTTCAACTGGATTTGAAAATATTTTGATTTTGTTTCTGTTGTGGCCTACCAAAATGACATGTGCTATGCTGAAATTACGACCATTCTGATCTGCAAATTGCCATTCATTTGTTGACAGGGAGAACCAATCTTTCTCCTCTGATTGAGTTGTTTTGACTTCTATGTATCGAAGTCCTCCTCCATCCTCAACGGTGATGTCATAGGGTAGACCAGTTTCGCCATCTTCATTGACCCACTTAACAGAACTCTGACTGAATTTCTTGGCAAGATGTCTGAAAGCGAAGAGTTCTCCTTGTTTTCCCACTAACATTGCTTGTTCTGGATCGAGCGTGCCAATATTGAGCACTGTTCTTCCAATCAACGGAGGTGGATCCAAGTCAGGTAGATCAGAAATTGGAGTCATATTAATATGATTGCCTGAGGCATCTGCGCAAGAATCCAAATTGCTGACATCTGTTGTTCTATCAGAAACTGAAGGTTTAATAGGAGAAACTGTTGCTATATCTTCAGTGGTAAAATCAACAATCACCTCATAGCCACCACCACTTTCTTCAGCTAATTCACCACAATCCCTCTCCATCACTTGTGAGCAAGTACTTGTGGTTACAGTTCCTGCCCGTGTCTTAACTTGGCAATAAGGAGAATAAGCTGACCCTGGTGCACTTTTCCAGTCAAAAGCAGGCCAAGTTGAGGTAAATCCTGCCCTTCTCTTGGCCTGAAAGGATTTTGGCACTTTTCTTGTTGCTGAAAAGCTGTTGTTCTCTAATAATTTATCATCCTCACACCAAGATTCTGAGGAAAGGGCCCACACGGGTTCATCACCTGGTAGGTTTGGCACCTTCTGGCTATTTACAATGAAAGACTCTACCTGCTCCTCTTGAGCACCTGATTCTGCCATTGTCATGATCATGTAAAGAAAATTTGCCAAGTGAATGTTGGGAGTGCCATCAAAGAATAGACGAGAAATCTCCATGTACAAGACATGAGAATTGGACCCCAGAGTGACAAATAAAGTATTACCCTGTCAAAATCGAGGGAGTTATTGTAATACTTAACAAGGAAACTCATGCTTCTATATCATAAGAATGCGAACCTATACTGCTTGATTAAAGAACATTTCCCCTATTTGGTTTCCAATAATTCATAGAAATGGTCTAGAGAATAAACAGCATCAGAATGATGCAAATCACAAGTATGTTGCAGATTGAACATGTCCAAAATTGGGGTCGACAAGGTATGGAGTTGGATCAAATTTCAATTTGACGTCACAAACTGATATTCTCATTCTGTACATGAGACATACAACGAAAGAAAGGTAAGAAATGTAAATGTCCTCCATCCATACCATGCATGTAGGTTGTTTCGCATTTTCTTTGGTTGAACAAAGAAAAGAAGAAACATCCTGAACATTCCTAAATTCCTAGGACATACCTGAAGAACTGATGTGGTCTCCAATCGCTTTTCAGAAGCAACGCTCAAATCCCTTATGATATTCCTATAGTATAACCTCTCCACAACAACAACATGCAAACGACTCAGATTAGAAAATCCAGACTGTTTGAGTTTGGCATATATGTTGGGATGTTCAAAGTATATGTAACGCTGAGCATAAGGAAGAACGCAGTTTACAAAAGAGGCGTTGGAGCTAGAATCCATTGGACCATAATATATAGCTTCACGAGTTACAACCTGCATAAATGCTAAATGTGAGAAAGTAAATAAGATAATTAGTAGTTTGCATGACAATTTCGCAATCCCAGAGCATATGATTTCAATAATGTATTTATCATGGACTTGCTAGTCAAGAATTTGACATTATAAATAACTAGCAGTAAGCTAATGCTTGATTTAAAATCTCCAATAAAGGAGGCAATATAAATCAATTTTCTTGGAACTAGTGTTTAAATACGCATTCGTTGTTAGGTTCTATTTTAAGATTTCTGTTGAATATAATAGTTTTCACACATCACAAAGGGAGTTATTTGACCCTACAATCAGTAAAGCATGGAAAAACATTTCCTTCACTAATCACTAGATCATATAGAATTATCACTCTAGAAACTTCTTGTAACTTGAGCTACAACACAGCACCACTCAGCAAAGCACCAAATATACACCATCAAATGCTGAGATGTGCTAGACACTGTTTTTCAAAGTATCTTCTTTCTTACTGCTTCATCTCTCCCATATCCCGAACTTAAAATGACATTGCCTAGTCATTTTTTTATGCTAGAGAGCAATGATTTTGATTCTGTTAAAGGATATAGTACTTAATCAGGAACGACATGTATACTAAAAGCCATCTTATAGTGAGAAGAGGCTTGATAGGCTATGTTGCTCTATAATCGAAAATGAGGAAGATAAGTACAAGGCCTGAAGTATCTGATCCTGTTAATATAGCCGAAGACTTAATCTTGTGGAAGTTTCTAGTCATAGCATTGCATATTGATCATAGCCTTAGACTTGGTGATCCGTCAATTAAAAAGTTGAAGAAACATTTCCTAGTTCAGTCCTTTTGGCCATGCTTGGTGGTACCGCACCGTCCAATCTTAAAATTTCTTGCTGAGACAACAAATTCACCAAGTCAACTCATTTGAGTCGTTTTATTATTGTTAAGTTACTTTAATTGAGTTTCCTTTATTATCAAAGTTTTATTTCCTTTTTTTTTTACTTACATAAGGGTATTATTGTCATATACAGTTTATATTCAATATAAATACAATGGGTGTAGGGTTTCTGTTACTACAGAAATCTACAGCCCCTCTTTCTTTCTTTTACGTTCTCCTTCTCTTCTTCTCTATTCCTTTTCTCTTCTTCTTTCTCTCTTACTATTTGCTGCGGGTTCTCTAATCAGCTTTGTGACAATTATGTCCAGGTTCTTCTAATAATTCCACTACAGATGGATGTCCGGAACTATGTATTTTTGGAATGGTGAAAAGAACTTACATGGATGGAATTGCATTAATAAACATTGTACATTCTTCCTCCTAGATAAACTCTTCAACATTCCTCAACATTCTTTAGCTCATCTTTAAATAATTTGGGTCTAAGACATTGTTCATCACATTGATATTCCACTGTAAATTATTGTATAGGATTATGCTAATGAGTGCCCCAAGGACACTCATAAAACATCCAAATAAAGAAACTTTGTCATTTCCAAAGCACCGTTTTCCTCGTGCTATGCACAACCAATGTATTAAAAATGAGGATATTTTTTTTCTTTTTTTGTTAGGTGTGGTTAAAAAGTGCTATAGGGCTGCTCGTTAACAAAACGCTATTGTACACGAGGGAGAGTAGAATTCTGGCCAAAGCCACAAGAAATTCAAACGATTCCAGAAAACCTAGGCAAGATACATCTAAAAAAGCGATCCTTGTCAAAAACATATGATAAGATTCCCCATGCAAGTACATCGCATATTAGTACTGTGTGAATGCAAAACGGAGATAAGTGGACTTTGAAACTATACTTCCCTGGTTCCTACCCGAATCTAGACACAACCTTCCATAATACATTGTAAAATACAGTTGCAAGGGAGCAAATTACCTCAGAAAATGCAGGAATCCCCAAAGCATGCATGAGAAGAGGTAGTTTGACATAAATCATCTCTTTTTCATCATCAACGAGCTCCCCAAAATGTAGAAGTTCAATTTTATCCAAAATGCTGAATTCTTTCATTAGCTTCTCATCATCACACCAGCACACAAGTCCATAGGAAGGGTGCAGAGAAACCCATCTGTTACGAAGAGTGGGAAGCACGGTATATTCTGATTTTTTAAGATATCCACTAACTTGTAAAATATCTTCAGAACTCACTTTTCCACCTTTCAGTTCATCTACCAACCTCAGAAAAACCTTGAATACCTGATGCACAAAGCCAAAAAAATGGGCTATTTAGTCACACCTCAATGAACCATAACTAATCAACTTGTAGTGGTACATACATATTTTGCTGCTTGTGAAGGCAAAACAGTAGTTGATAGATGGAGCAAATTCTGAAAATGATCTTGGAAAGAAGGAATCTCGTCAACCCCACATATATTGACAAAAAAATCCCGCAAACCTGGATATATATTGCACAATGTCCTGCTCAAGAGGCGATGCTTTACTCCAACTGCACCAGACTTGGAATCATTTTCTTCTATTTGGTTAAAAAACTCAGTTGAATCGTTCCAAAAAACTTCTTTTGGCGACAAAAATGAGCCCAACACAACATCCTTGTCCCCAGAGGCACATAAAGAAGGAAAGAATATAAATGGCTCTGAGATGAGATCTTCAACAATGTTCCCTTTTGAAGTATCGACTTCTTTCCATAGGAAATTGTATACTTTTGACATTTGTGCAACACTGGCATGAGAAGAAGAAAAAAGTCAACTATTTTGTGGAATAGCAATTTAACAGTAGAAACAAGCAAAGAAAGCCTTCTTCAAATGAACCATATACGGGGTTAATCCAGAATGCTAAATGATCAGGCAAAAGATTGGGAGGACAGTTTATTTGGATATCTTCATAAAGCCAACAGATGGCACCTTGCAAGCAATGATGACAGCAGGAGAGATGCAATGTTGTAAAAGTTGCAAGAGTCGACCAGAAAATTTTTTATACCTGATGACAGCTAAAACTTTTAGGTTGATTTTTCAACAGTTTTAAACAAAAGCAACATTTACTTTGCAACTGGGAGATAGTTCTTTAAAACCAATAACACGCTACGCATTTCCTAATTTGGAGCAAAAATATATAGTATACTAGTCCAGCAAAGAGGATGTAGTTCTCAATTTCAAATATATGAATCGGAAGCATGTTTACAAAATGATTGGGAGGGTATAAAGATGGAAGGGAAGATAACAACCTCATCAAAGGCTTGCAATGACCTCGAAAGAGTTAAAGAAAAAGCAGAAAGGGACAAACTTAATAAATGATGTTATCTAAGAAAGTTCCATTACCCAACTTATTGAATACCAAACTTGTGAAATTAATAGGAACAATACAAGCCCACAATACGAGAATCAGTATGGGCCAATCTCAACATATTCTAGTTTCCATTTTCTCCACGCTAGGAATAAAACTCTCTCAATGATAGAGTTAACAGCTACCATGACTTGACGGCCAAAATCATTAGACATTTTCTTTTCCAAAACCAAAGAGTCAATGTAGCACAGATAGTGAATAAATGAATTAAACAGAGAAAAATATTTGGGACTGCACGAAATGAAATACCAAGTCCAGACCTCGGCAACAAATGCAGAACAGAATAAAGGGAGAGAACAGCCAACGTTTTTGCTGTGAATGACATTTTCAATAGCAGGGGAAAGAAAGAATTTCCTGTGTTGTTTCTGCTTTATATTTTTGCAAACATCCTGCATACTTGGATTACCTTTTCATTTTTAATACACAATCGAGAAGAAAAAAGAAAAAGAATTTCCTGGAATGCGGTGGTACCTAAACTTAAAAGAGGTCTCTGATCTTCTCCAGACTCTCAGTATTTCCACAACATCTTCAACAGTAACTCTGGTCTTAAACCCAATATCTTGTAAAAGAGCCACACTTCTCACCTGTTGAACAATTCCTTCATGGTTATTGACCAAAGTCCTCAACAGCCAGGTTTATCTATACTAGACAGTCATTTTGCATAACATCAAGACACAAAGCAAAAGATATTTATAATTGTTAAGTCAAAGTACCAACATCAAGTGGCGGCATTAAATTAAAAAGTTGCACTGCATTAACATCGATATCAGTCCCTACTTTATTTCTTTCTTGCCCCGAGTTATGTTTGCAGTTACTGCAGGATACCAAGTATATGAGCCACAGATGGACCCTGAATGCTGATATCCATGATAATGTAAAATCATGATTCATTCCATTTTCACATATTTCTATTGTCTCTAACACAATTTCCAAGGTTCTATCCACGTGCAAGTTTTGACAATGGAGGGCAAATATTTTGCATTAATTAAGCAAGCAAATTAACAAATTTATGAGTCCAAGGTAATCCCACCAATATTGAGATATATCAGAACTGACTGCTTCTTCTCTCTTTTTCTTTATGTGCACTCTTTTCTTTTTTTTTTCCAGGAACTTTTATCTAGTACATGCCATAAGTTTGTAAGGTTCTCCAGTCATTAGATGTCTATATTTACATTCCAACCAGACAGTCAAATCCTCCTGCCCAAAAACCTTCAATGGTATCATTTATTCCAAAAAGGAGCATGGAAAAGGACATGCAGAGACGGTGCATAAAGATTAAATAGACAATCAATTATTAAAAAAAAAAAAGTAAAAAATATAAACTAGATTCTAGTGAGCCTAAATTATCTCCGTATTGACAAAATTATTTGCATATTGTATACCCCTATCAAGAGTGAGATCCTGAAATTGGATGACGAGAACATCAGCAAGAAAGAAATCAATGGCCAAATGCTCAGACCTGAGTCTAACACTGGACATTCCTGATGTACCAAAAGTAACCAGCAAAATCAAATCTGTAACGGAACTAACCTTTGGAACAGCATAAGGAGCGAAAGAACCCAAAATAGAGTGCACAGCATCACAGTCATTGAATAAGTCCTTGGGATAGTGAAGTTTGTCATCCATGCATGAAACAACCCATGGAACACCACAGATGCTGTTCAGGAATGAAGATTTGAAGGGTGTTCTATTCCCATTGTACTTATCGTTCAAGTAACCAATGGTTTTGTCACTAAAGCAATCATCCCACAATTTATCGAAAACCTCTAAGAGAAATTTACAACCAACATGATTTCCACTTGCTGACAACAAGGACAATAAATGGTCCAACTCAGTGGATTCCCAATCTTCAGCTACAGATCCTGAGGAGGCGTGGTCTCTTTCCACTCCCGCCTTCCCAAAACATGTATCGGGCATATCAACCATTCTCCGATCAACTTTAACAACTTGAACAAACTCTGTGATGCCTATTTCTTCAAAAAATCTCTTCCACTTTTTCTTTCCATTGATGACAGATTTAGTTGAAGAATGCTTCAAGTAGATGGTGTCTGCCTCATGCCATTCCATTTGAATGTTGTTGAACAATTTACAGAGGTCGAATGAGCTTCCAAATCCTTTACCATAATGGATCGGTACCTCAATCGGTCTTTTGTTGCCCTGATTTGTTAGAATGAAAACTCTGTTTCTCAACTCTGATATCAGAAAATCTCTTTCGACATAGCAACTAGGGCAGCTAGATTGTAGATGGTTAAACACAAAGCAAAGAAATTCTGTCATCAGATTCTTGTTCCAACTTGCACTCTTGTCATGACAAATAGAAGGCAAGACGTGCACCTTCATTATTTCATGCGTAGATAGACGTTGCACGCCAACAGTAAGGAGCATCCTGATGATGTTGTCCTTTGAAGACATGTCTAAACGATAGTTATCAACATCCAATGCAGTTATGAAGGCAGGGTTTACAATGTGGAGCTTTGCATATAACATTGGGAAAGCATCCATTCCCTGCTCACTGTCATTCCCAGATACATCAAAGTGCAGCCAGATCGTATCTTCATCCACTGAGCCGAAAGTACCATCAGAGAGAGGAATAAAAGGAAGCTTATGGAGGGTTTCTATGATATCTGTGCCCATTGCAAGGTCTCTTGATGCTTGCGATGAATGCACATACATTTCATAAACTGCATTGAGCCACGCAGACAACCAAGACAAACCCATTGATGGAAGGCTATCCTTTTTCTGGCATAAAGACATTATAATCTGAAGTAGAAGTTTTGGGCCATACTCCTCAACTCCCAATGTCCTTGCCAAAGGATCAGATAGACTTATGTCTTTCTTTAGAAATCCTAGGCCAAGATGCTCTTGAAGCAAATGATCAGGTAAAAGAACTCGAGCCTCTTCATTCCAACCTCGGACAACCTTGCAAGGAGGCACCCATGTGGCATCATCTCCTTCCAGAAGTAGACATTTTGAGCGGCGTAACCGAGAGATGATCATTTGTGGAAGACTAGAAAAAAATCCATGGACTTCACCAACCAATGGAACATAGCTCATGTAAGCTGTCACAGCTTTTCCTAGATTATCCCTGAAACAAGGAAGGGAACAGAAAGAACCCTCTGCATTCACGAACAAATCAGGAAACTCCAACAACAACCATTGGTTCCAAGGGTTATCCCCATCAACTTCTTCTCTAGATGAGGGAAGAACAAAATCACCTTGCAGTATAAATTTCAGACCATAAGTTCTTAGAGGAAGAAATGCAAAAACAGGTTGCATATCAAGACAGGGGATATAATTTCCATCTGTTGATTCTTTGAGTCCAAATGCCAAGGCGATCTCTGTCGTTTGGAAATTGCTACGATCAATATTATTACCATGCAACTTCTTGCATGCAACAAACCAATTCATTTCCTCCTTACCATATGAAACCCTAATGATGCCATTACCAGAAGTTTCCTTTCTCATGATAACAAGTGAATTATCGTGCATATTTCTGAAGGTAATACACCGAAGACGATGAAGAAATAGTAGCAAGGCTGGATGAATATCTGAAAACATGGGTATGACATTATTCCTTCCAGTTCCTTCTGACAAATTAGATCTAAAGGGAAGAACAATGCAAGTTTTCCAGCAGCTAGTATCGAACTGATCAGAACTAGTGGATGTTAACTTGCTTAGCATGTTATGATCAAGAGGGGGTATAACAGTTGGCAAAACAAAACCAATTTGTCCCTCACTTATGTCAAACTTTACATGGAACCCATTAGAATGAATCTCTGGTGCATCAGTAACCTGCATAAGAATTTAAATTTTTTTGGTTAAGCTCTTTCAGGATGCAATAGGAGTAATTTGCAATGACAATTGATAGCTTTATTGGCATACTATTTAGTTGAATGGTGGCCTGAAGAATTTAGACTTGGCACCAATACCATATAAAAATTCTAACCCAAAAGCTCAAGCAATTAGACGAAATGAGACTACATCCATGTAATAACGCAATATCATTGCTGCCTTTCTGTATTTTTTTCTTCAAATCCATTTTTCAGGCATATTCAATCCCCAACACTTTTTGGGGTCATGCAATAAAAGCGGTATGGGATTTGCCAAAAGAAAAGGATGCGATGGCATTGTATGAGGCTATGTTTACTTACACGGAATACTGATTTGAAACCAATGCCTTTTTTCCCTATGTATCCAGTACTTCCCTTTTTCGTAGAATTGCCAACATCACATAGTGCTCTAATGTCTTGAGCAGAAAAGCCCTTTTCATTATTCAGAATTATGATACCTGACTCCTGAAGAACGAATACAAGAGCTGGCTCAACATTTTCTAAATAGGTATTATCATCAGCATTTTGAACCTGCAGCAAAGAGTAAGGACAACCAGTCCCATTAGAGCATTGAAATTTAATCAGCTTTGGTTTTCTGGTTTAAAATATAAATGCATGTCCGCAAATTTTTGTCTAACTTCCAGAAATAGATAAAATAAACGTGCTGGGTAATATTGGTTAGGTTGAGTGTATTCTCGATCACAAAATAAGATGACTAACATAAAAACAAAAAGTTCAGAGTAATGCAGATAAAGGAGGATGGTTTAAGCCATCCAAATCATGGGAATCAAATGAAGCTTTGTCAAGTTTTTAGAGTTTGTCTTCAAAATTTATAAATTTGGACACAGCAAAGTGAAAATCATAGGATCTCCTAAAGAGCAGAAACGGAAATTTGCAGCATAAGCTGTAATTATTCATGTTCATATTTTCTTAGCATAATTGAACCAGATGTCATCTTACTGACTAGAAGCATAAAAAGTTTACTACACCCAATTCTAGTCATTAGTTTCCTGAATATTTTTGGCATGTATTGACTAATAAAACTACCATAAAGTCCATCAAGTTGCTATTATACATAATATAAGCGTTATTTGACTTCATTGCATAGTAAAGAAAAACAATATACTCTTTTAACATATCACACCATGGATAAGGAATGCCACTTTCTCCTATGCATATGACTAGGCTTTTTATATGTTTGTGTGAATAATCAATTGGGCAAAATGATGTCATTAATTGCTCCACTAAGGTAGTCAGTAGTCACTAGGCAGAAATCGCATTTTTTCCTCAGCTTGAGGCTTCAGCAAAACAAGAGTAGACATTTAGCTTAGGCTGTTGGAGAAACATTGATGGGCATTTACCTCAGAGGCACATATTAATACCTGTCACAAAACTGATTAGAGAACCCGCAGCAAGTAGAAAAAGAGAAAGAAGGAAGAGAGAAGGAATAGAGAGAAGGAGGAGAAAGAGAACGTAAAAGAAAGAAAGAGAGGGCTGTAGTTTTCTGTATCACGAAACCCTACACCCATTGTATTTATATTGAATATAAATTGTATATAACAATAATATCCTTATGTAAGTAAAAAAGGAAATAAAACTCGATAATAAAGGAAACTTAATAAAGTAACTTAACACTCCCCCTCAAGCTGGAGCATATAGGTCGCCCATGCTCGCCTTGGAACAACTAGCAACAAAAGCGGGACAAAATAATGCTTTGGTAAACATATCAACAAACCGATCTCTAGAGGCAACATAAGGAGTAGCAACAACTTCGCTTCATAGCATCCCGAACAAAGTGACAAAGTCAACCTCTATATGCTTAGTTCATTCTTGAAAAAGAGGATTCTCAGCAATATAAATAGCTGTTTGATAGTAGAGCCCAATCAGCAATCGTAGTAGTAGTAGCAGTAGCAGCAGCGGTAGTAGTAGCAGTAGTAGAAGTAGCAGCAGTAATAGCAGCAATAGTAGCAACAACGGTAGTAGTAGTAGCAGTAGCAACCACAGTAGTAGTAGCAACCGCAGTAGCAACAACGGTAGTAGCTTGATGCTTGAGCAAGAACCAAAGAGTAGCAGAACGGTAATAGCAGCAACGGTAATAGTAGTAGAAACCGCAGTAGTAGCGGTAGTAGTAGCGCAAAGCAATTGCGGTAGCAACCGCAAAGTAGCAACAACGGTAGTAGCGAAGAGCAGCAGTGCAAGCAACCGCAGATAGCTTGATAGAAACCGCAAAATGAGTAGCAAAGCAACGGTAATAACAGTAGCAACCGCAGTAGTAGCAGTAGCGATAGTAGTAGCAACCGCAGTAGTAGTAATAACGGTAGTAGTAGTAACGGCAGTAATAGCAGCAACAGTAGTAGTAGCAGCAGCAATAGTAGCAGCAACGGTAGTAGTAGCAGCAGCAGCGGTAGTAGTAGCAGCAGCAATAGTAGCAGCAACGGTAGTAGTAGTAGCAGCAGCGGTAGTAGTAGCAGTAGCAGCCGCAATAGCAGCAGCAATGGTAGTAGCAGCAGAAATAGCAGCAGTAGCAGTAGCAATAGCCGTAATAGTAGCAGTAGCAGCAACAATATCAGGAGCAGCAGTAGTAGGAGTCGTAGGAGTCGTAGTAGTATCACTCATGACGATAATCTCAATATAAATATATCTACCACAGAAATCTCGATTCAAATAATTATATGCTTGACGGAAACCCAGCAAGACCAGTCAACCATAATCAATAAAGTACTCCGATTCTTGAATCTGCTGATTAGTAAGTGTTGTAATCCATGTTCACAAACCGAACCTGACAAATCTGATATCTTCCGATCTCATATGTATCAAGACTTGAAGAGAAAACAGATAAAAATTACAGCTTTAGGTGGCTGTGCACCAACCCTAGGGGACTCTCAAACCAGCAATAGGATCAAGTAATCAGGTAGTTAGACCCGCTCCGATACCATGTCACAAAACTGATTAGAGAACCCGCAGCAAGTAGAAAAAGAGAAAGAAGGAAGAGAGAAGGAATAGAGAGAAGGAGGAGAAAGAGAACGTAAAAGAAAGAAAGAGAGGGCTGTAGTTTTCTGTATCACAGAAACCCTACACCCATTGTATTTATATTGAATATAAATTGTATATAACAATAATATCCTTATGTAAGTAAAAAAGGAAATAAAACTCTGATAATAAAGGAAACTTAATAAAGTAACTTAACAATACCCAAGGAACTTGACAAGTATGGATGAATAACATGACCACAAAAGATCATCACTGACCATAAATCAAACAAACAACTAAAGCAAAATCCAATGGGGCAAATAGATATTGTAACCTCACAGTACTATCTTGCTAAAAGATGATTGCTACTGGAGAGGAAAAACAAAGATTAATGAAAAAACAATAGTGAACTTACTAGCTCAAGAAGAAAATGAGAATCCTGAGAGTATAATTCCTGGGAAAGACACTGAAGCGCTCTTCCCAGGCGGGCATGTTGCTTTTTCAACAAGCTACTTTCTGTACTAGAAAGACCAGGATCAAGACCAAATTCTTCTCGCCTGATAGATTCAATGATTGAGTAAGCATCCTCGTATTCAACGGGTTCATTTTGTGCCAGACTCTTGTCTATGCAAACTTCTTGACTATTGGAACTGTGACAAATTTCATTATGTATGTTACTCTGACCCTTAGAAACAAGACAGACTTCTGCAGGAGATGATTTTTGTGGATTGTAAATAGCAGACAGTGAGCCTGTGCTTGACTTAGAGGCATCAGCTTTGAATGATGGAGCTTCATAGGGGTTACACATCTCATCATCGGTAGAAGAGCAGAAATCATGGTAGTCATCAATCCACTCCACAACACCAAGACATAGTCCCACTTCATGAAGCATGATTCGGTCCTCCGTAAGTTTACATTCTGACAAGATGGTTGAAGGTACATGTTTGATGACAGGCTTCATACCAGATAGCAACACATCAGCAACAAAGCTACGAAATTCTGAAGGAATAAAACCAAGGCATTCAAGAAAAAATCTTGATGCAACAAGCGATCCAGTAGAAGTGCCAGTGGAATTCTTGAATAATCTACTAGCATAAACTTCATCCAACAGCTTGAACGTACTAGCTGCTTTTTCTTGCATCTGAAAATTCCAACTATCAGTCACTTCATTATGTTCCAGATGATTGTTCAAGGTGACTTCAAATGCACGATGTGCATGGTATTTTAAGAGAGACAGAGGGACATGTTTTTGTCCACCAAGTATCGAGAACAAAGAGAGCAGCTGAACCGCTGTTTGGAAAGGGGATGATAGAAGGACAGACTGCAGAAATGAATCCGCGCTAGCTGAACTATCAATCCGGATCACATTCCCGTCTTTCGTCACTAAACACAACAAATCTTCTCTGTTAACTTCCTTCAACAACCATCCTACAAGAGGGCCAAGATGTGGAGCGAATTTAATGTCCCAATGTGACCAATGACTTAAATCTGACAGCATTGGTGCCCTTAGTAAGACTTCAATTGCATCCTGAGATGTGACTGATTCCAATTTTCCTATTTTCTTTGAGACAACAGTTCCTCTACCAATGGTTTCAACTTCAACTGCATAATCATCATCAAGTGTCTGCATAGCCTGCCCATGAGCACCCATCAATGTCTGAGAGAAAAGGACACATTTTGACATTGCGACACCTCTATACTCCCCAACAATATTTCGAAAATCCTCCACTGAACCCACTTCCACTTTGAAACTGAGATTGGGAAATTGCTTCAAAAGCAATGTCGAAATCATCTGTTTGGTCACTACTTCCCCATTCCACAAGCAATTCAATGCTTGTGATAATAGCACCATCAACTGATGCTGCAGCATGCAAACCTCAAAGTGGGACTTCTCATACATGTCACCATTCAAGAACTGTTTCAGCCCAGTAGGCATAAGAGATATGTGTTCTGTCATGAAATTGAAAAACTCTCCATATCCAAGTGACTCAAATTCATGAACGCAAAATTGCTTTGCCAGCCAAGAGTCACAGTCAACAAGCTTTCTCAACAAATTTACTCTTATCTCCAGAACTGATGTGTTGTTGCTCGTTTTTTCATGATCAAGCTGATAATAAGCATCAATTTCTCTGGCAATGTCTTCAACAGTGACACCTATCAATTGATAAATAGGTAGATGATGTCACAAGACACGTCTATGAGAAAAAACCTCAGCATCAGCAACTGCACAAGTTTGTGACATCTCAGGAAAAGATATGGAGAATAAAGGCCAACAATGAACCAGCCGCAGCAGCATATATGCCACCGGGGTAGATTTTCAATCAAGCACATTTCCCAAAGATCATTCAGTCTGTTGCCCTTGAGAAACTCGGGGTGAAATTTACATGAATATATCTCCATCCAAAATTGAAGATTTAAAGAGGAACAAATTTTCTTCCAGGGCAAGGTAGCCCAATTAAAGATGTGAAGAGGAATAAATATTCTTCCAAATGTCATATATCAAGATAAACCTCTATAAATCTAGTTTCGTTCTAATTTAGAGTCAGCTCCATAGCTTCCAGTCAACTCATGCATGTCGTCTGTCCAACTTTCTACTCCATAATCATGCAAATACTCGAACTCAAACATTTATTCTGTATTAATTACACTGCCGCCATCAAAGTAAATTTTCCCACAATCAAGTTCTTACACACGTGAAGGGATGTCATGATTTTCCACATCATTTATTTTTAAAACATACTTGGTCATTACGTAAGGTCTTTAATTGTCTAAATTTTATCTGAACCACTCATTTAATCAAACAAGTACTTCAATCCAGGCCGTCTATACATTTAACATTACAAAATTCTGTCAAATTTGCGAAATGATGATGTTAAATGATTGATCTTTCCAAAAGCTTAAGCAATCAGCAGAACTCATCTATATTTTATATCGGGCATATCCTTAGCCCTTCCTATTGCGCGTCACAAAAAACACAGCATGCAAATGTAACAACGTTAAACAAAGAACTAATGACAGAATTCAATGATAGAAAAATAGGAAAGAAAGAAAAATAAAAATAGCAGGGATCCCTAGGATTTGAAACTTTGGCGTGTACTTTGTTACCATGTTAAGATATTGTTTTTTCCTTATAGATGAGAGTAATGGGTCCCTTATGTTTAAGAGGTGAGATTTCTAATTGAGGCAAAGCTTATACAAATTACACATATAATCAGCTATCATATGAACTGACCAAGTAATACTAATGAAGCCAATATATTAATTCCACCACAAGTACTTCAAGCAACCCTTTATTTCAATTTTACGGGTAAAACCTTGAAATGTAAAGTTCTTCAAATACCCCAACTAAAATAAAAAAATTGTAACTAGAAGTATTTCAAGCAACACACTATTTCGATTTTACATCCTACTCATCTCCTCCATTTTAAATGGTTGTAACTTATATTCCGTTACATAACCTTGTAATTTATACAAGATCAAAGATAAAAAGTTGCAATTTGCATATTGCTCCATGTGAAACTAATAAGGCATCTTATTCTCGTGCCAAGGCCAATTATGCTTGCTTCTCTCTATAACACTGCCCTAGGCCAAGATCTAATGTACTTGTGTGCATGGTATACTAAACACAAAAGTTAGATGGATGCAAGAACAAAGAAAAGAGGGAACAGTCAAAAACACATGCTTTCAGGCAATTGTTTGACTGAATCGCTCACAATTATACAAATTAAGAACCAATAATGGATAAAGACTCAGGAATGCAAGCTTTAAGATGATACTTTTTGTACGCTCTGCACTGTGCTGAGCCTGGTCAGTTGCACTCTCTAATCTTGATTGTGTATCTTCGCTTACAGACACGGGGGTTGGCACAATAAGTCCATTCAACATTTGTTTACCAATAACATCATATTCATCTTCCAGCATTCCACATTTGATACAAGTTACCTGCAATTAGGAAAAAAAAAGTAACATACTGGTAATTCAATCTTTAAAGCAGCCATGAAAACTGACTCCTGCAAACTGATGATATGATATCGAATAAATAAATAAAACGTTGTCCAACCAATAAAAAATGATAAACAAAGTTTGAGACTAGAAGTTTGCTAAAAAAAATAGCCCTTCCACAAATGTTTTAGATAGTGCAAAGTAATAAAGCCACCGAACGAGATAATCATGCCATTCTTCACAAATTCAGCAGTTCAGACAATCTGCAAAATACTCTCTTCTTTCACCACAAGACTTGAAATTAGGTGTGTTTAAAATGACTTTTGCTTTTTGATGTTTTTAAATGTCGTGGCATGCACTCAATCTTTATTTGATAACAAAAAAACCTGAAACATTCCCAAATCTTGCGGCATGCACTTAACTTTCTAATTCAAATTTTGAATAAAAAAGGCCAATTCGTGTTTTAAGCCAAATCAAACCTGTTTCTTGATACGATGGACATCAAGGCATATCCAAAATTTTCAGCTTAATAGAATAATGTAATAAGGTCACGGAACAGATAACTGGAGGCATATTAAAAATGCATGGATGGTGACAACCCTATCAAGTTGGTTTAAACTGCTTTTCCTGGCTTAGCATTGTTGCAACACTAACTACAATATCTCCATTGAATGCTCTCCCTTGGACGTTCATTTATGCATTGTATGCATTGTAATGTCTATACAAAATAGAAGAAATGAAGCCACCGACAGATTTTCTAATTGGAAGGAAGGGGAACTATTAGAAGCTCATAACTTTCACCAGGTCCAGTCGGATGCTATTTGGAACCCTTCTCCTTAGGAAGGAAGCTGGTGGGGAGGAAAGGTACAGAGGGAATGCATGAGAAATTTTGGAAATGTTTTTTGGTGGAAAGAGTTTTCACTCGAACTCTATAAGGACAAGATCAAGGGGATCACTACTACGCTTTCCTGTAATCCTTAACTCACATGGAACAATACTGTAAAAGCTACAACAATTCTCTAACTTCATCTGGCTTCAGGTTTGGTACTAATTGTCAGAGAATGAAAATCTGGGCTGATTATGTTTCTGCAATATTGCTCTTTTTGAAATTATCCACAATCATTAGCTATTGCAGAAGATAAGAAGATCTGCTATCATCCTATTTGATTCGTATGGTGGATCTGCTAAATGGTGAATCAGACTGGGACCAACAGATTCATTCATTTTCTGAGAAACTGTCATTACCCAAGACCAGAGGAGAAGGGACAGACAAAGAACTATAGTTCGTGACATAGACCCTGAAGTTTTATTGTTTAACAATACCATAGGGGTTTGAGAAATAAGAATGACATTTCGTTCCCACGAAAGCTATGTTGGAGGTCAAAGCTCCATCCAAAGTCCTTGTTTTTGCTTCAGCCGAGTGCAAAAGCAAAGCTCATACAATATGTTAACAGGTATAATGCCAGACTACCTCAAACTGCTAAAGCATGTCAATGTTGCTTTTGCAGGAAAAGCTGTGGATCATCTTCTGCTTCGTTGTCAAGAAACAATAGACATTGGATTCCACTTCATATCATTGTCTATAATTTCTCACGATATGCCACAATCTGTCAAAAGGTTCCATGAGTGCTAGAAGTGGCGCCAAGGAAATAAAAAGGAAAAGAGATGTGGAGGTCTCATCCAAAATGCATAAGGTGGAATATCAAATCTTTTGAGGAACTAGAACTGCAGTTCTCTAAGCTAAAACCTACCATTAATAAGGATCAGAGAGAGCTGTCATGTTTCTCCTTCCTTTCGTTTTCTAATTCCCCCTTTAGTGTTCCTGTTGCGCTTGTAACTGGCATACATTGGTCAGATACTTCCTGAATACTTGAATGTACCAGGATTTACCCAAAAAAAAAAAAAAAAAAAAATCCCATTATATAACACAAAAGAAAATTTGATGGATTGTGAACTGAAGGTCTAGAGTTTGAAGATTTCTCTATCAGCAAATCCAAGAAACTAACAAAGTTCCTCCAGAAAAGAACAACTTGCTATTCCTCCATGTCAAAGGAAGATTCTACAACCATACCACAAGTTTTTTCAATTAAAAGGGTACTTTTAGGTAGACCAACTTGCTACAACTAGTTTTTCGAATTTTAGCAGCAGTTAAGAGTAGGTTTCTTCAGATTGAGCATGTTCATTTGAGGGCAAGTTTTTGGAGCCGTTTGGTTTTACTTATTGACCTTCCCCATTATATTAATTACTTACTTTCACCAAAAAAAATAAAGAGTAGGTTTCTTGGTTCAAAACAATGGAAGCAGCTAAACATCTAGATGTTCAGACAAGGCACAGCCTCTCTGATTCTGTCCTCATCCTTCTCTCCCCACATAGTTTCGCATCCCACTTCCATTGGCTCCTCTACAAGCTTAACTTTGCAGATAAAAACAAACTAAGAAGCAGAAACAGATAGCACATAGCAGTCAAGTGGTAAAATAAAAATAGGTAATATCTCTCAGGAGAAAGTGAGATCTGCCTTTACGGTCAATTTGAAACTGAACTTCGAAAGGTAAGAGATATACTGTCTAAAGGAAAAATAAGGAAAATCATGGTCAACTTACAGCAACATTCAACAGCCCAACCAAGGGATATGCAGCAAGCATGGTGCCCATCTTGCGTCGCCTTTTCTGGTTGGGTACATACACGTTTAGCATTTTCTCCATGACCTAAAAGATGTAGAACTTGTTTCAGAAGCTGTGCATGCTGAATTCCAACTAACCACCTTATCCACTGCCTTAAGACACTTTCTGACATTATATACCTAGTCAAAAATCTTCGTACGTCTGTACTTTATGCATTTTGTACGGTGAGCCATGATGGTGAAAGCTTGAAGCTACTAATGCAGGAAAGACTGCGTATCAACCTCTTCCCATTTTCCTATAGCTGATATTAGTTTTATGAAAGAGTTTAAAGCATAAAATCAACCAATGACTAGATCTAGGTGGTGATAGGCCAAAGATATGCATATAAATGTCTAACTCAAAATTCTGAAAGAACATATTTGGATTTGAAGTGCCAAGTATCCTATAGTATTGTGAGATTTTATGGGACCATTGCCAACTGTTTTAAAAGCTTAAGCTATTAGATGAATGTGTTATTTATTATTCAAATATTCTGACACTCTCTCTCACTTAGCTTGGTCGTTTACCTAGTACTGGGTGTGGAAATTTAATTGAGGAGGCAAATAAGGGCTTGAAATATTTGAGCTCAAGACCTCCAGCTCTGATACAATATAAGATTTTGTGAGACCACTGCCAATTGTTCTAGAAGCTTAAGCTATTAGATGAATATGTGATTTACTAACAACTTTACGATCCAACACATATAAGTTGATTTTGTTTTTTTGTTTTTTTTATATATTTACCTATCAAAATGATGTAACTTTTTCACATTTTTCAATATATGTTGAATGTTGATAGTTAAAAAATTATTGAAAAAATAAACTTTGCACTTTATAATGAATGTCTAGGTAGCAATTGAAATTATATCTTCTTATACATAGGGATCATCACCTGCACTCAAAATAAGATTTCTTTTTCCATAATTCTAACCCAAAATTCTATATCTTACAATATTTTTTGATTCACGATAACTATGCTGTATGCACATTCAATATTATGAATGTTTGCATATCACAATTTTATTGGCAAATGTATCATTTGAATTTCTTACATCGGTCATTTGGGGTCATTTGAAACAATCGCATGATATTTCTTCAATATTATATGTCTGTGTCTTGTTACATTTTTTATATATTTTTTGGCGACTAATAGGCAGCCTTCAGTAAGATATCCTTCTTTTAAAGTTACTCTATAGGTACTTGCTGAATCTTACAATTCACAGTTCAGTTCAATTCACGATTCAGAAAATGAGCTTTACTATTCACGATTTTAATCTTGATTCAAGAGCATTGCTTATAACAGATAATGTTATAATACATACATAACTTCACTAATTAGAATAATAGTTAATTACTTCATTAAATTTATGTATGATTATAGAAGATTTCATAAGTTACTCTGAAAGCATGCATGATGTAACACGTAAATGTTATCTCTATCCCTTTACTACTACTCTGTCAAACTAAGCAAAATGATAACTACCACAGTAGTATTATGTTCTAGCCTAGCTATTAAGGCAACCAAAAATATACATAGTTTCAACTATAACCACAGACATAAAATAGACAAAAGAACCTACTTGTAACCCAATGGTATTGGCAGTCAAGGGATTATCAATGTAAAAAAGTAGAGTGATTGTATGAATTCAACCCAAAAAATTCATAGTGGAAGCACTTGAATATTACTATTGTTCATTTCAAGAGATACTCAATAGTCGAACACCGAAAAGCTAGGGATGGGTTGTAGATGGAAACTCGTTATTTAATCGCATCAATCATGTCAGGAACGAAAACCATGAACTTACCACGGGAAGAGAACATGCTCGACACTCATCCTTCCATTTTTTCATGAAAATTCTCATAGAACTAGTCTCCAGAACCAGTTTAACACCTTTCTTTTTCCTACCCTTTTTTGTGAAATTGGTTCCATCCATCAGAATTATGTCCCGCTCTTCCTTGTCTCTTTTAAGCCATTCTGCATGAGTGAAATTTTCGCTCTCAATCATCTGCGAACTCGTAGATGCATCAAGTAGCATGTACTGGCCTGATTTTTCATCTCCATTCCAATTATAATCTTCATTTAATAAGTCATCACCGAATTCCTCATCTGAACTTAAATAAGCAAAACTTAAGTCCTTGCTAATAGAATCTTCCTTCAAATATGTCCTCAAGCATGTCACTTCCGATCTCTTTGCACGTAAGATAAAGGATATATGACACCTACATATATAAAAGGAAAAAAGAAATAATAATGAGGCTTTCGTTCATAAACCACAAGTCAGTAAACGTAACAAATATAATATAGTTATCCCAGTTGATACACCAGATAAAAATGTCCACGGAATGCATTACACCCAAATGCATTGTAACCACACAATTGTCATCATCGAGAAAGGTTAAGTATTCATGGTTGAACTCTCATATGATTTACTATCTGATCATAATACAATGAGCTATTTGTCACCGATCCCTCATGTCGACTTACCATCTAATCTGATATAATTCAAGGAGCCATGACCTAATGTGTCATCTGTACATAGGAATCTCTAGACAACAGGTAAGATAAAAAATAAATAAAAAATTGTCAAACGCATTTGGCGTATTGAGAGGGTACAAGAATGACTAACCACTCTCAATTAGAATAACATGTGAAGCCAAGGTGGTCATATTAGAAATTCAGAGCTCAGAGTAGACCTATTTATGTTGCTATGATGATTAGTCCGATGATGGAAGCAGACAGATTCCTCATACCTTGAAGCCTCTGTGCAGTCCTCACTTACTCTATACTCCACTAGCACAATTGCAACCCAACCCCCACCCCCTAAAAAAACAAAAAGAAAAGAAAAGAAAAAAACGTTGCCCAGAGCTGACAATTAAAGCATTCAAAAGGTGGTTGCAAGCAGCAGAGTAGCGTAAGGCAGAGATCACCCCCATTATCTCTACTCCCTGCCCAGCATTGTTGTTCCCCAACTCAAAACCATCTTGTTCCAGCCAGCATGCCCCACCATGCTTTCCATGCATCAGTTGTGTATTGCTTTGACAAACAGGACAAACAGTCAAGGATGCATATAGACCATCCATTAGGACGCATCAACTTGAACTCCAAAAGGCAAACTAGTCATTCCCATCTCTAATAAACAAAAAAGATCTGTTTTCTACAGTGCGCCTCAAACAAGCAAGTGGAGTTGTTTGTCTGTTCTCAAAACTGCAACTTCACCCTGAGTTTGTTTTATATCCATTTCTTGTTCATCCCATTTTCTAATGGTTCACTAATCCTAATGATAAAAGGTTAGTATGTTTGCCAAATGGAACACCCTCAACTAGACAGGTTCAACTATACGAAGGTTCACCGTATAAGGAACCTGCTCACTTTGTAATCACCAAGTTTAACTGCTCATCCTATAAGAATTGAGGACACAAAATCAAGAGTGCATAATAGAGGGAGATTTTTAAGTAGTGAACCAAGATAGGAAAATTTCCTCTTTGAAAAAGGCTGTTTGCATGTGCTAATTTTGAAAAGTAGCTATCAAGAACAACTAAATACTGAAATAATACAATTATACTAATATGTGCTGTTGCTCTGAAGAATTCAATCCTTAAAATCTAGTGTCAACTTTGTCGAGCAAGTCAATTAGAACCTGGGAAACATCAGTTAAGTTACATTCTCAGTGCTTTAATGTATGATAGCCAATAGAAGTGGAATTCTTTTCTAAAGAAAACAATTCTCGAGAAGTTAAAAATGGTTACTTCTCTAAGCTTATAAAGCGGTCGGTGAAGCGATGACAAAAGGAGTCAGATGAGAAGAGTGGCAGGAGCAAGCAATGAACTCTGCATATAAATCAGCTTTCCTAATTTTTTTTCATTATCCCCTGTAATTTTGTTATCAGTTAAAACAAATTAAAAAAAAAAAAAAGGACACACCTCAAGCTTTGAATTCGTACTCCAAGCTTTTCCACTTGTGAGACTGATTTCTTTTTGGCTATAAAGCTGAGGAGGTCCCCAATCTCAACGCCTTCTCTACTCCTGCGTTCAGATAAAAATTTACCAAGGTACCATACAATCTGCCCACTTGTTATCTTGAACACTTCAGTCACATCGCTGTTCAGGGAAAAGTATTGAGTAACAAGGGGATGTCGCAAAAAAGGGCCCAGTGCAAGCCCTTCAAATCGTTCAATGCCCTCATTTTCACAGATTGCTCTTTCCAGATCATACAATGAGGTGATTCTCCGGGTTTCGACAAAGCAATGGATAAATGAATTTATCTGAAAAATGTTAAACAAATAAGTGAGTCAAAAAGGAAGAAAGTCTTTTCACAGGTGTATAATTTAAAAGATAAATCTATCTTCAAACCTGAGACGTGTTTGGGTTCTTAAAAATGATGGAAGAAGGGCAACAGAACTGCTTAAAAAACCCTTCCAAACATAGATTGAACTTTATTTGTAACTTATACTAGGTAGAAGCATATAGAAACCCTTTCCAGGTGTTAACTTCTTCAACTTTTCTACCATTTGTATGATCATTTATCTATGACTTTGTAGTTATGTCATTAATCCCACATTCTATTAAGAGAAACCAAAAGTAGGTTGCAGACATATGTTAAGCAATCATGGCAAAAGCAAAGGAAAGAAGACGACGATAAATCCTTGTAGACTATTCGAGTATCATATTTAGGAAATACTCGCTTGAGGAAGAATGATAATGCATGGGGAAGCAAACTACCTTAATCCAATGGGTATCTCAATCAAATAAATAAAAGATTTAGGGAGATCTCCTATTGTCTTTGCAAACAGTCCACTATATTGACCCGCAAATACACACAACTCAATTAAACGCTGGATGGAGTACATTGGCATTATGTTTCGTGCATTTGATGATGGAATCCACAAGAACAAAAAATTACAGTAAAAGCACATTAAGCGCAATTATTAGGAAATAAAAAGAAAAGCAAAGGTCTTTAACCAAAAGAAAAAGAAAAAGAAAAGAAAAGCAAAGGCAAAAGACAAAAAAAGACAAAAAAAGAAGAAGAAGAAAAAGCAGCATGCTCATGGCCCCCACTAACCATCACAGTCCCCCGACCTTAGAGGAAGACCTTGACGAAGAAGTTTACTTAGAACAGGGATTTTTTCCTCAACCATCACTCATTCCACACAGTTTCAAGCAGTCTCAAAAACAGAGAGGAAATGAAACTTTAACAACGATCAAAGAACTTTTACCCTTCCCTCAACAACCATTAAGCTCTGGAGAGACGGCACTTGCTGCATGCTGAATCCTAAGGAGCTCCACGACTCGACCTGCAGAGCCAACACCGCGGCCTGCGAGACCTTCCAGGATGAGATGCTCAATCCGGCGGCGAGGAGATCGTGCCGAGCCTTCGCGACGGCCCAGTCGATCATCTCCAGCCGCTCTATGTTGCTCGGGAAAGACTGTTGCTGATGCTGGTGAGGATGATGGAGAGGATGATGATGATGATGATGATGGTCTTGTGGTGTCATGAGAAGAGTCGGAGGAGTCCAGGCTCCAGCGTGGGGATAGTAAGGATAAGGGTGTTGCGGCAGTGGAGGCGGGGGCCCAACGCCGCGTCCGCCGCCTCTCCCGCCGCCGCGGCTGGGAGGGCGATGGCGTATTGGCGGTGACCGGTCCATCTTCTTCGTCGGAAGCAGCACGGAAAAGCACAGCGAAGCGCCAGAGAGAGAGTGTGTGTGTACGTGAAAGCTAGTCGACAGCGTTGACTCGGAGGTCAATTTTAATGAAGAGAAAACCGAAAAGGCGGGTTTAGCTTCTTTGTTAAGTTAAAGCCTAATCTTTGTACTAATTGCTAAAAGAGCACCAAGCTTTGGGATTCTTTCCCACTCTCCCCACCCATACTTTTCCTTTTTCAATTAAACCCCTATTGCTGTGTTTAGGAAATGGAGAAAAATGGGGCGAAGGGGAGTTTTGATGGAAAATGGAAAAACTTTTCATATCTTTAGAGACAAAAAGGAGTGAAAATTCGAAATTTTGTTGTATTTTCCTTCCAAATTTTCCTTACTCCTCCCCCCACAAACATAGGATAAATATCTATCGCGTTCCTATATATATCATCCCCTATCCATCCATGATATTTTCGTTAGGGGATGTGGTAGGCTGGTAAATTGGAGCTCTCTAGAGAGACTACGATGTTCAGAGATATTCATGTTATCATTGAGGCAACAAATATGAACGACAAAACCTTCGAGTGCGATCGCCTCGGTTATCCCATGATCTTTTGTCTTCCACGAAATCCCACGGGACACTCGAAAAAACTTCTTTTGTTTGTTCTCAAATGATTGATAGAAACTAAAATTTAGGACTGACAACATTGGGCATGACACAAGGTAAAACAGTTATTACAGAAAGAATATTCAAATATGACGCAATAGGATACATGTAATTTATATGTTAACACGAATGGACATCTAGCAATTTAAAACCGCAGACTAGAGATTCCTACACAAGCATCGCCTTCAACCCCTAGTATCAACCCTAGGTTCGAGCAAACTATCGGATCAAGATAGGATCATGAACATAAATATCATAATAGAGTTGCTCTTCCCACCAACTAATATAGATAAACCTAAGTCAATTGACAGCCAAAAGATCCAAATAGTGATAGGAAAATCGACTAATTAGGTGCTCGCGTGTAGGGACTGGTCAAACAATAACATGAGGTTTGAGGTTCATAAGTTAGTTACGCGTGGGATGGATTAGAATCCCATAACGCCCTTTCGATACCGCAAACATGTTTTTGGATAAGCATTCATCAATTGATTTCCTAAACGTGTAGATGTTTTTATTTGAAAATCTTGAAATATTTGCAAAACACTTTGTCAAAGTGGTTATTGATCAACAAGAACGTTTTCTCGTGTGTGGCATACCTCCGTTTTCGTGTGAAAGTGTGCATGAAACTATTTATTGAAATGTAAATTTCAATCATGACGTACAAGAATGATATAATATGACAATAATCATATATAGCTAGCCATGACAAATCAAATGGAAAATAGGATGATAAAATGACATGACATGACAACGAATGCAAGGCATGGTGGCTAGATGATAAGACATAATGTAACATCCTAAATTTTCAGTCCTGTTTTCTATTGAATAAATCGAGCATTTTATTAACGCACCTATAAGGCTGTTCTCAGAGTTGATCACTCTCGAGATAATTAGACTATCCAAAGAAGCTATTAAGTAATTTTAAGGCAATAGAGTTGAAAATTCGATCAGGAATCGATTTCTCGACTGTATTCATCTTTAGAAACCATTACGGCACAGTATAAAATTGATTTGAAATCAAAGATAAGACTGTTCAACTAAGATGTGTGGCTAATCGTAGGTGACCCCACTAAATTGGAAAATTCTCGTTGACCAGCTTTAGACTGATTCTTCTGTCATTTTGGTACCCTGTATCCGTATTTGAATCCTCAAGATTTTCACGACAACCAAGAGTCACCAATGTGTCGAGTGGGTTCATAGTGGCTCGAAGAAAATCGACCACGGGTCATTTGCACTAAAAATCTCTGAAAACTACCCCGTAATCTAGGTTATGCTAAAAACACGCCGAACGAAAATTAACCACGAATTCGAGTCCGATTTCTCATTCTGTCATGTCACAATAAATTTTAGGAGTATCGACTCAATCTCAGAAGATTTTTCTGAAACCCGAGACTTTTTGGGAAAAATTCGATATAGAACTATTTTTGTTCAGAAAAAGGCCAGGATCATTTTTGATTGCATAATTGGAATGCAAGATGGTTCGAGTGATGAAGAAAAATACTAATTTGAGCATTGACTTGATAATGGAATTTATAGAGGCCAAATGGGAATGAATTGAGCAAGAAAATAAACTAATTGAGGGAGAAACTTATGAAATTCGTATACCCCCATTCCCCTAGCCAAATTGGACCAATTCAAGGTTGTGGGGGAAGCCTTGGTGGCTCATGGACAGCCAAGGAAGATGACTTGGCTGAGGATGAGTCGAATGGGGACAATCTTGTGGAAAATATGACTATGGTGGCCCCCAACCTCATCTCTTCCCTCTCTCTTCCATAGCAACCGGCAACCAACTCCATTTCCCCCTTCTCTTTTCCTTTCGAAGACCACCAACCAGAGAGAAAGCCACCAAAGCAAGCCGCCGCACCACTGCCTGAACCGAAGTCACCATCGGATCATCGTTCTCGTGTGTCGCTGCCCGCACGCGAGCCTTCGCCTTGTCGCCTCCCTCATGCCGTCTAGCAGCCCTGTTCCACCGTCCAGCTTGTTGTTTAGCAATCATGAGTGACTGTGGAAGCCCGTCGGAGCCCGTTCGACCGCCGTAGACCACCCCTTCAAGCCACCGAAGTCTCCACCGGTCCTTGCCGCCCTAACCAACCTTGTTTCTTTGGTTTTGTAGCTCATAATAGAGGGCTGTTTTATGGGTTTTACAGCAACTTCAACGCCCGTTTTGAGGTCGACCCCGACCCCGACCACGAAACTTAGGCCGCTTTGGAGAGAAGTGACCCCCGCGACGTTCCTGTCGGTTTGATTCGACCCATTCATTAATCAAGTAAGTTTTACTCACTAATCCCTACTTAGTATGCTAATGATGCTTAGGGATTGATTAGATTTAATTAAGTGCAATTAGGTTGATAGATTAGATTAGAGTAATTAAATTAGAGATTTATCAATGTATGTTAGGCAAATGATTAGTGTAGTTAGTAAGGAAATAGGTTCAATATTTATTGAATGAATCTTGGAAATTTTCCGGGTCCGTTTTGGCGTCCAATCAGTCATTACGAGTCTAAATTGGATTTATGGTATTTATTTAATAATTTTCGTAATTAATTAATTAATTAATTTATGGAAATTAGGCTAGGATAGTTGACTACCGAAATTTTATGCGATTATCGTGGTGTAGTCTCTTTATTTATTTGAGTGTTAAATCGTGCTGAATAGATTTAATTCTAATTTTAGGATTTTAATCCTAAATTAATTAATTGTGGTAAATGATTGGAAATTAACCGAGCATCGGTTTACAACACCAAAAATATTTTGGTAGACCATATAAAATGGTGAAAATAGTGGAAGAGGAAATTATCATATTTTGGCTAAGGTTGACTGTGTACCTACACACTACTATTTTTTATCGGGTATGATAAAAATGAGAAGTTGACTATATGTCTAAATTGGTATACTATATTGGCTTGGGGGCCCTAAATTATCGGCTTTGGGTGAGCATGTAAATAGTATACCATATGATCAGCTTTGGATGAGCACGTATTATTAGCTTTGGGCGAGCATATATAGTATACTCTAATGGCCTGGAGGCCCTAATCAATTAGCTTTGGGTGAGCTATACTATTTATTTTCAGCTTTGGGTGAGCAGTCCTAAACTAAGGTCAGACTTTATAGATAGTATTGAATGTACTGACCAAGAGAAAGTCGTGGTGACATGTAATCGACTAAGTCGATTGATCAATGATTTGATATGATGCTGTGAATTGATGTGTTTCATATACATCTGATATATACTGATTTGCAGGATAGAACTGAGGCTAAGGTAAGTCCTCTGACTCGTGTTGTGCTTAGACAGCATTTAGAGTGTATTAGCTTCCTAATCAGGTCTTGGGAAGTAAAACTCACTGAGACATTGTCTCACTGGTTATTGTATAACCATTTTTATGTCCTTAGATGGCGTTGGTGAAGGACAAGAGGCCTGAAGAGTAGAATGTGAAGCTTGAAGAATTGACTATCCTGTTTGACCAGTTAGTCATAGGACAATCCTCTTTTGATGAAGGTTGATTCCTTTTTGCAGACTTTGTTTTATGAACTAGTGGTTTAAAACATAACTTAACAATTCGCCTTGTATATTTGTGCACTATGATTTGCAATGTATATAAGTGTGGTTGCTTTTAAAGTATGAAAATTTGGAGTCCTACTTTCCTATCCCATTGTTTTATTGTCTGGGGATTGTTTATATGCTTCCGCATGCGTATTAAAAGGAAAGGGTCGGCGATGTGTCTTGGAACGTCACTATTAAATCGACCAAGTGAGGGATGGGTGCGTACTCGAATATTAGGGCATGACACATAGCAATAATTATATTTAGCATAACACGACAAATCACATGCAAGCATAACGACGAGATGATAACATGGCGATAATCACATGCAACATAACATAGTAAATCAAATGGAAATAAAATAAAATAAAATGACATGACATGGTAATAGTCTCAAGTAGCATGACATGACAAATCAAATACAAAATATAACAATGATGCGAATGGCAATAATCACACATAGTATGACATGACTTCATTTGTGTGTGAAAGTGTGTATGAAACTATTAATTGAAATGCAAACTTCAATCATAACGTACAAGAATGATATAAGATAGCAATAACCACATACAACTAGCCATGACAAATCAAATGGAAAATGATGATGAAATGGCATGATATGACAATAATCAATGCAACAGGACATGGCAACAATCATATGCTGCATGACATGGCAAATTAGATGCAAAACATGACAATGAAATGACATGACATTGTAGTATTCACATGTAGGCAGAATGCATGACAAATTAGATGCAAGACACAACAATGGAATGACATTAGGCATGACATGGCAATAGTCACATGTAGTATGACATGGCAAATCAAATGCACGATATAATCATGAAATGAAATGAAATGACATGACATTACAATAATCACGTATAACTAACTCGACAAATCAAATTTAAAGCATAATAATGAATTGACATGACACGACAATAATCATATCAACATAATATGATGAATTGGATATAAGGTATGATAATGAGATGACATGATATGGCAATAATTATATATAACATGACATGGCCATTCGGATGCAAAATATAACGATGAAATGACATGATATAACAATAATCACATATAGAAAAACATGACAAATCAGATGCAAAACATAACAATGGCATGATATGATAATAATTACATGCAGTATATTTGGCAAATCAAAACATAATGATGAGATAATGCGACGTGGAAAAAATCACATGCAGCATGACATAAAAAATTATATGCAACACAAAAAGTTAGAATGACATGACATGACAATTATCACATGTGGCATGACATGGCAAATTAGATCCAAAATATAATGAAGAGATGACATAACATGGCAGTAATTGCATATAGAATGACATGGCAAATTAGATGCAAGACATAACAATAAAATGACATGATATGACAATAATCACATTCACTATGACATGCCAATCAAATGCAGGACATAACAATGGCATGATACTGCAATAATCACATATAGCATAGCATAGCAAATTGGATGCAAAATATGACAATGATGTGAAATGTAAACCACACTGTGTAAGGAGTCATTTATTCAATTTGCGGCTTCACTCAGACATGGTGACGTTTATGTAGAGACACATAATTTCTTTTCAGTTATGTCAAAACAAAATTTTATTTTTGAGAATCATTTTCAAGTCAAAGTCATGAAATCAGGGGTTGTATGTTTTTGGCCTTTGTTCATGAATTCGAATTGTGATGACTTGTGTGTATAGTTGCCTCTAAGCGTATTTCCTTCTTAGTTGGAGTATAGGGGGTGAATTTGTTGAGACATTGTCTCGCCTTATCATGGGCTCAACCTTTTCAGGTCCTTATATGGCGGTTCCTCTGGAATGTTTTGGTCGGCCTATGAGGGTTATCGAGCAGAGTTTTGACTACCATGGTAACCACTGTCTAGGTTGATGAGAGCCTACCTCAAAGGATACCTTATCGGTTTAGAGCGTGGTTTCGCTACAGTTTCAATGGATTCTGTTTGGGTCCCCTTCAGGATTTTTAAATTCTCGCTGTGGTAGTTGATGCCGCTCTAGGTGAGAGTGCAGCTGACCCTTCTGATGGAGCAATGGAGGAACCGGTGCCCCTAGAGCCTGTGGAGACCAAAGGATTGGCAAATGTGTTTGGCTAGCTAGTCATAGGACAACTTCTTTTTGAGAGCCGGTCTTTTGTAAACTTTTGTCTTTAGTCTAGTGTTGTATATAAATCGAGGTGTTTATAAAAGTGTTTTGGTTATGAATGTGTTTCCTGCTTTTCTATCCCATGCTGTTTGTTGTCAGGGGTAATCGTTCGTTTCTGCATACGCATTCAAATGAATGGGTTGGTGATGCATCTTGGGACATCGCAAATTTTATTAATCACCGAGCGATGGGCATGTGCTCGAGAATCGAGGTGTGACAATTGGGCATTGATATGAAGGGTTCATTGATATTATAGAATTATTTAGAAAGGCGCAAACATAGATTGATGTGATTGATGGAATCCGAAGCATTGCTGATATCAAGTGTCAATACAAAGAGTTCATTGATATTATAGAGTTATATGAAAATGTGCGAATATTGATTAGTGTTTGCCTAGTTTGAACAAGCCCTATATGCGTATAAGTTTATCTTTAAGTAGCCCAAGATATAAAGGGTTGTTGATAGTACGAAGCTATCTGAAGGGTGTGAACATCAATTAATGTTTGCCTAGTTTGAACGAGTTTTATATGCACATAAGTCTATCTTTAAGCAGCCTGAGAAATAGAAAGTCCAAAACGCCATTAATTTTTCACCATATTTACAAAGAGAACAAGGGGATGGTACAGACAAGGGTTTATCCATCTAGGCCTAGGTGACTCCTAAATCTCAAGACGTAATCAACCAAACGTCTCTCTATGTCCTTATTCTCCTCAACGGCCTAATGGTAAGCGAGGTGTTTCCCCTCCAAGATCAACTCTGTTCGAGCATTGAGCTCGTCCAGGTCTACCAGTGAATCCTAGCATGCCTGTGCCCTCATTCCAAGGCTTATCATCATCTGTTGGCAAATGATGATCTCCTCTTTTAGAATGGTCAGTAGGCTAGGTATCTTAGGAGGCACAATGTGGTCAAGACCCCATGTTTGGATCCTCCTTGCTCCTCGGCCACGTCGTCCCTGTAGGCCATTATCCACTTCATCACCTTCTGGATGTCATCCTTGGCACGCGCCGCCAGTCACGAATCTTTTGGAGGTGTCGATTGTGGTAAACTCCCCTCTTAACTTCTTCCAACTTGAGGAAAGAAGAGATGATGCTCCAGTTCTTGATGGATGAGTCTAGTGCTCTGCAAAGAAGTGGTAGAATTCATCATAACCCTCCCTAAAGCGATGCATGGGAGGAAGGTAAGTAGGCTTGCCATTATAGACGAGCTTGATGACCTCCCCGAGATTTGCAAGATGGTCGATCTGGAATATGAAGGTCGAAGCGAATTTGGTGATCAATTTCTTCTAGAGGTTCAAGAAAGCACCCCTAGAAGATGCAATGCTAGAAGAGGAAGAAGAGTTTCTTATGAGTATTGGAGCAAAGAGAGTTTTAACTAGCTCTGGTAAACACTTTAAGCAATCAAAGTTTGAACGGATGAGGAACTCTATAGGCACTCACTAGGGTGTATATAGTGGAGAAAAGAAATCTCTGTTGATACTTGATTATTAGTCGACATGTCATTAAAAGGTAAAAAATTGAGATTTGGATTTTTGATTGTGACAGAATCCCATTTCTTAGCCAAAAAGCTGTTTTTCATTTCTTTCTTTTGCATTGTCGTTTTTAAATAATTTATAGTTTTTTTTGGTAAAATTAAATAATTCATAGTTGATTTTCAAGAAAAAAACCAAAAAAGTCAAACGGTTGACTTTCAAGTTGATTTTTTGGTCAACCCTTTCACCAAAAGTTAATCTCCGGTGAAAAATTGACTTTTTGCTCAAAAAATGCCATTTAGCCTTAATTTCACTCTTGTCAAATTAATTTCTCAAAAATTCAAAGATTTGACCAAAAGAATCGACTTTTAGGAAAAGTCAACTAAATGGTTGAACTTTTGGTTAAATCTTTGACCAAAAAAAAAAAATATCCACAAAAAACATTGCTTTTAATGTCAATTTGTCTTTTGTGTCAAAAATTTCACGAAATTCAATTAAGGACTTTGATTTTTGAAATTTTCATTTTTAGGTTCTAAATCGATCAAAAATAAAATTACTTTTATTCTAGTCATCGTTAGGTACAATTCCTTTTTTGACATTTGGTTTATAGACTATTTGAAATCTGCTTGCACATTCAATTTCGCGATTTATCAAGTCAAAATACGAATTGTTGTTTTGAGCCTTAATTAAGGGATGCAAATTGATCATTCATAACTTGCAAACGAACGATTGTTTTTCACTAATTACCTTAAGATAAGTCCAAATTCGAAATCGATTTTGTGAAATTCACACTAGAACTTATCAATTTGAAGAATTTTATCCTCCTAAGCATTAGAAAATCAAGCAATTAAGCTTCAATTGACAAAATTTGAATTGTCCCATTCATGGCTATGATTTAATTCCATGAATCTTAGTTCAATTTTAATATTAGGCTTAGATCCATTTTTGACCTAAGTTCGAGCGCTTCAATTCAAGGTCACTTTGAATACGATAAGTGATCTTAAATATGGGTAGCTCATTAGATATGGCAATTGTGACATTAATTGAGTTCAATTTTAGTTAATTTCCCATTTTGCCCATTGAATTACAGATTTTACCATTTTAGCCCTTTAGGCCCAATTCAAAGCACCTATGGTTTCGACTCATTGTTTTTCATGATGATTATTCAATTAGGTCAATAAAAGACCCCTAGATCACGTTCATAAGATTTGATTAGCTTAATTATATCTTAATTGGATGATTTCTTCATAAAAAAGGATAAAATCCATTTTCAATTTGGTCATTTAGGGACCAAATTGCATAAACTTTAGATCTATAGGGGTCCTAAGTGGACAAAATAGCCGAAACCGAACCAAATCGGTCAAGAACTGGTCAAAATCCAACCGAATCGAACTGAACTAGTTGGATTGGCCGTTGACGAGGCTAGTTGGTTCAGCCCCTTGCCGGCCGGTTCCTGACCTCTCGTGACTGATTTTGGAATCCTCTAAATGCTAATTTCACTTCAGCACCTTCAATTTCCCAAAATTTTACAGATTGATTATTGAATTTCGTCAAATTGCAGATTACCCATAATTGGACACTTCGATGCAATTCTCGGTTTTGGCTTAGGTTTTTGCAAACCCACTAGATCAATTACCCAACACCTTGAGATTGTGATAGTGGAGAAGTAAAAAAGAAAAACTTATTTATTTATTGGTTTGTTTCTTGGTCTTTCTATATCATTCTGAAGGTGGAATATTATAGAATCAAGATCGCTCATCCACGAAAGATGTTCGATTTTGTGAATTTTGTGTTGCCTTTCTTGGTCCATCACTCGAAGATGTTCATTTTTCTTCAAGACTTGGAGCATCGACACCTGAGATTTCAACTTGGCCTCTACTTCTATTTGTTGTCTGTCGTGACCTAATTTCGGGTGCACCACCTAGGGTTTGGCTAATAGATTACTAAGCCTAAACTTAGCTCCGGCTCTCCTGTGACATCCTAGAAATTCGACACCGTCTTGATAATATGAAATGGGTATTTCATCGACGTGCTTATGGACATTTTACTCAGAATCGATCACTCTCGAGTTAACTAATTTATTAAGGTAAAGCCGTTAAGGGATATAAACGTGACAAATTAGATAATTCGGTCGAAAATTGATTGCTCGACCATAATAATCAGCAAGGGTCAATATGAAACCGTTATAATCGAATATTGATCGAATATAAGTTGATTCGACGGAAACACATAATTGAATTGCGGGTGATTCTGCATGATTGCGAAATTCGCATCGAACGGCACTTATCCGATTTTCTATCAAAATTATACTTGGGACACGTAATTGAAACCTTGTGATTTTTACGACAACCGAGAGTTATCTACGAGTCAGAGATACACAAACGTGGATAAAAAATGATCAACCACTGGTCAAACCCGCTAAAATCCCTAAAAGTTACTCGGTAGGTTAGGTCGTACTGAAATCGCATTCGGTCGATTTTAACCACGAAATTAAACTCGGTTTCAGGAATCAAACGTTCGAGCGTGTCACGATTTATTTATAGTATGCCGTCTCATCTTTCGGAGAATTTTCGTCGAGCTTGGAATTTTGCGGAAAAATCGATTTTCGGCAAAAAGAAAATAAGAGAAGAAATTCGTATGGGCTCATTAAGTGGGTTATTTGGCTGCTAAGATGATTTAATTTGTGAGATTTGAAGTCTAATTTGTGATTGGAGGGATGCTTGACTTGTGGGGATGAAGACTTTAGGGGCAATGATCATGAGTGTTTGAGATATTTTGCAAGGGTGGTGATTGGGTGAAAGCCTTGACTTGATCTTCTTTCTCCCTGCTCACTCTCTCTTTCCCTCTCACACACGAACTCACGAAGCCCCTTGCTGCAGCCTCTCTCTTCTTCACGTAGCTTCCCTTCCATTTTCTCCCCCATGCCTGCAAAACCAACGCCAGCAGCTCCATTTCTCTTCCACTTTTGTTGCTGCCGCATACCACTCCACCCACACACCCATCGCCCCACCTTCATCATCTCTCCTCATCTTCATCCATCAACCGTCCAACTTCTCAACCAGCTCCATCTTCTTCAGTTTTGCACCACAAAGCCGCACCACCATCTTCACGTCTAGCCCACAGCTCCACCCCTTAACACCATTACCATCAGTTGTAGCTTCACCGTCTAGCACCTCCACCACCACCAGCGCCAACCCCACAGCCGTCCAATAACTCGCGGCCACCAAGACCAGCCCAAGCCGAGATTGACCAGTTCCTTTGGCTGTGAGCTTTCCCTTACCACCATCATTGCCGTTAGGCCTTCGTTGGAGACATAGTTGTTTCGGGTTCTCACCACTTTCGCGTTGCCGTCACCATCGCCGTGAGCCTACAACCGTCAAATTCTGGTGAGTTAACTCCCTAATCGTTGATTAGGTTGTTAATTATGCTTAGGGGGTTAGATTAGTGTTAATTAGCCTTAAGATGGAAATCTATTTTGGTTAGATTAGTCTTAAGATAGATTAGTGTTAATCTAGTTGGTTAGATTAGTACTAATAAGGGTGGTTTAGGTTGGCTTAGTGGATTTCCCTGTAGATCAGTTTACTGGACCAATACTGTTTGCGATTTTTGTGGATTAAAGTGCGGTCATGATTTTGAGGTTTCTTCATTCTTGAAAAATGTTCTAGACATCTTCATCTATGACATATATTTTACTCAAGATTTTATGGATTTAAAAGAATGATATTTTAGCTTCGTTATCTGTAAAATAGAATCTCGGTTTATGCTGGAACTCGTGATCTTTTGGTGTTTAAAGAATTTTTATCAACTTTTAGGGTTTGATTTTCGAAAGAGTTTCTTCATAAAAGTTTTTCCACACATTGTTTAATTTAACATAGTCAAATTTTAGATCAAACTGACAAGTTTTGAACCTCGAACTAAGCTGGTTTTCAGAAATGTATTTTCTAGACACGGACACAGTTTTGGTAACGGTTTGGGTGATTTACTTCTCTCATTATAGAAATATTTGGGCCAAGGTGTCTTCATTAAAAGTGTTCTTCTAAGTGTCCTTTATAACATATTCAAATTTGAGAATTTTCTGAACTCATTTGGTTAGGTTTCTGGATTTAAACTTGGAGACGCGCAAGTGGCTTTGTTTCTTCCGGTTAAGACCGGTTGTGGTTTTGTTGTTGTTCTTGGTGTAGTGCTTGCTGGACAATGCATATTTGGTGATGTGGTTAACTTTTGGCATGCTTAGAACTTATACGTGATGACATGAGAATGGTTGTTATATGGTGTTTTTTTTTTTTTTTTTTATTGTTATTTCAAAAGATGGCCTTACGGGCTTTTAATTAGAAAAATAATGAGGTGTCGGGTTTGGACACCAAAAATTATTTGTTCTATAAAATAATGAAGTTTTAAACCAGGTGCGTGCAAAGTTTGGCGGATTATTTTGAGTACGTGAGCACCTACGAATTTTTTTTCCAAAAGCTTTGAAAAAACCAAGGAATTACCCAAGTTTAATTCTAAAAAGGGTGGTTGGAAAAGAAAATAGAAAATAAATAATGTATCGGGTTGGATGCTGAATTTTATGTGCTCAATAAAACAAGGAGGTTTTATAGTAGAAGTGTGCAAAGTTTGATGGTTTGATTTTGAGTACGTGACTGTGTACGAATTTATTTTGGAAAGCTTTGAACAAATAAAAAAGAATTGCAAGGCTTATTGTTTTAAAAGGAATTTGGTATTTTGGGCTAATTGATGGAAGATAAGAATTTGGTTGATTGATGGTGTGCTTGTGTGATCACCTAATACCCTGATGCGTATGAATATACGGGGTAATGAACCCATCCTGATGCATATGAATATGTGGGATGATGCCTGATTAAGTTCGGATGCCCCACGTCAACGGATGTCGGTCGTAGTGGAGACGGGGCCGATGCTCCTGTGTGGAATGCAGTCCTGATGCATATGAATATGCGGGATGATGCCATGCTCGACGGAGTGGGACGACGCTCAGTTATGCCAGATGACCGCTGACTATTGAGTTGGCCGTGGCCGACAAGTTGATAGGTTGTAATAACTGGAACACGCCTGTATGGTTGTGATAGATGGGCCTGATTATAGAACAAAATTGTGTGGCACGATATGGGACATGCCATAACAGTTTGGCCTTATAATTGGAACCTATGTGATTGAAATGATGTGTTCCGGTTATTAAATTGCGCTTGCTACATTGATAATAGCATATGTGATGAGCTAACATGTAGGTATGCGCTGAGGCGAGGTGAGTTTTGTATGGTGTGTGCATAGGACCGTATTTGAGGTAAATTTGCGTCCTAACCGGGGTTTAGGGTTTTGACTCACTGAGATTTATCTCACCCCATCGTGGTTAAACTTTTTCAGGGCCGTAGCGTGGAGATTTGTTGAGTACAGATTTGGTGGGCATGAGATGCGACACCTTTTGGCTAGCCCTGCCATTAGTGAAGTAGGTTGACCCTAGTCCTTGAAAGTTTTTGAGAGGATTGATTGGAAGTTGTCACGTCCTGAACCTCAAGCGTGCACACATCCCTCGGTGGTCGATACAAAATTTGCGACGTCCCAGGACGCATAGCTGACCCATTCGTTTTATTATGCATGCGGAAGCGAACAATTACCCCTGACAACCAAAAGCTTAGGAGAGAAAAGCAGGCAATCAATCATAACCAAAACAAGCCTTTATAAACACATAGGTTTATAAAGGCATCGACTTTTGAATTGTTTACCTAAGAAGGTTCCTTCTGATGTCTCTTCATTTCTTTACTATTTTCAATCTATCTTGGAAGTTGATCATAGGAATATTGACTTTTTCCCCTATGAGAATGAAGAACATTTTTATCTTTTTTATCCTAATAGTATGAATTCTTTCCAGGACTTCTGGGTCTGTGTGTTATCCCTAGTAGACCTTCCATTATGGTTGTCCACGAAGGGTTGATTCTACCCAAGCTTTGAAGTATACTCGCCTCATTACTTTGCAAGACATTTGGCTTCTTTCAGGCTATTCCCATGCTTGTCCCTTACTCAATGGATTTTTCACAATTGAAGAAGGTCTATAATTTGGAAGATCACAAGCCCCTCACTTGTTGTATTGAGATAACTAGGACTATGTATTCTAGATATTCCTAAGATCTTAAAAAAGATTTTCAATCTTGTCCTGGTCAACTCCTTAATAGATGACATGGTGGGTTAGCTTATGAGATTAAAAGGGAATTTCAATCATAGGCAATTGCTCAACTGAACGACCAACTAGTTAAAAACCGTCTATAGTATACATGTCCAATAGGGTAATAGTCATGGGTCCCCAAGGGAAAAGGAAGCAGTTAATCAAAGGGGACCAAAAGCTTACTGCAGACCCTACCAGTCCCTTATTTACATCATAAGAAGACATACTAATCGTGAGTGTCTTCTCAATCCCAACATTTTATCCAAGCAAGTTAAGGATACCCTTTATGGAAATCTGCTTCGAATGAAGGGAACCCATGGAATCGAGGAGAAGTTGAAGACCAGACATCTCGGAAGGAGCTATGTTGAAAAGCCAAGGTCTCACACCTAGTAGGAAAACAAGCCTTGAATGGAGGAGGGATTCAATTGTAGTCGACTATGCTGGGACCAGAAGGAAGTAGCCTGTCACATCCTCGACCTCGTTCAACAAGCCAAAACGACAATTTTTGGCATGTTCCCCTGTTTGGAAATGGCTGATGTAGTCTAATGAGTTGTACTCAGAGGTTTTCTTGGGTGCCATAGCAAGTGACGGAGTGTAGATGAAAGGAATCGCAAAGAGAATTTGGAAATAAGGCAAGGCAAGAAGATGAAGTATAGTAAAAGAATTTTTAAAGAGATATTAGTAGAAGATAGCACCTTGGGGAAGAAAAGAGAAGAGTTACAAAACTAGAGGAGACGTGTCGAGATAATATAGGGAATGAAAATTAGTATCAGAGAAAAGATGCCAGAAGATAGAAAAGCATGATCACCTTGGGAAGGCCGTGTGGAAATAAGGTATATCTTTTAAAATGAGGCATATGTTGACACCCAAATTTACCCCTGAAACCACGTGCTGGCCACAAGGGAATTTTGGATGAAGCGTCTCGTTTGGTTCACAAAATTAGAGGTAAACAACTTTTGTGAAGACTATTAAAGCTAACCCTTGATGGGATTCCAGAGGCTAACTTTAGAGTCAATGGTCAAGTAATTGATGGCCACATGTCAGGCTATGAGGATAGTGCACCAGATTTAAAATTAAGTGAGATTAGCACTAGAACTCATGTAAGAATAATTGCTATGAGATATGTGCATAAAAATAGGGAACGGTTAATTGCTTGATGAGCAAGCTACACAAGTATCGTCGATGGGTCAGGAAGCGGTTGTTAAATGATAAGGTCATCCAGAAGAAATAAAAAAAACATAGAGATTGCGAAGAGTAGTGCCCAAAGAAGAGGAACCGACTGAGGAATATTCGTTTGCTCTATAAAGACCATAGTCTTTCCATTGAGAAAGCCCCCCATGCACAACAAAATAATTTAGCTTTACTTTATCTATACTTTATTGTATTTTAGCTGTAGTTTTCAAGATTCTCATCGTCGATTAAATTTCAATGTGTATCTCTATTTGCTCCAGCATCATTGATTAAATTTTGGTTTTGTTCCACAAAATCACCGTCGCCGAACGCCGCATCACCATCCCTCAAATCACCGTCGCGCCTCCGCCTCACCGGCAACCTGCGAGATCCCGGCAAAGCTGCTGCTGCACAACTCAGTCCGTGATCTGCTCGCCCAGTTGTGCCCTACCGACGCTGCTGCCGAACCGTGCCGAGATCCGACGCTTAGCCGCCGCCGTGCCGTTGTTCCTGCCGCCACCCAACTTTGCCAAAGCCCACATCGCTGTTGCTTGCATCTCCTCGGTGCTCGACAGCAGGCCCCGCGCCCTGTGACGCCCCCTCGCCGGTGCCCTGCTTCGCCGAAGTCCCTTGCCGGCGTCAATCTTCGCTGCCCCGCGCCAGACGCCCACCTGCCTTGCCTTGCCGGAACCCCCTCTCGCCGGCGATCCCTTTGCCGGACCGATTGACCTGCTGCCTTGGAGACCCACGGTTACAAGCGGGGAAAAAAAAAAAAAAGAAAAAGAAAAGGAAAGGGAAATTAGGTAGTTTTATTTTTTTCTATTTACTTTATTTTATTTATTTCCTTTAAGTTCGGGAGTGATCTTTATTTCATGGATTTTGTAGGCATTATCCACAAGGTCTTCCCTAAAATTATTGTAATTACTAATTTGATCCGTAAGATGTCGGATCATTTTTTTAATTATATTAATTTTTGGGGTTTGTTGATAGTGTTTTAAGTCTTTGAATCAATGTAATTATTAATTTGATCCGTAAGAATTCGGATCAGATTTTTGGTTATTTTGAACTCTTTGTTGTGATAATTAAGGTAAGGATAATCGTTAATTTGACCCTGTGAGACAACAAAGTTATTTTTTCGATTATTCTACTCCTTTATTTGATTGAATATCTTGATTGTTTAGATTTAATGTTTAGTTGATAATTGCTTTTGGAAACCACTAAAAATCTAAAAGATATTTGAATTAGGATTCAGTTTGTTTTTGAATATTCGTTATTATCTTGCATATCTAGAATATGGATTTTATTCCGAATTTAGAAAAAATATAAAAAAAACAAAAAAAAATGCATTCATTTAGGTTGTTAGTTTTATCATTATTTGAATTGCATGTGAAATTTTAATTTCGAAATTAATACAAAAACACAAAAAAATTATCATGCATATATCATGTTGAATTAGGGCATTCTTTGCATGTCATTGCATATTAGATAAATTGCATGTTAGATTAAGATAATATCTTGGTTTAAATTAGGATTTAATGTGACTTGATCCTTAGTTTAAATTAGATAGAATTTTAATCTAGCTAGATCATTTTTGCATTTTTAAATAAAGTAGAAATATCAAGTGCACGTCATTTAGTTTTATTTAATTAGAACTTCCTCGTCATTAGATTAAGTCATTTAATAAATGTCGCATGACATATAATTCACATACTAAATTATATGCTGCATGTCATTTTAGTTTAAATAATTTTGTATGTCATTACATCACATTGCATGTCATTAAAATTAGGTCATTTAGATTGCATTTAATTATTGCATTTCTTCATGTCATATAGCTTAGGTCGCTGCCATGTCATATTAGATTATTAACATGCATCGCATGATTTTCATTAAGAAAAGCGAAAACAAAAATTAAAATTGCGTGTTAATTAGAAATCATATTTAGGATGGTTGATGTGAATTCTGATTTAATAATGCAGATGCTTTCGTTGCTTCGATGTATGTTTTGCATTATTTAATTGCTTTCTTGAGTATTAAATTGGTGGTATGCGCACATGTATGATCACCTCACATGTTAGGAAGTTAAATTAAAATCAATTCAATTGCCAAACATTTTTTTCGAAAATGAAATAAAAGGTACCGAAAGGGCACTAGGATAGTCTGGTGTAACCAAGTCCCTGAACTCATAAATCTTTGGTTCGTAGGAGTAAAGTAAACCTCCAATTACTTTACTTGGGTTTCTAATCGACCCACCAAAAATAGATTAGTAGCGACTCCTGATTGAAAATCATTTGCATGTTAAGAATTCAAACCTAAGTCGCGAATTGGTATGGGCTTGGGAGAGCTCGAGCTAAGCTTAAAGACTTAGTAATCCATTAACCTAGTTTTAGGTGGTGAACCCGAAAAATTGGGTCGTGACAGCTTGGCGACTCCACTTGGGACTTGTGTTAAAACCCTTAGTGGACTTAGGCCAATTTTTCTTTTAAAAATGTTTTTGTTTGGCAGCAAGGTCTCAGGTACGTCCCTAACATCCCTAAGGTGTTAAATGTTCTTACAGATAGGAGTTATAAGGGGAGTAGTCTTTGCTAACCCCTGTCTTGTAGGTTGGAGTAGGGATGAATGTTTGAATTAAAACTATAGAAGTGTTGCTTGCATTTAAACTCTTGTGCATGCTTTATTGCTTTTAGCACTACACTATTGCACACACAACCTGCGGTCGGACCTGGGCTGCGATATGATTTCTAGGATGGTGTTGAAAAGGATACTTTCTCCAAAGCGAGACTGCTATGTAGAGGTTGACCTTCTCTTCCCCGAAATTTCTTTCATGGTGTCGAATGTGTTTGTCCATATCCACGAGACTGCGTGATTATTGGGTATTCCATTCGACTGAGCCAGAGTTAGGAGGACCTGACACGTTAATGCGAGACTGCAACGGTCAGATCATCCTCTTAGCTCCACCTTGTTAAGCCATTTAGACAGAAATCGAGCCTAACTTTTCATGCGTATGTCTATGTGATTGTCATCCATTTCAAGTGAAAGTAAGTTGTTTAAATTCTTCGCAATTTATTTACTTTATTGTAATTTTATCGGTCCATGACAATTAGGTTTCGTCATCGGTCTTGTTTTACATGCAATGGGGAAAACCAATGTACAATTCATTTCCACTCCGAAAAAAGAGCTCAAGAGGTGGTTGGATCAGTTGGATCGAGATGGTCAGAGATATGTGAAAGCCAGGATCGCCCGACTTCTCCCACTGTTAGAGATCAACATCCACTCTAGTGTGATTCAGGCACTCCCTCACTTCTGGTGTCCACAAACTTTCACCTTCATATTTGGTAAGTTTGAATTGACTCCAACACTTGAAGAATATAGTGTTGCCATTGGAATGCCCTTGGAAAAGGAACTTGTTAGGCCGCCTATCGGTATAGATTCTATCTCTGAATTATCCCAATTTTTAAAAATCGAAGCCGAAGAAGTAAGGAAAATTGTCAAAGCCAATTGTTTTGCATGTCCATTTTCATTTTTAGAAAAGTGTTTTGAAAACCAACCAATGATTTCGAAAGCCAGGATTTTCATGTTAGCATTTTTTGGGCTAATCGTTTTTCCTTATCAAAAAAATGCCATTAATCCTGCAATTTCATTGGTGGTTAATTGGGTTTGCGACGGGCTAAATTATGTGAATATGATTTTAGCTGAAATATTTTTGTTATTAACCCGTTTCAAACAAAATGAGGAAAGGACAATGCGTGCCCTCCCTGAACTTTTGCAAATATGGTTTTTCTCCCACATAAGAGGATTTGGGCATCTTATAAAACAATTCAGGATAGATGATTCTCGGCATCCCATACAAAAATTTGCAGTTCTAGAACGTTTTTCCCCACATAAGCAGTATGCCCTTTGGATTAATTTTTTAAAAAACCATAATCCTAAGGCATTCTTATGGCATACTAAATGGCTCAACATTAGGCTCGTTTTTCTCACAAGCATGATGGACCAATCCCACTGCTGGGCCTTTCCGGTGCTACTTCCTATTATCCATATAGAGTGGCCCGTCAATACAAAGCTCTTCAAGAAATTCCCCCACCTCTCAAGATAGATTTGTTCCAAGTTCGTTTCACTCGAAAGGATTACGACTACTTCAACGAGATCCAGGTGATCATTACTACGTGGAGCGAATGTCATCTAGAGAAGATTTTGGTGCCCATGAGACTGAAGGGCGAGGAGGAGATTCACCATGCATCGGCATTTTACATCCAATAACATCGGATTCCGGCCGCCTTGCGTCCAGTAGTCCCTGATGTGACCGAGAAGCCAACCCAACGAGCACAAATTGAGCATCTTAAGCAGAAAGTGAAAATGATTGAAGCAGAAAATAAGGAGCTTCGCAAGGCGTTGAAATCCCGAAAGCATATAAAATGAGATGTCTTGAATTTTGATTCAATGTTTAGGAACTTTGATTTCTAGTTCAATGTTTTCAATTTTTTGATTCAATGTTTAGGGATTTTGGATTTCAATTCTTAGTTCGTTGTTAGGAAACTTGGTTAAAATTTCAAATAAAATCAGGCGATTAGACCATTGTCATGGGCCATTTTTCCTATCTTGTCATTGGTTCTTACATTACTTTTATCCATTAGGTGATAACGGATCCTCCACGTTCGCCTATTATTACACGATCAAGGGCTAAAATGGCTTACCAAAATAAGATGCGAGATCGTATGTCTGTCGTGGAAGACCAACTCAAACAGTTGCTCACCTCTATGCAACTTATGACAACTCAAATGCAATCTCTCCAAGTGAATCAGGCCATTGCACCCGCTCTCCCCGAGATTGTAGTCCCAAAGCAGGCAAACAAGACTCAAGTTGAGGATGACGACATGCCTGAACTGGAAGATGACCCACTGTTCGTCACTACTGAAAAGGCTAAGCTCGACAATGTCCCTAAGGCAGAGCAAGATGAACGCTTCACCAAACTTGAAGAGAAACTGAAGCAATTGCAAGAGTCACGGAGTTCACTTCCATTTGACTTGTTAGTTTACGAGAAGGTCAAGATGCAAAAAAAGTTTAAGATGCCGGAGTTTGAAAAATACGATGGTACTTCCTGCCCAAAAGCTCATTTGCAGATGTACCACGTACGCATGGCCCAGTATGTCAAGAATGAGCCCCTCATGATCCAATCATTCCATGCGAGTTTGACTGGACCCGCACTAAACTGGTACGTGATGAAGAATGTGAACCTGCTCGACACCTGGAACGAAGTGGCTGACGCATTCCTCAAACAATACAAGTTCAACATGGACATCGCACCCTCTCGAGAAGACCTGGAGCGGATGGAAAAGAAAATGAGCGAATCATTTAAATAATATGCTGTAAGATGGAGAAACCTGGCAGCTCAAATCACTCCTGAGCCCACCAATAAGGAGCTGATGAAGTTGTTTGTGAAGACCCTCCCATCTGAGTTTCGTAACCGAATGGCCAGTACGTATGTTAAAAGCTTCAATCAACTTATTCCTGTGGGAGAACAAATCGAGATGGGGATAAGGGAAGGATGATTTACTGAGCTATCTAGTAAAAGATTCACTGCCAAGAAGGAGAAGGAAGCGGCTGTGGATGTGAATGTGGCTTATAGCCAAGAAAATGTCAAACGGGCCCCGGCCATCCAAATGAATCCAAGACAACCACAAACTGCTGGCCGTCAATCATTTGCTCAAGTGAATAATAGAAGGCAATTCACTCCTCTCCCTAGGTCTTCATTCCAAGTGCTGACAATCCTCCAAAAGAAAGGTTTGCTTACTAATGAACCAAAGCGTCCCAACTGCGAAAACCTTCGCGGTTATGACCCAACAAAGAAGTGTGACTATCACAACGGTGAATTGGGACATTCGACTGATGAATGTTTCACTCTCAAGCACCAGATCCAGAGCCTATTGGACACGAAGGCATTTTCATTCCAAACTGCTCAGCCAAATGTCTAGAAAAATCCACTACCAGAGCATGAGGGTACAGTGAATGCTATCCTAGAACATGAAGTTAGACGGATCAAGAACTCGAAGGTGCGTGTGGCAGATGCCTACAATGGACTGGTGAGAGCTGGATATTATCCAAATCAAGAAGATGTTCACCTATCATTGATGAATGAAAGAATTGTTGAAATGGTGGATGACGGCATCATCTTGTATGTTGACCATAACTGCATAGTTTCCACTATTTCCCATATCATCATCGATTGGGAGGAGGAGCAGGCTGCTCTCGATGATGGTAAGGAAGAAGTAGATCCGTCACTCGTAGATATGCCCCCACTAGAAGATGCAACTGATGAGAAGATTGTGATCGAGATGCCTCAACCTTATGAGTATGTCAACAATAAGGTAGTGCCTTGGTCCTACGATTTAGATGTTGACCTCGTTACAAGGTCTAGTCGAACTTATGCTCAAGCTAGTGCTCAACCTGCAAAGCCTATCACTGACGAAGAGGCTAAGGAATTTCTGGCTGTGATTAAAGTAAGTGAGTATAATATCGTCGATCAGTTGCGAAAGATGCCTGCTCAGATCTCTTTGCTCGAGCTCCTCCAAACCTCCTCTGTGCATCAAAAGTCGCTGATGAAGGTTCTAAGTGAAATTCGTGTACCCGAAACAGTTGAGGCAGATAAGCTGGAGGATTTTGTGGGATTGGTCCTTCTCAAGAACATGATTGCTTTTTCTGATGAGGAATTCCCTCTTAAGGGTAGGGGGCATAATAAAGCACTCTACATATCCGTCAAGCACAAGGTTTCTCATGTGTCTCGAGTGCTCATCGATAATGGGTCCGCCCTAAACATATGTCCATTGGCCACTCTTCACCGCCTCAAGGTAGACCTGTCCAAAATACATGCTGCGAAGACTTCTGTGAGAGCTTTTGATGGAATGAAAAAGGAGGTGATTGGGGAAATCCACCTTGACGTGCAAATAGGGCCGGCCGTCTTCAACATTCCTTTCCAAGTGCTGGATATCCCTACCGGGTTCAATTTTCTGCTAGGTCGTCCCTGGATACATATTGCTGGTGCAGTCCCTTCAAATCTACATCAAGCTGTAAAATTTGTGATCGAAAGGAAGCTGGTCACTGTGTACGGTGAAGAAGACCACCAGATTTATCACGAGATGGCTATCCCCTATGTAGAGCCGGATTCTGAACTCGAATCAAGTTACCACTCGTTTGAGTTAGTGTCTACCATACATGCTTCTCGAGGTTCATCGCCGCCCACTCCTGAGGTTTCAGATGCTGCCCTCGTGGTAGGAAGAGTAATGGTTAGCAATGGTTTTGTCCCTGGCAATGGGCTTGGAAGAAATGGTCAAAGCATTCAAAACCCCATTGAAGCTCCTCAGAGGTCCCGATCTGCTGGGTTAGGGTACCATGGAAGAGGTGGAGGAAGTTCTGGAAGGCAAAGACAGGGAAGGCATAACTCGCCACCTGAGCAAGGGCAAGGGAGGCAAAATTTACCACCTCCAAACATTCATGAGACGTTCCCTGGTCCTCCAATTATGATGTAAGATGAAGCTGAAGTGATGGATACTCTCAGACAGCCAAGTGGGAAGTTTGATTATATGGTGAAGTATTCGGTTCCTCCCAGCTTTTACTTTAATGCCCGCAACATAGTTCCAAGTGGATGGGATAGCATGGATGATCCGACGCCTTCAAAGACGGAAAACTCTGACGACACCCTGGAAGGAATTTCAAGCTTGTTTGATGACCTCTTCATTGGACCAATTGATGGAGAGCCTCTGGAAGAAACGGGCCCTGGCCCACAAGAGTAACCCGTTTATCACTTTTGCACATTCCCCTGCGCGGGAATTTTTATTGCTTTCTAGGAATTTTTTTCGATGTCTTCTTTTTCACTTTCTTCTTAGGACTCGAATTGCATTTTCCATTCAATAAATTGTAATTAATTGATGAATTTCAATGAAATTGCAAGTATTATTTTGAGGGCATGATGAGGTACACCAAACCAGCCCGGTGATGATATCCAGCCAATAAAACAAAATCAAAATCTAAGGAGAATTCTGAGGCCTGAGCTTCATCATGTTTTCTCATGTCAAAATGTTTTGAAAAATGCTTTTGCAAAAGAGTTTCAAAAAAAATTTCAAAAAAATAATAATAAAATATGATTTACCCTGTTTGTCTTTTTTACCCTTTTATTTCATGTTTCAGGGATAATCATATAGCATGCAAAGGTGTGGAAATGGTCCAATCTAATGTAACAAGTGCTGATTATGATGATCTTGAAGATTCGATCGAGGATTCCATTGACGTGCAATGTAGTTGGGAACAACATGAAAAAACCAAGGCTCTTACGTTCGAGCAAACTATCACTATTAATCTAGGTGATACTAAAGAAGCCAAAGAGGTGAAAATTGGAGCAAATCTCCCCAAAGATGAAGCCAAGCGCCTGACTCAACTACTGAAGGAATATCAAGACATATTTGCATGGACCTACGCTAATAAGCCTGCGTTAAGCCCGTTAATTGTGGAACACTGTTTGCCTATTAATTCAGACGTGCCACCTAAGAGGCAGAGGTTGCGGAGGACTAAACCCAAGCTCTCAAAGAAGATAGAAGAAGAAGTGATGAAGTTTTTGAAAGTCGGATTCATTGAAGTCTCGCAATATCTTGAATGGGTAGCAAACATCGTGCCGGTAATGAAGAAGGATGGTCGAGTTCGAATTTGTGTCGATTATCGGGATTTGAACAAGGCTAACCCAAAAGATGACTTCCCGCTACCTCACATAGATGTCTTTGTTGATAGTACTGCCGGATTTGAACTATTCTCATTTATGGATGGTTTTTCTAGGTATAATCAAATAAGGATGAAGGAGGAAGACAAAGAGAAAACTGCATTTATCACTCCGTGGGGAACCTTTCATTATAAGGTCATGCCCTTTGGACTCAAGAATGCAGGGGCAACTTACCAGCGAGCTATGGTAGCACTATTTCATGACATAATGCATCAAGAGATCGAGGTCTATGTTGATGATATGATCGCCAAGACTCGACCTGGGAAAAGCCACGTCGAAACCTTGAAGAAGTTGTTTGATCGACTCCGTGAGTTCAAGCTTCGTCTAAACCCCACTAAGTGCGTGTTTGGAGCAATATCTGGTAAATTACTTGGATTCATCGTGAACAGTAAAGGGATTGAGATCGACCCGGCTAAAGCTAAAGCCATATGTGAGCTGCAACCTCCATTAACGGTGAAAGAAGTCCGAAGTCTTTTGGATAGATTGAATTATATTGCTCGATTCATTTCCCAACCGACCGAAACTGCCAAGCCATTCTTCAAGCTCTTGAAAAAGAATGCACGAGTCAACTGGGATGATGAGTGTCGAAAAGCATTCGACAAGTTGAAACAGTACTTGATGAATCCACCAGTTCTTGTCCCGCCATCGTCAGGGCATCCTCTGATTCTCTACCTCACCATTCATAGTGAGTCATTAGGTGCGATGTTGGCACAAGAAAATCCCGTTGACAAAAAAGAATGAGCCATTTATTACCTGAGTAAAAAATTCACCATGTCAGAACTGAAATATTCTGATGTGGAAAAGACTTGTGTTGCACTAGTGTGGGTGTTGCATAGATTGAGACAATACACACTGCATTACCATACATTCCTTGTAACTGAGAACGATCCTATCAAGTACCTACTTGATCGGCCAGCTTTGGTGGGTAAGTTGGCTAAGTGGCAAATTTTGGTGTCAGAATTTGATGTGCAATATATGCCACAGAAGTCGGTTAATGGTCGAGTGATCGCTGATTTATTGGTTGAGAATCCGGAAGCCTCAAATAATGATGATCGTTCCCCAGATGATCGCATCTTGAGTGTAAATGAAGACTCATGGACAATGTTCTTTGATAGAGCTGTGAACTTGTCTGGTTCTGGCACTAGGGCAATTCTGATATCCCCAAACGGAAAACATCACCCAGTAGCCGCGAAATTGATATTCCCATGCACTAACAATATAGCTGAGTATGAAGCTTGCATCATCGGGCTTCAAGCTACGATTGAGATGGGTGTAGCCAAATTAAAAGTGTTCGGGGATTCCGCGTTGATCATACTGCAGACCGTAGGTGAATGGAAGACTAAAGATGCTAAATTGCTCCCATATCACAAGTACCTAGAAGATTTGATCAAAGAATTCGATGAAGTTTTATTCGAATACTTATCGAGGTCTCACAATCAATTTGCAGATGCACTCGCAACTTTATCATCTATGTTGCAAGTCACTAACGGATTAGAAGTTGAGCCATTGAAGATAGAAGTTCTTCCAAGACCGGCTTATTGTATGGTGGTGACAGAAGAGTCTGACGGAAAACCATGGTATTACGATATCATGAACTACATCCAAAAACAAGGATTCCCCGAGGGAAGTACTCCAGCTGATAGGAAGTACATCATGAAGATGGCCTCAAAGTTCTTCGTTAGTGGTGACAATTTGTACAAAATATCTTATGATTCAATCTTGTTGCGGTGTGTGGATGCAGCTGAAGCCACTCAAATCATGCAAGAAGTTCACGAAGGAGTATCCGGCCCTCATATGAATGGACACATGCTGGCTAAGAAGATCATGAGATTAGGCTATTATTGGCTCACGCTAGAAGGTGACTGTATTCAGCATGTTCGAAGTTGTCATCGTTGTCAAGTCCATGGTGATAAGATAAATGTTCCTCCAACAGAGCTGCACCAGTTTTCTGAGCCATGGCCCTTCTCAATGTGGGGGATTGATGTGATCGGCCCGATAAATCCTAAGGCTTCAAATGGACATCGTTTCATTTTGGTGGCAGTAGATTATTTTTCAAAATGGATTGAAGCTATGTCATTTGCAAGTGTCACTGCCCGCAATGTTGCGAAGTTCATCAAACGTGATATAATTGCTCGCTATGGTGTCCCTGAAACGATTATCACTGACAACGGGACAAATTTGAAGAACAAGCTTGTTGATGAGTTGTTCAGCGAGTTCAAGATCAAGCATTTGAATTCGTCCCCTTATCGCCCTCAAATGAATGGGGTTGTTGAAGCGGCCAATAAGAATATTAAGAGGATCTTGGCTAAGACAGTCGAGAATTATCGAGATTGGCATGACAGATTACCCTTCGCACTAATGGCGTATCGGACATCGATTCGTACTTCTACCGGGCAACTCCTTTTGCATTGGTATGTGGCGTGGAGGCAGTTTTGCCTGTGGAAGTGGAGATCCCTTTCCTGAGAGTATTATCCCAAGTGGAATTATCTGAGGCAGAATGGTCGCAACAAAGACTTGAACAGTTAAACTTGATCGATGAGAAAAGACTGAAGGCTCTCTGCCATGGCCAAACATATCAACGGAGAGTAGCCAGATCTTTCAATCGAAAGGTGCGATCGAGACATTTCGAGGTAAATGATCTTGTTCTAAGAAAGCTGTTGCCAATTTTTCCAGATCCTGGGGGGAAGTTTGCTCCAAACTACAGTGGCCCATATGTGGTAAAGAAAGTACTTCATGGCGGTGCTTTGATCTTGACTGAAATGGATGGTCGTGTGTTTTCCACTCTCGTTAATTCAGATGTTGTCAAGAAGTATTACCCATGAATAGAATTTGCCATGTCATGTTTTGAATTGCGAATATTTTATGATGAATATATTGCCTCATTGAATTGCAAATTCAAACTTGTTGCAAATATTGCATGTTTTCCTCGATTAATTATGTGAGATAAATTGAATGTGCCAAATGGAATACTTTGGAATGATGAAAGGCAAACTCCGTTCCATACATTGTTTCATACACCAACCCCCAGTGAGTTGTGTGAAAAATTCCATGCCTACGAGAAAAGGGTGATCTCGCAAATGGTACGTCAACCAAGGTGATGAGAGGCAGTTTCTTCTGCTACCCGAAACACTACAAGTATATCCATTGTTCAGCCCTTTGAGCCCACACATATGAAGAGTTTTTTAAATTATCGCTGTCAAGAGTCGTCTCATATTGGGACAAGATTTAAAATGAATGATAGGAATTTTCTTACTCGTACTTGCATCAATCTTCGAGTATTGCTTTTATAGTGTGACTTGTACGATAATTTAAAGTGCCTTAGGACGACGAAGAGTAGTTCTTTCACTATCCTATACACTTTATCCATTGCATAGCCCCATTGAGCCTATGAATTCATTTCACATTAAACCCAGTTAGTGATCATTCCCCACACTGGGGCAAGGAAGGAAAAATCAAACCACTCAAGTAGCATGATTTATAATGCTAATAAAAATGGAGACTTTGTCCAAAAAAAAGAGTGCAAAAAATAGGGCATATAAAAAGCAGTGTGCCTGGTAAAAGCAAGGCCGATGCCTAAAGAAAAAATCAAGCACTTGATGAGTGAGTCCTATCCCCAACAAGGTGGTACCCAAAAAGGGGAAAACTCAAATGTTGAGATGTTGCAATCAGTGGAGTTGTGATGTGAAGAAAATCTTCGACGGTGGGGAGGAAAATTGTTGGAAATGTCAAGATGATGACCAACTTTGACCCCATAAACACTTTTTGAGCCAAATGATCTTTTCATCTCTCAACCCATGAACCCAACCTACATTACGTCCCTTACAAAGTCTCTTCAGATTAGGACATTTGAATTAACGTAGAAGTTCATATGTTTGAAAGCATCGCTTGAAGAAGTGCGAGTAAGACAATTTCTGCTTCATTTCTCATGTTTCTTGGCTTGTAAACCCCAAGATAATTGCGGAATATCACTTATTTTTTCAAAAGCCTTGACTCAAAGAGTCTCATTTGTTAAACCGTTGACCAAGCCTATATTACGGTCCCTGTTAAAGACCTCTCAGATTGGTAAGGACATACCATTTGCGAGATTGCTTGAACTCTTGTTTGGCATGATGATGGAAAGATATAGTGATTGTCAAAAATCCTGCATCAAAGGTCAGGATAAAACAACCCATTTTAATGAAAATGAGTAAAAAGTCCTTTCAGACCAAGAGGTTCCCCATTTGACACATCCATGACACTCATATGTTCAGATTGGAACATGTTTTGTGAAATCCTTCCCCAATGGAAATTAGGTGATGCAGGCTTGATATAAATCACAACGCATAAACCTCCTTTAAATTAATGCATATTTGTGATCACAAATGCATATTGCTTCTCCTATGACCATGTTTTGCAGAAGACATTTCCCTCAAGAACAGAGATGATACCAGGTAAGTATATCTCTATCCATACCTTAAATACTTGTCATTGTACATGTATTTCCTTTTGAAAACACCGACACTCGATTGAGCTGTCCCCCAAAGATTTTCCTCCAGATTCAATCTGATTAAGGCGACCGAAGAAAGGTTCGGGTCCTGGTCAAATAATCTATGCTGCAACGTTAGGCGACCGAAGAAAGGTTCGGGTCCTAATCAAGCGAAATCTCAATTTAGGCGATCGTAGAAAGGTACGGGTCCTAGACAACCTTATTGCTCTAACAGGCGACCGTAGAAAGGTACAGGTCTTGGAAAAGCAATTTCCCCATTCAGGCGACCGTAGAAATGTACGGGTCCTGGAAAATCAGTTTTCTTTCGTCAAGGCGACCGTAGAAAGGTACGGGTCCTAGGAAAGTAGTCTCTTCGTTACTATTTTAGGCGACCGTAGAAAGGTATGGGTCCTGAATATGTAACACCGACTATCTTGAATCACTCTACCCTCCTTGAAGGTAAGATATTCCAGGTAGGTTCCTTTACCGTTTGCATACAAATTGCATTCCAAAATTTTGACATCTTAGTCTGGATCTGGATGTCTCAATTCTCTTTGTTGAACATTTCACTCTGGATGTGAATGTTCTTCAATCTTCCTTGTTATACTTTAGTTTGGATCTAGGTATTTCGAGTTCAAATCTTGATATCTCTGTCTGGACTAGGATGTCTTGATTATTTTTGTCTAAACACTTTGGATGTGAATGTTTTTTCGATCTTTCTTGTTATACTTAGTTTGGATCTAGGTATCTCGAAAGATCTTGACATCTCATTTTGGATCTGGATGTCTCAATCTATTACTTGTTACGCTTTTCAAGGAACCTGAGTGAGAGTTGGGTACTTGTGGAGTAAATAGGGATTTATCATGTATCTCAAGATGCTTTACCGCACTGGCTGGTAAGTAACTGTAGGTACGTTCTTTCCTTTGACATCATGCATTTGCATTAGCATTTTCATGCATCATATTAATTGCATTTTAAAATGGAATTCATTTTCCGAAAAAAAATCAAAAAATCAAAAATCAAGTCATTCAAAGTGCATGTGCATGGTCAAAATTTAGGTTTCAATTTGTCTTTGAATGCAACCTCTACAAGCTCACTTTCAAAGAGGGGCAGCTGTTGACACCTAAATTTTGACGATTTAGTTTATTTATTGCATAGGAAATTAGGAGTTAATTTTATTAATTGCATAGCATATAGATTTAGATTGCATTTATTTTGTTATTCGCATATTTTGGACAGGTGGCGGATGAGTTCGAATTAGATGGATCGGCCCACGAAGCGAGCGAGGTTGGCCCAAGCCCGCGTTTTTAATAATTAAAAATTATCTCATGGGAATATAATATTTTAAAATTTTTCTGAGATATGAATCTTTTTTAGATAGGGCAGATGGGTAAAAAATATTGCGATTTGGCTTTGAAAGATTTGGATTTAGAAAAAATCTCATCTTAATCTTGAATCCTTATCAGTATGGGATGAATTTTGTGAAAACATACTGCGATATTGCGATTTATCTTTGCGAGATTTGGATTTCGAGAAAATATTTATCGTAATCTTAAATTTTTATCAATAGTGATCGTTTGGTGAAAATGTATCACGGATGTAGATTTGAGGGGGAAATTGAAAGCTTATCTCTTACCCCCTATAAAAGCAACCGTGTACGAGGACCTGGTAGAGAGCTTCTTTGAAAAAAAAAAACGAAAAAAAGAAAGGTCAAGAGAAGTTTTGCTTCTGCAGTGAAAAAAAGAAAGAGAGAAAGAGTACGAAGGAAGAGGGAGAGTGACGTGAGAGAAGGAGAGAGAGGAAGAAAAGTCAAAAGTAAAAAAAAGAGAGGCAAAAGGTAGAAGGTACAAGCGGCAGAGAGGTGAGAGGACAGGTACTGTTCATCGTCTCCCTCACCACTCATCGCCCGCATCTGTAGCCGTTCGCCGGTTCCTACTCCACTGCACGACACCGCCGTCCGTCTCGCCGGAGCTTCGCCTCACCACTCGACTACCGCCGTTCACCGCACCCATGTGGCTGCTCCGAGAGCCGTCGTGCCTGCAGCGCCTCCATCTCCGATGCCCCTGCAGTTGCCAAGCCTCCGCATCACCGCGCAATCCACCATCGCACTGCTGTGCCTCTCTTCCACCGCGCCGAGACCCGACGCTCCTGCTCGCCGAACGCCGCATCACCATCCCTCAAATCACCGTCGCGCCTCTGCCTCACTGGCAACTTGCGAGATCCCGGCAATGCTGCTGCTGCACCACTCAGTCCGTGATCTGCTCGCCCAGCTGTGCCCCGCCGACGCTGCTGCTGAACCGCGCCGAGACCCGACGCTCAGCCACCGCTGTGCCGCCGTTCCTGCCGCTACCCAACGCTGCCAGAGCCCACATCGCTGTTGCTTGCGTCTCCTCAGTGCCCGACAGCAGGCTCCGTGCCCTGTGACGCCCCCTCGTCGGTGCCCTGCTTCGCCGAAGTCCCTTGCCGGCGTCAATCTTCGCTGCCCTGCGCCAGACGCCCACTTGCCTTGCCTTGCCGGAACCCCCTCTCGCCGGCAATCCCTTTGCCGAAACGATTGACCTGCTGCCTTGGAGACCCACAGTTACAAGCAGGAAAAGAAAAACAGAAAAATAAAAGGAAAGGGAAATTAGGTAGTTTTATTTTTTTCTATTTACTTTATTTTATTTATTTCTTTTAAGTTCGGGAGTGATCTTTATTTCATAGATTTTGTAGGCATTATCCACGGGGTCTTCCCTAAAATTATTGTAATTACTAATTTGATCCGTAAGATGTCGGATCATTTTTTTAATTATATTAATTTTTGGGGTTTGTTGATAGTGTTTTAAGTGCTTTGAATCAATGTAATTATTAATTTGATCCGTAAGAATTCGGATCAGATTTTTGGTTATTTTGAACTATTTGTCGTGATAATTAAGGTTAGGATAATCGTTAATTTGACCTGTGAGACAACAGGTCATTTTTTCGATTATTCTAATCCTTTATTTGATTGAATATCTTGATTGTTTAGATTTAATGTTTAGTTGATAATTACTTTTGAAAACCACTAAAAATCTAAAAAATATTTGAATTAGGATTCAGTTTGTTTTGGAATATTCCTTATTATCTTGCATATCTAGAATATGGATTTTATTCCGAATTTATAAAAAAAATATAAAAAAAACAAAAAAAATGCATTCATTTAGGTTGTTAGTTTTATCATTATTTGAATTGCATGTAAAATTTTAATTTCGAAATTAATACAAAAACACAAAAAAAAAAAAATTATCATGCATATATCATGTTAAATTAGGGCATTCTTTGCACGTCATTGCATATTAGATAAATTACATGTTAGATTAAGATAATATCTTGGTTTAAATTAGGATTTAATGTGACTTGATCCTTAATTTAAATTAGATAGAATTTTAATCTAGCTAGATCATTTTTGCATTTTAAAAAAAAATAGAAATATCAAGTGCACGTCATTTAGTTTTATTTAATTAGAACTTCCTAGTCATTAGACTAAGTCATTTAATAAATGTCGCATGACATATAACTCGCATACTAAATTATATGCTGCATGTCATTTTAGTTTAAATAATTTTGTATGTCATTGCATCACATTGCATGTCATTAAAATTAGGTCATTTAGATTGCATTTAATTATTGCATTTCTTCATGTCATATAGCTTAGGTCGCGCTGCCATGTCATATTAGATTATTAACATGCATCGCATGATTTTCATTAAGAAAAGCGAAAACAAAATTAAAATTGCGTGTTAATTAGAAATCATATTTAGGATGGTTGATGTGAATTATGATTTAATAATGCAGATGCTGTCATTGCTTCGAAGTATGTTTTGCATTATTTAATTGCTTTCTTGAGTGTTAAATTGGTGGTATGCGCACATGTATGATCACCTCACATGTTAGGAAGTTAAATTAAAATCAATTCAATTGCCAAACATTTTTTTCGAAAATGAAATAAAAGGTACCGAAAGGGCACTAGGATAGTTTGGTGTAACCAAGTCGCCGAACTCATAAATCTCTGGTTCGTAGGAGTAAAGTAAACCTCCAATTACTTTACTTGGGTTTCTAATCGACCCACAAAAAATAGATTAGTGGCGACTCCTGATTGAAAATCATTTGCATGTTAAGAATTCAAACCTAAGTCGCGAATTGGAATGAGCTTGGGAGAGCCCGAGCTAAGCTTAAAGACTTAGTAATCCATTAACCTAGTTTTAGGTGGTGAACCCGAAAAATTGGGTCGCGACATCTGCAAATCGAGACTTTTTGGGAAAAAATCGAGGTAGGGTCATTTTTATCCAGAAAATGTCGAGGACCCTTTTTTATTGGGAAATTGGGATGTGAGTGGGATCAATTGGTGAGGAAAAATACCAATTTGATCGATGACATGTTGGTTGAATTTTTAGAGGCCGAATTGAATTGAATTGAGAAGCTTTTGACGTCTAATTGAGGGAAAACTTGTGAAATTCGTATGCCCCCATCCATGACTTGTGGACCACTTCAAATGAGCTTCTAGAAGGGGAATTGGTGACTGATTTTTTACAATAGAAGCTAGCTGATGGAAGGCAAGGGTCAAGGGGACAAGAAGATGAGGATAAACCAAGTGGTGGCCCCTATTCTTGTCATCTTCTCTTCTTTCCTCTCTGCTATCATTGACAAACCCTCCCCCCCTCCATTTGTGTTGTTCGAACTCCTTAGCCAGCAGAGAAGACCGGCCAAAGCCGGCTAGCCCGTCAAGCTGCTGCTCGCACCATTGCGACGCCGTCGCTTGCTCGCATGCACCCGTCGCGCCTCGCCCTGCCGCACCGCCGTCCCCCTGCCTCAGTGCCTCGCCGTTCAGTAGGCCACCATTGGAGCCCCTATTGCCATCGTCAGCTGTTGTCCAGCCCTCGCTCATTGCTGGGGAAGCCCGCCGAGCACCGTTGTAGCTCCACTAGTCCTTGCCTCACCGTTCAGCCACCGGATCAGCCCTCTCACGAACCGGATAGAAGCTAAAGAAGTGGGTTTCCAACAAAGGTTTTGGCCCATTTTAGAGGTGTTCTTGACCTCAAAAGGCGATCTCCCTTTGGAGTTTTTCGTCCCTCGCACGTCCCCATCAATTTGAACGGAGCGGTTCATTAAACAAGTTAGTTTAACTCATTAATCCTTGCTTAGTAGGTTAATGACACTTAAGGGTTGATTAGTTTAAGTTAAGCACGGTTTTGGTGGATAATTAGATTAGATTAACAATTAAGTTAATTATCAATGCATGTCAGATGGTTAGTTTAGTGCAATTAGGGCCTAGGCAAGCTCTAGTATTTATCTAGAGTGGTTCAGTAATTTTCCAAGCCTGTCTGGGCTTTTAATTAGGCCTTATGGGCCTAAGTTTGCATTTTTTACATTTAATAATTAATTTTCGTAATTATTTAATTATTTATTTATTTTCCGAAAATTACACCGGGATAGTCAGTAACCGGAATTTTATGCTAATCGTAGTGGTGTGATCTGTTTATTTAATTGAGCCCTAATTTGTGCTAAATGTGTATAATTTGTATTTTAGGAATTTATTCATAAATTTATTTATTTTCAGTATTTAATTAGAAAATAATCGAGGGTTGGTTTACAACGTCAAAAATATTTTGGTGGACCATATAAAATGGTGGGAATTGTGGAAAGGAAATTATTGTATTTTGGCTAAAGCCGACTATGTATCCACATGCAATAATTTTTATCAGGTATGATAAAATAATGTTTTATCAGCTTTGGGCGAGCAATAATTTATCAGCTTTGGGTGAGCATTATTAGTATACTATATTGGCCTGGGGGCCCTAATATACCGGCTTTAGGCGAGCAGTATACTATATTATCAACTTTTGGTGAACTATACTATCTATCTTCAATTTAGCGTAAGCGGTCCTGATTTGATGAGATCTTATAGATAGTATTGAGTATACCGACCATGGGAAGGTTGTGATGACATGTAATCGATCGAGTCGATTGATCAATAATTTGATAAGATGTTATGAATTGATTGGTTGATGTGAATTGATGCATCTTCAAATTATATTGACTAATAAGAAGGAACTAAGGCTAAGGTATGTCCTCTGACTCGTGTTTGTGCATAGGCAGCCCTCTGGACGTATTTTCTTCCTAGTCGGGTCTTAGGGGGTTGAACTTATTGAGACGTTGTCTCACCCCATTGTGAGATAACATTTCAGTCCCTAGATGGCAGCCCCTCCAAACCCTTCCGAATATTTTGGACAACCTAAGAAGTTCACACCCCGATGGGTTGGAGTACGTGCTGGTGAAGTCCTTAGTTTGGTTTGATGCGGGCTTACCCAAAAAGGTGCCCCATCAATATAGGGCATGGTATCGCCGTTATCATAATGGTCAAAGAGATGACCCTCTACCGGAATCTGAGGTACCCCTGTATGCGTTGAGGTTGCATTTGGGAAAGGTACGGCATACCCTAAGGATGGTTCAGTGGTGGACGTGAAGGATCCCAAGCTTGATGATCTTGATTCTCTGGTGTACTCGACAGTAGGCTCCAGTTGGAGTGTGGAGGAAGGAGAAATCAAGGATGATGATGACCCGTAGTAGTTTGGAAACTCCACCCCTGTTTGTAAACCCTATTTTCTAAACTAGTTTTGAGTTGGACTTGACTTTGTTGTTCGTATTGTAATATATACAACTTAGTTTGCCTTGTACATATATAAGAGTGTGGTTGAGTTTTTAGTTAAAAAATTATGGCCCTACTTTCCTATCCCATGATTTATGGTTTAGGGATTATTTAATTGCTTCCGCATGCGTATTAAAATGAATAGGTCGACGATGCATCCTAAGACGTCGCTATTAATCGATCAAGCCGGGATGGACATGGGCTCAAGGATTGGGGTGTGACATCCCCGTTTAAGTGGTATCAAAGCGAGGTTAGAGATTTGAGTGAGAAGGTGAGATGGTTTATGGAATAGTAGTAGAACTGGCTCTTAAGTTCATGCTGATGCATGTCTGTGATAGCTTATTGGTAGAATTGTTTGTTGTTATTGCTCGACTTCTAATTCAGTGTTGAATTGGAAGACAGGTTTAGTAGAAAACTAAGCCATGAGCGATCAGGAGCAGAGGACTCCTAGTAAGAGAACCGTTAGGGCCGTAACTCGGGGTAGAACGCCAACGAGGGTCGGTACCTGAGGAGGCTGAGGTAGAGCACCAGCTGAAGCTAGCGCGAGTGGAGTAGCACAACGTCTAGTCGGTGCTGGGGTAGCAACTCCTAGTGATCCCAGAATGGAAGGGATCATGTAGGCGCTTGAGACTATGAGAGACTTGATAGGGTAGTAGGCCCATAATCAAGCTGCCGTTGCTGCAGCCGCTGAGGCCGCACCCACTGCCGCACTTGTTGCTGCACCCGCCAAAGTTACAGCTGAGAATGTGGTAGTGCCGAGAGAGAGACCAATCCATAAGCTCGTCGAGCAGTTCTTGAAGCTAAACCCGTCAAGGTTCACGAGTACTAGAGTCCCCGAGACCACGTGTCTTTAGATCCAAGATCTGGAGAAGGCCTTTGCACTTCTGATGTGCACTGAGGCAGAGAAAGTAACCCTGGCAATTTACCAACTACAGAGTAACGCCAATACCTATTGGAGAGCCGCCAGAGAGACTGTCTTTCCAGGAGGAGTAGTCCCGTTGTGGGACGCTTTCCTCAGAGCGTTCAATGAGCAGTATTTCTCGAGGAGCGCCAGAGAGCAGAAAATGGAAGAGTTTGAGTGTCTTTGTCAAGGAACGATGATCGTTGACCAGTATAGGGTCAAGTTCGCGAAGCTTTCTCAGTATGCTCCGAGGCTAATTGAAGATCCTGAAGAAAAGGCTCAAAGGTTTAGGAACGACCTTCATCTTGAATTGAAGCAACTGTTAATACCTTTAGATCTAACGGAGTATCGAGAAGTTTATTGCCCAACTCAAATGTTAGAGAGAGGTTTGAACAAGCAGGTCACCTCATTTGGATCGAGGTTTAGTTCACACCGAGAAGGAAACCGCCATGGAAAGAGGCCCATGATTGGAGGCAAATTCCAAGTCCCGCCCAACAGGAAGGGTGGAATTAGCAAATCGGGACCAAGCCATAATAGTATGTGTTGCTTTTGTGGAAGGCAACATGGTACAGCTTCGTGTCCTCGAAGACCGGGAGTTTGTTTTGGATGTGGCCAATAGGGCCACATGATCAGAGATTGTCCTAGTAGACCCAGAGGATAACTGTAGTTGCCGTTGTTCCCACCGTTGGGATAGATTAGAAGGTATGCACCTCAGAACACACCGTAAGGAGGACAGCCTAGACCCCCAGCTCAAGGAACAGTGTATGCCATCAGTCAAGGTTAGGCAGAGGCTGTGCTTGACGTGATTACAAGTATGGTTTCGTTGAATGACCATCCAGCTTACACTTTATTTGACCCAGGAGCAACTCATTCTTTTATTGTCGAACAATATGTTAAATTGATAGGAATAAGTCCTATATTGTTGGAGTCGGCAGTTAGCATATCTACATCAGTAAAAGGATAAGGTGATAGCTGTTTTGGGTTATTCTAGTTGCAAGTTAGCGATTAAAGAGCGAGAGGGGAAAATAGACTTGTTAGTCCTAACCATGTATGACTTTGATTTGATAATTGGCATGGATTGGCTCATCAAGCATTGAGCTAAGATGGACTGTCATCATAAGGCGATTCAGTTTGACTCGTTAGAGGGTGGGATTTTCGAGTTTGTTGGGAATTGAGGAGGACCCTCGATTACCTTGATCTCATCACCTGAGGCAACCCGTTTGTTAGACGAGGGTTGTCAAGGTTACCTGGCAACTATCGTGGATACAACAGTTGATAAGCTGAAAATGGAAGACATCGCCATGGTATAAGAATTTCCAGATGTTTTTCCGAAGGAATTGCCAAGTCTACCACTAGAGAGGGAGATCAAGTTCGTGATCGAACTAGCACTCGGGACAGAGCCAATCTCTAAGGCTCCTTACCGGATGATGTTATCGGAGTTGAAGGAACTAAAGGTGCAGATGCAAGAATTATTGGATAAGGGATTCATACGTTCCAGTGCATCACCTTAAGGAGTATCAATGTTGTTCGTAAAGAAGAAGGATGGTTCATTGAATTTGTGCATCGACTACCGCCAACTTAATCAGGTGACGATTAAGAATAAGTATCCACTCCCGAGAATCGATGACTTATTCGATCAGTTGCAAGGAGCGTCGATATTTTCTAAAACCGACTTGAGGACAAGATATCATCAGTTGATGATTAGGAAGGAGGATATTCCAAAGTCAGCATTTCGTCCTCGCTATGGTTATTATGAGTTCACAATAATGTCATTCGGGTTGACAAATGCTCCAGCTGCCTTCATGGATCTAATGAACCGAGTGTTCAAAGAATATCTAGATTAGTTTGTGATCATGTTTATTGATGATATTCTAGTGTACTCAAGAAGTGATGAAGAGCATGAGAGTCATCTGAGATTGGTGTTGCAGACTTTGAGAGTTCATCAGCTGTATGTCAAGTTTAGCAAGTGCGAGTTTTGGTTGACTTGTGTTGCTTTCTTAGGCCATGTGATTTCAGGAGAAGAAATCTCTGTGGACCCGAGCAAGATTGAAGCAGTGATTAACTGGCCAAGACCGACTATCGTGATAGAGATAAGAAGTTTTCCGGGTTTAGCAGATTACTACCAAAGGTTCGTAGAGGGATTCTCAGCCTTAACGTCACCATTGACTAGACTCATGAAGAAAGAAGAAAAGTTTGTTTAAACAGGCTAGTGCGAGAGTATTTTCCAAGAGCTGAAGTAGAAATTGAGTACTGCACCTATGCTAACCATTCCATTTGGTCCTAGAGGATACAAGATCTATAGTGATGCGTCGTTCAGAGGACTGGGTTGTGTGTTGATGCAACATGGAAGGGTGGTTGTATGCGTCTCTTGTCAGTTAAGGCCTCATGAGCAGAATTACCCAATGCATGACTTAGAACTCGCGGCAATCATTTTACTCTTAAGATTTGGAGACATTATTTATGTGGGGAAAGATTTCAGATCTTCACTGATTATCAAAGTCTCATGTACCTATTCTCTCAGAAGGAGTTGAATATGAGACAATGCTGACGGATGGACCTTTTGAAGGACTACGACTATGATATCCTCTATCACCCTGGAAAGGCGAACAAGGTTGCCGATGCTTTGAGTAGGAAGTCTTCAGTTGCTCATCTGCTAGTTAAAGAGTGGAATTTAATCGAGAGAGCTCGAGATTCGATGTTCAAGTTTGAGGTAGGCCACTTTTCAAGTCTTATGGCCACTCTCAGAATTGAATTGGATATCCAGATCAAAATCAAATTGCTCTAATCGACAGACCCAAACGTTCAGAAGATTTTACAAGAGGGCACAGATAAAAGAAAAGCTGACTTTCGGATTTTTTATGACGGAACACTGAGGTTCCGAGGATGATTGGTTGTACCTAATGATGTGAGCTTAGAGAGATTATCCTATCAAAAGATCATTGTAGCAGTTAAAGCATTCATCTTGGCAGTATCAAGATGTATCAGAATCTGCGTTAACACTTTGATGGTCTGGTATGAAGGCGGATATCGACAAGCATGTTGCCAAGTGTTTGACGTGTTAGCAAGTCAAAGCACAGTATTGCAAGCCGGGAGGACTTCTGCAACCTCTCGAGATCTCAGAGTGGAAATGGGAGCATATCATGATGGATTTCGTGACCCGATTACCGAGGAGTCAAAGAGGAAATGATTCGATTTGGGTAATAGTCGACAGACTGACAAAGTCGGCACACTTTATTGCAGTTCAAAAAGACCTAAGTATGCATAGACACGCTAAGTTGTACGTGCATCAGATAGCTTGTTTGCATGAAGTGTCGATGATGATAACTTCGGATCGAGACCCGAGGTTTATAGCTGCATTTTGGAAAAGCTTGTAGGCTGCCTTAGGAACTAAGCTATAGTACAGTATAGCTTATCATCCTCAGATGAATGGTTGGTCTGAGAGGACAATTCAAGCCCTCAAGGACAGGCCGCGAGCTTGTGTACTAGATTTCAAGGGAAGTTAGGAAGAACAGCTTCATCTGGTCGAGTTTGCTTACAACAACAGTTATCAGCAAAGCATTCGATGGCTCCTTTCAAAGCGTTATATGGCAGAGCGTGCAGAACGCCAGTTTGTTGGGATGAAGTCAGGGAAAGAAAGATTATAGGCTCAGAGTTGGTTCAACAGTCAGTCGATACAGTTATAGTTATCAGAAGCAGACTAAAGACCGCTCAGAGCAGACAAAAAAGTTACGCAGATAAGCACTGAAGACCTTTGGAATTTCAAGTTGGTGATCATGTTTTTTTGAAAGGTATAACCAATGAGGGGAACTTCACACTTTGGTAAGAAAGGAAAACTGAGTCTGAGGTACGTAGGTCCATTTGAAATTCTAGAGAGAATTGGGACACTAACGTATCATCTTGTGTTGCCACTGAGACTGGCGCAAGTACACGACGTCTTTCACATGTCGATGTTGAGGAAGTACGAGCCTGACTTGACTCACGTGCTTAATTTTGAAGAATTGGATGTGGATGACTGAGTGTCATATGTCGAAAGCTCGGTTCAGATCGTGGATCGAAAAGAGCAAGTTCTGCGTTCAAAGACCATTCCGTTGGTCAAAGTGGTCTAGTTACACTACGGCACTGAAGGAGCAACCTGGGAGATTGAAAAGTCGATGAGACAGTTGTACCCCCATCTTTTTTCTTAAAGTATTGTAATGGTTTAAATTTCGAGAATGGAATTTTTATAAGAGAGGAAGAGTTGTGACATCCTGAATTTTCAATCATGTTTTCAATTGAATAAATCAGGCCTTTCATCGACGTGCCTATAGTGTTATTCTCAAAGCCGATCACTCATGAGATAACTAGATTCTTTGGGGAAGTTATTAAGAGATTTTAATGCAATAGACTTGAGGATTGACCAGGAATCGACTACTCGACCGTACTTATCTGCAGAGGTTATTACAACATAGATATAAGTCGATTATAAATCAGAGATAAGTCGGTTCGACTGAGATATGTAGTCAAACGTGGGTGATTCCACTAAATTACAAAATTCTCGTCGACCGGCATTAGATTGATTTTTCTATTATTTTGGTTCCCTGTGTTTGTATTTGAATTCTTGAGATTTTCACAAAAACCAAAAGTCGTCAATATGTCGAGTGGGTTTATTGTGGCTCGAAGAAAATCGACCACAGATCATTTGCACTAAAAATTTCTAAAAGCTACCCGGTGACCTAGGTCAAGCTAAAATCGCACGGGATTGAAATTAACCATGAATTTGAATCCGATTTCAGAAATTGAAAGTTCTGTTATATCATAAGTTATTTTAGGAACGTCAACTCAGTTTCTGAAGATTTTTCTGCAAACCAAGACTTTTTGGGAAAAAGTCGAGATAGGATCGTTTTTGTCCAGAAAATGTCGGGGACCATTTTTTATCACGAAATTGGGATGCAGATGGGATTAATTGGTGAGGAAAAATACCAATTTGATCAATGACATATTTGTTGAATTTTTAGATGCCGAATTGAATTGAATTGAGAAGCTTTTGGTGTCTAATTGAGAGAAAACTTGTGAAATTCGTATGCCCCCATCCATGACTTGTGGACCACTTCAAATGAGCTTCTAGAAGTGCATTGGTGGCTGATTTTTTACCATGGAAGCCGGCTAATGGAGGGCCAGGGTCAAGGGGACAAGAAGATGAGGATAGACCAAGTGGTGGCCCCCCTTCTTGCTTTCTTCTCTTCTTTCCTGTCAGCTACCATTGACACACCCTCCTCCCCCTCCATTTGTGCTGTTTGAACTCCTCAGCCAGTAGAGAAGACTAGCTAAAGCCAGCCAGCCAGCCAGCCCGCCGGATCGCTGCTCGCACCATCACGACGCCGTCGCTCGCCCGCACGCACCTGCTGAGCTTCGCCCTGTTGCACTGCCGTCCCCCTACCTCAGTGCCTCGCCATCCAGCAGGCCATCGTCGGAGCCCCTGCTACCACCGTCAGCTGTCGTCTAGCCTTCGCTCGTCACCGGGGAAGCCCACCGAGCACTGCTATAGCTCCACCAGTCCTTACCTCATTATTTAGCCACCAGATTAGCCTTCTCACGGCCTGAACAGAAGCTGAAGAAGTGGGTTTCCAGCATAGGTTTTGGCCCATTTTTTAGGTGTTCCCGACCCCGAAAGGCGATCCCCCTTTGGAGTTTCTCGTCCCCCGCAGTGTCCCTGTCGATTTGAACTGAGCGGTTTGTTAAACAAGTGAGTTTAACTCATTAATCCTCGCTTAGTAGGTTAATGATGCTTAAAGATTGATTAGTTTAAATTTAGTACGGTTTAGGTGGATAGTTAGATTTGATTAGCAATTTAGTTAATTATCCATGCATGTTAGGTGGTTAGTTTAATGCAATTAGGGCCTAGACAAGCTCTAGTATTTATCTAGAATGGTTCGGTAATTTTTTGAGCTCGTCTCGTCTTTTAATTAGGCCTTACGGACCTAAGTTTGCATTTTCTGCATTTAATAATTAATTTTCATAATTATTTAATGATTTATCCAAAATTACACTAGGATAGCCGGTGACCAATATTTTATGCCAATCGTAGTGGTGTGGTCTATTTATTTAATCGAGCCCTAATTTGTGTTGAATGTGTATGATTTGTATTTTAGGAATTTATTCCTAAATGTATTTATTTTCAGTATTTAATTAGAAAATAACCAAGCGACGATTTATAACGCCAAAAATATTTTGGTGGATCATATAAAATAGTGGAAATTGTGGAAAGAAAATTATTGTATTTTGATTAAGGCCGACTGTGTACCCACATATGATAATTTTTAGGGAAAAAGTTATGAAAAACCTTGAACTTTGTCCAAAATGACACATTTACCCCAAACTTTTTTTTTTTGTGATGTGAAAAGTCCCAAACTTTTCAAACCGTGACACATTTACCCCACCAAGGGCATTTTTGTCTTTTATTTTGTTTTTTCCTTTTTCTTTTTTTCTTTTCTTTTTGTCTTCTTCTTCCCTCCGCCGGCCATGGCGGAGCCAACGGAGGGAAGCCGGCGTTCGGCGAGGGTCGCCCTCGTTGGCGTCGAGCGAGGGCACCCCTCTCTAGATCTGGGAGGGTTGTCCTCACTAGACGCAGGTGAGGGCACCCCTCGCCAGATCTGGCGAGGGTTGTCCTCGCCAAACGTAGGCGAGGGCCCTCAGATGCCGGCGTTGGGCGAGGACGACCCTCGCCCGACGCAGGCGAGGGCCGCCCTTGCCGGCGATGGGTGAGGACAGTCCTCGCCAAATCTGGTGAAGGCAGGGACACCCTCGCCCGACGCAGGCGAGGTTGGCTGGTGTCAGGCAAGGACAGGCCTCCCCAGATCTGGCGAGGGCAGGGACACCCTCACTCGACGTAGGCAAGTTTAGCCCTCGCCAGTGTCAGGCGAGGATGGCCCTCCCCAGATCTGGCGAGGGCACCCCTTGCCCGACACAAGGGCAAGGGCCGCCCTAGCCTGCTGCCCTTGCCAGATGCCGGCTTCCCTATAATTTCGGGGCAAATGTGTCACATAACAAAAGTTCGGGGTTTTTTGTGTCACAAAAAAAAAGTTTGGAGTAAATGTGTCACGGTTGGTAAAGTTTGGGGTTTTTCACTTCACAAAAAAATTTAGGGTAAATGTGTTACTTTGGGCAAAATTTAGGGTTTTTCGTGGCTTTTTCCCTAATTTCTATCGAGTATGATAAAAAAAAGGATGTTTTTATCAGCTTTAAGCAAGCAATAATTTATCAGCTTTGGACGAGCATTATTAGTATACTATACTGGCCTGAGGGGCCCTAATATATCAGCTTTGGGTGAGCTTTACTAATTATCTTCAGCTTATGGGGAGCAGTTATGATTTGATGGAACTTTATAGATAGTATTGAGTATACCAACCAAGAGAAGGTCGTGATGACAAATAATCGACCAAGTCGATTGATCAATGATTTGATCAGATGTTATGAATTGATTGGTTGATGTGAATTGATGCATCTACGAATTATATTGATTGACAGGAAGGAACTAAAGTCAATGTAAGTCTTCTGACTTGTGTTTGTACATAGGTAGCCCTCGTAGCCCTCTGGGCATATTTTCTTCCTAGTCGGGTCTTAGAGGGTTGAACTTGTTAAGACGTCATCTCACCTCGTTGTGAGATAACATTTCAGGTTCCTAGATGGCAGCCCCTCCAAACCCTCACGAATATTTTGGACAACCTAAGAAGTTCACATAACAGAGTTACCATATTCCGATACACGGGCACCCTAATGGATTGGAGTACGTGCTGGTGAAATCCATAGTTTGGGTTGATGCAAGCTTACCATAATGGTCAAAGAGAGGGCCTTGTACCGGAATATGAGATACCCTTGTGTGCGTTGGAGATTGTGTTTGGGAAGGGTACGGCAGACCCTAAGGATGGTTCAATGGTAGAAGCGAAGGATCCCAAGCTTGATGATCCTGATTCTCCGGTATACTCGACAGTAGGCTCCAGCTGGAGTGTGGAGGAAAGAGAAATCGAAGATGATGATGACCCGTAGTGGTTTGGAAACCCCACCCCTATTTGTAGACCCTGTTTTATGAACTGGTTTTGAGTTGGACCTGACTTTGTTGTTCGTATAGTAATATATACAACTTAGTTTTCCTTGTACATATATAAGAGTGTGGTTGAGTCTTTAGTTTAAAAATATGGCTCTACTTTCCTATCCTATTATGTGTTGTCTAGGGATTATATAATTGCTTCCGCATGCGTATTAAAATGAATGGGTCGGCGATGCGTCCTGGGAGGTCGCTATTAATCAACCAAGCCGGGATGGGCATGCACTCGAGGATCGGGGCGTGACACCAAACTTCTCTGTATTATGCAAGGTACTCATCAGCACTACTGGTGGTTTGGTGTCACGACATACACTGCTTAATTAAGGCATGAGAGACTCGACACAAGCCGAGCCACTAAGGGCATAACAGCAAGCTTGGAATCACAATGGCCAATTGCAACTTCCCGGAGCGACAGAGTTCAACTGGATTTGAAAACAATTTCATTTTGTTTCTGCTGTGGCCTACCGAAATGACGTGTGCTATGCTGAAATTTCGACCTTTCTGATTTGCAAATTGTTGCTCATTTGTTGACAGGGAGAACCAATCTTTCTCCTCTGATTGAGTTGTTTTGACTTCTATGTATTGAAATCCTTCTCCATCCTCTACGGTAATGCCATAGGGTAGACCAGTTTCACCATCTTCATTGACCCACTTAACAGAACTTCGATTGAATTTCTTGGCAAGATACTCAAAAGCGACAAATTTCTCCTAGTTTTCCCACTAATATTGCTTGTTATGGATTGGGTGTGCCAACATCGAGCATTGTTCTCCCAATTAACTGAGGTGGATCCAAGTCAGGTAGATCAGACACTAGAGTCATGTCAATTTGATTAGCTGAGCATCTGCGCGAGAATCCAAATTGTCGAAATATGTTGCTCTGTTAGAAATTGAAATTTTGATCTCAGATTTTGCTGCTACATCTTCAGTTGTAAAATCAACACTTGCCTCATGGCCACCACCACTTTCTCCAGTTAATTTATGATAATCCTCCTTCATCACTTGTGATACAGTTACTGCCTATGTCTTAACTTGGCTATAAGGAGAATAAACTAACCTGGTGCATTTCTCCAGTCTGAAGGAGGCCAACTTGAGGTAACTCCTGCCCTTCTTTTGGCCTGAAAGGATTTTAACACTTGTTGCTGAAAAGCCTCTGTTCTCTAGTGATCCATCATCCTCACACGAAGAAATTGAGGAAAGGGCCTACATGGGTTCATCATCCGGTAAGATTGGCACCTTTTGGCTATTTATGATGAAAGACTCCACCTGCTCCTCTGTAGAACCTGACTCTGCCATCGTTGTGATCATGTGAAGAAAATTTGCCAAGTAAATGTTTGGAGTGCCATCAAAGAATAGACGAGAAATCTCCATTACAAGGCATGAGAATCAGACTCTGGAGTGACAAATAAAGTATTGCCCTGTCAAAATTAAGGCAGTCATTATAATACTCAACAAGGAAGCTCTCTTCTAGGTCATAAGAATGTGGTCCTATACTGCTTGAGTAAAGAGCCTTGCCCCCAATTTGGTTGTCAATGAATCATAGATCCGGTTCAGACAATAACATCACCGGCATTAGAACAATGGAAGTCCCAAGTATGTAACAGATTAAACATTGTCTAAAATCAAATGATTCCAACAAGATTTGGAGTTGGATTGAATTTCAATTTTGGAAGTCTCAAGGTGTAGTTAAGTGATATTCTTACCTTTCTTTATATATATCCTCCATCCATACCATGACGCTCGAAGGTTGCTTTACATATCCTTTGGTTGAACAAAGATAAAGAAACAGCCAGAACATTCCTGAATTCCTAGGACATACCTGAAGAACTGTTGTGGTATCCAATCGCTTTTCAGAAGCAATGCTCAAATCCCTTATGATATTCCTATAGAATAACCTCTCCACAACAACAATATGCAAATCACTCAGATTAGAAAATCCAGACTGTTTAAGTTTGGCATATGTGTTGGGATGTTCATAGTAAATATAACGCCAAGCATAAGGAAGAACCCGGTTTTTTACAAAAGAAGCCTTGAAGCTAGAATCCCTTCGACCGTAATATATAGCTTCACAAGTTACAACCTGCATAAATGCTGAGTGTGAGAAAGTAAATAATATGATTAGTTTGCATGAAAATCTCGCAGTCCCTAAGCATATCGTTTCAATAATGTGTTTGTGATGGACATGCTAGTCAGAATTTGCTATAATAACTAACAGCTAACTTAATGCTTGACATGAAATCTCCAGTAAAATTAAGGCAACTTAAAAGTTTTGCTTGAAAAAGGTGTCTAAATCCCCAGAACTAACATAGGCAACCGATTTTTTTGTTTTGGCCAAAACTGTGACATCCTAAATTTTCGACCCCGTCTCGATTATACGAAATGGGCATTTCGTTGATGCGCCTAAGGTCCTTTTTCTCAAAGCTGATTACTCTCGAGTTAACTGATCTATCAGAAGAAGCCATTAAGGGATATAAACGAGACAGACTTAAGAACTTGATCAGAAATTGATCACTCGACCGTGATAATTGGCAAGGGCTAATATGACACCGTTATAATTATTTGTGATTGGATATAGGTCGAGTCGACGGAACCACGTAATTGAATTGCGGGTGATTCTGCCTAATTGCGAAATTCGCATTGAACAACACTAACTGATTTTCCATCAATTTTATACTCAGTACTCGTAATTGAAACCTTGCGATTTTTACGACAACTAAGAATCGCCCACGAGTCAAAGATGCACAAACGTGGATCGAAAATTATTGTAGCATCCCAAAATTCAAAGCCAAGCCATAAGGTGTGTTAAAGTCTTTAATTAGGTGTTAAATTTCCATGGCTTATGCTTTAGCCATTAGTCTTTTAATTAGATGATTTGTGCTTATGGTTGTGAAAATTCAAATTTGATAAATTAATAATTTATGCTTGGCCATGTGCCTTATAAATTAAATCTTAATGAACAAAATGTCCCAAGACTTTGGCCAAGATAAAATTTGAATTTGGAAATAATTATAGAAAGGAATTCAAAAAAAAAAAAGGGAAAAAGGGGTTAATTTTCGAATGGGCCTTAAGCCCATTTGGCCTAAGCCTTTAATGGGCCAAGATGAGCGGCCCAAGAGGGGAAGTCGACTGGCCCAATAGAGGCCCAAGGGAAGTGGTCGCCGGCCATAGAGAAGCCCAAGCCCAAGAAGCCCAAACTCAATTCAAAATCCAATATGACAAGTGGCAAAGGGGAAGGCCATGCATTGGTCCATTTAAGTGGCATGTAATCATTAGCAAGATGGACATTTGGGGGTATAAAAGGGGAAGGAAAGGAGAGAGAATGGCTGGTTAGCCATTCGGCCGAGAGAGAGGGTGAGAGAGAGAGAGAGAAATCGCGAGAGAGGGAGAGGCCGAGAGAGGAAGGAGGCGGAGCCGAGGAGGAGCCGCAGCCGCCGTGCGCCGCCGTGTTCGCCACCCTACGCCGTCGACCGACCGGTCTAGAGGCAAGTGGGAGTCCTCTAGCTTCTCTTGCATGCTTGTATGTTGTTTGCATGTTGAAATTTTGAGTGTTGAATGTCAAAAACCGAAGCTTGGATGTGTGGTGTGTGAGTAGTGTGACTGTTTTCGTTCGGATCATGTGAGTCAGAAACTTGTTTGAGCTTGCATGTGTGTTTGGAGTCCGACTTTGGCTTCGATGTCTTCATGAAAGTTGTAGCTAACATCTTTTACTATAACATACTAAAATTTCGTGGAAAATGATGGATATTTGACGGGTTAAAGTCCTATTCTACATAGACCCCAGATCTGTGAAGTTTTTACCGATCTCTTGCTGGATTCTTGATTGCATGTTGGTTTTTGTTGAAGATCTCACTTTGATGTCTTCATGAAAGTTGTAGGTGACACCTTAAAATACAACATACTCAAATTTGAAGAGAAATGAACAAGTGTAGCCTAGTAAATCGGCTAGATCTTGGAGACGATGATTCTGGTGATGTGTTCCGAGACACCCGAGACTTCAAGGACCTAAATGGTGACCATACTTTGGTTATTTGACCTAAATCTCTTCATGAAACTTGTAAAGGATATCTTGATGCATAACATATACAAATTTCAGAGAAAACGAAAGAGAATAGGTAGGTTAAATTTCAATATTTCGGAGACGTGTATACTGGACGATGCGGTAATGGGTCCAGAAGCTTCGTGAGGTTGAATAAAATAATATATAAGGAATCTGACTTGGAGTTCTTCATGAAAGTTGTACGAAAATGTCTTGGCTATAATCCAGTAAAATTTCATAATTTTTGGAGGCCATATGGATATTTTAATTGAATTTATTCGAAAACTGTGCATTCTGGTTTAATCCGAGAATAATAGGATGTTTTGGGAAAATTGTGAGATTTTGTAAAAATTCAATTTGGCCATGAATTTTGCAGGTAATTATCATCCTATGGGTTTGTTTAATAATTTCTTGAATTTTGATAATTTTGGGAATTTATTGATATTAAATAAATAAATAAATAAATAAATAATAAAATAAAATAAAATAGATTTTTATTTGGCCATGGATTCAATTTAATGTATGTAGCATATGTGTGATAAATTCTTGGTACATGTATTGAATTGAGATGTATATGTGATAAAGTCTTGGTACATGTGTTGAATTGAGATGTATATGTGATAAAGTCTTGGTATGCGTATGACATTGAATTGAGATGCAAGTGTGAATTCTATGCCAAGTATGATTTGTTTGATGCCATGCCAATTTGCCATGTTAAATTGAGATAAAGAAATGGTAAATGTGGATAATGGTAAATGAGGAAGTGGTTGTGGTGGAGGTGATGGCCGGAATGTATAGAGATACATTGCCGGAATTCCCTGGGAGATTCAGGATGCCCGGAATGTGGGGGGCCGGAAGCCCTGTCGGAGGTCTTTGCCCGAAGGGAATGCCTCGCGATGCCAGGATTGGGGTGTGAGATGCCTGGCTAGAAGGGTAAAGGCCGGAAGCCCTGTCGGAGGTTTCTGCCTGAAGGGAATACCTCGTGATGCTAGTTGAGATGCGAGATGCCCGAAATGTGGGGGGCCGGAAGCCCGGTGGCCTGGGAGGCTGAATGCTGGGAGCCCTGTCGGAGGTCTTTGCCCGAAGGGATGATGAAATTGATGATTTGAGAAATGGGTGATGTGGTGATCAAATTTAAAGATAAAGATGAAAATAAACTCATGGCATGATGATATGCATGATGATGATGATAAGTGATGTGATATGATGATCACCCATGGTATGAGATGCATGATGATATGCATGATGATGACGATATGTGATGTGATATGATGATCACCCATGGTATGAGATGCATGATGATATGCATGATGATGACGATATGTGATGTGATATGATGATCACCCATGGTATGAGATGCATGATGATATGCATGATGATGATGATGATGATGATGATGGTATATGACATGCATGATGACATGTACGATATACTGATGCCATGATGATGATGACACGTATGATATGATGACGCATGATTGAAATGCGCATGACTTCAAGGTAAGTAATGCCTGCAATGCATGTGTGATTTTGTATGATGCATTGAGTTGTTATTGGATCCCTTATCTGCTGAGTAGTTGTACTCACCCCTTTTTGGGATAAACATTTCAGATTAGCAGTATACCACTTCCTGCCGTCACATGGGGTGCATTTTATGGGTTACCGTCCGACGTTAAGGTAGAGTGTGAGGAGTTCAGCTGTCCTTCCGTGACTGGACTCACCTACATACGCGTGCGTTGTTTTGTCACTTACGATATAGGCCTGGCTGGGGGCCCAGTCGTTCAGGAGTTCGTTTCTGTCCATATTCGCCGCGATGGGGTGATGAAAGGGATGCTGCCGCCTCCACCGCCTGACGCACCGTACTGGGTGTAAGGCCTGAGCGTGACGAGTAGGGGCTATGTTTTTTGGGAGCTAGTTAGCCGACACATGTAATGGGAGGTTGTGTACACGTGATGTAGAGGGTCGAGGTTCTTTTTGAGGTTTTAGGCTGGACATGGCAGAGTCCTAGCTTTTCCTTGTTATGTATCGACCCGAGAAAAAGAAGTCCCATCTTGAAAGAATATGTAAATAATGTGTCGTCGCTTGTTTATAAAATCATGATGTTTAGCTGGTGTGTATTGGTATCATGGATTGATAGGGAGATAGATGGTGATGCTTTATTTTGCTTCCGCTAATGAGTTGCGCTGGGATCGTTTGTTTTAAAAAAAAAAAAATGCCTGTGAATAACGGCGCTTGTTTTAAGTATAAGATAAAAAGGGTAATAAGGTGTAACATCGGTGCTTGTGGCGACCGCCGAAGGGTTCGGGGTGTTACAATTATCGACCATGGGTCAAACGCGCTAAAATTCCTAAAAGCTAACCGATAGGCTAGGTTGTACTAAAATTGCGTCCGGTCGATTTTAACTACGAAATTGAATTTGGTTTCAGATTCGAATGTTCGAGTGTGTCATAATTTATTTTTAGGACATCATATCATCTTTCGGCAAAATTTCAACGAGTCCAGAATTTTGCGGAAAAAATCAATTTCGGACAATTCGGAAAAGGAGTGGAAATTCGGATGGGGAGAGGGGTGTGTTATTTGGCTGCCCTATTTGGTTTTAATTTTGGGAAATTAAAGTTAAGAAAGTATTTGGGAGACAAGGGATGAGCATAAGAGGACTTTTGTGGCAAGGTGATGGTGGTTGGGATATTTTTCATTGACTTTCTCTCCCTCTCTCCCTCTCTCTTAGGCACAATTCTCTCCTCCCTTATCTGCCGTCCCACTTCTTCCTTTTTCTTCTTTTCTTTCTATCCCTCACCCTCACGCACGTTCCCTTCTTTCCCCCCCTTGCTGCCACCCATTTTGCTCTTCTGTAGCTCATTCCCTTTCAACTTCTCCTTCATCTTCTTGTTGCCACCACCCTTACGCCTCCACCCACTCATCTTCACACCACCTTACATCCATCTCCACAACTCCAGCACCATCATACTTCATGCCACCTTCTTCATCAGGTTCTGATCTTGCCTTTTTTATTCTTTGTTTTGCTGCACGCCACCAGCCAACAACACCAACAACACTCCAGCACCCTCACGCCATCACTACCACACCAAGCCGCGCCTCCACGCCACTGACAGCAACCACCAGCAACTCGTCCCTGTCTGACCAGCAGCTCCACAGAACCAAGCCCTCTAGCCGTGAGCTTGTAGGGCCGTTTCCTCCACCGTGGGGCCTTCATTGGAGACACGGTAGTCTCGGGTTTTCACCGCCATCACATTGCCGTCGCGGTGAACTCGCCACTGCTGAATTCTGGTGAGTTAACTCCTTAATCCTTGATTAGGTTGTTAATTGCACTTAGGGGATTAGATTAGTACTAATTAACTTAGTTAAATTAATATTGAGTGAGATTAGCCTTAATATGGATTAGTGTTAATCTAGTTGGTTATATTAGCACTAATGAGGGTGGTTTAGCCCAATTTAGTAGATTTCTTCCGGATTAGTTTACTGGATGCTCGCCATTTGCCATTTTTGTGGATGGAAATGTGCGGCGATTTTGAGGTTTCTTCCTTCTTGAGAAATGTTTTAAACATCTTCAGCTATGACATATATTTTACTCAAGATTTTAGAGGTTTAAAAGAATGAGATTTCGGTTTCGTCATTTGCGAAACAGAATCTTGGATTATGCTGGAAACAGTGACCTTTTGGTGTTCAAAGGATTTTTATCAACTCTTAGGGTTCAATTTTCGAAAGATTTTCTTCATGAAAGTTTTTACTCATATATTTTAGTTTAACATAATCAAATTTAAGATCAAACGGACAAGTTTTGGATCTCGAACCAAGCTGGTTTTGAGAAACATGATTTCTGGAAAACGGACACAGTTTTGGTAACGGATTGGGCGATTTACTTCTCTCAATATAAAGGGAGCTGGGTTAAGGTTTCTTCATAAAAAAATTTTTCTTAGGTGTCCTTTACAACATATTCAAATTTGAGAATTTTTTGAGCTCATTTGGGTAGGTTTCTGGAATTAAACTTGGAGATGCGCGAGTGGCCCGATTTCTGCCGATTAGGGTCGGATGTGATTTTGTGGTTGTTCTTGATGTTGTGCTTGTTGGATAATATATATTTGGTGATGTGGGTGACTTTTGAAAGCTTAGAACTTATGCATGATAATATGTGAGTGGTTGTTCTATGGTGATGGATTATGGTTATTGCAAAAGATGACCTTTTAAGCTTTCAATTGGAAAAATAAGTAGGTGTCGGGTTGGACACCAAAACTTATTTGCCCAATAAAACAATGAGACTTTAAACTAGGTCTGTGAAAATTTTGACGGATTAATTTTGAGTACGTGAGCACCTATGAATTTATTTCTAAAAGTTTGGAACAAAAATAAAAAAAGAGGGGTTACTAAGATTTGTTTTCAAAAGAAGGTGGTTGGAAAAGAAATTAGAATGGTGTCAGATTTGGACGCCAAGTTTTATTTGCTCAATTAAAACGAGGAGGTTTTATACGAGGTGGGTGCAAATTTTGGCGGGTTAATTTCAAATACGGGACCCTGTACAAATTTATTTCGGAAGGTTTGAACAAAGAAAAAAAAAAAAGAGTTACTAAGTTTATTTTTAAATGGGGATTTTGGTGTTTTAGCTATATGTGGGAAGGAAAAATGTTGACCTGATTGATGATGCACCTACATTGTTAGGTTAATTAAGTGGTTCAGTTTAATTAATTGCAATTTATTTAATTAATTATAATTAGCGTAAATTGTGACGGAATAGCCGTTTTGCAGAATTTTGCGCTAATCGTCATGGTTGAATCTAAATATGAAATTGATTGCTTAATTGTGCAATTGAGTGCTCAATGATGCTTGGTGATTATTATTGCAAAAATTAGATTTTTGGTATTTAAAAAGAAAAATACCAGGTGTCGATTTTTGACGCCAAAAATGTTTATATAGTCTATGAAATCCTGGAATTTTGAAATGGTTGAGTATCATGCTTTATGGTTCAATTTAAATGCGTAACCACGCTCAATTATTTTACCGGGTATTTTTAATATGAAGAAAATTGGTCAAGTTCATTATTTGAAATGGAAGTATTTGAGTGCAAAGAATAGTATTCTTGGCGAAGTGTGGATGTGCGTGTGATTGCTATCAGAAAGCGTCACCCAGCGGGAGTTTGGGGATGATGCCCGATTTATCGGATGCTCGACGGGAGTTCGGAAGCCTGTCGCAGTAGAGGCCAGACTGCTACCCCTTTTTGGGATGCCGTCTAGGCAGGAATTCTAGACATTGCCATGCTCAACGAGACGGGACAGTGCCCGATTTTTATTGGATGCCCGGTGGGAGTCCCGATGATCGCCGACTATGGAGTTGGTCGAGACCAATGGGTCATAGGAACTGGAATATGCATGAGTGGTTGAGATAGCTTGCCTTATTATAGGGCAAAATTGTGTGGTACGGTATGAGATGTGTCATAACGGTTTTACCATATAATCGGAACCCTTGTGAATATTGATGAATGAAATGAGGTGTTCCAGTTGTTAAGCATGCTTGCGATATCTATAATGTGTATATGGTGCACTAATGTGCGGGGACGCGCCCAAGCGAGGTAAGTTATGGATGGTGCATGTTTAGAATGCTTCTAAGTGAATTCTCATCCTAATCGAAGTTTAGGGTGTTGACTCGTTGAGACTTTGTTTCCCCCCGTCGTGGTTTAAATTTTTTAGGTCCTTAGTATGAAGATACCAAAGGGTATCATTGAGGGTCCCGAGCCAAAGTCAAAGGGATTCGGAGTATAGGTTGCCAGGTAGTTCTTTTTTTTGGGACAAGCCTTTGGTGTACAGACCTATAGGACTGACTTGGTTTGTGTATATGAAAAGTATGTTTTGTGAAGATTGGTTGTCCTGCTTTTCTATCCCATGTTTGTTGTTGTCCGGGTATATGTTTAATTCGCTTCCGCCTGGGTCGGCGACACATCTTGGGAATGTCACAAAATTTTAGTTGACCGCTGAGGGATGTGCACATGCCCGAAGTTCGGGGCGTGACAAAAATCTAGACAATAGATTGAAAGAATACAAGTTGAACCAATTCAAGAAATATGTTCTTTTTCACTAAAACTATTTAGTAAATAAAGCGCAAGTTTTTAAAAGCTTTTGAATAGGGTAGGACCTAATGTACTTTTGTATATACAATTGTTCCTATATCTGTCACGTCGCGAACCCCAAGTACGCGAACATCCCTCAACAATCGATTAAAAATGCAACGTCCCAGAATGCGTTGCCAATCCATTCCTTTTTATCTTTCAATTATACATATGTGAAAGCGACTTAAATAAACACCCAGTCAACCAAAAAAAATAGGGATAGTTAAACACAACAAACGATTTCCCAAAAACAACGATTTATTTATCAACTGGTTAACCCAAGGAGTTTAATATGTACAGGCCTACACCAAAAAGAAACTCCTATGTGACCTTCAAGCAAAAATGGTCAGAAGGTCAGGGTTAACTTTTAGCTATATAAGCTCCAAACACCTGCCCTAGTATCCAGGCGCAAAGTCGGGCACGTAGTCAAGTGGGTACGACTCCTCGGGCCCATCCGGATCGGAATCTAGATTCACAACAACACCATCGAGGATGTCAATATCCATGGGGTCACCCACTTGCCCTCCCACGTTTCCGACAGGCGGTCCATCAAAGCCATGAAGTGGACCAATCCGATCACCGTTCGCCTCCCTAATGAACCACGCCTTGAAATTGTGGGGCACCACATGTACAAACCCATCGTCTAATCATACTGTCGTAACCACTAGCTCGTGAGTTCGGTCTGTCCCAGGGATATGATATAGAGTAGTTTCCACGTCCATGTCCCAAGGGACCTAAAAACGTATAGGGTGACACTCCATACTATGGACCTGAAAATATTTAACAACAATGGGGTGAGATAATCTCAGTGAGTTAAATCCTTAAGCCTTGATTAGGATGCGAATTCGTCTCAAAGGCAGCCTAAGCATGCACCACACATAAACTCACCTCGCCTCGGCACACCCCTGCATATTAGCACGTCTCGCATAGCAATAATAGTGCAACGTGCATAAATAACAATCAAAACACACACTAAAATTTCATGTGCATTGTCACCACACGTGTCCAATTATTACGACCCCTCAGGCCATGGCCAACACAAGTGTCGACAGTCTTTAGCATGACCAGGCATCGTCCTGCCCCATTAGGCACATCATCATCTAGAACCCCTGCCTAAATGGCATTTCATAAAGGAGCTTTGGTCCGGTCTCAACCGCCACTCAGCACCTGGGCCCTTGCCAGGCATCCGATAAAATCGAGCATCACCCCTAAACTCCTGTTGGGTGACAAGTTCAATTAAATGACCACTCAAGCACACCATCAATCAAGCTAACTTTTATTACCGTTATTTAGCCAAGAACACAATACTTCACTTTCAAATAATAAACTTGGCAATTTTTCATATTTAAAAATCCCGGTAAAATATTCGTACATAGTCACATATTCGAATCAACCCGTCAAACTTAGCACACTTCTATTTTAAAACTCCATTGTTTTATCTAGTATGTAAAATTTGGCGTCCAAACCCGACACCTCATATTTTTCCATTCAATTGCCTATAAAACCATCTTCTGTAATAATAAGCGAAACTTATCATAGAGCAATCAATAACATGATATTGCACGTGCAAACAATCAAAATCACGCACAATCTCATCCAAGAAAACGAGCGTAAAATTCTACTTAACGACTAAGCCGTCACTAATTACGCTAATTGCAATTAATTACATAAATCACAATTAATAAAGTTAAACTCAATTAATTAATATAAACACGATTAAATTATTTACACTAATCATAATTAAATTTAATCTAAACTATCCTTAATCGCAATTAAGAATAAACTAAGATTAACTAACACTAATCACTATTAGTACTAAACTAATCACCCCCTAAACGCAATTAACGCCCTAATCCACGATTAGGAAATTAACTCATGGGTTTTCGACGGCGGCGTGCTCGCGGCGATGGCGACGCAACGGCGTCAACAACATGACGCTCGCAGCTCGAACGGGGGCTCGATGGTGGCGGCGGTGGCTCCTCAAGCTCACGGTCACCTAGGGTGGCTCGGCTTGATGGTGGCCTCGGGGTGACTCGGCCGTATGGTGGCTTTATGGCGGTGACGGTGGTGCGGCCAAGGTGGTGGTGGTGATGGCGACATGGTGGTGATGGTGCTGGCGGTGGTGGAGGTGGTGATGGACAGCAAAGTGAGGGAGGAAGAAAATAAAAGAAGAAGAAGATGGTGAAAAAATGAAGGAGCTGGGCTCTCTGCAGAGGAGGGAAAGAAAGTGGTGTGGGGGAGAGGAATAAAATAATGAAAAAACAAAAATGGATTCTAAGATAATATCTCTAAATTCATCATCACATTCTATCTACTTGCCCCTAAAGTCTTCTAAGCCTATCCTTACCCTTCCAAATATCTTCTAAATTCTAATTTCTTAAAAATAAACTTTTCGGGCAGCAAAATTCCAATTTGGCCTCTTCATCCGAATTTCTTTTCCCTTTTCTTCTTGTCCGATAATTCCTTTTTCCGAAAAGTTTCGGACTCGTCAAAAATTTGATGAATGATGAGACGACATCCAATAATTAAATCGCAAAACCCCGAAATTTTGATACCCAAAATTGAATTAAATTCCGTGGTTAAAATCGATCGAATGCGACTTTAGTACAACTGGGTAGTTTTTAGGGGTTCTCGTGCATTTGAGTCGTGGTCAATAATTTTCAACCCATATTTGTGCATCTTTGAATCATAGACGACCCTCGGTTGTCATGTAATCGCGAGAGTTCAATTACGTATCTTGAATATAATATCAATTGAAAATCAGTTTATTGTTGTTTAACGCGAATATCGTAATCATGCAGAACCACCCGCAATTCGACTACGTACTTCCATCGAATCGGCTTATACCCGTTCACTAATTGATTTATAATAGTGTAGTATTGACCATTGGCGATTATTATGGTCGAGCAGTTGATTTCTGATTAAATTCTCTAGTCCGTCGCCTTTATACCCATTTACAGCGTCACCTAATAAATTAGTCAACTCATGAGTGATCAGTTTAGAGTAAAATAACCATAAGTGCAGCAATGAAATAACCATTTCATATATTTGAAATAGGGGCCAAATTTCAAGATGTCACAATTTCTATTTTAATTAACCAAATACTTAATCGGAAATCTATTCTGAACTTGACATGGTCATTCAACAAAAATCTGCATTGTGCTCTACATATCTATGACAATCAACTAATGCAAAATTAACATATCGATGTCACTCTAGACTTGTAGTCTCTGTTTTATATCCCATTCTCTATCATTTAAACCTTGGTCACTGCTCACTGAACAAATATATGAAAATAATATCCTGGTCAACAAGGGGTTACGTATTATTTTGTTTGCTTCTTGGTTCTTTCTCTGGTAAAATACAAGACAATCATTTCCCAGCATCACTCTGATAAATGCAAGTACTGCCAGACCTGGCACCCTTGTTCGTTCCTGTTCGGCAGTGTTTTGGGTACGATCCTCCAGGGTGGCATCGACAGACTCTTGAAGGCCAAAACAGGGATACGTTTAGAAACCCCGAAGTTTATTTTTTGTGAAGTAGCTGAAAGAATCTTTTCCAATTTTTGTTGTTACTTTTTATTTATTTATTTAAGATTTCTGTTGAATTTAATACCGCACATCAACTCCAGCTTTCTTGGTGTCTAAAAATGAATTAAAAAATGAATTAAAAAATGAAACGAGAAATTAAAAAAGTTATTCGCCTCAAGATTGAAATCGAATTTTTGAACAAGAGCACATATATTAAAATCCAAGGAAATGAAACAAATTAATACGCAGCCCCTCTCACATTTAAAATATATCAATGAAACACCGACAAAGAAAATAAGATTATACAATAATTTTTCTTGGTATTCATCAACTCCATTCTTTTGGATGTTGTTACCACCCTGGCCATTCCTACCTAAGCTAATCTTAGCCCCACTCAAAGAGTATTGAAGAATTTATGACTTGGTGTAGTGATGCATTGAGTAGATCTAGTATAGCACCTTTGTATACTCAGAGATTCATTCACGTTGTTGAATGAGTTGACAACTAAAAAGGCATTTAGAGGAGAGAGATTACATTTTCCATTAAATCAGGATACTTCACATATTGTCTAGTCAAATGATATAGAATTTATTTGTTGACGGGATTTCTTTCTCTTACTGAATTTTAGGTCCATAAGTTGCCATTTATTGTGAGAATGTCTTTTTATGCACTGGTATTGGTCAAATTTAATCTCATTGATAAGTTTCTTTTTGAAGGGCCCTAATATTCTAAATAAATTCAGTTTAATCCTTGACAAATTATTTGAAACCCTTGCCCTTGGTTCCAAAGGCCTTGGGCAAAGCCATTAGGACCTCGTCGGTTGCTAGAGAGGCCGCAAGGGACCTCATTAGCTTTGGGCGAGAATCCTCATGGCCTCCCTCACCAACCACCAATGAGGCACCGATGGCCTTGCCTAAGGCCTTTGCAGCTGAGGGCAAGGGTTTTGCAGCCATCAAGGGTTGTCGGTGACCGTTGCCAGCCCTAATAAACAAAAACAAAAATAATAAAAAATAATAAAATATTTAAAATATTAAAATAATATTTTTCGGCGGCCATGTCAGTTTTTTCAATGGGGCAAATTGGAAGTGGCACTCAAGTGATCGATTTTTCAAATCTGTGGCACTCAAGTAAGCAAAAAAAAGTTTTTGCCACTCAAGTGAGCAAAAAAAAAAAAAAGAGGTTTTTAGCACTCAAGCAAGCGTTGTACAAAGATATTGGCATTTGTAATATTCTTACCCCCTAAATTCCAGGTCCATAAGTTGCCATTGTTATGAGAATTTCTTTTTATATGTGAGTACTAGTCAAATTTAATCTCATCGACAAGTTTCTTTTTAAAGGGCCCTAATCTTCTAGATAAATTTAATTTAATCCTTGACAAATTATATGATTTTTGTCCCTAGTGGAGTTTCTCGAAGAAGTCTTCCAAGCAAGTAGAGAAAGGAGGTTTTTTTTTTTTTTCTTCCGAGTCGTAGACACATCATGTTATCCTATATTATATATATATTATTGACACTTGATTTTTCGATGCATCAATAAAGGTAAGATGTTGTGATTAGGGTTTCCGATCATAATGGAACCATTTTCTCAAACGGAAAGTGTCATTTTCATTTCTTTTTCATTGGCCAATCATTTATGAGTGATTTCTTAATAATTTTTATTAAAAAGTCAAAAGTTAACTTTTGAGTTGACTTTTTGATTAATCCTTTGAACAAAAAGTCAATCTCGAGTTAAAATTTGGTTTTTTTGCACAAAAAGTTCCCAAATAATCTCAATGTCAATTTGGCCAAAAAAGATTTTGAAAAAATATAAGTTTTGACCATAAACCGACCTTTTAGTGATTAGTCACTAAAGGACAAAAACAATTGAAAAATGTAAAAAAAAAAAAAACGCTTTATTTTAGTTTCAATTTTACTTTGGTCACAAAAATTTCTCAAAAATTGATTAAGAATCTATTTTTCTGAATTTTTCAGATTTCGGTTCGCAATCGACCAAAAAAAAAATTACTTCATTTCTAGTCATATTTTAGCTTAGCTTTTTTTTTTTAAATAATAATTGATTTGAAGATCATTTTTAGTTCATTCATGTGACCATTATTTTTTATTTGGCATGTCGAGGGAAAAATTTCTATTTTTAGTCTTACTCAGGGGTTCCGATTAATTCTTCATGATTGACATGATTGTACACTTAATCAACTTGTTTTCTTAATATCAATCCAAATCAGGGGCTAATTTTGGCAAATTCAAATGGAACTTCTCAATTCAGCAGACTTGGCACATCCACAAGTTGCAAAATAGGGTTAATATGCTCCGATTGAAACGATTTAACTTAACCCATTCTAGACTAGGGTTTAATTTGATTAATTGAAATTCGATTTGAGCATTGAATTTCAATTTCATTTTGATGTCCAGCTCATGTCATAGTAGAAATGTACTTCACTTATGGTCAAGCAGATAATGAAAAGACTCTTTTATTAGTTGATGTGTGAAACCATAAAGGCATTACATAACTCAATTGCCTTTGTTTCAAATAAAAAAAAAATCAAATTTTATTGCAATTAATAGGTCTTCGGGCAATCCCTAGAGCATGACTCTGCACAAGCTGTCACCTTCTTGGTGTCTAAATGAGTTCAAATATGAAACAAGAGATTAAAAAAGCTATTCACATCAAAATCGAAATTAAATTTTTTAACAAGAGTGCATAATGGAAATCCAAGGAAATGAAACAAATTAGTATGCAACCTCTATCACATTTAAAATATATCAATGAAACACTTAGAAAGAAAACAGTATTATACAATAATTTTCTTGATTTTAAGAAGCTAAGTCATATGTCCGATCTCACTGCGAAAAATATTACCTGGATGGTAGTCAGGGCAAGTAGACACGAAACAACCGACATCGCAAACCGCAAATGCATTGAAGGTCAAGGACTCTCTAGAACGATTAAGGAGGCAAATTAAAATGCATAGAGGTTTTGTAGGGCTCCCACAAAACCCTAAACACTGCAACTTGCCCTCTAAAGTAATCAGGGCATCGGCACCATTGGATGACCACAATATTAGAGTCACCACGAGCATAATCGACCCCATTCTTTTGGATGTTACCACGCAAGCCATTCCCACCTAAGCTATTCGAGGCCCTCTCAAAGAGTATTGAAGGATTTTATGACTTTGTGTAGTGATGTATTGAGCAGATATATAGAAGAGAAAGATTATACTTTCCATTTAACGAGGATACACTTGACATATTATCTAGTCCAATGATATAAAATTATTAATTGATGAGATTTCTTTCTTTTACTAATGATTTTAGTTTCCTTTTTTGTCTCCGAAAACTAAATTAGCCCCTTTGTGTGTGTGTGTGTGTGTGTGTGTGTGTGTGTGTGTGTGTGTGTGGGGGGGGTTAACTAATAATTCAAAAATGGGTATTTATTGCAAGGAATGTATTATGTGGTCCTTTCTGTTAAATACTTGTTACTTCTGATTTCCGCCTTCCTGCCTCTCGGCAATTCTGTCGATTTAAAAGCATGCTGTAGCCTCCGGCACTAGCAACTTTAACAAATACAATTTCTTTTTCGGCACAACTCCCTAGAAAAAAATACTTTAAATCCAACTTGATTTTAATACATACCTTTCTGTCAAAAGAAACCAACTTTATCTCGAATTTCAAATTTAACCCCCTGATGAATTTGTCATCCTAAATCACTCTTGATGGGCCGACATGGCATTAACACATTAATAATAAATTCATGTCGCTGCCGCTTGTTGGTTCCAAATTGATACGGAAAATCATAGTGATCATAGTGCCATTCTTATGATTAGGGCTTGAGAACTTTAGTTCGTTTAATAGAGCTCGATGCTCACTCGCACGCTATTACACACATACTCGTGATGAATTCACCTTCCTAATATGTACTCTTACACACATACCTGCACTCGATCGCTTGAATGAAGCGGTTTCAATTTAGGAATCTATTCCGCCTTCTCATTCGAGTCAGTTCAATTAGTTAGAATTGAGCGGCTCATCATGCTTGATTTGCTTCATAACATTATTATTCAAGATCGATCAATCAATCGGTGCTCTTTTAAGGACTCAGTCCATTCTTTCTATTGCCCCCTTGAATGATATTAGGCACTTCTCGAAAAATAGCAAGTACTTATCAATAAAAAAACAAAAGAAAATCATATTACCGTCGAAATGGCTTCACAATTTTAGAATTCAACTGAGTCATGGTCTCTTGATAGTTGAAATAAATTTTCAATTTTGGCGGTGGGATATTGAAAAAACGGCCAAACTAAACAATCTTCTCCCACCGTCATACCAGAGGTGCATTCCACAATGCGAAGCCCTCAATGCAAACGTAACAACATGCGAAGGCCAAGAATTCTCCACCACATAAAAATTTCATCGATTCAGCATCATCTTTGTTGCCAACTTATCAACCTTGCAAAGAGGCTCCCGAAAGTCTATAATATTTCTGTTGTACTTATACTTACGCGAGCCCAAAAAAAATTGTATGTTTATGTTTTGTGCGCTTACAAAGTCATCACAAGCATTACTGTTCAAAAAGAGGGCCGCTGCCGGCAATGACCGGGTTGGAACATAGAGTGGGAAGGGCAGATTTGGAATAATGCCAATGCTTATTGCTTTAATTAATTTAATCTGACGTTGCTTCTTCTTTTTCGCCTCGGAGATTATAATAATATTAGGGGTTAAGTTAATTTAGCTTCAACAGTCGCTTTCCACTATCTGTCTATTTTTTAAAGCAATTGAAATTTTATTAATTTGCCCGTTTTGTTTTGCTTCAATATCTACAGTTTCTTTCTATGCGTCCGACGATATCAGAATGAAAGTCCCATTTTTTATATTTCACATCGGGAGCCTCTCATTCCCTCTCTCTCGAACAATATAGCAAGTGTACCTAAAATAAAAAGTTTATGTATAGTTGGACCAAAACGTAAGAATTTTGCCTTAGGTGTATGAGAAAATGTATATTTACGAAATTGAGTTGGTATTATAATACGGTAATAGCAATCGTTCGAAAGTTATCAGTGTATCGCATGATTTTGTTGAGACAACACAAATAGAGAAGGAAAACTCTGTTGGTTTGTGTCACGCCTCGCCATCGCAGTTTGATCATGGGCATATGGTTACTTGAAATGGATTAGCTTAAACCCGTTAAATGGGTGGGTCGAAAATGATTCGACCCGCATTAACTCATTTCCATACAATATAAATCTCACAACCCATATTTGACCCATAATATTAAAGCACTTTCATATTTAAACCAATTTAAGGAAAACTTGTTTCTTATGATTTTTTTTTTTAAAAACTATATTACTAAAACTTTTTCATACAGTACAAAGTTAAGACAAACTTTGAAGATATTTTTTTATTTTCCTTTTTTTTTATTTTCTTTTCTTCTAAGTTTGGCGATGGCTGACCCTCAAACGACTGTCGCCGGTCCCAAGAGATAGCTAATCAACCCTTGTCGATAGATCTGGCCAAGGGTGGGGCCCTCACCCAATGACCGGGTCACAGGGCTTCGCCAATGGGTAATGAGGGTCAATTGGCCATTGCTGAGCTTAGGAAAAAAAAAGGAAATGAAAAAAAAAATGATGTGAAAATGTGGAAAACTAAAATAAAAATTGGCCTGACATACCTTTAGTCTAAGGCCCCGAACTCCATTTAATATGTGTTGGAAATATGTTTGTTTGTTCCTCTATTTTTCATAAGGGTTGGAAATGGATTAGTTTTCAACCTAGTTAAAACTCATTAAATTGTTAGGCAACCACTCACTTAAGCCTATTGTTATAACTTAAGGCAATCTATTTATATGACCCATTTTATCGAATATGATTTAAATAATGGGTTCTATACCCATTTTGCCATCTCTACTTTTGTCATGCTCTCTCAAAGCTTGAGTGCAATTATAAGAGATCAAATGAATCAAATAACAAATACTATGCACTGGATTAAACATTGTTAGATTTTGCAAGTTAAGGCACCACTATTGCAAGCACGCCACGGATATAACAAAAATCCTCTTTGTAAAATCATAATTACGTAATGGCACTTAAGCAGAAAATTACTTGAAATATCCTCAATCCATTGTACAGTAGCCAATTTAGTCCTAAAATTTTTAATTTTACTAATTTAATCCTAAATCTTTCAATCGTGCAAATTCAATATCTTACATTTTAATGATTTGCAATTTAGTCCTAAAACATTTCAACAACTTGCTATTTTAATCATAAACTTTTTAATAATGTCAATTTAGTCATAAATATTTTGATGGCTTCTCAATTTAGTCATTTGGGCTAATTTTGGCCAAATATTACTGACATGGGTATTGGGTGGCTATTAGCCATTTTACGTGGCGTAGCCGGCATTGAATTGGACAACTTTTGCATTTTTTTTTTAAGTTCCTTTTTTCCCTTTTCTTTCACTTTGCTTTGTGCCCATTGATGAGGGTTGAACCCTTCCCTGATCTGGCGAGGGTGGCTCTCACCTGATCTAGCAAGGTTGGACGGTCAAGCCCTTGCGAGAGATCTAGTGACAGCCACGGTGCCCTTGTCGGCCCTTGCCTGTGATTGTTTGTCAACCATGGCCAAATAACGGCCACAAGCCAAAGGGAAATTGGGCCATTCTTTTTGCCGCCTCCTTGAATGATAATAGGCACTTCTCGAAAATAGCAAGTGCATAAAAAACAAGGGAAAAACATATAACTGGCCAAATGGCTTCATAATTTTAGAGTTCAGCTAAGTTATTTTCCTATCTCTCGACAGTTAAAATAAATTTTCAATTTTGGCGGTGGGACATTGGAAAAACGGCCGAATCATACGATCTTCTTCCACACTTTTCCTAATCGTCATGCTAGAGGTGCATTCCACAATGGGAAAGCCCTCAATGCAAACGTAACAACATGCAAAGGCCAAGAATTCTTCACCACATAAAGATTTCCTTGATCCGTTGCCGTCTCTATTGCCAGCTTATCAACCTTACAATGAGGCTCGTGAAAGTCTAATATTTTTATTGTACTTATACTTACGCGCACCAAAAAAGAAACTAGTTTATTATTTTTCACGCGTTTACAAAGTTATTACAAGCATTTACGTAATCGACGCTATGGCCAAAGCAAAAGCTCAGTGAACTGTTCAAAAAGAGGGCGGCTGCCAGCAACGACCGGGTTGTGACATAGGATGTGCAGGGCAGATTAGGAATAATGCCAATGCTTATTGCTTAATTAATTTATCTGATATTGCTTCTCTTTTCTTTTTTTTTTCCCGTGGAGATTATAATAATATTTAGGGGTTTAAGTTAATTGAGCTTCAACAGTCGCTATCCCCTATTTGTCTATTATTCAAAGCAATTGAAATTTTTATTAATTTGCCCGTTTTGTTTTGCTTTAATATCTAAAATTTATTTCCATGCGCCTGTTAAAATCACAATAAAGGTCCCATTTTTATATTTCACATCGGGAGCCCCTCATTCTCTATATCGAACATTATAGCAAGTGTACACTAAAAAACAAAAAAAAATGTTTATGAATGGTTGGACCAAGACGTTTGATTTTTGCCTTAGGTGTATGAGGAAATGTATATTTACGAAATCAAGTCGGTATTACAAGATGGTAATGTGATCGCGCGAAAGTTATTGGGGATCGCACGATTTTGTCAGGATACAAATAGAAAAGCGAACCGTCTTGGTTTGTGTCACGCCTCACCGTCACGATTCAATCGTGGGGGTGATTACTTTGGATGGCTTTGCCGTTCTCACTCAAAGCTCGAGTGCAGTTGTAAGAAATCAGACGAATTGAATAATAGATATTATGCGATAGATTAATGTCATCGGATTTTGTGAGATGAAGGCACCGCGGTTGCAAGCATGCCGCAAAAATAACAAAGACCTCCCTTTTAAAATCGTAATTTAATCATTTCGGTCAATGTTAACTGAAAATCACTGACTATAGCGTTAACCAACAACCAGCCATCCTATGTGGCATGAACGGCACTAACATGAACAGAGTTTGTATTAGAAAAACAGAAAAACCTCGTTTTTTTTTTTTTCCTTTCATTTTTTTCATTTTCTTTCACTTTGGCCTATGGCCATGGTTGTTGACCGGTCATAGATGAGGGTCGAATCCTCCCCTAGGCCACAAGGGTGGCTTTCCCTAGATTTAGCGAGAGCAACCCTCAACCAAGCCACCTCGTCCTTGCCCAGGTCACAAGGGTCGAGCCCTTACTAGATTCAGAGAGGGTTGCAACTAGACCCGTTAAATGGGTTGGTCGGATCGAGTTTGGGTTAGGTCATAAATGGTTCGACTCAAATCAATCCATTTATTGCAATGTAAAATTTTTGACCCATACCCGATCTATTTAACTAAACTTAAGAAAGCTTATTTCTTTTATATATATATACTTAAATGGTATTGATAAAATAGTTTTATGCAATACAAATTTAATGGACAATTTTTATAATTTTTAAAATAATTATTTTAAAAAAATCGAATTTTAATTATTTTTCTAAATTAATTTTTAAATTATTTGTATTTTTATTTTTATTTTTAAGAATATAATTTCTAATTTTCTTTTTCTTTCTCTCTCTCTTTTTTTTTTTTTTTTTTTGTTCTTCTTCATTGGCCGGCCATCGGCCATGACAACGATCGGCCATGGGCAAGCCTTTGGCTCGAGGCTTACCAAATCGGTGAGGCTCGAGCTCACCCCTCACCGAATCTGGCTAGGCTCAAGCTTCGCCAGATCGGCAAAGCTCGAGCCTAACTAGATTCGGCGAACTCGAGCCCGTCCAACGTCGGTGAGCTCAAGGCTCACCTGGCCAGTCGCCATCAATCGTCGTGCCAGCCACCAGAAGGAGGAAGAAGAAAGAAAAAGAAAAGGAAAGAAAAAAGAAAAGAAAATTGAAATAAAAAATATTTTTGTAAAGTTAAAGAGGGAAGAGAGAGATTGTAAGGTTTTGGTTGAAAATGAGTTCTAAATCCAACCCATTTAAGAACCACTTAAGACCCACATATCTTAAGTATTTAATTGTTAAACCAATTTAACTAGTTTCTTCAAAAAATAATTGATCAATATATGACCCATTTATGATTTAAATGGGTCATGTATGGGTTTAAGACCCATTTTGCCACCTCTAGTTGCAACGTCCTTGCCTACCCTTGCTTGTGGCATTTGGTCCACCATGGCCGAATACCGGCCGTAGGCCAAAGGGAAAGAAAAGGAATAATAAGAGAAAAAAATGTAGAATTTGTCCACATCAATGCCAGCCACACCACGTAGGATGGTTGTCCACATCAGCAATTTCTTACTAAAATTGATCAAATGACTAAATTGACAAATCATCAAAACATTTAGGGTTAATATCCTGAAAAATCCTAAACTGCTACACTTTTGACAAATTTATCCTAAACTATTTATTTGACCATGAAAAACCCCAGATTGGTACACTTGTGATAAATCTACCCCGACTGACCATAAAAAAAAAAAAACCCTAAACTAGTACATTTATGACAAATTTACTCAAAAACTACCGCAAAAACCTCAAACAGGTATATTCATAACAAATATACCCTTGGTTAAATTGGATTAATACTACAAAAAAAATCATAAAAATTGTAAACTATGACAAACGGAGAGTAAAATTCTAAATTGATATACCAGTTAAGCATCACGTATCATTTAACTTAATAATTTGACAATAAAATTTAACAGGAATTAATATAAGGTAAATTTGTCACAAGTGTACCAGTTTGGGGTAAATTTATCAAATGTGTATCAGTTTGGGGTTTTTGGTGGTCAAAAAATTAGTTTTGGGTAAATTTGTTACAGATGTACCAGTTTGGTATTTTTCAGACTATTAATTCACATGTTTATGACTAAATTAGTAAGCTGCCAAAAAATTCAAAACTAAATTGACATAACTAAAAGGTTCATGATCGAATTAGTCGACGTACAATAAGTTTAGGAATTTTCGAACATTTATCCCGAACTTTGGAAGGCTAACGTTTCTCAGTTTCTGATATCTCTCCATCTCTCTATCTTTCTGTCGTGACACAGGGATGTTTGGGGGGGCGCGCCTTCTCTCTCTCTTTCCTCTGTCTGGGCCGATTCCATTCAATTCACCCTCGTTCCCAATTGCCGTGTTCATTGCTTTGGCCCAGACAAAGCCCCGTCCGCATTCTCCGATCCCTACCTCCTTTCTTTTCCTTTTCCTTTTCCTTTTCCTTTTCTCTTTATTGATTTTAGCGATGTACATTAGATTTCACCAAACTTCCGTTTCCAAATTCCCTTATGTATTTCAAACCAAAAATCACCCTTCGTCTCGCCTTTTCTCCATTTCCTTCCACTTTACCCCCACCCAACAACAAATGAAAAGGGGAAAAGAAATCTATTCACAAATTAGCTCTGTACTATATAATAAGACGACGGAAAATATGTATAATTGACGCATTCCTTTTGATTTCGCATTGCTTCCGCTGCCTCGCGTGAAGTAGAAGTATTATCTTCTTATAATCTACAAGCATGGACGTAAAGGTCCGACTACTCGAAAGCTTGTGGAGCACCGTGCAATACATGTAAAAATTCCACTCATTCGGCATCCTAGGCTTGAGCAGGCCACCCGTCCTGTTGATCACCCTCTACTTATGATTTACGAAATTTGGTCAATGAGTGATTTCAAGACATTCGTCAAATATTCAAATAACTGATATTGTACATTGTACATTTGTTAATCAGGAAAAAAAAAATCAGTCGACTGGATAATCAAATATAAGAAAATACTTTGATAAGTAAAAACTAGCATTTTCTGCAAAAATCGGTAATCATCAAAATTTGAAAATCTAGGACTCTATTCCGCAACCACCTTTTGACCGCTTTGCTTCGGTATTGCTGGTGTTCCGACGCACCATGATTTGTGCGCATCGCTGCTCGATGTCTGCAAGCTTTCTCCTTCTCACTGCCCCGCGTGGTTCTCCGAACTATCCATATTGCTTGGCGCCAACTAAGTAGCATTTTACTGACACACAACACGCGACACGACACACCGATATGTTATTTTTCAAATAAAAAATTCAACACGTTAAGATGTATTATATATTAAATGTATATTTTTATATATACATAATGAATTATCATTTTTATGATTGTTTCAATTAAATTAATTTGATTTAAATTCACAAATAAATAAATAATAATAAAATCTTAGAATGAATTTACACTAAAAGCATTAATCCACAATTTATTAATATCATTAATTGTTTCAATTTGACAAATACAACTCCATTCAAATAATCTATAAAACTTGGAGAAAAAACGAGCAATTCACATTATGAACTCATGTGTCAGATATGTCGGAAGAGAAGAAAAAAAAAATTGGGGAGTGAATTGTGTATCTCAGAAAGTGAAATTTAAAAGAGAAGAGAAAACTAGATTTTTCTTTTTTTTCACATTTATTATTATTATTATTATTATTATTATTATTATTATTATTATTATTATTATTATTATTATTATTATTATTATTATTATTTTCACGTATATACATTTTGATCCATCATTTATTAAAAAAATTTTAAATTGACATCGCGTATTAGAATCACATGTCGGAAACTTGCGTGTCGAAATTCCAACTCAAATGTCAGAGAGTATCAAAAAAGTTGATCAGGTATTGGATTTTTCAACACATATTGACCAAGTGTCGAGCATGTATCAAAGTATCTGACACGACACAAAGACTCTCGAAGAGTGTCGATACTTCTTAAATCTAAAACCATTTCAAAATTAATTTGATCGTAACATCTAATGGATGGAAGTTCTAATACTATTACAGATACTAATTTGAGTATTAACTCTATAACCATTATAAAGCATTATTCTAGACATTAATTTGTAACCATTACAAATATTTACTATGGGCATTAACTTTGCAATTGTTATAAATATTTAATTTTAAACCATTTCAAAGCATTAATTGGTCGTTTGACTCTGAAACCGTTTCAGATCATTGATGTGGCCATTAAGTCTGAAACTATTTCAGAACATTAATGTGACCGTTAAGTTTGAAACCATTTCAAATCTTTAATTTAGCCATTAAGTCTGGAACTATTTCAGATCATTAATTTAGCTATTAATTTTGAACTCACTTCAAATTATTAATTCGGTCTTTGAATCTGAACGCGCTTTAGATCTTTGATTCGGCCGTAAAGTCTGTAACCAGCTTCAGACTTTATGAAGTGTGAAGCCTCTTTTTCAGATTTTTAGCTCGACTTAAACTAATTGGCTCAACTGCAAACACACTTGGAATATCCTCTCTCTCATTCTAACATCATTCTAATTGATTATGGTGTGTGATATCCCTTGGTTCATCACTGATCTGGCAATAGGACTTGTACTAACTCATTAGCACAACCAAGAGAACTGATTGTCCAGATCAATCTCTTGTTCCTACAAACCATGAGTAACATCTAGCAAAATATTATGGCTACTCAGATAGTGTGAAATATTTTAAGAACATAATGAACCTGTCAGCTTTGGCAACCATGTAATTCAATCATTATGTCTTACCATGTCCCGATTGAATAAAGGCTATGGAATTATTAGTCAAGCCACCAATTCGATCATATACCCAAATCTAATTGACATGTATTTCTTCAAGACATGAACCATTTATTCTCGGTTATAACCCTAACCAAGGATTACAATATAGTGTCACGATTATATTGTATATGACATCAATCTTGTAGATCTGTATATAACAAGATGACAAATCCCATATTGCACACATATGCGCCTCCGTATGTGAACAAAATACGACCATCAAGTACAGAGATTGTTTAACGAAAAGTATGTGCACATATAAATCACAACCATCCAACATACAAGTCAACATCGTGCCTCAAGTCTAAAGATCTTGCACCAAACCAAAGTGTGAACGATCAAACATTAACCCCTCTAAAAGCTTCCATGTTGCTAATTGTTCTATGTATATCATGTTTAGTGAACTTGTCTAAGACAAGTATATGTGTTCTCGCTCGGATATCATAATATCCAATGACTTATGACTCATCATCCCCTCAAGTATCCAATATTGAATGGTGAAGCTTGAGAACACAACAGTCTCAACAGGATCATCAATATTCTCTTAATAATCCATCGACCAAGAATTGTTTAAAGATTTAGCATAATCGTAAACCGGTCACACATATCCTTAACACCTTAAGAATAGATTCAGTTATAATTGATCTTATAGACTCATTCATATAAATAGGACGATGAATGAATGATTATTTGCTATTAAATAATCCCTAACATGTAACTATTACACGGTTGCTTTAGGGCATATAGCTAATAGATATGTCATGACTTGGAGTCTTGGACTCTGTTGATACTTTTGTGCCTGCAAATGGTTCATCAATAGAAGGGTGGTTTCATTGTCATGTGTATGATCATATTTTTTTGGGAATCCGAAATTCCCTTACTCCTATTTTATCATTTTGGATTAATTCAAATGGTTATGTATTTCAAATGAGTTGTCACATGTTTAGATATTGAGAGCTAGAACTTATTCTTTCTTTAGAGTTTCTAACAATAAGCTGTTGTTGTGTGAAATTCTTCTTCATAATGTCAAGTGTGTCATAAGTTTTTATTATGCCTTACAATTAGTAGAGTTATTTTTGTCTTACTAGGTATTTGATTAGTGTGATGAGTCCGGAATTGAACTCCAAATGTCCAATTTTTTGCTCTATCTATGTTTTATAGGATTGGGCTAGTTAGGGTTCTACGTCGATTGTTGTTTTGCTCGTGGAAAATTGAAGTGTTGCAGGTTGAATAAGAAGCAATGGTGAGTTCATTCAATTGTTCACCCTTTACGTTTCAATATTGTTTTTAGTCTCCACTGTTTGACTTTGTGTGTGTTTTTTCACAATTGAAAGTGATAGCGACGATGATTCATTAGACTTGCATGATAATGAAATAAATATATCTAATGATGAAGAGATAGAGACAAGGGAGATGAGGAAAGAATTTAGGGAGGCAACAATAGAGGAGGTAGATGATGGTGGAGGCTTACCTGAAGGTCCCATCGATATAAGAATGAAGGAGAGGTTGGTGTTGTTCCACACAATGGTGGAGATGATGATGAAGATGGAATAATGGATGATGAGCCTCTAAGTGGTCCTGATATTGATAATTTTGAAGAAATTAGTGGTACAACTAAATGAATGGTTAATAAGTATGATCCTATGTGTGACAATAATGCAAATATATTTAGTCTAGCCATGAGATTTGATTCTTATGAACAACTCAAGATTGCTATGCAAAAATATGCAGTAACTAATGGATTTGACATTTTGTGGCAAATGAGTAAAAGGAAAAGAATGGAAGCAAAGTGTGTGAGTGGTTGTGGTTGGAGGTTGTATGGAAATAGGGTTCAAGATGAGAAAACTTTTGTAACAAAGAGAGTTGGAAATCCACATAGCTGCAATATAAGCCTTACAAATAGGCAAGACACTTCTACATGGCTTGTTCATGAGTACATGACTAAGATTAGAGTTAGACTCACTTATTCAACTACTAAAATGCAAACAGATGCAAGAGAAAAGTTTTCCTTGATCCTAAAAAAAAAAAAAAAAAAAAAAAAAAAGAAGCTATAAAGCCATATGGATAGCCCTAATTTGTATAAGGGGCTTATAAGGAAGCAATATGATATGCTAAGATTTTATTGGGAGGAGCTCAAGAGAGTTAACAAGAATGGAACATTCGTGATGGAGCTCAACCCAGCAACCAAAGTATTTGAAAGGTTTTATGTGGGATTTGATTAGTTGAAAAGGGAGTTTTTAGCAGTATGTGTGTCCTAAGCTTGAATAGGTGCTTTCTTAAGACTAGATTGAAAGGTGTGTTGTCATGTGCTATTGGACGAGATGGAAACAATTAAATATTTCCAATAACTTGGGCAGTTGTGGAAGTTGAGTCTAAGGCATTGTGGACTTGATTTCTCACTTGGTTATTTATTGACTTGAGTGTGGGCACGGGCAAATGTTGGACTTTTATCAATGATTAGCAAAAGGTAATATCTCACATTTTTTTCTTTATTGCTATTACACTACACTAGTACAATCATTGTTGTAACGTATTTGTTTTTCATTGGTTGATTTTGGTTGCAAGGATTAATGAATGCAGTTTGATGGCTATCTCCACATGTAGAACATCGAAACTGTGCAAGACATATATATATATATATATATATATATATATATATATATATATATATATATATGCTAATTGGAAAATAACTACATAAAGGGGATGCTTTGAAGAATCTCTTCTAGAGGGCTATGAGGTGTACTTTTGAAGCTGATTTTGACTTGACGATGACAAATTTGTAGATGGAATGCTCTAGAGGTTATGAAAACCTCATGAGACAAGGCCCTAAGCACTTCTACAAGGCTTTCATTGAGATAGGTTGAAAATAATTTATGTGAGACCTTTGATGAATACATTTGCATACCAAGAGCAAAAGCCATTCTTGAGATGCTTGAAGAAACACGAGCTATGTCGATGGAGAGGATGACAGAGAGAAGCTAGTTAATGGTTGATCGAACAGATCCAATTTGCCCAAGAATTAGAATGAAGTTGGAGAAAACTAAACTGTAGTTTAGGTATTGTTTTATTAAAGCATCTCTGGAGAATAAATTTGAGGTTGAAAGGGATGGCCATAGATTTGTGGTTGACTTGGCTAGAAAGACCTATGTAGCGAATGGGATATCTCTGGAATACCATGTAGGCATGCCATATATTGCATTGCTTATATGAAGTTAGACATCAATGATTATGTTGATAATTGCTTTTAAAAATATGCTTATGAGAAATGTTATTAATTTCCCTTCTTGGTCATCAATGGCGAAAAAATGTGGCCCAAAGTTAGTGGTGAGCTAATTAAATCCTCACCTTACAGAAGACAAGGGGTGGAGAGAAGAAAAGTAGAATCATTTGCAAGTATAAAAGTATCAACAAAGTCCAAGACTCCAAGTCAGGACATATCCACCAATGGCCATGACCAAATTCATTCCAGGCCAAAAGATTCTAGAGACTTAGTAATGTCACAAGTTCGTTAAGCCCAAAAAAAGTCAACTGACTTCAATTTCTAGACAAACCATCAAGCACATGGTGACTGTAATTTAATATGTCCAATAAAAAAGGAAGAAGAAGAACAAGAAGACATTTAATTCAATGCCTTCAATGCTCTATCCACTTCGACCCTTAAGCAAGCACAGATTCTTCAAGTCCAAAAAAATTTCCAATGGAAATGACATCTTTGAGTGATCAAATGCGAGTGCGTGAGAGTTAGCGTCTTCATGTGGGAGAATGAGTGAGCACGAGATGATCTTTAGTTAAATGCCTTCAACGCTCTATTTGCTTCAACCCTTAAGTAAGCATAGATCCTTCGAACCTAAAATTTCCAATGGAAATGACATCTTTGAAGAATCGAGTGTGAGTATGTGCAAGAGTGAGCATCTCTATGTGAGAGAATGAGCAAGCAAGCAAGCGTGTGAGATCTTCCAACAGATTGAAGACTCTCACGCACGAATTCACTAAAGAAAGGAAACCCTAGATAGAACTCTCCCCAATCTCATAAATTATGCGTTAGAGATGAAGAAGAGAAAGTCTAGATGTAGTTTTGCCTTTATATCCACACCAGCATGCTGTGTTGAATATTATTGCTGATGTGGAAATGCCACGTTAGATGACTAATGGTGACTGTGGAAGGAGGGTTGACAAGGGCTAGATTTAGAACACAAGTGAAAGTTGATGCTTATTTTTAGACACAATAAAGTTCATGCCACATTGGGGCAATACCTAAAGTTCGTGTTTTTTTATGGAATTGGCTCCTATATGTAATAACCAATTGAGTATTTCGTCGAACAAATATATGTATATATATATATACATATATATACATATATGTATGTATTTCCAATAAGGACGGTAGCGAAATTCAGCCCTCTTTAATTCTTAAATTTTTTAGTGAAATGGTAAAATTACTATTAATCAAAGTTGTTTTGTTGCAGGAGTCTCACATTGAGCCAAACTGTGACAAGTTTAGGTAGTTAATCAATTTGTGGTCTTTCAACATATTAATGTTGACATCTCTACACAGGGATAGTAATGAGAATGCTGAACCTAGGTGCACAATGCAAACCATTATAAATGAAGTGGGGGATCTTGGCTTTGTGCTCATTATCAAATCTAATGATCAGCCACAAAATATTTATGGTGACTGATTTGCTCATAAAAAATGAGAGTGCTTCTAGTTGCAGATTGTATTTTGTTTGCATTTTGGCATTTGCTTTGTTCGACAATTATTTGGGATTTGCTTGGCTTGAAAGCCTTTTATGTACATCTCAAGTATTATTTTGAAATTCGACAAAAAAAAAAGTATTATTTTGAAAAAAAATGAATGAAATCTTTCTTTCTACCAAAAAAAAAAAAAAACTTAATTGAAAATAAGTTCTTGGAGCGGATTGCATAATCAGAAAAAGTTAAGGTACTTGCAAACTAGGATATCATTGCCTTTCCAATAAGTTTTATAAATCCTCAATTTTCAATGTCTTAGTATTCATGTTGCGTGGATGAAAGTCCTTAATTTTAACTAGGATTCTAGATTGGTCATGGTGATTATAAACTTAATTGCGCCAAAGCAAATTTGGAAAGGGCAAGCTTTCCATACAGTGATAATGGAGTTGTTTTGGACATTTACGGGGAAACCCCAAAACACCGTCATTTGTCAAACGTGTTGATGTTGATGTGATCTTTTTAAATGGATTATCGATCTTTGATATTAATTACTTGGATTTCAAAATTGGGAGAAAAATCCCTACTAATTTTTATAGCCTTATGAATGAATTGTGGACTATCAGATAAGATGATTGTATCATTCATTAATTGTCGTGGACTTGTAGAAAGAATCAGTCCACCTGAATGTAAACATGTCTAGAAAAAAGATCAATGAAGCATTGGTTCAGAAGACTCTAATTTACATAGTTCACATTAAATATCAGAAAAAAAATTTCAATGAACATTGCTGACGCAGCAATTTGGTCATCTCCAACCATCCTACGTGGGTATGTTGTTGACGATTTTTGGCAAATAATAGCTAGAATGATTTCATTGGAACTTTGTGTAAACATATTGGTATCCATACAATAATTTTAGATTTGATTTGAATGCAAACTTAGACTCCAACATTGATTAGATTCATTAAATACATTTACATGAAAACTTCCCGTCATCTCATTTTTCATTTTTCCGAAATTACCCTTGTATAAAAGGTTAAAATCATCTATTAGGTTCTTGTTGACACCTGAATCTTAGTTGATATATCAAATCGGCATTTAGATAATGAAAATTCAATACCAAAAAAATAAACAGAAGAAGAGAAAAGGAAAGAAAATGCGTGGTCAGTCAATTCATATGACCTAATTCACACAACTCTGGCCCATCTATAGAATATGCCCATTTCAGCTTTAGTAGACTTTGTACACGAAGCCCAAAAGAAGAGAAGAAACTGCTCATTTCTCAAGTCTTTTATCTCCAAGAACGGGACCTCTATGTGCATCCGAGCTTAAGCTCAGCCTTCACGGGACGCCATTGCAGTCGTTCATCCGATCTCTCACCGTGATGATGAGACCCCCCTTTGTATTTCGCCTGAACTGAAGGAGCTTCTCTCTCTCTCTCTCTCTCTCTCTGAGTTCTTCAGCACCTCTGGCGACCCGCTTCACGGTGATACTTTGCCCTTGCGCCCCCGACCCGGCAACGCTCATACACGCGGCGATGCCCCTTGGAACGGTCAAATCTGTCCCAAATGACCTCGACCTCGCTCTGCTCTGTTCTGCCCTGTCTTCCAACAACAAACCAAGACGTGAGACAAGAGCCATCGAGAGCTGAAGCAGCGAGACCGTTGGTCCCAGTGTGATCAATGTAGGACACGTCCGGCTCGTATTCAAGTTAAGACGACACAGTCTTCGTGGCTAAAAGTCTCACTAGAGTTCACCGCTTCCAAGACCCTGTTGGAATGAGCGGCGCAGACGACCGTTCTGTTCACTTCTACCAGTGAGGCGTTGTCTTGCGTTTCCTCATACTTTGTCGCCTTTGGTGTCAGCCAATATGGCAAGTCCAACATCTTTACTCCCTTCTATTTTCTGTAGTCATGTATGTGTACATCTCTCTAGCTTCGTTTTTGAGTCTCTTGTTCCCCTTTCGTGGATTCGCAGAGGCATGGTCTTTGAAAACACTCGGTCTGTACATTGAGGGCGCGCGCTTGGCTTGGGTTCAAGCCGAAACAATGCTCAACTTTAAGGCCAAAATCCTCATCGGAATTGGTCATGGATGGCTTGATCCGTGGAATGACGGCGGAGGTCTGGAGATGAACGTACCTGAAGAATATGAACTTAGGTTTTGATGATTGAAATTTTGATTTCTTAAACCTGCGTACTAACAATTCTATTTCTGTTCTAAAACTATTTTTATGTTCTAAACTTGTTTTTAGAACAAAAATTTGTTTGATATAATTATTTCATTTTTTTTTTTTTATTTTTGAAATAGAGTTTGAAATAAAAATCAGAATAAAAATTTTTCACTTCTTTATTTTTAAATAGAAATGAGAAATAAAAAAAAATTATTATTCATCATTGCTACTAGCCAGCCGCCCATTCGCTGCAACTGTTGCCCGCTGCCCACCATATGTCAACCACTTTCTATTGTTGCCAATCGCCCACCACCCCTGGTCACCCGCTTCCATTCATCGTCTGCCAGTTGCTAATCGTCGGTCGTCACCATCGCCACTATTCGTTATTGTTCAAAAGAAATAAATTTTGTGTCGCTAGAAATCAATTTCTAGTTAGAATAGTTATTATTCGCACCTTTAGTCTCTTTCTAGGAAGGTGATGAATAATAATAACAACAATATCAACAACATCAGTAATAGTATAATAAATAGAAAGAGAGTAATATAAAAAAGATAGAGACAATACAATGGGCTTAGTTTAGTTTAAATGGGTTTGGGCTGAATTTGATACGGATGAGTTGGGATGTAATTCGATTTTGATGAATGGGTTCAGTGAGCTTTCAAGGTGGGCTTGCTTCAGATGAAGCCCAATTTGGCCTCTTTGGACCGAGCCCAAATGCTCAGTCTGTGTCCCCATTTTCGGAATTTGGAAAAATAGACCTTGATTAGGTTTTTAGATTTTATATCAGAGTTGGTTTAATTTCATTTAGTTAATATACATATAGTTTAGGGAGTGAGGAGTACCTTCGATTTTCTCTAGTTTTGATATAAGAAAATTAGTTTCTTTATAAAATTGAGTTTAATATGAACTAAACTCATGTGGGTTTCTATAATGGGGTTTAATAAAAAAGCCATGTATATTATTTGCTCGACAAGTATCGGGTTATCTTTCTCATATTTTACTCTAAACATTTTAATATTTGGATGTTTAATTCTTGAAATTTTATTACATTGATTGTACTTTTATTTATGGATTGGTTAGGATAAGCCTTAGGATTGTAATAAATCCTTAAAAAACATCACATGAATTCTTAGTGACATCAAATGACCTTTGGGACTCATAATTGATAACAAAGACCGTTTGATGAATGAACTAGATGACCAATTTGGATTTTCTGATTAGGTCTACTTTCTTCACTACTTAGGCCTTATATTGTTGGAATTGATTTTTAACATCTAGGTAAATCTTCATTTGGAACATAAGGCGAGTGCAGGGTATATTACCAGGATAAAGTACTACCTTACCATTCTAAGATATCTAATAATAAATAGAAATTTGAAGAGGAAAAGAGAAAATTAGCTTTGCATGGTTTAGGCATACAATGTTATCACATTGTGATATGTCATGTTGATGAGTCAATTTGTGATAAATGTCATGTTGATAAGTCACGTGATGATAAATGTCTTAAGATGAGTCATGTTGTTGTAATAAATGTTTTGGGATGAGTCATGTTGTATGTATGGTAAGTCATGTGTTATAGGTGTGAACCGCATGTTATTGGGCATTAATATACATGCATCACCAACAATGGCTACATTTGGTACTAACTTTAGGAAGGGACTTTGGGCGTCTAAAAATCTTTGGGCCAATGTTTGGGAGTTTGGTAAAAAATTTTAAACCCACCTTGAGACGAAGCTTGCCTTTGAAAAGCTGAAAGCCCAAGGCAAGTCCTAAGCTACCTTGGGCTTTCAGCCTTCTCAAAAGGCAGGGAAAGTAAAAAAAATTCTTTCGATTTTATCCTCATTGATTTTTTGATTTTCCAACTTTGCCCTTGTTTGCGACTATTCATCTTCTTCTCCCTAGGGTTGGCCGACGTGTTTGCCATGACTACGAGGGTCCAACCATAGGCTAAAGAGAGGTCGGCAACATTACTGGCGACCATCATCGGTGGTTGTGCAATTGTTGTTGGGGGGTTGCGCGACCAAGGCGAGTGCCCGTTAAAAAATAGCAAATAGCCCTTTGCAGTCGCGCGACACCAGCGAGGGGCTACCTAGTGTTACGCGACCCAGTTGGCCCTCATCAGGGTCAAGCGACCTTTGCGAGGGTCACGCTAGCGAGGGCTTGGGTTTGCTCGACCCCGAGTTTGCTCGACCCACCTAGCCCTTGCCGAGGTCGAGTGACCCCAATGAGGGGTTGCGTGGCAACCCTAGAAAGGGGTTGCACGACCTAGTTGCCCTTCGTTGAAGTTGAGCAACCTTCGCGAGGGTCACCCAGCAAGGGTTGCTTGGGTTTGCTCGACCCAAGTGGCCCTTGCCAGGGTCAAGTGACCTCCGTGAGGGGTTGCGCAACCCTCATTGGGGGTTGCTCGACCCCAGTCGACCTTCGCCAGTGGTCTTTGAGGGCAAACAACAGCCACTGGTGATCCATCGACGACAGATCCAAATTACTGACGGCCATCTGGTCTGTTAGGGACAACTTTTTTTTTTTTTTTTTAATAACTATAGTGCTTTGTATGAGTATAATTTTTCCAAACACAATTTCACTCAAAGGTACTTCACAATTGACTTTTAAGTTATAATTTAATAAACACAATTTGCATTTTGGAAAACTCCTTTAACTTAAAGTCCTTTACATATTCCCAAAGGTTTTCCCCAAAAGTCCAACCAGACACACCCAATATAACCTTGCTTATCTTTTCTTTCCCTTATGCCTATAAAAGGAATAGTTTGTAATACGTAAAGGTAGACTAGCCTTTAGCAATAAAATTGTGTGTTTGTGCACTTAAACTATGCAAAGGTAATTTTCTCCTTGCCTCTTCTAATTTCTATCTAGTATTAGAGATCTCACAATAGTAATAGTATGCTTTGCACTCGCCTTCATGAGAATCTTGTGCATCAAAAACTCAAGTTAAAAAGCCTTGTTTAGTTGGATGTTGAAAGTCGGTCCTGGACATTAATTAGACTATCAGCATAATCAAGTCCCTAATCTTAAATAATTTCTAGCAGCGTAAGAAGTTAGGTATCCTTCCCATGCCTCACTTGGCTCCCAACCGGCCCTATTATGATAGTGGCGACTCCCTATTACGTTGGTCCTCAACTTGACAATACCTCTAAACTTATCTTTTTTCTGACCCCTATCGGGAGGGTGTTTCAAGGCAGTCATGACAAGGAAACAAGGACCCTTGATTTTCATGGTACCATCTGCTATCTTCAATTTTTAGGGGGAAAAGTGGCGATGCATCGGTTATCGCCTATTAGGTAAACATGCCCAGGTAATTATTTCAACAAAAATTGCCCGCATCATATAAGGTAGCATTAATTTGCAAATGATCAGCTTTAGCCATTAATCATAATAGAAAGGTTGAATCAGCAAGGAATCGATTTTGTTCTTCAGGAACCTCTGGAAAGACGAAATGTAATCATACTTAATACGTCCACGAGTAAGCAAAATATTTTAGAACTATTCACCACAGATTAAAGAACGGAGTGTAAATAATGAAAAGCTTGCCTCCATTAATCGCGCAATGAAATCAATGAGCCTATGATTTCTGCATCTCCTCACAATGGTCGTTCGTAATGAGGAAGCTTATGTCGTAATCCTTCAAGCAAAGGCAAGAAAAAGATACATCTGCAATGCTCAGAAGCTACTACAAAGTCTGCTCTCTGTAAATGAACATGGTAAAGCGCATTATTAAATATCTTGAGCCTTATTACAGCGTCCAAGAAATATGACCTAATTGTCCAGGAACATTACTTCTACCACCTTAAAAACGGAAAAAGAATCCAGGAACAAATGAACTTGCATAAGATACGGCTCCATGAAAAAGTTTGACCGCCTACTATAATTCCGCTGATTTCACCCTGAATGTTGCCGCATGCTCCAGTCATTATTCACCCACTGCTGTCTTCTAAGCTCACAATTTGAACATATTGACAAGGAACCTGATGGCAGGGGTTCATCTAGAACAAAATAAACTTATACTCTTTACTTACACAGAAATGTGATGATTAATGTAAGTACATCGAAATAACTACATGGCACAAGTTGCGCAATCATGCTTGAGAGCACTGTGCAGCTTATTCTTGAGGCTAGTTGCTTAAAGCTTAACCATCTTCAGAAGTCATAGAGAAATGACCTCTTCAAGTCACTTGCATCTCCTTCCATCACCAGTCATGAAAGATTAAAACCAAACTTCTCTGTATTATGCAAGGTACTAATCAGCACTACAGGTGGTTTGGTGTCACCACACACACTGCTTAATTAAGGCATTAGAGACTCAACACAAGCCGAGCCACTAAGGGCATAACAGCTAGCTTGGCATCACAATGGCCAATTGCAACTTCCCAGAGCGACAGAGTTCAACTGGATTTGGAAATAATTTGATTTTGTTTCTGCTCTGGCCTACCAAAATGACGTGTGCTATGCTGAAATTTCGACCTTTCCGATTTGCAAATTGCCACTCATTTGTTGACAGGGAGAACCAATCTTTCTCCTCTGATTGAGTTGTTTTGACTTCTATGTATTGAAATCCTTCTCCATCTTTTACGGTAATGTCATAGGGTAGACCAGTTTCACCACCTTCATTGACCCACTTAACAGAACTTCGATTGAATTTCTCGGCAAGATGCTCAAAAGCAACAAATTCTCCTAGTTTTCCCACTAATATTGCTTGTTCTGGATCGGGTGTGCCGACATTGAGCATTGTTCTCCCAATCAACTGAGGTGGATCCAAGTCAGGGAGATCAGACACTGGAGTCGTGTCAATTTGATTAGCTGAGACATCTGCACAAGAATCCAAATTGCCGACATATGTTGCTCTATCAGAAATGGAAATTTTGATTAGAGATTTTGCTGCTACATCTTCAGTTGTAAAATCAACACTCGCCTCATGGCCACCACCACTTTCTCCAGTTAATTTATGATAATCCTCCTTTATCACTTGTGAGCAAGTGCTCGTGGTTACAGTTACTGCCTGTGTCTTAACTTGGCTATAAGGAGAATAAACTGACCCTGGTGCATTTCTCCAGTCTGAAGGAGGCCAATTTGAGGTAACACCTGCTCTTCTTTTGGCCTGAAAGGATTTGGACACTTCTCTATTTCCTGCAAAGGTTCTGTTCTCTAGTGATCCATCATCCTCACACGAAGAAATTGAGGAAAGGGCCCACACGGGTTTATCACCCAGTAAGATTGGCATCTTTTGGATATTTATGATGAAAGACTCCACCTGCTCCTCTGTAGAACCTGACTCTGCCATTGTTGTGATCATGTGAAGAAAATTTGCCAAGTGAATGTTTGCAGTGCCATCAAAGAATAGACGAGAAATCTCCATGTATAAGGCATGAGAATCAGACTCTGGAGTGACAAATAAAGTATTGCCCTGTCAAAATTAAGGGAGTCATTATAATCCCCAACAAGGAAGCTCGCTTCTAGGTCATAAGAACGTGGTCCTATACAGCTTGAGCGAAGAGCCTTCGCCCTTATTTGGTTGTCAATTAATCATAGATCCGGTTTAGTCAATAACATCACCAGCATCAGAACAATGAAAGTCCGAAGTATGCAACAGATTAAACATGTCTAAAATCAGATGACTCCAACAAGATTTGGAGTTGGATTGAATTTAAAAAAGATGTAGTTAAGTGATATTCTTATTCCGTACAACAGACACACACACACACACACACACACACACATATATATATGTATATGTAAAGAAAAAGAAAGCTAAGAAATAAAACTATCCTCCATCCATACCATGATGCTTGAAGGTTGCTTTACATTTTCTTTGGTTGAACAGAGATAAAAGAAACATCCAGAACATTCCTGAATTCCTAGTACATACCTGAAGAACTGACGTGGTCTCCACTTGCTTTTCAGAAGCAATGCTCAAATCCCTTATGATATTCCTAGAGTATAACCTCTCCACAACAACAACATGCAAATCACTCAGATTAGAAAATCCAGACTGTTTAAGTTTGGCATATGTGTTGGGATGTTCATAGTAAATATAACGCCGAGCATAAGGAAGAACCCAGTCTTTTACAAAAGAAGCCTTGAAGCTAGAATCCCTTTGACCGTAATATACAGCTTCACAAGTTACAACCTGCATAAATACTGAGTGTAAGAAAGTAAAAAAATATGAGTAGTTTGCATGAAAATCTCATGGTCCCCAAGCATATGATTTCAATATTGTGCTTGTGATGGACTTCCTAGTCAAGAATTTGCTATAATAACTAACAACTAAGTTAATGCTTGACATGAAATCTCCTGTAAAATGGAGGCAACTTAAACGTTTTGCCTGAAAAAAGTGTCAATCCCCAGAACTAACCTAGGCAACAGATTTTTTTGTTTTGGCCAAAACCTAGACAACAGATTGAAAGAATACAAGTTGAACCAATTCAAGAAATATGTTTTTTTCACTAAAACTATTAAGTAAATAAAGCGCAATTTTTTTTTAAAGCTTTTAAATAGTGTAGGACCTAATGTACTTTTGTATATACAATTGTTCCTACATCCATTTTAGTAAACCAAATACTTCAATCGGAAATCTATTCTGAACTTGATATGGTCATTCAACAAAAATCTGCATTGTGTCTCTACATATCTAAGACAATCAGCTAATGCAAAATTAACATATCGATGTCACTCTAGACTTGCAGTCTCTGTTTTATATCCCATTCTCTATCATTTAAACCTTGGTCACTGCTTACTGAACAAATATATGCAAAATATATCTTGGTCAACAAGGGGTCACATATTATCTTGCTTGCTTCTTGGTTCTTTTCTCTGGTAATATGCATGACAATCATTTCCCAACATCACTCTGATAAATGCAAATAATGCCAGACCTGGCACCCTTGTTTGTTCCTGTTTGGCAGTGTTTTGGGTACAATGCTTTTGCTTTAAAATAAGTTACAGATCCTCCAGTATAGCATTGACAGACCTTTGAAGGCCAAAACAGGGTAAGTTTAGAAACACCAAAGTTTATTTTTTGCAAAGTAGCTCAAAGAATCTTTTCCACTCTTTGTTGTTAATTTTCTTTTCTTTTTTTTTCTTTTTTTAAAGATTTCTCTTGAATTCAATAGTTTTCACATGGAACATATAGTAAAGGGAGTTATTTCCACTCTACATTTGCATATGTATGGAAAACATTTTCTTCACTAATCACTAGATCATATGGAAATATCACTCACTAAAAACATGTAACTTTAGCTACAACATAGCACCACTAAGCAAAGCACCAAATATTCAACATGAAATGCTGAGATGTGCTAGACACTCTTTTCAAACTATCTTCTTTCTTACAAGTCCATCTCTCTCATATCCTGAACGTAAAATGACATTGCCTAGTCATCTTTTTATGCTAAAGAGCAATGATTTTGATTCTCTTAAAAGGATATAGCACTTAATCAGGAACAGCCATGTATACTGAAAGCCCACCTCATAGTGTAAGAGGCTTGATAGGTTATGTTGCTATATAATTGAAGATCAAGAGGATAAGTACAAGGCCAGAAGTATATGATCCTATCAATTTAGCTGAAGACTTATTCTTGCGGATGTTTCTAGTCATAGCATTGCATATTGATCATAGCCTTAGACTTGGTGATCCTTCATTTAAGAAGTTAAAGAAACATTTCCTAGTTCCATCAATTTGGCCATGCTAAATGGTACTGCACAATCAAACCCTGAAACTCCTTGCTGAGACAATAAATTCACCAAGTTCACACATCTCAGTTGTTTTATTATGTCAAGGTTCTTCAAATAATACCACTATAGATGGATGTCCAGAACTTTCTATTTTTGGAATGGTGAAAAGAACTTCATGGACAGAATTGCATTGATAAACATTGTACATTCTTCCTTCTAAATAAGCTCTTTTTTAGCTCGATGCCGGTGCCTCTATAATGAACTCAGATAAAAAACATAGCGAAAGGAACATTCGTCAACAATCTTTAGCACATCTCTGAATAATTTGGGCCCAGGACATTGCTCATCACATAGATATTCCACTGTAGATTATTGTATAGGATTTTGTTAATGACCCCAAGGACACTCAATTAACATCCAAATAAAAAAACTGTCATTTCCAAAGTACTGTTTTCCTTGTGCTATGCACAACCAATATATTGAAAATGAAGATATTGTTTTTATTAGGTGTGGTTAAAAAGTGCTTTGGGGTACTCCTTAACAAGACACTGTTGTATCTGAGGGAGAGTAAAATTCTGGCAAAAACCACAAGTGGTTCAAATGATTCCAGCAAAGCTAGGTAAACAACATCTAAAAAGCAATCTTTGTCAAAAACATATATGTCAAGATAAAATCCCTCATGCAAGTACATCGCATAATTAGTACTGTGTGAATGCAAAATGGAGATAAGTGGACCTCAAAACTATACTTCCCTAGTTCCTACCTGAATCTAGACAAACCTTCCATACTACATTGCAAAATAGAGTTGCAGGTAAGCAAATTACCTCAGAAAATGCAGGAATCCCCAGAGTATGCATTAGAAGAGGCAGTTTGACATAAATCATCTCTTTCTCATCATCAACAAGCTCCCCAAAATGTATAAGTCCAATTTTACCCAAAATGCTGAATTCATTCATTAGCTTCTCATCGTCACACCAGCACACAAGTCCAAAGGAAGAGTGCAGAGAAACCCATCTATTATGAAGAGTGGGAAGCACGGTGTATTCTGATTTTTTAAGATATCCACTAACTTGAGAAATATCTTCAGAACTAACCTTTCCACATTTCAGTTCATCTACCAACTTCAGAAAAACCTTGAAAACCTGATGCATAAAGCCAAAAATGGGCTACTTAGTGACACTTTAATAAACCATAAATAAACAACTTGTAGGAGTACCTACATATTTTGCTGCTTGCGAAGGCAAAACGCTAGTTGATAAACGGACCAAATTCTGGAAATAATCTTGGAAAGAAGGACTCTCCTCAACCCCACATATATTGACAAAAAAATCCCGCAAGCCCGGATATATGTTGCACAATGTCCTGCTCAACAGGCTATGCTTTGCTCCAATTGCACCAGACTTGGAATCAATTTCTTCCATTTGGTTCAGAAACCCAGTTAAATCGTTCCAACAAACTTCTTTTGGCAACAAAAATGAGCCCAACACAACATCCTCAAACCCAGAGGCACATGAAGAAGGAAAGAATATAAATGGCTCAGAGATGAGATCTTCAACAATGTTCTTTCTCGAAGTATCAACTTCTTTCCATAGGAAACTGTATACTTTTGACATTTGTGCAACACTGGCATGAGAAGAAGAAAAAAGTCAACTATCTCATGGTATAGCAACTTAACAGTAGAAACAAGGAAAGAAAGCTTTCTTGAAATGAACCATATACAGGGCTAATCCAGAATGCTAAATAATCAGGCAAAAGATTGGGAGGACAATTTATCTAGATATTTTCATAGAGCCAAAAGAAGGCACCTTGCAAGTAATCATAACAGCAGGAGAGATGAAACGTTGTAAAGTTCCAAAAGTCAGCCAGAAAAACTAGCAAGTAAAGTTTTTACTGCTTTTGTTAATTTACATGCTTGATGACAGCTTAAACTTTTAGGTCAGTTTTTTTAACAGTTTTAAACAAAAGCAACAATTTCTTTGGTAACTGGGAGGACAGTTCTTTTATACCATAACATGCTATGCATTTCCTAATTTGGAGCAAAAATTATATATAATACAAGTCCAATATGGAGGATGTAGTTCTAAATTTCAAATAAATGAATTAGAAGGATGTTCAGGAAATGATTGGGAGGGTGTGAAGATGGAAGGGAAGATAACAACCTCGTCAAAGCCTTGTAATGACCTTGAGAGAGTTAAAGAAAGAGCAGAAAGGGACAGCTTAATAAATAAAGTTATCTAAGAATGTTCCATTACCCATCTTATTAAATACCAAACTTATGAAATTAAAAGCAACAATACAAGCTTGCAATGCGAGAATCAGTATGGGCCAATCTTGATGTATTTCAGTTTCCATTTCTCCACGCCAGGAAAAAAAAAAAAACCCTCTCAATGACAGAGTTAACAGCTACCATGACTTGATGGCCAAAATCATCAGACATTTTCTTTTCCAAAGAGTTGATATAGCATAGATAGTGAATAAATGAATTAAACAAAGAAAAATATTTAGGACTGCATGAAATGAAATAGCAAGTTTAGACCTCAGGCCAGCAACAAATGCAGAAGAAAATAATGGGACAGGATGGCAAATGTTTACACTGTGGATGACATTTTCAATAGCAGGGTAAAGAGAGAATTTTTTGTGTTGTTTCTGCTTTTATATTTTTTGCAAACATTCTGTATATTTGGATTACCATTTTACTTTTAATACACGTTCACTACTTATCAAATGACAAGAAAAAAAAAAGAAAAGAATTTCCTTGAATGCAATTGGGTACCTCAACTTAAATAAGGTCGCCGATCTTCTCCAGACTCTCAGTATTTCCACAAAATCTTCAACGGTAACTCTGCTCTTAAACCCAATATCATGTAAAAGAGCCTCACTTCTCACCTGTTGAACAATCCCTTTGTGGTTATTGACCAAAGTCCTCAACAGACGGGTTTATTTATACTAGACAGTCATATTGCATAACATTAAGACATGAAGCAAAAGAGAGAGCATTATAATTTAGAACTGTTTTAAGTCAAAGTACCAACGTCAAGTAGTGGCATTACATAAAAAAAGTGGCACTGCATTAACATTAATATCAAGTCAAACATCAGCTGCCGGTGATGGCAAATGAGTCTTTACTTTATTTCTTTCTTGGACTGAGTTATCTTTGCATTTACTGCAGGTTACTAAGTCTAGGGAGCCACAGATGGCCCCTGAATGCTGATGTCTACAATACTGTAAAATCATATTCAGTGCACTTCTACTTATTTTTAATGAGTCTAGCACTATTTCCAAGGTTCTATCCACATGTAAGTTTTGAAAATGGAAGATAAAAATTTTGCATTGATCAAGCTTGTAATTATGAGTCCTAGACCTGCTCCTTAATCACAAGGTATTCCCACCAATATCGAGATATATAAGGACTGACTGCTTCTGTTCTCTTATATTCTCTTGCACATTCCCATTTTCTTTTTCAGGGTTTACTTTTATCTAGTATGCCATTAGTTTGTAAGGTTCTCCAATCATTAGATGTCTATATTTACATTCCTACCCATAGACCAGACAGTCAAACACTCCCGCCCAAAAACCTTCAATGGTATTTGCATGACTGTTTCCCCTATTCCAAGAAGGACTAAGGAAAAGGACCAACAGAGAACGAGCATAAACATTAAATAGACAATCAATTATCAAAATTATACAGATAAAGTAGATTCTAGTAAGCCTGAAACTATCTCTGTATCAACAAAATTATTCGCATAGTAATCCCCTATCAACAAAATGAGGTCCTGAAATTGGATAATGGGAACATAAGCAAGAAAGAAGTCAATGGCCAAATGCTCAGACCTAAGTTCAACACTGGACATTCCCAACATACCAAAAGTAATAAATCAGCAAAAACAAATCCATAATGGAACTAACCTTCGGAACTGCATAAGGAGCGAAAGAACCCAAAATAGAGTGCACAGCATCACAGTCATAGAATAAGTCCTTGGGATAGTGAAGTTTGTCATCCATGCATGAAACAACCCATGGAACACCACAGATGCTGTTTAGGAATGAAGATTTGAAGGGTGTCCTTTTCCCATTGTACTTATCGTTAAAGTAACCTATGGTTTTGTCCCTAAAGCAATCATCCCACAATTTATCAAAAACCTCTAAGAGAAATTGACAACCATCACGATTTCCACTTGCTGACAACAAGGACAATAAATGGTCCAACTCACTGGATTCCCAATCTTCAGCTACAGATCCTAAGGAAACATGGTCTCTTTTCAATCCTGCCTTCCGAAAAAATGTATCGGTCATATCACCCATTCTCCAATCAACTTTAGCTACTTGAACAAACTCTGTGATGCCTATTTCTTCAAAAAATCTTTTCCACTTTTTCATTCCATTGACGACAGATTTAGTTGAAGAATGCTTCAAGTGGATAGTGTCTACCTCATGCCATTCCATTTGAATGTTGTTGAACAATTTACAGAGGTCAAAAGAGCTTCCAAATCCTTTACCATAATGGATCGGTACCTCAATCAGTCTTTTGTTGCCATGATTTGTTAGAATGAAAGCTCTGTTTTTCAACTCTGATATCAGAAAATCTCTTTCATCGTGGCACATAGGGCAGCTAGATTGTAGATGGATAAACACAAAGCAGAGAAATTCTGTCATCAGATTCTTGTCCAAACTTGCACTTTTGTCATCACATATAAAAGGCAAGACATGCACCTTCATTATTTCATGTGTAGATAGACGCTGCACGCCAACAATAAGGAGCATCCTGATGATGTTGTCCTTTGGATACATGTCTACACGATAAATATCAGTATCCAATGCAGTTACGAAAGCAGGGTTTACAATACGGAGTTTTGCATATAACATTGGGAAAGCATCCATTCCATGCTCACTGTCATTCCCAGATCCATCAATGTGCAGCCAGATCGAACCTTCATCTACTGAGCCAAATGTACCATCAGAAAGAGGAATAAAAGGAAGCTTATGGAGGGTTTCTATGATATCTGTGCCCATTCCAACATCTCGAGATGCTTGTGCTGAATGCACATACATTTCATAAACTGCATTCAGCCACACAGACAACCAAGAAAAACCCATTGATGGAAGGCCATCCTTTTTCTGGCACAAAGACGTTACAATCTTAAGTAGAAGTTTTGGGCCATACTCCTCGATCCCCAATGTCCTTGCCAAAGGATCAGATAGACTTATGTCTTTCTTGAGAAATCTTAGACCAAGATGCTCTTGAAGCAAATGATCAGTTAAAAAAACTCGAGCCCCTTCATTCCAACCTCGGACAACCTCGCAAGGAGGCACCCATGTGGCATCATCTCCTTCCAAAAGTAGACATTTTGAGCGGCGCAACTGAGAGATGATCATCCGGGGAAGACAAGAAAAAAACCCATGAACTTCACCAACCAATGGAATGTAGCTCATGTAAGCTGTCACAGCTTTTCCTAGATTGTCCTTGAAACAAGGAAGAGAACAGAAAGATCCCTCCGAATTCACAAACAAATCAGGAAACTCTGACAACAACCATTGGTTCCAAGGGTCATCCCCATCAACTTCTTCTCTAGATGAGGGAAGAACAAAATCACCTTGCAGTATAAATTTCAGACCATAAGTTCTTAGTGGAAGAAATGCAAAAACAGGTTGCATATCGAGGCACGGGATATAATTTCCATCTGTTGATTCTTCAAGTCCAAATGCCAAGGCGATCTCTGTTGTTTGGACATTGCAACGACCAATTTTCCCATGTAACTTCTTGCGTGCAACAAACCAATTCATTTCCTCCTTATCATATGAAACCCTAATGATGCCATCACCACAAGTTTCCTTTCTCATGACAATTAGTGAATCATCGTGCATGTTTCTGAATGTAATACACCGCAGATGATGAAGAAACAGTAGCAAGGATGGATGAATATCTGAAAACATGGATATGACATTATTCCTTCTAGTTCCTCCTGACAAATCCGATTTGAAGGGAAGAACAATGCAAGTTTTCCAGCAGCTAGTATCAAACTGAACAGAATTAGTGGATTTTAACTTGCTTAGCACATTATGATCGAGAGGGGGTATAACAGTTGGCAAAACAAAACCAATTTGTCCCTCACTTATGTCAAACTTTACATGGAACCCGTTGGAATGAATCTCTGGTGCATCCGTAACCTGCAGAAGAATTTAAATTGTTTTTGGTGAAGCTCTTTCAGGATGCAATAGGAGTAATTTGCAATGACTATTTATAACGGTATTTGCATGCTATATAGGAGAATGGGGCATGAAGAATTTAGACTTGGAACTGATACCATATTAAAAATTCTAACCCAAATGCTTAAGCAATTAGACGAAATGAGACTACATTCATATGAGTAGTGCAATCTCATTTGTGCCTTTCTGTATTTTTTCTTCAAATCCATGTTTCAGGCATATTAAATCTCCAACCCTATTTGCAGTCCTGCAATAAAAGAGGTACGGGATTCGCCCAAAGAAGAAGATATGATGGCATTTTATCAGGCGATCTTTACTTACACGGAATACTGATTTGAATCCAATGCCTTTATTCCCTATATACCCAGCACTTCCTTTTTTCGTAGAACTGCCAATATCACATAGTGCTCTTATGTCTTGAGCAGAAAAGCCCTGTTCATTATTCAGGATAATGATGCCTGACTCCTGAAGAATGAATACAACAGCTGGCTCAACATTTTCTAAATAGGTATTATCATCAGCATTTTGAACCTGCAGCAACAGTAAGGACAACCAGTCCCATTAGAGCATTGAAATTTAATCAGCTTTGTTGTCCTGGTTTAAAATATAAATCCCCGTCCATAAACTTTATTTGGGGGAAAATATCGGTTAAGTTGAGTGTACTCTCAATCACAATATAAGATAAAAACAAAAAGTTCAGAGGAATGCAGATAAAAGATGATGGTTTAAGATATCTAAATCATGGGAATCAAATGAAGCTTTGTCAAGTTTTTAGAGTTTCAGTCTCCAACACTTTCCAAATTCGGATTTATCAAATTGAAAATTACAGGATCTTCTGAAGAGCAGAAATAAAAATTTGCAGTATAAGCTGTAATCAATCATGTTAATATTTGCCCCCCCCTTTTATATTTATATTACTACTTACTTACCAAAAAAAAAATCATGTTAATATTTTCTTCGCATAATTGAATTAGATGTCTTGTTCCTCAGTACAAACTTGAAAAGTCTGCCACACCTAATTGTAGTAATAAGTTTCCTTAATATTTCTGGCATGTGTTGACTGATATAACTACGATAAAGTCCATCAAGTTGCTGCTATACATACTATAACTGTAATTTGACTTCAATGCATTGTAAACAAAAAACAATATACTCTTTAAACATATCACACCATGGATAAGGAAGGCCACTTTCTCCTATGCATATGACTGGATTTTTGTTTGTTTATGTGAACAATCAATTGGGCAAAATGATGTCATTAATTGCTCCACTAAGGTAGTCAGTGGTCACTATGAAGAAATGGCATTTCTTCCGTGATTTGGCTGGAGGCTTCAGCAAACCAAGTGTGTCTGCGTTCAGCTTAGGCTGTTGGAGAAATATTGACGGGCATTTAATTCAGTTTCCCTGGTTTGTCCATGCATGTATGGGCACATATTAATACCCCAACGAACTTGACAAGAATGGATGAACAACATGACCACAAAAGATCATCACTGACCATGAATCAAACAAACAACTAAAGCAAAAGCATAAGCAGCATCCCATGGGGCAAGTAGATATTGGAAACTCACAGTATTATCTTGTTAAATGACAACAGCTACTGGAGAGGAAAAACAAAGATTAATTAAAAACAACAATGAACTTACTAACTCAAGAAGAAAATGAGAATCCTGAGAGTATAACTCCTGTGAAAGACAACGGAGTGCTCTCCCCAGACGAGCATGCTGTTTTTTTAACAAGCTACTTTCTGTACTAGAAAGACCAGGATCAAGACCAAATTCTTCTTGCCTGATAGATTCAATGATTGAGTAAGCATCCTCATATTCAATTGGTTCATTTCGTGCCACACTCTTATCTATGCAGACTTCTGGACTATCAGAACTGTGACAAATTTCTCTACATATGTTACTCTGACCCTCAGAAACAAGAGAGAGCGAGATCTTGTCTTCTTCTGCAGACAATGAGCCTATGCTTGACTTAGAGTTGTTAGCTATGAACGATATAGCTTCACAGGGCTTGCACATCTCACCATCAGTGGAAGAGCAGATAACACGATAGTCATGAATCCATTCCACAACACCAAGACATAGTCCCACTTCATGAAGCATGACTCGTTCCTCCATACATTTACACTCTGACAAGATAATAGAAGGTACATTTTTAAAGACAGATTTCAAACCCGATAGTAACACATCAGCAGCAAATGTACAAAACTCTGAAGGAATATGACCGAGGCATTCAAGAAAGTATCTTGATGCAACAAGCACTGCATCAACAGTGCCAGTGGAATTTTTGAATGATCTACTAGCACAAACTTCATCTAACAGCTTTGACATACCAGCTGCTTTTTCTTTCATCTGAAAATTCCATCTATCAGTCACTTCCTTATCTTCCAGATGATTGTTCAAGATGACTTCAAATGCACGACTTGCATGGCTTTTTAAAAGAGACAGAGGAACATGTTTTTGTCCCCCACGTATTGAGAACAAAGAGAGCAACTGAACTGCTGTTTGGAAAGGTGATAAATGAAGGGCAGATTCCCAAAATAAATCCTCGCTAGCTGAACTATCAATCCGTATCACATTACCATCTTTTGTCACTAAACACAACAAGTCTGTTCTATTAACTTCATTCAACAACCATCCTACAAGAGGACCAAGACATGGGGCGAACTTAATGTCCCAATGTGACCAATGACTTAAATCTGACAGCATTGGCGCCCTTAGTAAGACTTCAATTGCATCCTGAGATGAGACTGATTCCAATTTTCCTGTTTTCTGTGAGACATCAGCTCCTCTACCAATGGTTTCAAGTCCAACTACACAATCATCATCAAGTGCCGGCATAGACTGACCATGGGCACCCATCAGTGTCTGAGAGAAAAGGACACATTTTGACATTGCAATATCTCTATACTGCCCAACAATATTTAATAAATCCTCCACTGAACCAACTTCCATTTTGAAACTGAGATTGGGAAATTGCTTCAAAAGCAATGTCGAAATCATCTGTTCGGTCACTACTTTACCGTCCCACGAGCTATTCAATGCTTGTGATATTAGCACCATCAACTGATCCTGCAGTAGGCAAGCCTCAGAATGGGACTTCTCATACATGTCACCATTCAAGAGCTGTTTCAGCCCAGTAGGCATAAGAGATATGTGTTCTGTCAGGAAACTGAAAAACTCTCCATAACCAAGTGACTCAAATTCATGAACGGAAAATTGCTTTGCCAGCCAAGAGTCACAGTCAACAAGCTTTCTTAACAAATTAACTCTCATCTCCAGAACTGATTTGTTGTTGCTCGTTTTTTCATGACCATGCTGATAATAAGCACCAATTTCTCTGGAAATGTCTTCAACAGTGACACCTATCAATTGATAAATAAGTAGACAATGTCACAAGATTCGTCTAAGATAACGCACCTCAGAATCAGCAACTGCACAAGTGTGTGACATCTCAGAAAAAATATGGAGAATAAAGGTGAACAATAAACAAGCCGCAGCAGCATACAGGCCACCAGGGTAGATTTTCAATTGAACACATTTCAGAAAGATCATTCAGTCTGTTGCTCTTGAGAAACTCAGGGGGTCAAATGTACATGAACATACCTCAATCCAAAATTGAAAAGTCAGTGCCTTGATATATGGTAGATAGCCCATGATATTCAAAGCTTCCAGGGCAAGGCAATTAAAGATGTAAAGGTGAATAAAATTCCATCCAGATGTATGTACAAGATAAACATCTATAAATTCATTCTAATTTCAACATAGCTTCCAGTCAACTCATGCACGTTGTCTATCCAACTTTTTTCCATAATCATGCAGATACTCTAACTCAAACATTTAATCCGTATTCATCCACTACTGGCATCAATGGTAAACATTTTCCCTAAAGAAGTTCTTACGCACATGAAGGGATGTCATGATTTTCCACATTATTTACTTTTAGAAACAATTTAGTCATTACAGAAAGTCTCCAATAGTCTAAATTTTATCTAAACCACTCATTTAGTCAAACAAGTACTTCAAATCCAGGCCGTCCATATATCTAACATTAAACAATTCTGTCAAATTTGCGAAACGATGTTAAGTGATTGTTCATCCCAAAAGCTTAAGCAATCAGCAGATGAGAGTAACGGGTGCATTATGTTTATCAAATTTATATACTAAGAGATGAGATTAATGGATGCCATTCCAGTTAAGGCAAAGCTTACACAAATAAACTGAATCAATTACACATATCATTGGCTATCAGATGATGTGACCAAGTAAGATATAACTAAAATTTGATTCCACCAAAAGTACTTCAAGCAACCCTTATTTCAATTTTACAGGTAAAAAGTTGGAATGTAAAGTTCTTCAAATACCCCACAAAAAATAAAAAGTCAGTAACTAAAAGTATGTCAAGCAACCCACTATTTCAATTTTACATGCTACTCATCTCCTCCATTTTAAATGGTTGTAACTTCTAGATTACATAGCCTTGTGACTTACACAAGATCAAAGATAATAAAAAAATCAATTTGCATATTGCTCCATGTGAAATTAATAGGGCATCTTATTCTCGTGGCAAGGCCAATTATGCTTGCTTGTCTGTCACACTGCCCTAGAGCAAGATCTAACGTACTTATGTGCATGGTCTACTAAACTCAAAAGTTAGATGAATGCAAGAACAGAGAAAAGGGGGAATAGTCAAAAACACATGCTTTCAGACAACTATTTAACTGTATCACCCACAATTATACAAATTAAGAACCAGTAGTGCATAAATGACTCAGGAACGCATGCTTTAAGATGATACTTTTTGTATGCTCTGCACTGTGTCGAGCTTTGTCAGTTGCGCTCTCTAAACTTGATTGGGTATCTTTGCTTACAGGTAGAGGGGTTGGCAGAATAAGTCCATTCAACATTTCTTTACCAATAGCTTCATATTCATCTTCCAACATTCCCCATTTGATACAAGTTACCTGCAATCAGAAAAAAGAAGTAACCTGCTGGTAATGCAATCATAAAAACAGCCATGAAAACTGACTTATGATATGACATCAAAAAATATTAATAACAATTAAAACGTTGTGCAACCAATAAAAAAAGATCAACAAAGTTTTAGACTAGAAGTTTGTTAAAAAAATAGCCCTTCCACAAATGTTTTAGATAGTGCAACATGATAAAGCCACCGAAGGAGTAATCATGCCATTCGTCACAAATTTAGCAGTTCAGACAATCTGCAAAATACTCTCTTGCTTCACCCGTAAGACTTTAAAAATAGGAGTGCTTGAAATGACTTTTGCTAAATCTTGCAGCATGCACATGATCTTTATTTGATAACAAAAACCTAATATGCACCAAATCTTGTTGCATGCACTTAATTTTAAAATATTTTCTAATTCAAATTTTGAATAAAAAGGCCAATTCTTGTTTTAAGCCAAATCAAAGCTGTTTCTTGATACAATGGGAATCGAGGCATAACTAAAATTTTGCAGCTTCATAGAATAATTTGATGAGGTCATGGAACAAATAACTGGAGGCATATTAAAGATGCATGAATGGTGACGCTTGACCTTTATTTGAGAACAAACACCTGAAACGTTCCCAAATCTTGCAGAATGCGCTTTAACTTTAAAATATTTTTAAATTCAAATTTTGAATAAAAAAAGGCCAATTCATGTTTAAGCCAAATCCAACCTGTTTCTTGATACAATGGGCATCAGGGCATAACCAAAATTTTCAGCTTCATAGAATAATTTAATGAGGTCATGGAACAGATAAACGGAGGCATATTAAGAATGCATGGATAGTGACAACCCTATCAAGTTGGTTTAAACTGCTTTTCCTGGCTGAACATTGTTGCAACACTAACTAGTGTCTCCATTGATGATGCTCTCCCTTGGACGTTCATTCATGCATTGTCATGTCTATACTAAATAGAAGAAATGAGGGCACCGACAGATTTTCCTATTGAAAGGAAGAGGAACTAGTTGATGCTCATAACTTTCACCAGGTCGAGTGAGATGCTATTTGGAACCCTTCTCCTTAGGAAGGAAGGTGGTGGGAAGTAAAGGTAAGAGGGAATGCATGTTTGAGAAATTTTGGATATTTTCCTTTTCGTGGAAAAGTATTAGGAACTCAAGCTCTATTAGGACAAGAACATGGAACCAACGTCTGGGATCATTAATATGCATTCCTGTAATCCTTAACTCACATGGAACAAGACCATAAAAGCCACAACAATTCTCCAACTTCATCTGGCTTCAGGTTTGGTACTTATTGTCAGATAAAGGAAAGCTGGGCTGATTTAAGTTTTCGCAATAATGCTCTTTCTGAAATTATCCACAATTATTAGCTATTGCAGAACATAAGAAGATCTGCTGTCATCCTATTTGATTTGTACAGTGGATTTGCTAAATGGGGAATTGGACTGGGACTCACAGATTCCTTCATATTTCTGAGAAACTGTCATTATCCAAGACCAGAGGTGAATGGACAGACAAAGAACTATCATACGTGACATACACACTGAAGATTTATTGTTTAACAATGCCATAGGTGTTTGAGAAATAAGAGTAACATATCTTTCCCATGAAAGCTATATTGGAAGTCAAAGCTCCCTCCAAAGTCCTTTTTGTTTCAGAAGAGTCCAAAAGCCATGCTCATACAATATATTAAAAGGATATAATGTGAGACTAACTCAAAACTGCTATAGCATGTCAACGCTGCTTTTGCAGGAAAAGGCTGTGGATCATCTTCTGCTTTGATGTCAAGAAGCAACTGACATTGGATCCAACTTTATATCATTCTCAACAATTTCTAGGGTTATGCCACAATCTGTCAAAAGGTTCCCCAAGCGCTAGAAGTGGCGCCAAGGAATTAAAGAGGAAAAGAGATGTGGAGGTCTCCTCCTTTATGCATAAGGCGGAATATCAAATCTTTGAGGAACAGGAACTGCAGTTCTCTAAGCTAAAACCTACCATTAGATAGGATCAGAGAGGGCTATCATATTTCTCTTTTCTTCTGTTTTCTTATTCCCTCTTTTAGTGTTCCTCCTTTATTCATCGGTCTCATACTTCCTGGATACTTGAATGTACCAGGATTTACCCAAAAAAAAAAAACATTTTATAACACAAAAGAACAAGCCTTTGATGGATAGTGAAGGTATCAAGTTCAAACATTTCTCTATCAGCAACTCCAAGGAGCACAGATTAACTAAGTTCCTCCAGAACAAGAAAAACTTGCTATTCATTCATGTCAGAGGCAGATTCTATAACCATACCACAAGTTTGCTCAGTGAGAAGGGTACTTTCAGGTAGACCAACTTGCTAACACTAGTTTATTTGTTCCTACCAATAAGAAGATTAGAATTTTAGCAGCAGTTAAGAGTATGTTTCTTGGTTCAAAACAATGGAAGTAGCTAAACATCAAGATGTTCAGACAAGACACAGTCTCTCTGATTCTGTCCTCATCCTTCTTTCCCCTCATAGCTTCATGTCCCACTTCCATTGGCTCCTCTACAAACTTAACTTTGCAGAGAAAAACAAACTAAGAAGCAGAAACAGGTAGCACATAGAAGTCAAGTTGTAAAATAAAATTAGGTAATATCTTTCAGGAGAAAGTGAGAGCCACTATTACAGTCTAAAGGAAAGATAAGGAAAGTCATGGTCAACTCACAGCGATGTTCAACAAAACGGCCAAGGGGTATGCTGAAACCATGGTGCCCATCATGTCTCGCCTTTTCTGGTTGTGTTCGTACTTGTTTAGCATTTTCTCGATGACCTAAAAAGACATAGAACTTGTTTCAGAATGTGCATGCTGAATTTTAATTAACCAACCGATCTACCGCCTTAAGACACTTTCTTACATTAAGTCAAAAAATCTTTGTACGTCTGCACTTCATGCATTTTGTATAGTGAGCCATGATGGTAAAAGCTTGAAGTTACTAATGCAGGAGAGACTGCGTATCAACCTCTTCCTATTTCCTGTAGCTGATATTTGTTTTTTGAAAGAGGATAAAACATAAAATCCCTCTGTGACTAGATCTAGGTGGTGTCAGGCCAAAGATATGCATATAAACCTCTAACTCAAAATTCTGAAAGAACATATTTGGATTTGAAGTGCCAAGTATCCTATAGTATGAAGCCAAAGCAATCATATTGCATGAATATGACTAAATCAGATACAAAGCATTCGGACACAGTATTGTCTATTATATCACAAGTCTACATATTAGTTTGTTTGGTTGCAGTAGTAGTGCCCTATTACCGCCAAAGCTATTACAATCACCATAACAGTTACTCCATGAGTGTTCAGCCTGTTTTCTCTCACTTTACTCGTATTGTATTATTACTGATGATTATGCTAATGATTATTAGTAAAGGAATCTAGTATTGTATAAATATGATTGCTACTATACTAATGACTAATAAATTAAAAAATAAATTAATCACTATGAGCATGTTATACGAATATAAATATAGTGTTATACGAATATAAATATAGTATCGTATAACCAATTTTGTTAAAATTGTACGATTCACAATTTGAATTGTATGATTTGATTCAATTCACACACTAAACAATTCAATTTTTAGCTATGAATTGAAGATGCAGCATCAGAATGGGAAACGAAACTTATGTTTAATACAATTCCACACGGACTATGTATTTGTGATTTTTGGGCCCCATAAGTTTTGGCAGTATGCTTTATAACACAGTTATCAGAATTGTCCCATTCTCGATTTGTCATACAATTCCATCTGATTAGAGGCCCTAGCAATGCATTTCTATTAGGTAGATCGCTAACCACCTGAATTGTAAGTGAATATATGGAATTCAATAACAACTCTACCATCCAACACATATCAGTAGATTTAATTTTTTATATGTTTATCAAAATGATGTAATTTCGTCACATTTGACGATATATGTTGACTTTTGATAGTTATAGAATGACTGCAAAAATAAATTTGCACTTTATAATAAGTGTCAAGGTAACAATAGAAATTATATCTTCTATACATAGTGATCATCACATGCACTTGAAATAAGATTTCTTTTTCCATAATTCTAACTTAAAATCTATATCTTGCTATACATATTTAGCAAATTCATAAATGTCTACAACACAAAGTACTTATTTTAGGTACTTGATCAAATCTAATAATTCAATTCAATTTTCAACTCATGAATCATAAACTTACTATTTTGATTCACAATAACAACTATGCTTTATACACATTCAATATTCCGAATTTTTGCATATCACAATTTTACTGATAAATGCATCAGTTGAATTCCCTACTTGGTCGTTTGGGTTCATCTGAAACAATCGCGTGACATTTCTTCAAAATTACGTGTTTATATGTCTTATTACATTTATTTTTTTATATTTTGGCAACTAATAGGCAGCCTTCGGCGAGATGTCCTCCTTTTAAAGTTAGCATTAATACCACAAAAACCCTAAATACACTCATGACAAATTTACCCCAAATTAATTTTTTGTCAACAAAAAACCCTAAACCGATAGAACTATAACAAATTTAGCCCAAACTAATTATTTGACTGCCAAAAGCCCAAAATTAATACATTTTTAACAAATTTACCATCCGTTAGTTTCTGTTAAATTGGATTAATACCATGAAATAACAAAACTAGTATACTTGTGACAAACAGAGGATAAACTTTAAACTAATACACATGTCAACTACCACATGTCATTGAACTCGCCAATTCAACAATAAAGTTTAAAGGAAATTAACAAAAGGTAAATTCGTCACAAATATATCGGTTTTGGGTTTTTTGTGGTTAAAAAGTAAGTTTGGGGTAAATTTTTCATAGGTGTATCAATTTGGGGTTTTTCGTGATCAAAAAATAATTTGGGATAAATTTGTCTTACGTGTATCAATTCAGAGTTCTTCGTAATATTAACCTTTAAAGTTACTCTAAAGGTACTTGCTATATTTGACGGTTCACGGTTCGGTTTGATTCAATTCACGATTCAAAATATGAGCTTTACTATTAACAAATTTTAATCTCAATTCAAGAACTTTGCTTACAACAAATAATGTTATACTATATACGTAACTTCATTAATTAGAATAATAGTTAATTACTTCATTAAATTTATGGATGATTATAGAAAATTTCATAAGTTACTCCGAAATCATGCATGATATAATATGTGAACATTTTCTCTATTTCTTTACGTGTCAAACTAAGCAAAATAATAACTACACTGTAGTACTATGTTCTAGCCTTAACAACTATATTACAACCTAGCTATAAGGCAACCAAAAGTACACATAGTTTCAACTATTAACACGGACGTCAAAAAGACTACTTGTAACCTAATGGTATTGGCAATTGAGAATGATAGAGAACAATTATGCAAGTTAAGGGATTATCAATGTAAAATAGTAGAGTGGTTGTATGAATTCAACCCAAAAAATTCATAGCAGAAGCAATTGAATACTACTATTGTTCATTTCAAGAGATGCTCAATAGTCAAACACCAAATAGCTAGGAATGGATTGTAGATGAGACCTCATTACTTAATGGCATCAATCATGTCAAGGAATGAAAACCATGAACTTACCATGGGAAGAGAACACGCTCGACAGGCTTCCTTCCAATCTTTCATGAAAATCCTCATAGCACTAGTATCCAGAACCAGTCTAGCACGTTTCTTTTTTCTACCTTTTTTTGTGAAATTGGTTCCATCCATCAGAAATTTGTTCCGCTCTTCCATGTCTCTTTTAAGCCATTCTGCGTGAGTGAGGTTTTCGCTCTCAAACCTCTGTGAGCTTACAGACACATGAACAAGCATGTCTTGGCCTGATTTTTCGTCTCGATTACAATCATCATCGGGTTTATTATATTCATTTAACAAGTCATCATCATCTTCATCATCAGAACTTAAGTTCAAATATCTCCTCAAGCATGTCGCTTCCGATCTCTTTGCATGTAAGATAAACGATATATGACACCTACATATATAAAAGGAAAAAAAGAATTAATGAGCCTTTATCCATAAATCAGGAGTCAGTACATGTAACAAATATAACGTATTTATCCCAGTTGATAGACCAGATAAAAATGTCTACAGAATGCAGTACACGCAGATGCATTGGAACCACACAATTGTCATCAGCAAGAAAGGTTAACTATTCATCGTTGAACTCTCATTATGATTTACTATCTGATCATAATAGAGCGTGCTATTTGTTGCTCATCCCTCATTTTGACTTACCATCTAATCTAACATAATTCAAGGAGCCATGACCGAATGTCTCATCATCTCTAGAAAATAGGAAAGATTAAAAAATTCTTGCCAAATGGATTTGGCACATTGAGAGGGTACAAGAATGACTAACCATTCATTATGCCTTGTTCGTTTTGAGTGTAAGCTGGTGCCATTGCTTGTACATATTGGCTTAGTTTAATACGATTACTGTTCACCAAAAAAAAAAAAATGACTAACCACTCTCAATTAGAATAACATGTGAAGCCAAGGCGGTCATTAGAAATTCAAAGCTCAGATTAGATCTATGTATGTTGCTATGATGATTAGTCCAATGATGGAAGTGGACAGGTTCCTTATAACTTGAAGTCTCTCTGTGCAGTTCTTACTCACTCTATACTCCACCAGCACATTTGCAACCAAACACCTCCCCACCCCCCCAAAAAAAAAAAAAAATTGCCCAGAGCCACTAATTAAAGCATTTGAAAAGAAGGCTGCATGCAGCAGAGTAAGGCAGAGATCATCCCCATTGTCTCTACCCCTGCCCAGCATTGTTGTTCCCCAACTCAAAACCATCTTGTTACAGCCCAGAATGCCCACCATGCTTTCCATGCATCAATTGTGTATTGCCTTAACAAACAGAAGAAAAAACCTGAAGATCCATAGACCATCCACTAGGACGCATTAACTGACTTCAACTCCAAAAGGTGAACTAGTCAACCGCATGTCTGATGAACAAAAAGGATCTGTTTTCTACATTTATTTCAGTGCTTCAAATAAGCAAGTGGAGTTGTTTCCTAAAGATAAAAGGTTAGTATCTTTGCCAAATAGAACACCCTCAACTAGACAGTTCCAGCTATATGAAGCATCACCATATAAGGAACCTGCTCCTTCTGCAATCATCAAGTTTAATTGCTCATCCTATGAGAATTTACAGCACACAAAATCAGGAGGAGTGCATAATAGAGGGAATTTTTTAAGTAGTGAACCGAGATAGGAAAATTTCCACTTCGAAAAAGGCTGTTTGCCTGTGCTAATTATGAAAAGCAGCTATCAAGAACAACTAAATGCTGAAATGATACAATTATACTAATATGTGCAGTTGCTCTGAAGAATTCAATCCTTAAAATCTAGTGTCAACTTTGTCAAGAAAATCAATTAAGAATCTGGGTAACATCAGTAAAATCAAGTTGTAGAGTTAGGCATCCAATGCTATTAAAACTACCTTTAGTTAAGTTACATTCTCAGTCCTTTAATAATTTGGGCAATCACTCATCTTTGTGTCCAAAAATCCAAATAAACTAAAAAAAAGTTATCAACAATTATGCATAAAGGACATAAGATGAAATATTTGATAGCCAATAGAAGTCAAATTCTTTTCTACAGAAAACAATTCTCAAGAAGTTAAAAATGCTTACTTCTCTAAGCTTATAAAGCAGTCGATAAAGCAATGACAAAAAGAGTCATATGAAAAGAATGGCAAAAAAAGCAATGAACTCTGCATACAAATCAGCTTTTCAATTTTTTTTTTTCTTTATCCTATGTAATTTTGTTATCAGTTATAACAAATTAAAATACAAAAAGTGCATACCCCAAGCTCTGAATTCGTACTCCAAGCTTTTCCACTTCTGAGACTGATTTTTCTTTGGCTATAAAGCTGAGGAGGTCCCCAATCTCAACACCTTCTCTACTCTTGTGTTCAGATAAGAATTTACCAAGGTACCATACAATCTGCCCACTTGTTATCTTGAACACTTCAGTCACATCACTGTTCAGGGAAAAGTATTGAGTAACAAGGGGATGTCGCAAAAAAGGGCCCAGTGCAAGCTCTTCAAATCGTTCAATGCCCTCATTTTCACAGATTGCTCTTTCCAGATCATACAATGAGGCAATTGTCCAAGTTTCCACAAAGCAATGGATAAATGAATTTATCTGAAAAATTTTAAACAAATAGTGAGTCAAAAGGAAGAAAGTCTTTTCACAGGTGTATAATTTACAAGATAAATCTATCTTCAAACCTGAGAAATGTTTGGGTTCTTAAAAATGATGGAAGAAGGGCAACAGATCTGCTTAAAAAACCCTTCCAAACATAGATTGAACTTTATTTGTAACTTATACTAGATAGAAGCATATAGAAACCCTTTCTGGGTGTTAACTTGTTCAACCTTTCTACCATTTGGATGATCATTTATCTATGACTCTGTGGTTATGTGATGAATCCCACATTCTTTTAAGCGAAATCACAAGTGGGTTGCAGCCATATTTTAAGCAATCATGAAAAAAGCAAAGGAAAGAAGACGATGATGAACCGTGGTCCTTGTAGACTATTTGAGTATCTTATTTGGGAAATTCTTGCGTAGGGAAGAATGATAATGCAACAGGAAGCAAACTACCTTAACCCAATGGGTATCTCAATCAAATAAATAGAAGATATGGGGAAATCTCCTCGTCATTGCAACTAGTCCCCTCACAAAATACACACAACTTAATTCAACGATGGATGCAGTTCATTAGCATTATTTGCCGTGAATTCAATACAAAAATTACATCAGCAAAAGCACATCAAGCGTGATTATTTGGAAATAAAAAGAAAAGTCAAAGGCAGCAGACCCAGCGAGCTCATGGCCCCCACTAACCATCACAGAACCCCGACCTTAGAGGAAGACGACGAAGAAGTTGACTTGAAAGTCTTTAGTGATCGACCTAATTCCTTCCAAGCATCTTCATTCCCTGTATTTCCTCTCCCGAAAAGGAATTCCACGAAAGAAAACTACCAATCCAGATTGTAGAGAGAAAAGGCAATCACAGAATCTTCCAAGTAAATGCAACTCAAGCTTAGCAAAGTTCTCCGATTTAAAAAGCCTCTTACTTGAGCGCTAAGTACAACATGATTGAACTAAAACAAAAATTCCTAAACCATTACTCATTCCACGCAGTTTCAAGCAGTCTCAAAAACAGAGAAGAGGTGAAACTTCAACAACGGTCAGAAAACCTTTACCTTTCCCTCAACAGCCATTAAGCTCTGAAGAGAGGGCAGTTCCTGCATGCTGAACCCTAAGGAGCTCCACGAATCGACCTGCAGAGCCAAGACCACGGCCTGCGAGACTTTCCAGGACGAGACGCTCTCTCCGGCGGCGAGGAGATCGCGCCAAGCCTCCCCGACGGCCCAGTCGATCATCTCCGGCTGCTCTGTGCTGCTCAGAACAGAATGTTGCTGATGCTGGCTAGGAAAATGATGATGATGATGATGATGATGCTGATGATGATCTTGTAGTCTCATGAGAGGAACCAGAGGAGTCCAGGATCTAGCGTGAGGATTAAGGTGTTGCTGCACAGTAGGCGGCGGTCCACGGCCACCTCCGCCGCCTCTTCCGCCGCCGCGGCTGGGAGGGCGAGAGCTCGTTGGCGTTGACCGCTCCATCGTATCGTCGGAAGCAGGATGGAAAAGCACTGTGAACTGTGAAGCACCAGAGAGACAGAGTTGACATTATTGGTCAATTTTTAAGGCAGAGTAAACTGAAATGGCGGTAGCTTCTATATTAAGTTAGCCCTGATTTATGTGCCAATTGCGGAAATGGCACCAAGCTTTGGGATTCTTCTCTATTTTCTCCATCCAGTACTTTTCCTTTTTCAATCAAGCCCCAACTGCTATGTTTAGGAAATGGAGGGAAATGGGATGAACGGAAGTTTTAATGGAAAATGGGAAGAACTTTTCTGATTGTTTTTAGGAAAATTAATTATTTGGAAAACCTTTTTTTTAAAGTAATTGATTGTATAACTTGAGATAATTAGCAATTGAAAATGTTTTTATTATCGATGGCAATTTATGTTTAAATATTTTCGTAGATAATAAAATTATTTTTGTTTATTCATTTTTGTAAATGATATAAGAATCATTTTGTAAGAAAACATATTTCAAATCATTTATTTTTCAAGAAACAAATGGAACCTTACCCTTCCTCACGAAATTAAACATAATATAATTATCAACTTCGTTTCTATTATCCACAATCCATCCATAATATTTTTTTAAGGGAAGGTGATGATGGAAAAAGTGGAGCTCTCTATATAAATTAGGATGCCATTGTAATTGCCTAAACTGTACCGTGCTAATAGATCTTTCAGAAAATCACCAGGCCAGGCAATGTTGTACCTCCAACCCCCTTGTGCTCTTTGGCACCGTGACCACGATTAGAGATTTAAGATCGTCAACATGCTTGGGGGATCGCATTAACAGGCTCACCAATCATGAACCTCAGTGTACTGGTCATGTTGAGTAGTTAACCTTTTCTATCATAAGACAAACTAACCTTGAATAGGTAAACTCGAGTTCATTAAATGTGGTATTAACCGTAAGGTCCATTTAAAATGCGAGACAGCTTGAAGGTCTCCCAAGTATGAATAATTTGCCCTTAATCAGACATTGACCGTGCACCTAATGCACGTGTACTAAGTAGTTATTGGGTCAAGAAACTGAATGTGTTGTAATAGGTTGAAACGTTTATGGTAACGTCTAGGTGGCCATCAACATTGGTCATTCTTCTGCGCCTTTTAGATAGAAAAAACGACACGAGAGGCAAAAGTATGACAAAAAACTTGAAGCAAATAATTCCTAAAAGTTACAATTACATTCACTTTGTATATATTATTAAAAAAAAAAAAAATCGACGTGGCACCCAAAGGCTTCTTCTATTTGTTCTCAAATGATTGAGTGATAAATAGCATTGAAGACTAATAATTGGGCACGACTCGCTTGCACAGTACAAACATGACGTAGGTGTATAAAAAAGTCAAATATGATATGACACAATATGTCATTTATATGTTGACACGATTTAATACTGTGGCAGCTCGAATCTTGTGGATTGAGGGTCGCCACACTATTATCACCTTTAGCCCCTAGTATATTTCCAAACCTTACATTCAAGCAAACTATTGGATCAAGATAAGGTCACAAACTCAAATGGCATAATAGTGTCAGCCCTCGCCACCAACTAATATAGGTAGACCTAAGTCGATTGACACATAAAGGATCAACATAGAGATATGGGAGAGTCAACTACTTGCTCTAGTAAAGGGACTGGTTAAACATGAGGTTTGGCAATTCAGTTACGCATGGGACGAATCGGCATCCCTGAGTGCCCTTTTGATACCGCAAGCCTGTTTTATATTAAGCATTCGATCAATTGATTTCTTAAACATATAGATCTTTTCTTTCGAAAATCTTTAAATGTCCGCAAAACACTTATCCAACGTTGTTATTAGTTAACAAGGACGCTTTCTCGTGTATATTGGGTGACTCCGTTTGTGTGTGAGAATGTTTATGCAAATATCAATTGAAATGCAAACTTCAATCATGATGTATAAGAATGATATAACATGGCAGTAACCACATATAACAAGGCATGGCAAATCAAATGCAAAACATGATGGTGAGATGATATGACATGTCAATAATTACACGCAGTATGATATGATAATAAATGCAAGATATGATGACGAGATGACATGACATGGCAAATCATGTACGAGATGACGACATGGCAATAATCATATACAACATGACATAGTAAATTGCATGCAAAGCATGATGAGACAATAGCCTGATGGCAATAATCACATACAACATGATAGGGCAAATCAAATAAAGAAATATAACAATGATGTGAATGGTAATAATCATACATAGTATCGCATGGCAAACCAAATGCAAAACATAATGATGATGTGAATGGCAATAACCACATGCAACATGACATGACAAAAGATGCAAAGCATAACGATGGGATGACAAGACTTGGCAATAGTCATGTGCAGCATGCAAGACATGGCAAATCATATGCACAACATAACAATGAGATGACATGACATGACAATAATCACATGTAACATGACATGGCAATTAAATTCGAAACATAATGACTTGATGACATGACTAATCAAATGTAAGACATAATGATGAAATGACATGACTGCTAATAACATAGCAAATCATATGCAAACCATAATAATGAAATGATTTAATATGGCAATACTCATTTCAAGCATGATATGACGAATTAGATGCAAGGCATGATGACCAGATAACATGACGTGGCAATAATTACATGTAGCATGACATAACAAATCAAATGTAAGACATAATGATGAAATGACATGATTACAATTGACATAGCAAATCATATGCAAACCATAATAATGAAATGACATGATATGATAATACTCATATCAAGCATAACATGGCGAAATAGATGCTAGGCATGACAACAAGATAACATGACGTGGCAATAATTACATATAGTATGACATGGCCAATTGATTGCAAAAAGTAACAATGACATGATATGCCAGTAATTATATGCAAAATGACATGATGATAAATCAAATAAAAAAATAAAAAAGAAATGATATGTCAATAATTACTTGTAGCATAACATGGCAAATCATATTCAAAATATAACAATAACATGACATGATATGAAAATAATCACATATAGCACGACATAGTAAATAAAATGCAAAACATAACAATGGTGAAGTGCAAACCCCACGATGTAAGGACTCATAAATTCAATTTATGGCTTTACTCGGATGTAGTGACGTTGATATGAAAACAAATAATTTTCCTTTCGGCCATGTCAAATCAAAGTCTTTGTTTGATTTCAAAATCATTTTTCAAATCGAAGTCATGAAATCAGTGGTCGCATGCTTTGGGCCTCTCTTCATGTGCTCGAATCATGATGGGCTATATTTTTTTCTTTTTTTAAGTCCAGCCGCTTTATCAAGCCAATCCTACACTCGAACCCAATCCCTTTAATAATTGACATGTGGGTTGGCTCACAGATAAAAGAGGTGTTCTAGTGTCACGCTTCACCTTATATTCACCAACTCATATCACCTCTAGACTACACAGTTTATATCAGCAACAACAACAACAACATGCATTCTATCATATTTCTGCGATAGCCAGTATTGTAACAGCCTAATTTCAGATTATGACGGCCTACTAGTTTGTATAATTCCTAGTGACACTTCGACGGCACAACGGGGTCATATAATTGGAGGTCTAATTTTGACATTACGAGGGCCTACAAATGTACATTTTCAACTATTCAAACGGGCACCAATCACATTTCCTAAGCTTTCATGTTATCAATTCAACACTAGGACAGAGTAAAAAACATGCATTTTTTTATATTTAATCAAGCAGCACAACGCATATTCTAGATTATATTATTCTAAATAGACTTTATGACGTCCTAACACGCATTTCTATAAGAAATTTGAAAATGAGAGAGTTGGGACTTACTTTGACAACGCAATATTTTGGTGCCTATACAACTAGAAAAAGACGCAAAAACAAGAGAAATTTGAGACTTGGAAAAGCAAGGAATCAAGGAAGGGCTTTGCTAGTGTAACAGTATTTGAGCTATTATAAGAATAATAATTTACTGTAAGCCACAAACTTTTAAAAGAGTGAACCTCATAACAATTTATAATTATTTGTTATTTAGTTTTTTATGGTCCAAAACAGATCATTATTCTCACCAGTAGATTAAAAATTATCATTCAATTAGTTTTTATCAAGGAATAGACTCACTGCCATGGATAAACGAAAGGATCTCCATAGGGTTTTGGCGCCTCATCTCCAGGCTCATTCTTTCCGGGCCCATATCTCCCCTGTCTGACTTTTTTTTTTTTTTTTTTTTTGGTCGAGAAAACAACGCTTAAATTAAGATCACAGCGAAGGTGTACATTAAGGTCGAATACGAAGATCTTGCAAAAAAAAGGGGGGGTCAAGAACCCAAGTCGGAGGGAGTAAGAAGGCCCGATGGGCCTTCGCCACTCTATCCGCAAAAGCGTTTGCTGCTCTAGGGCAGTGAACTAGAAGGAAAGTAGGGCACCGTTTGAGCAACGCGCAAATATCTTCGAGGAGAGGTATGATTGTCCATGGTCGTCGGGCAGGGTCTCGAACAGCTTCCACAAGGAGTAAACAGTCGGATTCCACCACGATCTTGTCCGTCTGTCGTCCTCTCCGAATCAGAAAATGCAGAGCGAGATTTAGGGCGATCGCCTCAGCTTGCAGGGCAGAGGAGGCGCGAGCGGCATCGCACCAAGCCATCGATCAATCGGCCTGATGAATCTCTACAGACACAAGCCACAGAGGCGTCGGGGCTGGATGGGTGGTAAGCTGCATCAATGTTGACTTTTAAAACATCTTTGTCCGGTGGATTCCATCTGTGATTGAAGATGCCCTGTTTTGAACCAGATCGCGACACTGGAGTATTAAAAATACACCTGGATCGGGCTTCGTTATCGCCACCGCACAACTCGGTCGGCCTTCGGCTCTGTTTACGGAAAATAAAAGCATTACGGGCTTTCCATATGTGCCAAAGGACAGAAGTGATCGTTTCATGAGTCGGTAAGTTGCCTTTACTGTCAATAAATTGAAGTAGCCAGATTTCTATGCGATGTACAGCCATGATAGGGCTTGTTATAGCTAATTCTGGATGGTTCCAAACATCACGTGTCCATGGGCGTAACAAAAATAGGTGTTACGGGGTCTCGGGTACTTGATTAGCACATATACAAAGCAAGCGGGGTTGTCAAGATATGTCGTTTGTAGAGATTTTCTCTTGTCGCCATAGCATTATTACGAGAGAGACCAGAGAAATGACCTGAGTTTAGGCATAGTGTGTTGCTTCCAGATTGCATTCCATAATCGGCGGGGTGGCTGAAAAGATGAAGAGGCCTGGTTAGTGATAATACTTTTTTGCTGAGCTCTAAGCTGGTTGTAGCAGTTCTTCACCGTAAAATTCCATTTTGTGTTCCTCTCCAGATAAGTTTATCTTGGGTGCATTGAGGTCGAACAGAATAGATAGAATTTCATCAACTGTTTGACTATCAAAATGCCGATTCAAAAGTGATATATCCCAAGAGTTAGAATCTAGTAATATAAATCCCGCAACCATTTTCGGTTCATCCCTAGGAGCGGGGCCTCCAATAATACCACTAGGTAACCAATGATCCTCACGAATCTTTATATGTGTACCATTTCCAAAGACCATAAAACCTTATCTCGCAATAGATTCTCGGCCTAGTAATAAGCTTTGCCAAACCCAAGAGGGCCTAGCACCTTTAGAGGCATGCCAAAAATCATGAGATGGAAAATAAAGACCTTTTAATAGTCTACTGTATAATGAAGTAGGATCTTGAGCTAGGCGCCAAGCTTGTTTACCCGAAGTGCTCGTTAAAAACCATAAGATCACGGAAACCTAATCCCCCTTCATCTTTTCTACTCTTAATGCAAGCCCAGCTTCTTCCAATGGATGCCTTTCTTGCATGTAATCGATTGCCACAGAATTTAGCTATTTTCTGTTCTATGACTTTACAAATAGCATCGGGATTTTGAAAATCGACATTGCATAATGAGGAATTGCTTGCACAACGGTTTTAATAAGAACCTCCTTGCCTCCTTTTGAAATAAGTTTTTCTTTCCAACCTTCAAGTTTTGAATGCACTCGACCCAAAAGCCAAGAAAACATCTCCCGTTTAGATTTGCCCCAATCTGAGGGTAAACCGAGATATCTACCAATTTTGTTTTGTAAAGGAACTCTAAGTACTCCAAAGCAAGATTTTCTTTCAAGCTGTTGGGGCAATCTGGGCTACAGAATAAACCTGATTTGTTTCGGTTAATGGCCACGTCCCGTAGCTAGGCAATACTCATTAATTATAGTAGCTAAGTTCGACATTCAATAAGCTTCGCATCAAGAAAAAAGATGGCATCATCTGCAAAAATAAATGGGAGAGAGTAGGACACCACCGGTTAAGTTTAATACCTTTAAGGCTGCCAATGTCCACTGCATTATTGATAAGTGTCGTTAAAGCATTAGTCATCAGGATAAAGAGGTATGGTGATAAAGGATCGCCTTGTCTTAGACCTCTCATAGGATGGAAAAAGGGTAGAGATTCACCATTAAATTTGATACTATAAGAAACCGTAGAAACACATTGAAATATCCAGTGCACCCATTTCGTATGAAATCCCAGCTTTAGGAGATAATCTCTAAGAAAATTCCATTCGACGCGGTCATAAGCCTTCTGCATATCTAGCTTAAGCACAGCATGAAAATTCTTTTTCCGTCTTCTGATTTTGATCTGATGTAAAACCTCTTGAACCACAATTATATTGTCCTGAATTTGCCGACCTTCAACAAAAGCAACCTGTTCTGGTGCTATCAACTGTGGCAGCCAGGGTTTAAGACGGTTAGCAAGAATCTTAGAAATTATCTTATAAATAAAGTTGCGAGGCCGATAGGACGAAACGGTCCAATCTTTCGGATGAGGAATCTTAGGAATTAAGGAAATAGAGGTGCGATTGTATTCCGATAATAAAATCCCTGTTTGAAAAATTGTTTCACGAGTTCTGAGATTATATCATCTTGCAGGATATCCCAATGGGCACGATAGAATTGACCATTCAATTCGTCAGGACCGGGTGCTTTGGTCTCTCCTAATTGGAATACCGCGTTCTGGACCTCCTCACAGGTAATTGCAGCTACTAGACTATCATTTATTTCTGGCGTCACAACTTGTTTACATAGATTGAGTGTCGGGCCATAATCTCTATACCCTGCAGAAGAATATAGCTGCTGAAAATAGTTAAAAGCCATCTCTTTCAGAATAGTAGGGTCCCATATCCAATTTTGCTGATCATCCTGAAGCATTCTAATCTTGTTTTGTTGTCGTCTTTGAACCGTAGTGGCATGAAAAAATTTGGTGTTCTGTCCCCCATTTAAGCCAATTGACTCGAGATCGCATTGCCCAAAATTTTTCCTCCTGTTGCCATAAGTCGTATATTTTTGCTTTCAGGTCTGATATCACTTCAATATTAGAGTGCGAAAAGGTTTGATTAGTAAGTGACTGAAGCTGATGTTTGATAATATGAATCTGAGTGCGCGCATTCCTGAATTTGGAACGACTCCATTTAGATAATGCAAATGAAACAGAGTCCAGTTTTGGGGGAGTGTCACCTCTCCTAGCCGAGAAGATGCCCATGAAGCGAAATGACTTCTCGGCACTCCATATCCCGAAGCCAAAAGGCCTCAAAGTAGAAAGATTTCGCCTTTTACAAGTCTGAAAGTGCTTCGGTGGATAAGAGAAGGGGGCCGTGGTCCGATCCGGCCGGGAAGAGCGAGAACTTCGGCAAGAGGGTAAGCTAATCTCCAATCCTTTGTGCATAGCATTCGTCTAACCGTTCCTTAACAAGATCATCCCCATGTCTATTATTTGTCCATGTAAAAGCACAGCCCTTGCTACCGAGATCTATAAAATAACAGTCATTGAGTAGATTGCGAAAAGAAAGCATTCTATGAGATTCAAAGCAGGACGTTTTCCAACTTTCTCCCATGGATAGAGCACTTCATTGTAATCCCCAGTACATAGCCAAGGAAGGGTATTAAAGTTACTTATTTGTCGTAAAGCTGTCCACAGGTGCTGCCGAAGAGGAAAACTCCTTGGAGCATGTAAACAGGTAAGGCGCATGATGATGCTAGAATCCAGGTCAGTACAAATAGAGTCCAACATATCTGAAGATTGATAAGCTACTTTCAAAGAAACTTTATCGGTCCAAAAAGGGCTAAACCTCCCGCCAATCCTTTTGGATTTTGAATGTAACTTGCTGAAAATTTGAGTTTTCGTCGAAGATCCATGAGTTTCGAGTCGATTTTTGGTTTCCATCAAAAATAAAATATCGGGCTTCTCGGGTCACTAAGACCCTTAACGCTTGAACCGTCGGGGTTGCCCAACCCCGACAGTTCCAACTTATAAGTCTCATTGTTCACCCTGGTGGCTTTTTAGGGCCAGCCACGTGGCCCAACATGCAGAAGTATCTGCCTCAGTAATAGGAGTGTCTTGTAGATCTGATTCATCCAAATGTTCCTGAAGCTGAAGCCGAATTTCATAAGGAAGATGTCTTTTGGCCTTCTTAAGAGGCCCTGATCTTGCATTAAGACGAGAATGTTTGATCTTCTTTTTTAACTGAGAGGAGCCAGCGACTGAGTTATCAACCAATATAAGATCTTTGGTCCCGATTTTGCAGCTCCCGATTAACTTGTCTTGATGTTGTGATAGTAGGATCATCTAGTGAGGCGTCCATAGTTTGTTTACCTTTTTTTTTTTGTACCGTAATGTCGGGTGCAGCATGTCCAGTCCGGAACAGGAATAATCTCCAGAGAAGGTTGAGGGGTCTCAGGAATAATCTCTTCATCATAAAAGGTGCGCCAGAAGGGGCTATGTGTTCTTGCCTCTGCTCTTAACCAAGAGCCATATAAAAAACTGGTATCATCTAATTTATTTTCATCACATGGGAAAGTTTGACAATTTGTTGCATAGTGACCCAAAGATACCGCAGAATAGCAATAGTGAGCTAAACGTTCATATCGAAAGTCCAACCAGAGATTCTTGCCTTCAATTTTAAGTAGAAGCCCGTTTTCAGCGGACGTTGAAGGTCCAATTCCACCCTTGCCCTCCATGTTCGAAGTGGTAATCCATCTCTGCTCTCTATGTTCACTTCTATAACCTTTCCAATATGACCCGCAGCCCGACGAATTAAAGTATCGTACAACGCTCTAAAGGCAAGCCGACAACATGGACCCGAAGTCACAAGTGTTAAAGTCATAGCAATACAACGGCGTGTTAGCTATCCAAGGCTTTAAAATAAACAGATGATTTGCAAACAGCCAAGGTCCGTTGTCTAAAACTCTCTCGTCGACATCATTAGATTTGAACTTTATAATGTACAAGCCAGAGTCGCCTTGTGCAAATTCCACTAAATCAGTGCGCCAAGCCTTTTTCATAACAGTTTGGAGAGCTTGAAAATTGACAGAGGGGTTATTGAGAAGCTTACCCACCAGGGTTAACTTACATTCTGCAATTTTTTCACTAGGTGCAGCCTCATCCCATATCTCAATTTGCTGTTCAGACCACAAGCGACCCATGCGATTGCATAAAGCTGCCAAGCGGGCTTCATCTGCTACGGTGGAGTGGTCCATTTCAGAGTAAGAGGTGGAGCAATGAGATAAACCTCAACAATACCCAGAAACAGAGAAATGAAAAACGCCCAGAGCCCTGTGAGAGTTCTCGACCAGCTGAAGGCGATTCAATGGAATTTCGAGGGAAAATTCAAGGAAAAGTGGGCCGATCGTGACATGCAAATGGAGGAGGGGTGTGGGTAAAGGACGGATGTAGTAGAGAATGAAGGGGTGGAGTGGATTAGAAGGGATGCAGAAGGTACAGGTAGAAATGGTGACTTCACAAACTCTCGGTGTAATAAAACCAGTTAGAAAAAAACCTGAGGAAGAAAACTACCAAGGCGGTAGATACACTCTACATTTCGTAGAGAGAAAACAGCAAACTCACCTTACATTTCTTGAAACGAAGACGTTCCCCTGTCTGACTTTGATTAGCGTGATTTTTGCGTGCTCCTATCGAGAGATTTTCAACAAGCCCATTATTTTTAGGTCAAATAGCGAAATTACCGAACCAGACTCCAACGTGTATTGAAGCATAAGGCTTGGGTCTATTGAACTTAGTGCTGGTTTAGTGCTTATCATTGTCTGATTTCGAGACAGCATGGTTTTGGGCTTTGGGACGTTGCTTTCGGTAATAGGAATGTTTGATTCAAGTTTGACCACGCTTGCTCCCCCGTCCGGCATTCGTTTGACCCAATTTGGGTTGCGAGGGAATGCTTGCGTTACGGGATATGCAATCTAAATTAGGAAATCACGAACTTCAGACACTAGAAAAATGGGTAATGGGTTTGGAAGGATTAAAAAATCGAATGTCAAATTTAGGTGGTGATATGAGTGTCAAAAGATTCGTTTTGATGTGTGGATTCTAAGGTTTAAAAGTGCGTTCCTTGGAACTCCCCCGGTCAACCTTTAATCAATTTTTGGTCAACCCTGGCCAAATTTAATAATTTAGGAAAATGGGGCTGAAATTTGACGTGACTATTAGGTTATGAGAAAGAAAAAATGTATTATATATATATTAGTAATTGAGGATCCGCTTGAGCCCCCTTTCGCTTACACTAATCGGGGTCACAAGGTCCTCCACTGCACTCGACGGCAACTTCTATATTCAACTCGGCAATTAAGTAGATTATTTATTTTTTACTGAGGTGGCATTTAGGTGGCAATTACTTTCATAAACAAAAGTAAAAAGAAAATTTCTTGCAATGAAGAGAGAGCCATTAAAGGAACATGTAATTCTAAGTTAAATATTTAGAGACAATACCTAAAAGACCTCGTTATAATTGTTTTATATAGATACGGACCATGGAGATAATTAGAATGTTTTGGCCAATAGGAGGTTGAAAATGGTGATGATTTTACTTCATAATGTAGAGAAGTAATGTCTAATTTATATGTATGAAAAGGAGATCAGCCCGATGTATCCTTGCGGATCCTTCCGTGGACAAATGCATGTAATTCATTCCAGTTGCTGAAGTTAAGGTAGTTCCTACGTCATTTAAGTCAAGATATTCATGATGTTCCTTAGATTTTTGGTGCTAAAGAGGAAGCTGGGCCGATCATTGTGGGGGATAAGGAGAGGGAGAGTTTTATAAAAGCAGAGAGAAGAGTGAGAGCTCGGATGTGAGGAGGGAAGCAAACAGAGAGGACAAAAGGGAGGGGGGGATAGAGTCATGCATAAATTGTAGCTAAGACAGAGACAGCCGAAGTGAAAAATGGAAAAGAAGCCGAAGTGAAAAATGGAAAAGAAGTAGATAATAAAGCAAAATCTTGATTGAGAAATGAGTAAATGACCATCCTTAATATACTGTGATAATAATAATATGTCCTGAATCACAAAAACATAAATAATAAATAATTAAAAATTATTATAAGGTCTACTTCTCCAATAATTTATAACCAACAACATATTATTATTTTCACAATTGTTCAAAGACTATTACGCTGACATGACTCATCTGGATTTAGGATTTATATTGTTACCTAACTTTAAAAAGTTGACCCCTCTTTCTGTCTTATTTATGTCTCACTACCATATCTATTCCTCTCTTGTGTCACTGGACATGTATGAGGAAGGGTTCTCAATATTTATCATGTTGTCACTAGCCCAATGACAATTGTCCATTTATGAGTTGATAAGAGTGAAACATACTCGTCACATCGGCTCTTGACGCAACGTTTTGCAATCAACCGTATAATTTCTCTCACCACATGCACCAAAATTACTTCCCATAATTCCTTTTTCGACCGCACCGCTTGCTCGTTTTTCTTTGAATCCTTCTACAACATGCTTGCCACAACTTTCATGTTTTTCTTAGTCGAACATGCTTGCCACAACATGCTGCACTATGAAGTCTCCCTTGGCCGAGAAAGCTACTTGATTTTTATTTTTATTTTTCGGTAAATGTACTTGATTTTTTATGAAGTCAGAGAAGTAGGTCGAGGTTCGCGGGGTCGAATTTTGCTACGTCAAGCTCTACTCGAGCCGAATGTAATTCCCTTGCGGTTTTGGACTGGGCCTCGTATGATATGGGCCATGGTGACTTTAAGCATGACCAATGTTGTCTTCATAAGATTGAGATAAACTTGATTTACATCATTTATGAGAAAATATTTGTTACTAGAGACATGCCATGTTGGATCTACTTGAACCCAGTCATCGGTTGCCACGTGCACAGAGGCCCAGTTGTCAAAGTCGCCGAAGCCGAGCAAGACATCTACCATGTTGCTTGCTGGAGACAGATTGAGGGATAAAGAGAGGGAGTAGAAGAAAAGAAATTGACAGAAGAGAGAGAGACTACATAAAAGCTTAGAAGAAAAGTTTCTCGAATTGTCAATTTTCAGTGTCTTATTATTGATGTTGCGTGGACGAAAGTCCTTAATTTTTACAAGGATTCTGGGCAAATTGGTCATGGCGATTGTGAACTTAATTGCGCCAAAGCAAAATTGAAAAGGGAACCATACGGTGATGATGGAATTGCTTTGAATTTCCACGAGGAAAGCTCAAAACGTTGAATCCGTCATTTGTCAAACATGTTAATATGATCTTTTTAGATGTACTATTGATCTTTCGTATAAATTACTTGGATTTCAATTTTTTCTTTTTTTTCTTTTCTTTGGGGGGGGATATCACTACTGATTTTATAGCCTTCTGAATGAGTTTTGGACTATCAATAAGATGATTGTTGTGATACATTATTATAGTGGACTTGTAGGAAGAATTGGTCCACCGGAATAGAGACCTGTCTAGCAAAAAAGTTTAATGGAACATTGGCTTAGATGACTCTACGATACATAATTCACATGAATTGTCTGTATGCAAATTTGGACTCGGACATTGATTAGACTCATCAAATACGTTTACGCCAAATCAGCCTTGCATGAAAAGTTAAAACTATACATTCTGTTATCTCCGTCAAATCTACTGCACTTCTACTCAATTCCTTTAAAGAAAAAAAAATCGATTCCTTTTTCTTCGTAGATAGCACTTCTACAATAATGCGCTTGCCTCAACATTATTGTTTATTAATAGCAAGTCTTTCCAGCATCCAATCAAATTACATGCATACATACATATGTATATAAATACATAATCTTTAGTGAAAGCAAAAAAAAAAAAAAAAAAAAAAAAAAAGATGACAATAACTAATTTAAGACAACCATGTCATATTAAAATTGACTTTGCACATTAAATGAATTCATATTTCAAGGAATGATTCTTTTTTTATCCCTAAAGTTTAGTAGGAAAATCTGTATAAATAATGCAAATAACATATCTAATAATATCTAAATCCAAAACAATATATCAATATATAAACTTTACAAGAATGAGAAAATATCGATGTTTATAAATATGAGTAAAGTTGACTCGACTGTTCACGAGAAGTGACATTGCATATATTGAAAAAATGATAGTTTTAACTGTACAATAACCTAGGGACAAAAATTAAGTCCACTGCTTACAATGGAATGCACTACAGAAAGCAAAATTATTTGCGATTCCATCCGGTGAAACATGTAATAAGCCGCAAAACTGGAGTTAAAGTTACTTGAAGAATGACGACTATTTAAGAGAAAATGACAAAACAATCGAGTTGCCCTAGAATTTTTTTTTTTTTTTTTGGTAAAGTTGTTGCCCTAGAAAATTAGTACATGAGAAATTCAATTTTTTTGAAATTATAATTTATAAGATATTTGATCAATGCGGAGTGATTTTATATGTAATGCAAATGTAAACCAGTGTAGTCACTTTCCAATAACTCAACTTCTATAAAAAGATCAAGGACATATTTCTTTTGGGATGGAAAGATATCTTTTGAAGATTTGACAACCTCAATTTCAAGAAAGTACCAAAACTTTCCAAAACTCTTTATTTCGAACTCTTATCCAAAAAATTTCTTCAATCAGATGATCTCATCATCATCATTCCCATGACAACAATTTCTCTACATAGACAATAAGAATAGTGACTTTAACACATGATCTCTTCACAAACAAACTATGATGATCAGCATTACTCTATTTATACCCCCACAAAGATCAGAGCTTTTAAAACCTACCAAACCATGTTTGAGGTGACTACTTTAAACCATAAAGTGCACGTTTCGGCTTACACACATTACCTTAAGTTTTGTCACAAGAAAAACTTGGAGAAATTTCCAATTGCTGAAAAAAGGCATTCTTCACATCTAATTGCTGAAGATCCCATCCGTAATTAAGAGCACATGAAAGTAGGACTCAAACCATATTTAACTTGGCAACAGGAGCAAAGGTTTTTTGATAGTCAATCCCATAAGTCTGAGTAAATCTCTTTGCCATCGATCATACTTTATATTTGTCCATAATAACATCCGTCTTCTGCTTGATTTAAAACACCCATTTCCTACTAGTCGTTTCCCACAAGGAAGAACAACAAGATCCTACATGCCATTTTCCTTTGAAGTATGCATCTCTTCCACCATTGTTGCCTTCCACTTCTCATTTGCAAAAACTTCTTGCCAACTTCATGGAATAGAGATAGAAGATAAAGAATACACAAAGTACAATAGAGCTAGACAAAGAGTCATGAGACAACATGGAATATAGGGTGTTGAGTACAAATTCTAGTATGCTTTCAAAGTGCAATAAGAAGTCAGAAAGAGAAACCTCACCAGGAGTAGTACAATCCAAATATGGAGATGATAATTGAATAGACAATATATCAGTGATCTTAATTTGCATATTGGTGATGGGATTCTTATGATGACATGTCTTCAATGTTTCACCACTATCAATTCGCCCTTGAAAGGTACCAATATTTTTCCTAACAAGTGTGGTCTCTCCCTGAAGTGGTTGCTTTGTTATCTTTTCTTAAGGTACCACAGTACTATACTATCCTCTTCTTGTGTTGCATTCTTTTCTTTTTGAGAAGGAAGAGAATCATCAAATACTGTCAAAGGAGGAGGGTATGTAATATCCTCAAGAACATCTAGAATAAGTAGCATCTCTACACAAGGACACTCTTGAAGAGGTGGAGCAAAATAGTATAAATTAGACTCGTGAAAAATCACATCCATAGACTCAACAGTGCACCTAAAAGGAGGATGATAACATTTATAACTCTTTTAAGTAGTTGAATATCCAAGAAATATATAATGAAGACCATGGGGTTCCAGCTTACTCTTAAAGGTGGTGTTGCAAGCATAACAAACACAACCAAAATTTTGGGAAGAAGAATAAAAGTCAACGATGCTTATAAAATATCAATAGGTGTGTGAGAATCAAGAATTGTAGTTGATATCCCATTGATTAAATAGGCAAGCATTACTCCAATACTAAGTTGGGACATGATGGGAAAACATAAGAGACCTAGCAACCTCTAACAAATGTTGGTTCTTTTTCTCAGCAACACCATTTTGTGCTAGGGTATTAACACAACTGGTCTGATGAATAATGCCGTGATTAGAGAGATATTGTTGAAATTGACCTTTGGTATACTTAGCGCCATTGTCATTGTGAAGAATTTTCATAGTGGTATTAAACTGAGTGTGAACCATTTTGTGAAGGATTTGGACATAGGGAAAAACGTCTCTCTTATATTTCAACAATTAAACCCAAGTTGTACAAGAATGACAATCAATAACAGCGATAGTCCATCGATTACTAGAAATAGAAGTATGCTGGAAAGGATCCCATACATTAGTATGAATCACATGAAAAAAAAATGACTATGTATTATTTGAAGATGGATATATACAGGCTTCCAAAAAAAAAAAAAAAACTCGTCTTTATTATAGGCTAAAACAAGACTAGGAAAACTTTTTTAAATGTTCACAAAGGAGGATGACTTAAACTATAGTACCATTAAGGAAGATCTGATCAACACCGAATTATCTTGATGAGTCATAGAAGACGAAATAGAAGTGGAAACCCCACTACCTTCCAGCATATAAAACTCATAATCTAATTTACCGTATCCAATCTCCTTATCCGTTACCAGATTTCGGAAAACACAATAAGAAGGAAAAATAGGTTATTTACAATTTAAGTCTTGAGTTAGACTACTAGTAATAATAATAAAAAAAAAAGATTAGTAGAGAATTATGAAAAATGTAAAACAGAAGATAATGAAAGAGTGAAGGAACAATTGATACCCTTTTTCTAGCAACGGAAGAGAGGGTTCTATTGGCTACATGAACTTTATGTTTGCCAGAAGAAGGGGTGTATCGATGAAAGAGACTAGAAGAACCTATCATGTGATATGTAACCTATGTATAAATGATCCATGCGCTGGAAACAGCATATGTAAGGGTGAGCAAAATGAATCAATTGGACTAGTTCAGTCCAATTACCCAAAGGCACCAGTCCGATTCTCAGTTCGATAAAATTAGAACTATTGATTTTTGGCTATGTTCTTGGTTCCAATGATGGAACCGCCTGGACCAGACCAATTACTTTTAGAAATTTCAATTTTATTTCTTTAAGATTATTAAAAGAATCATTTGAACTCATAATTATTAGGGATTTTCTAGATGATGTTGTGATGGAAATTTTTAGCCAAAAGCCGAGAAAGGTATGTTTTGAGTAGGTGCATGGCTTAACTTTTATTCACAACCGCTCTTACGGTCTCTGCATGCTCGTTTGATGTATGGGACTCTCACCATATTTGGCTTGTCTCTTTTGTAGTATCCAGCCTTCCATGTGAATGCCTTCAATGCAACACTATTGGCTTGTCTCTGCTGTTGTGTCTAGTTGTCCATGTGAACGCCTTCAATGTGAGGCTCTCTAGAGAAGTCGCATGGCTTGTCATTAGAGCCTTCCATGTGAATGCCGAGAGTCCCATATCAAATGGGCACACAAAAATAGTAAGAGAAGTCGTGAGTAAAAACCAAGTCATGCACCTGCCAAAGCATGCCTCTCTCTGCCTTTTGGCTAAGATCAAGTGTAGTATATGTTAAGTGTCATATTCATACAATTTTTGAAGCACTTTGATTTATTTTTTTTGGCAGGTAAAGAGCAAAGGCTTTATTTCAAAGAAGGGGAAACACTCAAATGAAATGTAACTCGAATGCCTCATTATAATCTTTCACTAGTTCCATTGGACTGCTTGGAATCGGATTGCTCTAGTCCGATCCAACAACAAGTTGATTCAGTCTTGTTTCCTTGATGGGATCAAGAACTGATCACCCCTAAATAGATGTATTAACCCCCCCACCCCTCCTAAAAAGAAGATACATGAAATGGCTAGTTTTGGAGCAAAAGGGGAAGACGAATTGGTAATCGTGAAGGAGGTGGCAACAACAGCAAAAGCTTTCGATAAATGTCGAAATATCTAGAGTTCTTCCTCGGATAAACTGATATCAATATTAGGTGTAGGAGGAATAGTTTCAACATGGTTTCCCTCATTTTTTGCATTTCTTTGTGCCCATTTTGCCTCAAAATCTGCAGTTTTTCCATGTAACTTCCAATTAGTAGGCTTAGGGTGCATTCGGTTCAACATTTTGAAAGCCCATTGAGAAAATGCAAAGCAGTTTAGCTTTAAGGATTTTAGAAAAATGTAAAGGCCGTTTGGTAAACTATGCTTTAAAAAACAACTTTGAAAGAAATGATGTTTGGTAGAAAACACATTTGAAAAGCCTTTTGAGTGATTAATATTAGTTTTTTTTTTAATTTCATTTGTTTAAAATTGAAAAAAATAATGTATACAACTTTCTAAACATAAATTTTGACAATAATACTAAAAAAATCAAATACATATATAATTTTTTTTTTTTAAAAGACCAAACCCTTCATCGGAATTTTTTTAATTTTTATTTGCTTAAAATTGAAAAAAAAAATATGTATGCAACTTTTTAAATATAAATTTTGACAATAATACTAAAAAAAAATCAAATACATATATATAATTTTTTTTTTTTTAAAAAGACCAAATCCTTCGTTGAAATTTTTTTAATTTTTCTTTGTTAAAATTGAAAAAATAATGTTGAAACATCAAATACATACATATATATATAATTTTTTTGAAAAAGACTAAACCCTTCATTGGAATTTTTTAATTTTATTTGTTTAAAATTGAAAAAAATAATATATGTAACTTTTTAAATATAAAATTTAACAATAATGCTAAAAAAATTGACTACATATATATAATTTAAAAAAATCAAACATATAAATAAGTTTTTTAAAAAGACCAAAATATATTTAATTTTTTTTGCATTTATATATATTTGATTTTTAGCATTATTTTGGCATTAAAAAAATAATAACGAGGGCAAAATCAGAAATTTGAAGAATGAGTGAGGATAGTTTTGAAAGAAAAAAAAAGTTTCAGCATTTGACAAAGTGCTGAAAGCTCTAAACTAGTCTCTACTAGCATTGGGTTTTCATCCTTCCCAATATTGGCTTTTTGTTTTTTTTTTTGGGTGACCCAGGGAACCCCCGCATGGCCGGCAGCCGGAGAGTAAACCCTGGGGGCAACATGGGGAAACCACCACCCCACGCACCGGGCAAGGCGCACAAATGACCCAACTGCCTCCCTGCAACTTGCATTGCAGGGGCTTCGAACCCAGGCCTCCACGGAGGAATGCACTGGGATCTACCATCGGTGCCACCATGGCGGGTGGTGGAAATTGATAATCAGTAGAGGGATGGAGCATTGCTGTCCATTTGCTTTCTCTAGAGTGAATTAAGGCATGGCTTTCATTTGATAGCTACTTTAAAATAGTTGCCAAACGGTTCAACATTTCCCCAATGAGCTTTGGAGACTGAAAGTCCCCTTGGGAATACTGAACCAAACACACCCTTAGTATAATACATCCTCCACAGTTTTTACACTTCACAACCTCCTTAGAGATATCATTAAATCAAGATATTGAACCATATTTGGTAATATTTCTAACACTAGTTTGTAGAGGAAATTGATAATCAGTAGAGGGATGGAGCATTGCTGTCCATTTGCTTTCTCTAGAGTGAATTAAGGCATATGATTGTTCTAGAGTAGGATATGGAGATCAACTTAGGACTTGAACATGCATATGATCATATTCAGCATCCAATCTTGTAAAGAAATCATAAACTCTAATATTCTCCACAAGGTTCTTGTAAGCAACATTATTTGCAGCATGGTTGGCTAATAATCGGCATAATGATCTAGCTCTTGCCGCAAATTCCAAAGTTCAACATAATAATGAGATATAGACATCTCCTTTTGAGTGGTGTTGTGAACCCTTCTTTGAATTTCATACACTCATGCATCATTCTGGAATTGACCATAAGTATCTCTTGCAGCTGACCAAACCTATGCCGCGGTATCAAGAAGCAAATATCATTTTTTGCAATATGTGGCTACATTAAGTTAAGCAATAAAGACATTACCAAAGAGTCATTCGAGATCCATTTGTCTTAAGTAATTCCTAATATATCCAGTTTCACAGAAGTTCTGTTAATTTGTACTATGAGCCCATAGCCTACAATGATTAAAAATGCAAATCGAGACCATATCAAATAATTTGTGCCATCAAGTTCCTCAGAGATCGTAACAAAAGTAATATCATTTGTTCAACCATCTCCTATAGCTAGAGGGCTTACAACTGAACTCTCAGATATTGTGTCTCAACAATCACCTCGAAAAGTGTGAAAGGAGCAATTGAACTACCAAAACTAGCTAGAAAAAGCGAAAAATTGGATTCAAGTTCTTTGGTAGTAGGCTGAAGTAATCCTTCAAAAATAACCAAATCAGATTGAGAAAAGCAAAAATCAATTTATGCAGGATTTAGAAAACCTAAAAAAAAAATTGATAATTTGCTTTTCCCCTAAGAATCTGAATATATATGGTGACCCACAAACCTCTACTTGTTTGTTAGTGGAGTTCTTTCATCCCTCTTATTTTTTCCGGGCTGTACCATTAGAAAGCCTGCCAGTCTCTTACAAGCCATCGGGGTAAAGTGCCTAAGCTAGTTCCCTTCCAGTCCAAGGGTAAAATTAGCATTGCTTTGGTCTTCACACACGAGAAAATTGTGGAATTACTTCTCCAAGAGATGAGAGGAGAGAATCAGTGACGATTGGGAGTGATGGATCGCAGTGAATGAAGTCGTATCGCATTAGCACTTTAAGCTTTGTTCCAAATTGGACATCTGTCTTAGAGTCTTATATTTGGTGTTTATGATTTTAGTTATATTGAGTTGTTTATGAGTTTGTAGGAGATATGTTTTCTCTCCCTACTTTTTCTTTTTTCTTCTTTATTTTTTTAAAAGGTTTTTTGGGGCTAGTTATAAGCTTTAATGTTATCTTTTTGGACCTTTCAATTGTAGCCATGACTTGAAAAGAGGTGGATATGGCTTGAAACTTTATCTGTATGTTGATTGCCAAGAAAACCATTATCTATAATATTCTTTGCCTCTGTCTTTTATTTTCCTAAATAGTTTCTCTGTCTCTTTGGCAAAAAACCTAGCTATGAACTTAAAAGAAGCCTTAAGTCAAGATAGTTCGCATCTACTGCTTTATATGGATGTGAACATGAGTTTACTTTGGTCAAAATGCAGATGGCCGATACTCAACAAATGTAATGTACTTTATAAATTCAAATTGGTCAGAGATCGTTCATTAACGTGATTAACTGTCATTGCATCCTCGTGACAACTAAGAAAAAAAAAGCGAATGAACTTTGGACTTTATGCTTTGTTCTAATAGGGCATTTGTTTGATTTGGTATTGGAAGTGTAACAAAAAGGAAACAAATGAAAAACTTGTAAGAGAGAAAAAGAATTCATGTTTCAAAGTGAATATATTGAAATTGAGGTTATTCTAAAAACGTTTGATGTTGAAGGGGGTAACCAAAAGATTATTTCAAAGGAACGGAAAAGATTATTACGATGCGTAATCATGAAATTCGATGAGAATCCGTTAATTTGAAAAAGATATATTGTTTTGGATAATTTTGTGAATATTAAACCCGCAAATTTGTACTTGCCTAATGTTATTGTTTTTAAAATATCTGAATTTAAATCCGCAGTTCACCAAATGATAGATTGGATAAGATATGAGGATATTTGACTTTAAATCTGTAGTTCACCAAATAGTAGATTGGATAGGATATGAGGATATCCAACTTTAAATTCGTAATTTACCAAACAATGGATGAGATATGAAGAAATCCATAGATTTCTTATCCTTTCCTATCCAGTCATATCCCATTTAGAAATCCGGACGACCAAATGTAGCCTAAAAGTCTTATGGTTAGGAGCAACCTTGGCGACACTGAGGAGAGCATGCTCTGTCTTGAGGTCTTTCAGGAGATACAACTTTGAATTTTGTTGTAGCTTGTGAGCCCCTGGTCTTACAAGATAAAGTTAAGCGCCTATTCCCAGGATAAAGCCCACCATTTCCTTAGGCTCAGCTTGTGAATCTTTCGCTTTTGCTTTGGAGCAATATCTTCATCCAAGGTTAATGTAGAGTACTTAGGACGGGTATCTGATGATTTGATGTTGGAGAGGCTCCTAGAAACGGCGAAGTATAGAATACTTTTGGTGGTGAATGGAAACCCAATTTCTTATTTGTCTTGCATAAAATTTTAGAAGTGGCCATTACGAAGGATGGAGCTACTATTCCACACCTAAAAGTGACATATTTTTGTCTTTTCTCACTAATTTTTTGCTACTAAATATCAGGATTTTGTATATATTTGTGTGATGTTGCATTGAATCGAAGGAGATAGTGAGAATAAGTACATTGGTGCTTTGGTGATTTGTATGGTAATTAGATTGAGGCCTTTCTATTCGGAATTACTATGTATTGAATTAGCTTATTGGAATCAAGTATTGGTAACTGTAAAGTTCATTTTTTGGGCTCAATCATTTTTTATTCACTAATGGCGACCATTGGATCAACTTATGGATCTCTTTTTGGTCATTTTCAATTAACATTTGTCAAGTTAGATGGAACTAATTATCCAACCTAGTCTAAAGCGGTCGAGCTCTATCTTACTACCACCAACAACTTGACTATCTCACGTCTACAATACCATCTAACAAGAGTAAAACTGTCGATTGGATTGTAGGAGATACGATGATGTGGACCCTATTGTGGAATAGCATGGACCCTAAGGTCAGTCCTCACTTTATTTAATGTGACTCTGCTAAAGCAGTTTGGGATAAATGCGCATTACTCTATTTGGGGTAGAATAATATGATGCAAGTATGTGACACATGGGAAAAGTTATTTGATATTCAGCGTGGAGATCAATCTTTGTCCAATCATTATGCTCGGTTCACAACTCTTTGCCAATGATTGGATACTTATCTTCCTACCTTGAATGTTCTAGATGTTTTGGCTAAATGCTATGACGATATAAGGGTAATATTGTATCTCAAGTCATTGGGGCCTCATTATTCATTTCTTCATCAACATATTACATCTCAGAGTTCTCTTCCCACAATAGATGGAGTCTTCTCCCATGCTCTCCATTCTACAATTTTTGTGAAGAGTTTTTCCACACCGGTGGTGGAGATTAGTGCTATGCTTTCCCATAGTCCTAGTGGATGTGGAGGTCGAGGTCGTGGACACGGTGTTGTTCATGGTGGAGGTCGTGGAGGCCATGAATGGGGAGTTGGGACTCATGATACCATTAATTCTTATTATGGTCATGGTTTACGCTATTGCCATCATTGTCAAAGAGCTAGACATATAGAAGCTTATTGCTCTACGCTTTACCCAGAGCTCAAACCACCCCTTGTTGCATATGCAAAGGTTGGGGATTCTCTTGGTCCTCCCTTAATGGTTCGACCAAGTTCCATTAAAGTTCATAACACAAGCGATTCAATTACATTGACACATGCTAAGTATGATACATTGGTTTGCTCCCAACAAGTGAGAGGATCTTCAGCTCCTACTACAACTCTAGCACAAACCTCTCAAGATAGTTCATTGTGTTTGTTGTCTACAGTGTCTGATTCTTCAGTTATAGACTCTGAAGCTACCGATCACATGACTAGTAACTCTAACCTACTATCTTCTTTTCACTCTACATCCCCTTTATTATCAAACTCAATTACATTAGCAAATGGCTCATAATCACAAGTTACTAGTTTGCGAGTTGCTCATTTGAGTCCCTCTCTTTCTTTGTCATTTATCCTTCACCTATCGAAATCTCCTTATAATTTGATTTCTATTACTCGTTAACAAAAGAACTAAATTGTTCTGTAACATTTTCCTCTTCTCGTTGTGTCTTTCAGGATCTCAGGATTGGATAGATGATTGGTGGGGCACATGAATCAAATGGCATATACTATCTTGATAAGAAGGTGTTAGCTGTCGCAGCTATGAAACAAATATCCATTAATGTATATCGGATGCATTGTTGTGCTGGTCATCCACCACCAAACATACTTTGGCATCTATTTCTTGAGTCTAAGTCTATAAGTTCCTTTTAGTGTAAAGCTTGTTAGTTTGGTAAACATCATATAGCTTCTTTTCCTTCCCCTATTCAGAGTCATGTGTCTAGTCTACTTGAGTTGGTTCATTCAGATATATGGGGTCCATGTTGTGCGCCTGATGTCTCTAGATTTAGATGTTTTGTTATATTTTTGGATGATTTTTCCTGAATGACTTGGTTATTCCTAATAAAAGACTATACAGAGATTTTTCATTGTTTTCAATTGTTTATTTCAATGTGTTGAATCAATATAATATCACTGTTAAACATTTATGGTCTAATAATACTAGAGAATACCTTGTTGCAATTGCTGGTTTCCAGCAATTTCTGGAATCTCATGGTATTATTCATTAGACCTCCTACTTACACTCAACAACAAAATGGCATAGATGAATGTTAAAATCGTCATCTTCTTGATGTTGCCCGTCGCTCAATGTTTCATATGCATCTACCTAAATATTTTTGGGGCCATGCTATTCTTATGGCATGTTATTTAATTAATAGGCTTCCAACTTCTATTCTTTAGGGGGAGACATCATTCTCAATTTCACATCCAAATCGTCCTCTCTTTCCCTTACCTCTTTCCCTTACCTCTTCGAGTCTTTGGGTGTGTCTGTTTTGTACATTGTCCTACTGCTGGTCTTGATAGATTGGATCCTCGTGTTGAAAAATGTGACATTCTTTGAAGATTAGTCATATTTTTCTTCCTATAAAGTTTCACCAACACATGTGATAGTGATGGTTGTGTCCTACCAATGCTTCCACTACCTTCCATCTCTCCAGTTATATCCACAAAATTTCATTTTTTTGACCGCATCTATCATTGACATAGTATAGTTCCAACTATGACAATACAGTCTTTATCAGCACCTAAATCATCTGTTCCCCCATCATTTACAATGCTAGCCTCTGATCCTGATTCACCCATTGCTTCTCAAAAAGGTACATGTTCTTGTGTTGGTTGTCTTGTTGATCGTTATGCTCCTTATTTTGGCCTCTCTAATTGTGTTAGTACGTGTCATCCTATTTCAAATTTTTTGTATTATGATCATTTATCTCCTAGCTTCTCTACCTTGGTCTTGTCGTTGTCTTCTATTTCTATGCCTAGTAGTATTGTTGAAGCTCTTGTTCATCCACGTTGGTGTTGTGCCATGGAGGATGAAATGTAGGCACTAATTCAAAATAAAACTTGGCAGCTTACATCCTTATCTACTAATAAGAAATCTATTGGTTATCTTTAGGTTTCCACCGTTAAGGTTCACTTGAATGGTACTCTAGATCGATTGAAGGCACACTTTGTTAGGGAGGGGTATACTCAGACTTACGGTGTCAACTATGATGACACGTTCTCTTTAGTGGCCAAAATTCCATTTGTCCATGTCTTTATTTCATTGGCTACGCAATTTGGTTGAATCCCTCATCAATTAGATGTGAAAAATGCCCCTTTATATGGTGATCTAGCTGAGGAGGTCTACATGGAGCAACCACATGGGTTTGTTGCTTAGGGGAAGAATGAGGTATGTCGTTTATGCAAAGCTTTGTATGAACTTAAACAATCTCCTCATGCTTGGTTTGGTAAATTTAGTGATGCAGCTATCAAATTTGGATTAACATATTATCAGGTAGATCATACATTTTTGGCTCTATTTCTTCAGCTGATTGTATCCTTCTAGTTGTATATGTAGATGATATCATCATCATTGGCAGTGATTCAGGTGGCAATCAAAAACTTAAGCAATTTCTACATAAAGAATTTAGTACTAAATATCTAGGACGTCTTCGACACTTTCTTGGTATTGAAGTATCCTATTCACATGCTGGTATTAATTTATCGCAATGAAAGTATGTACTAGACATCCTTGGTGAGGTTGGATTTCTTGGAGTAAAGCCAGTCGTTACCCCTAGGGATCCCCATATAAAACTTGATGCAGAACATGGATAATTATTACATGTTCTAGCGAAGTATTGGAGATTAGTTGGTAAGTTAAACTATCTTGCCGTTATATGACTTTGATATATCTTTTGCAGTTAATGTAGTAAATCAATTCATGAGTTTTTCTCATACTACTCATCGGGATACTGTGCATCCAATTGTCAAATATCTAAAGGGAACACCAAGTAAAGGATTACAATTCAAGAATTATGGCCATCTAAACACTACGGGCTTCTTTAATGCCGATTGGGCTGGATGAGGAGATATACTTTAGGCTATTGTGTGTTTCTTGGGGGTAATTTAATTGTATGGAAAAGCAAGAAATGGCATATAGTTTCCCAATCAAGCACTGGAGCTGAATATCAAGTTACGGCACATATAACAAGTGTAATGCCCCGAATCTCGAACGCGTGCTCATCCCTCAGTGGTCAATAAAATTTGTGACTTCCCCAGATGAGTCGCCGACTTTTCCATTTTATTGCACGTGCAGAAGCGAATAACAAATCCCTTAACAGTAACCATCTCAGGATAGAAAAGCAGGACAACAGATTCACAAGCAAAACGTGTTTTTATATACACACTGAGTCATGTACAAATGTCTATAACCAACAGACTTTAAAAGACTACCTCTCAAAAAGAAACTGTCCTATATGACCTACACCTCAGAACCCTCTCAGCTCAGCTCCAGATCCTTCATCCTACGGTCCTGAAAAGTTAAACCCACGACGGGGTGAGATATAAATCTTAGCGAGTTCATGCTCTAAACCCCCATTAGGAGGGTAATACGTTTAGATGCGTCCTAACCACACAATCATACAACCACAGAGACTTATCTCATCTCAAATCCTCCTTGTAGGTCAGCACAAGTCATATCATAGACATATGCAATATTGAGAACACTACAATGCATTTCTCAAACAACCACAAGGGTCTCGATTATAGAGCCAAATCATTATGACATGTCACATTCCATGCCACAATTTTCTCCCATAATCAAGCACATCTATCTCAATCAATCATGCGTTCTAATTGATTATTACTACTCGCACATGCAGTTTTACCCGACACACATCGATCCTTTGGCGTAGCCAAGTTTTGTCTCACTCCTTTGAGCATGGCTACATCCTCCGACACACATCGGGGACGACATTCCTTATGGCATTTTCGAAGGAGCTTTATTCTAGAATCTACTGCAATCAACGCCCACCGATACACACCGGGGACGGGTTCTCTTAACCAATACACGATCATTCAATTGTAGCCAAGGATATTGCGCTTTGCACTCACATGCCTCCATTAAGATAACGACCTCGGCCTGTTTTCTTTGTATTAAAACATTCTATGAAAATAATCGTGTGGTGGGTACACGGTTAGATCGAACCAAAAAAATTGATATCCTTCATTTTTAAAATCCCACTATTTTATATAATATATAAAACCATTTTTTGTGTTAAAACCCGACACCCGGGATTTTCTGAATAAATATTGAAATTCACAAATTTTGGAATAATTGACCAAATTTCCAATCAGCACTCAATTTGCACAAATTAACATCCAATTGCATAAACTGAACACACCATTACAATCAACACGAAATTCCGATCACAGTCTATCCCAGTCTAATTTTCGGAAAATAATTAATAATTAAATAAATTACAGGCAATTAAAGAAATTACAAAATAAATAAATTAAAGCACTCAATTAAATCAACCTAAACTAACTGGGCTAATTAATCGAACCAACAAATAAATCTAACCATTCTACATAATTTAATCTAATTACACTAATTATATAATCCAACTAATTCCTAACTAAATCTACCTAACTATTCTAGTTGAACTAACTAACCAACTAACTAAATACTTACTCTAACTAAATCATCCTAAGCCTAATTAACTTGACTAACCCACTAATTAGCCTACTAATCCACATCTAAGTGTCATTAGCCTACTAATTAGGGATTATAATGTAAACTCATCGGTTTAGCGCGAAAATCGGTTCACAGTGACGGTGGCACTACGGCGGCCGAAACTCGAGTCTACGGCGACACCGACAAAGGCTCGGATTGGGTCGAAAATGACCCTACAGTCCACGACCAAAGTTGGCTGAAGCGGTGAAGCTGAGGGGAGCTTTCTCGAAGAAGCTGCTGGAGTCAAACTTTGGGGGAGGCTTCTTTGGTTTTGACCAAAAAGGACGTGCGATAGAGCTGGGATTGTCTTTGGTGGAGAGGAGAGAGGCGAAGGTGGAGCAGCTGCAGGGGTTGTCGTTGCTGGCGTCGAAGGGGAATCAACACCAAGGAATTCAATGAGGCGTTGATGCTGGTGGTTGACCAAGCAAAAGAAGACACGAGGAGGGGAAATCAAGACGGTTGGTGGGAGCAGAGCTTTGAAGGGATGAAAGAAAAGCAGAGACTGAACGTGGACATGTGGCCACGAGTTGGGCCGAGATCCAGTGGAGAGAAGATGGGCTGCACGAAGGAGAGAGGGGAACCAGCTGTTGGAAAGGGTTGACGGTGGAGGACAAACGATGGTGGAGTAGCAGGTTTGGTTGTGGGAGAATTGAGCTTCAAGGAAAATGAAAGGGGGCAGAAGAAAAATGAAAGGAATGCAGAGGCAGCTGTCTTCGGTGAAGCAGAATTCGTGCAAAGGAGAAGGGCAGTAGGCTCGTGCTCTAGAAGCCGTAGGGGAGGGGAAAAGTCAACAAGAATTATCCAAATTAATCAATGCTTGGTCCCCAAAAAGCCCCCATGCCTATCCCTTGGTCCCCCAATTACTTTATTGCATATAATCCCACAAATAACTCAATTTTCATGCCAATGTTGCAGCCCCCATCTAAGGCTCCGAATTTCCTCAATTGGACTTCAATTTCTTCACCAAATTTCTCCAATTTGATATCCAATTTTGCTAAGGAAGAAGCCCATACAATTTCTGCAAATTCCCTTCACCAAATAGCTTGGTTTGGAAGTTAAAAAACCCTTCAATTTGGCCCATCCGAATTTCTGTCCGTTTTTGAATTGTCCGAATTGATTTTCCGTAAAAATCCCAAACTCACCGAAAATTCTCCAAAGGATGAGTCAATGTTCCTAAATGACTCGTGACATGACAGAACTTTCAAATTCTGAAATTGGGTTCAATTTCGAGATTAATTTCAATCTGGCGCGATTTTAACATGACCTAACCTACCAGCTAGCTTTTAGGAATTTTTAGCGCATTTGACCCGTGATTGATTATTTTCAAGCCACATTGTACATCTTCAACATATCAGCGACTCTCGATTGTCGTGAAAATCTCAAAATTTCAAATACAGACATAGGATATCAAAACGATAGAAAAATCGGTCTAGTGCCGTTCGACAGAAATTTTGCAATTAGGTGGAATCACCCACACACTAATCACATACCTCTTTCAAATCGACCTATCTTCGGTCTCTGATCGATTTCAACAGTGCCGTAATGACCCTTGTAGACTAGCATGGTCGAGCAATTGATTTCTGGTCGAATTCTCAAGTCCATTGCGTTTAAATTCCTTAACGGCTTCACCTGATAGACTATTTATCCCGTTAGTGATCAGCTCAGGGAAAAGAACTATAGGCACGTCAATGAAAAACCCAACTCATTCAATCGAAAACAGAGCTTGAAATTCAGGATGTCACAACAAGTGAATTACTATGGTTGAAAATGTTACTATTAAAGAATGAAATGTCACCATCAAATCCACCGGTGATGTATTATGACCAATCCACTATTTATATTGCATCTAATCCCATCTTTCACAAGTGAACTAAGCACATTGAGGTTGACTGTCATTTTGTGAGAGAAAAAGTTTAGAAATGGAGGTTATTCTTCAACACACAAAGATGGAGGATCAACTCTCAAACACTTTTATGAAATCTCTACGGGGATTAGAGTGAGCTTCTTATGTAACAAGTTGGGATTATTCGATATCTATATCCCAACTTGAGGGGGAGTGTTGGGAAATATAGTGAGTAATAAGGGTAAAATAGCAACTTTGTTATGAATATATTTATGTAACCCTATTTTTTTATTGAATAATAGAAAACAATTATCTCTTCATAGAGTTGTTAATAATCATGAATCAATTTTAGTTCGTTTCTTTTGCGTAAATATTTTTCTAGCAATAATCATGGATTTGTTCAATGAAATTCTATGAAAAATTGTTGATTTGAAAGAGATGTTGTTTTGGATGATTTTGCTATTATCTAACCTTGCCTAATGTTATGGTTATTTTCCTTATTAGAAATGGATCAATAGAGAGGAATTTTTTACCATTCTGATATTAGAGAAGATGAACCTACAGATGTTGCTTTTGTCTATGATCTATATGATTGTAGTGTCCAATACTACTGAAAGGCACTACTGTAGGCATATATTGAAGGATTGCACATTTGTTAGAAGCCAAGCTCGTTAGATCACCTAGACTACCTCATTAACAATAGTGACTTGTATAGTGTGGAATAACTGAGGATGGATAAACAAACATTTACTCTACTATGCAAGTTGGCATGTACAATTGGTGGGTTAAAAAAAGATGCACTTGTAACGATAGAAGTGACAATGTTCCTACATATACTTGCCATCATGTGAAAAATTATGTCATCAAGTTTAGATTTGAGACAATAAGTACATATTTTAATTTAGTTTAAAATGTCATGATAAGAATGCATGGTAAGCTTTATGTCTCACTTGAACCAGTCCTAGAGGAATAAAAAGATGAGAGATGGTTTAAGGTATGTTTGTTATGCTATTACATGGATTAATTTAATACCTCAAAGATAAGGTTATTTCATCAACTTTATGTTTCTAGGGTTGCTCAAGAGCATTAGATGGCACTTACATTTAGATACGTGTTCAGGAGGTTGATAAACCAAGGTATCAAAATAGAAGGGTGAGATAGCAACCAATGTATTAGGAGTTTGCTCATGCGACATAAGACTAATTTATGTTTAACCTAAATGGGAAGGCTCAACTGCAGATTCTAGAGTGCTTCGAGATATTTTAGTTAAACCTAATGGTATGAATATTTCTATTGGTAAGACAAAGCTTTATCAATATGCTGCATTCTTTATCATGTAGGTTTTGATGATTCTAAGACAATTAATAATGCTATAATTTGTTTAGGTAATTCCTATCTTGTAGATACTAGATACACAAATGGGGAGGGCTTTCTTGCTCCTTATAAAGGTACTCAATAACACCTATTCGAGTGGACATAAGGTTGTATGCCAAATTCCCTTGAGGAGTACTTAAACATAAAATATTCTCAAGCTAGAAATGACATAGAAAGATGCTTTGGTCTACTTTAGTTATGGTGGGCTACTCTTAAGAGTCCATCTTTTTATCCAATTAGAAAGCAAGATCGAATAATCATAGCTCATTGCCTTATACACAACTTGATGAGAAGAGACATGGCCATTGATCCAATTGAGGCATGGTTAGATGAAGTTGTTAACACCATTGAAGATGTGGAAACAATTTATGTTGTTGAGACGTTGGATCATTAGATGACATGGAGGCAAAATTTGGCAATGCAAATGTTTAATGAGTGGAATGCAAGTCGAAGACATGGAGGAGTTGCATGATTTGGTATTATTTTTTAAAAGAATCATGTCTTTCCCATTGTTGTAAGACTTGCATTGTAATCTTCTTCTTTTTCATTTCTATTAGACAAGTTGTACAATCAGATATATTTACGCATGAGAATGATATTTTTATGATAATAAATCCATATCATTTCATGAGCACCGTGTAGGGGCATATATATCCTTTATATTTATATGCAATTTCTTCCAAACAATGGATATGATAGGATATGATAGGATATGAAAATATCTAACTTCAAATCTATAGTTCACCAAATAGTCGATAGAATAAGACAAAAATTCTAGATTTCTTATCTTATCCTATCATATCTAATCCTATCTTGACTGGAAATACAGACGGCCAAACACAGGAAATAGAACAACCTGGATGGGCTAAGCAATAGTAAAGCTTCATTATGTCCAATGCATCCAATGTTTTTGCAAAATATTACTTAAAGACCAAATAACGCATGCATGCTTCAAACATGATTTCTAAATGCAATGACCATTAATTTTTTTATTTTTTTTTGTGTTTTTCTTTTCATGTCAATGCATGAAATGTAATTATTAATCTACATGACATGACTTACCTAAGCATATGATTACTAAAATGACATGATAATATGACATGGGTATTATAAACTAATTAATTCTGTATGGATATGTATGCAATATTTTTTACATTTTCTTTATGAATTTAATTAGGAAATTGTCTAAATTTGCATTATGACCTAAATTAAACTAGGAAATAATTTATATTAAATCTCAATCTAAATTAGGTAATTTCCTAACTTATTACATTATTTCAATGCACTAAAGATATGAATTTCTAAATTAGTAAACATTCATGGATGCAATTTAAACTAAATGCATTGCAATCTTTTTTATATTTATGTTATATGAATGTTCCTAAACTAACGAGTAAAGATTTATTAAATATTCACCACACCCAAAATAGGAAACAAATTTAATCAAGGATCCAATTTTGTCTCAAAGATCAAATCCCCAATTATAACTCAAACAGGGAAACTTACATATTCGAGATATAGCTAAAACCCAAACCAAATCACAGTAGAATCACAGTTCTTCATATTAGGTAATTCACCATTTGAATAGAATGTAATTTTGGATATTACCTAAATTGGACAATTGATTCCAACGACGACCGGCGACAAGTGTATCACAGCGATAACCAGGCAAAGGGTATGGCCAGGGCGTGGCGGAGAGGCTGGCAGTCTTGGCAATAATGTCAGGATTAGGTGGCGAACGATGGCGCGGGGACTAGAAACAAGCAGCAGGAGGAACGACAACTCCAAACTTCACGGGCGAGCCAACCAAGACGGTGGTGGTGCTAGGTGTGCTGCAGGGGTCGCCGGAAAAATTGCAGGAATTCACCGGAGTGTCTGGCACGGTGAGGGCTGGTCTAGCGCGGCTGTGAGGCGCAGCAGCAATGGCGTAGGCACGGTAAGGCGAGAGTTCGATCGGTTGACTCCAATGTTATCACGTGAATGTGCCTCTTCTTTTCTCTATTGATCAACCACCTTTAATCTTAAGAGAGAGAGAGATCCTTTATATAGGAGAGATTTATGGTTGTCTCAAAAAGAACAAGAATCCTTTACTTTTCCAATTTGGACCGAAGGGATATATTTTTTTGGGTCTGTGAACAAAGGTACACATTGACACTTGTTCCGTTATCTTCCAATCGAAGACCGTCCCATGTGGACCTCACATGTAATTTCAACCACAGGGATATTCAACGAGGTTGGCCAAAAATTACAATCTCACAGACTCGGACCAAATAATTCAATCAAGCTCGGAGCCTTCCTGCACCAGTCTAATTAGAACATAATTCATTGTGGGCTTATTACTATGAAAATGCTCCTTATATGTAAATACAAATTAATAATATATTTGTTAGGAGTTGCAGTCGATTTCCAATTTTCTATGCATTGAGTGACTAAAAGATTTGCTAAAATGTAAGCGTCAATAATGGAAATGTATACCAGATTTATGAAATTATAGTCCTGAATTTAAAATCTTTAAGAGGAATAGGATTCCGATGTTAGAAGTAACTATAAAATAACTGTGATCATCAACACATGACAATAATTGAACAATCATAGGTAATCTGAGTTGCTTCTAGATAGTGCAAGTCGGATTTATTTATCTTTGATTTCATTTTTTTAAAACAAAGGGATAAAGTCAACAATTGATCCCTAACTTGTGTGATTTTCTCAATTGAATCTTAAATTTTTAATCGGTCTAACTCCAATGGTTAAAAGTAGTCCAACCATCGTTAAAAGTAGTCCTTTCTTTGGACTGTTTGGATGGAGAGAAGAAGATGAAAAGAAAGAAGACGTTCTTCTCTTCAAGCAAGTTATTCTCTGTTTCCTTTCTCTTCTCCGTTCTTTTCCCTTGATTTTTCCCGAAGTTTCCTTTTTCAAGTTCTCATTCCCATTTTCGGATGAATTTTAGAATTCTCTAGATATTTCGCGGGATTTCATTTTTATTTTTTTTATAGCAAAAATGCCATATCAACAGGGACATCGACATAATAGTGCGTTTTTACGAGTATAGATTTTATTCGAACGACTAATGAAATTTAGGTTACTCAAAGCACCAATTAAAAGTTTGAGGATTCAATTGCCAAAACCACACAAGTTAGGGGACATATCGTGGAATCATCTCAAGAATCCAAAGCCAAACTAAGATCTAGAAGTCTTCTTGCTAGAGATCACGAGGTCAATTGGGTTATAAACAAGTGGATCATAGGCATTTATGATTGTCTGTTCAAGTACTTTAATTAATCTTGTCAACTCCTACCATATAATATCAATTGTCAGCGGCTGGATTTGGAATGAAAACACTGCAAGAGGTTGCACCTTAAGAATTTTTCTATCGCCATCTCTTGCATCATTCATGCTTGTACTACCAAGCAAAGATCCAGAGCTAGTCCAGGGTTTACAATGCTCTTCTTGCTCTAGCACATTGGAGCTCTAAACTAGTGTACTTTTCAGGAATCTGAGTGAGGAAGGGCTTTATGCCCAACTCAGGCAACTCCTGATTCCGACAGGAGCTTTTGCTCGTTTTAAAAGTAGAAATCGGCACTGGCATCATCTGAATAAGAAAATATAGTTCACAATAGACTGAGCGATAAGCAATTCTAACAAATCAAATACTATACAGCCATTAAATCAGGCAAACAGAATAAAGTTTGATCTTCTTCATGCTCAAAACAGTATAATATGACAATCTGCCCAGCTTACTCTCTTTTTTGTCAGCTGAAAATTAAATGACTACTTACTCACAAACAGCAATCAGCAAGGGACTGACAATGCCGGTCCGAGCTTGCGGCTGCATCACAATGACATGAGAATTCGGCTTGACAAAATCTTTCAGGGGGAAACTTGATGAGTCAATAGCACAATAAGATGGATCAGGTAAATTGCTTCAGAAACTCTGCAGCGACCAACCTTCCTCGTGTATTAACAGACATCTTGAGTTCGCTTATCTCTTTATCTATATCCTGTAAGTCACAAGACGCCGATCTGAACATTAGAAGGACGCATAACAAATGAAAACCAAACAAGGACCAAGGGTCAAAGACAACATAAATTGAGCCCATTGACCTCTAACTAACGTTGCTGCATTCAATACATTTTAATTGGCCAATCCTGTGAACTGCACAAGTTGTTTCCTGTTAATATTTTTTGCTATCATATTTATTTCCTTTTTAATAATTTATTTCATTAGGCTTATTCAAGATGTAAATGAAAGTAAAAGTCTCAAACTCAGGGTCAACTTTAAATACGGCTCCACTTGAGCACCTCCCAAGACACAGATGCAAACCAAACTCCAATACATCCATTAGTTTCAAAGAGCAGTCATGACACGCAAAGGAAACTGGGACCCTACATTTTCATAGAGCTATCTGCCATCTTCACTTTTTTAGGGGGAATAGTAGTGATGCTTCGATTAAAAATTTTAGCGTTTGAGCTACTTCACTTATGAGGTAAACATGTGCAGAAAATTATTTCCATATTAATTGCCTATATCATAGAAGGCAGCATTATTTTGTAAATGATCAGCTTTAGTCATAAACGATAATACAAGTTTTTGAACTGGCAGGGAAATGGTTTTGTTTTTGAAAAAAATACAAAGTTTTTCAATCGAGAACCTCTGGGTAAATGAAGGAAAGTAAGTAGAGTTAATATGTCCACAAGAAAGCATAATATTTAAAGTAATTCACCACAGACCAAAGAACCAAGTGTAAAGGGTGAAAACTTGCCTCCATAAATTGCACAATGAAATCAATGAGTTTATGCTTCTGCATCTCCTCACAGTGGTAGTTCGTAATAAGGAAGCTTAGGTCATAACCCTTCAAGCAAAGGCAAGAAATAGATAAATCCACAATGCACAGAAGCTACTACAAAGTCTGTTCTCTATAAATGAACACAGCAGACCACATAAGTAAATCTCTCAAGCCTTATTACACGCTGGAAACCTTCTTAGTGTTAAAAGAGGTATAATATATTTATCCAGGAACTTTACTCCTATCATCTGAAAAGCAGAAAAGAATCCATGGACAAATGAACATATAAAGATACTGCTCCACGAAAAAGTTTGACGGCCTACTATTGCTCAGCTGATTTCACCATGAATGTTGCTGAATCCTCCAGTCATTATCAGCCACAACTGTCTTCTGACATTATGTGATATAAAGATATTGACAAGGAATCTTGTGGCATGGGTTTATATAGAGCAAAACATCATTTTACTCTTTAACAGCTTCTGAAATTATGGAAAATATCTTCAGTACTTTTCGGATTTATTGAAGCTATCCAGTATGACTCTAATTTCAAAAGAAAGCCTTCTGAAAGAACTATTAAACTCCAACAATTAGCGGTGCATGATCCCAAATGACTGCTCCCAAGATTATTGTACCAAATTAGCATACCACTAAACCTACCCTCTTTGTAATGCTACATTGACACGACAAGTGACATACCCTATTAAATACCTCCCTGAATCCAGGCATCAAGAGCTAAGTGTGCTAATGATCCAGGTTATGATGGTTGTTGTGCATTAAGCAGACCATCTCTTATGATACTCTCTAGAACACTAAGTAAACTGAAAAGGATGCACCTAGGAAAGAATTTAGAGAAATAGCTTGCACTATCAATAAATCAAGACTTAAGCCAAGTTTGCCAATTAAGGTAAGCCCTAAATCAGATGCAAATGCAACCTTTCCATACGAAAAGGAAAAGAATGTCTGAACGTCTTCAATAGGACATCATTCCCAATTTATATTGGGCAATGCATCTTTTTATGGCGAATAAATGTATATCTACCTGTACTGGCTTCCTCCTCAACACCTGAAATGCTTCTGCCCTCATAGACAAAAATCTTAGGAACTTCTTGGTCAATATGTTTTCAAGTTCATCTGCCTGTTTTACCTAGCAAATAGTAAATAAAAACATATTAAAAAGAAGCATGGAGACTCAAACTTAGGTGGTCAAAGTCAAAATGCAATCATGAGACTCAAGAGGACGGGCCATGCCAATCACCTGGCAGGTACTTAAATGTTTGGCAAATGCTACATTGAACACTTCAAAATAAATGGGAAGCAAAGAAACACATCATTGTACTTCAGAATTCAGATAACCATATTATCAGAAAACAATATTTTACGCATCACTGCCCAATCTTTTGTGATGCTTGCTTATCTGATTATTCTGGCTATTATTCAAATTGCCAAAGTGGGATGCAAATGCCCTAATTATGGGAACAAATGTAACATCTAATGCATCAACTTTCAGCAGACCCTATCCAATAGCTTTCTAGAGTTGTGTCTGACTATCAAATTTTTCCTCTTCAGAGTCAGAAATTTAAAGATGCAGATTCACCTCAAAATCCTTCCTCTGGCAGTCCAGATGCAGGAAAAGGGAATTACCAGCATTTTCAATCATGAAATATGGATAATCAACTCTCCATACAAGGCCTTGGGAACATGACTAGTACTCATGGGCTTCCTATAATGCTTTATGGGTTATTATATTTTCCTCAGTTCTTTTATCTTTTTGCATTTAATAATTGATGAGATCATCTGCATCCCAAAATAACACCTACGAATCATTGAGAATTAAAAACGACGAAAAAGTAGCCAGCACATGGAAAATGAATGAGACTGGCATTCAAAGCCTAATGATGCAGGGAACTGTAATTTGAGGTAACCACACTCAACTTCAAAGTCTTTATTCTACTTGAACAAACATATTCAACTTCTACCTGCAATAACCCCTATTTCATGTATGATCCTTCCTACTTGATTAGCCCGGATTTAAAGACCATCCTCTAGTTCATACTCCGTTAATAGTGTCCACAAGGCACTCAATCATAAACCTAAGTATTTAGCCTAAAAAATAGTGCAAAACACTATATATATATAGAGTGTACTACTATGATATAAATTAGGATGCAAAAGACATAATAGTGTGAAATTTTAGTCGACTTGATTGAAGGTAAACTTCAATTGGTATGATCAGGATTTTAGTAATGTTGCATCCACTTAAAAGGAAAGGGCTTTACATCTTCACTATTTAAATATAACAAAAACATGAGTCAACTAAAACGCCTCAATTCTAGATAATCCCTCCAAGTAGCTTCCACGCAAGAGAAATGCGCAACAAAGAAAGTTTAGTGTTACCTTGAGGCTTATCCGTAATGAATTAATAGAAGTTTCTATCAAGCATTTTTCAGCTTCATTTCTGCATATCAAGATCTGAAAAGAGATTCGACACAAAAATTTATACAATGACAAAGTGCAAGAGTTGCTGAAAATAGATTCTCTCTTTAGCTAGATAAATCCGATAAGCCTTTCTAATGACAAAAGGTAGAAGGCAAAAAAGAATTACTCAGCTATGATATCTCACTGAAATTGCTTTTTACCGGTTTCAGCAGAAGTTCAGGACTAGTCCTGCAAAATAGAAAAAATGGCATAAAATCTCCTGCGTGAGACATTTATTAGCAACTAGCAAGTATTAAGAGTACATCCATAGCTCTATAGTAAAGGAGAGTACTCATCAATCTCAATAATCACTCATATCTTCCCACGGAGGTAATAATAACACTCTGTTAGATTGAATAGAGCTATGCACATGAGAATATCATCTCTTTAATTCCGAGTTCAGACATTCTAAAAGTTGGCTATTGCCAACCATGGAGACATAGACATACTTTAGCTCAACCTCTGGCTTGTTATGCCTCTCAACTTCTTGACAAGGAAAGTTCTGCAATCAGGAAATGGTCAAGAAATCAGGCGCGCCGATGAGATATAAAAAAAATTCATCCCTGTACAGTTCGGTCAAGAACAAGCTACGAAGGATCACATTATAGTTGAAGGCTTTGGAAGGGCAACCACAACAAAGTCATGCCACAAGTCACATTGGGTAAGAAAACTAATTTATGAATTTCTGAGTGATATCCTAGTCTAGCAAAAGTAAACAGCTTTTCGAAAACCCAAATCGACTGGTTCATGATCAAACATCTTGGCAGCATTTTGCACTGTTAGTCTCGACCAAAACGCAACGGATCACAAGAGTGTACTACCCGGAGCTCACACACACAACTTTATCCATTTGCATCAAGAGCAAACCCTATTCGGCTTTACCATAATGCGAGCTGCAACTAGTGGCAATGTATCCTATTTTTCCGCCATTACACTACTCCTAGTTGGAGATAAATCTTCAGCAACACCACAGGCGAGACAAGTCTACTTCAACTCAACCCTAGTTCCCAAACGCCGCGACTGTGCAAAATCTTGCCTCACCTGCAGACACATGGCCGCCTCGAGAGTGTTCCGGATGCAAGTCAGGTACAACCGCAACGAGTTGGCCTGCCAAGAACACACACGCACGCACACAACAGCGAAAAACAAGACAAAAAATCAGTCGAACTGATCATCAATCGCCGAACCATTTCAGACGATCTAAAAAAGCTTCTCGGCAAACTCCATTCCGCCGCGATCTCATCGGGTTCGTCCCGACCAGGAGATCAACAACGGCCGAGCAAGCGATCGACGAGAATGCTGAATCGAAATCGCTCGGGGTCTCACCATTTTCCGCCGCGGATTCGAAGCTCTCCGATCCTGGAAATCTCCGAGCTCTTCTTCCCGACGCCGATCCGATTTTCGTTTGCTCGCTTTTTGCAGTGGAAAACTGGAAGGCGGAGTTTTGACCTTGACGACGTCGTTTTGTGTTTGAGCTTTGCAGAAGTTCATGATTAAATCGCGTGAGTGTTGTATGTAAATTGACGCCAAAAGTATCTGATTACAATAATAATAGGAAATTATTTTCATGCTCTTTTTTTTTATTATGACCAAGGGACCACCAAAGATCACTCTTCGGGATCATACAACCCTCTATTACTCGGTAACATCGGTGGAGCCGCTATTTAGACGTAAACCCTTAAAGGCTGGCCTAGTAAACCTAGGACCCCAACTTAAGTGGCAAGCATCCAAAAATTCAAACTCGTTCCTTCGGCGATGAGGTAGTAAAGTCCAATCATCACGACTATCTACAGGTGAGTTTTTCATGCTCTTTTTGCTATTTAGTGCTCGGATAATTTGGAGGCAGATGCATATATTTTTTATTTATTTATTGTTGGGCAAAGGAAAAGTGAGACGAAGAATGATTTTGACTTAATACATGGAAGATAGCTTTCCCTATAGAAAAGCAAATCTAATAAATTATTTTAAGTCGAATTTTGACAAAGAAATTCAATGAAACTCATGCTTCCTAGGAGGTGAATAATGACTGAATTTTTTCGTTAGAACGAACAAAACAATATCTTAAAATTCAACGTAACTGTTATAATATCCGAAAAATCTCTTTGTAGCTTCTAAAGTAAAGTTTTCTTATCCTGTTTTTGGTCATTTCTTTTTTATCTTTCATAAGCATTTATGTGCTCTCATTTTGCTAGTAATAAAGATAAATTATATTGCCACCTCGTACGGTATATTGTTTAATAGAACACATTGAAACATATCATAAAGACATTAACTCGATTTTTCAATTACTGTATTTAGCAAAATAATTGAAATTGAAGAAGAGAACTCTAGGATATGACATATCATTAAAAAAAAAAAGAGAGAGAAAAAGACATCACATTGTCCCCTCATAATTTATAAAAAAATAACTGAGATAAATTTTTATTCAAGTTGCAATCCGATCCTAATTATCTAAACGAGAATTCTTTAAAAGATAAATTGATAATGTAGAATTACAGATACTCAACATTATTTTGATATATTAAGAGAAATAATTCAACTGTGTTGATTAAAGTGGGTTGACTCTAAAGATGTCACATGAAATTCATAATAGCTTCACTAAAACATGGCGTCAATCCAAATTGTTTTGTTTTTGGGAGAACAATAAAAAATAAAAATAAAAAAGGACATGTTGTATGTTTTTTTTTTTGGTCGAAATAGAATATATATTAGATGAACGAGGATATACAACCAGCGAGAAGTGCATCACTAAGTACAATATTTAGGAAAGCAGGAGGAGGGAAGATCAGCCAATTGCCTGTTGAACCATGGGCCCTATGGGCTTTAGCAGCCCAATCTGTAGTGAGGTTAGCTTCTCGACTAATATGATTGATCGACGCATTAGGGTACTGGGAAAGCAAATCGTCTAGAGCGGCAAAAAGGTGTTGCTCACGCCAGTCCGCGCCGCTTCCGTTGAAGAACCTCCACCGGCCCGAGACAGTCGGATTCGATCGTTACACATTGAAGCCGCGAGACCCGCTTGATGAGATCCGGAGAGCCCCGATCATGGCGTAGATCTCGCTTGAAACGCCGATTGCGCAGTGGGCGATCTTGGTAAACATGTCGTTAGTTCTCCTTTGAGTTTCGATAGATACAAGGCTATTGCCCCTTGTGAAGTTCCGGTACAAAAGCCCCATCGATGTTACATTTGATTGTGCCGGCATCCGGTGGTTTCCAACGATAATCCATACTAACATGTGATTTTGGAACCCTAGATTTTGGGGGTTGAAGACTATTGAAGATTTTCCACTGGGTTATAGCATTCTCAACCGCTTGAATGGAATTCGGAGCTCGCTGGCGGAAGATGGCGTTGTTCCATTGACACCATATCTCCCACAAAAGGTTAGCAATCACTTCGAAATTGGGGGAAGAGCGAGGATGCGTCGCTCGGTTAGCCAACCGGGCCCAACCTTTTAAGCGAGGTGAGAGTAATCGGTATATGCGATCTTAGAGTTTTTCCAAATGCCTCGTGTCCATGTGCGGTAGAAAATAAGTGTTCAACAGTTTGGAGTTTTCGTTCACAAAGGTGACAAGAGGGGTGGGGAATGAGATGTCCGATATAGAGATTGGCTTTTGTTGCGAGGGCATTTTTGCGGGCCAACCCACGAAAAACTCGATCTTGGGAGTGTGTGCATATGCCATATCCGTTTCCACAATTGATCCGGAGGTTGATAGGAAGATGAGGCCGTTGCAGGTAGGGCGTGATGAAGTGACAGTAAGTGGTGATAGCAACTCTTTACTGTGAATGATCCTGATGTTGTGGCTGTCCATACTAATTGATCAGAGTCAAGGGAGGGAGTTATAGGAGTGTTATAGATAGTTTGCACTAACTGTGCAAGAAAGAAATTGGAAATAATCTCTGTTTCCAAGTTGCCGATGAAGAATCTAAGATATCTCGCGATCGTAATTGGTTCCCCTTCATCTGCACTTCCTCCTAATTTACCAATAGGAAGCCAATAATCATTTCTGATATTAATGTTGGCTCCATCTTTCACGAGCCATCGAGTTGTAGGAAGAATAGCATCCCTACCCTTTAAAATGCTTTTCCACCCCCATGAAGGCCTATAACCCAAAGTAGCAGTTTGAAAAGAAGAGTGTTTAAAATACGAGACCTTTGAACAACTCCGCTCCAAATTGCATTAGGGTGCTGAAGTAGACGCCACGCTTGTTTGCCGAGCATCGCAAGATTAAAAGTAATCAGATCTCTGAAACCCATGCCCCCATTTGTTTTCGATTGCTTGACATCCAACCATTTCATCCAGTGTATGCCTGATTCATTATCTTTGTTTACTCCACCGAAATTTGATATCTTACGTTCCATTGATGCGAGAGGGATAGAGGGAGCATAAAAGGGACATGACGTGCGGGGTAAGGCCCGGATGACCGCCTTTAATAGAATCTCCTTTCCCCCTTTGGATAAAAATTTTTCCTTCCGGCCGGCTAATTTAGCATCTATTCTTGCCAAAATCCAGAAAACATCTCGCATTTTGAACGGCCCCAATCCGAGGGTATACCCCGGTATTTACCGAATCGCTCACCACGGGTATTCGAAGTTCTCTTTGTAAAGTATCCTGTAGTGGTATAGGACAATTGTGGCTGAAAAATATGGCAGATTTGTTTCGGTTTAGAAGTTGACCGTGGCGGGCAAGATCGATTTATAAGATTATTGATATTTTGGCATTCGAGAGAATGAAGCTTTGAGAAAGAAAGCGCATCATCTCGCATAGAAAAGATGGGAAAGCTGAGGGCATGCTCTGTTGAATTGAATCCCCCGTAAGTGGCCGATATTAATTGCTTGTTTGATAACTGTCGATAAAGCATTGGCCATTAAGATAAAAATATAAGGAGAAAGGGGATCTCCTTGACGGATTCCTCGGTAGGTGTAAAATATGGAAGCTGTTCTCCATTGAAACGGATGCTAAAGGAAACTGTTGTGATGCATGCCATAACCATCCTTACCCATTTATGCGAGAAACCTAGTTGTGTTAAATAAGCTTCAAGGAAATCCCATTCAACACGATCATAGGCTTTCTGCATGTCTGTCTTGAGTATAAGGTTGAACTGTTTTGTTTTGGATCGAACCTTAAAGCGATGAAGTACTTCCGAATAACCATAATGTTATCTTGAATCATGCTCGCCACTTACAAACGTTGCTTGTTCTTGATTGATCGGTGTGGGAGCCAACACTTTAATCATTTTGCCATGACCTTTGCTATGATCTTATATGCAAAGTTACGGAGGCCGATAGGACGATACTGTTCAATGCTTTCAGGGCGATGAACTTTTGGGACCAAGGTTAGTACCGTGCGATTTAAATTTGGATGCATATGGCCGATTCAAAAAGTCTTGCACATGCTTGACAATTGTATTTTTGATTATGGTCCGGTGATGCCTATAGAAGAGGCCATGGAGGCCGTCCGGGACCGAGGGCCTTGGAAGGACCCAGAGTTGAAAGGTAGCTTGAGAAACCTCCTCTCATTCGCCCGATAAGATGATCATTCATTTGTGAAGTTACTATTCTTTGGACATTGGCGGAGGAAGGGATGAAAATCTCTATGGCCTCTTGATTGATAGAGTTGGGTAAAAAAACCCATTGTCATAGATTTAAGCCGATCGGGCTCTCTATGCCGGTTGGGTCCGCATCTTTAAGTAAGCAAATTTTGTTTATTTGTCTCCTTTGCCTTTGTACAAGCATGAAAAATTTTGAATTCTTGTCTCCCCATGCTAACCAGTTGAGCCTTGAACGCAGCGCCCAAAATTGTTCCTCCTGATGCCACAGTTGCTGAATTTCATGTCTAATAGAAGTGGCTAACTCTTTATCTCCCCTTCGATAGGATGTTTCATTTGTAATATTCTGAAGTTGTTGCTTGAGTTGCATAATACGTTGCCCGGCATTACTAAAGCGAGATCGACTCCAGGTAGTGAGCTTATGAGATACTGCCTGTAATTTAGAGGGTAAGGAGGAATGGTTTCTTTCCCATGCTGCTTGAACTATTTCAGCACATTCTACATGGTGACTCCAATAAGCTTCATAATGAAATCTCTTCTGTGGCTTATCGGGCGAGATAATGAGTGTGCAAGACAAGTGGGCGTGATCGAACCGATCGATGGTAAGGCGAAGACCATGGAAGATGGATAAGTAAAATTCCAATCCGAAGAGCAAAAAGCATGATCCGGCTTCTCCTTCACTAGCCGATCCCCATCTCGATTGTTTGACCAGGTGAACTCACATCCTTTACTTGCTAACTCTATTAAAGCACAATCATCAAGTAATTTCCGAAAAGATGTCATTCTGGAATAATGAGCTGGTCTTCTTCCCGTCTTCTCCCAGGGATATTGGAAGTCATTGAAGTCTCCAATACATATCCAGGGTAAGTTTATGGAGGCATGAATTATCCGGATCATATTCCAAAAATCCCGCCTAGGATGGAAAGAAGCTGGAGCATGGAGACGGGTAACTTGCATAGATATAGAAGTCTGGGTATCCAAAACTAACATATTTACATAATACCGATTCGACGAAAGAACGTAATGTCAAACGGGTCATTCCAAAAAGCGCAAGACCTCCGAGATAAGCCGACGGGATTCCTCAAAAAGGAGTGAGAGAAAGGAAAACGCCGCCGTAAGTTCGTAACACCGAAGCCTGTATTTTTCGTTTCCATTAAAAACACAATATCGGGCCTTTCGGAGGCTACCAAAGCCCTTAATGCTTGGATTGTCGTGGGAGTGCCCAACCCCGACAATTCCAACTTAATAGTTTCATTTGGTGTGGGGCTGTTTAGGGGGGCCGCCAAAGCCCATGAGGAATGGTCATCGGCCTCGAACACGGGGTATCCAAGTAAATGAGATTCATCCAACTCGAAAGAGGATTTGCTCGGACTTCATAAGGGGAGTATCTTTTAGTTTTCTTCTTTGGATCCTAGTCCTAGTTGAGTCCTAGGAGATTTATGTTTTTCGATGCGAAGAGTCGAAGATAAAAGTTGAGTACCCTTTAACTTTGTTTCGCAGGGACCAAATCGGTGGTTATGGGAGTTATCTCGGCAGGTACTGGTGGGATGACAGAGGAAGGGATGGGAAACTCAGGAGCAGGACCTGTTGGAGGCGGAGCTGGAAGAGGGAGGTGAAGAGATGGGGGAGTTTCAGGTATGGTCTCTTCCATAGGTTCTGAATGTGAGAGAGGATTGTAAAAGGCATCCCAATAAGGACTGTGCTGTTTGATTTCTGCTCTTAGCCAAGGACCATACACCATTGTATCACGTCCCTCGAATTGAGATTCCTCATACTGGAAATCCTTGCATGAAGTGGCATAATGGCCTAATTTCCCACAAGAGTAACAATAATGTGATAGTCTCTCATACCGGAAATCAAGCCAGAGAGGTTTTCCAAATGATACTAATAAGCTTCCCGATTTTAATGGTTGATGCAGTCTATTTCAATGCGAATTCTCCCAGATGTATCGTGTTTAACTTCTAACACACTGCCCAGTTGTTGTACTGCTCTACTTAAGAGTTGTGGAGTGTTCCATTCCAGAGGTAATCCTATGACATGAACCCAGAAGGGGCATTTGGAGAAATCGTAACAATGTAATGGTGTATTTGGTTTCCAGGGTCGCAAGTTAACCAGATGACCCGAGAACAACCAGGGGGTTCCATCTAATGCTCTGCGTTTTTCAGTTTCAGAACGAAATTTAAAGATATAGATCCCACCATCCCGAGAAGAAATATCAACATGATCCACCCGCCAGGCCTTCGTCATTGCAACTTGAAAAGCAGGTAAATTAATGGTGGGGTTTGTAAAGATATTACCAATCAAGATGAGGCGACACTCTTTGATATTGTCTCGTTGTTGGAATATCTTCCCGGACTTCCAATTCTTGTTCCGCACGAGCCGTCCAAGTCGGTGACACAATGAAGCGATACGAGAGGAATCATCATTCTCTTCCGTAGCCATGAAGGAAATGGTAAGCAAGAGAAAGATTAGCGAAGAGGGACTCAGACCAGAGCAACAAGTTTCAAGGGTTGCATGTGAAGGATCGGCGACATGCGAACGAAAAAACGGAGAATTTGAGTGGAGACGGTTGAAAAGGAAGCATCCGAAAGCTAAGATGATAGAAAGTGAAGCAGAGAGAAGATGAAGATGGTCGAAGAGAAGGCAAAGTTGTTTTGTGGGTAATCTGGAAAAAGAGGAAGTAGGAGAAACTCGAACATAGCGCGAGAGAGAAACTCGAACATAACGCGAGAGTAATGTTACGACATGTTGTATGTTGAAAATTAAGATTGGAGAGATGGAGAAGAAAGAATAGTGATAAAGGGTATGGTCATTCCTGTACATTTTCAATTTATCCATTCAAGACGTTTATTGTATTCCGTGAAAGGGTTATGGAGAAGATCATGAATGTCCGAAAGAAATATACTATCCCGCTAAACACATCAACCCCTAACTAGAGAATGCCTTTTAGTCTCCACACTTCATGAATCTGCTCCATAAACTCTTGAGGTTTTCTAATCCACATACATATATATTAGCTTAGTCCTTTTGTTCAAAAAGTAAATAATAGTAATGATATGGCAATTAAATTGCCGTTGAACAATTATGTGTATCTTAAAAAGTTATAAAAATATAACATAAAATAAACATATTTAAAATATAGAAGAAAGTTGCAACCATTATTGTGGTAATGGCTGAGTGGTTAAATTAGTAGGAATGTACAAAAGAATCGAGACCCACCTGGACCGCTCGGAACGAGACTAGACCGGCCCGGAATAGATGGTTCTTAAGGGAACTGGTATGGTTCCCAATTCTAATTTTTTTAAACCGATGGGTACTGATTCAATTCCATTTTCATGGGCTGCCCACCCGCTCACCCAAACCGGACCAATTTTATAATAATATATTAATTTTTAATATACAAATTAATAGATTATTAATTTGGTTTGTGACTTTTGTTTTGGCTTTTAGTTTCTTTTGCTTTCCACATAATGTTCTGGCTTCTAGCTGCTTCTAGTTTCTAGTTATTGTGGTGATTTTTTTCATTTTCTTATGTTCTTATTAAGAACATTGGCTTATAGTTTCTGATTTTGGCTTATAGTAAGACCGGTTCCACAAAATTATTTTTGTTTTACTTTCTTATTCTGCCATAAAATAAATAGGATTTCTGATTTTGCTTGTTATATGTTGTGACGATAAATGTACAGGGCTATTATTATATATACTCAATGCTTGATGAGGTTGTTTACGGTATGGACTTTACAGTCAAAAGAATGGAGATATTTGGTTGATCTTTGGTGGGACCAGTCTCATGGTTCCACCTGGGTGGATTCACGAAACCAACAGGTGGTTCCCAATTCCGATTTTTTGGAACTGGTCTTTAGTGGGCGGTTCTCAGTTCTACGCCCATCCTAACCATGCTCACCCCTATTAGTTAGGTAATTTGTGTCATGGTTATGCTACCTTGACTACTATTGAGTGCTTGTCTAAGGTTGCCCAATCCCAACTCAAAACCTCCAGTTGAGGTTTTAGGTAGTTGCGTGGCCATAGGCAACCTTCATCAAGGTCGGCCATAGCGGCTGGCAGCCTCAAACTAAGGTCATAAGGCACCACTGTGGCCGTGGACAACAAGGTTGTTGATGGGGTCAGTTTGAGAGAGAGAGAGAGAGAGTCGGTAGCCATTACAATCGCGGCAGGGTGAGGAGTCGGTGGCGGCGGATGTCCGTGTGCGGTGGAGAGATGAGGGTTTGTAGATGTGGGAGAGCGTGAGTTAAGCCTTAACGGATTTGCAGGAGGGGGCAACTTGGTTTCTTTTATTGTAGGATTTCTTCTGGAGTAAAGAAGAAAAAAAGCAGGGGGAACGAAAATGGTAATCGGATGATATTCAAGATATGATTTTGGTAATTTCTGTTATATTCTTTGTACTTTTCTAAGGTGTTCTTTTGCATGTAATCTATACAACGTGAAAATTCAGAGGTTCGAAATCGAAATCGTGCACCGGAATTTTCTTCTCTGCTTTTTGAGTGCAGCGACTGAGCGACCAAAATTGGTGCAGCTCAAAAGCCAAAATTGAGCAGCAACCCCATCACAAGAATGAATGCCGTGATCAGCTGATTCAGCAGCAAAAAGAAACGGATAACATTGGCTCGTACACAGAGAGCGAGCGAGCTATAATTACTTGAGGCAAAGAGAAGATAGATACAAGTTCGTCTCTTCGTGAAGGACAACGACAGCCGAAAAGAGAAAAGAATGAAATTGGCTAACACAACTCCGGTTGGTCGATGACAATAGCATTTACATCCCCAAAAACATAGAAGCATCCATCGACGAGGAAACAAAAGGAAAAAGAAAGAGAAAGCACAAGGAAAGCAAAGGCTGCCGTATCAATTTGATCCTCGGACACGCAATTTGTTGGCCACATACAGCAGATGACTGATGTTTGTGGGAGGGTAGTTTTGGAGTAGCCGGAGATTGGAAGTGAAATCACCAGCCAAAAGACGCCTCCGAACGAGAATTAGCATGGCGCAACATACTCGGAGCAAAGTTTCCTGAAATGCAACACAAATTCCATCACCGGGTTATCAAAAGCCAAAAAGTGTTCCGAAAATTCATAAACTCGACGTGATAAGCGCATCTGTTTCGCCCAATTTCAGATTAACCTCCTAAATCAAATGGAGAACATTAGGCAAATCTCAAAATTTTGGGAAGGATCATTCACAGTTGTTTGGGAAGGGTGTTGTTAAATCTAAATGGATTGCATGACAGCTCATTAACACGCCAAGCCTCAATACCTTATGGAATTAAATTCACTTGCATCTTATTCTTCATGCTTAATTGATTACGAGTTGGGACCAACTTTTACCAACATCTATAGCCTTTGATTCCACTTTCAACTAATGGTTGAACAGAGAATCCTTTTCAGCAGAACCTTCAGACAAAATTTTTGCATGACACATGGTGAAAATGTAAAATTATTGTTACACAGATTAAGTCAATCCCATATCTATAATTATGTATGCAAATTATCAGCGGTCACAGTGCTCCTATAGAAAATTACCATGTGTTGATAACCAATCTCTTCAGGAGCCAATAGTCATATAATGATGATACTCCTTGAAAATGTGCGAAATAGTCTAAACCCAGATTTGATTTCAATGTAATGCCTTGGCATGTGTGCAAATCTTGGAATGACAGAAAATTATGACAAAATATGTCTAAATTCTCAAGAACGGGATGCTTTTGTCACCACAACAGGATATAACAAGAATAACTCTGCCATAACCATGAGATAGCAATCTCCTTCCACAAAGGTCTCTATAGTAATTACCATCACCCAAACTTGCCATCGCCTTTAGCAACCCACTACCACTACCCTTCCACCATTTCAACCTGAACCAATGGCATGGCCTGATTACCCTCACTGCAACATCATCACCTTTGCCTATCCTCTTCCTCCAATACATGACAACCTCCACCACCATGAATCATTCGTAAAGCACATCTACCAACACAACTTCATTTCTCAATTTGCCGTCATGCAGACCAGTCTTTCCCAATTTAGCAAGACAAGGCTGCCCTTCCACTACTAGCTATTCTGTATTACCCAGCTCAAAAGTTTAAAAGGGACAGTCAACATAAATCCTCCTCTGCATTTCGGCCATTGGGCAGTTAAGTCCTGAACATTCTACTTTTTGGTCAACTAAGTCCTCAACATTTTGAAGTAGATGCATGATTTTGGTTTCTCATTGGATCAAGCAGGATTTCATCCATAATTAAGGAATAAAACACAGAGGTTTGATCAATTCTAGAGTGGCGAGCTTGATTCTGAGCACCAGTTAAAATCATGAGTTTTATGAGGGCAAAGAAAAAAATGAAAAAGTTCAGGATTGTTCCTTCGCCTCCATTAACTTAGATTTTTGTTTTTCAATTGATCCACAGAATTAAATGTGTCACTCGATCATCTACAGAACTTGTGTTGTACTCCTTGTTTATGGTGAAAATCATGCTTGATTTTGTGAAGAGCTGAAAAGGGGCCATTTATCGATGGCTAAATGTCACTGCCGAAGAGGTTAAGCTTGACTTGCACTTTTATAAGCTTTAGAATCAACTGACCAAAGTAGTCTTGAAGACTCATTCAACCATCGATAAATATGTTTATCACATCCTATAGCACTTTTCTCAAATTTAAATACCCAACTCTCATCTCACCGTTGCCCTCAATCTTTGGTCATCCACCATTTCACCACAATCACCATTACACCAACATCACCAAAATCACACCATCACAACTTATCTTCTGTCCTCACCATAACCTCCAACAACCAACCATCACTATTGCCAACACTCCCTACTACCTACTCCTCAACCTAGTGATGGTGATAGAACCCGTTTCTTCACAGATTCCTTTTTACTAGCAGTGAAAAATTGCATATAGTGAGGCTGTCATAAAGGTCAAGCAGAGCTCCTCCAACCAAGCATACAACTATTGTATGGTTAAAAAATCAGGAAACAGAATTTTTAATCCCCCACAATTGTGCCTTGGATAGCAATTGGCAGTGGGGCAAATACTTGCAAGTTGCAGCTTCTTTCTCCATTAAGTTCTTTTGTTTTCCCCCCAACTAATGGAGGAAGGGCACCTTTAGGTATATGAATTTACCTAATCAGTACTAGTCTGACTTCACTTCCTTTGCATTATTAGATACTAAATATTCTCTTGCACACCGAACCAATCCCAACTGTATTTAACTTGACAGTCTTACATCAAAAGGAGAATACAGATTGTACTCTGGCCCTAACACAGCTCTAGCAGATGAAACACTCTTGGGAATCAAAAACTGAGCCTAATGTTCAGTGAAGACTTTGGTATGCATGAATTCCTGTCTTGTTATATCTCAGGTTCTCTCATCCATCTTAACTCTGCTCAATTGAACCAGCATCTCATGAAGTCAGGAAGAAATGATTTCATGAAACTCCATCAAATGCCTTTGGCAAATTTACTCTAAAAGAAAAGTTCATACCTGAGGACCATCAGGGTCACTCAGAAGGGTGTCCCAAATCTGAAGGCTGTCTGCAAAATTGAACTCCTGGGTCAAGAGGAGAGTAATCCATCGGAACGCATAAAACTGGGGATTGACCTGACATTGAAAACAACGAGGGATTAGAAAACAAACAAAAAAAAAAAAAAACTGAACCTCTTGTGGCAAAGGAAACCACTATATAGAAGCATCTGTCAAAACTTTAAAAAGTTAAAGCAACTCATGGTAGCGTTTTCCAAATAATCATTTGCACAATGAAAGGAAACCAACAAGGACATATCGCAACTTAAAACCCTATCCGACATATACAACCAAAGTAAGAGCTTTATTATGAGCACATTGTAGCTAATAGTCAATATTCTTAATATCCCCTATCCAAGTTTCATACTTGTCCCTTTTCAGAATAAAATATAACCAAGCTTCACTGTATTCCATCTTCAATGAAAAATAGCTTGCTCTTGGGGGAGGAACCACTGTTAGAAATGTTCATGTAGAAGCTCCTATTTTATCCGATGTTGTACAAGAAGCTCCCGGAATCCTATTAGCTACAGATGCTGGAGGAGGTCAGTCAGTAGAATAAGGGCTTGTTTAGTAGCACTCCCGAGAACAACTGATTTGATTCTTTTGTTCCCCGAATCACAAAAAAAAAAAAAAAAAAAAAAAATCGTTTTGTAAATTTTTTGTTCCTAGGAACAAAAATCAAATTTTTTGTTCTTGAGAAAAGATTTGGAACAAAATCAAGAAGCAGAAAAAAGTTACTTCTTGTTTCTAGGAATAATTCCTAGAATCAAGTCTAATTTTTTTTGTCTTCTCTTTCCTTTTCTTCTTTTTCCTTTTGGCCGGTCTTTGACCTCGGCCATGGCCGGCAACCGGTCAGACGAGGGCCGGCAATCTCGCCAGAGCGTAGCCGGTCCCCAGAGATGCCGAGCCATGGCGAGGCTTGTAAGCCTAAGCCTCGGCTGAGGTCGGCAACTAGCTAGACGAGGGCTGGCGATCTCGCCGGAGCGTAACCAGCCCCTGGCAATGCTCAGCCACGACGAGGCTCAGGCCTTGCTAGGCCACCTCTAGGTCGACGTCACCTGGTAGTGACTTGACGAGGCCGAGCCTCGCTAAAGAGGCCGACCTCATGCTGCCTAGGCAAGGTCGAGCCTCACCGGTGGCCAAGCTCGGCTCGTCGGGATGGGCGAGGCCCGCCAAACCTCGTTCTTGGCCTAGCAAGGCTCTGGCGAGCTTACTAGACCTCACCCAGCTGGTCGCGGCCACCACCGTGGCCGACAACTGGCCACAAAGAAGGAGGAAGAAGAAGAGAAAAGGAAAAAGAAAAAAGAAAAAGAAAAAAGAGAAAAATAATAAATATATATTAGAAGTATTAAAAATTAAAAGAAACAAAAAAAAATTAAGAATCCTACTAAATGCATTTGTATCCCGGTAATAAAATTTTTGGACAGTTACCAAACACACCCTAAACTACTGTTCTTAAGAACAAAATGGTTACCAAACACGCCCTAAACTACTGTAATGAATCTTACCCCCACAATATTATTTATTTTCCTTTGCAGGGACATCCAAGATTCATTTGTAAATATGAAAAATACAACTTCATTTAGAATGCACAATGTAAGAGATATATCCAGATTTTCCTCAAAGAATGTGTCGAGGAAAAGAGAGTCAACATGTACATTCTTTTGGTCGGAGCAGAGATTATAATATAAATATAGAAAGCTATGAGATACACATTTAAAATTGACATCAGTGCAAACAAAAGTATTCGCCCCGCCTGACTACCGATTTCATTCTTTCAGTCAAGTAAGATATTAACTAGACGATTAACAACCAGTCAGGAGGCTGGGAATAAAAGTATTCAACCACTGAACACTTGATGATGTGAGTTTACACACAATCTTACTTTGGTTGTAATCTCAAGATGACGCCAAAGCTCTTCATCATACTCCTTCAAAAGTTGCGACAATCTGGATATTGTTGACCGGATTCCCACAACACTGTTGTCCAATTGTTGGCAAAAGTTATCCCGAAACCCGCTCAACAACTCAACAAAGCAAAAGAAAGCGTCTGCTTCAGCGGAAGCCTGTGTGATCCAAAAATAAAAAATAATAATCAGGACACAAAAAATGCTAATGGATCCACACACAAAAGAGATTCTTGATGCAGTTGCAGTCACATAGATATATAAGAGAAAAGAATCATAGATATAAAGATTTAGTACAAGATGCATCAGTCAGCAGTTAGCATAGCTTAGAATTCATGCCTACCTAAGTGGAAAATATATAATAATCACAGCTCCAACTAGTTGATACTTGCATTACCAATTACTGAAAGAACTGCGATACAAAGTAATTTTCCATCACAGGAAAAAAAAATGTGAAAACGAACTCAGTTATTTAATACTTACTACAAACAAGATAAAGGTAGCATAATCAGAAAGAAAAAAAAAATCAAGGTATTCCCTTTGATTCACACTTTCTGAGTTTGCATAAGCAAAATAACGTTTTACCGCACAAAAATCCTCTTGCAACAGATACAGCAATCAGCCAGTTGCTCCTCAAACTACATATAGAAAAGCACCATACCCACAAATCAAATAGGAAAGATTGCCCATGGATTTACAGATGACCAAAGATATAACTTCATATAATTCTAATCAGTGTTGTTAAATCGAGATTCTGGTTGTGAATCTTAGAACTCATTTTCTGAATCATGAATTGAATGGAATCATAGATCACAAGATCAGTAAAAAGTGTGGAAAAAAGAAGAAGAAAAATCTAACAAATAAGCATTCCTACTAAAATTAAGCTACTAGGTGCCAAAAATCATAAAAAGCATGTTCTAGTAAATATTGTTGAGAAAATTATACTCGCTACTCCATTGTCAATGTCCAACCTAACTTCTAACTTCTCAAAAATATAGAAGTGCAAAATGAAAAAGGCCTAAACACTTACAAGAAAAAAAAAACACTGTCAACAACACTTAAAAACCTCAACGTACACAAAAAAAATTCAAAACACTATTATAGTCTACTGAAACCAGCTAAAGAGAGGAGACTAATCTTAAATACTCATGCTGTGACTGTTGTGCAAGCGTGCGATTTAAACAAGTCAAAGGAGGCGTAATGGCCAGCAATGGCTGGCATTGTCGCCAGAGGTGCAACAGTTGGTATCTTAGCCAGCGACAGCTGGTCAAGAAGTGACAAGAAGCAGTCTAGCAGCTTTCCAAGGTACTTTGCTAGCCTGAGGGCTGAGAAAATCAACGTCCTCCAGCATGCTTCACAATTTTTACCTTTTATTAACAATCGAATTTTTTTTTTTCCAATTTTTAGCCCATGTTTCTCTTTATGACCCAATACTTTTGTGCTCAACCACTATCATGAAGCCCAACAATGCAAAGTGTGGTTGTTCTCCAAAACTGTAGAGAATTGTTGAATCGTATGATTTGTACCCAATCGTACGATTCATGCACTCTTATGATTCAAGAGTGCAAGAGATGGGTGAACCAAACTGAATCACACAATTCGAATTGTGAATCAGAAAATTTACAACTCTGGTTCTAATCAATAATGAGATACATCAATAAACCACAAAGCCTCCTTGAATAAGGTTACCCAGTCAAGATGTTCAATCAATGGACAGCTAAAGCATAGTAAAAAATGGCTAAAAGCAATGCAAAAATACATACTGCATTCTCTTCATCAGGATCATTTCTGAATATATAATATAGAGGAGCCACAATTTCATTCATCCCTTGGACATATCTTACGCCAGGATTGAGCTTTGCGTATATAATTAAAATTGTCTTCAAAGCTTCCTGGAGATGTGAAAGATGATAAAGTCAGTCAACTATCCTATTTTCCCATTAACAACTTGAGTCAGTGACAAACACAAACCTGATTAGATTCTGCAAATGATGAGTCCCCACAGAAAAAGTGCATGTCTGGATGAGTCCGTTTCACATCTCTGTCAATCTGTTCAATGATCTCTGTATCCTACAAAGTTGAAGTATACTATTTTCCTCATAATCTGTGCACATGCTACTTAAAAGGTAGCATCAAAGTTCACTGGCATAAAGGATTTCAGTCATTAGCTAAAGCAGAAAGATGATCTATATTCTCCCATGGAGGTCTTTACAAACCCAGGTATCAGCAACAGCAACAGCAAAAGCAGATTATTCACGTTATTACTGTCTTGGAACACGACATTCTTTCTTTGGCTATGCATATACGTATAGATCGTTCTGACAATGATTGTTCAATACAATTATAAATTCTTTAATTTGTTTCTTCAGCTCGCTTTGTAATGGCTTTGTACCCCCTTGGTACCCTTTAGCTCAATTATTTTTACCTATCCAAACATACTGTGATAACAATTATCCACATCTTTAACCAGAACTAAGGAATTTAACTATTAAGGATCCCAAGCTTCAGATATATGTCTAATGCAGATGAGATTCTCAAACTAGCGAAAGGCAGAAGTCAGGCTAATTAATTTCACAATGATTAAACCAATTCTTGTCGAGTCGATAACTGTGAGGTGCTCATACAGACCAACCAGTGAGAGGGACCTAGCCTTCCACAAGAAAAGGATGACCTACTGTGTAAGCAACATGAAATCAGTTAAGTTGGAAATGACTTTCATGTAGAACTCACCCAATTACCATATCATACATCATGATTATAACAGCAGCCCATTACTTGCCTCAAGTGTAGCATATCTTCACAGCTCAAAGGCCATGAAACAGCTGCACTTGCACATTATATAAAGCAAGTCATGCTATAATCTGATGCAGCAATTTATTTCCCCACACCCAGAAACCCCTAAGCCCACTCACCAGAAATCTTGGTCTGGGTGTACCACAACCCATCACAGAACTGTTACAAAAGGTTCTAGCTTAACATACTTAAGACATTAATGAGTAGATAGAAGCCCTTCCAATTTACCGCCATTTGCAGACCGCAATGCCACTAACAAGGCAATCTTATGCCTTGAACCATCATGCTAACCCTTAAAATCCTCCATCAAATAGTGATTAGTTAGCCTTCCTTAATTTAGCCAATGAACATTATCATATAGTCCGCTCCTCTTCCATGTTAGTATGTTTGGTCCATAGAACTAAGAGAAACTACTCGGAGCTTATCTCATGATGGAGAAAGATGGCCATAACCTAACAAGAATGGCAGTAAACTACCAACGCAGTCTACATGGAACAATGGTCACCTCACGAATCCGCAATCTATATAACCTCGACAATCCAAAAGTAAAAGATCAGAGTAACCACTGGTCAACCTAAAGGAGTACCACCCAGATCTCAAGGCATTAAGTATTTCAATCGGGCAGCAGGCCCACATTTATCTTACTAAATTTTCCCTTGGCTTTGTCAAAAACTGCAAACTGCCACGAATCTAAAGTTTATGCCATTGAATAATCGTTTTTTCCTGCTTCATACAAAGTTAAATAAGATCATGTTATGCTCTCGTCCTTTTTTCATCCCAACCGCACATTTTTAAAATCACATTAATCATGTCACTTTTTTCTAATAGTTAGGTAATTCATTTAAAAGGCATCAAGGGGATACCTAACCATTTACAAAATCACATACACTGCTAATCAAAGAAAAGAGGAAACAATCAAAGCATCCGCTTATTACAAAGTACACATTAAAGAAGCAAAAAGAGGGGGCAAGCATCAAAGCAAACACAAATAAAATAAATGATTTTATTTCATACCTGAAAGAACTTATTCCATACACTGGTATTTCCAAGACTCAATGGATGCTCTCCATGAGTTATATCTGATCTTGAAAGCATCCCACTGGTTTCAGATCGTAACTCATTGTCACAAGTTGTGCATTCTTCCAACCTCCTTGTGATTTCTGACTGACCAGGATGGAAAAGGTCAGAATCCTCTTTCAAAGAGCAAAGGTTGAAAACCACAAAGAAAGAAAAAGAAAATCAGGACAAAAAAGTATAGCCTCATTATGCAGCAATCTCATTACAACAATCAGTAATTGATGATAGGTTAAGGGCTATCTTTTGGGGTCTCCTTTTTTGACGCCAAGGCAGATATAGGAAACAATGGCAAAAGGCTTGTCAGAAGAAATGTTTTCCAAATCAAAGAACAGGAGTCCTTTAAAATTGAACCTACCTCAAGAACTGTAATTTGGTGGCTACTGTATAATCACCACTATCATCACTAAAGAAGTCGCCACTACATCGGCGCCATCATTGGCCACCACAATGGATTTCTCAACAGCTACCAGAGGATTCAAAGCATCAAGGACTAATTGACCATCATCGCCACTATACTGTCCATAGTAACCATCACTAGACATAATAACGGCATGACCACTGTTTATTAGACAGCCACCAGAACTACCACCTCTAATTAGATGACAACTACTGTTCCAAAGAAAATCTTTCACATACAATAACCATTTTCATGAATTGAATGGAATTGAATGGACCCTTACAGAAATTAGGCTATGAAACTAGACAGAGATAGCCGATTGTCAACTTGAAATGATATATGGCCCAGAAGAAAAAAATTTGATTAGGAAAAGGAAGTGAAGTTAAAAAAAAATACATGAGTTGTCCTTCCTTCTAAATTTCATGACAACAAACAGAAAGACAAACCTAGTGCTTCTAACCTCTGACATTTCAGTCAAGCATGCAGTGTTCTGATCAGGAAAGTGAAGAGAAGTGGGAAGGTATAATTGCAGAATAAAATGTTTCCTCTGTTTGGCTTGTAAGAAGTACTTCCTCTGTTTGTTATCGAAAGAAGAAGGAAATTGGTGGAAACTAGGGACACAATTATCTCGGAGCCCATCTCATTTCCAACCAGGAGTAGGAGAAAATGGAAGAAAAATATTTCATCAGAGCACTTAGCTATTACCATTCTCACTTTTTCTTAGGGGTGCATGAAGTAAATCCAAAGGTTATATTGACAGAAGAGGAGAGTTTAATCGGTTCGTCACCAGCTCAATCGGGGAATCCATAAGAAGGGCGATGACCCACCTAATTTACATGAAAATTTGTCAATGTGAACTTAGGAAATTCTCCCGAGGAAGTACAAAGTTCTACTTCTAGCGGCAGCATGGTCTCATATGGCGAGCTCAACATTTCCAAAGTTAAAAGTGAACGATCTTGTCTTATGGCTATTGTTTCCTTTAGGCCTAAACTAGTCCAATCCTTATCCCATTCATTGGCCTGACCTTAATCCGAGAGTTGTGAGTTACGATTTCGCTTTCATGTCTTAGATGTAATTTCGCTCTGGTATTTCCCTATGACCAAGCAGCCTATAATAGTTAACTAGCTTGTCCTGGAAAAGAGAGAATACATAAGGAACTCACTCAACTCACCAATCAAAGAACATTCTAATAGATTATCCATATTTTCTTTTAATGAATATTTTTCCACTGTATATGCATCCTATCAGGGACGCAAAACTAGCTTTATCAACATCTTCTTTACCTCTAATTACCTTTTCTCTTCTTTTTCCCTACAATATGCATCCTACCAGCAGTGGTAATAGAGGAACCTTATTCTTGCAAGCAAAGGAATGCCAAACATGGGGAAACAACAATGCTGTGGACTAGCCATTTGCTTACAGGATTCATTAAGAGCTCTCCCTTAAAATTCTTGAACTGAGATCTTTTCTTTGCCATCTCAGAAGACCAAAGCCCACGATCAGCCGGCAGATATCCCAGCAAAAGCTGTTACACCAGAACTTGTCCATTAAATCCAGTCTTATAGATTGTAAAGCACTTAGAATGCAGAAACACTTGTCTTTGTCTCAAAAATCTTGCAAATAAAAGTAAAACCAAAAATATGGGAAAGATTAAGCCAAATTGAGGGTAAGAATCTACAACTGTACTTCATCAAAACCAGAACGAACGACATACAAAGGAAGAGTAGAGCATTCTTCCTATTCAAGACCACAATTTTGTACAGAAGATAAAGGAGGAAAAGTAGAGTGAAGGAAGTAGTGCACGATACCTTCCACACAGCGGAACGAATTCCAGGACCGTCCGGTATGCCCTGAGAGGCAATCTTCCTCAACTCCCGCATATCCACAACCTTTCTCGACAGCTGAATATCACCGAACACAGCCCAGCAAACACATCAACTTTCCCCAAAACAACCAAATTTCGCCGCAGAGAAAGAGAACAACGAGACAGACTCGCTCACCTCGGCCAAGAGCTGCGACTGCCTGGAAATCTCCTCCGCCGACGGGACACCGGATTCCCGGCTCTCGCCGCCGTCCCCATCCCTCGGCTCCTCAGCCTCGGGCTCCGGCGGAGGCTCCCGCCGGGCAGCCGACGGGGGCGGCAGGGGCAGCGGCGGCCGGGTCAGCGGCTCGGCGGGGGCCGCCGGGGGATCGGGCGCGGGGCGATGGGGGCGATCGTCGGCGGGAGGCGGGGCCGAGATCCAGATGGAGCTGTTGAGCCAATCGGGGACCTTCTTCTTCGTCGTCGCCGCTTGGTGCGCGTCCATGGACGCGCATGCAGGCGAAATACAAACGGCGGAGGCGGCGGAGGCGGCGGAGGCGGCGGCGTGCGGGAGGAGATCCGACGCCGGGGCCGAGCTTCCGCTAGGAGCTCGCGGGAGGCGATGATCGGAGCGCCGTCGGCGACGGGAGCGAAGGGAAGAGTTAGAAAGGGACGGCGGAAATGGGGAAGAGAGGGAAAGAGAGAGAGAGAGAGAGAGAGAGCAGTTGGAGGAGGAAGAGATCACGTGATTCGCTCGTGCTGGTGATCGGCCTTCACGCTGGCAATGTTTCGCTCAGTCTTCCTTACTATTGCTATCATGGGACCTTCTTTTTTTTTTTTTTATTTTGTTCTTCTAAATATTTAATCTGATTCCTAAATCATTAAGATAATATGATGTCTTTTTATTACCTTTTCATATTTTTTGTCTCTATAAATCTTACTATTGTTCCAGTTGAATATATTATAGCTTATTATTTTTATAATAACAAAAATATAACCTTGTTTAGAGTTATATCATATTCATATTTCTTTATTTTAAAGTAAGTGTTTGTATAAGAATATCTTATTGATGATACCAATTTATCAATAAATTTCTATTATTTATATTAATCTCAATCTTCTTTCAAATTTTTTTAGATAGATAAATCTTTCAAAATTTTACGTTTCATGTATTTTTAATTAAAAATAATTAAATCTGTAAATCATGAAATTAAAAAAGCAAGAATATCAATCCAATACAACTCTAAATGAGGTTTGTGGAGATATAAGTAAAAATATACTTTAATGGAACTATAGTAATATTTGTAAAGAAAGGTAAAAAGTAGTAAAAAGATGAACATGTTTTATTTTTATTTTTTTGATATAGGAAATGGATTGAAATAAAAAAAAAAATTCCAAAATTCGTGTGACTATTTTTAACATCTGAGTTTTCTAAGGAAACTGAGAAACTAAGTTGAACATTTAGGAATAGTTTAATGATTATATTAAACAAATAAAAAATTCAAATACTACATTACACATTGGGCCAAAGTTTAAAAACTAATATATCACTTTGGCTTTTTTCTTTCAATGACGCTTTTGTATATTCACTTGTAATCCTCGTAACTTTATCTAGAGTGTGTTTGTTTCACAAAAAACGTAACGTTTTTGGAAAATATTTTTCAGGAAACCATTTTCCAGGAAAACGGTTAGTTCACCACGTTCTTGTTGTTAGGATCCTGCTTATAGAAACAGACGACACATATTTCAGATAAGCGATACAGCACAACTTGGGCAAGTGAAGACATAATAAACTCTTCGCTCAATTAAAGCAAGGACCCCAAAAACAGATAAACCGACGACCTAGCTTGACGAAATTTCACTCAGCAGCACAAACTAGCGGCAATTTCAGCAGAACAATTAAGACTTCATGAAATTTCTCTAAACATTTCGAGCGGTGCCAAGAAGCAGCTGCACATCTGATTGGCCACACGCAAATTGCTCGATCCCAGAAAACATTTGCTTGCTTGCCCGCAGCAAGTCACCAATCGCCATTTCCCCAAGATAGTGAATCGGGAAAGGAGAGGCGAGGGTTTCGAGGGACTCACGGCGAGGCGAGGAGGGACCTTGAAGGAGCAGACGACGAGGCCCGGTTCGACTCGGTCGACCCGGAGGCCCCTCAGGGAGAAGTTCTCGTAGAAGCTGGGTTGTCGCCGGCGCGGCGAGGAGGGACGGCGAGGCGCGACACCGCCTCCGACGCCTCGTCGTCTCCTCGCGGATCAAGAAATCGATGGAAGCATAGACCTGAGGGGTTTTCGGTGACGGACGGCAATGATCGACTGATTCAGCAGCGACTAGGGTTCCGGCATTAAGACAAGGGGTGGCGACAGTGACGGCGAGGCGAAGCCGCGTCGTCGGAGTCTCGGAGAAGGCGGAGCCAACAAGGAGAAGGTATGTGTTTGAATATGACGGTAAAGAAACATGAAACGTGTTTACTGTTTGTGTTTGTTGGCTTGTTTGGAAGTAGGAGTTAATGTGTTTCGGGTCGAACAATGTTCCAACTCTACCCCTACCCGAAACACATTTCTTTGCTTGTTTTATATATGTGACTCAAACAATATCAAGAACCGAAACATGTATCATACTTGTTTCGTGTTCGGGTCAGGTCGGGTCGCGTTTTTTTGACACCCCTAACTGAGACCAACACCCACGTTGACAGCCCCATGAACACGCTATTTTTCTTCTTTCTTCATGGTGGAACCCTACTACACCACTCGTTACACGAGCAACTTTCGGGAACATGCCCAAAAGGCGCATGTTATGCCAAAGAAAGAGTGGACTTGTCCCCGACTCAAAGATGGTTGAGAATGGTCGTCTTTCGACCTCAAATAGGGAAAATGACACAAATGATTATTAAATTATGTCTCAATATGCAATGTGATTCTTGAATTTTGTGATTCTCAAATTGTAACCCAATATATAATGTGGTTATTGAACTTTCAATTATTTAATCCGGTCTTTGGACTTTTGGTATATGTTTAGTTTAGTCTATTTGAACATTTTAATATAACTTAGAGATTAAACTAAACAAGTACACAAAATTCAACGACCACAATGAATAAATTAAAAGTTCATTAATTATATTGTACATTGGGCTAAAATTCAAAAACTACATTAAACAAATTAAAAATTTATGGAGCATATTACACATTGAGTCACATTTTATGAACAATATTTGCCATTGTCCCCTTTAAATATAATGCTTGGTTCCCAACCGAACATGCTAGATTTCGAAAATTGTTGCAAGTCAATTTAAAGCTTTACCAGACCAAAAAAAGAAAAAAAATTACGTGACATCCCGAATTTTTGACCCATCATATTAGCAAGTTAGTAGTGACAATTAGATTAGTTAAATTGACACTATTGAAAAATGTGTCAATGCGGAATTTAAAGACAACGGTTTTTGAACCGTAATATTTGGGACTTATTAGATAAATTCTAGATTTAGTTTACGGTCGCTAATGTCTGACGTACAAGAAAAATTAGACAAAAGTAATTCCATTTTCTCTCATGGACCGCCCTCCCTCTCTCCGTCGCCATGTGGCAAACAACGAGCCATGCATCCAATGAAATTGCGTGCAAGAGTATTAGTTTGGGGGTATAAAACACATTTTTTTTCTCTCTCCCTCTCATTTCTCAGCTCAGCTCATCTCCCCCCTTCCCCCGCCAATCACTCGCTCTTCCTCCCGATCGCTCGCCACCCCTAATTTTCTTGATTTTGCTCACGAGATCAAGGCACTCAAGCTACGTCAAGTCGCGTCCAGCCAATGCGAGGGGTCGAAGCTTGGTTTTTCTGCGAGTTTAGTTTCGGTTTGCTCGTCAAGACAAGTGGGTTTCCAATTCTCTATGCTATGTTGATTTGCTCATTATGCAGATCAACGAATATTGCCTTTGATATGTTGGGTCACTTGTCTGTGTTGTCTTGACTTGGTTTATAGTAATTTGAGGCAGATTATGTTATTGTCGTAGGTTGATCAAAGTTTACAATACATACAATGCATCAGGAAATGTCGAGGGATCGTTAGGACTACAATTTGGTCAATTTAAGCTTGATTTTGGCTTTGCATGTGGTTGTGGGTTCGGTTGTGGGTCTCGGTGGTTTCGGTGTGAGGCTTGGTGGTCCTGAATTGTCGATGGCTCGATTTGTGAGATTTTGGTTGTGAGGTTCGGTAATCGTGGGTCATCAATGTTTGTTTGTGAGGTTCGGTGGTGTGCAAGTCGTGCCGTTAGATCGTGTGGTTGCTAGGCTTCTTAATTAGATCGTTTTGGGTGTAATTTTGGACGTGCATGGTAGTGGCAAGAACTTAGATAGGGTCGGCTAGGGTGGTGGTGTGTTCGATTGATGAATTTGCAAGAGGTGTCGTGTGTTAATGTTTGAAATTATGCGATGGTAAAGCTTTGGAAGAGGTTCAACTAGTGCATGGTTTGGACATCAATCAAACACCCTAAACTGATATTGATATATTTGTGACAAATTAACTTTTCGTTAATTTTCCTTAAATTAGTTTAATACAACCAAAAAAATAAACTAATACACATTTAATAAATGGAATGTAAAACCTCAAATTGGTAATACCTACAAACTGCCACATGACATCCAACTTATCAACTTGACTACAAATTTTATGATAACTAACAAAAAATAAATTTCTCAATGATAAATTAATTTGAAGCAAATTCGTCACGTGCGTATCGATTTAGCATTTTCATGATATTAAACCTTTTATTCAAAAACCTCAAAAGAGCACAAACAGCTATTGAATTCTGTTTGTAGGCTTTTTCTTGAAACGAACTTATTCGTCAAATTTAGTAGCTGCAACATCTGCCTTGCTAATATAGATTTAATAAGACGAAATCTAAAAGGTACGACATTTCAGTGGATCTATAAAAGGGTAAGGCAGTTATTTAGTGGAGTTGTCCAACTAATATTTATCAGGAGAGAGAACTTCCTTGAGTTAGCCGGCTTCTGCAAAAGACGTGGATGGATTTTCCATAAACTGCTATTCCACTTGCTAGCGTTACTGGACAAGGGAGTTAATTTGGAAAGGTTGGCTAGCGATTGCTCATGTCTTCATGGTCCATCATGATGCATTTAACGAAGGTTTGGGTAATGAGAAAATTGAACTCTATGCGTTTAGACAACCGAATCACACGAATGCCAATACCCTGAACACTAGTCAAAGCGATCGGGCCAAAGATCAAGGAGACCTTACTTGTGTATGGCGACCGAGAATTGAATAAAACACCGACAAAAGCACCGTAATGAGACAAAGATCCTCTGTCCCTTGCACCGGGTCTGAGGTAAAGAGGAACAGACTCAAACTGAAGCTTCGTCCATCTGCGCTCTTATCGAATATTGACAAGAGAAAATAAGGAGATGCATTTGCTCTTTCCTCCAACATGAGTCTGTAATGAGAAGTAAAACAAGGTAACTTGCGCAGGTCCAATTGGAGTATGGTTGAGAGATCTACCCCGTCTTCCCTTTTCCGAATAAATAGATGATTCCCATGCCATTCTCAAAATGGAACAAGTCTGGTCGAACTCCCCCAAACCATACACCAATTCAGGCAAAGTCAGCACCCATCTTATGAACTCTGATGTGTTTCTTAAATTGAATAGTTCCCAACGATTCTACAAATGAGGAACTTAACTTTGACTCAGAGTATCCCAAAGAAGGGATTCTTAATCGCTGAGTCCAGCTCGGAACCGGCAGAGTTCAGCACAGCCATGTCAACCTTGTCCCTAGGCAGAAACAGGAATTCACCGCCTTCCATTTTCTCAAACCCGCAGATCTCCAAAAACTCAATGCCTCCTTTCAATGCACCCACCCTCTCCTGCATGGACACATGTGGCAAGGTCAGAATCTTATTGAAGAAACACGCAAGCAAGGAACACCTATTACCATCAACGATCATAACTCTGCATGGCTCAAATATCCATGATTTATATATAGTTACGTTTTTCAACTGATCTAGCAAAAGAAATTAAGTGATTTGGGCAAGCTGCCAGGACTATGCATGCACAAGTAGCTGACTTGGTTGCGTACAAATGACAGGTAGCAAAAGAAATTAAGTGATTTGGGCAAGCTGCCAGGACTATGCATGCACAAGTAGCTGACTTGGTTGCGTACAAATGACAGGTATGATAGCTCGACTCAAAGAATAACGAGCTTTACAGTAGATGTGGCTCTGCTACAATGTCCACAACTTTCTATTAATGCATGTGGAAATAATTTTTCTTATGCTGCTCTGCGTCATCACCAAAAGGTAAGAGAGAAACTAGGGAGGGAAAAGAAAAAGGACTTAAGGGAGACGTAGAATATACAGCAGCTAGAAAAATTATGCTTTTGTTTGATAAGATTGCCAGATTGGGGCAAAATAGATGGAAGAAAAGAAGCCACCAAAACTGGCAATTCTGGGTCTCAAGGACAGTAGTAGGTTTAAATCATCTATGTCTCTGGCAATCCATTAAGAAGGTTTTAATGCATTTCCAACAACCCAAATAATGATAACAAGATTCAAACCTGGAAGGATGGGTTAGTGACTCTGATCTTTCTGAATTTTTCCTCGTTAGGATTCTTGGCAACATTCCCTATGTAGGTTAGCAGAGTCTGGAATGCTCTCTTCACTTTAGCATCATCCTCCTATTTCAAGTAAAGCCGAAAAAACAAAAAAAAAATTAACGGCAACAGCAATGCAGCATAGTCACTACATAAGATTAACACTTGAGAAATATAGAAATTTTTTATCCATAAAAGCCATCTAGAATTATTGCCAGGAGCATAAACATAGCATTCTCCTCAAGAATAAAGTCGTCCTCTCTTATGACATTCAAAATTCTTGATACATGCATCAGAAATCAAAAGCAATTGATTCAAAAAAAGAAGGGAAATGATAGAAGTGCATAATTTTTCAGGGAACATGAGGACATCACCATATGAACAGCATATAATAGTTACAGAACAATGTACATGTCGGCTTTTTACCTTGTGATTCTGCTTGAGCGATCTCAAACATTCTCTCATCTGCTCAGCCTTGGTGGCAGGTCTAATAGGCAGTGAGCTCTAGGACATGAAACAACAAAGAACTTAAACAATAATCCCCAATAGTTTTAAAGAACAACAAAAGGATAGAAGATTGTTTCATCAGTAAAGCCCATTACCTTCTTTTCCTCAATAACAGGTGTAGATGGTTTTGCAGTTGAAGGTTCTTCCGGTGGCAGTCCCAACTTCCGTCTTCTTTCTGCCTGTGAAGAGATCAAGCAGCTGTTAAGCCAACTTGTATATAGTTATAAAACTTGTACAGTTCGAAAGAAGGTTCCAATAAAGAATATTGACATCACCCACGGCTCAATGCCATTTTCCTGTTGTTTCAGTATGTTCAGTAGAGAAACACAGGTCATGACCAGAAAACGATCGTATAATTCATAGTCAGAAACTGATCAGACATAAGACCCTGCCTCATGTCCAAATGGTCTTAAAAACAGCTCTTTGCTTTCCCTCGGTAACAGCGCCAACCTGATCCGCAAGTAGCTTTGTAGTTACTGTCTCAAAAATTGTTTCAGAACGAAGCCTGGTTTAGAAAGCATCTCAATGCTTTTTCATTTTGTTTGAATTCAGTTAATCCCAAGAACTTAAATGCAGGCATACGAGCTGCTGCCCTCCAATTGCTATTTTAAACTTTAGAGGTGATCATTGTTCTTACAACCAAAAAGCCATCAAGCAAAATCTCCATATAGCATTTTTGTTGTTGGAGGAATTGAGATATTTGTCTTCAAAACCAGCTTACGGTGACAAGTGTTCAAAAGCATTGGCTGACAAGCACTCCTGTTACTCTACTTTTGTAGTTATTAGTATACAGTCAGGTCGATCAAAATCACACCCACCGGAATCTTTGATGGAACATCACTAGGCAGATATATAAACTTAAAGAATCTAAAACTTGAATTTCCTTCTTGGAGTTATTTATCTTTCTAGTAAACTACAAATAAAACATCTAATGCTCATTAGGTGGTCGTACTTATCTGAACTAAGCACTCAACAGTTAGAAAAAAACGATGATCATGTGATAGAGACTTCATTGTATGACACTCAGCTTGAGAAGTTATCTCTAACTAAAGAAAGAAAATGTGCATCCCACATAAAAGAGATTTAGATGAGTAATATAACGGGATCCTATAACTAGAATGCTGCGACAACCAGAACATGCTCTATACCTTGTCCTCTTCCAATTTCTGACGAATTTTTTCTCTAGCCCTCCTCTCTTCCTCCTTCTCAGCTTTCCGCAAAGCCATCAAACTGGTAGAAGGGAAAAAAGGCCTTAGTCACAGCAACAGAAAACTGTTTGGAGTATTCTTAGGAGAATTCTTCATAATGATTGCATTCTAAAACTATTTATAATATAAATTGATAACTAACCGTTTCCTTTCATTTTCCTCTTCAATTCGCTTTGCCTCTAGGAGTTCCTTGCCCACTCGAATCCTTTCCTGCAAAATTCGGCAGGTGGTTTTCACAATGAAAGTTGACAAGAAAACTATGAATATACTCCCAGAGGCAACCTTGCCACGCACGCTTAAAAGCTCATATTAAAAAACCACTGAAAAGGTCGGTTGCAGAGTATTCCGAAAGGTACAACCTAGATAACGATGATGCACTTCTTGCTTAATGATTATGTGTTCACACAGATACAATACCTCAAATTAAGGTTAAATTACAGTATAACATTAAGTTATGTAAATGCTAAAATATGTAATTGAAGAACTTAAGCTATTAGAGGAGGAAGACTACATGTACCGAAGGCCTACATAAACCCCTAGACAAGCAAAACTAACAGACAAGCATATGATGGGTTCCTTAACAACAGGTACTCTCCAAATTGCATTAAGCAGAATCCAGATTGCATTTGGGATACACCCTTTAAATTTGCTACATAATAATGATGCTCCAAATTTTGAATGTTAATTCTACTGAGAAGAAAGGTAATGGAGTGAGATTTTCCAAGCCTTTTAAGCCTTCCTCTACTACAAAGTGACATGTGCCGCATGGATAGTCATGCCATAAGATGCTTTGGCAAGACCCAAGTATTCAGAATCATCAGCCTGTTGAACTTTCAAGTCCTTGACTTAAGCCCTCCTTAATTTGCTGAACGCACACTATATATTCTGGTATTTCCATTAGTAAAGAGAAAAGTTAATAATTGCGTGAGTTGCATGCACTAGCCTATACAATTAACAAATACTGTAAAATGTCATCTCAAATACTTCTGGTGAGCTTGTCATCACCAAAATAAGGAGATAGAAACTGATTAAGAGTACTGCCCTCCACTCCATTATTACTGAAGCAAAAACAATAAATTTTCAACTCTGTTGGTTAAATTTTGTTAGCTTATCTCAAAAGCCCACTTACATATTTGAAAGATAAGTGAACTTTCATGGGATCAAAAACCACACATTGCAGCTTCTTTAGTCATTTTATGCACAAAACTTCTTGCTTCATATTTTGAAGACATATCCCAGCAGTACGATTACTATATATATTATTTTTCTGATAACTGCCATACTATGATAACCTCAACACCCAGTAACCATATTTACCCCTTATCAAGTGGAAGACAATGGAATGGAGTTTGCAGTTTCATTGTCAGCTTCACCTTTCACAAGCTAGGCCCACAAACATATCGAAATCTATGGGCCTACAATAGAAGACCATCCCAGAGTTGAACATGTATTTTCCTATTCTTCATGCACCCCAAGTTCTTGTGTTTTTCCTATTCTTCAATCACCTTAAGTAATTTATCAAGTATAAAAACATGAAAGTATGATATAAGCTAGATGATCCAGCTTAGGTCAAAAGAACTTTAACCACAGCAGGTCATGAATTAGATTAATTTGTTACCAGAATGTTGTTTGAATTGGTTTTCATGCTTACAGTTCATCTTTTCAATCTAAAAGAAAGCCTAGTGAGTCCACTGCTCTGATGCAACCAAAAATAAAAAACAAGATTCATTTTCACAGACAAATTGAAATCACCATGTTATCATAATTTTTAATCCTTTATAAATTTCACAATCTAAAATCATTTTAACAAATATAATTTCTAAGACCAATTAAAGTTTGTACATTTTATCGTTAAAAAGTGACGAATGGTAGTTCAATGTTTCACTATAAAAGAATGTCAAGATTACTACAAAATATGGAACTGCGTCACATGCACACCAAGATATGAACCAAGTTAGTAAACACACCAACATTGCAAAAAAGAAAAAAGAGTGATGAAATGACTTGGAAAAATATGTGAAAGAACAGAATTACCTTTTCTCTCTCTCTTTCCATCCTCTTTTCTTCCTCTTCTTTCTTCTTGCGAGCTCGTTCCCTATAGTTTAATTAAGAGAAAAATCACCATGCAGTGAAATGAAATGTTTATGCTATGATTTTACCAATTAGGGAAATAAAAAGTAAGTTTTATCAAAGTATTTTGTCTTGTATCTAATGCAGATACAGTAAACATGAATATATATATATGAATGTAACATTTAATAATTTGCAAGATAAGATAAAAATGTCAACATGCGCAGATAGAAGTCAGAGAAAAATAATATTCAAGCAACATGTCTCCCTCGAAACCATGCTTTAATTGACAACAGATGAATGCTAGAAAGTGCACAAACACTCACGCTTGCAGCAATACCAGAATCCGTTCAATTAAATCAAAATCCATCAAATTTAGGAATTATAGGAAATAGTAAAAAGCACAGAAAAAGAGACAGCAATCATAGATGATGAATACCATGGTCTAAACTGCCAACAATATACATTATTCCTTACTTAAGTTCTTGAGCTTTAAGCTTCATTTCTTCTGGGGAGAGAGACGGCTTAGGAGCTTCAGCTTTGGTGTTAACAGGCACCTGACAAACTCAAAAGACCTAAACAGAATTATACGAGGACAAGCTGAAGCTCAATAACCTAGAAGAGGTTTGTCACTTCAGTAAAATTTAGGCTTACGTAAACAATAATGATGTTCAATGTCCTGCAGCTTATCTATCAAACAAAATACAACAAGAATGCATAATGTGTAGTATAATCATGATACCATGACTACTATAAGTCTATAAAATGGCCAGAAGTATAGAAAGATTGATCCACCACAGTGAGCTGGTGCAATATCAGATGACTAAATATCATCGTCCCTTTTTCTTCTTTCTATTAAAGGTGTCTTTAGGTACTAAACCTAACATCATCAAAGCCAGGTAAACTATTTGTAGGAGCCAAACAGATATGTAAAAGTGAAAATACCCTATCATCTACTGAATAGAAGTTCAAACTGACAAGCTGATGATATTTCTCATTTTTTCTTTCAAAGAATCAATGCCGCTCCTTCGCTTTCAAATAATGATGTATAGCCTCTTTCTTTTAGAATAAAGGCTGATGCATGAGCAGATATTTTTCTAGTAATTTTAAGTGTCTCTTCTTTATTTGGTCTTTCCTTATGTTTTTAGGTTAATAAGTGCTAATGTAATAGCTATGTGACTTTTTAATGAGATTTGATGGTAGATGATCTTGACAATAGAAACAGTTTATGTTCAATTAAGGGTTGAGATCATCTTACATGGCTCACCACCATATGTGCAAGAATGCCCAGTCATTAATAATTTGATTTTTTTTTAGATGGTTAGTAACATTGGTAAATGAGTTGCAGGTACGGCCTAGGGAAAGCTTGAACCAAGCTGCTTCTGCTTCAGCCGCTCAAATTTTCAATATTCCTTTTACAATTCTTGTGAGGTCTTTTCAATCACTTTGATTTCAGTTTTCTTCTTCTATATAAATACCATCAGTTTATCTAAACCCTGGAATGTCTAATTTCTGTTCCAGCTTCAATTCTTCTCAATCAAAACCCTTGCTTTTGGTTCTTTTTGTAGTTTGTTGCATGTTCGACTATTTAAAGGTGCAACCTCATATCCAGATATATCTCTACTAACAATTTAAGTACCTCTACCTTCAACAGAGGAAAACATGAAAAAATGTCGCCCAAAAATCAACAAAAACCCTGCAATATATTGGCATTTGACATTCAAGGAGATCAAATTGATGCCTCCATATCCAGGGCCAACTTGGCTGCCCTAAATTATCAAAGAAGGAAAGTGTTTCATATGTGTACAGCGAGTGGGCTTTATGCATTTGCTAGATGGCTGAAAATTGGGATGCAATCTGTGTCAATTGAAACGAAAAGAAAATCAAAAACTTTTAAAGGTTGATAGAGTTATCTTACCAGAGGCATCTGATCAATTTCAGGGTCATCCTCATGTTCAACCACCCAATTGACAGCAGCTTCAACACTGGCATTGCCTGAGGAGACAAAAGAGATCATCCATCATTCAAATAGCCGCACATCTCTATGAGTTGAATGCAGACATGCACCTCACAAAACCACTCAGCTGGATATGATTGCATTAATCAAGCAGTCCATCAGCTGTACAATAGCATGGATCAACCAAGAAGAAAAGAGAATCCCAAATGCACATATCAGGGGGAAAAAAATTCCACCATTTTATCGTGATAAACCTATCAGGCTACAAACTAATCTTAATAAAGGTGAGCGTCTATACCTCAACCTCACAGAAAGATTTACCATGCTAATCAGATGAACATTCCAACTTAATCATTTAGTACCGACTGGTTTTGGTTTATTTTAAGTAGCTAAGTTTCCTTAAAAAACAAATCGCGATTTACTAAACTGTTATCTCATTGACACAGGCATGAAAAGAAAATCAAGAGTTGAGATACTTCATCATGAAAAATTCAATGCTTTTACTGTAAGTCTTTCTGTTCCCAATCCAAAAGTGAAGGTAACTCAAAATTCTGATGCCAAAATTTCTCATCACATTTTTCTTTTTTACAAGCATGGAATTGTACCACACACTACCTATTTACTTGCTAATAAAAACTTAATAATATAGTCCCCATAAATAAAAAGCCTAAAATCAATTACTTCAAGGTGTAGGACAGTGGAGAAAATATCACTTCAAAACATGAGAAGAGCCTCCAATACTGGCAGCCTGATAAATCATGTCAGCAAGTAATCATTTTTAGCCAAATCAGAGCCTTAATCATTACCAATGTTTTCCGCACAAGAGAAACAAACAACTAAACCATAAATGGTAAAAGCATAAATCTAGAATAAACCAAAGAAACATGAAGTGAACCAAATTTCTTTCTCATTAATGGCTAAGTGTCATCATTCCCAAATGTATCAAATCAAAACAGTGCAATCAGACATAAGGACTATTAGGAACCAGAAGAGGAAAAACATGGTAATCCAAATTTAAACTCCATTCTCAAGTCATCATATTAAACTCTGGGCACAAGCCTCAGAATACAAAAATATATCCATGAATGAAACTGATTTCAAGTCCTTCAGCAAAAGTGAAACTATTTTATTTAAACTCGCCAGGAAAAAAAAAAATCATCTGCAAAAATCATTTGCTTGGAATGGATATATGCTCTCTTTTTTTCTAGTTTACCAAAATTAGTTGGTATCAAACAATTCATATAGCACAGTTTTTTCCTTTGTGATTTAGATAGGTATGTTTGGAGCCCTTTCACATAAATCAACAACTGATAACAAATTCTACCAAGCAGTCCAAGATTTGCCTATAAATAACCACAGCAATCAAGCCCACAGCACCCAAAGCTAACACTTTCGAATATACTGCTGAACACTCAAATTATTAGAAGCAATTCCAAACCAAGCATCAAACTAAATGCAGTAGCCATGATTAAGAAGACACGTATCTGTAGTACTTCATAAATTCACCTCAACAATATGTAATTAACACTCGAGTAAAATTTATATTTACCAGAAAAATGAAGAGCTCGAGTAGCTCGTGCTGTGGGGAAACCCATTACTTCAAGCTCTTGCAGAAGTTCTTTGTTGACCTCAGGCACAATCATCTCTGAATAAAAAGCAAAGCATCATTAATCTTGTTATTGTCAACTAAGTGGGCATTTGCCCATTTGCGACTCGTCCCACAGCCACAATGAGACGGCAAATATTTGTTTAGTTCAAATATACAAAGCAGAGGCAGAGAAAGAGGCAGGCCTTCAAACTTGTAATTCTCTATCTACAAAGAAAAAAAGTACTCAATGTTCCCTTCACGATCCAGATTTTTGCTTGACTCAAGTGAAATCTAATGTAAGGGCCAATGGATACAAGCGGATCTAGTAAAAAAAGATCAAGAAATATGGAGTGAAAGTAAAGATATGATTATGGCTATGCAGATCGTGAACCAGCTCAATTACAATTTCTCTCCCAGTATACACTTTTAATGAAAGTCTAATCCAGTACAATACACATGAACTGTACATATGCCAGATCCACCATTCCAATACTTTTATGTTCATAAATAAATGAAATTACAAATGTAACTGTTACAAAGATACATGTGTTGTCTGTCACATGGCAAGTTGACTTCAAGCTACAGGATTACAACCAAATGAATCCAAACCTTAGGTTTTCCTAAATTTACTTGAACCAGTCCCAGAACCCAAAACCTAAAACCAGATAATTCATTAGGGTCCAAAAATGCATAAAATCCAACGGGCCATCACCCTTTTCCAATTATTGCAAAATCCTCCTCAGCATCACCAGACAAATGCAACCAGTGATGCTTTTAGTCCCATTAACCACCTGAGTCTTGACAACAACACTTCATGTACATACTCGAAGACATGGTCAAACAATGGCAGAACAGAAAATGGACAATCAAAGGTTACATCAAACTTTGCAGATACATGGCTGAGCAAAAACCAAACTTTCCATAATGCATGTACAAGCACAATATGCAAAATATTAAGAATTGACAGTGTTCAACTAAAGGTCAAGCTTCACGAAAAGGTAAAGCTTTCATACTGATATATATCAAAGAGCCAGAACTGTCTTCTCCTTTTTGCAAAATTAAGTTCAGACAAAAAGAGGATACACACTGGCAGTTCAAACGACTGATCACTAGCAGACAACTTGGCAATCTGTGGTGCAGGATATTATCGGAGCACCAAAAAAAAAAAATGTACAATCAGACTAAATAAATGGAAAGCCGAACATTAGTACATGCAATTCATCCTCATGCTAAACACTCAAACATATGGAAAAGGATTATTCCAAAGACATTCAGAACATTATCCACCAGCTAGTAAATCTCAAGTTGCACACTTTGCTAATCAAGCCAGAAAGGTACCTTCAGTCTGGTCACTAGTTGTTACATCTGGAGCATCTGCCGATTCTGCAGCAACCTTTGGAACCTCCAAACTTATTGGTTTTGCTGTCTCCAAAGTTTTATCAACAAATTCAGTATGCCCAGTTCTCTTTTTATGCAAATCAGTTTCCTGACAACAAGATCAAGGAAGAACATATTCAAATTAAAAATAAAAGTTTCCCAACATTTTGATTTTCCTTGGTAATTAGAAGTAAAGACTTATTAACCCATGGACCAGTAGAACGTTCTGTCCTAAAAGGTAAAGACATTACACTGCCTAATTCCTTTATTCCAATAACTAGTTTAAAGGAAAAGGATGTACCTCCCACAAAATTAGAGAAAGGAAGGAAGATAGTGAATGTGCAGTACTTATTGAATAGAGAGAGGAGGTAGCTGAAGATTTACTTGTGTTACCATTCTAGCTTGATTAAAATTACAACTACCGAGGATGGTAAGAGAAATTTATTTATTGAATTCGATAAACAAAAATACCTTCAAGTTCCTAATAGGTAGTAGAGATGAAACAGTTCAAACATCGTTTTTCATCTTATTTCCTAAAGAAAATGGGAATTTCTCAAAAGCTTAATAGGGAACCTTCATATTTGCACTGTACAGGACCAAAACATTTTAACAGCAACAACCAAGGCCTTTTCCACTAAGTAGGGTCTGGCCCTGAACTATTTGGTGAGTATCAAAATATTTTCACCTTACAAGGTTTTCAGAATGACATCAGTGAAAAAGAATTCGTCTTTTAACAAAAAAGCAAATTATAAATTGAGGGTTCACAGTAGCTTCCATTCACTTCTCCTACTTATCTCAATTAGTGCAAATTTTATTTTCTACTTACCATATCAAACATAGCTAAGATCTCAGCAGATCATTCCCACCAATACCAGAGCGCCTTAAAGTCAACAAATCTTCCAATGTGGAATACACAATGGAGTCAACTGACTCATGTATATTTCATATAACAAATTATCCAATAGAATCACAAATAGCAACACTTAAGCTCTGGACATAATCATACCATCAAGAAACAACCCCCTCAGGGGAAATGTTCCGGAAAACAGGCTTTCCTTCTCAAAATTTGACAAGGACAGAATAAGCCGCACCCGCAACTGTACTATCCTCCCTTTTCCTGCCTTTTCTAACTCACAAACAATTATTTTATTTTTCGGAGTGGAGTTGAGGCAAAGCTACAAATTCCCCTCTACAAGGCCACAAAACCGTAATTTTACTACGAATTCCTTTCATTCATGACACGAAAGGAGGACACAATTCGATTTCCCGCAGGACAGCTATATTCCTCCGCCGCAATACCCGATCCGCTTCCCTTAACCCACAATTCGACGCGAAAAAAGTCCTCCCAATCAATCCAACCAAACGAAAGAGCGGCGCCGGAAGCACCCTCGGACCCACGCACGCGTTCAAGCGCTCAGATTAGGACTCCCAAAAGAAGAGGGGTGAGGGGGATTCGCGCACCGTTTGGGATCGGCAGGGCTTCCCGCAGGCGCCGCAGACGAGGTTGAGGACGGCCTCGGTGGACTCGGCGAAGTTGGAGTGGGAGGTGAGCTCGGCGTGCTCCTGAGCTTCCTCCACGGACTTCAGGAGGGCGCCGCAGTCGCCGCACTTGAGAGAGACGCCGGCCATGGGCTCCGGTCCCCTTCCGATCGGAGGGATAATCGCTTCCGCTCGGATCGATAGGGCTCGCGATCGCCGGACGAAGCGGTTGGGATCGGCGGGCAACGACGCCGACGACGACCGATCTCCTCCCTTTTTATATGGCCAGGAAAGAGACGGTGAGTGGATCTGGTTTTGTTTTCGCTTGGCTTGCTTGCTGGAGAGGGAAAGAGAAATGAACTTGAGGTAGGGTGAGCAATGGGCCGGTTTTGAACCGGGAACCGCATCAGACCGGACTTACTCGGCCAAATTTAAGCTGTTTCGCATGGGTATTGGTTCGGTTCCAGAGTGAAAAGATGGGAGATTGGGCCTCGACCGGTTCAATTCTCGATTCAAGCCGGCTCTTTTGATATACCCATTTTAGATTAATTTCAAGTACGGTTCTCGAGTGGAACCTTTCGTGAACCGGTTCAAAATCGAATCCTAAATCTATTAGGACTCCACTTTCTAGTAGAAATGGATATGTTCTCTTGTCCTCTTTTTCACGGATGTTGAAAATTCATGCAGAAGCAGCTGCCCCAACTTCCAAACCTATTTCTTTGTTATTGAAAGTAGGTTTGGAAAAAAAATTCATTTAATAAAACAATTTCATTTTTCATTTTATGGAATAAATTTTTAGTCAAAAAATAAATCTGAAACATAAATGAGAAGGAAAAATTTTCTACTTAACATTTACTCATAGGTTGTACATTATTGGACAAAGTTGGTAATGTAGTTTCTTCTTAGTTGGACAACCAATTCTATTATGCCCTTCCCTATGACAATGTCAGCATTAAATTATCCACCAACCTTGCTCATTCTATTACCACTATTCTCAATTTCTTGCATTTTCCTTTTTTTTAAGCCTACCAACTTGCTTCTTCATTGGTAGAAGCTCTAGGGGTTGATGGTTTGTTTTCTCTAAGAACTTGCTACTTCTCAGAGGCTATAGCATAAATTGGTATACAAAAAGATACTTGTTGTTTTTGTAATAATCTTCTACATAATCCTCTAGATTGAGTTGCTCCATTAGATGGACGCAAATTGTATGTGGACAATGTATTCCATTCAATCGACATGCTCGATAGGAACATTTTTTTCTCTACAAATGGACAACATTCTTGTCACTATCATTCATGATCTCGTATCCATTGTCCTCATTCCAAATTGATTTGATAGAACCTACTAGCGGTAATGTTGTCTTTTAGCTTTTTTATAATCTTAGGCTCACACTGTTTAGGCCACTTTAAACATTCATCTCTTTGTCTTTGTAGTCATGTTATAACCATAACTCTAATGTCTTCAAGCATACTGACAATTGATTTGCACCTATCTTATATAATCCTGCCATTGAAAATCTAATAAAGATTGTTATCAACAATATCGCACTTGAATTATTTACTAAAGAAAGTTCTACACAAATACCTTGCTTTTGGAACAATGCTTCACAAGCTTCAATTGAAAGGCATTTAGAGCTTCCTCATGGATTTCGAAATTTGCCATATTTATTCTCTTTACAATCAACCAAAATTACTTCCATAGTCAATCACCTCTATGCTCTTTGCATATATGCGCCGAGCATACATTTTGTGCTCGGCATATAGTATTAACTTAGCTATAGCTAGAATAAGTCCCTATGAAACTAGCAAACATTTGTAAGCTATATAAATGATATTAGCAAGATGATAACTCAACAAATACCTTTCGTTGATCACTCATAAATGCCCGACATCTTTCATCAATTATTCCAAGTTTAGCCATTAAATTTTTCCAAAACCATGACTAATTGTCCTTATTCTCCACCTCACCATAGCCCAAGCTATTGGAAATATTTGTTTATTTCCATCTCTCCTAAAGGTAACCAATAACTCTTCATTGCACAACCCCTTCAAAAAACTTTGATCTAATCCAATCACTTTCCTACAATCAACCAAAAATACATTTATACATGCATCAAAGCTTATGAGCATCATACCAAATTGTGTCGCATGATTAGGCAACCCACAATCTCTACATGAATTCTACTAGATAGATTTCGAAGCCTACATTCTCTGATATAATCCCAAATCTTTGCATATTCTTCCTTATACATGCCCATCAATGTACTCATCATCTTAGCCCTTTTGCATTGATTTTTAGAAACATTAACACATAGTTTGCGATGTCCCAGGCCGTCGCCCTCTAGACCCTAGATCGTAATCTTTTATTCGTTTTACACAAGCAAAAGAGTATACATCAATTTACATTCATAATATAAGAGTGATGCACTCTAAAGCAAGATTCATAATAACTTCCTTCCATTCATTCATTATATGCATGGATTACATGAGGAAAACAACATCTTAATAGAAACTAACATAGTCAATATACAATCAAGATGACCAGAACAAAACACTTGGGAGAGACCAAAAGGATGCCTAACTCCTCTACACGATAGTCTTCCTCATCCATCACATCACTCCCTACTATGCGCGCCTCCGATCTCCACGCCTAAAACATCACCAACGGATGGGGCCATCCAACCTCCCATTCATGTTGAGATACACAGACATAAAACACATGGGAAAAGGGTTGGGACGCCCATCATCTATCCATACTGTATAAACATAACGAGTCAAAGTAAGGCTAGACTCTTGATCTTCAAAGTTCTTACATGCGTCCACCATGTGCACTGGCATACCTTTAGCCACCAATGGTGGCATATTCATTGTAAATGATTTGAGAGGGAAAAATAAGATGTGAGCAACAATGCCCAGCAAAGGATAAAGCATGGCATTAAACAATAAGATCCTAACTTTGCTCATAAGTGAACATAGCTCAAAATAGTGAATAACTCATGAACGTAGACAATATCAAATAGGGCAGCATATGGTACCAACAATATCATGCGGACTAAACATGCTAAAGTGAGTAAAATACATGAAGACCACACCACAAGGCACACACAAATCCATCCATGCATCACATGGCACACAGCTTCACCATCACATGTACTCACATGCCTTGTGAATTAATTTCAATGTGATTTAACCCGGGACGCTGCCCAAATCCATTCAAATCACTTTCGGGTCGTTGGTCGAAATTCCAAGGGATGCTGGCCTTAGGCATCTCCCTCTGAGGCATCCCAATATCCAAGGGTCACTAGCCTTGTGATTTAAACCGAAGCATCCCAAACCACATAGCTTAAGGCATCCCCACTCCTCGGAGGCATCATCAGGACGCTAGTCAATGGAATATCTCTTAATTTGATTCATTCACATATTTCACTACACCACAATCTTTCATTAACGCATACTTATAATACCACCAACACAGAGATACACCTCCACATAGCATGCTCATGTGCCAAAATCGCATTGCCACACCATGCATGAGACATGTTGTCCTACACCACCATCCTATACAATTTCACATCAATTTGCGCACACAACGAACACTACTCATGCACCATCATCAATCATAGATTGTGGCATCCTAAAATCTCGTGACAACCTTTGGAGTATCATGAATCATGATTAGGTAATGAAAGTGCCATTTGATTTTGTATTAGCCATTGAATTAATGAATTTCAATTAATTTAAGGCCGAGCATTGTAATGGATGATTGTTTAGATGGAGATTGTCTACAAGTGAACCAATGATTTCATTTAGGTGCAAATTGACATAGAAATCTTATACTTGGTGGTGCACTTTATAAGTAGAATTTTATTGATTTAAATTACAAAGTTTTGTAGATTTATAAGTTGAAATTAGGTGTTAATTTAAATGAGGGTTAAATGGAATAGGAATAGGAGAGGATGGGCTGATTTTTAGGCCCAAAGACCGTCCAACCAGCCCACGCCAACCCCTTGGTCGACCGGCCCATGAGGGCCCAAGACTGGCCCAAAATTGAAGCCCATCAACTTTGCATGTGAGCTGCCAAGTGGCATGGAGGAGGAGCCAAGTGTGGCTGCCCCCATTAGCTTCCTTGGGCGGCTTCATGCAATCAAATGATTGCAAATGATTATGGGGGAAGAAAAGAATAGAGAGGGAGGCGGATGATGAAGGGGAATCGACCGAGAGAGAGAGGGAGAGAGTATCGTCCGAGAGAGAAAGGGAACCGAGAGAGAGGAAGAGAGAAAGAGAGGAAGCGGGCGTGCGAGAGGAAGAAGAAGAAGACCGTCCGTTTGCCGCTTTGCCGCCGTTCTTGTTGCTGTTTGTGCTTGAGTTTAAGGCAAGTGAAGTCCTAAACCTACCCCTTGCATTGCTGTGTATATGTGTAGTAGATGGTAAGTCTTGGTTGTGGTAGATGGGATGAGATTTCGAAGCTTTGAAGAGAGATTCGTTGGCCATGCATGCTGTTTCTGGAAAGACCAGTCCGACCATCCATGAGTTTGTGTGCTGCATGTGACTTTTTAGTTGGAATCTTGTTTTGACTTCTTCATAAAAGTTATAAAGAACACCTTGAGGAGCAACATGCTAAAATTTGAGGCAAAGCGAACAAGTATTGATTAGTGAAATGATTTTTCTATGGAGAACTTAGATCTGGAATTCGTTGTGATGACCTTTGGAGATTTCGTGGTCTGTAAAGTAACTTTTTAGTGAAAATCTCACTTTTATCTCTTAATAAAAGTTGTAGTATACTTCTTGAGTTAGAACATATCAAAATTTTAGAGGAAATGAACAAAGATAGGTCGGTGAAATCGTTGTCTTTTGAAGAAACTGGATCTGGGAAAACCGCTACTTCGACACAGTGTGATTTCGTGATTTTTATAAAATCATACAGTTAAAATTTGATCATGTGTCCTTAATGAAAGTTGTAGGTAATATTTTGAGGAATAACATACTAAAAATCTAGAGGAAATGAACATATGTAGGTTGGTGAAATGAGTTTCTTTTGAAAGATGATAATCTGGGAAAAGATGACACCGAGAACATGGGGAAATAATCATCTATATCTATTATCCTAGAACAATTTGGGTTTCGATTTCTTCATGAGATATTTACCTTTAAGACTTTTCTATAACATGTCAAAATTTCAGAATTTTTGGAGTTCATATGGGTATTTAATTTAAATTACTCCCGAAACTGTGCAAGCTGGAATATTGAAGTTTGAAAACTGTGATGCATGGACCATACTGTTTTGTGTGAGATTCTTTTGGTATGGAGTTATTCATGAGATATCTGCTTTTAGGTTTCGTCTATAATGTGTCAAGTTTTCAGAATTTATTAATGTCATTTACTAATTTTTCTGGAGTTTTAATTAGAGGAATGCATTCTGATTTATCCGAAACATTGATGTGTTCTGAAAAATAAATGAATTTATCCTTGTGATGTAATACTTTGAGTCGTTGATTTTGCTGCATATACGATGACATATGGCATGAAAAGTTGGTTGAGACCCTTGATATTATTGCATTAAATGCCATGTTGAAATTGAGATACATGTCTGGATATAACTTGAGAAAATAATGAGACTGTCAGAGGTGTGAGCCGACAATGCCTCGGGAGTGTTGGGATGCTCGGAGTGTGGGGGTGCCGGATGCCCGGAGTGTGTGTGCCGGATGTCCTCGGGAGTTTCGAGATGCCCAGAGTGTGGGGGTGCTGGAAGCCTTGGAGGTGTGTGCCGGGGGGATACCTCGTGATGCTAGTTGGGATACAAGATGCCCAGAGTGTGTGTGCCGGATGCCTGGAGGTGTGTGCCGGAGGTTCTTCGTGATGCCAAGTTGGATACGAGCAATAAATTGTGGGATGAAAACACTGGTCCCTGGAAGGATAAAAATTGAGATTGTATCGTGCACATGAGTATGCATGAATGCTTGATGATAAGTGCATGGTGGTATATGCACATATGGCATGGAAATATGCATGAATGCTTGATGATGAGTGCATGGTGGTATATGCACATATGGCATGGATATATGCATGAATGCTTGATGATGAGTGCATGGAGGTATATGCACATATGGCATGGATATATGCATGAACGCTTGATGATGAGTGCATGGTGGTATATGCACATATGGCATGGTGATATATGCATGACTGTAAGGTAAGGTATACTTGAATGCATGAATGATATGTGTTTTATTCTTGATTGTTCTATTTGACACATTGAGTAGTGTGGTGGATTTTTACTGCTGAGTGGTTGTACTCACCCCTTTTGGGGATTAACATTTCAGATTAGAAAGATATCTTTGCTGCCGGTTGCACGCGGTACTTACTATGGCATACCTACTGATGTGGATGTGGAGTGTACTGAGCATGTCTGTGTCGGTGCTCCTGGTTTAGTTTTTGTTCGAGTCTGTGTCATGGTGATGTACGACATGGGTCGAGCTGATGGCCTGGTCATCCAGGAGTTTTTATCTGTCCATATCCGACATGATGGAGAGATGTTAGGGATGTTACAGCCGCCGCCACTCGATACATCGGATTGGGTGTGATGGCGCATATAGTTGTTGGGAGCTGACACTTTTTGGAGATAGCCAACACTCATTGATGGAGGGTGGTACATGTTCGATGTAGAATCGAGTCCTTTTTAGGTGGTAGCCAAATATAGTTAAAACCTTGGCCTTTTTGTTATATCGACCTTGATGTCCATCATGAAAATATAAATAAGAGTGAATCGGCATTATCTTTTCTTATGGTGCGTAGTTGGTGTGTATTGGCATTATGGTTATTGGAGGGAGAGATGGTGAGACTTGTTATGCTTCCGCTAATAAGTTGCGTTGGAACTGCTTTAAAAAAAAAATCCCTAGTCAAAGGGTATCGTCTGTGAAGTTATATGAGATCGAGTAATTAAGAGAGATCACCTGTGGCGGCCTCAGGCGAGTCGGGGGTGCCACATAGATTTACAGCATGCTTAGCTTATCCACAATCACAGAATATGCATTTTCCAACAAGAGAAATATCAAAGATAGCAACTAGACCAACACTTAAACAAACATTTTTCACGGGAAAGTTTAACCCAGTTCTTTTTAAAATAAGAGCAACAACTCGCATAAAACAATCACCAAAATAGTTTCAGTATCCAAAAAATATGTTTTAAAAACCCACTTGCTTTGAAACCCCAAACTCATTCATTTGCTCTGAAATTTGACTATGCTGTACTTCAAGATGTGTTGAACAACTTTTGTGAAAAACCATTTTGAAAAGCGAAACACAAGACTTGATAAAAATTTGTTGAACATCAAAAGGTCATAGATTCCAACACAGAACAGTTCATTGACTTGCATGCAACGAAGTTGAAAACTTGAGTTTTTAAATCCAGAAAATTCCAAGTAAAATATATGTTATAAATGAAGATGTCTAAAACATTTTTCATGAAGAAAACTACCACAAATTTCCAATACATTTCAATCCACAAGATCAAAAATCACATAAGGTCCAAAAAAATAGATTCTAGAAAGATCCTACCTCAACTTCTAGAATCGCACCACATGCAAGCTTGTCATCCTAAACTTCCAAGAAAACTCACATGCACAACTTGTCGCCCATCCTAGAACACATGCAAGCTAAGCTTATCCAAGGATTTAGCTCTTAAGACCCAAAAACCCACTAGATCAAACTAATCCACTCTCAAGCACCAAGAGGATGTCGAAGCTTAATACCTAACTTCTCATTTACCTAGTTTTAGGACATAAAATGGCTTCCTTGAGCTATCTTGAAGGCTAGTCGCTCCTCTATTCGCTGGTCCCTCAAAGAACAGCAAGAAAACGAAAGAGTTTGGGGAAGAAAACGAAAAAAAGAGGGGCATTGGGCGAGTGAGGGGAAAAAGGAAGAACACGAATTAAAGAGAAGGAAGATAAAAGGGGAAAGTGAGGGGAAATGATTACAATTCTTGGGAATTTTCCCTTATTGGTAGCCATGCAAAAGAGAAGATTGGCTAGGAAATTTGGGGTAATCATAAGTGCTAAGTTGGCTAGTTGGTAGGGGGAAGGAAAAATCGAAACTTGCACAGGGAAATTAAAGGAAAATTCATCCCATTGGCATGCAAATCCTAGATTTGTCCTTTTCTGTTTGGTTTATATGCTTTAAACAAATCTTAGCTTAAACAAAAGCAAGGTTATTCCTTAAACCACCCCAAGGATTCAGCCATCATAGGAGGTTAGGGCATCCAATTAAGCCACTTTCTTCGAAGAGCCTCCACTAATACTATGAGCCAAAACTTAATGAAATTGCTTATATCCTCACACAACTCAACTAATCTAAGGACTAATCTAGGCTAATTGAATATTCTCAAGTCACTATTTCTAATGTCCAAAGGTTTTAGGTCCACTAATAATCTATACATCACAACATCATCATTTGAACTACAAGAGGTTACCATCGGACATCCGAAATCATTCGATTTTTGCACAAGACATTCATTGATCAAAATTTAAACATTTCCACCTCAACCAAGCCTTTGGTACACGTTCGGCCCATTGGGTCCTATTCATGGCCCAAGCTCAACCCAAAACTATGCCCCCAAGGCCTTCACACGCTTGGGTCACCCGCAAGGCCGACTGAGTTAACCACTCAGCCCGATTTCACTTCCATTGAAAAATATTAGCTTAATCAAAAATTCCAAGATCGAAATTTCAGAATTTCACATAGTTACTCTTTCACTAGCTGTTTAATTGAAGACTTTTGATGTTTGGCATTACTTTGATAATGTTGAAGAGGTGCTTGGCCAATTACACACTAGTCACTCTTTTATAATCAAACACAATACCATAGTTTGCTCCTCTTGGAGTGATTGGATATAGAATGAGCCACTCTTCTTACTCAATACACTATATATTCTTAATGGACAATTGTCTTGTGCACACTTCACTCTAATAAAAATTTTGTTATTTCTAATGAATTTAACATTTCTTTGTTAAGTGATAGAATGCTTGACAATTACAACTCTAAATTACTTTGCATCATCAAATGTCATCAATATGCAAAAAGCAAGATTCGTATTAGATGAATCATAAGAAGAATATTGACTTCTCATTCAATGCTGCACTGCACCATCTTCATCATCATCTTTCTAAGTTGTCGCTATCATTATGACCATTTTCCTCATAATTAGTATCATCACCATTAGCCACAAGAGCTCATTTATCCCCGTTTACTAAAATGCATTTATTTACTACCCCAAATGATGCTTTTTTCCTTTCTTGAAATGCCTTCACTTTTTCCCTTGCTTGTGCAATGTCCTCATAATCAACATTACTTGTGCAATTGGTATGCACTAATGTTTCCTCATCTTCATCACTAGACAATGTAATTTCCCAACAATCCAAGGTTATTCTAGTTGATTCTTCAAACAATGTACATTTACCATCAGATATGCTCACTAGTATTCTCAAGTTGCTCAAATGGTTCTAACACACGAGCTATATGCGAAGCCTTGGTGTGCTCTACCCTCACATCTTCTTCTAAAATAGCTCCATCACTAGCCTAGGTTTCAATGCCAACTTTTAACACTATTTCTCATCTTCATTGCCATGATGTTCAACATACACTTAAACATCATAACCATCAAGATAATGGTAAACAATATCCCTCACACCATTAACATTATGCAAATACCTTAAACCATCCTTCACACTCTTACCAAGTACTTAATAATGTAACTTCCCTTTGCATAGTAATTAGTCTACTATATCATTTCTAAAGTCTTTATATGACAGCTTACTGAGACTGGTAATGAAGACAATGACTTGTTTACTAATATATTCCCTTTCTTCCCTAGTGACAAATTTTCCATCGTAGCAAACTTTAATGAGTGCACTAGTATCGCCCATGTTAACACTTCATCCAATAAAATAAAAATTATTTCTGCAATAAGGGACCAAAACACAAATAGACAACAACAGCAGTCAATCCCCATAATCAAAGCAAAAAATAATAGAAATTGATTCCCACAATCACAATAAACAACAATTTAAGTGTTGGTTAATGGACACATAATGACAAAATCTAATGATGAATAAACTGAAGCACTCACCTTTACATTTTGGCACCAAACCCTAATATTTACCCTTCATGATCTCACATTTTCCCACACTTTTACACTTTGTCAAACAACACCAAATTACCGACCAAAAAAAAAAAAAAAAACAACACCAAATTAAATAAGCATTCGTTCACTTTGTTGGTCAGTCAATACAAAACAACAAATCACTAACCTTTACTATTTGTTGACCAAGATTCGTCATATGACAAGCCCTAATTTTTCCCTCTAGGTTGTCGTCTTTTTTGTCTCCATCCAATGAGAGAGGATGACGAGCAACGACAAACTTGAAGCCCTAGTTTGCAATTATAGAGAGAAATCGATTTGGGATTTTGGGCATACTAAGATTCAGACACGAACAAAAGGAAAAGAGTGCTAGTGAGAGATCGATTTGCTTTAGAGATGAAGTGTTGAGGAATCAAAGAAGATGGTAGCCCTAATTCTGCGATTAGATAAAAAAAAAAATCAAATAGAGAGAAAGATGGAAGACATTGGGCGAGTGACAAGCCTCACAATGTCATTTTAGGCTGCTACACGTACAGAAACGACGCTTTTCTATTAAAGAGAGAGTGAAAGATTTTACTAACATAGGAAACGACAATGTTGCTCTTCAAGTGTACAAAAATTTTCACATAGGAGTTCAACTTATTATATAAAGATCCATGTTAGAATGGGAAAACAATAAAAAAAAAATCCATGTAGCACGGTTTGCCAGTAATGGTATTTACGTGATTGATTTTACTCAAATGTGGCATTTAACTGAGCAAAAAAAAAAAAAATGGCATTCAAGCGAGCATAGTATGACACTTATACCATTCTTACCCCAAATATTAGTAATATTTATTAAAAGAATGTTAGTAAGTTGCTTTGAAGTTTGAGATTGATGAGATCCAAGGCATGCAATTTTGGAAGGAATAATTATCATTTGAAGACCAACTCGTCTGATGAATTAGTTGAGACCAAAGGCACACATTTTTGGAGATAACAATTAGCATAAGAAAGCCAACTCATCTGATGAGTCAGTTGAGACCAAAGACACAAATTTTTTAAGGGAATAGTTACCACCCGAAAGCAAGATTATGAATATACATTGATCTAAAGAAACCATGTCATGAATTTGTTTGTACACATAAAATTTACAAACATGGAGATAATTAGCAAAAGTTACTTTGGAAATTATAATCACCGGAAATTGTAGAAAGGCAATTACCATAAACCATTATAAATACCTCAAGTCAATCACCAGAACGACAATCTACACAAATCAAACAAAATGCTAGCTTTTGATTATCTTTCTCGCACTTGGGGGTGTTAATAAAACCCGATCCAACTCAAAGACGAAAAATAGGATATTTTGGGGTCAGGTCTTAATATGTTCGCACGATAGTCATAAAACAAATAGCATACATATTTCAGGTCTGTTAAGATCATAACACTATTCAACCCCAAACACGTTACTTACTTGAGCCTTAATAGTGTTTAACCCGAACACATTACTTACAAACAAACATTTCTAAAACCTTTGATGCTCTGATTCTATGGCATTTGTTTTCAAATCTCCCTGGCCTCCTCTTGTCCCTTGAGTCCATCTCTACTGTTTTGCTCCTAGCATTCTAGGGTTGGGCGTGCTTCTCGCCTCACCTCGTGGTGGCGTGGGATCCGGCGTCGTTGCTCAAGTTGTTATTAGGGTTTGCAGATTCGCCCAATCTGAGTTTCAATTGGAATTGGGGTTTCTTGAGGAGGACCCCGTTAGGAGATTGTAGGAGATAAGTTCACGTTTCAGTACTCAGTTCTAACGTGACTAAATGAGTTTCTATTTTCTCTAAATTTTTGCATTTTTGGTTTTAGATGAGTGCTGCTTTAGATGGGTTAGGGTGAGGATTGTTTGGTTCGATGTTTTCATATATTGATCTTTTTCTTCTGCCTTTTTCAGCTGATATTTCTAAATAATTCTCACAAGTTCTCGTTCATTTTGAGTTGGTTCTTCTTCAATAGCATAAATAGCTTTACTTTTTGGCAAACTAGGTTTGACTTATCCTGGTCGAATGTATTGTTCTTGAAAGGAAAGAATAAAATGATTGTTAGAAAATTTTCACATCATAACGAGCGAATGATATGGAGAGATTGAGTTCACTTGCTTGAAAAAGAAAGTAGACAAAAATATTTAAAGCACTGATAGAGTCAATCCCTTTTTTAGTCTTCTTTTTTTCCCTCTCTCGCTTCTCTCTATGCTCTATCATCTGGGTTTGATAGGTCACTTGTATGAGAAATCTCGTATATTGAATGCGGCAAAGGTTACTTGCATGAGAAATCTTGTATATTGAATGTGGCAAAGGTCAGGCTAAGTAATTGGGCTTTATAGAACTGCCAACTAAGAAAAGATTTGCATTTTTTGTTTATGGGAATGGAGAATTCGGGAAGAGACAATATAATAAACTTTGGATGCTGGAGAATGGTTTTCTTGATTCATATATGAAAAAAAAGTGGCCAGTGAGCTCTTCGCACTCTTCTGTGGATAATATATAAAAGAGAAAGATCCCTATGCTTGCGTGACCTCTTCCTTTTGTTATGAGCCTCCCATTACTATTGTTAGTGCCAACTTCAGTTAGAATTTTCTTCTTGCAAGGAAAGGTGATTGAACTCTTTCTATATGTTTGAATGCTTCATACTGGATCTTATTTTTTCATACTTGGAATTGCAGTTGTAGGAATTGTTATTTCCAATTTGTGTGAGAAAACCAAATTTATTGTTCTTCAAAAGTTGAATTGCTTTTTACTTGGAAAATGTTCATCAAAATTGCCACATGATAAAGAAGAGGTGAGCAAGACCCCACCCCCCCCAAAAAAGGACCTGGCCCCTATCAGATTTTCGCTTTAGGTCGTATGCTTTTCGAGTTGGGTTGGATTGGATGACATTGAAACCCAACCCGACCCGACCCATTAACACCCCTATTTACATTGTACATTAATTTCCTTAGCTGTAGTTCTCATGTTTGTGTTGTTGATTAAATTCAGACGTGTATCTTTATCTTAGTGTTGTGTTGTTGATTAAATTTTGATGTTGTATTTTTATATTCCTAAGTTGTGTCATCAATAAAATTCCAGCATAGTTTGTCCATATCCTGTGATGTTATCAAGTTTGTAATTTTGGCCCGATTTGGGATTGTATAATGTTGTTTGATTTGGAGAAATCAATTCCCTTTCACATGAGATATTCTTTGTCCGAAGTTTGCAAAAAACCTTGGTCTCCTGAAATAAAAGCCAAAGAACTACTTTTGATTAAAGTTATTTCGTTAAGAGAACAACTCCAATGAAACAAAAATATAGCAAATTTGTTTGTTTATGTGGAGGGCTTCAAAAAGTACAATATGGTTATTTAAAATCTACAATCATTGATTATCAATAAAGGTTACAAATGGTTATTTGATGGTTATATTGACGGTTGCATTGTCTTCACTACCTTAATAGTTTCTTCGACTCCACTATCGCAACGATTACTTTATTCCATTACATTGATGGTTATTTCCTTGACTATCACATCCAAGATTGTTGACTCCACTTTTTGTTTATTCCTTTGACTTGCCAATTCATCAAGTTGTTGATAATATTGTTTATGAATGACCGAGCTTTACTTTCATTAACTAAGTTAATCACGTGATGTCCCGGCAGCATCACATGCTAAGCGCAAGCAGAAACTATACAGATTATCGTTAAGACAAGACCTATTGATTTCAATTATCGCACTGTAGTATCTCAACCTAATTGATTAGTATGTATAACATGGATATTTTATGATGTGAAATTTTCCTAACATACGATCATCATGTAACAGTCTTGTCACCTAGCATTAGACAATCCAATTAAGAAATAATATAAATATCATGAACGACTTCGTTAGCTTTCCTGCAGAATTCATTCTGGCTTATATACGTCGACTTGGATTACTTACAATTCTGCACTTATGTACATCATATATTTACAAGTTCATGAATAAAAGTATAAGTAATCAGCCAGGGAAATACTGAAAGGGATTCCTAACTTCACTACCCCTAAATAAGCCCACGTCTATCGAAAAACAAAAGACGTCTTCTCCAGCTTCATCATGAACTAGGTGCCTAAGCACCACTTGCCCCGGCTCCGGTCCTCCAGCGTTGAACTGAAGAAGGCCAAACAGCTCCCCTTCATTATTTATGAACCATGCAATGAACCTCATAGGGATCCAATCTACCATGCCGTCATCCATCCATAATGTAGCCTCGTGTCGTGTATAAGCCAGCTCGATATCGAGGTCATATACGCTGTGAAAAGAAACATCCATGTATGCTATCATCCCATAATGAGCGATTGGTGGTATGTCCATACTAACAATTTGAAAAAATATAAAGGAATGAGCAACGCCCAATAAAAAAATAATAAGACCCTAAACTGGACAATCCATAGTCACCAAAGGATGCAAGAGAACATAACCAAATAGCGCATACTTATTAAAACTAAATCATCCAGGTATAGCTAAATGAATACTAAGATACTTCATATCGAGCACACTAAATATGCATGTATGCCTCCTATTTTTAACCAGAACCTAGATGAGATGCAACAACAACATATGAACTCACATGCGAAGTGAAATTATATTATAGTGTGAATGTCAAAGTCTACCCCTGATCACTTTACCCACTGGAACTCAAGCCGGCCTGATCAAGTTACTTCTGAAATTCCACATCTGGACTTCCACAATATTGCTATCATGGATATCTCACTCCAAGGCATCTTAGTATCACACAACTAAGGCATCCCAAGATTACACAGCATGAACCATCTCACTCCGAGGCATCTCAGTATCCCACAACCAAGGCATCCATGATCACACATATGGGCATCTCAACTCCAAGGCATCTCGATATCTCACTGAACTGAGGCATCCAAGATTACATAGCATGGGTATCCCATTCCCCAGGGCATCACCGATATCCTAGTACCGACGAAAATCTCTTACTTATTTAATTCACACATTCTACACATCACACATTTGAATTATATCACATCATAGCATGCATATGATCTCAAGAGCACACAATCACTTTAAGTAGCACTCAATACTTACGCGACATTTCATTCATGTCGCACTCATTGCACATATATGCCACAATCAGTAATCATACAATGACCACACTTCGAATTATGGAAGAGACATGCTCATGCATAAACTAACCGTTATTACAAGACCATTAGACTCCCATGCCATGAAAATCAGGTACAAGAGGCATAGCATCTATTGCAGAGTCTCGAACTAAGGCGGAATAAAGACTAACACGAGCAGTTTTAATCAAAGAGGCAAAAAGTGCATCAAATCTCATTGAAATGCTATGAAATTTTAGTATGTTATGGAAGAGACATAGATTAACATTTTTCATGAAGAAACCTAAGCCTATTTCTCATTGTATGAAGAGTAATAACTTGTTGTCTTTACCCCTAAATTTTGCAACAATTTCCAATTTACGCACCTACTAAAGAAAATTTGTTTTGGTATTCAAACCTTGACCATTTGTTCTCAAATTTTAATATGTTATTCCTTAATATGTGACCTACAACTTTCATGAAGGCTTTGAGGTCCAAACCCATCTAGAAAATTGCATAAAATTCATAGAACTACCTAAAGTTTTGCTGGTTTCTGCAAGTCAGCTTGTTGTTTAAAGGGAGGAATGTTCACACCAGTTAATTTCTACAAGAAATCTCTAACCACTAGTAGTCATAGCCTAAAATAGTTGTTGCTCTCTTAAGAAAATTAGTTATTTCCATCGACTACGCATTTAAGACCCCAAAATGATGCATAGATCAGTAATTTCTAACCCTGTCTCCCCTTAACAGAGCATCTCGAGCCCTTGTCTCCATCTACAGCTACATCGGGTTATTTAGTTTGTCCACAACCTCTTTTAGTGCCTCAACACCGCTGATTTCAATGGCTCATAGACTACACACAGCAACTTACAGTTCAACCCAAGACTAAAATCGCCTCTTAACCCCTCAAAACCAACATGCAACACCTGTCTATGACTCAAAGGTCGTCTACCCACCATCTCGACCAACACATCTCCCTTGCGCTTGGTTCTTTGACCATTTGAACTTCAATCATCACATGCATAGACCAACAACTCCATTTGAGCATCCATCTAACCTATTCCAACTCAAAACATAAGCATCAAGACTTAATCTCCTACCATCCAACATGCTCCGCAAGTTCCCTTAATGAACGGCGGATAACTTCAAGTTTAGGACCTCATCATTTCTGTAACTGTAGCTCGGCTTCTTTGGTGGCTCACTGCTCTTCGGAATTCTTCCCTCAAACACACTCCAGAAGAAGAAGCTGGGGTCATCGGCCTTGCTTCTGTGCAAGTTGCGCGAGAGAGAAAAGAGAGAAATAGAGAGAGGATTTGGGTCTGTTTTTGGGGAGAAAAATGGCGTGAGTTCTGAGGAAAACCAAATATGAGTGTAGATTTTATTTTAAATCATAAGAATAGATATTATTAGGATGAAATGATGATGTCTCCTCTAAAGACTTTGAGTTGGAGAGAAACCAAGAGGGAAGAGATGAAAGTCATGGCTCCCATGCACACATTCTTCTTCATGGTTGACACCTGGCACTTGAGAATGTTTAAGATCAAGTTCTAATCCATGTCGTTAGTTGGTCTATTAGTTTCTAACGTCTTCCATTTAGTTTCGTTTCGAATCCACAAAATTTTCAATCCATTCATAACTATGAGAGTCTATGAGTTCACACGAATCAAATTGATGCGTTAACGTCTCAGCACTAATCTACAATACAAATAAGAATTAATCATGAGAAATTACTAAAGTTAGTATTCAATAACAAAATTACAATCGCTTATAAATTTTAATAAAATCCTAATTAAATCTCGCATAAGGCTTAACCTATAATTTTAATCGAGAAAAATTAAAACGCTTAGGCCTAAATACCCGTCTCTGGCCCACCGGGCTCATCCCATGACGTTTCTCAGCCCACTAGACTTGATTCACAACTTTAATGAACCTAAGTCTTGGCCCATTCCAAATCAAGCCCAAGTCCGTAGCTTATCCTTTGGCCGATCAAGCCCGTGTTCAATATCTTCATGTAGCCTGTTAACTACTTAAGTCCATAGTCATCTGGCCCGCTTTAAAATAATCCAAGCCCATTATACTCCAATTATACTTATAGGGTCAAAAAATTCAAGATGTCACATATCACGTGTCAATAATAACTGTAGTTTGTCCATATCTTATTACGTTATCAAATCTATAATTTATGGGCCTTTTCGTCGATTAAATTCCGGCTTAGTTTGGCATCGTACAATGTTGTTTGAATTGGAGAAGTCAATTCCCTTTCACATGAGATATTCTTAGTCCAAAATTAGTGCAAAACCTTGATCTCCTTAAAGAAAAGCTAAAGAACAACTTTTGATAAGAGATATCTCGTCATGAGAACAATTATAATGAAACGGAAAGATAGCATGTTTGTTTGTTTGTGACATGTGGAGCTTCGAAAAGTACAATGTGATTACTAAAATCTATAATCGATAGCTATCAATAGAGGTTAGAAATGGTTACTAAATGGTTATATTGACGGTTACATTTCATTACCTTAATGGTTTCTTCAACTCCACTGTCATGATAGTTTCTTCATTCCACTACACTGATGATTACTTCTTTGATGGTTATATTCGAGATTGTCGACTCCACTTTTTGTTTGCTCCTTCAACTTGCCCATTCATCAAGTTGTCAATTCTTCAAATGGTCGATAATATTGTTTATGAATGACTAAACTTAGCTTTCATCGATCAAGTTTATCACATGTCAATAATAACCAAAATTGGTCATTTTTTTGGTGCAAACAAATATTCCCTTTAAAAGAATGGAATAATTCATTTATTATTCAATTCTTTTAAATTAGATAACCAAAATTCATCACATGTCCCCTTGTTGTTGGCAAATTTGATTTTTTCCTTACTAAATTTTATCTTTGTCAGATTCATTATATGGCTCATATTTTTTTTTCCATGAAAGGCACATTTTATGTAAATTGTATATGTGGTCCTATATCTTAGTCCTTAAAGTAGTTGCTCATACGTAGACTCTCATTGCCAATTGGAATATATCAACAAAATTTCAGCCTTCTAAATTTTTCTCTAAGATTGAATTTCAATTCATTAAAGCCAATTTTATGAATTATTTTTCCAAGAGTGAAGTAAGACATCTATTCCTAGCCTTCTTGAGTGGAGTAACAAAGTGATCAATTGATTCACTATTGTACTGATAAATTCTAGTCAAGTCAGCAATCGATACTTTAGGTATCATTCTATATAATTGAGAATGAAATTGTCTTTCCATCTCAGCCTAAGTAGGGATTAAATTAGGACATAAATTCGTATACCAAATAAAGACAGCTTTTGATAAAGACAAAGAGAACAACCTAAGTCTTAGGAATTCATTTGTTCTTTCTTCTCCACATTGGGCAATAAATTGACCAATGTGTTCGAAGGTTGACTGGTTAAGTTAGAAGTTTTGAAATTTTAGGGTATAATGTCAATCCAATTGAGATGTGACTTCCTATATATTGGCCTAAACATTTGCTACTAACATCTAATTGTTATAATATGAGTTTAGCCACTTGATTAGGATTCGCAAGTCGACACCTTTCTTGCCACCTAGGTTTAGGGTATATAGATTAATAGACTCGACCTTCTTGCCCCCTAGTTTTGGGATAGAAAGGATTTTCAGGCCTTTGTGATTACTCACTGGTGATGGGACCACATGACCTAAATTATTTCCATCGTTTAATTGATTAAGAGTTGGAGAAACATGCACAAAAGCTACCACATTTAGTTGGATCAATATGGACTAGTTGAATGTCCTAAGCCTAGAGATGACGTCGTTGATCACATTGACTATTACCTGATCACATTATCTTATTTTGATGTTCCTCTTATAGTCTCTTCATGGTAGCCACCAAAGTAAGGCTTGCTAACTCCCTCGTCTGCTTCTCTATAAAGTCCCATGGGATTTAAATGTTGTCCCCTTCACTTAGCTCTATTGCTGGAGCATTTAAGGTCCCAAAAATTGAGGTCTCAAAATGGGTAGCCATATCATTGGGGTTGTTATTCGCAACATGATTAGGCTTTAGATGATTCCTTGTTCTCAGAATTGTACCTCCTTAAACTAACCACATTTGTTCCATCAGGCGTGCCAAAAAGGATATTTCATCTGAATTCGACTCTATGATAAAATATCTTTTACCAAAAGTCATTCTTCCGTTTTATTAAAGGAAACAAGTTCTATAGTAATTCTAGATAGGAATATCATAGGTCGAAAAGAGAGTCGGTAATTTCATTTCAAAAAAAGCCAAATATACACAAATTTTAACGAGATTTAATCAACAACAAAGCTTGAGAATGTAAGCACTTCAAATGGATCCAAATGTACACAAACTTTGCTAGAATTTAGTCGATGACAAAGCCTAAAAACGTGAAAATACAACAACATAATTTAATCAATGATGCAAATTTTAAAATTACAACCAAGAAACATGCCAGAATTTAATCGACAACACAAGTCTGAAAACTATAACTCCTACGTAGAAATGTAATGATAATTGAAAGATAACATATGTTTGTTTGTGCGTAAGGCTTCTAGAGAGCATGATATGGCTATTGAAAGTTTATAATTGATGATTATCAATGGAGGTTATAAAAGGTTACAAACAGGTTACAAAGGGAAAGGAGTTACAATTAGAGGTCACAAACGGTTATTGAACGGTTACATTAGCTATATAATCTCAACTACCTTCACAGTTTTCTATTGCATACAAGATTATTGACTCTAAGCCGTTGATTCATCAAGTTGTCAATAATTATATTCATAGATGAACAAACTTTGCTCTCATCGACTAAGTCTGTCACTTGTCAACAATAACCAAAATTTGTCATTTTCTTTTTGGCGCAAACAACTATTTCACATCATGCAAATTATCAGGGGCTCTCAATTTGGTACTTCGTTTCAGTTTAAGGTTTTAATTACTAGCTTAAGCAATTCATCTGATTCGTCTATTGTTTTATATTTGCTGTTTAATTTCTTTTTTCGGTAATTTATGATTTGTTTATATCACATTTATATGTTATTATTCATAATTGGGTCATTTAAGATTCGTGTTATTTTTTTATTTCTCTTTTTTTCTTGCCTATAGATGTCAAAGTATTCGCAGCTGTTCAAGCCTAGCATTTACTTGGAACAAATTTACTTAAGTCAAAAAATAGAACTGAAAAGGTGAATGGAAAATTAAACTTAGTGGTTGATGTATGTATAATCGGGTTGTGAATGATTTTACTATATATGGAAAGGGTGCTATAGAAGCATGTCCAAAAGTTGACAAAGAAAGCTTTTGAAAATGACGATGATTACCTTGAAGAACTGCAAAATCATGCGCACATGAGCAGTTCATAAGGGAATCTAAGAGGGATTGTAATCTCGGTCAGTTAATGAAAATTGATTGTTCTCTTATATCGTTTGAAATAATTAATGAACAAAAAATATTTTCATTATTAATAATGATTTATTTTTAAACATTTTTATGGAATTCCAATATCGATCGCTAAAAATCCATAGTGACCATATTTTATTAATTTATTAGTCACACATGGCTCACTGGGTCAATCAGGATATAACTCCCAAAAATGATGTTGTATTAATGGTTTGCCCAAAATAAGAACCCTAAAATCTTCTCCCTAATAACTATTTTATTGAGAATCTAAACCTTAATTTGAGTTACCAACAAATTAATAGTTGAATCTTGCAAATGGAGAGCTGGAGCTTCACAAGCAGCTCAAATTCATCCCAATAAAGTGAAGAATAAGCTAAACAATATTGTTATTATGCATTATTGAGTCCAAGAAGAACATCTTGGACTCGGTTGAATCTCAAGAAAATATTTTATGAATACACCAAGTATAGAGAATATTCGAAGTGATATTTATATTTCGAGATTGTGACTTGAATGTTTGTGGAAATAGGCATTTCAAATCTTTATGAATGGAAGTTTGTTTTAATATATAATAAATGTGTAATTCTTGTGTTTTCAATTACATATTATATTCTGTTATAAGTACATCTATGCGAAGTTGATGAATCAAGATACCATATCAACAGCGGTTGTCAATGATATATGATATCATGTCTCCGCTCATGGAAAGTTGTCGCCAAGAAGAACATCTTGGACTTGGTTGAATCTCAAGAAAATATTTTATGAATACACCAATGTATAGAGAAGGCTCGAAGTGATATTTATATTTCGAGATTGTGACTTGAATGTTTGTGGAAATAGGCGTTTCAAATCTTTATGAATGGAAGTTTGTTTTAATATATAATAAATGTGTGATTCTTGTGTTTCAATTACAGATTATATTCTATTATAAGTATATCTATGCAAAGTTGATGAATCAAGAAACCATGTCAATAGCGGTTGTCAATGATATATTATATCATGTCTTCGATCATGAGCAGTTCATAAGGGAATTTGAGAGGGATTGTAATCTCGGGCAATTAATGAAAATTGATTGTTCTCTTATATCGTTTAAAATAATTAATGAACAAAAAATATTTTCATTATTGACAATGATTTATTTTTAAACATTTTTTTTATGGAATTTCAATATCGGTCGCTAGAAATCCATCGTGACCATATTTTATTAATTTGTTAGTCACACATGGCTCAAGATATAACTCCCAAAAATGATGTTATATTAACGGTTTGCCCAAAATAAGAACCCTAAAATCTTCTCCCTAATAACTATTCTATTGAGAATCTAAACCTTAATTTGAGTTACCAACAAATTAATAGTTGAATCTTGCAAATGGAGAGCTTCACAAGCGGCTCAAATTCGTCCCAATAAAGTGAAGAATAAGCTAAACAATATTGTTATTATGCATTATTGAGTCCAAGAAGAATACCTTGGACTTGATTGAACCTCAAGAAAATATTTTATGAATACATCAAGTATAGAGAAGGCTCGAAGTGATATTTATATTTCGAGATTGTGACTTGAATGTTTGTGGAAATAGGCGTTTCAAATCTTTATGAATGGAAGTTTGTTTTAATATATAATAAATGTGCGATTCTTGTGTTTCAATTACAGATTATATTCTATTATAAATACATTTATGCAAAGTTGATGAATCAAGATATTATGTCAATAGTGGTTGTCAATGATATATGATATCATGTCTCAGATCATGGAAAGTTCCCCCCCCTCATGTGTCTAATTCCCATTCTCATAAATGCAAGGCACGTAAGTCCAATGTCCGGGTACGTGAGAATGATAAATGAAAGAAATTGAATATACGTTTGATTTTCTTTTCCAATTTCATAATATTCTGTCAAAACCTAATATCAACAAAATTAAAAGGAAAAGCCATTAATTTAAGAAGAAAACGGAGGAAGATAAATATATAAAGGCCAGGTTGGGCCTGGCACGTGGTTAGGGCTCTTTAACGGGCTCGAGGCCCAGTTCGCCATCCTTCTTTTTCATCCTCCACCACGGCCACCGCGTCCTCGCGACTCGAAATCTCTGCGCACAGACAGCAGAGACTCCTTGCTAGGCTGCAGCTCCTTCGGCTTTCTGCTGCTGCTGCTTCTTCTTCTTCTTCTTCTTCTTCTTCGAGTTCAAGCGCGGGCCCGAACCACACCGACCCGGCGCAGAGCGATGACGACGCGGATCGCTCCGGGGGTCGGGGCGAACCTGCTTGGCCAGCACTCCGCCGAGCGGAACCAGGACGCCACCGCCTACGTCGGCAATCTAGACCCTCAGGTCACCCCGCCTTTTCTTTCGCTCTAGGACCCAATTTTCGTTTCTCCCTCGAATTCCTTTTCCGCCTCCGAGCGCTTCGTTTCAGTGCTCGGGAAGCGCTCGTGGGAGCGGTTTCGATGGTGGTTTGCTAGGGGGAGATGTGGTTGTGAATTGATTAGGGCGCGTGCTTGGCTTGCAGGTGTCGGAGGAGTTGCTCTGGGAGCTGTTTGTTCAAGCCGGTCCTGTTGGTAAGTTCGGCTCCTTTTTCTCGTGTCGATGCCTGGTTTCGACGAAATGCTAGAATACGCCTTGGAAGCGATCGCTTGTAGCTGCAGTTTTCATAGCTTTCCAAAGCTGCCGCTTTGTTGTTCTTTCAGAAAAAAAAAAAAAAAAAAAAAAAAAACCAAGGAACTTTGTCTGAAAATCTCTCTGCTAACTTACTTTGGAATTACTCTGAAGTGGAACAGTAAGTTTGAACCGGTCATGTGTGAAGAGTCAGTTATTATCTTTTTCTTCGTGTTGCGAGGAACATTGTTTTCTTCTCTCCCAGATGGGTTTCTTTAATTCAGTGATTGAGTTCGGAGAATATAAATGATGGGTTTGCCTCTGTGCATTGTCATGTAGTGGAGTTGATTAACCCAGCAGAATTCTCTATTCTTTCCTTTTGAGCTCATTTTTGTAATTTATTTTTCCTTTTGTGTGAATAAAGCCCCCGCACCTTTCCTTGCTTTGTTTGAGGTTTCAGACTATCGAGGATGAATATTCACCATTATTGTAACTCGTTTCAGTTAATGTTTATGTTCCAAAGGACAGAGTGACAAACCTTCACCAAGGATATGGATTTGTCGAGTTCCGGAGTGAAGAAGATGCTGACTATGTAAGTAATAGTCTAAGTAACTGCATTGCTAGTTCTGGTTCTCTGGCTTACTGATCCTTTTGATGATTGAAGGCAATTAAGGTGTTGAACATGATAAAACTTTATGGGAAGCCTATACGCGTGAATAAGGTATACGGATTTACATTTCTTTATTGTGTTGGAGGTTATCTTTTGATTAAGGGAATATCTCCCTGGACCATCTATTGAATCTGTATTTGTTCAATTTTTAAACATGTTGCTATTGTGCTCAAATTCAGGCAACCCAAGATAAAAAGAGCTTGGATGTGGGAGCAAACCTTTTTATTGGAAATCTTGACCCTGTAAGTAGTCAGATACTATGATTTTTATTAACGGGCTAAGTCTGTCAATATAGAAGCCCTAATTCCTTGCCTATGGCATATCCTCTGCAGGATGTAGATGAGAAGCTTCTGTATGATACTTTCAGTGCATTTGGCGTAATTGTTACAAACCCAAAGGTGATGCTTTGGATTTTTCCTTGATTTGCATGAAGTCCCACCTTTACAGTAGTCAATCATTTCTTGATTTCTCAAGCATGTAAATTTTTTAAGAGCATTGTAGTGCATGAAAGTACCTGGGTTGATTACGATTGTTGTGTCGTACTCTTGCAATGTGGCTTACTTTGTATAGTTAATTGATCTCTATTTCATGTGTGGCATGATGATTGTGACAGCAGTCTAAGTTGGATAGTTATGAGCGCCATGTCCTGGTATTGCCAATTGATAAGCCAATATGAATATACTCCCTCTAACACCTGCCTACTAGATGGATTACATGTATCTTGGGAATGCAGTTTTTTGCGTTGATTCTACTACCCATCTACTAGAGGTGTTCTTATGTAATTTTATTGCTTCCAAATGCAGCGTCGTTTATTTGAGTTTTGAAGGAATCTGTTTATTAGATTCTTATGTTGTCACACTTTGGTTTGAGAAATCAGAATAAGCTCGCAAGTTCCCTGGGCAGAGGACTACTTGGGCCCTCTAGATGGTGAAACAATTGGGGGTTGAAAATTTGTATATTTTGTTGTATTGCTGGTGCATTGTTCTTGGTTACCTGATTTTGCAAATGCATTCAAACGCTTTTCCTCTTCAACTTTTGCCCTTCTGTATGGAATCACTAGTTTAACGTGATTTTCTCTGGTAGATATCATGAGGACATTTAACACTTCCAGTGAGTCTTGATGAAAAGGAAATTCTATAAGTACCATTCCGATATTCCTGTGGTACTACCAAAAAAAAAAAAAAAAAGAAGAAGAAAAAGATGCTCTCACTCACACTACAGAAAATGTCTCTGGAGTCATTTTATAAAGTTTTTCAATTGTTGGGGCTTGACATCCTCTTGCTGCTTGTCATCAAGAACCAAAGTGAACACCATGGATTGAATACAAATCACAACAGCTCATTTGAAAGTTTGAAGATGCTTGATATAGACTTCAATTGGAGACTTCTATGATAGATCAATTTGTGCTCATTCATGCCATCTCTTCATCAATTCTTATGATATATTTACCCAACATGGTTCTTTAAATAAAATTCTTCTTATTCTCGCTGGGTTATACATAAAAAAACGTGGAAGATTTTCTTGCAATTGTTGCGGGAGAATCTCTCATCACGAAAAGGATGGAATGCAAAGAGAAACCGCACGAACTTGCCTCCGTGTGTCTACTATTAATGTGTTCATTAAGATCAGTCGAAACAACTCTAATTGTGTTTTTAATGTTGCTTCCTGCAATATGTTGTGTCTCTATGAGTGCTGAAGGACTGAGATGTGGCTGTTGTATCCATGCTGTGGTTTAGAGATGTCGTGGTGGGCGCTTTAAGTACATAGATTATGTCAAAATTAGTAGTAGTTGCCGTGAATGCTTTATTGGATAATGATTGGTCACCATTGTTATCCATTACCAGAGGTGATAGGCTCAGGAGCCGGTTAAGTATGGAGAAGATAACAGCCCCTGCCATGAAAAACTGCCATGTTATGTATGTGCTTTGTGGCGTGAGAGTACTCAGCACATGAATATGTTAGTTGTGTGAAGAGTGAATATGTTACAAGAGTGAGAAGTCGCATGCTCGGGTGTGCTCTGTTTGAACAGAGAGTGCAGTACACCTTTGATTCTCTGGTTGTGTTTGATTTGCTGGTAATTTCTTTTCTGATTTTATCTCTCCTCTTTGCTGTTTGGCTTCTGCTTGAATTGATGTGTGGCTTCTTTGGACTTTCTACCTCTTTCTCTATGTGTCTGTATTTCTCTCCTTGGTTTCCTTGTGTGTGTTTACTGTTGCTGTATTTAAATTAAGTCTTGTTGCAATATTCTCTTTACATGGCTGGGTTTTTCTCTGTTTTATCAGTGTTTTTGGGCATTTTTGTCTGTGTTTTCATGGTGTTTTATGGTCAATTCTCTCAAGTTGGTATGTTGAATAGAAGTAACATTATGGGGTTGGTAAGGTGAAGGGTGGAGCAGTCATTTCTTCTTGGTTTTACCCCTTCTTTTGCTATCCTTTAGAAGGCATAAAGTTCTAGACTACATGGTGCAAATTGACAATCTTAGGCCTCTTTAAGTGTTTGTTCGGTGTCTTGTTTTCATGTCAATACCAATTATTTTGGGTTTGCTATCAATGAAGGTAGTTGCTATTCATGAGCTTAGGACTCGAAAATTTAGTCTTCTCTTGCCTGGACTCACTTTCATTTGTCTAGTTGATATAGGGGGTTTGTCTTGAGTCTTGCAATGAGGCGCAATTTGTCTGAGGAAGTGTTTGAAAGATGCCTTTTGAAGGGTTAAACTTTCAGATTATGTGCTAGTATTAATCTGTTAATTACATTAGGTTTGCGTTTGCATTATGTAACTTGTTTAATATTTTGCAATGGGTATGTACATACACAAATTTAAGAGAGCTTTTGTGGTAAGTTTGGTTATATTTGGTGTTCAATGTTTTCTTTGAGGGATGTATTCTTGTGTTTAGATTTTCGTAAACTGGTTTGAAACAGTCCAGATGAATTGGCATGTCTCCAGTGAGTTTTCAACCTAATCTAAGCTTTTTTGTTCTCCTTTCAAGGAAAACTTAGATGGTCAGGAGTCAAGAATATTCATTGTGATATCTTGAAGATTGCTGTGCCATCTACATTAATTGCTATACCTTTTATTTCCATGGACAAAATGCACCATTTCTGAACTCTTGTTGGCTTGAAGAAGTCATTTTGCCTATTTTGTAAACTTGGTTTACTTTGGGAGAACTATGCTATCTTCTGTGTCGATAGATAAAACATATGTGAGGCTGAAATCTTTGTTCCTGGTATGCCGCATAGTTTCAGAATGTCTTAGATAACGGAAATCCCTGGAGTGAGTTAGCAGTATGAGGTCCTTCTTCTGCTCTCAGATTTGAGCAATGGAGTGAATGGATGATTTGGAAAGGCTCTAGTGTCAACACCTTAAGCATCTTTCCTTCTGCATGAAATGTGAGGATCATCTTGAGGATCATCTTCGAGAACCACTGACATTCGTAGATTTGCATGCTTTCTTTCCAGATTATGAGAGATCCTGAGACTGGAAATTCCCGTGGCTTTGGTTTCGTCAGTTATGATTCTTTTGAGGCATCTGATGCAGCTATTGAGGTATCTTTCATTCTTTATTGCCCTGGGAATTTTATTGATGAATAGTGATTTAGGGTGACAATAGAGATTGTTACTTTGCAGTGACACTCTATTGTTTGTGGTAAAACATCAACACGTGGATTGCTGGTCAAGTACTCTTAAATGAAATGTATTAGATATTATTGATTCGATGTTTCTGCATGGTTACTTTTATGTTAATGCTTATGATGTAATAACTTGCTTCGCTCTCTAGAGAAGTAAGTAATTGGTTTTTGTATCTTGTATTCAAGGCGATGAATGGCCAGTATCTTTGCAATCGACAAATTACAGTCTCATATGCATATAAGAAAGACACCAAAGGGGAGCGTCATGGTACTCCTGCAGGTAAGTTGCTTTGTTCATGGAGTATGTCTCTCTGATTGAGGTGCTTTCTTCACACCCTACACACGTGCTATTATGACATAAATGGACAGTGTGTTAGTTTGTTACCATTTCTTTTCATGGTTAAGACATGAAGTGGTTAATTTCAAATACATTCATGGTGCAGAGAGAGTTTTGGCAGCTAGCAATCCAAATGCCACGAAGAGTAGGCCCCATACTTTATTTGCGAGTGGCCCACCAACTCTTCCCGGCCCTCAGGCCAACGGTGCCATGGTTGCTCCAGCTCCTCCACGCCCCTTTGCAAATGGGACCGTTGCCCCAGCATCAATGTCAATGCTCCGGCCACCACCTCCTCCACAAGGAGCGACTTTCCCACCTATGCAAGTCCCTCGGCCAGCGTGGCCCGGTCAGCCTCCGCAGCCTGGTCAGGCAATGTCCCAAGTTGGAATGCCACCACCACCTATGCAGCAGTTCCGACCACCTCCTGGCATGCCCCCACCACCTCCTCAGGCGGCTCAAATCCTCCAGAGACCACCTCCACCACCAGTTGGGATGGTAGCACCGGGACATACTTGGCAACCACCACCACCTCAGCAACAAATGCTCGGGAGGCCCCCCATGCCACACATGTCCATGCCGCCACCGCCGCCACCCTCAGGTTAGGGTGTGGTGATTGATGGGGTCACATCCATGAGATGCTTCAAGCATCTAGAGATTCAGTTGTAGCATTTTGTGTACTACTCTCTGTTTTTTACAGTGTAGGGTCTTAAGTATCTGAATATACATCTAGTATTGAGCAGGTCTTTTACGTTGCACAAGTGCTTGTTCTTTGAATCACGAGGTGTGTTAGAATGGCAGTGCGAATCAGCAAAAGGGATGTGATTTAATTTACCTGTTTCATTGCATTTCTTCCTTTCATTCGGATGAGAAGACGATGCCAACGAGTCCAGAGTCGGATCCTTTCTTGGATTAGAACTTTTGAGGAGATTTTGTAATCGAAACCAAAAATTAAATTTGTTTCCCATTGTTGCACCAGACAATGGAGGGCGCAATGTTTTTAAATTCAGATGAGTTTTAGATTCAATTTGATCATTTTTCATAGATTAACAGGGAGGGGTTTGGAGAAAAATCCTACTCAAATGCCTATTAGGTCGAGACTCTTTCTGTAGATAACCATGCTCTATATAAGTTAAATAAGTGTATCGGCCTTGATGACATGAGACAACTAGTTAGGCAGCTGTTCTTTTGTTATTAGTGTCAATATTTTGTTTTGTTTGATTTCCATTTCCATTTCTAAATATATGTTTTAAATTGTTATTTAAACTAATTTCATTGTATAGTTTAATTAGGTTAATACCAAATGAAGTTAAATCGCACAATGCCATAATTTATATATAAAATTAGGAGTAAGTATTCTATAAATTACCTGCATTGTTTAGCCATAATAATATATTGTTTGATATCATCAATTATTTTCAGAATAACTTGGGTCATCTATGTTATTGACATAATGAACAATATTTCTCACTTTACTTTAACTTCGAAATAAATGAATTTATTTCCATCATAAGTTATATTCAAAGAAATAAGTTTTAAGATAAGTTATGTTGACATAATCTTCATCTTTTTTTTTTTTTTTAATTTCAATCTTAATGATTTTACTATCATGATTTCTTTTAAACTAACTCATGCTTTCTAAAATGTATTTGAATATGGTTTTGTCTAAATATGTTGAGTATAAGGAATTTATCCATGATTTATTTGTATAGTTAGGTGGTTATATGTAATTTAATATCATCAATTATATTCTGAATAACATGTTATTTATGATATTCACATAATGACTTATATTACGTTAACTTTAAACTGAATGGGCAAATTTACGATCATGAGTAATTTTCAAAATAGTATATTTTAGTGAAAAAATTATTTCAAGATATCAACTTTTTATTTTCTTCAAATTTCATACCAAAAGAGATAAAATTTGCAAATTAAATTATAATTAACTAGCACTAGCATTTATTTATTTATTTGCAGATAACACGTTTCGTATTTGTCTAAATATGGATGACGTGTATGCATTTTGTGATGATAGAAAAGAAAAAAAAAAAAGAATATATATATAACTTCGAATTGTATAAATCATCTAATTCTCTATATCGAACATGATTCAATGGCCTTAATGATTTAATTCCAAATCAAACATTACAAATTTCGGGAACAACAATATTGAATATTTTCATATAGTTTCGAGACTAAGTTTTTGTTTTTTGTTAGATTTTAAGGATTAAATTGAACATGTATTAAAAGTTCATGGACTACATTAAATAAATTAAAAGTTCATAAATCACATTACACATTGGAGTGCAATTCAGGAATCATATTGAACAAATTTAAAGTTCATGGGCTATAAATTTAGGATCCATTTGTATCATTGTTCCTAACAAGATCGAACTTTTCTTCCCTCTATTGATCCTAACCCCTAAATCTCAAGTTCTCGTTTGAGACCACAATCTCCTAATTTGAGGTCTTCACTTGAAATCCAAGGTCATCAACCTTATGCGACCTCGAATATCATTTGAGATGAGTGACCTTTAGAGATGGACAACAACCCGAGGATGGCATATTAGGATACACGTGTGAGTTATGTTAGAGAAGTCTCACATTGGAGAATTGATATGGTGTTGAGTAATTGATATATCATAATTGACTCATAACTTATTGACTTAAGTTTTTGAGTTAAAGTGAGTTCAACCGGATATATTAATGAGCTTGAATTTTGGACTCCCTTTTTGCAAGCTCCTAAGGTTAAGGTATTGGACTTTTATTGTGCGCTCCCAACAAATGGTATCAAAGCCAATGGTTGAAATTTCCAGGTTGGTGGGTGCTATGGTGTAGCAACACAGGCCCAAGGATGAAGTTGAGCCAGAAGGATATGTGAATTAAGGGAGAGCATACCTAATATTGGAGCTCGCACATAAGGGAAAGATTGTTAGGATGCACACGTTAATTGTGTTAGAGAAGTCTCATATTGGAGAATTAATGTGGTGTCGAGTGGATAGTTGATCTATAACTCATTGATTTAAGCTTTGAGTTGAGGTGGGTCTAACTAGATATATTGACGGGCTCGAATTTTGGGTTATCTCTTGACGATCTCCTAAGGTTAAGGCATTGGACTTCTGTTGCGCACTTCCAACAAATAAGAATTGATGGAGTTGTGGAGTCTGATAGAAGAAAGTAACGTTCAAGCGCAGAAATAATCTATTTTAGGCAATCACCGATCATGTAATGTTAAAGCATATAATAAGACTTTTATTGCTACTAATGGTATATATGTAATTTCTATATTAATTATGTATGTCGTAGACTCCTGCTATATATAGGCGCAATATCTTTCATATTTATAATGTTGATGCTTGTAATCCTAGAGCTTGTAACACTAATACTAATAGTGGAAAGATTACCTAGTTCGGCAATGTGGTATTTCCCTTTTCTTGATTTTGGGAAGGGTTTTCCACATAAAAAATTCTCACTTGTTTTCTTCTTTATTTTCTTCATATATACATGTTCCTAACAACTTGTATCAGAGTCTGATTTTGGCAAAATAACGGGAGAGATATGGACGAAGGGAAGGTGAAGATCGATTGGTTTCATGGCAAGGACTTTGGTTTCTAGAAAAACTTGCATCAGCCTTTATTTAGAGAGAAACCAGACTCTATGAAGCAAGAAGAGTGGGAATTGTTAGATCGACAAGCTCTGAGTTTGATTCATCTCACATTGGCACAAAACGTAAAAATTCTTGCTTGTTTTCTTCTCTATTTGTTCTCTTCATATATTTGCGTTCCTAACAATTGGTATCGAAGCCTCGTTTTGGCGAAATAGTGGGAGCGAATAGGACAAAGGGAAGGTGAAGATCGATCAATTCAATGGCAAGAGCTTTGGTTTATGGAAAATACACTAGAATATCTTACATTAGCCTATGTATGGAAAGAAACCAAACTTTATGAAGCAAGAAGAGTGGGGATTGTTAGATCGGCAAGCTATAGATTTGATTCATCTCACATTGGCGCGGAACGTTGCTTTCAACATTGTCAATGAGGTGACAATGGTAGATTTGATGGCGACATTGCCCAACATGTACGAGAAGCCTTTTGCATCAAACAAGATATATTTTATGTGTCATCTTTTCAATATGAAGATGGACGAAGGTGCTTTCGTGACAAATCACATCACTTAATTTAACGTGATCACGAATCAGTTGATTTCAATGGATATCAAATTTGATGACGAGGCAAAGGCTTTAATTTTATTATCTTTTCTACTTGAAAGTTGGAGTATAACTGTGACTACAGTGAGCAGTTCATCTAGAAAGAAAAAGTTGAAGCTTCAAGTAATCCGAGATTTGATTCTTAGCGAGCGCATAAGATAATCGGATGAATTTTCGGATGCTGCCTTAAATACTAAAGACAAATGGAGAAGCAATTAACAAGGGTGCAACCAATACTGTGATAGATCAATGTCCAGAGGGAGAAGTAAATTGAGACCTCATAGATAAATAATTTGCTGGAATTGTGAAAAGAAAGGCCATCTAAAATGAAATTTTAGAGCCCCAAAGAAGAAATTTCACTATTGAGATTGAAATCAAGAGGAAGAAAAATCTATAAATGCAACTTTTAAAGATATGCATGATAGTGTTGCTTTAATTTTGAGCATTGACAATCCAATTGACTCAGGTGCATCATTTCACTCTATTTTGTGCAAAGAATTAATGCACAATTTTATTTCTGGGAAAGGTTTATCTTGCTGATGATGAACCTTTGAGTATTACTAACAGATATCCATGAAAGTTGCATGATGTCGAATATGTTTCCAGACTTAAGGGAAATCTAATCTCTATAAGTCAATTAGCCAACACGAGATGTAGAACTATTTTTGGAGATAGCTCTTGGAAAATAGTTAAAGGTGCTTTGGTTGTAGCACGAAGAACAAGGTCAAGAATGCTCTACATAACTAAAAGTAGTAGAGAAACTGCAACAATTGCTGAGTCTGAAGTCAATTCTAAATTATGGCACCACATGCTTAGGCACATGAGCGAAAAAGGGATGAAGCTGTTAGTATCTAAGGGAAAACTATCTAATCTGAAGTCCATAGACATTAGTCTATGTGAAGATTGTATTCTAGGCAAGTAAAAACGTGTTAGTTTTTCGAAGATTGGGAGAAAACCAAAGAAAAGAAAATTAGAGTTGGTGCATACAGATGTGTGGGGACTAGCCCTTATGCATTCCCTTAGAGGCTTGCACTATTATGTCACATTCATTGACGACTCCACTAAAAAGATATAGGTTTATTTTTTGAAAAATAAATCTGATGTATTTGATACTTTTAAGAGATAGAAAACTGAAGTGGAGAATGAGATTGACCTGAAAATTAAATGTCTAAGATCTGATAAATGGCGGTGAATATAATGGTAAGGTCAACAATTTTTGTAGAGAACGGAATCCAAATGACAAGAATTGTTCCAAACAGACCATAGCAAAATGACGCTGCTGTAAGAATGAACATAACTTTGAATGAGTGTGCAAGAAGTATATATTGCATGCAGGATTACCCAAGACGTTTTGGGTGAATGCAATTAACACTATAGCATATCTAATTAATAGAAGACCTTTAGTTCCACTTAAATTTAAGTTATCGGAAGAAGAATGGAGTGGAAAGAAGATAAGTCTCTCGCATTTGAAAGTTTTTTGTTGTGTTTCATACACCCGTATAGATTCTAAAAATAGAGATAAGTTTGATGTAAAAGCTAAAAAATATCTTTTCATTAGATATGGTTATGGTTATTTTGGTTATTAATTTTGGGATAGACTAAATAGAAAAATAATAAGAACTGTTGATGTTACATTCAATGAAAACATGTTATATAAGGACAAATATGCAGTAGAATCTATTGTGAAGAAACAAACAGTGGAAAAGAGAGATTAAATTAGAGGAGGTTTTGAAAAGTGTTTAGGTTGAAAATCCTAAAATTGTTGTTGTCAACTTAGATCAAAAACCAAAACAAGAATTACATACACCTGAACCCACTTTGAGAAGATCTAGTAGAACATCTAAACATATATAAAGATATTCTCTGTCATTGCATTATTTGTTTTTGACTGACGCTGGCATATCAGAAAATTTTTCGAAAGTGGTGTAGGTTAAAGATTCTATTAAGTGGGAATTAGTAATACAAGATGAGTTAGACTCACTTGAGAAAAACAGAACTTAGGTGTTAACTCAATTACCATATAGGAAGAAAGCATTGTAGAATTTGTGGATATATGGGGTCAAAGAAGAACTTGATGACAGGAAAAGGTACAAAGCAAGGTTAATATTAAAATTGTTTCAACAAACACAAGGAATTGATTACACAGAGATTTTTTCTCCAGCTATGAAATTGACAACTATCGGGTTAGTATTGAGTATTATTGTTATTAAGAATTCATATTTGGAGCAGTTGGATATTAAGATTGCATTCTTTTATGGTAATTTGAAGGATATTTACATGATACAACCAAAAGGTTTTCAAGTTCCTGGAAAAGAAAATTATTTCTGCAAATTGAAGGAAAGTCTATGTGGCTTAAAATAGGCTCTAGACAGTGATACAAAAAATTTGACACTTAGTGTGGTAACAAGTTCACTAGAAGTGACACTTAGCGTGGTAACAAGTTCACTAGAAGTGATACAAATCACTACTATTACTTCAAAAAATTTGATAGTTGCTATATTATTTTGCTGTTGTATGTGGATGATATGCTCATTGCAAGATCTAACATGAGGGAGATCAATATATTGAAGCAGCAATTGTCAAAAGAGTTTAAGATGAAGGACTTGGGCGTGACAAATCAAATTCTTGGGATGAGGATCACGCGTGATAAATTCAAAGGAATTTTAAAATTATATCAAGAAAAGTACATTAAAAAGATGCTAGATGGATTCAGAGTTCAGAATGCAAAGCTTAGAAGTACTCCTTTAGGAAGTCACTTCAAGCGCTCAAAAAAGCAGTCATCGAAGATAGATGAAGAGTGGAAATATATGGCTAAGATGCCTTATGCATCAACTATTGGCAGTTTAACGTACACTGTGGTATGTACTCGACCAGATTTAGCTCATGCAATGGGAGTTGTGAGCAGATACATGGCAAATCCAAGAATGAAAAATTGGGAAGCTATAAGGTGGTTATTAAGATACCTCATAGATACTTCAAATAAGTCATTATGTGTGACTTTACAAGCTTTTGTTGATGCAGATCTTAGTGGTGAATTGGATAATAGGAAGAGCATCTCAAGTTATGTTTTTACCTTAAGTAGCACTATAATAAGTTGGATGTCTAGATTTCAAACATGTGTGTCTCTCCCAACCACTAAGGTAGAGTATGTTGCTATATCTGAAGCTAGTAAGAAAATGATTTTGGTTGAAAAATTTTCTGAATGAGATAGGTTAGGAGCAAGATAACAATGTTATTTTCGGTGACAATCAGAGTGTTATTTGTCTTGCAAAAAATCCAATATTTCATTCAAGGACAAAACATATTGAGATTGTGCATTGCCTCAGTTGGCCTCCATGGTAAGTAATAAGGGAGACCGCCGCACTGGGACAATTTAGGCTACAAAGATGAAGACTATAAAAGATTATTATTGTTTTATTTTTTTTTCTTAAGATCAGCCTCCAAGTAGGAGATTGATGAAGTTGTGGAGTTTGATAAAGGAAAATAATGTTCAATGGTAGAAACAATTTATTTTAGGTAGTTACCCATCCTATCATGTTAAAGTAGACAATAAGATTTTTATTGTTGCTAATGGCATACATGTAATTTACATATCAATCATGTATGCTCTAAACTCCTACTATATATAGAAGCAATATCTTTTATAGTTGTAATGCTAAAATTGGTAACTGTCGAGCTTGTAACACTGATGCTGATAGTGAAAAGATTTCCATGATTTTTCTCTATTTCTGATTTTGGAAAGGGTTTTTTATGTAAAAAATTCTTACTTGTTTTCATCTCTATTTTTCCTCTTCATATATTCGCGTTCCTAACATGGCCGCACCAAGGAGCACACAATCGGCCAACTATGGGTGGCGAGTGAGCGGGATGTGAGAATGACATTGATGAAACACAGTTGAGGCAAGGACGGAGGAGAGGAAAATTTAGGGAATATTTAGGGTTTTGAGTTGATTATTCGTAAAGCCTAGGGCATTTAAGTATACATACACACACATACCCTTCTATCTCACTTTTTTTTTTTTTTTTTTTTTTGGTGACAGGGAACCACTCACGTCGGCGGCGGCATGTAAAACTGGAAATAACGGCGAGCCACCACCACAGGCCCAGCCGCGGGTGGATCCCGCAATGGGGACGCGGGGTTTCGAACCCCTCCTCCCGGATGGGGGAGTAAAGTTCTAGCCATCGCGGTCACCGCAAGCAGTGGTCTTGTATCTCACTTTTTTATTTCTCCTTCTGCCATCATCGACATATTACTTTAATATTGCAGTACATTTTAACTTTAACTAGAAAAATAAATGTAAAATGACTAAATAAAAAGAATAACATGGTAAAGTTAAAAGAAATAAGTTAATTAACAGTTTCCACTAAAAGTGCACTCAGCGAAGTTCCACAGTTGAACAGAAAAATAATTATTTCTCTCGTTTTCTTTTGCTAAAATTTGAATAAACTGTTTTTAGGAATAGCAAAATGTTCATTTTAAAGTGACTGCTTTCTAAAATGAATTCATATAGCAGTTAAACAAAAAAAGAAGAAAAAGAAAATGTCAGTATTTTATTTTGCCATTCAATTAAAGAAATTGCTTTCATTATTAATTAATTATAACGTCATAGAATGAATGAAATAATCACACATGCAGGTAAGGCGTGCATGAAAATTAATTTATGATAACCAGACGAGGCCTGATTAAGAAGTAAATGAAAGGATTTTAATCCTTTAAATAAGATTTTCATCTTTGGCAATTTTTTTCTAACCTTATAATGAAAGATACACGTAAATATCACTTCTCATCATAATAAAAATAATTCAATTTCAACTTATTTTATATATTTTCGTCGATCTTCAATTGAAACGCAACATGTCAATTATATGTATACCAAAACTTTCATGAGCTCATATCATAATCATTGAAATGTTTATATGATATTATTTTTCCTAAAAAAAGTACAAAGGAGTAATATGATCGTAGATGAGCCATTTTATCAAATCTTTTGACAGGGTGGGGAGCATTTAGCATACAAGCTTCTATTCATTATAATCAACGTAAACACATGACAGTATCATTCTATAATCTTCTTCTAATAACATCAATTCCGCAAATGCTTATGAGAGTGTATGATCAACATTTATTATATTGTCAAAAGTTGGAATTAAGGGAATGTTCTCTTATGTATTTGTCAAGTGACACTTAACTTTACCTCTACAATTGGTATGTATGTAATAAGCCACATTGCATAACTACACCACATGACCCATAATTGAGATCGAGCCACCAAAGCCTTCAGGTTCATTTATTGAAAATGGATTTAAAATTTGTAATGGTTGATTTGACATTAAATCATTTAAGTTCGAGGACAACATTGAACAATTTTACATTATTAATAGAATTACGATATTAAATATTTTTATATAATGTAGGAATTAAGTTGAACACTAACCAAAAGTTTAGAGATCATATTAAACGAATCAAAAATTCATGAATTATATTTCATATCAAATAATGATTAAGATAATATATTGAACAAATTAAAAATTTAGGCACCACATTATATGTCAAGTCAAATTTCAAAAATCAATTGTGCCATTTTCTCATCTTGTGAACGAATTCCTGAGAAAGATCGGGCCATTTTAAGCCACCCTTCCGAGTGAAGTGGGGTTCGAATCCCCACCCTTTCATGGAAGGTTGGGGTGGGAGTATTATAATAGAGTAAAACCGACTAAAAAAAAAAAATGAGTTCCCGAGGGACGTCCATTAAAAAAATAATAATAAATTCTACGGTTTTCAATATAGTTATTATTTAGCGCACCAAAATCATATAAATACTTGAGTTTGCGAAAAGTAAACCGTTGAAACTTCCTACCCGTCATTCTTCCTTTCGCCTTTTGCCCCCAACCAACGGCAAGCCCTTTCCCTCTCTCTCTCTCTCTCTCTTCCCCTGATTCCCACTCCACTTTCTTTTCCCGAGAAAAGAAAACAAGAAACTTTTCTCGAGAAAATCGCCCAGAAAATGGGCCGCCGGCCGTCCTGACAACCGAGCCCTAATTCGCCGGCGCCGGAGGACGATGAGGTCGACCCACGAAGTGTTCTCGAAACCCCTCATCCAATCTCGATCTCTAGCCGCCGATGGAAGCGAAACCGAATGCCGCCGCCGCCTCCTCCTCCGCCCGAGAGCCCAGGGAGACCGATCCGCCCCCCCGGCCGAAGTTGATCGAGTGGGAAGATTTCGAGCCGGAGCTCGCCCGGCTCGTCAGCCTCTCCTGCGCCCTCGAAGGAGCTAAGGAGAAGAAGCAGGTCCTTCATCGGAAGCTCGAGTCGCTTGTTCAGGTATGGTCTTGATGGGCGATGTCAAGATTGTGAATGGTTTCCTGTCTTTTTTGGGGTTCGCCATGGAGTTTTGAGTGATGGGTTTTGCTTTTCTTGACGATACGGCCCGTGTTTGTGGCGAATTTAGCTCAGTTTCGCTCTTCGCAGCTAGCGAAAAATGGGATTCTTCGTGTTGCATTAGCGGGGATGCGATTAGCGAGAGGGCTTTATTACTCCTTGGAAAGAAAGGATCGGTGGTTCCTTTGTGGAGAAATTCATATGGCATGAAGCTTTTAATTTAATTGTATAGGCTGCTTCTGGAGACCTAACTACTTATCTCGACTTGCTTTGTTTGTGTTTTTTTTTTTTTTTTTTTTTTTTTGGTAAGGGTGCTTTGTTTGTGTTCATGGCTGTTGTTTGGAAATTGTCGCGTGTGTTGATTTTTGCATCGAGCTTTGATTGAATAGCCCGCGTGCTAGCGGGTGGAAACGTATTTGGCAGGTTAAAAATGAGTCTTTGGGAAGATTGAATGAGCTCGAAGAAATGCGGGAAAAAGTGGAAGGTAGAAAGCTTGCGATGCAGAACTTGCAATTGCGTACGAAGGTTGTTGTAGAAGACGCTAAGAGGAAAGAGGAAGATCTTGCAGCTGAAGTTAGGTCATTGTTAGTTTCAGGCACAGCTCTCTCGGTTGCCCGGAAACGACTGCAGGTGCCACTTTCTACTGCTATTTTACTATATTGTCTCGTGCTTAAGTATTTTGTTCGGAATTTGTAGGTTAAAAAGATTATAGGCTTTCTTTAGTCTTTATAAAAGGCTTTTTTAGTTGTCTGATGCTGTACTTCAAAATATGAAGGAAGTGAATTTTACCATTCTTCAAAGCCTCTGCTGGAATACTTTGAAATGCTGGTGTGTCCTCATGAAAGATTATGTAAAGGGCTTTTATATTTTCCATCATCTTGAGTCTAGAGGTTCCCACACTGTGTTTCCATGTTCTAGCTGACTTTGGTGTGTTTTTCATACCTTTTTGGATATTTATCATATTAGGGGATGGTTTCTGGAATTTCTGTATTTGATTTTCTTTGTGGCATCTAAGATCAATCTGCAGCCTGCCTGCATACATCTGAGGACTATACAATATGGCCTTTTCAAATATCTCTCTTATCTCCTATGATTCTTCTTTTCTTTTGAAACATCTTTGGTTTGAACTTATGTATCCAATGTGGACAAATAGCGCTGCATAGTCTGGCTTCTGTTTTATCTGTACTATCCTGTCTATTTCGGGCTCATGCTTTGCTGCTTTCCAGATATATTTTGATAAAAGTGAAGATTCATTCTCTCCTTCCATCTGTTAGACAGGCTTTATCTAGATTCAGCATTTCTATTATAGTAAGTTTGACCTATCAATATTTATTAAATGAGGAGGTGCATCATAAAAGAATTTTTATGCTGGAAATTTCTTGACCATTACAAAGCCAATGTGTTCTTTGACTAAATGAGAAAAACGGCTGCTGTTAGATTGTAATTGATGAATCAGTCATCGTAGGATTGCTGTTTCACGTTCAGTAGCTGGCACCGGGTGTCCTTCAACTTAGTTTAGACAACGTACACAATATTTTAGTTTCTTCTTGTTTTTCTCCCTTGGTTTTCTCTCCTGTTTATTTAATTGCATACTGTGGGTATATTTCTTTCATCCTGCCAATGTGGTCGGCACTGTTGCTGCAGGAATCAAATAGGTTACTTGGGCAAAGGGGTTATGGCAAACTCAAAAATTTGCAAAAGATGCTAAGAATGAGGCAGCAGTACATGGTATCACAAGTTTCAGTGTTCTATCCTGTTAAAAATTTTGCTGGACAATCACAAGAGCAAGAACTTGAATCATTTCCAAGTACTACTAAATCAGGTAATAGACAGGACAGTTATGAGATTCCTTTTAATAATTTGGACGTATTTGATTAAAGAAAACCGTGCATTTGCCATTAGTTGTCAATTGTGTGATTGAATCATGAGTTTGTCAATCTCAAGAGTGAAAAGGTTTCTAGTCAAAGCCAAAATTGTAGCCTTAGGATGGTAAGGGACTACAAATTTTCAGGTTAACAATTTTGACTGCTAATTGATTAAGAAGACATGCATAAAGACACGATCCTTTCTCTTTTCTTGGGTAAAGGATAAGTTTGGAATTAGAGCTGCCAAGTTTATTATACAAGTTCTTGCTGTTTCAAGGGTAACCCTCATAAGGATGTTCTCTTCTGAGTTCTTATACAATGTATTTACAGAAATTTTCAGATACATACAATCAAAGTTGCTTTGTTTTTATTATTTTATTTTATTTCTCCATGCTCACCTGGATGAGCATTTATTATCCAGGTAAGATTGTGCAATGGATAAGCTTTTCTGGCCTTAAGAGTTCCACTGTTGTAGTGGGCTTTTCTATTTTCACACGATGTGCTATTCTGGCCTTACCAAGCTGGATATTTATCTTTAAACTAAACTGGCTCAACCTTTCTATAGCTATATCCTGTCAAGGTTTGTTGGGTAGATGGTACCTTTTTTACACTTCTTTGTAGGGGATAATTAAGTGATACTATTGGAACAAAAGCTTGCTGCATAATCACTCCTGCCACAGGCCATTTAGTTTTACAGGTAAACAAGTTGACTGGTTTGCATAAAGGAACAAAAAAGTGATACCATGTTTCCCAATTGCTACCTACAGAGCTTTGGTTTTCTTTGACAACATTACAGAATAAGTTCTTCACGGTTGGTATTTTACTTCTAACCTCTAGAATTACGGATTTAACTTAAAATATTAATCCCTGAGTGGCCCTTGCCAATTTTCATGTAAGAATCTTAATTGCCTTCCCTTCAAGTGACTATTATCCATCACTGTTCTTTGGTCCAAGCTCATTGCAGGTCTTTACTTTTTATCAAGTTTAGTATCCTGGTCCAGATATTCTGGCTGTAAGGGTATTTAAGAAAGAGATGGTCTCTTGACCCCAGATAAAAGCATTATAAACCAGAGTGAAGATATTCTTCCCTGTTTTACCTGGAAGCTATTAGTAACAAGTCTATCACAATACTTAAAAGAGGTTATGAAGCAATCGAAAAACTTAATAACCTTATGCCATATAACCCTTGTGTTTTAGTTCACTTCAGATTGCACATGTTTGAAACAGAAAATTGGCCATTTGCAGCTGGAATCTGAATAGCTGAATCAGAGACATGTGCATGTTGATGCAGACCCTTGATTGATTCTGGAGCAGGTCTTCAGATCTTTCTGGGGTAGGCTAAAACTAATCTGAATATCTGATTACAGCAGAAACTTTGAAATGGTGCATATCCAGTCAGAAACCACTTTGTGATGATAGCTCTGGAAAATTGCTCACCAATATGCCTATTATCAAGCCATAAAATGGTTTGTGTTGTTTCTTATATAGGTTATACTGTGATTGTGAAAAGATATTTTAATCTGCCCAAGTTTCAATTCCTCCAAGCATCAAGCACCTACTTGAGCAAATAGACTTACATATGTATCCTGCAATCTGGCTTTATCCACTCTTTTATTCTTCAGCCTCCCATCGTTTTCTTTCCGAGGACAATTTCTGTCCACATGTGATTCTGTTACCATGAGCATCTACCTTGACCGAAAAAAAGGCTTTACGTATCTGTTCAAGAGATCAAAAAACCTACCCTGGTAGGATAAAGATATTACTTCCGTAATTAGCCAAATTTTACAGAACTGAATTCATGAGTCATAGTCTGCCTGTGTACGAGCTATTGTGTCCAGTTGAAGATTCTGGCAATACTCTCTACTAAAGGCTTCCATTCTTCTTTAGAGAGTTCTGCTGGCACTTAAGGCACAATAAGGTACTTCACACGAAGCTTTCTGTTGAAGTATTATCCCACATTGCTTGCCTTAGGGTCCTAAATGCTCTTTATATTCATGCGGTCTCTCTCCACCTATTAGTTTAAGCTTTTGGGTTAGACTTTCTAACATCGTATCAGAGCCAGTGTTATCCCTTTTTCATGAGTTTGCATGATCAAAATTCCACGGGAATGTGTTTTTAAAATTTCATGTGCTGCTCGTAATCTGGCTTGCACATGAGAGAGGGTGCTGAAGGATTATCCCATATCGCTTGATGTAGGGCCTAAATGCTTTTTATATTCATGTGTTTCTCCTTCCACCTATTAGCTTAAGCTTTTGGGTTGGACTTTCTAACACTTTCCAAGAGAAAAGTAACTGGTGTGACCATTGGGCTAATAGGACTAGGAAACCCACTAAAAACAACTTTCTTTTCTCTGGATTTAATTTAAGATATGACTTGCAATATGATTTGTGGACTCTATCGAACAAATCCAAGATCATTATTGGTCAAGATCATGGTCTTATTAGTGAGTCAATGTGAGCTAGGTCTGTTTTAGCACAATCACGATCACATATCTGTTCCATCTGTTTCCAACTTTAGTTTAGATTTAATTTTTCTTTGACTGTGTTTTGTATCCACATCTTAGCAGATGTAGGACTCAAATGTTCCATGATGTTCATGAGCCTAACCTTTGATAACTTGTGCTGTTTCTTCATTTCTAGGCTTGCGTCAGTAGTTTCTGACCTTTAGTTGTATATAGTTTCAGGTAGCTCTGCTGGTTCTAAGCCTGTAAATCTTGAATCCTTGACGATTCTCGGCCTGCAATTGACCATGCTTCCATTTACAAAGATGAGTTTCTTTATGGATAAAAAAGAGGTCCAGAGGTCTGCGACTGCTTTGGCATATGTGGGGCATGTAAGTTCTTTCTTCTGGATCAACCTTATATTGGCACTTCTGTATGTGCGTGCACTGCATGTGAGTGGATGGTGAAAGAGAGAGTTGGGGATTGGGAGAGTTTGATATGAGAAATATCTTTAAAAAGGAACTTCAGTCACACTTTTCCTTTGCGATTCAGTGTTTTTTGTTGAAAGCAGAATGCAGCTTATGCTGGAGAACTTTTGTTTGCTTTAAATGTTATTTGACTTTGATTTAATTGTTGCCTTTTTTCTAATTGCAGGCTGTTTCTCTCATAGCTTCCTACTTAAAAGTTCCTTTGCGTTATCCTTTGCGTTTAGGTGGATCACATTCCTATATAATTGATCATGCCCCTTCTGTTGAAACAATGCCAATTGATTCTTCATCAAGTACTACCCTACCTTCAAACATGAAACCCATAGAGTTTCCACTATTTTTAGAAGGTCAGGATACGACAAGAGCAGCTTATGCTGTATTCCTCTTGAACAAGGTATACTTAATTTGCTCTACCCCTGGACTGCTTATCAGAAAAATTACTGTAAATGTAGCAAATTTACCATATGGGGTTTTCTGCCATTTACTTGCAGCTGCAAAGCTTTTTGGCTTGCATTCTTACTGAAGATACTCTGAAGCTTGATTTCATGCACTACGCATTTAAAAAATAATGGCATGTGCTGCTGCATCATTATATGTTTGACTTTGTGGGTAGATGCTTGTTTTAAGATGGACTGCTATTTCATATCAGCATTTGGACAACTATTTATCATAGCATGTTGTGCACTTTTAATCAAGTCCAAATCTGACAAACTTTCTTCTATGTTCATTATACAATCTAGGTGGCTCTCTACATCGATATTGCCTCGGTTCTTCAGTGTGCTTTGGCACACATTTTGCATTACACATACATGTGATTTTTCATGGACTTGTAGTGGCGTGCTAAAAGATTTGAGATCCAATTGTTGTTATACCTTTTTCTCTTTGTTCTTCTGCATATTTCTTATATAATCTTCTTGTGCTGTAGGATCTAGAGCAGCTATTGAATTTCATCGGTCTTAAGAGCTTAGGACCACGCTATGTATTAGCTAATCTGAAGGAGCTTCTCAGGACTATTTTGTCTGCAGATTTCATAGATACATGATTACATCTTGTCTAGGTTCTCTGTAAATGGATCATGTGTGATCGAGGTGCATATTTTTGCTTGCACGCCTCACCTTACTGCTTTTTCCCTTTTTTTCTTTGGCTTACAATTGATGAGCTTACACCTTGCGGATTTAGTATGGTCTACTAATCATGGAGCTTTTAGAGGATTGTATAGATTTCTGACGGTTAATTCTTTTGACCTTGAAAGGTTGGTATACGGAATTGTAACTTCAGCAAAAAATGGAAAAGTCTTTTAACCCAACGATTCAGTTGTGCCAATGTAGATGCATTGTTATCTTATATTTACCCGAGCAATATTTTGTTCATTGCAACTATTGCTATTGCTGTTACTATTTGTCATCGTTTTAACGAGAACTGAATGTACATGACTTGGGGTTGTGAGAAATCGACTTTAGTTGCATTTGATCCTTTTAGCCTTAACAATGAACTAGAACATGATATATACAATGACCACTTGTCTTCTGATGGGTAAGTGGACTTTCATTAGCTCGAACTTGGAAGTGCAGGAGATACCACTTCATGCTTTCCGGCTACAAGCTCATGTGGCACACTTACCACAAAACCAGGCATGCCAATTCCTGCGCAGAGCTCTATAAATGTCTCAAGTGACTCTTCCATCAAAATTAGGATCATCTTCAATCCTACTCTTGACAGTAGACTCAACACTTTATAATATGCAAGCCCGCCTCGAGGTGACTAATTTTTCGCCTTCCGAACATGCTTCCAACTCTTTTCTATCCCTAGCTAAATCATAAGGACAAGCCACCATCACTAGATTACATATTACATTGGGCGAGGACAATTAAAACAGAGCTGAAAACCAATAAGCCAAAACCAGGGCAAAGTAACCCAAATTGATAATTTAATTTGGTGTTAGGTTGAAAATTCGTATTTACTAACTTATAGACATACATATACAAACACAAGTATGAAAGTGTATTTTCAGGGGCCTAGAATATTATAGAAAAAATCGCGATCATCATCAATTGACTTTTAACTTATGCTTTCAAGAACATTACATAGATTACCATCCATTATTTTGATGATTACCATGTTATCAGGTGATAATTCAGTTTACTGTCCTTAAATTGAGAAGATTCAGTTCCTGAATATTCACTCTCTACATCCTCATAATCATTTTTCGATCGCCTACTCATGATCTTAATTACGTTACGTGGTTTAGTTCGATTTGTCAGCACTTACACCACGCACGTTTTCCTCTTCATGGTTTCACATGATGTTTGTTTGATAGATCTCATGACTCTTTCCAGTAATTGTCGAAAACTTTCCTTTTGGTCGACATTGGTAAACACCATACGGCGCTATATTTTTAATGCAATTGTGAATTGACTCATCGACAACAGTTTCGAATATAACCAAACAAGAATCATGAATTATGATTTGCATCGTATTATATCTCGGTTTGGCTTGAGGTTGGTCGAACATTTTCATGTGAAAATCATCGGTATTGGTCGAGAATGCATTCCAAATAAAGACCGGACCGTCCGCTGAATGGATCACCCAAAAGAATGCGTCAAAGAAGAGAGCAATGGACAAAGTGGGCACACTTGTTTTTAAATCTACTTTCTAATGGTCGTGAAGAAGGTAGATAACATATTATGCCTGTGGATCAACGCGAATCGTCAACATCACTTTGATTAGATTAATGCCAGCAAATCCAAAAGTGCATTCGCTTTCTTATCGTCTCACAGGTTGATAAAACTCCGTAATCATTTCAGAATAAATTAAATGTACATTCGTTTTCTTATATCACGTAAATCACTTAGTTTCTTGCCTCGCCCCTCGGATTGCTCTCACCTAGGCCAAATTCAGCTTGCCCTCGCCAGGGCCAGGCACTAGCTAGTGGCTAGTCACCAGCAAAAGGAAGAAAAAGAAAGGAGAAGGGAAAACAAATAAAGAAAGAAAAAGAACATAATAAAAAAAATGAAAAAATATTAAAATATTATTAAAATTATCCATGTTAACACCAGCAGTGTTACATAAGTCAACTAGTTTCTACATTAGCAAAATCCAACTAAAATTAATTGGAATGACTAAATTAACACAAAATCGAAAGGTTTAAGACTAAATTGGCACTAATTCAAAAAGTTTAAAACTAAATTAGCACAATTAAAATGTTTAAGACTAATTTGACATCAAGCCAAAAGTTTTAGGACTAAAGGTGCACCATTAATGACTAAATTAACACAAAATCATAAGGTTTAGGACTAAATTGGCACTAATTCAAAAAGTTCAAAACTAAATTAGAACAATTAAAATGTTTAAGACTAATTTGACATCAAGTCAAAAGTCTTAGAACTAAATGTGCACTATTAAAAGGTTTATGACTAAATTGATACAAATACAATATGTTTAAAACTTTTTGGATTCTTTTCCCTCGCCATTTAATGACTAAATCCACCTTATTTGCATAAAAATACAACATTGCCCTTAATAATTCAAGGCTCACCTTATTTCCATCCCTTTATTGGCTCCCGACACCTCTCTATTACATTGAATTGACTACATTAACCTTTGTGGTCCCACTTTTGATGTAAGATTATTTTTTACCTTTTTTCACCCCTTATTATTGGCTCCTAATATCTTCTATCACATTGAAATAACTATATTAGCCATTACTATTATTGCTATTAATTTAATATTATATCTTACCTTTATTTCTCTTCTTTTTTCAATTTTATTAAATAAAAAACTTACCCAAATCACTTTCACACAACCTTTTTTTTCAGCCTCGCCGATTCATCCAAACCTCTTATATTTCAACTTTTCCTTCATGTTTGTCTTCTTCAAAACTTATTCTCCACTATTATAACCAAAGTACGTACTAATAATGTATTGGAGTAAAGAAATGTTAATTTTATCTGCAAATTGTTTACTTTATTTCCATAGATTATCATCATGATAGTGAATTTTTTAACTTCGAATTTTGGTACAAATTTACTCAAAGATTGAATATTGTGGTTGATGTATGCATCATACACAATTTACTCAAAAGATTATCCTCTTACTTGTGCTTAAATTACTTCTTGAATAATTCTTTCCTAATATAGAAAAAGGAAATATAAAAAATATTAACAAAATAGTTATTTTTTGCCAGAAAAATAATAAATAGATAGCTATCTATCAAATAAATATTTTTAAAAAGAAGGGCACCAATTTTATTCCAAATTGAGAAAGAAAATGAAAAAACCAAAAAATAAAAAATAAAAGCAAGCTTTGCTCTTAAATCAATAGTGGCCCCCACATTTAATATTAATAGATATTATTTGAGAGAGGTATGGGTAGTTTGTCTTAGTAAAATTGAAACAAAAAAAAAAAAAAAAAAAAAGGAAAGAAACAATTTTAAATTTAGAGTGAAGTTCGCAAGGGGTAGTATAATCAATTCAATATAAAATGGAGTGTCGAGAGCCAATAAGGAGTTGGAAATAGCGCAAGCCTAATTCAATGCAAAGTGATGGTCTAACTCCTTCTTTTTTCTATCTTTTAGCGTATTCTTAAATATTCCTATTACGTTTTACATGTCTTATGTAAAAGTATGTCGCTAATGATAAGGAAAAAAGACAAATTCTTTGATACAATAAAAAACTTAAGTCTTTTTTTTTTTCATAATTGCTCTATATTAATTTATCTATTCTTTATCTCTCTTAACTTTTTTTTTTTGTCTACTTTGTCTCTCTTATTTCAAAAGCTTACTTTCTTGGTGAATTTTTTATTTTTAGTTTTAATAGTCTAAAATATATATCAAGTCTCTTTACTAACTTTATTTTAAAATGTATCCCTTTCCTTACTGTTGGTGAGATATTTATGCACATATATAAGATGTTATAGAAATATTTAGGAATACATTGAAAACATTATGTACAGTCAGAAATCCTAATATCTTTTCATAAACACTTTATAAATAATATTAATTTTTGTTAAGTCAAAATAATGAGATTTCACTGGCATTTCAAAAACTATATTATTTTATGCAATGTTATGATTTAATTAAATTTCATTTTTAAAGTTTCATGTTGAAGAATGTAATTGTGATTTTATTTCGGAAAATCTTCAAGAATGGTTTTTTTTTTTCTCCTTCAATTGATCATCCCACTATATGTATATGAATATGAGAGAAGATTGATAAAAAGGGATTTGACTGTGGTATGTACGATAAAAGTGAAAATTTATAAACAAATGATTGCGTTAAGAAATTGTCTACGTCAAATCTTTTTTAAATTCTACTTGACAATTTCTCCACAAATCCACTCCACAACGTAGAAAAGTTTTCGGTTTCTTGAAAATTTCTCTTTTCGGTAAAATTAACTTTTGTGGAAGTAAAATCTAACAATAAAAGAAAACATAGTGCCTATAACATACATGAGAATCTTATCTTTTTGATAACGAGATCCTACATAGGGATAGATATACTAAATAAAAAGGAAAGTAAATTAATTTAGGATCATCAGTTTTAATTGTAATTGAATAATTGAGGGCAATTCTATTTTTTTTTAGCAAAAAGCAAGTAAACTTAGGCTTCGTTCGTTTCACGGAAAATGAACTAGTCAAGAAAAATGTTTTTCCTTATTGGAAAAAATAACCTTTAAAAGTGAGGAAAACGTCTTCCACTTTTCGAAAGTAAAAACATTTTTCATAACTTCTTCCACATTACTTCTTTTCACCAAACACATTTTCGTTTTATTTTTATGCTTTTTTTTCTTTTTTAAAAAACCGAGTTTTTAAATTTTTTTTCCTTTTCTTTTTTTCTTTTCTTTCTTTCATTTTTATCTTCTTCCTTGGCCTTGACCGGTTGCTGGCCACAATGGCGGCCGGCAACTGGCCATGAGCCAACTCAAGCCTTGCCCCAAGCTAGCGAGGCTCTGCCAGCTTGATCTAGCGAAGCCGAGCTCGCCAGAGGTTTGCTAGGCTCTACCGAGCTGCAAGCTCGCCGAATTTGGTGGCAGAGCTCGAGCTCCCGATCTAAGGGAGTCGAAGGCGAGCCCAAGCTCCGCCGCCAAATCCAGCGAGCTCGCGGCTCGTCTGGATCGGCCAAACTTCGAGCTTGCTAGATCTGGCGATCACATCTTGGTCAACTGTCGGGCAGCCGACCATCGCCAAGCATGCAACAACGGAGGAAGGAGGAGGAAGAAGGAGGAGGGAAAAGAAAAAGGAAAGAAGGAAAAGAAGGAAAAAATAATAAATAATAAAAATTTCGATTTTATAAAAATACAAATAATTAAAAATTCATTTAAAAAAATATAAAAAGCAAAACTAAGTTTTTGGTCAATTAAAAATATTAAAATTCAATTTTTTGATAATTTTTTCCAAACAATTAAATTAGTTAACGAACGATGAAAAATATTTTACACTCAAAGTTCGGGTTACAGTTTAACACTGAAAAATATAATCATTTTTCAAGAAAATAACTTCCTAAAAAATATTTTTGAAAACGTGATATTTTCAATGAAACGAATTGGATCCTTAGTTGTGTGAGGAATGGAAATAGCCCTATATCGCAGGTTGAAGCCAAATTAATCGAAGTCAGAATGTCAAAAAGTCCAAAGAGAAGCAACCAGACAACTTCCTCGCCCTCCTCGTTTCCGATTCCCCTCTCTCTGTCTCTCTCCCCCCCTTAATCAAAGTCAGAATGTAAATTCCAAAAAGTAGCAACCAGACAACTTCCTCGCCCTCCTCGTTTTTGATTCCCCCTCTCTCTCTCTCTCTCTCTCTCTCTTTCTCTCTCTCTCCCCTAATCTAAGTCAGAATGTAAAGTCCAAAAAGTAGCAACCAGACAACTTCCTCGCCCTCCTCGATTCCTCTCTCTCTCTCTCTCTCTCTCTCTCTCTCTCTCTCTCTCTGCAACGAGCAATTCAAGATCAACAACTTGTGGCAATGGTGTGCTGGCTTCTTCAACCTTTTGCATTTGGCGTTTTCTGGCCAAGCACCAACTACGCCCCCCGCTTCTTTCACTTTTTTCTGCATGACGACGACAATCTCGTGACGGCCTTTCTCACGTGATAAATCCACTCTTTCTCTCCCTCCCTATCCATCCGCAAAATTAACCCATCATCATAATGATTTTCGACCCCCCTAACTCATTATCTTAATTGTGTTTTTGGGTGTTGGGGGGGGTCGGATTATCCAACAAATTATAAGCCTATTGCATTTTTACAAATTCGGTTATAAACTGCCTAATTTTGTTAATTGAGTTTTAAATATTTTTATATTTTGCCAATCAATTTCATCCGGCTAATTTTAATGAGAAATTACTACGTGGATGCTCGTCATTATACATGGCATGATCGGCAATGATGTTAATAATTTTTATTAATATTTTAATATTTTTTCTTATTAATTTATTCTTTTTTTTTGTTACTTATGGTGATTGTGATTTCGCCAAACCAAATCAAAATGAACCTCTAAAAATAATAAATTTAAAAAATATTAAAATATTATTAAAAATATCTACTTTAGTGCGCCTATCATACCATATATGACAGCCGGCATCTACGTTAACAATTTTTTGAAAAATTGGCTGAGATGGATTCATTTAACAAAACGGGAAAATGTTAAGGATTTAACGAAATTAAAAGGTTTACAACTATATTGGTAAAAAGTTTAGAATTTTTTGGACAATATTCCTCATTCGGGTGGTTTGGTTCGATATCGGGGGCTTGTACAATGCTTATTTTCCTCTTCATGGTTTTTTATGATGCTTTTTTTTTTTTTTTTTTAATATAGATCTCACAGCTCTTTCTATCCAAAGATTATTGAGAACCCGTCTTTTGTTCGACGTTGATAAATACCACGCGGCGCTAAACATATGTTAAATCCGTTTCTTTAACGTAATTGCGAATCAACTCATCGTGACCACCTTTGAACGGAACGAAACAAGAATTATCAAATTCGATGTGCATCGCATTATTTGTCGACCCGGCTTGAGGTGGATCGAACGTTTCCATGTGGAACTCATCCGCGTCGGCCGAGAAATGCGTTCCAAATCGAGTCGCGGAATCCGTCGGAACGCATCACCCGGAAGACGGCGTCAAAGAAGTTGGCTAACCCAAACCAATACGATCAAATCCAAATGTACATTCGCTTTCTAATCATTCCCTATATTACTTAGATCGCCGAGGTTTCTATTTTCAATCCAAATCAAAGGAATTTTGAGTTGTATTTATAGACTCATGCTGTCCAGACCCGATTTATTGTATTGATAGATAAGTCTCGCACAACCTTAAACTAAAATGATGCATTTAAAAGTCGATGCGAACGCGGGCGAATGATGGCAATATCATGCTGCTGCTATGTCTGAGTGGACCCGCCTTCAATGGTATCAAGGCTAGGGAGGAGATGTGGGTCCAAATGTCTTTAATTCCATGTTGTCCTGGACCTTAGCTTGCGTACTAGTAAATTTTTTTGTTTTTTTGTCAAAGTGCAGGTGGATCAGTCTCGTGCTATCTTAAACTAAGAACCACATCTTGCTCTCATCTTACAGAAAGCTTGAAGCATCGAACATTTGACAATCATAGCATAATTGGTTTCAAAATTTCACATTCTCTAAAAACATCTTGTTGTTTCTATTTCTAGATTTGTTTCTTCCCAGCCTTCTCTCCATTCCTTCATTTCCGAGGTTTCTTTGAATTTTTTAATAATAATGGATGATGGTGTTCTACCTATATGATAAACACAAGTAACAAATAAGAGAATACTAAAGATTCAAACCATAGAATCTCTCAATTCTGACATAAGCTACTTATAATAAATTAACCAACCAGCAAAACTACTCGTTACATAGAACATCTTATATTTGCATCCAATCATATAAATGTGTATCAACCGACTTAATCTTAATTTTAAAGTGCAGAAAAATAGTTCACACGTTCGAAGCTGCGTTGATCACAACGTGAAAAGATCCGAAACTAACTACCAGACAACTTCCTCGTCCTCGTCTTCCTCGACTCCGATTTCTCTCTCTCTCTCTCTCTCTCTCTCTCTCTCTCTCTCTCTCTCTCTGCAACGAGCAAGTCAAACTCACGAGCTAGCGGCAATGGCGGTGACAGCTTCTTCGTCAACCTTTCGCATTTGGCGGCTTCTGGCGCAGTACCCACCACGCCCGCTCCCCTGCTTTTTCCGCATGGCCACGACGGCGAACGCGTGATGCGCTTTCACATGGGAAACCGCTAACCTGTCCCTCCTTATCCAACCGCATATTTGAACTCCTCGCTGCCACCGTCGTCGCCGTCCTCTCTCTCTCTCGACGCACGAGAAATGGCGGCAATGCGGGCGGCGCCACCGCCGTCGGGTGCTTCGCTCGCCCTGCTCTGCTTCTTCTTGCTCTGCCCCCCCGGGACGCTGCTCGCCGGAGGCATCCCGACGACTCTCGAGGGGCCGTTCCCGCCGGTGACGGTGCCCCTCGACAAGAGCTTCCGTGGGAACGCCGTCGACTTGCCGGACACCGACCGCCGGGTCCAGAGGACGGTCTCCGACTTCGAGCCGGAGCAAATCTCCGTCTCCCTTTCCTCGAGCTACGGCTCCGTCTGGATTTCTTGGATCACAGGTCCGTTGTCTTTTGGGTTTTGTTCATTGGATTGTGTTCGAGATAAGTGTGAGGAGGAAACTGATGTGTAAGAGAGATTAAATGGAGCTTGACTTTTAGACTTGGATGTGACAAATTTGACTTGGCCGTGAAAAATCGGATATTTATGTGACATTTAGTCATGTTTGGGTGGGGGTAGCGTGAGTGATTAGTGTTTTCTGTTCTTAGATAAAGGCGGTGTTGGTGGGTCGGAGTTGGATTTATTCTAGTGAGCAATGCTGTGTAACTTCGATTTGATTGGACTTTGAAATTGCAAGCTCATAAAATGGACTACCCTCTGTTCTTGAGGCGAAGATTGTACATATAACGTGGAGCATGGAATCGATTCTGACTGTAATTTGTTCGATGGTTGGGTAGAGATTCTGCTACAGTACTTTGGTTGTTTGTCTGGCGGGAGCCGTTTGGGATGCCCGGGTATTTGTTATTTCTGATGGTTTTTGTGCTAAGGAGCAGCACAGTTGTGATTGTTACTTACTTGGTTGTGTCTGCGATCGATGTTTCTCGAAATGTTTGCAGGAGAGTACCAGATAGGTGATGACATCACCCCGCTGGATCCGAACAGTGTCGGAAGTGTTGTTTACTATGGGGTCTCAGGATCTGGACGGAGTCGTGAGGCAACCGGTTATTCGCTTATTTACAACCAACTTTATCCCTTCGAAGGCCTCAAGAACTACACTTCTGGCATTATACACCATGTTCGTCTCAAAGGTATTGTATGCATCATTTTTCTTGCATCAATGATGTTTTCAAGCTCAGGTGTCGAAGCAGTATAGCATTTGTGAGAAATATCTTGCTCTGCCCTTTCTTTTGTTCTCCTTTTTTGGTGAAAGTTGGTGGTAAGGCTACTGACAAAAATCAATCTGATTAACTATGGTGAAGGACAGAGATTTCCCACTGCCGAGCTAGTGTGAACTTTGTACTTTCACAACCTGTAACAAAAGCTTTGTTCAACTATCTGCTGTCAGAGCAGTAAAGTTGCACTGTATTTTCTGAACCTCCTTATGCATAGCTTATTTGATTGTTTCTTACGGCAATAGGTCATAAGGAAAGTAAAATGCCAAATTAAAATTTCTCACTCATCTATTATTGGCGTCTGTGCCCTGGTTATCCTAGTCATCCCAAGTTTTAGGCTCCCTTTTCAATTAGTCAAATGTGAAGCTCCACTTGATTTTGCAGTTCGATTTCTTCTGTCAAATTCTTGATTTTCTCGAGCTTGGAAGTTCATCTGAAAATGAAAATGTGAGGAAAATCACTGAAGAATTTCCTGAATGTCTGATTGTCTTGCAGTTAGTAATCATAACATAATTTTCTGAAATGTGCAGCTTGTTTTTGGCACTATACCATCACCGATTTTTGCAATTCTGAATTTCAAGGGATTTTGATTGCTGATATTTTCCACTTTGACATCACTTATTGATTTTGGTTTATCTTCAGGGTTGAAGCCCAGCACGTTGTACTCTTACCAATGTGGTGATCCTTCAATAGCAATGAGCGAAGTTTATTATTTTACGACTATGCCTGTCACTGGCCCAAGTAGTTACCCCAGCAGAGTGGCAGTGGTTGGTGACTTGGGTCTTACATACAATACCACTTCCACAGTCGACCACATGCTGAGTAATCATCCTGATCTGGTTCTTTTGGTCGGGGATGTGTGTTATGCTAACTTGTATCTCACGAATGGAACTGGGGCCGATTGCTACTCCTGTTCATTTCCACAAACTCCTATTCACGAAACCTACCAGCCACGATGGGATTATTGGGGAAGGTTGACATACTGCTTTGATCTTTCTAGATGGAAATTAATGAGTCGCTTTTCTTCAGTCTTGACTAGCACAGCTAAGTCACTAACTAATTGGCTGTGATGAATTCTGTTCATTTCGAATCTCATGAAAAGTAGAAATACCGTTGTATCAGCATTTAGGGTGCCTCATTCTCACTTATCTGAAATGGAAATAGAGCCAACTGATCTTGATGGTGTTTCAAACCTACTCATCTGAGAGTGCAGTGAAAAGAATCTCCTACATTAGTACTATATTGCGCGTGGGGTTCTCTTAATAGTTCATGTGGATGCTTCTGAAAATTGTGTATTTGGCATCAAGTATTGTGTTCCTGATGAAGCATTTAATTTTCTTTGTATGCTGGCTTTATCTTACTTATTGGAGTCTAATATAACATGAACTTTTTTTTTAATTTCAGGTATATGCAGCCTCTAGTGTCTAAAGTTCCCATCATGGTCATAGAAGGGAATCACGAGATTGAAGAACAGGCTGAGAATCAGACTTTTGTTGCTTATAGTTCTCGATTTGCATTTCCATCTAAAGAAAGTGGATCGTCGTCTACGTTTTACTATTCCTTCAATGCAGGCGGCATACACTTTTTAATGCTTGGTGCCTATATATCTTATGATAAATCATGTGAGCTTCTTCCTTTTGTTTTCCCCTCAAATAGTAGGATCTTCTGAAGCATGTGTCTGACACTTTTATGCTTTCACATCAGCGGATCAGTACAGATGGTTAGAGAAAGACCTAGCTAAGGTCGACAGAGAAGTCACACCATGGTTGGTGGCTACATGGCACCCTCCTTGGTACAGCACTTACACGGCCCATTACAGAGAGGCAGAGTGCATGAGGGTTGCAATGGAGGATTTGTTGTACAGTTACGGCGTTGATGTTGTCTTTAATGGACATGTAAGTCACCATTCCCTATCATTTATCTTTAATTTGCTGCACCAGCGATGGGTCCACTGTTTCTGTTTTCCAACTCGGAATAGAGGGTGCAAATGTTCTTTAGTCCTTTTTGTCTTATATATCCATCTTATGCGTTATACGAGGCAGATCGATTCATAATCTGGTTCTGAGCACTAGCTGCATCTCAGCAATATGACATGCTCAAACATTTATGACATGAGCGTATGACGTTCTTATATGAGTCTTTTGCAATGTGTCTTTATCTATGTGATCGAGGAGGCCCTCTTCTTTTGTTTGACACGATCAACACTTGACATGAATCTCTATCGGAAATAATCAACAGGTTCATGCATATGAGAGGTCAAATAGAGTGTACAACTACACTCTGGATCCCTGTGGCCCTGTTCACATCACTGTCGGAGATGGTGGTAACCGAGAGAAGATGGCCATTACACATGCAGATGAACCTGGAAACTGTCCAGACCCAAGTACCACCCCCGATACGTACATGGGTGGTTTCTGTGCATTTAATTTCACATCAGGCCCCGCTAAAGGCAACTTCTGTTGGGACAGGCAGCCGGAATATAGTGCTTACAGAGAAAGCAGCTTCGGGCATGGCATTTTTGAGGTACCTAACAATCCCTTAGGTACTTTACATGACTGTATCAACATGTATACACCAAATGCACTCCGTAATCTCGTTAAGATTTATGTAGGCCATGCCACGTTTTGGCTGTATATAAACAGTAGAGTAAGAAAGCACGGCACAACTTTAACATGTGAAACTCTCAAGTAAAAACTCATGATGATTACTCCACACGCTAAGATGCTCAATGCGTGATCTTTATAATCTGCCGTTGCTTGTGGGGTAAATGCGCAACTTCAATGTGCATTTGCGGTGATCTGCAGATGGTCCGTGCATTTTGCAAAGCATGATTAAGGGTTGCTTTTCCTTGTGAAACCTGTGTTTGGGATCAAGTCAGCCGGTGCTTGTTTTCCTAATAACTGCTGGGTGTATCAGGCATAGCTTATGCCACACCATCACTTAGGAAGATTTGTCATGACCTTAATCCTAAGTTTGCAATGCATGGAGGCGTAAAATGGATGACAACATTGAATTTCCCTCCACTATTTGCAAAAAGAATTCAAAATTTGCAAGTCATCTTTCACCAGTCTCTCTTTCCTCAAACAATGCATAAGAGTTAGCGCAGTCCATCTCACTTATTTCACCCTCACGTATAGTGCTAGAAGAGTTTATACACTGGAAAGCAACCATATTTAGGGAGATCATGACAGCCACTGTCTTCTACCCTCGTGCAGGTGAATAATGAGACTCATGCTCTGTGGACATGGCATCGGAATCAGGACATGTACAAGTATGCAGGCGATGTCATCTACATCGTTAGGCAACCTGATAAGTGCCCAATCAAGGGAAAGAGGAACTTCTGATCAAGTGCACAAGACCAGATAGTTCACAAAACAGAGCAATTTTTGAAAAAGAGAATTTGACAGTCGTCACTTTTCTACAATTGAAACAGGGAACTATCACTGTTTTCGACAGGAAGCTGATTATTTGAATGTGAGCAAGAGGATGTATTCATCTTCTTCAGTCGTAAATGCGGTCTGTGTGAAGACACTGGTGTCCTTGATGTAAGTCGTACAAAGAATGTTCGTACCAAATTGAAATCATTTTCTGAATATCGGTCTTGACGTTACAATTAAGAGAAAATACAAAATTGAAGGAGGGAACCTACATCGGGTGTTTCTTTCCTCTTGTCCTCCCGACATGTGCCCTGGCTTTTTCTTCTTTTGCTTAAACAAAAATAGATATGACCGAACTCAACTGGCAGAGTTCATGACATTAATCATCTAAAGCATGACCTTAACCAGCTCAGAAGTGAACAAAATGAGACAGAGTCGTCATTTCCTCATTACCATTGAGAAAGTACATCTTCAGGCTACAAATTAAGCCTGAAAGATATGATATAAAAATTCAGTGAAAATTTTCCCAGAAATAATGTCACCAGTACACCTTTTGCAGCTCATAACATCTCAAAAGTAAAAAACGGTAGCTATGTAATTCAGGGTAAATGACAACCCTGTTGTTCACTCAGCCTATATATTCTCTCTCTGCCTTCTTTCTTGTATCTCCCTCCAAAGAGGCCCACATGCTCTTGAGGGACAAAGAATCAAGAAAAACATATCAAAACAAAAATGAAGATTGAATTCAAATTATCTCGTAAAATAAGATGTATGCCTCACAGCGAAGAACTTCTTCTAACGTGACTTCATGCACACACGCATCACTGACGTGATACCAGATGGAAGCCCCAACTCCGTTTTTGCTCTTCTCATCTCCACGTATGTAGGCAACATAGTGGCCCCCACGCATGGTCCCCATGTGCTCCACAACACCTGTGAGACGATAGACACACTTTTCTTTCTTCTCTTCCCTGCGAAACAGCAAAAAGGAAACACCCGACACTATTGTGTTATACAAGAAGATTCAGTTACACATGGTCAATGCCAGCACCTGAATGGAAAAAGAGAGTCAAGCTATAAGGGAGAAACAGCCAAGCCTCATGAAACTTAAAGGAGACTACTGGTGCGGCTATACCATAAAAGAAACCCGAAATATGTATGCTTTGATGCTTTTTGTTCCGACAATGCCTCTAATAAGACAATGATGTGCAATGGCATGTTAGCAAGACAAGGATCTCAAACATTGAATGACATGCTCAAGACATGACCCAGTATATACTTAAGCAGTAAATCTTCCCTTGGAAACAGTTTACTATCCTCTAGCTATTAGACAAACTACACACCGATTGGTATTAGGAAATTTTGTTGCATTTTTGCCTTATGGAACAGAAGAAATCTAGAAAGAAAGTGGGTAGTGGAAGAAGTTTTCAGCTGAAGCATTGAATTAAATACTGAAAATGTTGCCATGTAACCTAATTTTCTCATTAAAAAAGCTGACGTCATCCCAGTATACTTCATCTGAACAACGGAGGACTGGCTTCATCATACCCTTACTACTCTGGTTTTTTACACTTATGGTTCTTTTCATTCATTACATTCTAGATTTGCTTAGTAAAAGTAACTTGGCATTTCCTACAAACATTGTCACTGTAGGAAAAAAGTAAGTCCAATGTTACAGGTCTCAAAAGCCTAGTTGCGTAACTATTGTGTAATTAAATTCTTTCTGGCAAATTATCCGTTGGGGGGAGGGCAGAGACTTCTTCCAAACATCTGCTTCAAACTTTTCTTGAGTCATGGCTTCTAATTCATCATGCCTTTTGGTTTAAAAGACCAGTCAAAACTCAGCCAGTAACAATCAACAACTGAACTGCATCATTTTCTCTGAACTGTCAACCTATGCTTTTGGCTTTTCAGTAAAGGTAACTGCAAAAAATGTCTTAAAGTTACACTTGATGGTGCCAAAGACAACTTTTCCAGTAATAGTCACTTCTAAGTAAGAACAACAAAGTAGTTTCAAAAGTTATGATCTCCAAAATCATAACTAATTCTTTAAACTTCAATCACATGGAATCCCACTATCATCAATCACCTGCATGTCTTGTAGTCTACCAACCACTAAACCATAGCCTCTAAAGTTCAACTTAGGCATTTCAGTTCGTCCTTTATTTCTTAAGTAAAACTGAGCCCCATTACTGAAATACCTCTCAATTATGTATTACACACCAAAGAGCTAATGTCTACGTAAAATGAAACATGAAACGGAAGAACCAACTAACAAATGAATATTCTAAAAACAAAAATGTCAGACTTCCATGAGTCCAGGAATAACAGGGACATTATCTTTTTAGCAAGAATATAACTATCTCATAATTTGTGGCTACTCACCCTGGGAAACATTAAAATGGCTCACCACAAATTGCCATGGTACCTAGCACCTGGAGTATTTCACATACCAAAGTCTACCTGTCCTAATCAGACACAGTTCACCAAAAAAAAAAAAACAGATATAGTTCCACAAAAATAAGGCCGTTTGTACTTCTTTTTTCAATCCCGGATCATATTAAGTATATTTTTTCTGCCACAATACTTAAATGTATTTGCTAATATATCTCTTTGGTATGAATGGTTTTTGCTGAATGACAGTGTGTGTGAAGAACAAAAGGCCTTGCACAGTCAGAAACACAAGCACATGATAAAGCCTTCATCCGGAAGGCCAGTTCAAAGTGCAGATTCTGGATCTCCCAATTTATTTCCCCTTTGAACTTCAAATAATGAAAGATTGGTGCCTCAGTTTGCAAACTTCTAGTCCCTACTTCAATGTATAGAAAGAAATCAAGAATGTTAAGGGTCATCTTAGATGCGGTTCTGGGCCTCTAGATTAAGCATGAAGGGCAACCTAGGGCTACGTTTCCACCTCAGTCAATTACAGAGGGAAGACGCAGAGGGAAGGTCAGTCCCCTTTCAGGATTTGAATGGCTAGTTTAGATCCAATGCAAGGCATTAACATACCAATTTTCCTGACTAAACCTACAGTAGACTACTTCCTTAATGAACTGAATATTTCAACTTTATGCTGCAGCTTGTTGGCTAAAGGTGTTGCTGAAAAGCGATGTGCTTTTGCCTATTGCTTTACATTAGAAGTAATTTACGAATAGGACGGCTTTCTGAAGGTGTCACTGGAAGCTCTATGTTGTCCCATTACTAGAGACTGTTAAAGGCAATTTACTTTTGGGTGTAACTTTATAATCTTGGTCATGCTTGGCTTACTGAAAGCAGGAAATTGCAACTTTTCATTTTCTTGATAAAGGCAGGAGGAAAAATGGTCATTGTTAACAAAAATAGCCAATCATCCTCAATCTTGCATTTTGCAAAAGTGAAAATTTCTATGTGTACTCCGCTAACAGTCTATTTAAGAAGAGGCCATGAGCCAGTCCAACAGCCCCTTCCCTACGTACTCTCATTTAACTCACCCTATTTATATATATCATTGACACCTTCCTTATAATTTTTTGCGGACATTACTAACCACTACCAGAAAATGGGGGCAAAAAAAGCTACAACAATTTATTGGGCGTATCTTTGTAGAGGTTGAAATATTGCCAGCACAAGCCGAAGAACATACAAGTGGGATTGAATATAATTTGACAAATATGAAAGACGGTGGACTTGCAATTTGACTAAATTAAAGTGGATGATTATGACTAATACAGCATCAGTGTAAATTTGTCCTTTGAGATTTTATTTTTTTTTGGCCTTTTCCTTTTGAAAACTTTAAAGGGCTATAAATGTTTGAGATTGGTATAATGACAGAAGCTTCTGATTTAGGTATTAATCTACTTGTTTCAGTAGTGCGCCTCTTCCACTCTCTCTCTCTCTCTCTCTCTCTCTCTCTCTCTCTCTCTTGATGTTTGAGGATTGGTACCATGACAGAAGCGTCTGATTTAGGTATTAATCTACTTGTCTCGGAAGTGCGCCTCTGTGTGTTGATTAGGTTTTTCAATCTATTTGGCACCCCATCGGTATATATTTGGCCTAAGAGAAAGTTGACTTAGCCTGTCAATTTGCACAATAGAGCATCCCAGAACATAGTTTTGATCAGATTCTCCCATCTGAGTTGAATCATTCACAGCAGAACCAATAGATGTAACTAAATAATCAATCACTTATTATGATGACGGTCTTAACCATCTGTATTTTCCTGTAGAAAAGACTGTCCATTATAAATATAAATCCTAAACTGAAAAACCTAGATTTCATTTGAGGTTGATAAGTGCACTCGATAAGACCATCAATAAATTAAGGCATCAACTCCAGGGCAAAATGATATCATGTGGGAGAGCAGTGTTTCTACTCATGCAATAGTTATAGATACTTCAAAAACAGAAAGGCGACGGACCACTTCAATCTTTTTTTTTTTTTTTTTTTTTAAACCAGTTTTCCTCTCCTTTCTTTCAGCAGGTGTCAATTGTTTAAGGTCATTGCAAAAAATAAATATAAAGCACTCTAACTATAGCAGGAAAGTGAGGGTACCTCTTATCCATAAATGGTCTCAGATCAATTGTTTCTCTGAAAATGACATGACCACTCAATTTATTTAGACGACCGCGAGCATCTTGGCTGAATCTTTTTAAGTGAATGGTAAGGATTGGTGGAGCGTTATGTATGAGGACCCTTTTAGTTGCATCCCTCTTCACTTTCACAGCTCCTGAATCAGCCTCATCGTCAACTATCTCCGTTTGGCATTTCGTAGCCAACATGGGATTGTCCTTTTGAAGTTTTTCAATAATTGGTCCAGTACAACTAGGTTCATCACCTGTACAAGACCCAGTAGCTTGATCACTTGAGCTCACATGAGACGGTATATCTAGCTTCCCATTTTGAAGGATAACTTCTTTGTGATTAGTGTCAACAGAGTGATCATCATTTTTGCTACTTCCATTGCTAAGCTTTTGGGCCTCATCTGGACAGCAGGATTCTGAACTCGAATCAGCTGAAATTATTTGGCTTCCTGTCTCACGTCCATTAGTGCATAAGCTTGCTACACATTTTGTCTGTTTCTTCTTGGATTCAAGCTGCTGTTGTCGCAGAGTTCTTGCACATTTCTCACAATGCCAAGCATTATCATTAGAAAGAAGTTCCTCTTTAGTGAAGTGAGTCAAACAACTCTCAATAGATACAGGGGAATCTGAATGATCAACTTCACCAGGATCAGACTCACTGCCGTTTCCGGCCGTCAAACCAGAGTCTGCAACGTCATTTGTCTCAAAATTATTACCACCTAAAGAGGGACCCGCCACAGGCCCATAAACAACATCAGGCTCATTGAACATATCACCAAAGCCATCAAATTCTGATTCATCTTGTGTGAAGCCCATCGAAGATGTCACACCTTCTCTGGTGATGTCACCCGTAGTTGACGTGTTTTCTTTGTACGGAAGCAACAAGACTTCAGAATCTTGGACGTGCAATGGTGTCTCGTCTTCCCAGGAATTTTTGGAAGATATTTCCTCTTTTAGATCAGTTGCTTCATTAACACTATCGCTAAAAAAGTGATTTTGTTGTGAGCCATAATCAGCCACATCTGCAATACCATCTCCCTGGACCTGCCTACACCCATTGTCTTGTGAAGAAAAATTAATCTCACTATAGAATGGTTGTGAGTCAAGATAGTCCAACCATGCCAAACCATCCGCTGATACAGCATGCTGTTCCAACTCTTTCTCAGAGACCTGTTCACTCTTGGACTCTTCAACAGTGTCCACTTTCGCCGTAGACAGATCCTGTGAATCTGCAGCCCCAAAATTAGTATCTTGCAAATCCAAATCAGTAACACCAGTATCAAGGTAATCTAACCAAGTTAACTCTTCCATAGAAGCAGCTATCATATCTGTCTCTTTTCCAGAGAGAGGTGTGTTATCATGCTCTTTGATAGCCAAGTGATCTGGTGGAAAAGTAACACTGTCATCAACTACAGCACCTGAGCCAGTAGACGTTTCAATCCTAGAATCACTAGACGAAGCAACAGTGTCTATAGGAGGTTTGGTAGATTGTGTAACACCAGGATCAAGGTAATCTAACCAAGTTAACTCTTCCATAGAAGCAGCTATCGTATCTGTCTCTTTTCCAGAGAGAGGTGTGTTATCATGCTCTTTGATAGCCAAGTGATCTGGTGGAAAAGTAACACTGTCATCAACTACAGCACCTGAGCCAGTAGACGTTTCAATCCTAGAATCACTAGACGAAGCAACAGTGTCTATAGGAGGTTTGGTAGATTGTGCACTCGCTGATGCTCTGGACACACTATGAGCTGTAATGGATTCTGAATCTTTGTTAACCTTTGATCGTATCCGTGCACCTTTCTTTGGCAGTACTTTTCCTTTCTTCGCTCGAGAAACAGGCTGGTTCTTTTTAGGTGGAGGTTTCTTGGTGGGAACAGGCAATGAGAGATCTAGAAATGGCTCATACACAGTAGACGAGTGCCCACACTCAACACAGCGAACAGTGCTTGATATCTGGCCCCCAAAGACAGCATCGACAAAAGTCACATTCTGATTATGAGGAACTCCACCCTCCTGGGGAAGTCTTGACTGTTTTTTCATGTCGAACTCCTCAGTTGACAACACATCCAGTAAGCAAAGAAGCAATTCATGACTGTCGTGCTGCTGGTATCCTCTAAAATGAGGAGCCTTGGAACAGATACATCCAAATAAGGTTTTGGGGTTAATCACATTTTTTTCCATCTTTATTTCTGAAAAGAGTTTTTTCAACGAACTAGTGATGGGGGGTCCAATAGATGTGTCAAGATTCCCAAGATAATCTTTTAGCCTATCTAAGGCTAAAAGATTTTGCATGACTGAATTAAAAAAGCAAGTATTCCCAAGATTAACCATTCCTCTTACCACATAACCACCTCTACTGTCTAAACAGCTGGAGTCGCTACTTGTCGGATTCACTTCGCGGGTACCACTGCCACTTCCACGCCGAACATCTTCGACATCCTCAGATGGCGCTTGTGTAGACCGCCCTTTAATTAACTTCACGACTTTTGCAAACGGATCGTCCTTCTGTTCGCCATTTTCTTGAATTTTCTCAACCAGGATTGGTGCGTTGCATGGAAAGCACCACCGAAGGCTAGGCTTTTCAAGTTGGATTGCCAAGGGGTGGCGTGTTTGCCGTGCATGCCGAACAGCATGACTTTGAGCAGTCGTTGGAAAACCAACCCCTCCACAGGCATAATGCCCACACTCCAAGCAAACCCATAAGGCTTTGGACTCGGACTTCGATTCCGTTGAAGCACCACCTTTCTTCTTCCCCTGTTTACCCTTTCCCTTATTCCCTCTTCTATCAGCTACACCTTCTCTGCAATCCTCGCACTTTATCGATTCAGAAGCTGTGATCTTTGCAGACAAAGCATTCAAATCAAAACCCTTTTCCCGGTGGGCGCAGGTTTTGCTCTCATTCTGAACCAGATGGCCTTCGGCAATCTCATTCTCAGCAACGTTTGGCGGGGGCATGGTTTTCTGGACATGGTGCTTTTCCCTGACAGGAGTCCTGGCCTTCTTCTTCGCTTTCTTCCCCATTTATAATATCGAACCAATCGTAAACTAACCGCGGAGTCTCCGTACGCACATTGAAATCTGAAACTCAAAGGCCAAAAAACAAAAAACAAGAAATTGCCACTTTCGACAAGGAAAAGAAACGAGCAAACACCTCAAAGAGAAACCCAACTCAACATCCACAACAACAAAGCCAATACCATCAAGAAAAAATCATATAAAAAAGAAAAAACAAAAATCCCACTTCGCCGGTAAAGCACCATGATTCGGATCCAAAGTAGATAACCAGACCTCGAAATCAAGAACACCAAACGGAGCGAAACCAACAAGAAGTTAAACCTACTGAGCAAGAACGATGCAAAACCCACCAACAGAAACTCAGACGAAAGATCGAAACGGGGGGCTTACGAGGAGCTGGGGAGCAGGACGGAGCCGTCCCGAAGACTCCGCCGGGACACGATCGGCGATTCAACGTGAAGGGCAGACGAGGGAAGATTCAAGAAGCCTCCGGCTGCTAAGGGCTGCGTAGGGGAGGCGTGGAGAGCTCGTGCGGCCGGGGGGTGGGACAGGTGGGCTTGGGTTGGGAGCACCGACCAGTCGTTTTCACTCTCCGCCACAAGCGAGGAGGAGGAGGAGGAGGAGGAGGAGGAGAGGAGGCGAGCGTGAACTTATGAGGGGGAGAGATGAGATTTTTTTACCTTCGGGCCTCCTCTTTTTGGAGGTAAAAGCTTCGGTTGCATTATTGTTACATTCACAGTCCAATATGAACAACGGCAAATAACCAAGAAATTTATTTTTGACCTTATTAAAACAAGAAAAGATTAATACCATGAGAAAATCTCAAAATCGTATACCTATAATAAATTTATCCGAAATTAAACTTCAAAATGGAACGTCGTGATAAATTTACCCCTATTAATTTTCATTTGAATTTTACCATTAAATTACTGAGTCGAATGATACGCGACAATTGGCAAGTTTATTGATTTAGGGTTTTATTCTCCGTTTATTCTAGTTTGTGATTTTTTGTGGTGTTAATATAATTCAACGGAAACTAACATAAGGTAGATTGGTCATCAATATATCAATTTTGGGTTTTTGTTGATAAGAAAGTTAATTTAGAATAAATTTATCACATGTATAATAATTTGAGAATTTTTGTGATAGAAAATTTAATTTAAAGTAAATTTGTTAGTTTAGGATTTTTCATTATATTAACCTAAAATGAAAAGATAATGTTGAAAAGCTTCCGTGACGTTTCTTGATTAAGTATACCCTCTATTAGTTTTCATTGAATTTTACCATTAAATTGCTGAGTCGAATGATACGCGACAGTTGGCAAGTTTATTGATTTAGGGTTTTATTCTCCGTTTATTCTAGTTTGTGATTTTTTGTGGGGTTAATATAATTCAACGGAAACTAACATAAGGTAGATTGGTCATCAATATATCAATTTTGGGTTTTTGTTGATAAGAAAGTTAATTTAGAATAAATTTATCACATGTATAATAATTTGAGAATTTTTGTGATAGAAAATTTAATTTAAAGTAAATTTGTTAGTTTAGGATTTTTCATTATATTAACCTAAAATGAAAAGATAATGTTGAAAAGCTTCCGTGATGTTTCTTGATTAAGTGAATTTTCATGATATCCACCATCAATATTACAAAAGTAGAATATTTTCTTACTAATATATTTTATAAATAATCTAAAGGTGTTCCTTTTCAAAAATCAAAAAAAAAAAAAAAAAAAAAAAAAAAGGGTTCAATTTTCGCGTACGATAGTTGAATCAGTCAACAAAAGACAATAAAGTGAAGGCTCGATGCGTTGATTCGAACTTTCAGCACTTGCTCACACCGTTGTACGACAAATGGACTCTCCCATTACAATGGTGGGGCTCGGATTATTATTATTTTTTTAATAAATATTTCTAATTATTCTGAAAAGCTAAATAGCATTATTTAAAACGGACTAATATCACCAAAAATACTAAACTAATATAAATGTGATAAATTTAGCCCAAACTAATTTTTTAATTATCAAAAATCCCAATCTAATATATTTGTAAAATTCCTTAGTTCCATTAAATTGAATTAATATCATAAAAAAATTAAAAATGATTATATTTGTAACAAACGAAGAGTGAAACCCTAAACTTATATATTTGTCAACTGTTACGTGTCATCCAGCTCAGTAATTTAACAGTAAAATTCAATATAAACTAACAGAGAATAAATTTGTCACATATGTATCAATTTAGAGTTTTTATGATAAAAAAAATAATTTAGGTAAATTTGTCTCGGGCATAACAATTTAAAAATTATTGTGGTCAAAAAATTAATTTGAGACAAATTTATTAGTTTTAGATTTTTCGTAATATTAATCCAAATAGAAAATACAATATTAAAAAACTTTCGTGACATTTTTTGATTAAGTGAATTCTTGTAATATATATCGTCGATATTACGAAAGTAGAATATTTTCTTACTAGATATATTTTACAAATAGTTTAAAGGTGTTCCGTATCAAAATCCTAAAAAAGGTCAATTTTCACGTACAATAGTAGAATCAATCAGCAAAATATAATAAATTGAAGGTTTGACTGCGTGGATTCGAACTTTAAGTACTTGCTTCTATCAGCGTTCAACAAACGGACTCTCCCATCACAATGGTTGGACTCGGATTTTTTTCATTCTTGAGTAAACATTTTTAATGTTTCTGAAAAGCTAAATAGCACTTTTTAAAACAAACTAATATCATGAAAAATATCAACTGATATGTCTATAATAAATTTAGCCCAATCTAATTTTTTTAATTACTAAAAAATTCAAATTGATACATTTGCGATAAATTTACTCTTATTAGTTCATGTTAAATATCACATAAAAAAACAAAAAATGATTACACCTGTGACAAATGAATGGTAAAATCCTAAATTGATACACTTGTTAACTGTTACGTGTCATCCAATTTAGCAATTTGACAGCAAAATTCAACGGAAACTAAAAGACAGTAAATTTGTCAAAAAATTAATTTGAGATAAATTTGTTACAAATATACTAGTTTGGGATTTATCGTGATATTAACCCTTTTAAAACTCTATTGTGTTTTAAAATTCAACCTCAAGTTGGACCTTGGATATAAGGTTAACTCTAGGTTATACTAAAATTTTACTTGCTAATCTAGTGCAATAGAGCTCAAGCAGCTTGTTGAAAGTTTAATCAAGTTGACTTCAAGTTTAGAGAAGTCAAACTTGATCCAGCTCGAACTAAGATCCAGTTGTAATTCAGTTAGGTCAAGCTCGAGTGCATATCGAATTGTATCATCCAAATCTGACTAGATTATATACACCACTGCGGCTGTCCTTAGCGATCGATACATGACCTTCGCACAATCATTGCCATCAGCATACAAGGGGTACGCGACCCTGCCACACTACCTAGATCGACCTCGTTTGTCTTCTAGTTAGTATCTCGATGACAAACGTATCCTTTTTTTGGTGAAAAATTCATCTTAGAATGACGACCGTAATGCATCAATTGCAAATAAATCAAATTTCATGCACTGATTGGGAGTAACTTGAATATTGAGTAATCTTGAAGCAATATGACCATCGGTCGTAATAGATCGAGAGATACAAATTGCAATCTTCTTTTTCAATTATATGAAAGGCGGTTGACAATACGTAAAATAAGTTCTTGATTTTATGTAGCTTATTTTGGGTCATGCAAAAGATCATTGAAATCAAATGAAATGATTTGCCCATTTCGGGCAACTTATGTCGTGCAATACAATAGAATATAATGTTCTAGTTACGTCAATATATATATTTTTTGAAATTATGTTTCATATGTATTTTTCGAATGAGTAGCAATTCAAAGACGAAATTGAAGACATGATTATGAAGCTAGAAAACAGTAGCCTAAACATCTAATATAGGAGACATTCCTAATAAAGTCTCGAAGTGCCATCAATTATCAAATAAGAATTTGAAGTGGATCTTATTTCAAATAAGAGTACTAAGTATCTTCATTTTTTCAAATAAGAGTCTTTAAATAAGAGTTTTGAAGTGGCCATGTTTCACTAGCTAGTTAAGGGCATTTTCATTTTTTTTTTTTTTGATGTTTTTTCCTTTTGATTTTTTTCTTTCCATGAAAATACTCAAAAAAGAAAAAGGGCTTTTAAAAAAAAAAGAAAAAGACATAGGCTTTCCTTCGCCTATGTTGTCACCCCCATCATCAATGGGGTTGTTGATAGCTCAATGAGGGTTGGCGACCCTTGTCAACTAGAGGCAAAGGCATGCTAGCCATCTCCAAAACTAGGAGAGGGCAACGACCCTCTCCCGGATTTAGGCAAGAATCGCCTGCCCTCGCCTTGGTTTGAGGGAGGGCCGCTTGACCTGTAGGAGTGCTGACCCCATGCATATTTAGGAGAGGGTCCCTCTCTTGGTTTTGGCGAGAGCTAACTTGTCTTTGGTAGGCAAGGGTCACTAGCCTTCATCATCACCCCCATTTTTTTTTTTTTTTATCTTTTGTAATTTTTAATCTAGTTTAACTAAAATTTAGGTTAAAGTTGTCTTTGGAAGAAAATAGCCTTGATCAACCAGAATATTTAGCCAAACAGTGAGGTTAGGCTCTTATTTGAAATAATTATACTCACTTCAGACCTTCATTCGAGAAAATAAGAGTGCTTTAGGTTTTTATTTGAAACAAAGTTCACTTCATGCCTTTATTGATAATTTTCCCATAATACATGGTAATGAGCAACTCTTAAACTAGGTAAGCGCACTAGAAGTTACAAAACTTATTAGAAAATTTATTACGGAAGTGTAATTGCGTTGCAAAAAAAAAAAAAAAAAAAAAAAAAGAAGAAGAAAGAAATGCACTTAAATCACGTGTGTGTAATAAGTTATCTAAGTCGGCTTTGTTCCAATCAAGAGATGGAAAATGATGAACTAGCTTGCTTTTATTCATCTCTCTCCCTCTTGGGCAAAAAGTCGTTTTTTCTCTTTTAATTATGCAAAAAAGATGCTATCATCGTGCAATGCCCAAATTAGTCTTCTTCGTCTGATTGCACAGAGAGAGAGAGAGAGAGAGAGAGAGCCGGAAGGAAAATCTATTAAAATTGAGGGGATTGCAATCGAAGAAGTTCGTTTAGTGCGGGTCATTTGGAATCTCCTTCACGTAACGCTCATCAAGCACTACTTTTGGCTTTGCGGGGATCAACAGTTAGCTTTGGAGAAAATTGACATCTATATCATGTTACATGTGATTATTGTCTTGTCATGTCATTTTCTTGTCATATTTGATTTAATTGCCATGTCATGCTAAATGTGAATATTGTTGAGAAAACACCCCAATGTGTTTTGAAAATGACAAAATAATCCATGTGCTGGTTCATTGATTACAAAAAAAAAAAAAGTCTTTTCTATTACAAACCATGCACATGCACGAAGAGTCTCCCTAGGTGTTGGAAGACCTAAGAAGGTTGCAAATCCCAATCGAGTTTGAGGTATGCCAAGTGGTAGACGATTGACAGATAAAAACGAGTTAGAAGTTGTGCCTGTAATGTTCTTCATGCCAAGTCAAATGAAAATTGTGTTTCACGTCTGCCAAAAGACGGAGTTATAGTAAGGCTTGCTTGTACTCTGAGGGACGAGTGACAAGTATGTTTAGGCCTCCTTGTCAATGTAGGATTAAATCGTTCTGAGTACAAGAAAGCATCCACAAGTGCTTTAACTTCCCGAAGATTTCATAGTGGATTCCAATCTGATTAGAGTTGTTATAGTTGGAAGAGTGAGAGATAATCATCCAAAAAGTTTTAAATCCATTGTACGAAAGTCAATTTAGTTATAAACATTTTAATTGTGTTAAAATAGTCATAAACTATTTGATAGTTTACGAATGTAGTTCTCTTGCCAATTTTGATTGGAAATTTTTGACATGAATTTCAATGGTCCTGTGTGGCAAGGATAATGCTAGTATGATCAATTTTTACAATTTTTTTTTTTATTTCATGAATTATTATTATTTTTTATATTTCTTTTATAAGCTTTCTTAAGTTTTTTTTCCTATTAGCCCTTGTTGGCCATCCCTCACCTAGATCGGGCAAGGTTTGGAAAGGAAAACTCTCACCTACAGCCATTGAGTGCAACCCTCACCTATGCTTGGGAAAAAGGAGAAGAAAGGAAAAAGAAAAAGAAAGAAAAGGAAAATTAAAAAAAGAAAAGAAAAGAAAAGAAAACACTCCAAAAATCATCCCAATCAGTATCGGTCATGCAACATGGGACGACTGGCATCCATTTTAGCGATTTTTGGCCAAAGTTAGCCAAAAAAGCTACATTAGCAAATCGTCAAAAAGTTTATAATTAAATCGGTACAATTAAAATTTTTAGGATTGAATTAGGCCATGTTTGGTAATCGGCCAAATAATAAAAATTTCTATTCTTTTGTTAGGGAATAGTTTTGGAACAGAATCGTGTTTGATAAATTTTTGTTCTCATGAACAAATTTCTTTTTTTTTTTTTGTTCGTGGAAGTAGATTTGGAACATAATTAAGAATTAAAAAAAAAAAGTTGATTCTTATTAAAAGAACAATTCTAGAATCAAGTCCATATTTTCTCTTTTTATTTTCTTTTTCTTATTTTTCTTCCTTTTCTTCTTCTTCATCTACCGCCATTGCCGCAATTGCCATCCGCCACCATTCACCGTCCGTCGTCCGCCACTCACCACCATCAATCGCCAACAACCGATCCGGCGAGCTTGCCGGAGGCTCACCAAGCTAGGGCGAGGTCCGACAAGCTCGCCGGGAGGCAAACCTAGCCATCGGCAAGGTTGGGTGAGCCTCGCCCGGCCCGGCGAGACTCGCCCAACCCTACCGAGTCCGGCCTCATCTAGGGTCGATGACGTTTTGGTGAGGTCGCTAGCCCTCGTTTAGTCGGTCGCCGGTCATCCCAAGACCGGCGACGGCCACTTGAAGAAGAAGAAGAAGAATAGGAGAAAGAAAGGAAAAAAAGAAAAGAAAAAAAAAGGAAAAAAATAAAAAGTAATAAAATTATTTAAAAATTAAAAGAAAATGATTCGAGTAGAAATTTTGAGTATAGTACCAAATGCAATTGTATTCCGAAAATTGAAATATTGGACAATTACCAAACGACTTAAAATGCTTAGAAATTGTTTCCGAGACATAATAAAAAAAAAAAAGCATTTCTAATAAGAAATTGTTCTCAAAAATAGAAGTGCTACAAAACACTCCCTTAGCAACCGTATAATAGGTTTAGGACTTTTTAAACAACTATTCCCAAAAATTTGGGTATAAACACAAATTCCCGGCTGCCATTTGGGTGGATCTGATGAAAGGCAAAATCATATTTTATAGATTGGCAATGAACCATAAGTGTCACTCGTACTGACATACTGTCGATATTTTGGACATTTTTCCCACGTAAGAAAGAGGCTTCGGAGCTAGCTTGAAGGAGAGCAAGAGTGACCATGAATACCACAAAATGTCTAGTCGACATGTACATGTTTGTAACCTTTGTTTTTTATATGAAATATGAATATGGTCTGAGGATCTACTTAGGGAGAAACAAGAAGCTTCATTTGATAAGATGGGAAGATTATGTATATCCTCATCAATAAGGAAGATGTTCAATTGGTATCCTATGAAGAAAATCTTGATATCAAGTCGTACTAATTGCTTCCTATGGCAAGTTCATTTGTAGCTTCAATAATGCATATCTCTCCATGAATTTGGGCGTGGGTTTAATAAGAACAAGGATGAAGCAAGTTAAGAGTTTATTCCGTTGGTAACACCAAACAAGCAGTCAGATTAAATGACCAATTGTTGGAATGCGGAATTACAATTTGATTCAATTTACATGGATTATTAAGAGATTGGAAATGGTTTGAATGGCTGTAACATTTTGTATCGCATGGCTTACAACCTTTTCATAATCATATGGCAATGCCAATTGGTTTTCCCTATCGGAAGAAAATTTGAGAGATGGAAATCTGAGAATCGATAGAGATGAACCGACTTTTATATATCTCAGTTAAACATTTTCTCTAACATCACAAACAAAATTCGAAATTATATGTTGAAGATCAATGTAAGATTGGCATTATATGTATAATGTTGCATTTTACGGAATGGAATGAAATTAAGAATCGGAATGGTATGAAACAGAATAAAGATTTTTCGTTTTTAGTTGTATGAATTTTTTTTTTTTTTTTTTTTTTTTACAGTGGAATAAAATGAGAGTTTTATATGCATAGTTTAAAAACATAAAATATGCCCACATCTAATAAATATATTAAGAAGTAATTTTACTTATTTTACATGAAGTTCCAGTTATATCTCACGATGTATTAAAAATTTAAATTACTTCCTTGATAAGTTTATTCGATATTCAAAATTTGATTTAATCAAGTATGATAGTTATTTTGATTAATTAAAAAATGCATAATTTATGAATAATATTTAATTAGTAGCTGTCATTAATATAATTGGTTATGTTATGTCATCATCTAGTTACAAATATTAATTTATTAATTTATAATATTTAATATATTCCATAATTAATAATTTTAATTGTAATATGGTATTAACTAATAGGAGTTAATAATTGTGTCCATAATTATTTTTGTGAAAAGTAGTAGGAAATCATCTATAAATGGAATAAGCATTCCAATGGGCATTGGAATTGGAATGCCCATGCCATAATATTTTTTTTATCCAAATAAATGAGAGAGCCTCTAACTAACTCTTACTAAGAAATGTTTACATATGATGTCGTAAACAATATGAAATTATGGAGTATGCCATGATGTAGAGGCAACAAATATAATATTACAGACCAATGAAAGAAAATACAAATGGGCAAGATTAGAAGAAAGAAAGTTGACTCTTTTTCTTATTTTATTGTTCTATTTTTTCAGCGAGTTCGAGACCAACTATTGGTAAATTCTTTAGAGAAATGATTTTATAATAGCCTTTGATCTACTGTAAGAATAACAGTTTATTTGGACTACAAAAAATCAAATCATAAATAATTATAAATTATTGTGGGACCTACTTTTTAAAAAAATTGCGGTTCACAGCAAATTGATATTCTTATATTATGCTAACAAAGTCCAATTATTTATTAGGGGAATCTACATCTCAGATTTTTTGGCAAACCTACCTAGAATTGATGGAGAATTTTGAATAAATATTCGAAATGAGGCCGTTTTCTTGTAAAATGACCAAAAATAAACATTATCTTAAATGAAGACTTGAAATGGCCATGTCATGTCCAATCTCGTCAATTAAGGCTTGTTCTAAAGGAAAATAGCATAAGTGGTCCATAAATTTCGACTCAATATGTAATGTGGTTTATGAATTTTTAATTTGTTTAATGTAGTCTCTGAACTTTAGTCCAATATGTAATGTGATCTCTAAACTTTTAATTTATTTAATGTAGTCATTGAATTTTTGGTACATGTTCAATTTAATCCTTAGACTTTATGACATTTAATATTGTTCTTAATATTAAATTAATGGAAAAACAACATTGAACATTTTCATATAATTTGGGGACTATTAGAACATGTATCAAAAGTTTATAGACCACGTTAAATCAATTAATAGCTTAAAGATCACATTAAATATTAGGTTAAAGTTCAGAGAACACATTACACATTGACCATTTGTATCATTTAGGGATTATTTGTGTCATTATTTCTTATTCTAACTGTTGTAATATAATACGCGGAAATGATATGATCTTGCAATTTACATCAACGCGAAATTATCAGAGAAATAAACAAGAAATAATAAGGACACCAGAAATTTACGTGGTTTGGTTTGAGTATCAGTACCTACATTCACAAGGAGAGCCAGCAGCAAATAATCCATTATAATTGGAGAATAAGAGTTTACAATCGCTCACACACTCGAATATTTCGTACATCTAGATTTAACAAAAAACCAAAAGTGTTAATAAATAAACAACTCACTTAGATATAAACTCACGGCACAAAATTACCACGCATTCAAGTTCAGTGTTTTACATATGCCGAAAAGAAGAATTCGTATGCTTCTTCTCTCTCCATGTGTGGCTCTCTTCAACTTATCTTGTGGCTTCTACTGTAGCTTGTGCCTACGTCTATCACTTGCAGAAAGAAAAGAAAAGCTAGGCGTGTGTTGTGCCCATAGTCAAAAGCTGGACCTTGGCCCACAATTCTTTCCTTCTTTAAAAGAGGGATTCGTACATGCACGATGGAAAAACCTTCCTTTTTTTTTCTTCCTTTTTCTTTTATCTCTCTTATCTCTTATTTCTTCTCTTGCACATCCAAGAGAAAGTCCAAAAAAGGAAATTGTTTCTTCTTTCTTCATCCAATTTCCAATCCTTTGAAGAAAAATTTTATCGACAAATTCGGTTATCCAAATTCAAATTCAAGACATTAATTTGACACTAACATTTGGAGCTTAAGTGATTTGGTTAAAAATTTCCAACAGAGTAAAAAATTGAATAAAATGCTAAAAACAAAAATTTCGAAGCGAGTTCTGATTGAAGGGTTCAATGCTACTTCTCTCACTAGATTTTTCTCCCAGTCACATCAGAGGGAATCCTCTTAGCTCTCCTTCTCGCACACGTTTTCTTTTCCAGTGCTAGTTCGCGATTGGTGAGGAGCTTTTCACTGTCAATTAAGTCGCACGAGTGAATGTGCAAATTAAGAGAACTTTGGGCCGACACTCCGGTTGTATGACCCTAGCAGCTCGACCCACTAATGTCGTTAATCCGCCTGAGAGGAATATGAAGTTTCTTTTCTCGTCTTTTTACTCACGAGTGTCCGCAACTTTTTCTTTTGGGGTTGCAATTTTGTCATTCATTTTTAGCTAAACTTAACGGCTTTGTCCTTTATCACTTGACCTGAGATTGGTCTCAACTTACTTAGGCGCTTTTGAAATAGATCAGCTCGGATTGGTGTGGTCGGACCAAAATTGGTTGCATGGCATGATTTTCGTGCCCTCACTCACTCTGTTAGGTTTGAGTTCGATTGCATTGCTTCATGAGTTAGTAGTGTTTTGTTCACCTCAATTAAAGGACGCATTTCTCGAACATAATTCCGACACGAGGTATGTCCATGTGTAAGTCCCCTGCTTTTGTTGACGACAGATCTTTGTTCTAGCCTTGCCTATAAAATTTTCAACATACAGTGAGAAGAATAAGTTGCTTTGAATAGTACTAGTTGCTTTACTGACTGTTTGGATTATAATTGAGTTTGGATGTAGCTGTCAGTTTCCTGGAGTGAATCGCCGTGTTAAGTCTCAGGAGATTTGACTAGGTAATGGGATAATTCTGGCACCTCTGGAGTTTTGCAATACAAGGACTTAGTTACTCCCAAAAAAGGGTAAAAACTGGGAAGTTCCGTCCTTTTTAAATGCTAGATGTCAAGGGCTGTTCTAGCGTGAGTAAGACTAGACTGGCTGGAACTAATGCTCTTGATGCAGATATGTTTTGGCAGAAACCTCCCCAGAATGTTGTGGGAATTTAGATGGTGTCTTTGAGAAGGGCACATGAAGGGCTATGATCGAAGTCATGGTTAGAGACTGATTGGTCCCCGCATTGGTTATCTAGTTAGAGTTATGATTCACCGACTTCGAATTGAGTAATCCAGTTGCATTTCTCTTCGCATCACTCTTCATGAGCAAGTACCGAGTTTATTGACAATGTCGCTTCCTCTAACCTTGTAGCGAGGAAATTGTGGCTTCTTCGACTGGATTAATTGCCCCATTGATGCTGAGAACTCCCACAGCTCTTGCGAATTGAAAAGGCGGCCTTCAACAAGGCAGAACGAGTGGGAAGATTCTGTTGGATGGACTAATAATTTCACGGGCGATAGTGTACTACTTTTAAGATGCGGAAAGTACTAGGACTATGATTGCTTCTTAACGTAATGTTTTGGAGCCGTGATTGGTTGTTGCAGGAGTCTTATAGAGCTTTAGATTGATTGTTGTAAGATGAGCTGTGACCAATGAATGTGATGAGTGGAAGTTGGATTGTTTCGTAATTTGTCGCCTTCCCTTTTTGTAAAGCAAATACATAAATTTATTGCATTCAAGCGTTTAATAATGACTGGATGACGGTGGTTGCTTGGCCAAACGCTTGCTATCAAATAATGAGTTGAGGATGATGGTTGGATGACGAGTTGATGATGACAATTGCTTGGCCAAGTGTTTTGCTGTGATGAATGATGCTTCATGTGCAGTTATTGGCCAAAGTGCCTGTTCAAGAAAATGAAATGGCCAGGCAGTTTCATACCAGATACGCTGTGCTCACTTGTGTGCCGGGTAAGAGCCAGTAAGAAAATTGGTCTTCTGAGTTCTGCAACTATGCCTCGCATGTAAAACTCAACGCAGGAAACAAGCTCTTGTGGAGATGTATGCAAAGGATGAAATATACTAACGCCAGTGAGCCCTGCTTAGCTAATCTAAACAAGAAGCAAATCCACTCCCATAATTCAAATGGACATGCCACCCACAAACAAAGGATGTTTTCTCAAGGAAGTAGCTCTGGGCAAGTCATGAACATGCAGCTCCTGATCTTTACTCTTTAGTTTCTCAGAGAACAGTACTGGAAAATAAACAAGCACAGGTTTCTCGTATGTTTGTCTAAGTGCCCGAGACAATGTCTGACGAGCACGAGGGAGTGTACCAATTGCTACGATGTTCAAGGGAAGAGATGCACCATAACTGATGGCCCTTTGTCATAGATTGCAATCAAATCAATGTTACAGACCCTGGTTTTGTTAAAGCAAGAGTAAAGCTGCAGATTTAGAGTATCCAATAAGAGATTTTTGGCAACCACATTGAAATGTCAATACTCATTCAAGAGTCATAAAATTTAAGGCATAAAGAAGCTTGCTGGGGATGATCGGGTAGGAGGGAAATGAATATCATCTCCAAAGTACTCATCTCTCAGAAACTAAGGGCGTGAACTAAGGGCGTGCATGACAATATTTCTATTTCTCGATTTCTCTATTTTTCTATTTCCCGAAATAAGTTTGGAACAGAATTCCGTTTGATAACGCAATTTAATTTTTCTATTCCAGAAATAAATTTGGAATAGAAATCGAAGTTAAATTTTTAGCTTTTTTATTTCTAAAACAAAAATAAGAAATCAAAATTTTTCTCATCATTCACTTTTGTTACCGCTCATTGCCCACCAGCCGCCCATTCACTTTTGTTACTGCTCATTGCCCACCAGCCGCCCATGGGACGCTAAACGCCTGCCACTCACCTATTGCCTGCCACCGACCGCCCGCCGCTAACCGCCGGCCACCGGACTCCGGCCACCCGTCATCGACCATCAGCCATTAGATGCCGGATGCCTGTCGGTCGTTGGCCGCTCATCGCCAACTGCTAGACACCAGAGGCCCATTGTCGATCATCGGACATTCGGCACCAATCACCCGCCTCTTGCCATCGGCCGTTGGATTCAGCCGCTCGCCGAACTTCAACAAATGGCCATTAGCCACCAGCCATTAGTCGCTGAACTCCAAACATTGAACATCGGCTAGTCGGACACCGGACGTTGAACTTCAGACATTGGATGCCGGATGCCGGTTGTTGACTACTAAACGTCGAATGCTGAACTCTAGACATCAGACGCTAGACATTGGACTTCGGCCACCGAACGTCAATCATCGCCGCTCCTAAAAATAGAAATTTTATTTTTTTACCAAACGAATTTTTATTTCAAAAATAGAAATTTTAAATTTGTTCCAGAAATTTTGTCATGCACACCCTAAGACAGCAGAGAGTATAAAAAAGATTGAAATCATTAGCTGATAGATTAGGTGTTACTAAAACAGATTAAAAGGATTCCAAGGAGATCCCCCAGAAACATTACCGAGCAGGTTTAGAAGTAGGCTTTTTTACAATCCAATCATCCCTCGTGCAAATGAGCGCCTACCTCACCAAATTGATACCAGCTTCTACTGTATCTTCTGTGAGTGAACTGCATTACATCTCATCAACTGAGACTATGACAAAATAATCGAGATTGCTCCAGCATCAACTATCCAGACGTCATACATGTTCTAAGAGTCCGTTTTGCTTGAGAAGCTAATTGGCATGAGTACGAAAAACATGACGATAATCAATCAATTTTTATTAGTCTACAAAACTCACCTGATCAAGAGGTAAACCTAAAACAGGAGCTCCAGCAACAACAGTTTTCAACTATGATCCACCAAAGAAGGCAAAAAATAAAATAAAATTAGCAGTAGCCATTTTCTGCTCGATGGACCAAGCAAGTTAAGTTTCAGCCATGGACTTCTTCTTCTCTTCCTCAAGTTGCTGCAGCTCAGCTAACCTCTGTGCCCATGCTCTGTCTCTTGCCACTGCAGCCATCTTTCTCTCTACCCGAGCATTGATTTTCTTTCTATTAGCTTCTTGCACTAGAGCTTTTCTTTTCTTCCGTTCGGCCTGTGCATGACTCCAAACAGGGCATTTAGGATAAAAACAATCATAAATGTCAAGCAAGTGGAGAGAGTGCATGTTAAGAATAGCAAAATTACAAGCCAAAGTATCCCAAGAGAAACATAATTTTCTGGGAATTTCTCCCTAAACCAATGCAAACAATGCTAAATCCATCTTTCTGTTAGGCAATAAACAAGGGGGTAGGTGGACTTGATATCAAGATCTATTAGTCTTGGCAGAAAGGCAGAAAATCCCAGCTCTAAGTTGCTTCAATTTTTCCCAGTCAATTCAGATTTTTACTCTAGCTTGGACTTTAAGGAAACGAAGTTTGATTATTCAACAATGAAACCATATACGCTACTCACTATAACTCTTTCCTACAAGTCTTTGGTGATTGGATTAGAGAAACCTCTTCCAATCATGTCTGTATTGTACATTTGTTGACTCAGACCATTGCATGATAGAACGCAAGGAATTAATCATTCTAGCAAGAAAAGAACTGCTAACTATTCAGATGTTATGAAGAAGCATGTTAGATTAATATACAACCACAACCATAAACTTCTTCAAGTTCTCTTGTCTGTTTAAAATTCAGATTCCAGAAGCAAAATTAGGATGGCACAAGGACTAGAAGAGAGATGGAGACATGATTGCATATTTGGTGCCTAAGTGCATGAGCGAGCACAGTAAAGCCACTTGTGGGCAACTCAATAGTTGATTAAATTGTGTACTACTGTTGAGAGTGTTAGTTCCTCTAATTTCTAAATGCACTCAAATCATGCACAGTACTTGCTCAAATTGCATTTTGTTTTATGCAAAGTTACAACTGCCCTAGTGACCTCTCCCCTTACCTTTCTTTCTTAATTGGACTATGTTGAATAAGCATATACAAATCAAGAGAGTTAAGTTTTTACGGCATTGAATAAGGAAAATAAAAGCCCAGGTTCATCAAATCATAGATATGGTGTTTCTCTGGTTTTAGCTTTTGCTATGTAATACAACGCTTCAGTGATTTCTTAGGGAATTACTCTTCCTTACCCTATCTTGAGTTCAAGGACTGAATCCATGACCTCCTCTCTTCAAAGAAGGAAAATCCACTGACACACTTCTCAAATATACTTCCTGAGTTCCAAACTTCTACAATGAACTCCATGACTACATTAGGGATGTTCATTCCAAGGAGGTTCTCTAACAGTGGAGGTTGATGGTTAGATGATTTTATACGTCCTTTTTGTTTGTTAATAATGTGGAAGTACCAAAACTTCTCAATAGAAGCATCAATAAAAATTTTATGTAGACAGATTAAGCTTAACACATAAGAGAAAGTTTCATTCTAGGTATACCCAGGCATTTTACACACTTAAGAGAATCTTTCAGAAAAATATACCTGATTTGACCTAAGGAAAAGTCAAGCAATTTGGCGAGTATAATATATTAATCATAAAATTGCTCAATTGACTGGGTGGAGACTTCCCTGTCAGTGCCGACAAGATAAAATACTCATTGCCCATCAGAGCTTTAGGTCAGTGAATATATACGCAGACTGCAATGGAGGAAACCACTGAAATATCAGACTCAACTAGTACAAATCCTACAAAGTACAGCAGCTATTTTCATGGGTAACCAGTAGTAATCAGACCGAAAAACTCAGCCTCCAACCAGAACTCAAAACCCATTAATATTAGTAGAAGATGATACCATCCAGCAAATTTATATATGGGCAGGACTCAACTTTCTAAAACATGCAAAATGTTAGAGCCATGGTCCTCATTGTCATTTAGTTTCAATAGTCCTTGATGATGCACTATGCTGTCTAAGATTTAGAAATAAAAGGATACAACGCTTTACAAGGAATGAGGTTATATCATTAACAGAGCCATTAATCACAACAAAGCAAAATGTGCTAACTTTCTAGAGAAGATCATAAGTATCAAACATTAGCATATACATAAGGGGAAAAGCCGAATCTCAGAGATTTCGGAAACACAATTGAAGAAATCTCAGATAGACAGTGTTGGGATCATCAATCATACAACAACACAGTTAAACACCCAGGGATGTTCAAGTAGCAGCCATAAAATTTAAATGAGCACGCACCACTATAAAAGCATGGCGCTGCTTGATGCGCTTTTTTTCGTTCCTCCTCTTGACACTTCCTTCGTTGGGCCTATTTGGAAGTATGGGTTCACCTGGAACATACTGAACCCATGCATATGGACCTACAATACCAGAAACATCAAATGCACGCTTTTAACTCCACCTTGAAACTACGAGGCACACTGGCTATCACACACATCTAATGAAAATTACAGGCAAACTACATTTTCAATTTGACATAATCGCAACCACATTAGCTTCAAATGTATCCAGAGCAGAACCAGTCTTCTTCAATCTCCAATCAATTGCAGAACATATAAACGAACACCATTGAATAGGGGGAGAGAGAAGGAGAGTAGACAAACCCGGGGGTCTCAGGCTGGCCCTTTTGCGACGGGGCTTGTCAACAGGCCTTCTCTTGGGATATCGCGTGTCGGTCAAGCTGTGCAAGCGAGAGAACGCTTGATTCCACGGAGCCAGTAGCTTCGACAGCGAGCTCCCATCATGGAGGAGCTGGGGATTAGTCTCGAGAGGCGTGACCCGGAATGGGTTCGCCCCCGAAGAGACGAATGTGCGGGGTTGTAGGGTTCTGGACAGCGGTTGGATGATGTTTCTTAGGATTCCAAACCTCATTTCACTCACTACCCTTGAGTAATTAGGTTCCTTCTTTACCTGCGGCTCGAAACTTGAAGGCAAAAAACACACGACAGTTACAATCATCAGCGGCAAAAAGAAAGAGCACACACCTCAAGAAACAGAAAACCCAACTCAACATCCACAGTTTCAAAGCCAATACCATCAAAACACAATCACATAAAGAAGAGGAAAAGACCAACTTCGCCGAAACTGTGATGCATCACGATTTGGATCCAAAGACGATGACAGACCTCGAAATCAACCCCAAGAAGGAACGAAACGAGCAAGAAACCAAACCTACCCAGCAAGCCGTCCCGACCGACTAATACATGTTTAGATTGAAAGATCGAAACGGAGCTTACGAGAAGCAGAGGAGTGGGACGAGGCCGCCCCGAAGATGGTGGTGGGACACGATCGGTGGTGATTCAATGGGAAGGCGCGAGCAGGAGATTCAAGATTCCAACTGTGAAGGGAGGCGATGAAGAAGAAGAAGAAGAAGAAGAAGAAGAAGGAGAAGGTGTGCAGGGCAAGCGAGAAGAGCTTGACGGGGCGGAGGCGGGATTGAAGCAGCAGCCGGCGTCGTCGCTCCGGCTACAAGCGAGAAGAAGCAGGGGGAAGGAAGAAGGAAGGAGGAGAGCGTGAGAACGGGGGTGGGGTTTATCGTTGGCCCCTCCTTTCGGGGTTAAAATATAAATTGCGGGGTTAAAATATAAATTGCGCTACCTATACTCACATTCCGACCCGACCCGACCCGACCCAGCATAAAAGGGAGAAAATATGCTGTTAAAAATTTTGTTCTCATTTAAAATTTCTCATTGTTAAAGTAAAAGGATATGGTAAAAAAGTGTTCGAGACACGAGTAATTGAATTATCTGACATACACTATTAAACTGTGCTATTATCGTTTTAATTACGATATTTATATATACGTAACTCATCTTTGTTTATAGATTTAAATTTATGACTTATGAGTTGGACTTTTTAACATGCTATTTTTATTTTTAATATGCTATTTATGTACTTATTTTCTCACTCCACTTAAAAAATTTAAGGTTTGGGGCACACTTATTTATATGAAAATCAACATTTTCTTATTATGGTGTGCTTATTTCGAGAAAAATTTCATGATAAAGGAAAATATTATCTATAAAAATTATTTTCGAAAAAAATGATTAATTTTCATTTATTTGATGGTATGCTAAATATTGTGACAAAAAATATCTTATGGTGTTTTGATGTTATTTTAAAAATGATTTCGATCTCCTCGATTACTCTATGTCAATATCCATTTTCTCTTCTATTAAAGAAGTCTTCAAGCCTTAATTTTTTCAGCTTAACACTCTTTGACAATTAATGCTTTTGCAGCTCCTCATTTCCACTAGATAATCAAAGCCATGGGCGATTTCATCAAAACTATCAACCGCCATCACTTCTTTGTAGAGTTCATGTTAAAAGACAAAAAACTAATACTAAATACTTGGTTAGGTCGATGTAATTCTAAGCTATTTATTTATAATAAAGTCAAGAGGCCAAAATTACAATATCACCTTCATTGCCGCCATAATTAGAATAATAAAGGAAATAGACTAATATACCCTTATTGGCCAAATACTTTCAAAAGTTTATAAATATCTAATTGATTTTGACTCAACTTGTTTATTGTAGAAAGCAACCTATCCAATTTGTTAGTGGCACAACTTCACTTTCTGTTAAGCCTTGAGAGACTATCCCTTTCGCCACAATATTCTCACTATTATGACTAATCCAATTGAGCAATCCACCTCCACGATAGGAGGTGAGTTGACACCAAGTTGTTTTGCAATGCTTATAGTTCCATGTCTTTTCGAGCCAGTAGAGTGAGTTCTTTGCTCATTTCAATGAAGAAGAGTTGAACCTTAATGTAGAATATTGGTAAAGAAGAGTGAACCTGAAGAAAGCAACGAAAATAACCGAAGAACAAACAAGAGTGCACCTTGTTGACACCTAATTTAGATTCAATTTTTAGAAAATAAAAGATTAGAGGGAAATTTTGAAAAAACAAAAATTTTGAATTCAAAACTCAACCAGTGGGATTTTGGAGCCACTTTGTTGTTGAGAGGTTGAGCGAAAAAAATCTCCACCGGCGAGAGGTTGAGCGAAAATCTCCACCGGCGAAACGAATTCGATTTTTCACTCTATAAATAGTGGCCTTCTCTTCATCTTTCAGGGGAGCTTTTGGACTGAGTTTTCGAAATATTCAAAAGAGGCAAAATAGAGAGAGAGGTGACGTGAAGAAGGTGAGAAGGGGCAGAGAGTGTCAGGTGAGAGAGAAAGCTGAAGAAAAAGAAGAAAAAGGAAGGGAGAGAAGGAACCGTCCGTAGAGCCATTGAGAGAAGGAGAGAGACACGAAAGGAAAGAAAGGGAGAAAAGTCAAAAGAAAAAGTGGAGAGAAGAGAAGATACAGAGAGAGATGACGTGAGGGAAAGCAGAAAAGTGAAAGTGAGAGAGACAGGTGAGAGAGAGTGTCAGGAGAGAAAAAGTAAACAAAAAAAGAGAAGAAAATAGGACACACTGTTCATCTTCCTCGTGGATTCCTCCTCCGCGAAGCCCCCACGCCGCTGTTGCTTCCACGATCGCGACCACCGCCACCCGTGAAGTTTCCGCTACTGCTCCCTGCTGCCGACGCCAACCATCTCAGCTCGCCGCCGGTGAAACCCCCTCGCGACGCCTTCCCCGTGCCGACGTAGCCACCGGCCTCCCCGCAAACCTTATCGAGACGACCTGACGTGCACACCGACGCTCTCCTGTCCGCCGATTCATCTCCCAGCCACGACGAAGCTTCTGTTTCTGCAGGTTCGCCCCTGACCCGACGCCTGGTGAAGCCGCACCCTTGCCTCGTCCGCGTGCTCGTGCTGTTCTGAGCCACTAAAGGCGCCAGCAATTCCTCCCCCGGCGATTGCTGCTGCCGTGCCCAATCTCGCGCCCCCACACTCCTGCGTTGCCACCTTCGCTTGTAGACACTGACGGCCTGGTGTTGTTCTGCTCCTCCCCTGTCAGCCCAGGAGCCGCGAAGCGCAAACCATCGCTGCACACCAGCTCGCTGCAACTGAGCGGAAGCCCTCCACTCCGGTGCTTCCGAAGCACCAGCTCGCGAGCCTTCCTCGCCGACCCAGCCGCCAGACACCTCGCCGGTCCACCCCGACTCCCGTGCCAAAGCCTGCGGGTCAGCTGTGTTTCGCCGGACCCCCGCACCACGATCCATCACTGAAGCACCGTTGTCGCTCCCATTTTCCAAGCCTTAGGTAGTTTTTTTTTTTTTTACTTATTTCCTGTTACGTTAAATTTTTTATTTTTTTTTAGTTTAATTATTTGAATCGTAGTATTGTATGTTAATATTTGTAGAGCTTGTAGATATTAGGTTTTATTCCAAATTAAGGTAGTTATTAATTTGACCCGTAAGACGTCGGGTCATTTTTTTAATTACTTTAATTTTTAGAAATTTTGATAACATTTCAATCATTAAAACGTTATAGGGTTAAAATAATTGTTAATTTAATCCGTGAGACAACGGATTATTTTTTCGGTTATTTTAATTCTTATCTTCATTTAAAATAATTACTTGCTTGGAAAGATAAAAAAGGATTAAAAAAATTTTAAAAAAAATCAAAAAGTGCATAAAAATCTAAATATTGCATTAGCGCATTTAGGTTTAGTAAATTAGGACTATATTTTTAGGGTTAGAATTGCATTTATAGGATTATAAATTTTAGACTATACTTTTAGATGGGTGATTTTTGTCAGGGCCGATTTTAAATGTTGTTGGCATGTCTTGATTTTTTTTTATAGCTTTTAAGATAAGATGTAGTTTAAGTTAAATTAATTCCTAAAATAAATTAGAATATTATTCACTTTAGATAGTTTAATTATTCTTTATTAATTTCGAATTTCAAATAAAAAATCAAAAAATATTAGGTACATGTTAGTTAATTTGTATAATAGGTTTAATTAGAATTTGTTTATTAATTAAAATATTGTCATATCTAGAACTCAGGTACTTAGGTCCATACACGTTTCACATTAAAGCAACACACTTAAATATTTTTAGATTAAGTCAATTTTCATTTAGTAAAACAAAAGAGGAACAAAAAAATGTCATGCATGTCATGTGAGTTATAGTTTTTTTAATAAAAAAGGAAAATGCTAAAAAATGATCATTGCACCCGTAAGTTACTTTCTTTTCAATAAAAAGCATTATGTCATTAAAACATTAAAAAAAAAAAAAAAACTAAAGATCATTTCCTTGGTTAGTTAATAGGTTAATTAATCTCATTTCATATCATTATCATTTAGCATAGGTTTCATAATATGCACACCACATAATCCCATTTCATGTCATCATTGTTAATATAGAATGCATATGTGTAATAAAAAAATCATTAAAAAAATCACAAAAAGAACATGCATATAGAATTATTATGTTATTCATCCCATATCACGTAAAGACATGCATATTTAGGATTATATAAATTAGATTGCATACATATAGTGATAATTTTAAGTCATATCATATGAATTGCATCTCGCATGTCATTAAAATAAATTCATGTATATTAAGTTAGATTAAGATTGCATAATAATAAAAATTAGGTGTCATGTCATTTAGAAATCATGTTTAGGGCATGCATTTTTATTTTTTATTGAATGTTATTTTATTGATTGTGCACCTGCATGACTACCATTTGCATGTTAGTAGCTCAAGTTTAAATTAATCAACATTGCCTGCAAAATATTTTTAAAAATTAAAATAAGAGGTACCGAAAGGGCGTTAGACTAATCTAGCGTAACCATGTCCCCGGACCTATTGAATCTCTGGTTCGCAATAGTAAAGTATTCTCCCATACTTTACTTGGGTTTCTAACCAGCCCTAATTGGTTAGTGGCGGCTCCAAATTGAATATAATTGCATGTTCAAATGAGTTAATTTTTATCAAGTCGCGATTGGTAGGACTTGGGAGGGTCCGTGCCAAGTTTTCGGACTTAGTAATCCATTAGCCTTCTTTAGGTAATTCACTCCTTAAAAAAAATTCGGGAAGGTCGCGACACACCTTATTTAAGGTGAAAAATTGATCGAGCCTTGTCAAGACCGTCCCGAGTGGTCCAAGGAGATGGGTTTAAAGGTAGTGTCATGTTGAGAATCAGCGTGGGTTCTCCTAAAATCCTTGCCTCATGACGTTGAGATTTTTCATTTTTAGTTGATTAATTGTATACGAATTCAACATAATTAAGAGCTGCCCACTTGCTTGTTGGGCCGACTAGGAGCCAAGTGAGATATAGGAAGATATCTCATTTCTTGGACAATTAGATTTAAATCTCAGGACTTGATTACATTAACTATTTAAACCAATGCCCTTTCAGTACTACTTACATAGGAATGCTCACAACACAACTATATGTGCCGGCGATCTTGTAATCCTAACAATTAAACACGAATTGACATTAAGATAAATTACTACAAAAACAATGAATCTACCAAACTATGCCTAAAAGCTAACAAACTACTTCTATACGACAATAGATCGTTCACTCGAAGCAATTATTCAAACCTAAACGTAATGTGGAACTTAAATGCAAAACTCTAAAATTTTGTTCCAACTAAAATGCTCTAAAAGGAATCCCATCAAATCCCATGGTTCTACGTCATCATAATCCACCATTTACACAAAATCTCATAGCTCAACAATTCAAAAATCGAATTTCGCAACTCAAATTTCACAAAACTTCGAAATTAAGCCGTAGTTCTGAAAAGTACTCTAATTGGAAGAAGGAGATGTGCAAATACTTATCGGGCAATGCGAATCTAAGTAACTTCAGCTTGGCAAGGTCTCCCTGGCATGAATGTGCGAAACCCCTTTCTTTATTTCCCTTTCTTCTTCTCCTTCTTCTTCCCCTTTCTCTCTTTTCTTTCTTTCCCATGTGTTTCTCTCTTTGAATGCGCTTCCCTTTTACGCATGGGTAGAGCATCCCTTTTTCCCCTCTTCTTTGACTTTTCAACGTTCTCTTATCCTTTTTTTTACTGAGTCAAAGGCACCAAATATTACAATTTACCATCCTTAAAGAAATTTCGTCCTTAAAATCTATATTTTCCTCAACCAACAAAGAAATGCAGGTATTTGCGTCTTACCTCATCCTTGGGTATCTTGGTCTCCACACTCCTTGATTTCTCACTCGACTAGCTCGAGGACTTCTCCTTCTCCCTCACCTTAACCTTCTTCACCTCCAAATTTTTTGGCAATCACCTCATTTTAGACTGTTGTTCTTTACTTTTCTATCTCTAAAACCTCTTGAAATTGCTTGCTCCTTGAATCTTTCAATCACATAACAGATTTCACAATGATGCTTAAATTTAACTCACTTGAGGTATTTTTTACTTTTACTTGTCCCATATCAAGTCTCACAGTTTTATTTTTTGACATACGGGTGAGTACCTTCCCAAGAGGTCACCCATATTGGGAGTGCTCCCACTTGAGTATGCTTAACTTTGGAGTTCCAAAGGTAAACATTATCATTACATCAAAAGGTATATTCATGAGTTAATTCTAGTTTTCTCTCTCACACATGCGCATACGCACACATCTTAGAATTGCTCTCCCTCTGTTCGATGCATAGTTTGATTATTTTATGCCCCCTTCATCATCCTAGAAGTTTATTCAAATGAGAAAGCGCCTCCTTATTTGATTCAGGCAGTCGTCTGAAAGTGCTCACTGGGCTTCAGAACCCATATGCTTTACACAGGGAATTCGGCTGCGCTTTGGAGGGAAGAATCTAATTTACGCATTCACCCGGGGAGAGGTAGCTTGAAGGGGGTTTTATTCTTATCAAAGGCTCCATATAAACCTCTCTAACATCTTCCACCTTTCCATTTGTTTTTGCTTATTATGCAACATACGTTGGAGTCTCCATTTCCGATCTCCGAGCTAAGTTTATCAACCCTCCTCTTTTTTGCATGCTTCCCTGGTCCTAAAGAAGGAGACATTGAAGGAAAGAGAATGTTTGATCGAGGAAAGGGATGAACATTCAATAGCAAAGCCAAAAGGATAAAGTGGTGAGAAGATAATGAGGCAAATGCTCCATTTTTCTTATATATTAAATATTTCTGTATTTCTGCTATAAATAAAATGAAAGGAGGAAAGACGGGTGCTCGAGATATCTATACATAAGGACAAGACGGACTGACAAGCGCTCCTTATCCAAGCTCTCTAACCCCAGTGACCACTCCTCGCTCCCATTTGCCCAGTTCGTCATAAGCCCACTAGCTTTTGTTTGGATCGTCCCCGAGCCATATATCGACAAAAAGGGTCCTCCTTTGATGCATACAATATTGCCTAGATTTAACTCACTTGAAGTATTGTTCACTTTAATCCATCTCATATCAAGCCTCATGATTTTGTCATTTGACGTACAAGTGGGCACCTTTCCAACTCCCACCTGAGCATGCTTAAGTTTGGAGTTCCAAAGCTAAGCATTGTCCATGGAAGGGACTTTGTTCAGAACAACAACTTAGCAAATGTATGTATTAAATTCTCTTGCAATGCCTCTCTTAGGCCTTATCCAATTAGGAATGACTCTTAGCATCCAACTGAACTCTCATTCCAAACATAAGGCTTTCTAGCCTTAGTTTCTGATGCACAAGATTCTTATGAAGGCAAGTGCAGAGCATACTACCAAGATAAAGTGCTAACTTACCATTCTAAGATCTCTAATGCCGAATAAAAATTTGAAGAGAAAAATACAGGATTAGATTTGCATGATTTGAGCACACATTTTATTGATAAATGTTAGTGTTGCCCCAATATTTTACAAATACCATGCCTTTTATAAGCATAAGGGAAAAAAGGCACGTAAGATTACATCATTTTGGCACAGGCATATTTATGCTTAATAAAAACATATGATTCATACTAAGACACCTATGACTTTTAACCATGAATCATCTTAAGACATTAATCAAAACATCATGACTCACATCAACACATTAATTACAAAATGATCTATCACCATGACTCACCTTAAAACATTAATTACATCATAACTAATCATCATGGCCCATTATGAAATATTAATGATGTGATATCCTGAATTTTTCAGTCCCGCTTTTAATTAAATTAATCGGGCTTTTTATTGATACGCCTATAGTGCTATTCTCAGAGCCGATCACTCGTGATATAACTAGACTATCTGGGGAAGTCATTAAGAGATTTTAATGCAATAGACTTGAGGATTCGACCAAGAATCGACTATTCGATCGTGCTCATCTGTTGAGGTTATTATGACATAGATATAAGTCGATTAGAAATCAAAGATAGGTTGGTTCGACTGAGATATGTGACTAAGCATGGGTGATTCAACTAAATTGCGAAGTTCTCGTCGATCGACACTAGATTGATTTTTTTGTCGTTTTGGTACCCTATGTCCGTATTTGAAAACTCGAGATTTTCATGACAATCGATGGTCGCTAATGTGTCGAATAGGTTCATTGTGGCTCGAAGAAAATCGACCACGGGTCATTTGTACTAAAAATTTCTGAAAGCTACCCGGTAGCTTAAGTCACGCTAAAAACGTGCCAGATCGAAATTAACCACGAATTTGAATCCGCTTTCAGAAATTGAAAGTTCTGTCATGTTACAAATCATCTTAGAAACGTCGACTTAGTCTCCGAAGATTTTTCTGCAAACCAAGACTTTTTGGGAAAAAGTCGAGGTAGGGCCGTTTTTGTTCAGAATTTTTAGAGGATTGTTTTTGGTTGCGAAATTGGGATGCAAGTGGAATATATTGGTGATAAAAAATACCAATTTGATCGATGACTCGATGGTTGAATTTATAGAGGCAAAATTGATTTGATTCAAGGAGGATTTGGTGTCCAATTGGAGGGAATTAACCAAAATTCGTATGCCCCCTTAACCCATGACTTTTGGACCATTTCCCTAGCTTGTTGAGGAAGTTTGAAGGCTAATGATTATTGTGGAAGCTAGCCACACTTGGTGGGACACACCAAGGGGAGACAAAGAGATGAGATAAGGCCATTGGTGGCCCCCTCCAACCGAAACCGGTCCCCTTCTCCCTCCTTGCACCTGTCGAAGCCCTCATCCCCTCTTTTCAGCCATGCAGAACTCCCCAAGAGACCAGAGAAGATCGAGTTGCAGCCAACAACCGTTGCCAGCCCCGTTGGAGCCCGAGCAGCTGTCGTCGCTCGTCTGCACTTTCCCGCGCACCTTGCGTAAGCTGTCCCCATCTCGTCGTTCAGAGCTACGTCATTCTCGCCTAGCTTGCTATCCAGCTGTCTGCCTTAGCCCTGTGGAGGTCGCTGGAGCCATCGTGAAGCCTGCCTCCACCCGTCCAAGCAAGCCTCCGCCAGTCTTCCCTTCTTATTTTGGCCCTAACTAGCCACTGGAGCATCTTTGACAGCCATTGGATAGAGACCGATTGGTGTGGGTCTTTAGGCCGCTGTTTGGCCCGTTTTGAAGGCATTCTTGACCCCGGTTGGCAAGCCTGCTTTGGAGTTTTTTGCCCCTCGCCGCGTCCCTGTCATTTTGATCCGAGCGGATCATTAAACAAGTGAGTTTAACTCACTAATCCATGCTTAGTAGGTTAATGACGCTTAAGGGTTGTTTAGTTTAGACTAAGTATGGATTATGTGGATAGTTAGATTAGATTATCAATTTAATTGATTGTTGTTGCATGTTAGATGGTTAAAATAGTGTAGTTAAAGCCTAGACAAGCTCTAATATTTAACTAAAGTAGTTCGGAAATTTTTCGGATCCGTCTTGACTTTTAATTAGACTTTACGGGCCTAAGTTCTATTTATTTGCATTTAATAATTATTTTTCGTAATTATTTAATTAATTAATTATTTTCCGGAAATTAGACCAAGATAACTGGTGACCGGAATTTTATGTTGATTGCAGTGGTGTGATATGTTTATTTAATTGAGTTATAATTTGTGCAGATTTTGTATGATTTGTATTTTAGGAATTTATTCCTAAATTTATTTAATTTCTATAATTGACTGGAAAATTACCGGGCATTGGTCTACAGTACCAAAAATCTATTTTGGGACTGTTGAAACTAGTAGGATGTTCAAAAGTGAAAATCTTGTATTTTGGTTAAGGCCGACTATGTACCCACACACGATAATTTTATCCAGTATCTGTAAACCGAGGAAAATAGGCCAAGGTATTATGTTATTTGAGGAATTTACTTATGGAGTATAATGTTGTTGTCCGTGGGTGAGTAACTGGGTGATGTTATGAGTTAGATCAAGAAAACCACCTCATAAAGGTTGTGCTCGTTGAGCCGTGATTAACCACCTCATAGAGGTAGGCCATGATTTACCACCTAATAGAGGTCGTGCCCATCGGGCCGTGATTTACCACATAATCAAAGTTATGCCTATTAGGCCGTGATTAATCTAGTTACATTAGGAAACCACCGAATCTAGAATAGGCTGTGCTCGTGAGCGGCTAGGATTAGTAGTTGGTTTGAGTATTGAATGTGCCGACCGAGAGTAGGTCGTGATGATATGGAATCGACTAGTTCGATTGATCAATGATTCAATCGGCTTGATAATTTGATTGATTGTAAATTGTGAATATCTGAACTATACTGACTTGTAGGAAGGCACTGAGACAAAGGTAAGACCTCTGACCTATGTTTGTGCTTAGGCAGCCCTTGGGGCATATTTTCTTCTTAGTTAGGGATTAGGGGGTTGAACTTGCTGAGACATTATCTCACTAGTTATTATATAACCATTTTCAGGTCTTTAGATGGTGTTGGTGGAGGACCGGAAGCCCCGGAGTCTGGGAAGGTGCAGACCGAAGTATCGCCGAACGTGTCTAATTAGTGGGTCATAGGACAGTTCCCTTTTTGTTAAGCCGATATTTTGTAAACAGCCTGGCATTATATATAAACCTATTTATTTATAAAAGGCTTGTTTCGGTTGTGAATTATGGCCTTGCTTTTCTATCTCATATTGTTGTTGTCTGGGGATTATTTATCTGCTTCCGCATGCGCATATTAAAATAATGGGTCGGTGATGTGTCCTGGGACGTCACTATTAATCGACGGTAGATGGATGGGCACGTGCTCGGAGGATCGGGGGGTGGCAAATGACGTGTGACTAATCAACATGATAGTTATGACACACTATTAATGTGACATCCTGAATTTCGATCTCGTCTCGATAGTACAAAATGGGTATTTCGTCGACACGCCTATGGTCCTTTTTTCTCGGAGCTGATCACTCTCGAGTTAACTAATCTATTAGGTGAAGTCGTTAAGGGATATAAACGCGGCAAACTTGATAATTTGATTAGAAATCGATTGCTCCACCACATTAATCGACAAGGGTCAATACGACATTGTTATAATCGATTAGTGATCGGATATAAGTTGATTCGATGAAATCACGTAATCGAATTTGCGGGTGATTTTGCACGATTGTGGAATTTGCGTCAACGGTAATAACCCGATTTTCTGTCAATATTATATTCGGGACACGTAATTGAAATCTTGCCATTTTTACGATAATCGAGAGTTGCCTACGAGTCGGAAATGTACAAACGTGGATCGAAAATTATTGGCCACGAGTCAAACGCACTAAAATCCCTAAAAGCTATCCGATAGGTTAGGTTGTACTAAAATCGCATTCGGTCGATTTTAACCACGAAATTGAATTAGGTTTCGGGAATTAGACGTTTGAGCATGTCATGATTTATTTTTAGGATGTTGTCTTATCTTTCGGAGAAATTTCGTCAAGTTCGAGATTTTGCGGAAAAATCAATTTTGGACAAAACGGAAAAGAAAAGGGAAATTCGGATGGGCTTAAGGGAGGGATTATTTGCTGCCCAAAATGGCTTGTTTGTGAGGAATTAGGACTAAATGCTTATTGGAGGACCTCTTGACTATGGGCATGGAGACTTTTGTGACCTTGTGATAATGGAATTAGATATTTCACAAGGCATTTCATTGGTTGCTGAATTGACTTCATGGCTTTCTCTCTCCCATCTCTTTCCCCCACATCTCTTCTTGGTGCGTGAAGACCTCCTGCAGCCAGCCCCCCATTTTCATTTTTCTCCCTCACGTTTTTCCCTCCAACTTCTTCTCTATTCCATTGCCGCACACTACTCCTTCGCATCCCACCTTCTAACATCCAACACCCCACCTCACGCCCACCATCCCCTTCCTCATGCTAGCTGTAGCCCCACCAACGCCTCCACTCCAAGCACCACCTTCTTCAATTCTTCTCCAGTGCCATCTTTTTCAACTGCTCCGTCACACGACCTCACGTCCAGTAGCCCATTTCCTCCAATGCCACCCCCACCAGCAGCCACAACTCTTTTACCACCTAGCTTCTCCACCGAACAGTCATGCCAACAGTCGCTGCAGCTCCAGCACAGCCGCAGCTCTCACTGTTTAGCCTTTTGTCTAGCAACTAAGACCAACTAGCAACTAGAACAGAATCGAAACCAGCCCAAGCCGGCTTCCCCTTGCTGTTTCAGCCATCGTTAGGCCTCTATTGGAGACGCGGTAGGCTCGGGTCTTCATTGCTTTCACGTCACTGTCGCCGTGAACGCGCCGCCGTCCTAATCTAGTGAGTTAACTCCCTAATTCTTGATTATGTTGTTAATTGCGCTTAGGGGTTAGATTAGTGTTAATTAGCTAAGTTAAATTAGTATTAAGTGAGATTAGCCTTAAGATGAATTAGTGTTAATCTAGTTTGGTTAGATTAGCCTTAAGGTGGATTAGTATTGATCTAGTTGATTGGATTAGCACTAATGAGGGTGATTTAACTTGGTTTAGTGGATTTCTCCCGGATCAGTTTGTTGGACCCTTGCTGTTTGCTATTTTCATGGGGAAAAATGTGCTACGATTTTTGGGTTGCTTCCTTTTTAGAAAATATTATAGACATCTTCAATTATAACATATATTGTACTCAAGATTTTAGGGATTTAAAAAAAATGAGATTTTAGTCTCATTATTTGCAAAATAGAATCTTGAATTGTGCTGGAAACAGCGGCCTTTTGGTGTTTAATGGATTTTTATTAACTCTTAAGGTTCTATTTTCGAAAGAGTTTCTTCATAAAAGTTGTCACATTTTGTAGTTTAACATAGTCAAATTTCATATCAAACAGACAAGTTTTGGACGTCAAACCAAGCCAGTTTTGAAAAACGTAATTTCTGGACACGAACATAGTTTTGGTAATAGTTTGAGCGAATTACTGCTCTCATTTTAGAAAGATCTAGGTCAAGGTGTCTCATGAAAAGTGTTCGTTTAAATGTCCTTTATAACATATTCAAATTTGAAAATTTTTCGAACTCTTTTGATTATGTTTCTAGAATTAAACTTGGAGACGCGCAAGTGGCCCGGTTTCTGCTGATTAGAACCGGTTGTGATTTTGTTGTTCTTGGTGTAGTGCTTACTGGACAATGCATATTTGGTGATGTGGTTGACTCTTGGCATGCTTAGGACTTATGCGTGATGATATGTGAAATTGAGTGCTTGGTGATGATTATTGGATATTATTGCAAAACCCGATTTTATGGGTATTTAAATAGAAAAATACCGGGTGTCGGTTTTTTACGCCAAAATTTTAGGTACTATATAAAATTGTGGAGTTATGAACTGGGAGCGTACCAAATTTGATGGTTCGATTTAAATGCGTGACCACGCACAATTATTTTACTAGGATGATTTTTAATACAAAGAAAAGTAGCCAAGTTCATTATTTGAAAATGAGGTATTTGAATGTGAAGCACAGTGTTCTTGGCCAAGTATGTGCTGGTGTGTAAATCACCTAAATGCCCTGATGGGTAGTGAACCTGTCCTGATGCATTTACGTGGGATGATGCTCGTGTAGAATGTCGTCTAGGCGGGAGTTCTGGACGATGTCAGTCGCGGTATAGGACGTGTCATAATGGTTTTACCTTATAAAATGTTGCACATTGAGAGATAAATGCATTCCAAGCATTACTGGTTTTGTGACATCCCGAAATTTCAATATTATTTTCAATTTAATAAATTGAGCCTTTTATTGACGCGCCTATAGTGCTATTCTCTGAGCTGATCACTCATGAGATAACTAGACTATTTGTGAAAGCCATTAAAGAGTTTTAATGTAATAGACTTGAGAATTCAACCATGAATCGACTACTCGACCATGCTCATCTCTTGAGATCATTATGACACAGTTAAAAATTGATCAGAGATCAGAGATAGGTCATTTCGACTAAGATAGATGATCAAAGTGTGGGTGATGCCACCAGATTGCAAAATTATTGTCGATCGGCACTAGGCTAATTTTTCTGTCTTTTTGGTACCTTGTGTCCATATTTGAAGTCTCAAGATTTTCACGACAATTGAGGGTCATCAATGCATCGAAGAGGTACATTGTGACTCGAAACAAATAGATCATGGGTCAATTGCACCAAAAATTTCTAAAAGATACCTGGTAGGCTAATTTACACTAAAATCGCGCCAGATTGAAATTAACCGCGAATTTGAATCCGATTTCAGAAATTAAAAGTTCTGTCATTTCACGGGTCATTTTAGAAACATCGACTCATCCTCCGAAGATTTTTCTACAAACTAAGATTTTCAGCGAAAAGGCAAAATAGGGCCGTTTTTGTTTGGAAAATTCAGGGGACCGTTTTTGATCGCATTTTTGGGATGCAAGGTGGTTCTATTGGCAAAGAAAAATGTCAATTTGATTGTGGATGCCTTGGTTGGATTTTTGGTCGACAAATTGAGCTTAATTGGGTGGGAATCGAAGGGGAATTTAAGGGAATTGTTATGTATTTGTACAAAACTCGTAGCCCTTAGTCCCTCAACATTTTGGACCTCTTCCAAGACTTCCCAAGGAAGCTTTGACTGCTGCAAGTGTGCTGAGGAAGCCAGCAAACCTGTGGGACCTCTTCTAGGGGATAATAGGATAGAGTTGAAGCAAGGTGGCCCCTCCATGAGTTGCCGTCTCCTTCCTTCTTCCCCTTGGTCGACTCCTCCATTTTTCCAAACCAATGAAGCTCTAAAAGACTAGAGAAAAACCGCAGCCTCCTCCCCTTGCCCGTCGCACACTTGTCCGACCTCCGCCAGCTCCGTTGCGTCACCATTGTGCCCTGCACACTAGCCGCTTGTCTCGCGTCCTGCGCCATCTAGCAGTTGCTCGCTGTCCATTAGGCCATCGTTGAAGCCTCCACCACCGCTGTACATTGCCGTCTAGCTGCCAGAAGTTTGCTGCTGCAGCCATTGCCCGTTCCTTGCTGTTTCAGCCACAACTGGCCGTTAGTTCCAGCTAGTTCGGCCAAGAACAGAAGCTGAATCTAGCAAGGGTTTTGGACCTTTGAGGCTCATTTCTGAGTCTCTCCCGGCCCCGTTTGGTGCCCCCCCACTTTGGAGTTTGTGGCCCGCCTCCACATCCCTGTCGAAGTGAACTCACCGGAACATTAATCCACTGAGTTTACTCACTAATCTCCACTTATGGAGTTAAATATGCTTAAGGGTTTATTAGTTTGGACTAGGTATGGTTTAGGTAGTTAATTAGAATGGATTAGCAATTTAATCATTCGATATTGCATGTTAGGTGGTTAGAGTTGTGCAATTAGTAAGTAGATAAGTCTTAGTATTTATTTAGATAGGTTTGGAATTTTTCTGGGCCCGTTTTGGTATTTAATTAGGTTTTTCCAGCCTAAGTTGCATTTATTGATATTTATTAATTAATTAATTTTGGTAATTAATTAATTAATTAATTATTTTTTGAAAATTAGACCAGGATAGATGGTGACTAGAATTCTATGCTGATTGCAATGATGTGGTTGGTTTATTTATCTGGATGATAATTTGTGCAATTTGTGTGTTGATTGTAATTTTGGGTATTTATCCTAAAATTTAATAATTTCAATATTTAATTAGGAAAGTACCGAGCGTTGGTTTACAACGTCAAAACTGTTTTTGTGGACTATTGGAATTAGTGGAATTTTCAAAAAGGGAAAATATTGTATTTTGGCTAAGGCCGACCGTGTATCCACATATGATTATTTTATTGAGTATGATAAAAGTGGTGAAATGGGTTGTTGGTTAGAATGGTATCAGCTTGAGGGCTTCGACATATTAGCTTAGAGTGAGCAGTATACCCTAAGTATGGTACAGCTTTGATGAGCATTAAGTATTGCACAGGTTCGGTGAGTATTAAGTATCGCACAACTTTGGTGAGCATTAAGTATTGCACAGCTTTGGTGAGCATTGTAGATATATAGAAGATCCGGTGAGCATTATCATATATATCTATTATCAGTTTTTGGCGAGCTATACTATCTATCTTCAGCTTAGGGTGAGTAGTACTTGATGTGATTGTACTTCATAGATAGTATTGAAAGGGTTGACTGAGAGACGGTCTTAATGATATGGAGTTGAGTGAGTTGATTGATCGATGTTGATCTGAATTGAAATGATTGATTGAATATACAAATTGTACTAACTTGCAAGAAGGAACTGAGGCAAAGGTAATTCCTCTGACTTGTATTTATGTTTAGGCAGCCCTTAGGGCGTATTTCCTTTCTAGTCGAAGTTTAGGGGGTGAACTTACTGAGACGTGTCTCACCCTGTTGTGGGATAACATTTACAAGTTCTGAGATAGTAGTGCCTCCCGAGCGTTTTAGACAGCCGAATAAGGTCACGGAGCAGGTATCTTATATTCCACTTCATGGGAACCCAAGGGGATGGGTCTTTGAGCTCATAAGGTCCGTGGTCTGGGTTGATGAGCCTCTATCCCATAACGTACCCCATCAATACAGATCATGGTACCGTCATGAGCGGAATGGACAGAGAGAATGTCCCATACCAGAGTCTGAGGTCCCTATGTCGGTGCTGGAGGTTGCTTTTGAAAAAGGCATGACTGACCCTCCAGGTGGTTTAGTGGTGGACCCGTATTTGTCGGATCCAGGGTCCCCGGTGTATTATGAGGAAGACTCGAATGCTTGAAGATCTATAACACTCTACCCCCCTTTTTGCAGACCTTGTATATAGTCGGATAATATTGTATATGACATAGTTTGATGTGTATATAAGTGTAATGTGGTTTTTGAAAATTGCGGCTCTACTTTTCTATCCCATCTTGTTGTTGTTTGGGATTTATTTATTCGCTTCCGCATGCGCATTAAAATGAATAGGTCGGTGACGTGTCTTAGGACGTCGCTATTTAATTGACCACCGAGGGATAGGCATGCGTTTGGAGGATCGGGGTGTGACAGGTTTGGGCTAGTTGTCCCAATCCATCAATGATGATAGACTCCTTAGACTTGATGACGATCTAGAATTAAAAGATCTTGAGAGAGTGGTCCACACCATGGGTCTTGTTATGATGATGGTTGGTCTAGATTGTCCTTTCTAAATTTTGCGAAAGTAGTTTTAATCAAAGATCCAGTCTTAAGAGAATCCCAAGAATAAACCCAAGGTACATTCGTATTATCATCTAGCCAAACTCCTTAAGGAATGGTGCGATTAGCCTCACAAAGGACTCAGTGGATTTTTCAGTAATCTCGTGGATTAGCTTCAATACAACATGAGAGCGTTTTATAAAGCTTGACAGAAACATCTTGAACTTTATAGATCAGAACTCCTATGTCCACCGTGTACCTAGAAACGTTGCTGTCTAATTTGATATACACCCATGGCCTATAAAAGAAAATGATTGTGTGCAGCTTTGGATTTGACCAGCATACTCTTGGTTGTTCTGTGGAAAAGGCTATCCGTACTCCTAAGGGTTTAAACCAACAAAGCATTTTGGCAAAGTGGTAGTACCTTCCACCATCACCATCGCCGATTTCTTGATTGCTTAGTTGGATAATTCTTGGCATTTTTGCTTTAGAACTAGATTAAAAGAGTTCAAACTCTTAAATTGAGAACTAGACCGAGAGAGAGAGCTCCTAGATCTAAATCGAGAGAGAAGAAAAAGCAAGGGAAAAAAAAGGAAAACACAAACAAAATCAACAAAAGAGAGAGGGCCCATGGCTAAAAATTGAAGAAGACGATGGGGAAAAAGGGAGGCGAAAGAAGACTTTCAATTTCTCATGTTGAGTGTGTTGTTTTTGAAAAGTCTACTGCAAAACTAGTGTCAAAGCGGTACTTTTTACTCTAGCTCAAGATGACATATTTTTAGAAAAAGAATACCTAGAGTGCCAAAACTTGGTACGAGGGGATACTGGAATGCCAAAAATTACGAAAGTGATACTTGAGTGTCACTTTTTTAAACAAATGGAACACATGAGTGCCAAGTTCGATGAAGGTGGTCGGAAATCTTATGTGACAATTTTTTAATAATACAACTTGCCTACGTAGCATGCTGAAGAGTTGAGTTAGCAATGAAGAACCAAAATGATGTCGCTATCTTTTTTTTTTTTTTTTTAAATATAAATAGTAATTAAATTAAATTAAAATATTTATATATATTTTTTTTTTTATGTTAAAAAAAAGGAGAAGGCAGAAGGTGAGGGCTCAACCCTCGTCACTGCCTCCTTGCTATCGCTGGGATGGGCCGACGACGATGGGGGAGGATAGGCTAAGGTCGCTAGGCCTTGGCCTCCCTCGACCGCTTGCAATCTTCATCTTCTTCCTCTTTTTTTTTTTTTTTTTAATGAATAAATTTAATCTTAAATTTAATTTAATTAATATTTGTATTAATTATCTAGCTACGTTAGCATGCAAAACGACGTTGTTTTGTATTTATCTGGCCGGAAAATCGCCACGTCGGCATTTTGGCTGGATTTTCTCTTTATTGGTACTTAATTGATCCATTTTGCTATGATTTTGGCACTTAAGTGTCACTTTCGTAACTTTTTAGCACTTTATGTATCTTTCCGTCTCAAGTTTTGGCACTCTAGTTGTTTGGTACTCACATTTTTTTCATAGCATTACTTCTATGATCATACTGAAGAGTAAAATCAAGTTGTCTTAAACTTTTGCTGAAAAATTCAATTTATAACCATAACTTAAGCAATCTTCTATTTCCGCCTTGGAGAATCGTATTAAATAAGAGCAACAAAGTGATAAATCTTTTGATTTATGCTATTAATTCAACAACTTATATAGTAAACAAAGACAATCAAGTCTTGAACCTTATAATTTGTGCACTTAAGTCCACATCTTTCATGAAAAAGAGACCGTGTCTTCAACCTTTTATCGAAAGTGCAATATAATGGGGTAAGTACACTATCAGTGCCAAAACTTGTATATGATGTTCACTTTGGTGCTAAAACTTTATTTTGGATTACTTAAGATTCAAAACTTTTGAAAAATGACCATTTTAGTGCCAATGCCGATCTAGTAGGCCGGAAATCCGATGTGGCACTTTTTTATTAATTTTTGAGGCTAATGTGGCTTGCTGGAGAGTACAGTCAATATTTAAACAACAAAACGAATGCCGTTTGGTGTCTTTCCCCCAATTCAAAACCCTAAATCCCCAAATTGAGTGAGAGAGAGAGAGAGAGAGAGAGAGAGAGAGAGGGCATGGCATGGGCTTCTCGTCGTTTTCTTCCTCGAAGAACAACACTAGCACCAGCTAGTAGCGACACTAGCAACGCACCAGCACAACTCCGCCTTCGTTTTGTTCGACATTGTTGACAAGTCCAAGCTCTTGTCCTCCTCCTCCTCTCCTCCTCCATCTCCTTCTCCCTTCGGAAGGACCCACTTCAGCCACTCCTTGAGCAGAGCCCAATCCGCTATCTCCATTTGCGCCCTTCTTGTTTCCCTCGCCCTCCTCGTCTTCGCTCTCTCCACCTTCGACCCCCCTTCTTCCCCCTCCTCCTCCGCCCACACCTCCTATTCTTCCCGTCGCTTCTTGCCAGAGCAACAACCTTAGCCTCTCCTCCCTCGCCTAGTCAAGCAACTATGACAGAGGCCAAGCAACGGTGGCAGAGCGACGACGGCCGAGCGAGACGGTGGCCGAGCGAGCTAGGTCGGCATTGGGCAAGGATTGGACAAAAAAGCCATAATTTCAATCCTCGAATAAAAAAAAAAAATTATCCCCAAATGAGTTGTGCGGCATCGTTTTTGTGAGGCCATCCACTTAGGACAGCAAAACGACATCATTTTCTTAAGGAGGACGGAAAACGACGTCATTTAAAAGCCATGTCAATTTTTTTTTAAAATATAAAAGCCACGTAATCATTTTGGCTGGAATCTCTTACCGATGGCACCAAAGTGATTATTTTTCTTCCGATTTGGCACTTAAGTGATCTAAAATAAAGTTTTGGCACCAAAGTGAGCGCTGTACACAAGTTTTGACACTGATAGTGTACTTACCGCAATATAATAGGATCATCATGAATAATCCCGATTGCCATATGGACAATTTCTGATGCTAATGATTGCAAGAACTTGTTTTTACTTTTTCTAAAAAGGGTCAAGTCTTTATTGGCATCCAGCGAATAAAGATATGCCTTCATCCCAGAGAAGATACAAGTTGAAAGAACCGCGCAAACATTAATGGGGATGAGTTAAGATAACACTACAACCCAACCTCCTCCGAGTTGTATAAAACTAACTGCCATGTGGTTTGAACCCATTTCATCACTGAGTCAAAATCCTTGAATCGCCCCTCGATCTCAGAAATTTGAATCATCTTTAGCGTAGGTTCGGTTTGTACACAAGGCATATGAAAACTGTTCAATAAACTTTTACTAGAAGCATATAAGTACCATAATGTGCCTCTCCGTGGGTGTCTGGTAACCATCTATTTAAGGGTCTAATCAACAATTTAACAGCAAAAACAATGAGAAATCCAGCAAGAATACTATTTCCAATGCCACAAGATATGATTGTTTAGCTTATGTTTCCAAATTTAATGTTGGTTCATTAAATCCCTATAAACCAACATGAAGCCCCATTGGAAATAGTATTTGCGTCTATTGGTGTGGCGATGATCAGCTTGCTTTGACTTATAATTATGACTCAATTCGGACAATCCAACTCCGAGCATGCTCACAGAAGGACTCGCTAACGCCTGCAGCCCTTTTTACCTTTTAGCCAAAAGTATAGGAGGAAAAAGAGTCAAAACTGGCGGACAGTTGTAAGTCTGCGTAAAATGTGATACCAGAAGGGATCAACACTTCCTCGTGGAATCTCACTAGCTTAGGGTGCAGAGAATTTTCGACATGTATGTGATAGATTATTCATTCCAAGATGATGCCAACAATTGAAATTGCTGGTCCAATAGTATGGGAATTAACTTTTCTAGTAGGGTCCAAACTCGGTTGACTATATCATAATTAGAGTGACCAATTTCATTTTTGAGCCCCTTATTCCTCTTTTAAATAAATGTTCGCGGGATAAGTACGAAGACTACCATTTGTTTCCACGCCGTGTCAGGAGAATTAATTCTTAGCATGGATTAACACCCGGAACGACATACACAACATATCTTTCAGTTTTGGACGTTATCCATCTTCATGATGGTCCAATTTAGCGTCTTTGATATGCTAAATCAAGTACAAAATTTATTTTCCTCCTACCATATGTATCCTGTGTTTTCCTCCTTAAAAAGTGAGAGCATCTTCCACCCTTTGCTATTCACATTTCAAGCCAAGAACGAACCCAACACGTGATCTTGTCCACAAGACTTTTCGCCCTTTTAGTGGCCATTCTCGCCTTCTTACAAATGAGTTGCGACGCATTCATCGCTCCCAGGAAAGCTCACGTCAAAATCACAAACATTTTGCTCGGAGGAGCAATGCTCAGGTTTTATTAACTTTTCGAGTTTCAACCGCATTTCTTTTTGGAGACGCTCTTCTTTTGCAGCATGGAATGGCTGGGTTAATTTCACTACTATGGCATATACAGCTTCACCGGAGATGGTCCTAAATGTAGGGATTATTAATGGAGTATAATACTGGACGGTCCATGTATGTATAACTACGAAATACAGATATATAATCTTTGTGATAAATGGAACGCCTAGACCAGCAATTGATACACAATCTCTCTAGACCTTATTATCATGAGAATTGAATTAAACATTATCTTCAACCAAAAAAAGAAAAAAAAGAAATACAAATGACTTTCAAATTTGTATTTGATAGATAAATGACTTATCCTCGATGAGAAGTGGCCCCACGATGTTAATTACAACTCGAGAGTCATCATAACTCATGGACTCTTTATTAACAGCTGGAACTAACGTGATTTTTTTCCTAAACAGGACCTCACTTTCAATTTATGCCCTAGAAGTTATCCTGAAATCCAGATGGAGGTAGTTTCAAATTTACAGCTGGAACTAAAGTGATTTTTTTAGGAAAAAGTACCAAAAAGTTTATAAACCTATTAAATTGGTACAAATTCAGTTGTAGACTTTTCAATTGGATTAATTCAGTCCTAAACCTTTTTTACATTAGTACCAATTCAGCTTATTAGACAAGTTTTGGCTGGCCAGCATTGATGTGGACATCAGCCCATGGCGAGACGGTAACGTGGCAATTTTTTAATAATTTTTCTTTTCAATTTTTTAATTAATTTTTGTCCTTTTTTTTTTTCTTTTTTCCCTTCCTCCTTGGACTTTTAGTGGCCGGCGAGGGCTTCGTGGCCCTCCCCCTGCATCATCCAAGGCCTCTAGCGAGGCAGCTTTGCCCAAATTTGGGCAAGGCCAACCTCGCCTAGATCTAGCCAGCGCTTGGGCGAAGGCCGCTATGGCCTCCCCAACTGCGGGCAAGGCCACCTTCGCCTGCGGCCCTAAGTGAGGTCGGGTGAGGGCTGCGGAGCCCTTGTTGGCCGTCGGTGAGGGCTTCGCGGCCCTTGCCTAGTGGCCAGCGAGCCTCGTCGGAGGCTCGTGGGCCACTGAAAGTCCAAGGAGGAAGAAGGGAGAAAAGAAAAGGAAAAAAGAAAAAGAAAAGAAAAGGGAAAAAAAGAAAATAAAAAATTAATGAAAAATTCAAAAATAAAAATAAAAATTATCACATCGGCGCCTACCACCTTTGGTGTCCACGTAAGCGCCAGCCAGCCAAAATTGACCCAATGGATTAAATTGGTATCGATGTGAAAATGCTTAGGACTAAATTGGTCAAATTAAAAAGTTTATGATTGATTTAGTACAAATGCAATAAGTTTAATGCAATAAGTTTAGGGCTTTTTTGATACTTTTCCTGATTTTTTCCTAAATAGGACCTCTCTTTCAATTTATGGCCTAGGAGCTATCCAAAAATCCAGATGGAGGTAGTTTCAAATTGTTACTTTAGAAGGAAATGCGACAATGGATAGGAGACAGAATTTTACTGTTTAGAACAATAGAGTTATTGTCGACACTTCATATTCTCTGCAGCTAGTAATACACTTAATTTCTTTTACTTGGGTATGTAACATACTTAAATTGATTTGCCATTAAGTAAGTAGATTTTTTTTTTTGGGGCGTTAAAATAAGTAGAATTTGGAACACCAAGAATTAAGCAACCCTTTCAAATTTCTTGCTCTACCTTTCACATAATTTACTTACGTATACTTTTTATATTGATTAGAAAACAACTGTTTGAAAATGAGAGTTTAATCAATTGGACATCGTTAATGTACCGAAGCCCTCTCCATACGTAAGATTATATATAAGGTAGGGTGGGCCTAAATCCACACCCATATGGCTGGAAACAGAAAAGAAAAAAGAAAAAAAAAGCGCAATAGACACCATGCATCATTTTTCTAACGGTCTCATTGACAAAATCTCTTATCATGAAAAAGGAAATTTAATGATGTGAAAAAAAAGAAATTCAATAACAAAATCGCTCCCACAGCTATGACCGAAAAGTAAAAAATACATCCGGATCACTTGGTCCCATCATCTTCTTCATCATGTTCATTCCTTTTGCAAATGCACCCCATTATCGGAGTGAAAATTAGAGATGGTTTTAAAATTATCCCAATAATATATTTTAAGGCACAAGAGATGAACTTAGACCACCCGTTCTAAATTCAAAATGCCATTTACTTACTTCCTCTACTACATTATAATCATGAACTTGCTTCTTCCGTGTATTCAAACTTTTTAGCAGTCTTTGGTAAAAATTGTATGTGCAGGGGAATATTCCAAAATTCCTCAATGTAGTGTCCTCATAAAGTGGAATATTCTTTGGCCAAAAAAAGAAAATGGAATGTTCTAATCATATGCATTTGTAAGTGAAATTAATCATGCACCATGCATATAGAGTACAGAACGAACATAATGAGAAAATGTGATACACTTTATCCTACTAATGGGGCTACCATAAATGTTCATCACAGACAGAGGATGTTCATTACAAATTACATCAAAAGTTTCTGCATCAAACGTCACTAGTTATCATAATACCTCAAAACAATGAAATCCCTAAGCCAATTCATACTTGTCTTTTTCTTGTCGCTTTCGGTCTTATCCTCTCTTCCACCATCACAAGCCGCTCTATTCAGGAAGTACCATGTCCACATCGCTAACAACTTGCCGGGAGACTTCATGCTTCATTGCAAATCTAAGGATGACGATCTCGGGGCTCGGACCCTCCACCCGGATCAGGAGCAATTGATCCGTTTCCGGCTCAATGTCTTCAAGAATACCCTCTTCTTCTGCTCCGCCCAATGGGAGGGGCGGTACAAGCAGTTCAACGCATTCACAACAAATCGGGACGAGGATCGCTGTGATTCTGTCCAGTGCTATTGGTCTGTGCGGGATGACGGGTTTTACTTTAGCAATGATGGCATCACATGGGACCGTGAGTATATGTGGGCATAAACGATGCCATCATGTGTAATTGAAGATTGTTTTGATCTAATAAAATAGACTAGAATAGAGCGGACATGACTCTTATATTTTTTGCCTTTCGCTCTTGCTTTCCATCGATGGCATTGTCATTGTGATAATCTGTTGTCTAATTTGTGAAGTGCGCTCATATCACAATTCCAGGACCTATTAACCCGAGAGGATAATAAGCAAAGACCGATTTCATTAAGGCCGGATTAAATTTGTTGAAAAGCCGAGGACACTAGAATGAGTCGCTAATAATCTTTATGTAGCTTCAAAGTAATATTTTGCAGTGCCTTAAGTCGCTAAAAATTCAACCACTTGTGTCAATGGTTTTTCTTCCGATTTTTAATGATTATGAATACATTTAAAATACAAAAGAATGTTATTTAAAAAGTATTTGATACTTGTTCACAATGTTAGGGCCAAAAGCCAAACGTCATCAGCCAATCACCTCAAAGGGCTCTTTCAAGTCTTCCCGTTGGAGTGGAGTTTTCATCTCATTGTGTGCAACAAATTCCTTCCCCCCTCTTCGTGTGATTAAATGCGTATAATAAACACTCAATTATATAACAATCAATTGGGCAATGCAAAACCTAGACACAAGATATTTGACGTGGAAACCCAAGCTAGGAAAAAACCACGGAGCAAACTTGCCAAAAGCTTCCGCTTTGCAAAATGGAATTACAATATGTCTTCTCTAGTCCCACCAAAGGTTATCCAATGTGTTACCAGGATAGAGATCTTGGATCACAGCAATATGCTTTTATCACCAATAGGTGTGGTATAATGATACGAATAAAAGTACACTTAGATCTCCCTAAGCAAGGACGTTGAAAGGACACTAATGGAAAGACTCGTTGAGGAAAGGTGTCCATCAACATGTAACACACATCACACGAACAACATACTCGTTAAATTCCCCTATTAAAGTAGAGGTTACCAAGAAATAATGCATAGCATTGAGAATCGGAGTTAAGTTCATCGTCTGATTTTTCCGATAAGCCACTGGCCCTCTCATGAACCTTTTCGAGGAAGGATGCTGAAAAGATAATAATGGAAAGACCTGTCGAGAAAAGGTGCCCATCAACATGTTACACACATCATTACAAAAAATATCCTCATTAAATTCTTTGATCAAACTAGAGATTACCAAGATAAGGCCTACTGTAAGATTAAACGACTTTAATTCTTGATTATTCAAAGACCAATCTCCAAATTTCCATACTCGTCGTTCCTAGCATTGGAATCAATGAAAGAGCTTGGTGAAGGCTTTTGCCATACCCTTCTGGAGTTCTCTCGTTCGATTTTGGTGAACTCATTCTATGTGCTCAAAGTGACGGCAAATGTGTGATATCCTAAGTAACACCGACACGCGACACGGACATTCGATACGACACGTTGACACGTTATTTCTCAAAAATAAAGAATTTCAACACGTTAGGACACGTTATATACTAAACGAATATTTTTATTTTTAATTAATTTGATTCAAATTCATAAATAAATAATTAATTAAAAAAAGAGTCTACAATGAATTTACCCTAATAATATTAATAAATCAATTCATTGGAAATTCGAAAGATATATTCATAATTAATACGTATCCATGTTTGGAAATATATTTTTAACTTTAACAAAAGTTATTGATAAAACCGATGACTAACAAGAAATTAGAATTAACTTATTTAAATAAATCCATGATTTTTTACAATGATCAAAATTTATCATCATTTAAAATTCAATACTTTTATTTTTTTAAATTTTTTTAATCTCTTTTATTTATTTTTCGATTAAAAAGCAGTCTCCACGAGGGGTCCACTGCCAACCCCCACTCTCTTCTTTCCCTCGTCTATTTCCCCCATCCCTAAATTTATTTTAATTTTTTTCCCTCCCTCCCCCACGTTAGACTATTCCCCCCTCCCTCCCAAATTTATTTCATTTTTTTTTCCCTCCCTTTCCCATGTTAGACTATTTCCCCCAACCCCAAATTTATTTCACTTTTCCCCCTCCCCCACCAGGCTGTCACTTCACCCATCAGAGTCTCTATTTTTTTTTTTAAAATTCTTTTTGAGTTTCCAAAACCCTAGCTAGCGCCCCCTTCTCCTCCTTCTCCTTGCCTCTCGCCTCACGACCCCTTCCTCTCCTCTTCCTCTCGATCCTTCTCCACCTCCTTGCTGCACGACCCCCTTCCTCTTCGTACAACCCCCTTCCTCTCCTCTTCATCTCGATCCTTCTCCTCCTCCTCTGCCTTGCCTTTGGCCCTTCGTCACTTGTAGTTGTAGCCTCGTCGTTGATGGACCATCGCGGCATCACAATGGCCGCCCTCGCCTCAGTCTCTACTCTTTCTTTGGCGGTTTCTCGCCATCGCTTGCGGCCTCGTCTCTGCTCCCTCGCCCTCACTTCTATCCGACACGCATGTTGAAACGTGTCATAAAAAGTTGACTATGTGTCGGAAAATCCGACACGCGTTGACCGCGTGTTCGAGCGTGTCGACGTGTCCGACATGCTCCGATACATGTCGAACACAACATGGAAGCACGTGCAATGTGTCTGTGCTTCATAGGTGATATCCGGACTTCACTCGAGCCTCGAGTGCGTAACGGTTCGTGCCACGTCGACAAGCTTGTTGTCAGACTACGACGTTGGCATCATTCACGGCCATCATTTCGCCACCACCATCCCCGTATTGAATCGTCACGTCTCATCACATCCCCACGACACCACTTCATCGTCACGTCTCCGTCGTATCGTGACAGCTCGACCATCACCTCATTTAAATTTTCTTCACAAAACGCCACGAGCGAGATCAATGTTTACTCTCAATTGTACGTCGCCAAGTTGAATTCCATGTGAAGGATTTAATTGGTGATGGGCTTAAGGCCCGTCCGCCCATGCTGGGCCCAAAAAGCCTGGCCCACGGGAATAGGGCCCGTGGATGGGGGAAGGTATAAAAGGGAGAAGAGAGAGACAGATGGCACCTGTTGGAATCAACGTACATACGTTCTCCCCTCTCCTGCGCGCTCTCTCTCTCCAAAAAGAAACAGTAAGCAAACAGCGACACTGTCTTACCTTCAAGGCGTCATCGGATCGAACGAGGCCAGATTCTCTTCCTCCTATCGGCGTCGGTGTCTAATCTGTGGCTAACAAGGTACGCTCGAATCCGTGGTGTGCTTTACGATCGGTGATACGTGTTATTCTCGGGCTTCGTCTTCCGCATTGATTTAGGGGTTCGATTTAGTGTCGAATCCGATTTTTGGGGATCCGTTATTCCCAACATTGGTATCAGAGCCCTAGTTCACGTTTTCCCGATCAATTTGATGTTTTTTGATTGATTTTTCGCGAAGAAATTCTCGGCCGTACGGATCGGGGCAAAAATCCTGACACCCGAGCGCTGTTCGGCCATTTTTCTGAGTTTTCGTAAGTCGAAAACGAATTCTGAAGGCACTGGGTGAAAGGCGACGTCGAGACGAGTCCGGCGACATGTCGCCCGCCGCCAGGAGACGCCGCACGCGCCCAAAGCGTTGGCATTGGCCAGCGCGTGCACTACACGCGTCGGTCGGCGAACCGGCACGTGCTCGCCGGCGACCGGCGAAACGGCATGCGCCGGTCGGCGAACCGACGCGTGCTGACGTCACGTGCTGACGTCAGCATGACGTCATCCAACGGTCAGTAACCGCTGGGATGACGTCATCGATGATGTCAGCGATGACGTCGGTTGGCCGGGCGGCGACCCGACCGGAGACCCGACCCGACCCGACCCGCGGACGCCTGGCACGCGCGCGGCACGTGCCGGCTGACGTCGGCGTGACGTCAGTCCGCGCACGCGCACGGCACGTGCCGGCTGACGTCTGCGTGACGTCAGCCCACGCACGCGCGCGGCACGTGCGGTCGGGCCATCCGACCCGGCCCGACCGGCCCGACCGGTCCGTCCGGTCCGACCGGTCCGCCGACCCGCGCGCCCGTTGACCCGCTGAACGTTGACCGTTGACCGACCGTTGACTGTTGACTGACCGTTGACCGTTGACCGTTGAAAAAAAAAATAAAAAAATAAAAATAAAAAAAGGAATTTGTTTTTTTTTTTTTTTCAGTCATGCCTAGGTGGGTTATAAGTAATCCATTTTTTATTCTGCATTTGTTGCATGAATTTTGGAAAAATTATGTATTTTCCCTTATGTTTATTATGGATTATAAGTGATCCAATTTTAGTTCTGCATTTGTTGCAGGGACTATAATGAGTTATGCACGAGATACCGCAAGCCCGAGAAGGGACGAGGGAAATGCAAGACTTAAAAGGCGATGTCGATTTAGCTAATTATCGGTGGCATGACGGTGATTTAGTATCACATGTGATCAAGGTCAATTAGATGATACAGGAAATCATCTGGAATGGTTATCTTATGCCGAATTTTGAGAAGGTGCCGGCTTTGATAAACACTCTTCCACCTGAATGGCAAGCAGTGTTTGATCGGCTATGGGAGGTCAACGTGGTCCCGGATTATAGGAAGCTAGTGGAAGCTTTTGTAAGAGAGCATTATAGGATTGAGTTGGCCAAAACTTCAACCCTTAGATTGAGCGCCACATGGCGCCGAGTGAATGCGCCTTGGAGGTGACATGAAAGCTCTCCAAAAGTTTTTCCTTGGTTGGCAAATGTGCCTTCGGTTTTCTCGAGATGTTTTGTGATAGATTAGAAGGGACATTCCCTATTTATTTCTTTGATTAATTATGTAATGTTTACTACCCGATAGTTGTTGATGTAACAACCGATATGTTAGTCGTATCATGTGAAAGCATTGTTATTTTATTGGATATTAGATTTTATTTGCTTTTTATTATTCTTTGGTTCTTTGTGGGTAATTAGTTGTGGGTAGTAATAGAAGTTTTTGTAACTTCATAGAATTGATTTTGCATATGATAATCATATTAATGATAGTTTTAAGTTAGGATTTTTGGAGGATGATTGGAAACATAGTGACCTTTTGATTCTGAAGCCTTACTTGAAATTATTTATTAATATGATGGGTCTATGCAAATAGGGATGCATAAATGATAGGCATTAATTATTCGTGCATGTATGTCTGATGTGTTCAGAACGATGATTCAGTAACTAAGAACGTGATTGCTGATATGAACGGTAACAGTTGTGAAATATTGAATAAGAAGATTCAATATGTGCTGGAAAAGCAAGAAGCACTAGAAGCTCTTGACCATGTTATGGAAGATCTTAAGAATGCCATGCGCCACCTTGAGCTAGAAGAGGACCGCCTAACGGTATTTGAGCCGAACATAGACATTTGCTATCTTTGGTTCTAGCTCAGAAAGGGCTTTGTGCTCTAAGCACAAGCGTATTGATTCGTTCAATATGTGGGAATGCAAAGGATCAAGTCCTTATTGCAAGAAATCAAGAGTTAACCAACACAAGAGAGGAAAACGTCCTCAAGTGAAGAAAATGTCAAGAGTGAGGTGTTACAATTGTGACAAGAAATGTCACTATACTTGCAACTGTTGTGAGCTAAAAAAAAAGGTCAACACCTCTTGTACATTTGAGAACTTTGCTTATGTGTCAAGTTCAATATTATTGGCTGAATCCAATCCTTTGTGGATGTAGATTCGGGGGAGCGACAGACCATGTAGCAAAGGATAGAGGATCCTTCGTGGAATTTCGACGCAGTACCAACCGGAACCGAGTGGATCCATATGGGAAACAACTCAGTGAAGTAAAGGAATTGGCACCGCCAATTGAACATGAGTGGTGGACGCACCTTTGATGTTCTATATGCTCGGAGATTCGTCGAAATTTAGTGTCCTGTCTTAGCGTTGGTTAAGCTTGGTTTTGGTATGAACTTCCATAATAAATGTGTAGATTTGTGTTTAGATATAAACTACTATGGTTGTGGTCACTTACTGAATGGTTTTATTGTACTAAATATTGACTGTGATGATGTCAATATGTTATTCCCTTGTTTCACGTCTTCTACCTTATATGATAATGATGTGAATATGGTGGCATGCTAGACTTGGTCATATGGGCCAACAACGTATGAATAGACTAGCCATAGAGGGCTTGTTGGGCAATATTGAAAAAGTCGATTTGTCCATAAGTGAGCATTACCTAGTAGGGAAAATGACAAGGAAACCATTTGGAAAAGATAAAAGAGCTGAATTTCCTCTGCATTTAATCCATTTGGACGTCTATGTTTCAATGAATGTGAGAGGAATGCAAGGGGCTGTTTATTTCATCACTTTTTTATAGATGATTATACTCGAGTCGGATATGTCTATTTGATTTCTCATGAATGAAGCATAAGTTGTTTGAAGGTTTATGAACCTGGCAGAAAATCAATTAGACAAGAAAATAAAGGTATTGAGATCCGATCGAGATTGAGAATATTTATCTGATAAGTTCAGAAAATTAGGTGATGAAAAAGGAATAGAAAGACAGTTGTCTGTTCCATATACTCCTCAACAAAATGGTGTTGTGGAAAGAAGAAACAGAACCCTACTGGAAATGGTTAGGTCCATGATGGCGCATGCTAACTTACCTATCACTTTTCGCAGTGATGCGTTGTTAACTGCTGCCTATATACTTAACCGGATGCCTTCCAAATCAATTATTTCCACTTCATATGAGTTATGGACAGTTAGAAAACCGGACTTAAGTTTTCTTAAGCCATGGGGTTGTGCTGCCTATATTCATGAGTCCTCTCATAAGTTTGGGAAATTGGGTCCCAAAGGAAATAAGAGTATTTTCATGAGATACTGCGAACACTCGAAAGGGTATGTGTTCATAGGTGAGTAGGAAAGTAGGAGTATAACTGAATTTGAATCACGGGATGTCACATCCTTAGTGGATGAATTTCCTAAGAAGGGCGAAATAAGAAAGATTGTTCCCTATTTGAAACCTTGGATCAAGATAATGATGTCAGTGGAGTTCGTCCAAGTGAGAGTAATATGAGATGTGATGAATTGAATTCAACTCATTCTCAATTGCAACCACCGATGTGACAACATCATCATTACCTAATCCAAGTGGGAGCATGATGGGGAATGATGTGCTAAGTGTACAATCTCCCATACGGTGAACAAGTCGTCAAAGTATTCCCGTCAATGTTTTGACATTGAAAGGGAAACTTTTATGGTTGCTCCACAAGATGAGGATGAGCCAAGAAATATTAATAAGGCTCTAAATTGCCCTAATAAAGAAAAATGGATTCATGCAATGAAAGAGGAAATGGAGTAAGTGAAGTCAAACCATGTTTAGGAACTGGTTGATTTTCCAAAAGGATGCAGAGCTATTGGGAACAACTGGGTTCTCAAAATAAAGCGAAAAGGCGATGGCTCGATAGAAAGGCATAAGGCTCGCCTTGTGGCGAAGGGGGTATAATCAACGGGAAGAAATTGATTATGAAGATATATTTTCTCCCGTAGTGAGATTTACCTCGATTCGCATTATTCGGCAATAATGGCAAGTATGGATCTTGAGTTACATCAAATGGATGTAAAGACTCGCTTTCCTCAATGGAGAATTAGAGGAAGGAACATATATGGAACAAACCTGCTGGTTTCATAGTGAAAGGCCAAGAAGAAAAGGTATGTCGACTTTGGGGGTCGATATATGGCCTTAAGCGATCGTCAAGATAATGATATATACGTTTTCATAATGCCATAATGGCATATAACTTTACAATGATAGATGATGATCATTGTGTATATATCAAAATATCCAATGATCAATTTGTGATCATATCATTATATGTTGATGATATACTAATTGCCGAAGTAATATGGAGTTTGTCAATACTTTTGTCAAAAGTTGGTTGTCTTCCAATTTTGAGATGAAGGACATGGGTGATGTTGCATATATTCTTGGAGTTAAGATTTCAAGATTGTAAACCCATAGACACTCCTATTGTAAAAGGTGAAGGATTGAGCCATAGACTGTGTCCAAGGACTCCACAAGAGAAGGAACAAATAAAACATGTTCCTTATGCTAGTCTTTGTTGGAAGCTTGATGTACGCTATGATGTGTACAAGACCTGACATATGTTTTTGCAGTTGGAATGGTGAGTAGATACCAATCCAACCCAGGTCAAGCACAATGGAAAGCCGTTAAGAGAATACTGAAGTATCTAAAGGGGACTGCTGATTATACGATGAGTTATAAAGGAAAGGATCTGCAACTCTAAGGCTATCTTGATTCTGATTGGGGAGGAGATTTAAATGAAAGGAAATCTACCTCTAGCTTTGTTTTCTTACCGAATAATGGCGCCATATGTTGGAGCAGTAAGAAACAAACGTGTATAGCCTTGTCCACGATGGAAGTTGAGTTCGTGGCATTATCAGTGGTAGTATAAGAAGATGTTTGGCTTTAGAGATTTTTGGATCATTTAGGTGTTATTGGAAGTGCTGCGGATTCATTGTTGATTAACTGTGATTGCCAAGCAGCAAAAGTGTACACCAAAGATCCAAAATATCATGGCAAGACCAAACCCATAGATACCAAGTATAATTTTGTCAAGGATATGATTGCACGAAAAGATGTGAACTAAGAGTACATACTACGCATAGAATGGTAGCGAGATACTATGACAAAGCCAATACCTAGATATGTGTTTTGTGGCCATATGAAATCTAGGATTGCGTAGAGGCCGATGTACCGAATATTGTAATTTCCCTAAGTGTTCACAATTTGATGAATTTGTGTTTTCATCATTAATGCCTATGAATCTTTGTTTGATCTTTATGCATCTTAATGCTCAGTGCATTATTTTAAGTTGAGAAGTATATCAGACATATATAAGATTAGCCCACTCACACGGGTAATCGCCTCATTTCTTGTGTGATAAATAGAGATGAGACTGTTTTTAAGCTTATTATCTAGGTGATAATCGAGAGCTCAAGCTTAAAACACGTATGTCGCCTTAACTGGGTGTTAAGATGAGGATATAATACTTACTATGTCCAAAAGTAAAATACCCCACATATTTTACCTTATCTGTCTAAGATGCCAGATGTGAGTTCTGATGAATTTTGTGAATGAGTAGATTCGTGAACTCAAGTTAGACATTGGGTATGTCTGAACTATCATCTGTACGGTATTGAAAGTGTAGACATACGCTCCATGGGAAAAGAGTTAATATCGTAATACGTATTTCATACTACGTATGCATGAGACGACCAATAAGAGTGGCAAAAGTTTGATCAACTTTTATGTCGTGTGAGACTCTTGAGGAAAAGAGTTCCTTAATTTTTTAGTCCCCTCATGACTCTTCCTTATTCTCAAGATTTCTATTTAGTGTTTGCTATCTTAGGATGTTGCCAATGGTCATGAGTAGATTCGATCTAATGGGGCATTTCTAGAAAAGCAAGCTGGACTGAAATTGAGAGTTTGAAGGAAAGGGGAAGATCGATTTTGGAGAATCACATTGTAGTTTTGTATTCACCGGTTAACCAATTATGACTGTCTTTGTGATAATCATAATTGTGAATACAATATATATATATCATTGTTTAAAAGAGATCAAGAGAGATATAAATGTGATCGATCGATCTAGGGTACTGCATACTAAATCTACTCGGAGTGTGACGCCCATTATGAGCTGCTATATATTCCTAACAGATGTATGGCAACGAGCTCTCAAAGTATGCTGGTCGCACGGATTATTCACCAGTATGAATGTTGAAGAGAGGTAAAGAGAATTCTGTTCGGCCCATCATGTTAAGTGAGAGTATTTGATGGATTATTCTCTGATGGGGCTGAGTAGGGCCTATCCGCCCATGTTGGTTTTGGACCACCATGTGCGAGTGGGAGATGAAGGATTTAATTGGTGATGGGCTTAAGGCCCGTCCGCCCATGCTGGGCCCAAAAAGCCTGGCCCACGGGAATAGGGCCCGTGGATGGGGGAAGGTATAAAAGGGAGAAGAGAGAGGGAGATGGCACCTGTTGGAATCAACGTACGTACGTTCTCTCCTCTCCTCTCGCGCGCTCTCTCTCCAAAAAGAAACAAGTAAGCAAACGGCGACATTGTCTTCCCTTCAAGGCGTCATCGGATCGAACGAGGCCAGATTCTCTTCCTCCTATCGGCGTCGGTGTCTAATCTGTGGCTAACAAGATACGCTCGAATCCGTGGTGTGCTTTACGATCGGTGATACGTGTTATTCCCGGGTTTCGTCTTCCGCATTGATTTAGGGGTTCGATTTAGTGTCGAATCCGGTTTTCGGGGATCCGTTATTCCCAACACCATGCAAACCTTTCTTCATTTCCATGCATACGTCCAAGTAGCCAAAATGAAGACTTTCACCACCCAAAGATGCAGCCACGCTTTCTCTTCTCCTCCGGCCAGCAAATTGAAAAATTTGACCAAGCTCAGCCACGTTTCCCCCACTCGTTCCTCATGCAAAACGAAGACTTTGACCACAGAATCTTCAGCCACGTTCTTTCTTCTCCTCCGGCCAGCACATTGAAGAGCTTGAACAAGCCATAGCCACGTCCTTGCATGAATATTGCAAGTGTCTCACGCCAAGACCAACGCCACGGAGCTGTCTCCGCCCCTGCTGCCACCGCATGGAAGAGGCACGTTGACTAATATGGTCAACCAGCGGCAAGCAGAAGAGAGGCGGTCTTTTTTCTTTTCCCTCGACACAGTTCATTCGCCCATCAATTCCTCAGCAAACTCTTAACGAAAATTTCTCACGGTCACGTTCTCTCCTTGCCGCTTGCCGCCGGCCATCCGCACCACCTCGCCGCACCACCGTCTTGCATTATCTCCGCCACTCCGCCACTAGCTCACGTCGTCTTGCAGCTCGCACCCCAGCTTGCACCACCCTGTATTTAAGGCAAGTAGACGTTGACTAACCTATGCTATGTGAATTCTGTCATTGCTTGGCGAGATGTGTTCCATCGGAATTCTACAAACTACTATTTTTTCCATGACATTTGCGTTATTTGGTGAATTCAGAAGTCTTTCGGGCTGACCACGAACTTTGGGAGTGAAACTATGTGTTTTCTATGGTCAGATTTGATTTGTGGACCCATGCATGTATTAATTTTCGGTATTCCTGAATTTTAAGGCCTAATTTGCGAACTGTTTAAAGTTATACGAGAGTTCTGAACTTTTGGACTTGATAAGGTCATGAAAATACTTGCTTGTGATTTTCAAAAGTATTTAGTTAGAACAACTCGAATTTCAGAGGTGAGACCGTGAAATTGATATCAATTCAGTGTTGAAGATCTTGATTTTGCGAAATGGTTCTGCTGACGTGGATTTGATGTGCCTTCAAAGTTTTTTTGCACTTGGCTTATACTATAATTCTGGATTTTGGAATCGAATTATTGGTCTTGCATGAACAGCATGGAAAGTATTTTAAATTTAGATGGATGGATTGCTATACCATGGTATTTAATTGACGGATGCCATTGGTCCACATTGACAACGATGCCCTGAGTGTCGGGATGCCCGGGGAGGGGGTGATATGGTGCCCTCCGGATGCCCGGGAAATGTGATAAAGGCCCGGAGGTTCTCGTGACGCCAGGTAGGGTGCGAGATGCCTGGAGGATGGTATATGGTTTCCTCCGGAAGATGGTGGTAATTGAATATGGATGAATTGAAATTGAAATTTCTATTTGCTTTTTGATATACTGTTTTTATGAAATTCTTTTAGAATTGATGCAAATTTCATTATTTCAGTTGTGTACTTTGTTTTTGGATTGCGTTGAATGGGTGGCGATAGATTCGCGTAGTATAGTTTAGTAGATTCTTATTTGTTGAGTGGTTGTACTCACCCCTCGTGGGATTATTACATTTCAAACATGTGACCATGCCTCTCCAACCTGCGTTTTGTGACATCCTGAAATTTGCAATTTTGTTTTCAATTTAATAAATCGGGCCTTTCATCAATACGCCTATAGTGCTATTCTCAGAGCTGATCACTCCCGAGATAACTATACTATCTGGGGAAGTCATTAAGGAATTTTAACACAATAGACTTAGGAATTCAACCATAAATCAATTATTCGACCGTTCCCATCTGCAGAGATCATTACGGCATAGTTAAAAGTTGACTAGAGATCAGAGATAGGTTGGTTCGGCTGAGATGTGTGGTTAAACATGGGTGATTCCACCAAATTGAAAAATTCTCGTCGATCGGCACTAGACTGATTTTTATGTCGTTTTGGTACCCTGTGTCCATATTTGAATTTTTGAGATTTTCACGATCACCAAGAGTCACCAATATGTCGAAGAGGTTCATTGTGGCTCGAAGAAAATCAACCACGGGTCATTTGCACTAAAAATTTCTAAAAGCTACTTGGTAGCCTAGGTCATGCTAAAATTGCACTAGATTGAAATTAACTGCGAATTTAAATCCGATTCCAGAAATTGAAAATTTGGTCATGTCACGATTCATTTTAGAAACGTTGACTCAGTCACCGAAGATTTTTCTGCAAACCGAGATTTTGGTGGAAAAAGTTGATATAGGGCCGTTTTCAATCGGAAAATTCAGATGACTATTTTTGATCGCGAAATTGGGATGCAACTATGTTCAATTGGCGAGGAAAAATATTAATTTGATCGAGGACTCGATGATAGAATTTATAGAAGCCGAAATGAGTTGATTCAAGGAGGAATTGATTGGAAATTGAACCAATTCCAACCAAAATTCGCATGTCCCCTTGGACTCAACAATTGGGCCACTTCAAGGTTTCTAGAAGAAGACTAGGCTGCTGGAAAATGTGCTGAGGAAGCCAGTTGCTTGGTGGGACACACCAAAGGGGACAAAGAGATGAGAGAGTGACCTTGGTGGCCCCCTCCTTAGCCAACCGGTCCCCTCTCCCTTTCTCTCCCTCTCACTATCGAGCCTCCATCTTCCAGCAGCTTGAAGACCTTAGCAAACCCAGAAACCGAGCCTCCTTCCTCCCTGGCCATCGAGTATCCCACCGGAGTTGCTGAGTGTCGTCACTGCCACCGCGAGCCTGTGCGAGCACCCGTGTCCTAATTGCGATGTTCAGTTCTCTTCGTTGATGTGCTGCCCAATTCGGAGTCCCTCAGGCTGCGTTGAGCTCAACCGGAGCTCGTCCAAGTCACCTTCCCCGCCATGAAGCTTCGCCACAGTCCGCCTAGACCCGTGCTTACCTCCGTCACCCATCTTAGCTTGTTTCCGCCTCAGACATCCATCATCTAGCCTCCTTTGACCACAGAGTAGAGACCGAAGCCCTTGGGTTTTCCAGCCGCCGTTTGGCCCGTTTTTGTGGCTTTCCCAACCCCGAAAGGCATTCTCGCTTTGGAGTTTGTGGGCCTCCTCCGTGTCCCCGTCATTTTGATCTGAGTGGATTGTTAATCAAGTGAGTTTAACTCACTAATCCCTACTTAGTAAGTTAATGACGTTTAAGAGTTGATTAGTTTAGACTAAGTATGGATTATGTGGATAGTTAGAATAGATTAGCAATTTAATTAATTGTTATTGCATGTTAGGTGGTTAGAGTAGTGTAATTAGAGCCTAGACAAGCTCTAGTATTTATTTAGAGTGGTTTAGAAATTTTCCAGACCCATCTCGGCTTTTAATTAGGTTTTTCCGGCTTAAATGTGCATTTTTGCTATTTATTGGTAATTAATAATTAATTTTCGTAATTATTTAATTAATTATCATTTTCCGAAAATTAGATTGTGATAGCTAGTGACTGCAATTTTGTGCTGATCGCAGTGGTGTGATTTTTTTAATTAATTGATTGCTAATTTGTGCTGATTTAGTGTGATTTGCAATTTTGAGTATTTATCCCAAATTTTAATAATTTCAATAATTAATTAGAAAATCACTGGCCGTCAGTTTACAGCGTCAAAAATGTGTTTTTGTATTGTGGAAATTGGTGGGATTTTCAAAGATGAAAATATTGTATTTTGGCTAAGGCCGACTATGTATCGAGACACAATTATTTTTATCAGGTATGATAAAAATGGTAAAAGTGTTTGATGATTAGGATGGTATACTATATCAGCCTACAGGCCTCGATATGTTAGTTTAGAGCGAGTAGTATAGTAGCTTCTGGTGAGCATTATTAGTATACTATATCAGCCTGCGGGCGATATATCAGCTTAGAGCAAGTAGTATACTATTTATCAACTTAGAGTGAGCAGTCGTGATTATGATCGGACTTTATAGATAGTATTGATGTAGATGATTAAAAAATTGTCATGATGACATATAATTGACTGAGTCGATTGATTGATGATTCGATCTGATTGGTTGAAATGATTGGATGGTTATTCGAATTGTATTGACTTGTAGGAAGAGATTGAGGCTAAGGTAAGTCCCCTGACTTGTGTTTGTGCCTAGGCAGCCCTTATGGCATATTTTCTTCTTAGTTAGGTCTTGGGGGGTTGAACTTGCTGAGACATTATGGGTGCGCATGGTAAAATTTCTGTTTCTCAATTTCTCAATTTTCTGTTCAGGAACGAAGGTTTGGAGCAACCGTTTGGTAACGCAAATTGATTTTCATTTCGAAACAGTTTTTGTTTGAAATTGTTTTGGAGGAGAAATCGGAAGCCTAAAAATTTTAGCTTCTCTATTTCTGAAGTAGAAATAGAAATTATTTCTCCATCCTCCTCCTTCCTTAAGCAGACTCGACGCCATTTCAATAAAAAATCCGAGTCGGGCCTGATCCTTGTTCGAGTCGCCGGTCCGGTCGGACCCAACCCATGATCCGACCCGGGTCGGTTTTATTTTGTTATTTTAATATAAAATAATATTCTAATAAATAAAACATAAATATTTTATATCAAAAAATCAGAAATTTTTTATTTTCCAAAAAAATCGAGAAAAATCAAAAATAAATTATTTTCCAAAAATATTGAAAAATATTAAAAAATATTAAAAAATATTTTATTTTCACAAAAAATCAAAAAATCAAAAATATTTCATATTTTCAAAAAATGCCAAAAATCCAAAAAAAGCCAAAAATTCATGAAAAAGCCAAAAAAATTCAGAAAAAGCCAAAAAGACTTGTATTTTTCCAAAAATACCAAAAAAGGTAAAAAAAAAAATCCCTTTTATATCCAAAAATTAGAAAAATACTCAAAAATGTTTTTCCTCCCAAAAATGCATGGAAAATCCCTCAAAAATACATTATTGTAGGCAAATACTATGTCATGGATTTCGGTTATGCGGCAACTCCGGGATTTTTAACTCCTTTTAGAGGTGACCGGTATAATTTAAATGAGTATAGGGGTAGAGCGAGACGGCCAACAACTGCAAGAGAATTGTTCAACTATAGGCATTTTTCTTTAAAGAATGTCATTGAAAGATCATTTGGGGAATTGAAGAATCGCTTTTTCATTTTGAGGCATATGCCCTCATTTGCACTTCGAAAGCAAGCACATATCGTAATTGCATGTTGTGCCATCCATAATTACATCCGTGATCAAGACAAGATGGATAGGAACTTTTCCCTATATGGAGATCCGATGTACTTGGCTGAACCTACGCAGGATGACCTTGCAAACATTCGGTTGACTCGAGGAGGAAAACCAAATAAATACGCTTAGGAAAACCATTGCCAATAAAATGGCAAGGGATAATAATATGTCGGAAATTCCATGAAATTGTATTTTCAACTTTTGTAATGCATTAGTGTTATTTCGACTATTATTTTGTATTTGAGGATTTCCTATATTATTATCTAATCAATTTCTATTTCTAGCACAATTTCCATTTTATTAATTTCAAATCTCTCGCATATTGCGCCTACCTCCATGTCAACTAGTACCTACCATAAAATCACTTCGTGGTCTCAAAAGAATGCAAAAAAATGTAGTGACTTAAACCCGAATCTTGAATGAGGAGAATAAATACATTAACTATTTGCATATTAGCATTTGAAACTACCAAATCTTTTATAGTTTGCATATTAGCATTTTTTATACTAAATACTAGCTTTTATTTACATAAATTGCTAATGTTTTGAAGTTCTTAACTACTCTATCGAATTACCAATATAAATTAAAGTGATTTACCAACTTTTATCAAATTAAATTACCATCACAAGCACCAAGAAGAGTGAGGTAAAAGGATGGGGACAACATGATTCATAGAAATAGAAATTTTTTTCTGTTATCAAACGGATTTCTGTTTCAGAAATAGAAATTTTGAGTCGTTATCAAACGGGTTTCTTTGCTCAGAAACTTGTCCGGGGAATAGAAATTGAGAAATTGATTTCGGCGAAATCAATTTCTGTTTCAGAAATTTTACCATGCGCACCCTATCTCACCCGGTTGTGGGATAACATTTTCAGGTCCTTAGATGGCAGCTCCTCCTGAGTGTTTTGGTCAACCGAAGAAGGTTACAAAGTAGGTAACTTATATTCCAATATATGGGCACCCAAGGGGTCTTGTCTATGAGCTGGTGTAGTCCGTGGTCTGGGTTGATGAGGCTCTACCCCCTAAAGTATCTCATTGATACAGATCATGGTACTGTCGTGAGTGTCATGGATAGAGAGAGGGTCCCATATAGGAATTTGAGGTACCTGTGTATGTGCTAGAGGTTGCTTTTGGGAAAGGCATGGCAGATCTCTCTGAAAGTTCAATGGTAGACCCGATAGACCAGGATCTTGAAGACCCAGGAACTTCGGTGTACTTGGAGGAAGGCTCCAATGTTAGTGAGGATGTGGAGCAGGAGGAAGATTAGTAGTTGATTGCAAACCCTCATGTTTTGTAGACCAGATATATATATGCTTGGTTTGTGTATGACTTGTTATAATATGTATATATAAGTATGTTGTTGGTTTTCAAAATTGTGGCCCTACTTTCCTATCCCATATTGTTGTTGTCCGGGGATTATTTATTTATTTCCGCATGCGTATTAAAAAAAGGGTTTGCGATGCGTTCTGGGACGTCGCTTTTTAATCGACCGTAGAGGGATGGGCACGTGCTCGGAGGATTAGGACGTGACACGCGTATTCCATTATGCTCTATGGCATCCCCACTGATCCCACGTGGGATCAAGTGGAGCACGTGGACCCCGACTTCTCGGATGTTACGTTCTTTTGGATTATGGTGATCCTGACGGTGGATGTTGGTCTCACGACAGGTCTCGTGTTGATGGGGTTCATTGCACTCTATGCTCGGGTCAATGGGCGCACGTTGGGACCGCTTCCACTCTCGGATGACGACGATGGTTCTAGTGGGGTTGAGTAGATGGAGGACTTGTGACATTTTGAAATTTTACTTCTGCTTTCAATTAAATTAATCGGGCCTTTCATTGACGCACCTATAGTGATATTTTCAGAGCTGATCACTTTTGAGATAACTAGATTATCTGGGGAAGTCACTAAGAGATTTTAATGCAATAGACTTGTGAATTCGACCATGAATCGGCTACTTGACTGTCCTCATTTATAGAGATCATTACGGCACAGTTAAAAATCGCTTAGGGATCGGAGATAGGTTAGTTCGACTGAGATGTGTGGTTAAACATGGGTGATTCCACCAAATTGAGAAATTCTCGTCGACCGACACTAAACTGATTTTTTCTATCGATTTGATACCCTGTGTCCGTATTTAAATCATTGAGATTTTAAAAAACAACCGAGAGTCGCCAATGTGTCGAAAATGTTCATCATGACTCGAAAAAATATCGACAACTGGTCATTTACACTAAAAATTTCTGAAAGCTACTCGGTATCTTAGGTTAAGCTAAAATTGCACCTGATTGAAATTAACCGCGAATTTGAATCCGCTTTCAAAAATTGAAAGTTCTGTCATGTCACAAATCATTTTAGGAACGTTGACTCAGTCTTCGAATTTTTTTTTGCAAACCGAGACTTTTTGGGAAAAAGCCAAGGTTGGGCCATTTTCGACCGGAAAATAAAGAGGACCGTTTTTTTATCATGAATTTAGGATGCAAAGTAGGTTAGATTGGTGAGGAAAACTACCAATTTGATTGTGAGCTTGATGGTTGAATTTAAAAGGCTGAATTGAGTTGATTCAAAGGGGAATTGAAGTCCAATTGGAGAAAAATCAAGTGAAATTCGTGTGCCCCCATGGACCCAACCTTTGCACCAACTCAAGCTTATGGAAGATGGCATTTTGGTTTGGAAATACAGCTATGGAGGTTAGCTGGTGGTGGGGACCAAAGGAGGGGGGACAAAAAGATGAGAAGAGGCCATTGGTGGCCCCCTCCATGCCAAAACTGGTTTCCTCCTCTCTCTTCTCTTCTCACTGTCGACCAGCCCCATTCCAGAACCTTGAGAGCTTCAAAAATTTCTTGAGAAGGACTAGCAGCTAGCCTCAAGCCGCCGTACCACCGTCCAAAGCCTGGAGCTCCACCGCGTCACCGTTGCACCTCACCCGCGAGCTACGCATCCTTTGCGCTAGCTAGCATCCTAGCTGCTTTGTCCCTGCCTGTTCGTGCATCCAGAGGTCACGACCAACTCCACCAGCCACCATGCGCTGCCGTCTCACTATCGTGAGGCCTCGCCTGGTCCCCACAGCAGTTCCGCCGCCTAGCCTTGCTCATCTCTACTTCAACTGCACAACCAGCCAGCTTCTTCAGCTATTGAACAGAAGTAGAGTCTAGTGGGTCTCCAAGTTGTTATTTGGCCCGTTTTCAGGCCGTTCCCGACCTCGGTGGGAAAGCCCGCTTTAGGCTCCGTTCGTTTCACGGAAAATATCATGTTTCGGAAAACATTTTCCCTGGAAGTTATTTTCCGGGAAAATGACTCTATTTTCGGTGTTCGGCCAAAATCTAAAATTTGAGTGGAAAATATTTTCCACTTGTTCGTTAGCTCAAACATTTTCCTGAAAAAAATTATCAAAAATTGAATTTTAATATTTTTAATTGACCAAAAAATTTTATTTATTTATTTATATTTTTTTTAAAAATGATTTTTTAATTATTTATATTTTTAAAATAGAAATTTTTATTATTTATTATTTCTTTTTTTTTTTCCTTCCTCCTTCCTCCTCCTTCTTCCTCCCGATTCCTCCCAAGCGGCTTCGTCCGCCGTCGCCTCCTTCCTCCTCCTTCTTCCTCCTCCTTTCGCCGCCGCCGCCTCCTTCCTGCTTGACGATGGCCGGCTGCCCAGCGGCCGACCAAGACCCGGTGGCCAAATCCGGCGAGCTCGAGGCTCGGCCGATCTCACCCGAGCTCGCCGGATCTCGGCGACGAGCTCGAGCTCGCCGGATCCGGCGAGCCGCGAGCTCCTTCGCTAGATCCGACGAGTTCACGGATCGCCACCGCACGACGAGCGGCCTGGACGGCGGGGTCCCCGCGAGCCTCCCGGCGCCGCCGCGGAGCTCCCTCTTGAGCCGGATCCTCCTGAGCGGCTTCGAGCCGCCGGGAAGCGGAGCGCGGCGGTGGCGGCGCGCCCGGCCCAGCGGGCGGGCGGGCGAGCGGCCGGGGAGGGCGGAGGCTGGTCTCGGAGAAGGACGTTGTCGAAGCCGACTTCGCAGCAGGGAGAGCAAGAGAGAGAGAGAGAACAAGAACCAAAAGAAGAGAAGAGGCGAGGCTTGGAAAATTTTTCCTCTTTTAGAGGAAAATTTTTCCTCTTTTAGAGGAAAACATTTTCCAAGCTGCAAAGATGGAATTTTCCGGTCAACGGAAAATGTTTTCGTTGACCGTGATTTTCCGCCCATCCGAACATCGGAAAATATGGAAAATATTTTCCTGGAAGTTATTTTCCGCGAAACGAACGGAGCCTTAGAGTTTCTCGTCCCTCACCGTGTCCCCATCGTTTTGATCCAAGTGGATCACTTAACAAGTGAGTTTAACTCACTAATCCTTACTTAGTAAGTTAATGACGTTTAATGGTTGATTAGTTTAGACTAAGTATGGATTAGGTGGATAGTTAAATTAGATTAGAAATTTAATTACTTGTTATTACATGTTAGGTGGTTAGAATAGTGTAATTAGAGCCTAAACAAGCTCTAGTATTTATCTAGAGTGATTCAGAAATTTTTCGGGCTCGTCTCGGCTTTTAATTAGGCTTTACGGGCCTAAGCTGCCATTCTTGGTATTTAATAATTAGTTTTCGGAATTAATTAATTAATTAATTATTTTTCGAAAATTAGACTAGGTAGTTGGTGATTGGAATTTCGTACCGATCGCAGTGGTACGATTTGTTTATTTATTTGGTCGTTATTTTGTGCAGATTAAGTGTGATTGGTGATTGTGGGTAATTATCCCAAAAATTGATATTTTTGGTAATTAGAAAATTATCAGGAGTAGGTTTATAGCACCAAAAATGTGTTTTTGGATTGTTGAGCTTCATGGGATTTTTAAAGGTGAAATTACTGTATTTTTAGCTAAGGCCGACCGTGTATCCATACACGAGTATTTTTATCGAGTATGAATCTGTTAGATAATCGGGATGGTATACTATATCAACCTACGGGCTCTGATATGTCAACTTAGATAGAGAGCAGTATACCAGTATACTATATCAACGTACGGGCTTTGATATGTCAGCTTAGTTTGAGAGTAGTATACCTTATCAGCTTAGAGTGATCAATATTATTATCAGCTTAGAGTGAGAAATGTTATTATCAGCTTAGAGTGAGCATTATTAGTATATTATATTAGCCTAAGGGCTTGATATGTCAGCTTAGATAGAAAACGGTATACTATTTATCAACTTAGCACGAGCTATACTATCTATTTATCAGCTTAGAGGGCGCAGTCTTGATATGATCGAACTTCATATATAGTATTGATTTGGCTGACAGAGAGAAGGTCGTGATGACATGTAATTGATTGAGTCGATTGATCGATAATTCAATATGATTTGGTGAATTCAAATGATTGGATGATTTGATTGGTTGAAATAATCGAATGTCTATTTGAATTATATTGACTTGCAAGAGGGAGTTGAGGCAAAGGTAAGTCCTTCGACCTATGTTTGTGCTTAGGCAGCCCTTGGGGTATATTTTCTTCCTAGTCAAGTCTTAGGGGGTTAAACTCGCTTAGACGTCATCTCACCCCGTTGTGGGATAACATTTTAGGTCTTTAGATGGTAGCTCCTCTTAAGTTTTTTGGGCGACCGAAGAAAGTTACAGAACACACTTCTTACATTCCGTGGCATGGGAGCCCTAGAGGCTGGACCTATGAGCTGGTAAGGTCCATAGTCTGGGTCGATGCGGATCTCACCCATAAGGTGCCCCACCGATACAGATCATGGTACCGCCAGTCTTAGGATGGCTAGAGAGAGGGTCCCATACTGGAATCTGAGATACCTTTGTATATGTTGGAGGATGCTTTTGGGAAAGGCACATCAGATCCTCCTCAAGGCTCGGTTGCAAACGCGATAGACCCGGATTTTGAAGATCCTAGAAGTCCGGTGTATTTTGCTGAAGGCTCCAGTTGGAGTGTGGATGATGATGGAGAGGAGGACGAAGATCCATAGTTTTGTGAAACCGCCACCCCTGTTCTGTAGAACTTATATATATATATATATATATCAGTTTGTATTGTTTATAACTGGTTGTGATATGTATATATAAGTGCGATGTTGGTTTTCAAAATTATGACCCTACTTTCCTATCTCATGTTGTTGTTGTCTAGGGATTTTTAAATTGCTTTCGTATGTGTATTAAAATGAATGGGTCGGCAATGCGTCATGGGACGTCGCTATTAATTGACCGCAGAGGGATGGGCACGCATTCGGAGGATCGGGGTGTGACAGGGCCCGGGGGAGGAAGGTTGCATTTTTGGATGAGACCAGGATGTGATATGAAGACGGCCGTGTGAATAGATTGTAGGATGGTCGGGACAGAACTTTGGGATAGCCAGAAAAATGAAACTTTTTGGCCTTAATGTACCGACCTAAGTCATCTAGAACATATAAATAAATAAAGTGCTTGGTTTCGTATTTCGTGTGCATTAATTTAAGTTATATTGGAGTTGTCGTTACACGCTTTCACAACAAAATAATAGCAAAGACAGGGAAAGCCGTGGGGACCCTAACGGGTCGAGGGTTGTCACAAAATGAACTATGAAAAGTTTGATAATACATACATACATATATATATATAGACACACACACACACAAATACTAGACATAGCCAACTTCTATATTATCCTTACTTTTAAGATTACTTTAGATAGTTTATAATTATCTAGGGGCTCTCTAATCTTGAAAGTGAGCTCAAAGGGGTTTTCCCTCACACTTATAAACCGATCAACAGCCCATTTCACAATCGATGTGGGGTAGCATCAACATTCTCCCCCTCACACATTGAGCGTTGGATCAAAAGTGCAACAATTCGTAACTCTTCCATATGCCTGTTGGGTCCAGAATTATTGGCAAACCTCGGCCTTGATTCTTGTTTGTTGGGAAGAGCTAGGCAATAATTCATCAAGAACTAAACCCATTCAATGATCAATTTCTCCCTCAAAACTAAGCCGACTGAAATCTACTTAGCATCATCAACAACCATCCAATGCAACCTCGAAATAAGCAAATATAACGCTAAATTGATGAGGAAATAAAGCCAACAACACCACCAAGGACTTAACGTGAAAACCCAATGACGGAAGTGTCATGCCTCGGATCCTCCAGCACACGCACATCCCTCGGTGGTCAATTAAATTGCGACAACCTAGGATGCGTTGCCAATCCATTTATTTTATTGCACATGTGGAAGCAAATTAAAAACCTTTGACAACAAACAAATGGGATACGAAAGCAAGATAAACACATCAAACCAAACGTCTTTATAAACAAACTAAGTTTATATACAAAGGTCTACAAAAAGTCGGCTTTCAAAAAGGAATTGTCCTTCGAATTACTAGTCGGACACGTTCACTGATCCTTTAGACTCCATAGGCTTTGGGGGTAACGGGTCCTCCACAACTCCATCAGAAGGGTCACTACATGTCACGTCCCGATCCTCTGGCACACACACATCCTTCTACTTGATCGATTTTATAATGCGATATCCCAGGACTAAGTATCGCCGACCCTTTCGTTTATTAAGCACATGTGGAAGCAGTTATAAATCCCCAGACAATTACACAATGGGATAGAAAAGCAAGACCATATTTTTCACATTGAAATCCACAATCAAACCTTTATACATGACATAACTCAAAGTCTATTCACAAGACTATTCATAACATTCTAGTTTCACACTATTCACATTTAAAAAGATTCAAAAAAGAGAATGGGATCTCAATCCTCATCCGGGTTGTACTTAGGATCATCTAATCCTCTTTTGACTCTTCTTCACTAAGCTCACATCCTTCAAGCTCTTCATCTTTTATCGGCTCATCCTCCTCTTCTGGTTCCTTCTTCACAAGCTCATCTACGGGCCTGAAATGTTGTCCCACAACCGGGATGAGACTACGTCTTAGCAAGTTCTACCCCACTAAGACTCGATTAGGAAATCAATACGCTAACCGGGCTGCTTATACATGCACGGGTCAGAGGACTTACCTTGACCTGAGATTCCACCTACATATTAGCACAATTCAATAGGTATCCTAGTAATTACATCATAGATCGATATCTCGATCAATCGACCTAGTCGATTACATGTCAATTGGACCATTCAAGGTCACTTCCACTCAATCAGTCAATTCACGACAACGGATCGATATCTCGATCAATCGACCTAGTCGATTACATGTCAGTCGGACCATTTCCAGGTCAAATCACTTCTCAATATAACACCTCCCATTTGCACTCTCAGTCACAGAGCTACAGTAATGCTATCGGGCGTCGTTTTCGCCAAGGTGACGTATGTACTAGACAGCACTCGTGCGTTCTTTAAGACGCCGTTTTCACCAATGATATTCTTAATCACCGAACCACGTATGTCCATAATAATGCATGTAGTAGACATCACTCGTGCGTTCTTTAAGGCGCCGTTTTCACTAGTGATTTCCTTATCACCGAACCACGTATGTCTATACTAATGCAGGTAATAGACAGTACTCGTGCGTTCTTTAAGGCGCTGCTTTCACCAGTGATTTCCTTATCATCGAACCACGTATGCCTATACCTCGTACTTGATCGGTCTCAGCTAAAATTATTCTTAGTTCAATCTCCCGATTCCTTCCGCTTTACAACTCATCAAAGCATTATAAATGCTAAATAACCATACTCGGTTATCTACCGGTTAATCATTCAATTTCACTCAATTTCAATCAATTTAGGAATAATTCCTCAAATTGCACAATTAATTCAATTCAGCACAACGTAGAGCTCAAATAAATAAACGGATTGCACCATGACAATCAGCACGAAATTTCGGTCGTCGGCTATCCTTGCCTAATTTCCGAAAAATAAATAATTAAATAATTAATTTCGAAAATTAATAAATAAATATTAAAAATCTAATTTAAGCCCGTAATGCCTAATTGAAGCCCGATAAGGGTCGGGAAAAATCCCGAGATGCATTTAATAAATAATAGTACATCTTTACTTGCTAATTGCATAATTCAATTGCCTAACATGCATCACAATTATCTAATAATCACTAATCTACTCTAATCTAACCACATAATTGCACTTAATTAAATCTAATCAACCCTTAAGCATCATTAGTCTACTAAGCAAGGATTAGTGAGATTACTCACTTGATTAAAAGCGGAGACCGGAACACTGCGACGGCGGCTGAAATCCGAATTTTCGGTGACATCGACGGACACTCGGGCAGGGCCTCCAAGCCTTGCAGGCCCACAGAAAAAAGCTGGGCTTGGGCCGAACTTGGGCCGACTTGTTTCGCGGGCTTGGGCCTACTTCGCGAGCCCAAGATGGGCTGAACTACTGAATTTGCTGGGCTTCAAGTGGCACGGGCTGCTGGGCTTCGCTGGAGTTGCTTGGTTGAATTGCTACAGCCTTTCACGGGTCGAACAAGAGAAGCGGGTGGGCTGGCTTCTTGCTAGCTGGGCCACGAACAAGGGAATTGACGCTGGACTTATGGACTAAGTCGTAAAGACACGCGGAGAAACGCTTCGCTAGGGGAGATGGGCTTCAACATGGCAGCTGGCGATGAAGAACCGTGGAGAGCTGCTTCGGTCGGTGGCTTCGTGGGTTGTTGAAGTTGACCGAACAAGGAAGCAGCTAGGAGCTGCTGGCGAGACACGGACGAAGCTGTTCGACGAGTGGCAGCTTGGTGGAATTCTCGGGCTTAACGGGAAGTCTACAAAGGAAATGAAAGCAAGCTGATTCGGCGGGCTTGCTTCCCGGTGGGTTGTGTCGGAAGCTGGGGTTGTCTTCGTGGAGATGAAGAGACGAGGCAACGTTGGTTTCAATTAAAAGAAAACAAGCAAGGGCGGTCAACAAATGAAACTTCGGTGAGATGAGTGTTGACTAAAGAAGACAAGATTTAGTGGAGATGGCAAAAGGAATTTCGGCAAATGAAAGAAAGGTGAAAGAGAACAACCCATAAGCAGAGAGAGAGATTCGGTTGAGGGGGGGGGGGCTTCGATGGATGAAAAAAATGAAAAGAACAGAAGCAGAGGAGAGGGAGAATCGAAGATGGCAATGCGTGAAGGGAGGGGCGGCGGTCAAGACGTGCGACGGAAGCTTGAAGCCAAAAGCCAAAATAAGTATCTCATCTCATCATTAATTTGGTCCCCACAAGCCCCCAAGATTATCTTCATGTCCCCTAATACATTCTCAACATTTAATCCCACCAATAATCCAAATTGAAGCAAAAAATGCAGCTCTCTTCCATTATTCCGAATTTAACCAAAATGAACTTCAATTTGCTCACTCAATTCCCCAAATCGATGTCCAAATATTCCAAGGAAAAAGCCCATAAATTTTCTGTAAGTCCCCAACACCATATAGCTCGGCTTGGAAGTCTAAAATTTCTTCAATTGAACCCATCCAAATATTTGCTATTTTTCCACAACGTCCGAATCAGTTTTCTGTAAAATCTCGAACTCAACGAAATTACTCCAAAAGACAAGACGACATCCTATAAATGAATTGTGATATGCTCGAATATCTGACTTCCGAAACTGAATTCAGTTTTGTGGTTAAAATCAATTAAATGTGATTTTAGTCCGATCCGACCTATCAGGTAGCTTTTAGGGATTTTACCGCAGTTATATCCCTTAACGGCTTCACCCAATAGATTGGTTAACTCGTGAGTGATCAGCTTAGTGAAAAATGACCATAGGCGCGTTGGCGAAATGCCCATTTCATATATTTAGGATGAGGTCGAAATTCGGGATGTCACATTGCACCCTCGCCAAAACTAGCGTCGACAACCACATCAGGGATCTCAAAACCCTAAAGGAGACCTACTCTGTATCCATTGAATCCATAGCGGAACCACGACCTGAATCGATGAGGTACCCTCTCAAGTAGGCCCTCATTGACCTAGACAGTGGTCACGGCCAACTCATAGACCCAATGACTACCAAGGATTTGGACGTCTATCCCCCACTCAGTAATAGCCCGTGGCTGTCTAAAACGTTCCGGAGGAATTGCCATTTAAGGACTTGGAAAGATTGAGCCTTCGACTGGGTGAGACAATATCTCAACAAGTTCACCTCCTAAACTCCGACAATGAAGGAAATACACCTAGAGGCATCCTAACCACACAACCACACAATCACAAAGACTTATCTCGTCTCAGATCCTTCTTGCATGTTAGTACAGTTTATATCACAGACATAAGTAGTATTTATACTCAATCAATTGGAATGCCATAATTCATCTCTCAAACAGCCATGGAGGGCCCCATTATAAGGCCAAATCGTTATGACACGTTCCATTCCATGCCACACAATTGTCCCCTAATCTGGCGTGTTAATTTCACTTAACATGCGTTCCAATTGTTAATCACGGTCACACACGGGCACGGCCTACTTGACGTTTGGCAGTCTTTTGGTGTAACTAGGCATCATCTCGTCCCATCGAGCATGGCAACATCACTACGTCGACGACATTTCATAAGCGAGCATCGGTCTAGCCTCTACTGTGACCGGCATCCATTGATAGGGCATCCCATATAGGGGCACGTCCACCCGACTCATTTCGGGGACGGGTTCTCTTAACCTTTCATGCACCCATCCAATTCCCTGCCAAGATATTATGCTTTACACTCAAATGTCCCAATTAAAATGACGTACTTGGCCAATTTTTTTTTTTGTATTAAAAACACACAGTAAAAATAATCATGTGTGGGTACACGGTTAATTTGCACCCGAAAAATTGATACTATTCTTTTTAAAATCCGACTATTTGATATAGTCTTTAAAACCATTTTTGATATCAAAACTTGACACTCGTTTATTTCTAAATAATTACCAAAATTTCTAAATTTTGAATTAATTACTCAAAATTGCAATAACTGCTCAATTTGCATAATTTAACACTCAATTGCAAAAACTAAGCACACCATTACAATAGGCATGAAATTCCAGTCACCAGCTATCCTAGTATAATTTCTAGAAAATAATAAATAATTAAATAAATACAAAAAATAATTAAATAATGCAATTAAAATACCATAAATACCAACTTAGGCTGGAAATGCTAATCTAACCACCTAAACGGGATTAGAAAATTTCCAAGCCTATCTAGATAAATAGTACGGCCTCTTTAGCCCTTAATCAATCCATTTTAATCACCTAACATGCACAAATGAATAATTAAATTACTAATCTACACTAACTAACCACCTAATCCCTAATTAGCCTAAATTAATCATCCCTTAAGCATAATTAACTTCCTAAGTAGAGTTTAGCAAGTAAACTCACCGGTTTAGCAATATGATGATTTCACGGTGACGACGACGTGAAGGTGAGCGACAACCAAGCCCATGGCGATGCCAACCAAGGTTCATAAGAGACCTAAAATGGACCTCGAAGATCTCAGCCTTTGTAGAAGCTTTGGTTTTGCTTGCGACTGAAGGAGGCTGCTCGAGCGGCTGAGATGGCACAGGACGAGCGGCGGTGGCCGTAGCGACTCCAGGCGAGCTCGACGATGGTAGACGGTGGTTGGATGGCGACCATGAAGTCTCGATGGTGGCCAGGACACGTGGGGACATGAGTAGGAGGTGCGGGCGAGCGGGACGAGCAGGAACGGGCTTGCGGGTGGTGTGATAGACTTGCGGGTGTGAGCGGGCATCCCCAACGGTTCCAGGCGGTGGTCGATGGTTAGGGGGATGGTTGACTCCGTTTCTTTGGAATTTCAAGCTCTCAAACACTCAATAAAATGGAGAAAGGCAGAGCAAGGGAGAAGAAGATGGCTGTTGCAACTTGGATGGGGCCACGAAATATCTAAACACTTGAGTTCTTGGCCCTACCATGCATGGCTGTCTTCCTCAGCCAAATTGCTACTCCAAAGCTTCCTCAACAAGCCTCCAAGTGGTCTAAAAAGTTGTCTCCCCTTGGCCTACGAATTTTGGACCAATTCCCTTCAAATTGATTCAATTCCCCTTCAATACTCCTCCAATTGAGCCCAATTTGGTGTCGAAAAATTCAACCAAGATGCCATCGTCCATCTCATGAATTTTTCTTGTCAATTTGTCCAACTTAAATCCCAAAAACGCAACCAAAAATGGCCCTATAATTTTCCCGGTCCAAAATAACCTTACTTTGAATTTTCGGCAAAATTCCTAGTTTGCAGAAAAATCTTCAGAGGATGAGTCGATGTTCCTAAAATGAATTATGACATAACAGAACTTTCAATTTCTGAAATCGGGTTTAAATTCGTGATTAATTTCAACCGAGCGCAATGTTAGCGTGACCTAACCTATCGAGTAGTTTTTAGGAATTTTTTATGCAATTGACCTGTGGTCGATTATTTTTTAGCCACATTGTACATCTTTGACACATTGGTGACTCTCAATTGTCATGAAAATCTCGAGGTTTCAAATATGGGCACATGGTACAGAAATGATAGAAAAATGGGTTTAGTGCCGTTTGATAAAAATTTTGCAATTAGGTGGAATCACCCACACACTAATCATATACCTCTGTTGAACCGACCTATCTCAGGTCTTTGATCAATTTTGATGGTGCTTTAATGATCCTTGTAGCACGGTCGAGTAATCGATTCCTTATCGAATTCTCGAGTTTATTGCGTTTAGATTCCTTAATGGCTTTACCTGATAGGCTAGTTATCTCGTGAGTGGCCAACCTAGAGAAAAGAACTATAGGTGCGTTGATGAAAAGCCCGACTTATTCAATTGAAAAAAGAACTTGACAATCAGGTTATCACAAGAAAAATTATGGACCATCCAAAAGCTTCCACTAATTACTAAGAATAGTGGGATACACAAAATATTATTCTCTAGTTACACATTAGAGGCTTAACGTCAACAATACAACCATGTTTTCTTACCACAAGATGGGTCAACAAATTGAGAATAAGAAAACCTTAACCGCGAGCAAAGAATTCAAAGGAGATTCTCAATGAATTAATCAACTTGTAGCCCTCGGCCGTATTAACAATATACTCAAAGTTGAGCCAATTTCGTAAACGTTTGGCCTTTGATTGGAACCATGAAGTTTCAGCCTTGTTTGGTTTTCTTCTCCTCTGTCTCTCAGTTCTCTTGGGTGAGGGCTCATTTTTTTCTCCCCTCTCCTCCTCTCACTTGCACGAAGCCTCTCTTTCTTGTCTTTTGCTTTTTAATTTTTTTTCCTTTTGTTTTAATGTTAGCTGTGCCCCACAAGAGGTGGACCTAGCCAACAAATCTCCCTTCCACCTCATGTGGAAGTTTCATCATACCTACTTTGCTTCTACAAGAGTTAAGTTTCATCATGGGCAATGCTTTAGTCATCACATTGGATTCATTATTGTCGATGTGGACTTTCTCAAGTAGGAAGAACTTCTATTCTAACTTTTCTCAGATCCAATGATACCTCATATCAATTAATCTTGAATGCAATATTGGATTCTTGCAAAGATAGATAATACTCATGCTATTGCAATATATAACAAACTTTTCTTGCTTTAAATCCAACTCTTGTAGGAATTTTTGCTTCCACAATAGTTCCTTACCTCCTTCAGTAATAACGATATAATTAGCTTCAGTTGTAGACAAAGTAATATATTTTTTGCAATCTTGATTGCCACGAAACAGCTCCCCCTACAAAGGTCATCATGTGACCTAATGTAGATTTTCGAGAATTTACATCACCAGCATAGTTTGCATTTGAGTAGTCACTCAACTCATGTTTCACATTTCCATAACACAAGCAAAGTTTAAAAATGCCTCTAAAATATCTTAAAATCCATTTAATAGCAATCTGATGCTCTTTACTTAGATTCGAGAGAAACCAACTCATAACATCAATTGCATGAGTAATATCAGGTTTTGTATAAACCATGTTATACATCAAATTACTTATGGCTGATGGATAAGGAATTTTATTCATCTCTTCCTTCTCTTTCTTACTTGTAGGACATTCATTGCTACTCAACTTAAAATGATATGCAAGTGGAGTACTTATCGGTTTTCAGTTGCTCGTGTTATATCTTTCAAGCACCTTTTTAATGTACTTCTCTTGAGATAAATAAAGTTTATTGTTCTACTCAACTAATTCTTCAAGCTCTTGATTTTCTTAGTATCATGCGCAACAATCAACATGTTATCCATATATAGTATGAGGATAAGAATATCATTATCTAAGAATCTTTTCATAAAGAAACAAGAATCGGAGTTGGTCTCACCATATCCATTTTCTTCCATGAATGATTCAAACTTCATGTACCATTGTCTTGATGCTTGCTTGAGACCATATAAGTTTTTCCTAAATCTACATATAAGATGCTCCTTGCCTTTACTTCAAAACCCTCCAGTTGCTCCATATATATTTCTTACTCTAAATCTTCATGAAGAAAATATGTCTTTACATCACGTTGTTTAATTTTTTAAATTCAAGCTAGCAACCAACCCAAGAACAACTCGGGTAGAAGGCATTTTTACAACTGGTGAAAAGATCTCTTCAAAGTCAATGCTCTTCTTTTAACGAAGACCCTTCACAAGAAGCTTAGCCTTGTACCGTAGTTGCAAATTACTTTCTTTCGTCTTTTACTTGTACACCCACTTATTTGTGAGTGTTCTCTTACCTTTGAACAACTTCACCAATTCAAATGTGTGGTTTTCATGTAAGGGTTTAAGCTTCTTTTGCATGGCTTCATACTACTCATTCTTTTATTCAGATGACATAGCATCTTCATAAGTTTCTGGCTGTCTTACATTAGTAAGTAATAAATACTCATGCGGCAATTTTTTTTTTTTGAAGGTCTATGCTTCTTTTAGATCTTCTAACTTGAGGTAGAATAGATTGTTCTTACTTAATTGGCTTAATTAGCTTGCTCAATTAGTTCACCTGTCTTAGATGAAGAATCAATATTAAGTGAGGATTCGCCATCTTCATGATTTCCATACACTTCTCCCCCTTGATTTCTACCTAATGCGATAGAGGATTTTGTATAAAACTAACAAGATGTTGAGCTACATTCTTTGGCCTCCCTGACTTGTCGATGTCTTTAATGGTTTGATACCTAAAAAGAAAAAGGAACCACATCTCAGTTTCTAATGACTTTCTTTGCAACTAGATCTTATACACTGCAACTAAACTTTTCATGTCCATAACTCGAAAATACTCTACATGGACTTGTCATCAAGCATCTTTTAAGACATGCACAAATGTCCGACAACTGAACACTTTTAGATGATTGTAGGAAACATCCTTCCCACTTCAAACTCTTTGTGGAATATCTCCCTTAAGAGGAACCGGCGGAGAAAGATTTATCAAGTCCATTTCTTTTCTCATCGCTTCATCCCATAATGACTTAGACAACCTTGCATGAGAGAGCATACACCAAATCTAGTCATTAATTGTCTGGTTCATCCTATTTGCTACTCCATTATGTTGTGGTATTTTAGGAACAATTTTCTTAAGCTTGATACTATAATCTCTACAATAATGTTCAAATGGGCATTTTTATTCACCATCATCGATAGCTCGAACACATTTTGGTTTATTTCCAATTTTTCTTTTCACATTGACATAAAATTGTTTGAAAGTAGCCAGAACCTGGTCTTTGGATTTTAAAGTAATAGCCCACACTTTTTTAGAGTAGTTATGAATAAATGTCACAAGGTATAATGCATCACCAAATGTTCTAGCATCCATGCAATAAATATCAGTGTGAACTAAATCAAATATATTTAATTTCGTGCATGGAGGGGAACTATGAAATGAGAAGCTATGTTGTTTACCTGCAAGACAATGGGTGCATTCTTTCAATTTTATATCCTTTAATGGGAGAAGATTCTTTCTTGCAAGAATATCAAGCCTTTTCTCACTAAGATGACCAAGTTTCATATGCCATAAATCAACCGAGGAATCATCAATTGCATTTACCTCTTTTCTAATCAAGTTAGCTTGCATGGTGTAGAGAGAGCATGTCTTCTTAACCTTAGCTACTATCATGAAATATTTAGTCAATTTTCGCTTGCCATCAAAGAAGGAATTGCGACAACCATCATCATCTAAGGTACCATAGAGATCAAGTGAAGTCAAATATCTAAAACATGTCTTTCATAAGCAAATTACATCCAACATCGGTTTTCAAATAGATATCTCTAATGCCAATAACCTTGGAAACACCACTATTTCCCATCTTTACACAACCAAAATTGGCATTATGATAGGAAGCAAAGTAGTCATGTCGTGAGGTGACATGACAAGAAGCAGCAAAATCAAGAACCCATGCAGAGTCCTGGCATGTAAGATTCACACAACCATTTTCACATATGAACACAATATTGCCATCAAATGCAAGTGCCGTCGTAACTTATTCCTCTTCTTTCTCTCGATCTCCATTTCTTTCATGCGATTTATCTATTTTTGGCAATCAACACTCTTTGGCATAATGTCTGCTCTTTACTACAATTATAGCACACTCCTCCTTGGCCTTGCTTTTGACTTTCCTCTCGACTTGCCCTAGTTATCATTACTTTGAAATTTTCTTGATTGACTTCTCGCCCTATTTTCAATGACAAGAGCATTTGATCTAGAAGCATAATTCAAGCATTTTATTCTTATTTCTTTATTGAACAAGCTTTCTTTAACCATGCCCGTAGAAAGCACATCGAAAGGAGCTGAATTGTTTAACGTCACAACCAAGATGTCCTAGCTATCAGGAAGTGTATGGAGCAATAAACATGATTGCAATTCATCACCAATGTTAATCTCAAGATTTGTCAATTGATTTACAATATTTTGAAATTCATTCAAGTGTTCTGACATGCTACTTTCCTCCTTATATCTCAAATTCACAAGTTATTTAACTAGAAGAGCTTTATTTTGTGGAGTTCTCCTCTTATAGAGATCTTGTAATTTTTTTTGCAAAGTACCTACTTTTGTTTCTTAAGAATTATGATAAAACACACTATCAACAATCCATTGTCGAATAAATCCAATCAATTTCCGATTCATTTGCCCCCACTCTTTGTCTTCCTTTTCTCATTTACCCTTATCACCGTCAACTAGATCAAACAAATCTTTGTAAAGTTTTTCATCTGAGGCTTCCAAGTAGAATAATTCGAGGTATTTAACTTAAATATTATGCCGTTAGTTTCTTTCATTAATCACTAGAATCTCAATGCTAGCTCTAATATCACTTTGTTATGTGGTTTTAGGCCTCTCTCATTCTAAAAGTTAGCTCAAAGGATAAGGTTTTCTCTTACACTTATAAATCAACCACCAGCCCATTCCACAATTGATGTAAAACAACCTCAACAATCTTTCTCTCACATGTCGGGGCCTTGGGTCGAAGGCGCAAAAACTCGTAACTCTCTTATATGACTGTAGGATTCGGGTTTGTTTGGAAAACTGGGCTTTGATACCTATTTGTTGGGGAGAGCTAGATAATAATGCACCGGGAGCTAAACCCAATCCAAGATCAATTCCTACCCCAAAACTAAATCGATCAAAATCAACTTAGCCCCATCAACAATCAGCTAATGTAACCTCATAATAAACAAATATAATGCCAAATCGATAAGGAATAAAACCAACAACACCAAGGATTTAACTGCAAACCCAGTGCGGGAAAGACCACGGACTACCCAAAAACTTCCACTTATCACTATTATCACTAAGAATAGTAGGATACACAAAGTATTATTCTTTATCACAAACCAGAGGCTCAACATCAACAATACAATCACAATTTCTCACCACAAAGATGGATCAACAAATTCTGAGCAAGAAAACTCTACCTGTGATTGGAGAATTTGGAGGAGATTCTCAACAAACGAAACCAATCAACTTGAAGCACTTGGTCTCACAAACAACACACTCGAATTTGAGCTAGTTCTACAAACGTTTGACCTTCGAATCGAAATCGCAAAGTTTCAGCCCTCTTTAGTTTTCTTCTCCCTGTCTCTCGGTGCTCTCGAGTAGGGGGCTCACTCTTTCTCTTCTCTCTCCTCCTCTGACTTGCGCAAAGCCTCTTTTTCTTGTCTTTTGCTTTTTGACTTTTCTTCTTTTTTTCCCCTTTAATTTTAATGTTAGCCGGGCCCCACAAGAGATGGACCCAGCCAACAATAGGCGTAATGCTTAATCTTTCTATGCTTGTTTAGATTGTAGGGAAAGTTACCAAATAAATCCTAACTCTATTATGCATATGTTAATTCACTCTTAAACTTTTTAATTTTACCAATTTAGTACTAAACCTTCATGTTATATTTTAATATAGTCCATCTCGTTAATTTTCACTGTAAATCACTAATGAAGCAGCTCAATCAATATCAGTCATCCTACGGACACTTTGCCTAGTAAGCAGTGTTTGGTGAAAATTAACCAAAATGACTATATTGAAATTTAGCACAAGTTTAAAACCAAATTGCTAAAATTGAAAAGTTTAGAACTGAACTGATATCAATATAATAAGTTTATGACTGATTAGACGATTTCCCTTGAATTTATGACTACACATGATCTATAAAAAGAAGTCAAGGCCATATTTTCCTCCATATAGGAATAGAGAAAACATTTTCAGACTAGCTTCCTCATTGGTGGGTAGCAAGTATGAACAACACTTGCATTTAATTCGTATAAACTTTTCATGTGAAAAATGTGCAATGAGGAAGCTAGTATGAAAATACCCATTTGCTTTATTATAAGAGAAATGTACATGATTTTTCCATTAACATTTGTATCGATATATAAAGGACAAAAATGATATGCAACCACCAATAATGAAACTCCATAGAAATGTAACTATGAGTACAGGACAACTACAACCCAATGTTACTTAAGTGGTAAGCGTAGTCTTTCTCACTCAAAGCTAGGCTCCGTTTGTTTCATAAAAAATGAATGATTTGAAAAGGCTCGCGCTATTTCCACCCCATTTTCGACTCCCAACATCCATTTTCATATTGAATTGACCATACTATTCCTTGCCCCTTGATGGTCCCACTCGACTTAAGATAATTTCTGCATTTCTCTTTTTTTTTTTCTTTTGTTTCAAATATACTAAAAGACAAAACTATTCACATCCCTTTCAAACAACTTTTTTGTTTTTCTCACTCTAGTCGCTTCTTCCACATCCATTATATTCAACATTTGCTTCATGTTTGTTTTCTTCTAACCTTATTCTCCATGTTTCTCGTATGAGCAAGCATTAATTATCTGTCCTAGTAAAGAAATGTTAGTTCCATTTGCACATTTGCCTCACAATCGTGAATTTTTCGACTTTGATATTATGGTTAATGTATGTATTATATACAATTTACTCATTTTTCATTAAATTATTTTGTAGTACAGTCACTATTAGAGACAATATTTTTTTTTTTGCTTAAACATATTTGTTGATGATGAAATTATGAATGGAGAAAAACAATTAATCATGTCAACAAGTTCATTTGAAAGTTTACTAGGTAATTTTCTAAAACGAGAGGATCCTTTGAGAAGTGTGCAGACACATCTTCTTGCTCAACGTTATGTTGTCTCTATAAAAAGGTCAAAGAGAGACAAATATACTCTTCTTGGTTGCAATAAGGGAGATAATTATTGTGATTGACAAATATTTCCATTGAATGCCAAAGAAGAAAGATTAGACTCATTTGATTGACGGGATAAGCACACTAGAGTGCTAAAAAAGCTGTGTATGGTGCTCACTTTGGTATCAAAAGTTTCCGCCAAATCACATTAGTGTTAAATCAGAGAAAAAATGATCACTTAAGTGCCTTCAGCTATAAAGTCTGGCCAAAATATTACGTGAATTTTTTATTTAAAAAACAAGTCCAACATGGATTATGACGTGGCTATACTCTTCATAAACGATGCCGTATGAGAAAGAATCCTTCAATACGCTCTTCCATTTTTCGGGAAAATTTGCAGAGAGAAGGAAAAAGAGAGGGAAAGAAGAAAAGGAGGGAGATTGAAGAATGCCTGAGTCAAATTGAAGCCGAGAAGAGAGAGAGAGAGAGAGAGAGAGAGAGAGAGAGAGAGAGAGAGAGAGAGAGAGAGAGAGAGAGAGAGAGAGAGAGATCAACTTGAGGAAGCCTTCAAATTAGGTCTTTGTAATCTTTGTCGGAGCCTTGGTGTCTTTTCTTGAGCTCGGTCAAGACCTTCACTTGTTCCTCTTTGTCCTCCCACCAGTTTTATGTACAGAAACCTAAAAATTGTCTGTGGATGGAAGCTTGGGCTTTGAGCTCGATTTGGCGTGTGAGTTGGGATCAAAGGACAGCAGCTCAGCTCGGTGGTGCTCTTGCAATGCGGGACGGCATTATCAGCTTGAGGGTGTGGCGACACGGCCGGCAAGTCTCTCGTGGCAAGGGACTCTTGGCCAAACTTGGTCGAGCACTCTATCTCTGTGTTTTGGATTTGTGAATTTTTGACTCAATGTGACCATAGATATCAATTGTTTGACTCCCTTTTGAGGTTCACCACTTTGCAGAAAACGCCAAAAGAGGTTTTCACAGTGCAGGGGAGGCATCTTTCACAGGAAAGGCAAAGGAGAGTGTAGAAGAAAAAAAAAAACAGGAAAAATTGAAAAGTGATATTCTTCTTCTTCCTTGGTGTTTCATCTACTTTAACGAAGGACTTGACTACAACCTTGACAACAACCTTGTGCCGCTGCAAATCTTCTTTCAACAGCCACCATCTGAGATGCCGTCCGCACTTGTTCTTAATAGCTTGAGGTTCTAGATTTGAGCATTTCCATGGGTAGAGGCAAGCAAGACCACTCAACTACGATGTTGGCGGCGATGGAAGCCTTTCACGCCACAGACACGACGAGGGCGTCGCCTGATTAGGTGGGGGAGAATGACACGGCCCACGGACAAAGCATGACCCAAGATCGTCCGTGACGGGCCGTGTCACGTACAAGGGGCTACCCGAGAGCAGCCCACGGTCGACCCTTGAGCAGAACGAGCGAGATGGACCATGCGCAGTCCATGAGCGGCCCATGAACGATGTTCGCACAGCCCGTGACGGTTCGGCTGATCGCGTGTCAGACAGACCTGCAAACCTGATCTTGCTTCTGACACACGCCCATGGTCCGCCCAAGGCCGACGAGCGAGACCCATGGGCTTCCCAAGGATCGCCGCGCACGAGACCATCGAGTAGCCTTCGAGTAGCCTGCTGTATAGCTTGTAATGATGATACGGATTCAAAATGGACCGTTGGATCGGAGGGACGATCCAACGGATGAGATGCGACCCGTTCTTGTATAAATAGGGATCCCTCTCCCACCTTGTAACCAGTTCGTTCACAAGCAATATACACTCTCATTGCCCATTCGGTTCTTGTGTTCGAGCGAGTGTGTGTGTGTAAGGCTGACTTGGGATCACCGATCCTAAGGCCGCGCGGTGTTTGATCGACCGAAATTGATCGACCCGTGACAAGTGGTATCCCCCCCACACGATAGCATCAACGGAGCATGGTCACGACTCAAGCAACCACATTCATCTGAAGCAACTGGCTTCATCATCTTCATCCCTCATCATCTTCCACTTTCCTTCTTTAATCTTTTGCAAATTGATAATGAGAAAAAAACCTAATTTGGACAAAAAAAACCTTAAATTGCAAATAAAATTACGGTTTATAATTGAGGCAAACATATAAACGATGTCGTTTTGGACAATTAATGCTGTTTGTACTCTCCAGCGAGTCACGTCAGCTTCAAAATTTAATAAAAAGGTGTAACGTTGGATTTCCATCAATTAGATTGGTGTTGGCATTGAAATGATCGTTTTTCAAACTTTTTGGTACTTAAGTGATCTAAAATAAACTTTTGGTACCAAAGTGAGGGCCGTACACAATTTTTAGCACTTCTAGTATACTTACTCCTTTGATTGACTATCGTTTTGAAGTATGTTGTCATAAACAAGAGAACGAATCAATCACTCAAAATATTTAATGCGTCATACGATAAATATTTAAAAATTTGACTATCGGATTCACTAAACAAAATGAAAATTGAGTAGTTAAATTACACAAATTACAACATAATGACACATTCTAAAGTCATAATTAAACCAAATGCATACTAAGTCCTAGTTAAAAAAGAAGAAGAAATATACAATTCATTAACACAAAATTAGCTTTTTTTTGGTTGAATAATTACTTAGCTATCCACCACATAAATCTTTTTGAAAAGGGGTACACAAATTTGGTTTCGAATGGAGAAAGCAAATGAAGAAAACCAAAAAAGAAGAAAAGAAATAAAGCAATAATCTTAAATCAAGAGTAGGCCCCATATTTAACCTTAAAAAATGTTGTTTGAGACGAGTATAGGTAGTTTCATTTTTAGTAAAATTGAAATAAGAGAAAAAGAAGGAAAAAAAAAACAAAAAATAATCTTAAGTCAAGAGTGGGCCTAATCAATTCGACTTGAAAGGAAGTGTCAAGGCCTAAAAATGGGTGGAAATAGGTCGAGCTTTTGAAAAACATTTTTCTAAAAATAATTGCTTGTATTCCTTACAAAGATGAATGAGTGAAAAATATTTTCATCATCATCCATGAAAATATTTGACATAAGTCGTTGTCAATAATACAAACATTTTTCATTAGCTAATTATTTTACAGGATACAAGCAATTTTAAGAAATTTTTTTCCAAGAGCACTTTTACTCTCTCAAGCATTCTCAAGAAAGCCATGGACGTGTGTTCGGTACTTATCCAAATTGAGTGGGAGTGGGGACTATCGTACTCGTTAGGGAGTTCATTGCGTGGTCCAATATCTTCAAAGTTCCCACATGAGTCTAAAGAAAAGGTATGTGACGAACACAAAATAGGTTTTTCCTCTAAATTTGTAAATCGAGATATGTATCGTGAATTGAACATTTGAATGTATGAATCGAAAATCAAACCGATGAACATAGAAAATAACAGTATAATATGTCCTGCTAGTAAGATTTATCTCTGTGAATTGGAAATCCTAATTTTCCAATCCATTTGATAATTCCTATGCATAAGAAGATGTAATTTCCCATCGTTCTACTAACATAAAGATTACATTCGAATGTAAGCCACAGATATTTAAATTTCATTGCATTTATCATTGTATCGTGAAGTGCAAAGTTTGCTTCCAACTACTTTATAATTATCAAAATTCAGCATATGGAATATAAGGGTTATCAATTAAGTCGAACTAAGATGGAATGAATATATGGTCTGTAATTTTAGTAAGGGCAGAAGTTCAAACGATCTCTTGGTAAAATTTGGAGATGAAAGTGTCAGTGGATCAACTTTGTAGATGATGGATTTATGAGATGGGCTTAAGGCCCATCTGCTCAAGTTGGGCCCAAAAGGGCCCGTCCCACGGGAATAAGGCCCGTGGAGGGGGAAGGTATAAAAGGGAGGAGAGAGAGAGAGAAGACAACGTTTTGGCAATTCAACGTACATCTTCTCCCGCGTGTTCTCTCTTCCTCCAAAAAGAACAGTAAGTTCAAGGCACTGTTTTCTCCCCTTCAAGGCGTCATCGGATTTAATACGGCCAGAATTTCTTCCTCTTCTTCAGCGTTGGTGTTTAATCTGTGGCTAACAAGGTACGCTCGAATCCGTGGTGTGCTTTACGATCGATGATGCGTGTTTTCCCGGGCTTCGTCTTCCGCATTGATTTAGGGGTTCGATTTAGTGTCGAATTCGGTTTTCGGGGATCCGTTATTCCCAACATTGGTATCAGAGCCCTAGTTCACGTTTTCCCGATCAATTTGATGTTTTTTTGATTGAATTTTTGTGAAGAAATTCTCGGCCGTACGGATCAGGGCAAAAATCCCAACACCCGAGCGCTGTTCGGCCATTTTTCGAGTTTTCGAAAGTCGAAACGAATTCGAAGGCTTGGGTGAAAGGCGACGTCGAGACGAGTCCGGCGACATGTCGCACGCCGCCGTCTGACGCCGCACGCGCCCACAAGCGCGGCCGAAGCCGCTGCGCGTGGGCGCGCGCGCGCGGCGCGGCGCCGCCGGCGCGTGCGCCACACGCGCCGGTGACGAACCGGCACGTGCTCGCCGGCGACGGCGCGAAATGGCATGCGCCGGTCGGCGGGCGAACCGACGCGTGCGACGTCACGTGCCGACGTCATCCAACGGTCAATAACCGCTGGGATGACGTCATCGATGACGTCAGCGATGACGTCGGTTGGCCGGGTGGCGACCTGACCGACGGCCCGACCCGACCCGACCCGGACGCGGGCGCTGGCGCGCGCGCGCACGTGGCCGCCGACGTCGCGTGACGTCGGCCAGCCCGCGCACGCGCGCGGCACGTGCGGTCGGTCCGTCCGACTCGGCCCGACCAGTCCGACCGGTCCGCCGACCCGCTCGCCCGTTGACCGTTGACCGACCGTTGACCGTTGACTGACCGTTGACTTTGACCGTTGACCCAAAAAAAAAAAGGAATTTGTTTCTTTTTTCAGTCATGCCTATGTGGGTTATAAGTAATCCATTTTTTATTCTGCATTTGTTGCATGAATTTTGGAAAATTATGTATTTTCCCTTATGTTTATTATGGATTATAAGTGATCCAATTTTAGTTCGCATTTATTGTAGGAACTATAATGAGTTATGCACGAGATACCGCAAGCCCGAGAAGGGACGAGGGAAATGCAAGACTTAAAAGGCTGATGTCAGATTTAGCTAATTATCGGTGGCATGACGGTGATTTAGTATCACATGTGATCAAGGTCAATCAGATGATATAGGAAATCATTTGGAATGGTTATCTTATGCCGGATTTTGAGAAGGTGTCGGCTTTGATAAACACTCTTCCACCTAAATGGCAAGCAGTGTTTGATCGGCTATGGGAAGTCAACGTGGTCCCGGATTATAGGAAGCTAGTTGAAGCTTTTGTAAGAGAGTTCTATAGGATTGAGTTAACCAAAACTTCAACCCTTAGATTGAGCGCTACATGGCGCCGAGTGAATGCGCCTTGGAGGCGACATGAAAGCTCTCCAAAAGTTTTTCCTTGTTTGGCAAATGTGCCTTCGTTTTCTCGAGATGCTTTGGTGATAGATTAGAAGGGACATTCCCTATTTATTTCTTTGATTAATTATGTAATGTTTACTATCGATTGTTGTTGATGTAACAACCGATATGTTAGTCGTATCATGTGAAAGCATTGTTATTTTATTGGATATTAGATTTTATTTGCTTTCATTATTTTTGGAGTTCTTTGTGGGTAATTAGTGTGGGTAGTTTTAGAAGCTTTTGTAGCTTCATAGAATTGATTTTGCATATGACAATCATATTAATGATAGTTTTGAGTTAGGATTTTTGGAGGATGATTGGAAACATAGTGACCTTTTGATTACGAAGCCTTACTTGAAATTATTTATTAATATGATGGGTCTATGCAAATAGGGATGCATAAATGATAGGCATTAATTATTCGTGCATGGATGTACGATGTGTTGAACGATGGTTCAAAGAACTAAGAACGTGATTGCCGATATGAACGGTAACAATTGTGAAATATTGAATAAGAAGATTCAATATGTGCTGGAAAAGCAAGAAGCACTAGAAGCTCTTGACCATGTTATGGAAGATCTTAAGGATGCCATGCGCCACCTTGAGCTAGTAGAGGACCGCCTAACGGCATTTGAGCCGAAAACGGACATTTGCAATGCTGGTTCTAGCTCAGAAAGGGCTTTGTGCTCTAAGCGCAAACGTATTGATTCGTCCAATATGTGGGAATGCAAAGGATCAAGTCCTTATTGCAAGAAATCAAGAGTTAACCAACATAAGAGAGGAAAACGTCCTCAAGTGAAGAAAATGTCATGGGTGGGGTGTTACAATTGTGACAAGAAATGTCACTATGCTTGCAACTGTTGTGAGTCAAAAAAAAAAGTCAACACCTCTTGTACATTTGATAACTTTGCTTATGTGTCGAGTTCAATATTATTGGCTGAATCCAATCCTTTGTGGACTGTAGATTCAGGAGCGACAGACCATGTAGCAAAGGATAGAGGATCCTTCGTGGAATTCCGACGAATACCAACTGGGACTGAGTGGATCCATATGGGAAACAACTCTAGAGCTGATGTAAAGGAATTGGCACCGGCCAATTGAACATGAGTGGTGGACGCACCTTTGATGTTCTATATGCTCTGGAGATTCGTCGAAATTTAGTGTCCTGTCTTAGCGTTGGTTAAGCTTGGTTTTGGTATGAACTTCCATAATAAATGTGTAGATTTGTGTTTAGATACAAACTATTATGGTTGTGGTCACTTACTTGAATGGTTTTATTGTACTAAATATTGATTTGTGATGATGTCAATATGTTATTTTCTTGTTTCACGTCTTCTACCTAATATGATAATGATGTGAATATGGTGGCATGCTAGACTTGGTCATATGGGCCAACAACATATGAATAGACTAGCCAAAGAGGGCTTGTTGGGCAATATTGAAAAAGTCGATTTGTCCATAAGTGAGCATTGCCTAGTAGGGAAAATAACAATGAAACCATTTAGAAAAAGATAAAAGAGCTGAATTTCCTCTGCATTTAATCCATTTGGACGTCTGTGGTTCAATGAATGTGAGAGGAAGGCAATGGGCTGTTTATTTCATCACTTTTTTATAGATGATTATACTCGAGTCGGATATGTCTATTTGATTTCTCATGAATCTGAAGCATAAGTTGTTTCAGAAGGTTTATGAACCTAGCAGAAAATCAATTAGACAAGAAAATAAAGGTATTTAGATCCGATCGAGGTTGAGAATATTTATCTGATAAGTTCAGAAAATTATGTGATGAAAAAGGAATATAAAGATAGTTGTCTATTCCATATACTCCTCAACAAAATGGTGTTGTAGAGAGAATAAATAGAACCCTCTTTTGGAATGGTTAGGTCCAAGATGGCGTATGCTAACTTACCTATCACTCTTTGGAGTGATGCGTTGTTAATCTTGCCAATATACTTAACCGGATGCCTTCCAAATCAATTATTTCCGCCCCATATGAGTTATGGACGGGTAGAAAACCGGACTTAAGTTTTCTTAAGGCATGGGGTTGTGCTACCTATACACATGAGTCCTCTCACAAGTTTGGGAAATTGGGTCCCAAAGGAAATAAGAGTATTTTCATGAGATACTGCGAACACTCGAAAGGGCATGTGTTCATAGGTGAGCAGGAAAGTGGGAGTATAACTGAATTTGAATCACGGGATGTCACATCCTTAGTGGATGAATTTCCTAAGAAGGGCGAAATAAAGGAAGATTGTTCCCTATTTGAAACCTTGGATCAAGATAATGATGTCAGTGGAGTTTGTCCAAGTGGGAGTAATATGAGATGTGATGAATTGAATTCAACTCATTCTCAATTGCAACCACGATGTGACAACATCATCATTACCTAATCCAAGTGGGAGCATGATGGGGAATGATGTGCTAAGTGTACAATCTCCCATACGGTGAACAAGTCGCCAAAGTATTCCCCGTCAATGTTTTGACATTGAAAGGGAAACTTTTATGGTTGCTCCATAAGATGAGGATGAGCCAAGAAATATTAATAAGGCTCTAAATTGCCCTAATAAGGAAAAATGGATTCATGCAATGAAAGAGGAAATTGAGTCAGTGAAGTCAAACCATGTTTGGGAACTGGTTGATTTTTCAAAAGGGACTTGAGCTATTGGGAACAACCGGGTTCTCAAAATAAAGCGAAAGGCTGATGGCTCGATAGAAAGGCATAAGGCTCGCCTTGTGGCGAAGGGGTATAATCAACAGGAAGAAATTGATTATGAAGATATATTTTCTCCTGTAGTAAGATTTACCTCGATTCGCATTATTCTGGCAATAATGGTAAGTATGGATCTTGAGTTACATCAAATGGATGTAAAGACTGCTTTTCTCAATGGAGAATTAGAGGAAGGAACATATATGGAACAACCTGCTCGTTTCATAGTGAAAGGCCAAGAAGAAAAGGTATGTCGACTTTGGGGGTCGATATATGGCCTTAAGCGATCGTCAAGATAATGATATATACGTTTTCATAATGCCATAATGGCATATGACTTTACAATGATAGATGATGATCATTGTGTATATATCAAAATATCCAATGATCAATTTGTGATCATATCATTATATGTTGATGATATACTAATTGCCAGAAGTAATATGGAGTTTGTCAATATTGTCAAAAATTGGTTGTCTTCCAATTTTGAGATGAAGGATATGGGTGAGGTTACATATATTCTTGGAGTTAAGATTTCAAGATTGTAAACCCATAGACACTCCTATTGCAAAAGGTGAAGGATTGAGCCATAGCGTGTCCGGGGACTCCACAAGAGAAGGAATAAAGGAAACATGTTCCTTATGCTAGTCTTTGTTGGAAGCTTGATATACACTATGATGTGTACAAGACTGGCATATGTTTTGTAATTGGAATGGTGAGCGAGATACCAATCCAATCCAGTCCAAGACAATGGAAAGCCGTTAAGAGAATACTGAGGTATCTAAAGGAGACTGCTGATTATACGCTGAGTTATCAAGGAAAGGATCTGCGACTCTAAGGCTATCCTGATGCTGATTGGGGAGGAGGTTTAAATGAAAGGAAATCTACCTCTAGGTTTGTTTTTCTTACTGAATGATGGCACCATATGTTGGAGCTGTAAGAAACAAACATGCATAGCCTTGTCCACGATAGAAATTGAGTTCTTGGCATTATCAGCAGTAGTATAAGAAGATGTTTGGCTTTAGAGATTTTTGGATTGTTTAGGTGTTATTGGAAGTGCTGCAGATTCATTGTTGGTTAACCTGTGATAGCCAGCGGCAGCAAAAGTGTACACCAAAGATCTAAAATATCATGGCAAGACCAAACATATAGATACCAAGTATAATCTTGTCAAGGATATGGTTGCATGAAAAGATGTGAACTTAGAGTACATACTACGCATAGAATGGTAGCAGATCCTATGATAAAGACAATACCTAGAGATGTGTTTTGTGGCCATATGAAATCTCTAGGATTGCGTAGAGGCTAATGTACTAAATATTGTAATTTCCCTAAATGTTCACAATTTGATGAATTTGTGTTTTCATCATTAATGCCTATGAATCTTTGTTTGATCTTTATGCATCTTAATGCTCAGTGCATTACTTTAAGTTGAGAAGTATGTCGGATAGATATAAGATTAGCCCACTCACACGGGTAATCGCCTCTATTTACTGTGTGATAAATAGAGATGAGACTGTTTTTAAGCTTATTATCTAGGTGATAATCGAGAGCTCAAGCTTAAAACATGTATGTCGCCTTAACTAGGTGTTAAGATGAGGATATAATACTTACTATATCCGAAAGTAAAAATACCCCACATATTTTACCTAATCTGTCTAAGATGCCAGATGTGAGTTCTGATGAATTTTATGAATGAGTAGATACGTGAACTCAAGTTAGACATTGGGTATGTCTGAACTATTATCTGTACGGTATTGAAAGTGTAGACATACGCTCCATGGGAAAGGAGTTAATACCGTAATACGTATTTCATACTACGTATGTATGAGACGACCAATAAGAGTGGCAAAAGTTTGATCTCAACTTTTATGTCGTGTGAGACTCTTGAGGAAGAGAGTTCCTCAATTTTTTAGTCCCCTCATGACTCTTACTTATTCTCAAGATTTCTATTTAGTGTTTGCTATCTTAGGATGTTGCCAATGGTCATGAGTGATTCGATCTAATGGGGCATTTCTAGAAAAGCAAGCTGGACTGAAATTGAGAGTTTGAAGGAAAGAGGAAGATCGATTTTGGAGAATCACATTGCAGTTTTGTATTCACCGGTTAACCAATTATGACTGTCTTTGTGATAATCATAATTGTGAATACAATATATATATCATTGTTTAAAAGAGATCAAGAGAGATGTAAAATGTGATTGATCGATCTACTGATCGCATACTAAATCTACTCGGGATGTGATGCCCATTATGAGCTGCTATATATTCCTAACAGATGTATAGCAACGAGCTCTCAAAGTATGCTGGTCGCACGGATTATTCACTGGTATGAATGTTGAAGAGAGGTAAAGAGAATACTGTTTGGCCCACCATGTTGAGTGAGAGTCTATGCTGGATTTTTCTCTGATGGGGATGAGTAGGGCCTGTCCGCCCATGTTGGTTTTGGACCACCATGTGCGAGTGGGAGATGATGGATTTATGAGATGGGCTTAAGGCCCATCCGCTCAAGTTGGGCCCAAAAGGGCCCGGCTCACGGGAATAAGGCCCGTGGAGGGGAAGGTATAAAAGGGAGGAGAGAGAGAGAGAAGACAACGTTTTGGCAATTCAACATACGTCTTCTCCCGCGCGTTCTCTCTTCCTCCAAAAAGAACAGTAAGTTCAAGGCACTGTTTTCTCCCCTTCAAGGCGTCATCGGATTTAATACGGCCAGAATTTCTTCCTCTTCTTCAGCGTTGGTGTTTAATCGTGGCTAACAAGGTACGCTCGAATCCGTGGTGTGCTTTACGATCGGTGATGCGTGTTTTCCCGGGCTTCGTCTTCCGCATTGATTTAGGGGTTCGATTTAATGTCGAATCCGGTTTTCGGGGATCCGTTTTTCCCAACAGTAGATATCTTGAATTCATTCTAAAAAGATACAGGAAAATTAGATGGAGATCTTACCCAAAGAGTACCTGCGGTATGGATGAAGTAGACAAGTGCATCTATGATTTTGTACGACCATCAAATAGTATTCAAGCTTAAGAGAAAATTTTACAGGATGGCTATTAGTGAAAAACGCAAGTGTTACTCTAATTGGGAATAAGGTGAGAGAAGGTCGTCTAAGATGATTTGGCCTTGTTGAACAAAGGCCTTCTGACGTCCTAGTAACTAGTGAGGCGATGTGAACAAGGATTTGAGGCATTGGTTAAAAGGAGTAGAGGAAGGGTAGGAGGACGCGAAGTGAGATGATAAGGAAGAACATGAAACTTCTAGAGCTCAAACGGAATCTAACAAAATATCGAGTGCAATGACGTAATATGAGGCATTCAATCGATCCCACTTAGTGAAATAAGGCTAGTTGCCATTATGGATGTGTCAAAATATGACATATACGGTAAAATAAGATAAATGGCTTGCAATTTGATAGATAAACATACATCAGATTGAATCGCTTCAATTGATAATTAACATATTGAATCAGACATTCATTAGCAATCATGGATTTGCATATATGGCATTCCTTAGACTTCGAATTGAACCGAGCCGTACAATGCGATTTGACAATCAACCCAGCAAGTATGTCTTATCCCATAAAAGGGTTCATCCTTTTGGCTACGAAAGAAACAAAATGTCACTTCAAGATTGGGAGCAGAATTGACTCAGAGTTTGGTTCCAATCTCTTCATCCTTTGGTTTTCAATCAATTATAGGATGTTCAACTACCTTCGTAAAACTGTTTTGACGAGTCCAAAAGCAATGAGGATCGAGTTGGACACAATGAACGACTCGCTTATTATCCTCCATCAAATTCAGTAGATGTTGCCATGCATGATACATATGATCATTTTAGTCAATTTTTGCAGAAATTGCTGACGTGGTGGCGTGCTCATAGGATGGCCAGCGATGATTAGACTGCCACATCAACAATCTTCAGCAGAAATTGACTGAAAAGAATATATTGGAAATTTGTACAAAGAGTTAGGACTAAATTGAAAAATGGAAAAGAACCAAATTAGTATCCTTACAATACGTATAGAGCTGATTGGGTAATTTTCCCCATCCTTAAAGATCGCGCAAGAAAGTAGACAGTCAAGACACATGAAAACTGGTTCAGACACCCCATGACTGACAAAAATGAAAATCACAAAATTCCCCCGTTTTGATACTATCCTAATTAATTAGGTGCTATATATGGAGGAGAGTGGTCGTACATATATCACCGTCAGAGCTTCGTTCATATAGTTCTTGTCCATCACTTCCAAATTCGACGTCTGGCACTGGAAAGGGATATTTTCAGTGTTGTGGTCAAATGCTATCTTGGATTATTCTTTGGCATATCGTAGACTAAGCCCACCATATCGAGTCGGCTAAAAGCAGGTCGTTCACGTCGAGCATGGGCGATTGACGAGATCTTGATGTTCTAGCGATACCGCCCAAAGGAGCCTGATTTAATCCTTGGTTCTCTGAACTACCATTTCAGGAATGGTAGTTTGGAAATTCTGTGAGTGCATGTCATCGTCGATCAGGAAGACCTTTCATACACTTGACCATTTTTCCTTAGAATTTTCCATTTTGACTGCTGACAGAAACAACAACAATTTCGGGGAGAAAAATTTGTGACAGCAACTGTTGTGTTCTTTTCCTTTTTTGGGGTCCTCTGGAGAATTTAATATGCAAATTTCAATAAACTAGTTCTAATTTGAAAAATTCATCTCCTTTCTCCTCCTTTGCTTCATCCTAAATTTTCAGTTTATATTTTGGAGATGTCTTTAAACGTCCCCATAATTTGTTTATTTCTCAATTATGTTTGTTCTATTCTTTATGCTTTGTCCTATATATGTATTATCTCCAATAAAATTAACAGCTCGGTTTACAATGCTAGAGTCAGAAATTGGAAATGGGCAATCCCTTCATTCGAGTTTTGTAAATGGGGCAATCCCTTTATTCGAGTTTTATGGACCAAAATTTATTGTTCACATGCTTTGCTATGGAATAATTACGTTAGCCTAAACTTATTGTATGGAAACCAATTAAGTTTTAAACCTGTTAATTTAATCAATGCAATTTTAAATATTTAATGTCTCACAATACCTAGACATATTTTACTACATTAATCCAAGTATACATATCCCTTAAAGGCTATACTTGACTATTCTCATAACACTATGTATTTACAATTTAGCCAAAACCACATAAGACGATTTAATTGGTTGACCAGTAAATATATGTGATAGATGTAAAACAATAATAGTCTTCTTTTACACTCATATCTTTCTCCATTTTTGAACAACTGCTTTTCTAGACATGTCCCATAAAGCCATATTTATTCAAGACCGCCGGTAACATGCAAAAGTAGCAACATTGATTTTTCACTTCAAGAACATTGTCAGAAGTAACATAGGGCACGCAATGAGGTAAATTATAAATTATCTCAAGGGCTCACATGAGTAAATAGGGATAATTTCACTTACCTTCCCTTGTTGGTCATATAATACGCATGTAGTTGAATTTCATGCTATGGTGGATTTCTCTTTATATAAGAGTGTATGTTATTTATTAGATAAATCTACTATATTGATCTTAGCCTAAACATAGTTATGTGCTTCTCACGTACTCAAGTTTAGCTCAATTGCTATATTGGTTTGCTTTCTACAACGCCTAATTAAGTACTTGCATTCGGCATCTTTTAGGCATACATGATTGTGGGAATATCATGTTCGGTCTTATCATATACAAATCATAGACCTAATCCTGATTCCAATCAATGCGACATATTATTTTATATACTAATTTCTTTTTTAGCAATTATTTGTACATAACATCTCATCTCAACGTGCTAACTATAGCACTTGAGGTGATTGCTTGTGTGAGTAAGCCAATCATTACTTGCTGACATACTTTTCAACAATATTTGTGTGTTGGTGCTAGTCTCATAATGGATTTGTACTTATTGATAAAACATCAAGTCACTAAAACAAACAAGTACAATACATATGTTCACATATATCTAAACCAATGATCTTTTACAATATCACATATCACATTCTATGTAACCCCTGAGACATCCTGTGGGTAAAAAATACGTTTCTAGGAACAGCCTTAGTAAATGGATCAGTAACCATTATATTAGTTGAAATGTATTGAAGGATCACTTCTTTTTGCGCTATTATGTCTCTGATGAAGTTGTTTTTTTATGTCAATGTGCTTTATCCTTCCATGATATTTGGGATCTTTCACATAGGCAATAGCTGCCTGACTATCATAATTAATTATCATAAGTCTTAGAATCTTGGTGACGATGGCTAATTTTTTCAAGCAACGTTTTAGCCATACTACTTCTTGCACTACGACATAGCATAAAATAAATTCTGTTTCCATCGTAGATAAGCCCATGCATGTCTATTTCTTGCTATTCCAAAAGATTGCACCTTCATTGAGCAAGAAAGCATATCCAAAAGTCGATTTATGCTCATCTGATCTCCTCCCCAATCAGCATTTGATTAGCCTAATAGGCGTAAATTATTCCCTTGGTAACAAAGTTAATATTCCCTTGCTTTTTAGTGTGTTTGACCATGATTTGATTGATATCGGCTTACTAACCCCACGGCATAACATATGTCGGGTCGAGTACACATTATAGCACACATCAAGCTTTCGATTGCACTAACGTAAGGAATAATTTCCATTTCTTTATTTTCTTCTGGAGTCTTAGGAAACATCTTAGTACTTAGGTCTTCACCTTACATGACATGAGTATCAATAGGATTACAATATTATATATGGAAATGCTCAAGAATTTTCATTATATATAACTTTTTTGATAAAGTAATGAGTTTTCTTAATTGATCTCTTTCGATCTAAACTCTTAATAAATAAGCAGCTTCTCCTATGTCATTTATTTCAAAATTGGAGGACAACCATTCTTTTATGGTGATAACCAAAACTGTGACATCTTGAAATTTCAGCCTTTGAATTTTGCTTAAGCTTGTGCTTATCGATGGAAGAGAAATCGGGATAGGTGGATCGCTCGATGGACTTTCCGTGTGGGCTAGGCGTGTGATGGCCTAGTGGGCCTATTTTTTTTGGGTTGAGTTCGGGCTAAAGAGAGAACGGTGGACCATGAGTAAGGCCCATGGGCTGAACGTGTGTGGAAGGGCTGGTTAAGGAGGATAAATGCCAAGAATCTTTTTTTGGCCATTGTTCGTCTTGCGCAAATTTGAGTGATTTCAAATTTTCAATGGTGTTTTCTTGTGACTTAATTTGTGACATTGTGATGCATGTGAAATTAATTTTGGACGTAAGGTCCTTAGGTATTAGAAAGTGCGACTTGAAGGTGCATGTGCCATCCTACTAATCCTTGGTTACATTTATAATGGAGGATCTTGGAATAAAGTTGTTTAGATTTGTACCTAGTATTAGAGGTGGCCGGAATCTTTGGATTAGGAAGAGGATTAGCTTTATTTCATTTAGACTAAACTTTGTTAGGGCAGATAAGTCAAGGGGAAAAGGACAAAACCAAGGATCTTTTGCATTTGGCTTTAGCTTCCCCATGCAAATTTCAACTCTACCCTCTTCCCCCCCAGCCAAAAAGCCCAACCCTAAGCCTCATGATGGCCCTAAAAACTTCACCAGCCAATCTCCTCCTATACATGGCTATAGCAAGGGAAATTTCCCAAGAAAGCAATCATTTTCCCACAACTTCTGCTTCTATTTCTCCTTTCCCATTTGTTCTTCTCCTACTTTCTTCCCCTCACGCACCAGACACTTCCCTCTCTCATTTCCATCTTGTTTTCTTGCTGTTCTTCGAAGGAACAGCGACTAAAGAAGCAACCAGCCTTCAAGAGAGCCCAAGAAAGGAGATTTTGAGTCCTAAACTAGGTAAGGGAATAAGTTAGGTACTAAACTTCGATATCCTCTCGACGCTTGAGGGTGGTTTAGCTCAATCTAGTGGATTTTGGGTTGTAGGAGCTAGATCTTTGAATAACTTTAGCTTGCATGTATGCTGTGATATGTGGGAAGTCTTGCATGTGAGTTTCTTGAAGGTTTGTGGTTACTAAGCTTGCAAGAGATGTGCTCAAAGGGGCTGGGTTTGGACTTTTCTCCAGATCTGTTTACTGGACACTCAATGTTTGTTATTTTTGTAGGTTGAAACATGTTACGATTTTGAGATTGCTTTCTTCTTGAAAAATGTTCTAAACATTTTCATTTATGATATATATTTTACTCAAGATTTTCTAGATTTAAAAAAACAAGATTATAGCTTCGTTGCATGCAAGATAAAATCTCATTTTATGTTGGAATTTGTGACTTTTTGGTGTTTAAAAGATTTTTATCAACTCTTAGGATTTGATTTTGAAAGAGTTCTTCACAAAAGTTTTTCATCACATCTTGAAGTTTAATAGAGTCAAATTTCAGAGCAAATAGATGAGGTTTGGACCTCGAACCAAATTGGTTTTGGAAAATGTAATTTCTGGACACGGACACAATTTTGGTAATTATTTGAGCGATTTACAACTCCTATTCTAGAAAGGTCTGGGTCAAGGTGTCTTCATAACATATTTAAATTTGAGGATTTTCTAAACTCATTTGGTTATGTTTCTGGATTTAATCATGGAGACGTGCGAGTGGACCCGGTTTCTACCAGTGATGGCCAGTTGCAGTCTTGTGGTTGTTCTTGGTGTCTTGCTTGCTAGAAAATGTATATTTCATGATTTGATTGATTTTTGGTGTGCTAAGAACTTATGCTTGATGGCTATATGTGTGAAGTGCTTAGTATATGTGCGAAATCATACGTGATAAGTTTGTAAGATTGTATGAACGGCGAATCTGTTTTGTGCTTGCTAATGCATTGATATCTTTGTACACTGAGGATGCTGTGTTGTGATGCATATGTGTACTGGTGGTGTTAAAAGTGTGCCATAATAGAAGATTGTGACATGGTGAAATGTATGAATGAATCCCATAAGAGATGTTCCATCAGACAACATTCCGGTGATGCCCCCGGGGAGTGGGGATGCCCCAAATAGCGAGGTTTGGGATGCCTTGGAGAGAGATGCCTAGGGCCAGCATCCCCTGGAAGTTCGACCAGCAACCTAGAAGTGACTCGAACAGATTTGGCCAGCATCCCGGGTGCAATCCTTTTCGAGGGTGGATATGAAATGATTACACATTAAAATTAATCAACAAGGCATGTGAGTATATATGATGGGTTGCCGTGTGACATGAGATGCATGAATGTGAGTGTGTATGCTGCGTGATGCATGAATGGAGTATCTATGCACATTTCGGTGTAGTCTTCATGCATTATGCTCACTTTAGCTTGCCTAGTTCGCATGATATTATTGGTACCGTATGTTGCCTTATTTGATGTTGTCCATAGTCATGATGATTCACTATGTTGGTGCTATTTTCACTATTGAGCAAAGCTAGGATCTCATTATTTAATGCCATGCTTTTATCCTTTACTGGGCATTGTTGCTCACCCCTTATTTTTCCTCTCAAATCATTAGCTATGGATGTGACACCTTTGGCGACTTATGGCATGCCTGTGCGGGTAGATGGCATGTATAGGAACTGTGACATCCTGAAATTTCAGTTCTGTTTTCAATTAAATGAATCAAGCTTTTCATCAATGCGCCTATAGTTCTATTTGACCAGGAATTGACTGCTCGACTGTTCTAGTCTACAAGGGTCATTACGGCATAATTAAAAATCGATCGGAGATTAGAGATAGGTCAGTTCAACTAAGATATGTGATCAAAGTGTAGATGATTTCACTAGATTGCAAAATTTTCGTCAATCGGCATTAGATCGATTTTTCTGTTGTTTTGGTACCTTGTGCCCACATTTGAAATCCCAAGATTTTCACGACAACTAAGAGTCGTCAATGTGTCAAAGATGTATAATGTAGCTAAAAAATAATCGACAATGGGTCAATTGCACAAAAAATTCCTAAAAGTTACCCGGTAGGCTAGGTTACGCTAAAATCACGCCAGATTAAAATAAACTGTGAATTTGATTCTAATTTCAGAAATTGAAAGTTTAGTCATGTCATGAGTCATTTTAGGAACGTTGACTCATCATCCGAGGATTTTTCTGCAAACCGAGATTTTTGGCGGAATTTCAATATAGGGTCATTTTTGTCCAGAAAATTCAGGGGACCGTTTTTTATCGCGTTTTTGGGATGCAAGTTGGTTCTATTGGTGAGAAAAAATATTAATTTGGTTGAGGACACCTTGGTGAGAACTGTGGACTCCAATTTGGGTCCAATTGGAGAAGAATTGAACTCAATTTGGGGAATTTGGTGTCAAATTCGTAGGCCATGGGGGGAGGGACTTTTGGACCACCTCAATGGCTTCCTAAGGAAGCTTGGTGGCTGCAAAATGTGCTGAGGAAGCCAGCCCATCTGGTGAGGCCTTGCCAAGAGGACAAAGGGGTGAGATTGAAGCTAAGGTGGCCCCCTCCAAGCTTCAATTGTCCCCCTTCTTCCTCCTCAGCTACTTTCTCCATTTCCAACCATTTGAAGCTCCCAAAAACTAGAGGAAACTGAGCCCAAGCCCCCCTAGTTGTCACACGTTCACCTAAGGTAGCAGGAGCCCCACCATGTCGCGTCGCATCCCCCGTGTGAGCCACGCTAGTCCTACGCCCGTCCACCATCGTTCTGCTCCAGCCACTACCCCAGGCCATCCCTCAAGCGTCCTCAGGCCACGTCAAGCTCAGTCGGAGCCCCGTTGTCGCCGTTTCGTCGCCGTCCACCTCCACAGTGCACTGCTGTAGTCGTCCGTCGACCATCCTTGCCATTGTAGCCCAAGCCGTCGCCCAGCTCACTCCCTCGGCCCATCAACCAGAAGCTAAAGCCAACAAGCCTCTGTGGGCTTCGAGACCCATTTCGGACCGCTTTCGAGCCTTGTAGTGTGTCACCGCTTTGTAGTTTATCGCCCATCTTTGTGTTGCCATTATCGTGGACTCATCAAATTTCAAAAGTGGTGAGTTTACTCACTAAACTCTACTTAGAGAGTCAAATATGCTTAAGGGTTGATTAGTTTAGGCTAAGTATGGTTTAAGTGGTTAGTTAGAACGGATTATCGATTTAATTATTCATTATTGCATGTTAGTGGTTAGATAGGTTGTATTATTTATCTAGTTAGGTTTGGAATTTTTCCGAGCCCATTTCAATATTTAATTAGGCTTTTCTAGCCTAAGTTTGCATTTATGGCATTTAAATGTATTTATTTAATTATTTTTGGTATTTATTTAATTATCTATTATTTTCTGAAAATTATATCGGGATAGGCGGTGACCGGAATTTTGTGCTGATTATAATGGTATGATTGGTTTATTTAATTGAGTGTTGATTTGTGGAAATTGAGTGAGAATTGTAATTTTGGGTATTTATTCCAAAATTGAGTAATTTCGGTATTTAATTAGAAAATATCGGGCATCGGTTTACAACGCCAAAAATGTGTTTATGGACTATATTAAATAGTGAGATTTTCAAAAAAAAAAAAAAGATATTGTGTTTTTGGATTAGGTTGACCGTGTACCCACACATGATTAATTTTATCGGGTACTTTTAACTTGGTGATATATCAGCTTGAGAGAGCATATATGCATGTTAGCTTGTGAGAGCATATTTATCGTCAGTTTTTGAGGACCCTTTGCACGTCAGCTTGTGAAAGCAGTATACTTTATCAGCTTGTGTGAGCTAAGATTGTTATATTAGCTTGTGAGAGAACAATCTATGTTATCAGCTTGTGCGAGCTACTATCTATCTATATTAGCTTGTGAGAGCTATGACCATATATTGCAGCTTGTGAGAGCATTGACCGATTATTTCAGCTTGTGTGAGCAGTGGTCATATTAAATTGATAGATAGTACTGTTGATATCGAATTAAGCTGATTGACTGATTGATCGATGGGTTGATTTGAATTGAGTGGATTGGTTGAGATCATGAACTGTACTGACTTGTAGAAAGGATTAAGGCAAAGGTAAGTCCTCCATCTTATGTGTGCATAGGTAGCCTTTAGGTGTATTAGCTTCCTAGTCAGAGTTTAAGGGGTGAACTTGCTGAGACATTGTCTCACCCCCGTCGTGGGCTAACATTTTCAGGTCCTTAGATGACGATTCGTCCCAAACATTTTGGCTAGCTGAAGAAGGTTACCGAACATGTCTCTTTGATTCCTCTTCCTAGGGGTCAAGGAGCTTGGGCCTACGAACTCGTGAGATCCATTGTTTGGGTTGATGTGGGTCTATCCCAGATGGTACCCTATCAATATAGATTGTGGTATCGTCGCGGGCGAGATGGGCCCGAAGAAGGTCCCCTACCGGAATTTGAGATCTCTATGTTGGTGCTGGAGATTGCTTTTGGCAAGGGTACGACTGACCCTCCTGATGGTGCAGTGGTAGACCTGAGCTCCCCGGAGCCAGAGATCCCAGAGTCTTCGGTTGAGGGTTCAAATGCTTAGAGGACCTATAGCTCTTCTATCTTTTGTAGACTTGTGAATAGACTAGTATTGTATATATAACTTAGTTTGTTGTGTATATAAAGGTGTGTTATAGTTTGCAAAATTTTAGCCCTGCTTTTCTATCCCATCTTTGTGTTGTTTAGGGATTTAATTATTCGCTTATGCATGTGCACTAAAACGAAAAGGTCGGCGATGCGTCCTGGGACATCGCAAATTCGCAATTTAATCGACCATCGAGGGATGGGCACGCGCTTGAGGATCGGGGCAAAAAAAGGAACTTTGAAGATCAATACTTTGGTCTTGTTTTGACTCGTTATATTTGTACTGTCTAGATAGATGATGGACGCCCTAATCTTTTTTCTATGCAATTTGTATCCGTGTATCTCAATGTGAATGGGAGTTTGTTTGGCCCCATCCGTTGGTGATGCTTTGAGCTTGGATTAGGAGGCGTGCGTGGTATGGAGAGATGTAGTGGATGAGGAAAACTACCGGGTAGAGGAGTTAGGTTCCTTTTTGGCCTCTCCTAGGTGTTTTGTTCGGGTCTGCCATGATGTAATTGTCAAGATGTTGTTTTCCTCTTGTAATACATGTTTATGATGAATGAAGAGAAGCATGTTATCATTTTGAAATTCGTTAAGTGTATATTCTTCCACTTGCGTAATAGAAATTAAAGATTATACTTAAGGGTCTAGAGTGACGGCCTAGGACGTCATGGTGCATCACAAAAACCTTATCATTTTTAGCCAATAGAATATTGTCAACATAAAGTGACAAAATCACAAATTTATCTTTGAACCATTAGACATATACACAATGATCTTCTTCGATCATCGTGAATCCAAAAGATGTTATGGCTCGATGAAAATGAAGATACCACTGTCTAGATGACTGCTTAGGATATATTGAGTGATGAAACTTGCAAACTTTACGTTCTTGACCTTTAGCTATGAAACTTATCGACTGCTTCATATAGATTTCCTCATTTAGTTCTCCATTGAAAAATGCTGTCTTTAAATCAATTTGATGTAATTCTAGTTTTAACTGTACAATGATGGCTATGATAAGGCGTACTGAAGTAAATCTTACAATTGGTGAAAAATGTTTCCTCATAATCTGTACCCCCTTGTTGAGTATAACTTTTGTCACAAGACGAGCCTTATACTTTCAATGGATCCATCCACTCTTTGCTTAATCTTAAAACCCATTTATTTCCAATACATTTGCGATTGGGTGGTAGATCAACCAAGTTCCAGATATGTTTTGCCCTCATTGACTCTATCTCATATTTCAAAACTTTTCTCCATTCTTCCTTATTAGAAGATGAGAGAGCTTTTTAAATAGTCTTAAGCTTGGCATTGTCTTGCGAAGCAATCATAAATGCTTCCCATTCAATCTCAAAATGTCGACGGTGAATACTTTATGATTACTTTTACGTAATTGAACTTTTCTTGAATTCAGTTCACCAAGCGATGCAACACTTTCATTAGATCTTGTATGTTGAGGTAAATCTTCATTTCTCTTGACAACATTAGTGGGTGTATTATCAGAATCTTCAATCTCATATAATTGGAAGTCCTTATTATTCTCACATCTACTAAGAAAATCGTTCTCCAAGAACGTGACATTTTGTGACTTCATTTCGGTCACATTTCCATCAGCCCGTTCACCTATGAACACGTACCTTTTGGAGTGTTTAAAATATCTTATAAATATACATTTCTCCCATCTATGGCCTAATTTGTCACATTTATGGGAAGAATCATGAACATAAGTTACACTCCCCCAAGGACGTAAATTACCTAAGTTTGGTTTCCTACCAGTCCACAATTCATAAGAGGTGAAAATAACTGACTTAAAGTGCATGGTTAAATACATAGGTAGTAGTCAATAACTCATCTCCCCAATACGAGATAGGTAGATTTGTTTGCGCCGTAGTTGACCTAACCGTTTCTAATAGGGTTCTATTCATTCTTTCAATAACCCCATTTTGTTGCGGAGTACCAAGAATAGTCAATTGTCGTACAATTCATTTTTCATCACAAAGAGCCTTGAATTGCTCAGATAGATACTCATGTCCGCGATCAATTCTCAATACCTTTATTATTTCGTTCAACTGATTCTCTACCATCGTTATATATCGTCTAAAGTAGTGTGATGCTTCTGACTTATAGGAGATTAGAAAGATATAACCGAAATGCGTGAAATCATCAATGAAAGTGATGAAATATGAGAGTCCATGCCTCACCCTCACATTCAATGAATCACAAAAATCAGAATGTATGAGTTGTAATGGAAGTTCGGCTCTAGTTCTTTACCGAATTGCTTTCTAGTTGCCTTTCCCAGTAGACAATGTTCATATACGAGTAAATCAACATTAGCGAGTGATCTTAAAAGGTCTTCTCCAGCTAACCTTTACATTCTTTGTAACCCAATGTGACCTAATCTAGCATGCCAAGTACTTATATCAATCTCAACATTACTAGAAGATGCAATTAAAACAACTATCAACATTAACATTGTACAAATCATAGTCAATGTCTAACATCATAAAATCATTAAATACATGACCAAAACCATAATAAACTGTTGCAAACAAAATGTCAACACAATCACCATGGAAATTTAATACATAACTTATGCTAAGAAGAACAACTACGAAGACTAAGTTCCGTTGAATATCTAGAGCATAGAGGACATCATGTAGGAATAGGCTTCGACTGTCGAGAAAACTCTTACCAAGTTTTGAAGTTGACAAAATTTTCTTGTTCTTATTCTTATTCAGAAAAATAGTAGACTTTTGAAGTCATATCGCAGACTCTTGTCAAAGTGTATTCATTCTAGAAGTCTTTCCCACTCTAATGCAATCTAGACTAAAATCAAGTTCAAAACGAAGTTATAATCAGACTCAAAATTATTAATCTTATGACAAGAATTCAATATGAATGTTATAGAGATTTATTCTTTAATATTTGGCTTTCTGATGAAGAATCTCACTTACCTTTTATAAATGCATTGATGGAATTAATCACAAATTGATGAAATCAATCTTGAAGACAAGTTCCTTTTTTGGAAGCAACTAATGTGGAAACCTAGATTCTGATTGTATGAGCAACCGGAATCAACAGATTTTCATCTCAATCTTCAAATGGCTACAAGATTTCCTTAATCGATTCTGTCCAACGGATTGATTGGAAGAAATTCCTTTCAAGAATGCAACGGCTAGTAAGGTGTAGATGAGTATTTAATGAGGTCATTTAGTCTATCTGAGATAGTGCTTGAAAATTGAAATTATAGTTTGAAGCCTTTCCAACCACTTGTTCTTCAACAACAACTCTTACAAATTGTATTTAAGAGAGAAAATCATAAGAAGAGTGATTTAGTGTGGAAAAAGAAATCTTCAGCTGAGTGTTTACACTCGAAATATTGTATTTCTTTGTTGATACTTTAGTAAATTTCAGCCAGAAGGTTGCCAGCGTAGGAAAGTTGACGTAGGTTTGATTTAAGCCAAATTATAAATCTCATGTGCAATTTTCTCTTTTGTTAACTATTTTCAACTTTATTTGTTGTAACATTTTAAGTTTCGCAAAAATCTAGTCCATCTGTTATCTAATTTTGAATTTTGCAGTAGAAGTCCGATACCTTGTTTAATCAGACTCTGATCATTTTTTAGATTTTGTTTGCAACTTATTTTATTCCGTATTTATTTGGCAAGGTTCGTTTTCAAACATCTATTGACCCCTTCTAGGTGTTCGTACTATTTTTTTCAATTGGTATCAAAACCATGTGCTCTTTTATTGAAGTGTTTATACTTCTGAGCTAAAGATCTTCTATGACTAGTTGTTTAGCACCAAGACTCGTGGAGGGGCAGAGTAATACCAGGCCACCTTATTTTGATGGAAAAGAATACAATGTGTGAAAGAATAAAATGAAGGCATTTCTGAGATCTAAAGATCCTATAGAATGGGATGTTGTAGAAAGAGGAATCAACCCGAAGGCAGCTTCCTCTTCAGATAAGGGAAAAGAAGTCTTAGATAAGGATGCTGAGCAATCCAACCAATCATAAATTACCAAGAGATAGACTTTTGATACAAAAGCCATCTATTCTTTATATTGTGCCTTGTCTCTTGCTGAATATAATAGAATTTTTTCATGTAAAACAACTAAAGAAGTTTGGGATAGCCTTCATGTCATATATGAAGGAATAGACCGTGTAAAGGGGACAAAAATAAATATCTTACTTAGTCAATATGAATCTTTCAGATGACGTCTGGAGTGTCTATTGGAGATATGTTCAGTCGATTTACAGAAATTGTAAATGGGTTGGCATGTCAAGGTCTACTAATTTCTGCTCCAATGAAGGTCAACAAACTTTTGCAAGGACTTTCAAAGGATCGGAACCATGTGAAACATCAATTCATGAGACACAAAGAATCATGTCTCTTTCTATTGAAGAGCTGATAAGCACTCTTCAATCGTATGAAGTGGGACAGATCAATGATGAAGAGGATCCAAAAGGTAAGAAGTCAATTGTGCTTAAGTCTAATATTGATTCTAATGATACAGACACATATGATGATATGGATGATAAGGAGCTAGCTCTTATGATACAAAAATTCAGGAAACTAAATGGGAAAGGAAGAAAATCGAAAAAGCAAAGTAAAATTTCTAGAAAAGATCGATGGAAGATACTAAAATTAGCAAGGACGTAATATTCTTTGAGTGCAATAAGAAGGGACACATCAAACCTAACTGTCCCTCACTGTAAAAGAAGAAAGGAACGTATGGAAAGTATAAGAAAGCTCCAAAAGTAGAAACCTAGGATGACACAGAATGTGAGGAAAGTGAAGAGGAGTTAAATATCTGTCTGATGGCTCACTCATAATCAGACTCATAATCAGACTCAAAATCATAATTAGACTCAGACACAGACTCAAAATCTGACAAGGAAATCGAGATAAGTCATTCAGAAATTCCTATTAAAGCTTCTAAGTATATAGATGAAAATTACGTGAACCTCAAATCTTCTTTTAAAAGGATATCTGAAGTAAAGAATGAAAATTCAAAACTCAGGCAACATGATAATTCTTGGAGAGAAAAGTTTGAGAATTTGAAAAATGATTTTGATAATTTGAAAGAAAATGCTGATTAGCTTTCAAAAGAAAATGAATGTTTAAAAAAGGAGGTTTTCAGATATTACTACAAAGTTCTCCAAATGATCAAAAACTTTAGAGAAAATCCTTTCAGCTCAAATATCTTATTATAACAACTCTGGTTTGGGTTTGAGTGAAGAAAGTACACTTTTGATCGATTTTCCTATAGTCAATGAGAGATTTAGACAAAAACCTTCAATTTTTTTATTTATTTACAAAAGTCATTTTCAAAAAGTTTTTGTAAAACCTGTTGTACGGGCTAGCCGATGACGACCCTCGACCCTTTGGGTCTACCACGCCATCCCTTAGTCCTTGCGCTTATCTCAATGCGGAAGCGGGTATTGAAACTCCTTCTTAATTTAAAATGATGCACATGATATATAAACTATGCACTTTTATTTATTTATAATTTTCAGACAACACCAGTCGGTACATATAGGGCAAAAAGTTCCTATTTTTGGCTAAACCAAAATTGTTCGACTATCCAGCAGTCTATCTACACTATTGTCTTGGCATCACGTCCTAGCGTCCAAAAATGCTACCATCCTCCTGGGTCCTCCCCTTACTCGACCCTACTTGAGCTGTCATCATCATCCTCCAAAAGCGGTAGTGGCCCCACCATGCGCCTGTTGACTCGGGCATACAAGACAATGAACCCCATAAGTATAGGGCCCATGGTGAGACCGGCATCCACAGTGAGGATCACCGTGATCCGAATAAATGTGACCCTCGAAAAGTCAGGGTCAGCATGCTCCACTTGGTCCCATGTTAGATCAATGGGAATGCCATAGAACATGCCGTAAGACACGGGCTACAATAGCATGATCACATCTCTGAAATATAATAGTCCCACATACGACTACTCAGTAGTAACAACTTGTCAAACCATATTACACAAGTCTACCGCTACTCTAGCTACGACATTCTAAACGTGTAGTACGTAAAATGATACAACTGAGGATACCAAAACTCTAAAAGAACATAAATGAGACACTAAGAAGGTAAATAAACAATCATAACAATTCAGTAATCAGTTCGACTTTAATTCTAACTGCCGCCATCTTCTAGAGGGACCCATGTTTGCATCCATCCAGGCATCCCGCATCCTACCTGGCATCACGAGAACCTCCGGTTTCATCTTTCATTCCTCGGGCATCTAGAGTGTGTTCATCACACCTCCAGGCATCTCGCACCCTACTTGGCATCACAAGGACCTCCGGGGCTCATCACTATCCTTAGGCATCCAGTACGTGTTACATCACACTTCTAGGCATCCTGACATCCGGGGCACCTCCGGGGCTCATCACTGTCCCCAGGCATCCAAAGGCATCGTTTTCACAACCCTTCAGGCAACTCGACACCTGAGGTATTATCGTCACAAGGGCCTGATGGCATCAATATCAGTTCAACCATGACGCGGTACCTAACAGGTTTTATTAAAGCCATCATGCACGTCTAACCTGAACTACTATAGACGCTTAGATCAAAATCGACCATCTAACCGAGATTTGTACCATTTTACGTTCGACTCGATTCCCGATGACTCGCCTAAGAAATTATAGCCTGCAAACCTAAATCAAACATGTCGATTTATCAAAACATTTTGGTACTTGTCCATTTAATTTCAAACCCGAACAGCACCATGACCGACTCAGGACCGATCAGCGTCAATTCGGCTCTACTAAAGGTCGGTACCACTGTCTTATGCTCACTAGGACTCTCGGTTTCACACCCAACTAGGGCTGGCCATGCTGATGGTCACTATACACAAAACAAGGCAATTCAACAGTAATTCCAGCCCAACAAATGCTGAACCTCAGTTCGCCTAACGGACTTTAGCCTACCAAGTCCGCACCACCAAATCCGATGATCAGCACCGCCTATCATCTACCTAACGGACCCACGCATGCACATCATTCAATCCAGCTTCAATCAACACATAAACGAACTGAATTCTGGTCGATCCTAGGGAGAATACACGAGCAGGGCGTTGATATGCAATAGAGCGCGACAAAACCGCCACTTGCCTCGGGTTCTTGGAGTGTGAGTGGCAGGCGTGGCTATGGCGAGGCGACGGTGGCAGCGGCGCATGGGGAAGCTGCTGGCGGTGAGCAACATTGTTAAAAGACGGCGAGCAGTGGCTTCTAGGTCGGTAGCGGGCTAGTGTGAGACGGTGAGGAGGCTGGTGGCGTGGTGGTGCGTGGTCAGCAACAAAGCGCGAGCGGAATGGCGCTGGAAATTTGGGTGGAAATCGACTGAAGATTTGCTGCTGTCGTTGATGGACAAAGGAAATCGGACATTGGTCTTCACCGAATGAAGAAGAAAACATCGTCCCCTTTTTGCTATTGACTCCATGAATCAACAACGTGAATTTGATGGCAACAGGGAACGAAGACAGCTCAAGCATTCAACCCTTGCATGCAAGAACGTGTCCCTTACATGTAAAGGTCTTCATTCGCTGGCCACCAAAGGAGAGAGAAGAGACGTGGCTGCATGGGTCAACATTTCCCTCTTGGTTGACTGCCGAACGGACGTGTACATGGGCTGAAGAATTTTCGGTCCTCTTGCTTTGTGTACGTACACATGAGGGGCGGCGGAAGTCTGCATGAGAGACAACTTGGCGACGTGCTATGTGGAATGAACCTTGGTCTCACGTGTGGTGCTGCATGAAGAAAATATTAAATATGGCGATAAGCTAAACAGCAATCGAATCGTCATGATGCGGAGAAGGCATGATGATAAGGGTACGCTGCAAGAACATGACGAAACATAATGTCTCAGTCCGATGATGGTAGTGACAAAAAGATGAGGATACTTTTGTCTCATTTCCTTTTTGCTTTCCGACATGACCTCTTCCACGTCATGGTGTCGCCACAAGACTTTAAGGGGCTGTTTGGTAACATGCCAAACAGTACTCTATTCTGATTTTTTGCTCCGGGAGTAGTTTTGGAACAGAATCGCGTTTGATAAAATTTTTGTTCCCGGGAACAGATTTGGAGTGGAATCAAGAATAAAAAAAGGTTGATTCTTGTTCCGAGAACAAATTTGAGAATCAAAACCAACTCTTCTTTTTGTTCCCTTCCGCCATCCTGTGACCACCATCCACCACCGCCCGTCACCGTTCGCCGCTGCTGGTTGCCGTCCACCGGTCCGGCGAGCTCGCTGGAGGCAAGCCTAGCCACCAGCAAGGCTTGGCCTCCCCAGATCTAGCGAGGCCGAGCCTCGCCGGGGCTAGGTAAGCCTCGTGACACCCAGCCTCGCCGGTGGCCAGGCAGGCCTTGCCCAGCCCGGGCAAGGCCCGCCTAGTCACTAGTGAGGCTCGCCCAGCCCTACCGATGGCCAGGCAGGCCTCGCCTAGCCTCGACGAGGTTGGCCTAGCCACCGACGAGGCTCGATCTCGCCATATCTAGCGAGGCCAAGCCATGATGGGGCTGGGCGAGCCTCGCCCAGCTACCGGTGAGGCTTAGCCGATGAGGGCCAGCCTCGCTGAGGGCCGGCAACGCTCCAGTGAGGTCGTCAGGCACAAGAAGAAGAAGAAGAAGAATAAGAGAAAAAGGAAGAAAAAAGAAAAGGAAAAAGGAAAAAAGAAAAGAAAAAAGTAAAAAAAGTAAAAAAAAATTATTTTAAAATTAAAAGAAATTAATTTGGAACAGAATCAATGAGAACGGTATCAAACGCAATTCTATTCTAGAATAAAAAATTTGGACAGTTACCAAACGGCTTAAAATGCTTAGAATCTGTTCTCGGAAACAGAATAAAAAATAATCATTTATGATTAGAATCTGCTCTCGAAAACAGAATCGTAACCAAACATGCCCTAATTAGCGAGATCACCTTCATTCAGAGGACTTGCTCTTTCTGATCCAGTATCTACATCGACTCCTCCACGTATCTCACTTTTTCATCTACTCTGATAATCTCATGATCAAGCACATGAGCAGGATCGGGTTGATACTTCTTTAGCATTGACACATGGAAGACATCATGTAGATTCAACAATTTAGGAGAAAATGCCAATCGATATGCTACGTCCCCTACCCTTTCGAGGATTTCGAAAGGTCCAACAAACCTCGGGCTCAACTTGCCCTTCATTCCAAATCGCAATACACCCTTCATCAGGGATACCTTTAGAAATATGTGATCTCCCATGCCAAATTCTAACGGTTTTCTACGCTTATCCGTGTAACTCTTTTGTCGACTCTGGGCCATCTTGAGTCTATTTCTGATGATTTCTATCACATTCGTAGTAGCTTGTACCAACTCGGGTCCTATCAATCTTCACTCACCTACTTCATTCTAGTAGATAGGTGTCTTATAGCTTCTCCCATATAGTGCCTCATAGGAAGCCATACCGATACTTTGCCGGAAACTATTATTATATGCAAACTCCACCAGGTATAACTTCTCATCCCAACATCCTTTTAAATCAATTACGCAAGCTCTCAACATGTCTTCCAGTATTTGGATTACTCTTCCGATTTGTCCATCTATCTATGGATGAAAGGAAAACTAAATTGAAGCTTGATCCCTAATGCGATTTAGAGCCCTTGCCAGAAATTTGAGGTAAATCTCGAATCCCGATCTGACATGATGGTTACAGGAACACCATGTAAGTGTACTACTTGGCTTACATATATTGCGGCATATTTATCCATTGGATAATCCATACGTACTGCTAGGAAATGGGCAGACTTAGTCAGACAATCCACTATCACCCAGATGGAATCGTGACTACTTGACATCCTTGGTAATTCTTGCACGAAATCCATCGTTATGTGCTCCCATTTCCACTCTGGTATATCCAGTGGTCTCAGCATTCCTGTAGGCTTGTATCACAAGCCGATCGATCTAGCGTTCCCTTGCCCATGCGGCCTTAGGAATTTCTCCCAAGTCAGCTTTTCTCACACTCACTCACAAGGATCGTAGAGAGAGAAAACTCTGGAGAGAGAAGCTCTGAATTGTATTCACTTGCGAAAAATGAGATGATACAAATGGGGAGGAGACCCCTATTTATACAAGTACAAGGCAAACCATATCCGTAGATCTCTCCTCGATCTAACAGTGGAGATTACATCTCCCTAATTACCAACTATCCGTATTTATTACATACGAATATATTTACCGTAGCTCCCGCCCCCAAGAGTATTCTAGAAGACTCAAGAAAACCCTAAGTTTCGGGGATACAAGCCGAGAGTCAGATGTGTCACACTTGTCCCGTAGGAAACTCTTGGAAATGCTTTCTTTTGGGCCGTGACATTCTCTCCCACCTAATCAGGCGACGCCTCGTCGCATCTTCGGTGTGGAAAGCATCGATCTCCTTCTTGAATTGCCAAAGACTTTCTGCAGCCTCCCAACTTGCTTCACTCTCCGGAAGTGTGGCATCCCAAAATTCTATGACAAGCCATAAGGTGTGTTAAAGTCTCTAATTAGGTGATAAAATTTCCCATGGCTTATGCTTTAGCCATTAGTCTTTTAATTAGATGATTTGTGCATATGATTGTGAGAATTTAAATATGATAAATTAATAATCTATGCTTGGCCATATGTTTTATAAATTAAATTCCAATAAACAAGATGTCCCAAGACTTTGGCCAAGATGAAAAATTGGAATTTGAAAATATTTATAGAAAGGAATTCAAAAAAAAAAAAAAAAAAAAAAGGGAAAAGGTCAATTTTAGGTTGGGCCTTAGGCCCATTGGCCTAAGCTTTTAATGGACCAAGTTGGCCGGCCCATGGAGGCCCAAGAAGGAGTGGTCGACCAGCCCAAGAGGAGGCCCAAGAAGTGGCCGGATGGCCCAAGCCCATTATGCATGCAATAGGACAAGTGGCATAAAGGAGAATGCCATGCATTGGCTAATTTGAAGGCAAGCAATGATTATCAATGATGAGGTTTAGGGGGGATAAAAGGGAAAAGAGAGGAGAGAGAATGGCCGGTTAGCCATTTGCCCAAAGAGAGAGAGAGAGATTGTGTGAGAGAGAGGGAGAGCGGCCGAGAGAGAGGAGAAGCCGAGGAGGGAGTCGCCGTCACTCGCCGTCCGCCCGCCGTGTTCGCCACCGTGTGTCATCGTCCGTCCGGTCTAGAGGCAAGTGGGAGTCCTCTAGCTTCTCTTGCATGCTTGTATGTTTTTTGCATGTTGAATCTTTGAGTGTTTAAGTGAGAAAAACCGAAGCATGGATGATGTATGTTGAATGGTATGGCTGTTCGTGTTCGGACCGTGTGCGTCAGAAACTTGTTTGAGTTTGCATGTGTGTTTGGAGTCCGATTTTGGCTTTGATTTCTTCATGAAAGTTGTAGCTAACATCTTTTAATACAACATACTAAAATTTCTTGGAAAATGATGGAGATTTGAGGGGTTAAAGTCTCATCCTACGGAGACCTCAGATCTGGAAAGATTTCACTGACATTTTGTTGGATTTGTGATTGCATGTTGGTTTGTGTTGAGAATCTCACTTCGATTTCTTCATGAAACCTGTAAAGGATACCTTGATGTATAACATATCCAAATTTCAGAGGAAAATAAAGAGAATAGGTAGGTTAAAACTCAATATTTTGGAGATGTATGCACTGGACGTTGCGGTAACGGATCCAGAAGCTTCGTGAGACTGTATAAAATAATATAAAAAGAATCTGGCTTGGAGTTCTTCATGAAAGTTGTAGGAAAATTTCTTGGTTATATTCCAGTAAAATTTCATAATTTTTGGAGGCCATATGGGTATTTTAATTGAATTTCTTCGGAAACCGTGCATTCTGGTTTCATCCGAGAATCATAGGATGTTTTGTGAAAATTGTGAGATTTTGTGAAAAAATTCAATTTGGCCATGAATTTTGCATGTAATTATCATCCTATTGGTTTGTTTAATAATTGCTTGAATTTTTATAATTTTGGGAATTTATAGATATAAAAAAAATAGATTATTTTATTGGCCATAGATTCCATTTAATTTATTTATGTGGCATGTGTGATAAAGTTTTGATATATATATGACATTGAATTGAGATGCATGTGTGAATCCTATGCCAAGTATGACTTGTGTGATGTCACGCCATATGCCATGTTAAATTGAGATTAAAATAATGGTAAATATGGATGATGGTAAATGAGGAGGTGGTTGTGGTGGAGGATAATGCCCGGAATGTATAGAGATACATTGCCGGATTTCCTTGGGAGATTCAGGATGCCTGGAATGTGGGGGGCCGGAAGCCCTGTCGGAGGTCTTTGCCCGAAGGGAATGCCTCGCGATGCCAGGATTTGGGGTGAGGGATGCTCGGCCAGGGAGTGTAAATGCCGGAAGCCCTATCGAAGGTTTTTGCCCGAAGGAGATGCCTCGTGATGCTAGTTGAGATGCGAGATGCCTGGAATGTGGGAGGCCGGATGTCCGGTGGCCTGGGATGGCTGAATGTCGGAAGCCTTGGAGGTCTTTGCCCGAGGGGATGATGAAATTGATGATTTGAGAAATGGGTGATGTGGTGATCAAATTTAAAGATAAAGACGAAAATTAACCCATGGTATGATATGCATGATGATATGCATGATGATGATGATGATGATATGTAATGTGATATGATGATCACCCATGGTATGATATGCATGACGATGATGATGATATGTGATGCGATATGATGATCACCCATGGTATGATATGCATGATGATATGCATGACGATGATGATGATATGTGATGTGATATGATGATCACCCATGGTATGATATGCATGATGATATACATGACGATGATGATATATGATATGTGATGTGATATGATGATCACCCATGGTATGATATGCATGATGATGATATATGATATGGCATGATGACATGCATGATAATATGCATGATGATGATAGTGATGATGATGATATGTGGTTAGACATGAACGATATAACGATGCCATGATGATGATGACATGTATGATATAATGATACCATGATATGATGACGCATAATAGTATGCGCATGGCTTCAAGGTAAGTAACGCCTGCAATGCATTTATGATTTGCATGATGCATTAAGTTGTTATTGGATTCCTTATCTGCTGAGTGGTTGTACTCACCCCTTTGAGGACAAACATTTTAGATTAGCAGTATGCCGCTTCCTGCCATCGCACGGGGTGCATTTTACGGGATACTTGATATAGCTAGTACGATTACCTAGAGGGGGGTGAATAGGTATAAAAGATTTTTCTTTTGATAATTACACATTACTTAGATAGATAAACGATTTGCAGCAATTAAAAATCAATCGTAAGGCGAGTAAAGGAAAGAGAGAATTAGACACGCGGTTTATAGTGGTTCGGCTTGATTCAAGCCTACGTCCACTCTTCTGCACTGACAGCCAATTGGCTGGATTTCACTATGAACAAAGAGATGTTACAGTGATGATCTTCCTTAACTTCTTGGTGTAGACGATCTTCCACACTCTCAAGGTATCACTAGGAATGAACACTCTCTGTGTATACAATTTCGCTCAAATAATCTTGACTAATAATCAAGGATCTTCAGACTCTGGAATTTTTCTATCGATCACACTCTCTAAAACAACTTGAACGTCTTCCTTTTATACTCCTTTATGCCATCATAGCCGTTGGCACTTACCAAAGGAATTCCTCCAATCTACCCGTTGGACGGAATCAATCACGAAGATCATTCGAGCTATTTAAGGAACCCGGGCGATAGCCCATCAATCTGTTCGTCCATACAATCGGGATCTTAGTTTCCAAGAATAGAACATTCCAAGAATACTTCGTCGACCATCGGATCTTCAATCGATCTAGATAAGAACAAACAAAGAATCCGAGATGTTTATCCAACCAAGGGATCTTTTCCGAGGATAGGATCGAATCCTCAACCATAAGCTTCGGCTCTGGATTTCCTTCACCTTTGGAATAGAAAGACATCGGTGAGAATAGTCTTGAGTCTTGAGTCTTGAGTCTTGAGTCTTGAGATCATAAAGTCTTGAGACTTTAATCTTCGATCTCCGAATATCCGGACTTAGGGATCGATAGAAACGTTTTGTCAGTTTCAAAATATTTTGGAAGGATTTCTCCAACAATCTCCCCCTTTTTGATGGTGACAAAACTTCCTTGTAGATTTGAACAACTTTGACCTGCAAAAACATTTCTCAAGCAATATGGCTAACTCATAAGGATTAATAAAACAACCACATTCTGCATCCACAGCAAATTGGTTAGTCTTTCATGAGTAATACCATAAAACAACACTTGATATGAACGCAACCGGTCAAGCATTTAAATCCATAGTCAAGTGTACTCAAGTCAAAAAATATAACCACAAATTCAAAGATTAAAAAGATAAGGTGTTGAAGGTTGATGAAGTTGATTGTTCAAATTGATTCTCCCCCTTTTTGTCATCATGAAAAAGTGAGAAAGGGATCATGTCTGCTTGGGAATGCGAACGATTTGGAAATCTCCCATAGACTGAACTAATCCTTCTAGCCTCTTCAAGTCTTCCCTTAACTGAGCTACCTCCTCTCCTTTTGCATTTTCTTGAAGTTGTAGAGCGAGGTCTTTCATTCTGTCCTCCAGGGTAACTGAAGATGCTTGGCCAGCATTCTTGATGGATTGAATCTCACAGTCTAGAGCATATATCTGTCCCCGCATTTCCATAAGGATATCAACAATACGACGAAAATCTCTTTGAGTTATCCGTCCGTGTACTTGCATCAGCTTTTTCAGATGGAGTGAATGCAGACGTTGGAGCTTCTGTCAAATCATGCAGATTTGGGGTCGACATATCGTGTCCTTCTTCAGGCAATTGAGAAACCTGAACTTCTTCTGGGTCTGCTGGAGATGGTCTTAGACCTTCACTATTGGCAGCATGTGGTGAAGACCTTTCTTGCTCGCCAACTCCCCCTGTCTCTAGGACATCACAAGGGAAAGAGTGATGATCATGTTCTTGATCTCCCTTGTCTCCAGTCGATGCGATGCACTGTTCTTTCTTTCTCTCCTTCTCTCTCCTTTTCTCCTTCTTTCTCCTTCTCTCTCTGCTGATCTTCTTCTCTGATCTTTGCCTGCTCCTCTTCCTCTCTCTGTTTCTATTGAAGTTCTGTTGACCGAGACACAAAACGTCTGGTTCTTGTTAAAGCAACGATTGTGGGATCTTCATCCTCTTCATCTTCATCCTCTAGGATGAGAGTCCTTTTCTTCTTCCTCGATAGGGCTCCAACGACTTCTTTCCCTTTTCTTTTTGAAGCAGATGAGACTGGAGTCTTCACTCTGAATTTTTCCATTGCCTTGGAAAGTTCTTGTAGACGCATCTTTGTCAGCATCTTCAAACCTACCACCATCTTATCGCACGGTCGAACACAAAGAGAATGAGGTGGTTCAATATTCATGTGTCTAAAGATCTTGGTCACCAGACCAGGATAAGGCAATTGTCCCTTGTCTTTTGACACTGCTCTGTACATATGGAAAAGAATCGTGTGCGGGAGAGAGAACTTCCGTCCGAGTTGATTGCATACATCAACTTTGCTTGAGAATAAGACACGAAGTCTTTGACGTAGACTTTGGTCCGAGACGGTTGATTACGATCTTATGAAGCACAATGTTGATTGCATTCATCCCTGGAATAGGAAACTCTCTTGTCTCCGCGTCCCTATCCTTGACAAGATCCGAGTAGTACGAGCGGGTGAGACTTTGATTGCGAGATAACGCCCCCGTTCAACTCCAACAATGTCCGCCAACATATTCACATCTACCACGTAGACTTTGTCTCGAACATCGAACGAAATTCTATTCGCATCCAAAAAGCTGAGATTTGAATAGAAATAAGCGAGTTAAATGTGCGTACCCGTCCGTAGAGTCGAGCAAAATTTCTCAAGTTGAAGCAAGTTCAACTTCTCTCTCAAGTTCATGTTGATGGCGTCTAGAAAGTCAAAATCAACACTTCGAGGGTTTATCACCCCTCTTTTCAACAGTTTGCCATATACATTCTCCTGTTCCTTGGATTTAAACAAATCCAATCGATTTCCTTTCGTCTTCGCTGCCACACCCATTCTCGGTTGAAACTCAAGGAACATTCTATCATCATCGTTCCCTTCAATTAAATTTTGTCCAGTACACGAGGATCACTTGGAATATTCGCAAGTGCATCCTCTCGCTTTTCCTTTCGGAGCAATTCCTAACTCCTCCATTCTCCGCAGAAAAAGATATTCATTCCCATAGTTCTTCTCCTTAAGAAAATCGTCTATGTATTTCATTGGTGTACCGGTGCTTTTCAACGCACGATAAAACTTATAGATAAAGGAGGGTTTTTGGACTCTTACTGGGTCGGCTTCCTCGATTATCTCTTCTTCAAAATGTTGACTTTCACCAAGTGGGGTAGGAGGCGATGAATGACGAATCGGACTTTGTCGCTGACTTGAAAAGTCTTCCTCCTCGCAAGATCGAAGTGTATTGGTCCCTTCTCCATTCTTTGTGGTCCCCTGCTTGCTATTCTCGATGATTTCCTCGAAGAAGACATTCTTCTTTGTCGATTTGAGAGATTCCTTCGCTTGCTTCCCAAGGAAAAACGACCACTTTCTCGATGATGAACAAGAGATTGAAACAGGTTCGAAGAAGAGTACTTTTTAGGGTTTTGATGATTGAGGAAAAACTGTATATATATATATAACTTATTTTTTGAAAAGGGAAGTTCAATCAGCACAAGGAAAGTGTACGAGCATTTCTTTTCAAAATCAATAACTGCCAAAATTAATCCTTTTTGAAAAGACAAGTTTTTGATTTTCACACAGATAATAACTGAACAACAAAATCGTACCTTTTCGAGTTCAGATAAAATAGCAACTTACAGTCTATAGCCATGAATGTCTGAGTCTGAAGATCTCGAGACTGAGAGATTAGAGTCTAAGGATTGTTGAGTCTTTAGACTTTAACTTCTTCAAGCTTCAAAATGTTGAGTCTTGAACGGATAGCGTCGAATTGATTTTTCTCCAAAGGCTTTGTGAAAATATCCGCTAGTTGACTTTTTGAATCAACAAATTGAATCGAGATTTCTCCGTTTTGAATATGATCTCTAATGAAGTGGTGTCGAATCTCAATATGCTTAGCTCTTGAATGAAGAATTGGATTTTTGGTAAGATTGATCGTATTTGGTGTTGTCACATCGATTTCGTGCATGAGTCTTCAATGCCAAAGTCTTGTAGCTGTTGTTTGATCCATAAAATTTGCGAACAAAGCAACTTCCAAGAGCTACATACTCGCTGTCGTTGAAAGAGCCACGGTACTTTGTTTCCTTGAAAACCAAGATATCTTTGTTCTATTTCCAAGCAACCGACAAGTTCCGAAGTGCTCTTTCTATCGACTCGCAACCGGCCGGATCGCATCCGAGTACCCTAGAAGATCAAAGTCTCCCTTCTTTGGATACCAAAGACCGATGCTTGAGGATGAGGCAATATATTTGATAATTCGTTTCACGGCACGAGAGATGTGATTCTCTAGGATCCGATTGAAACCTAGCACGAGAACACACAAACACTTAACAAAATATCGGGTCTAGAAGCGTAAGATAAAGAAGTGAACCAATCATGCTCCTATATAGCTTTTGATCTACTTTCTTCCCTTCTTCATCCTTATCTATCTTCGAGAACATGACATTGGTATGTCGGTCTTTTTGCATTTTTCCAATCCAAATCTTTTGACAAGATCATTTGCATACTTTTCTTGATGAATAAAAGTTCCTTCCTTCATTTGCTTCACTTGGAGTCCAAGAAAGAATGTTAATTCTCCCATCATACTCATTTCAAACTCATCCTGCATAGACTTAGAAAATTTCTTGCATAGACTTTCATTAGGAGATCCAAATATAATATCGTCTACATATATTTGAACAAGTAAAAAGCTTTTGCTTTCCTTTTTGATAAATAAGGTAGTATTTACTTTACCTTTGTCAAAACCGTTCTGTATTAGGAACTTACTTAGCCTATCATACCAAGCTCGAGGTGCTTGCTTTAAACCATACAAGGCCTTTTCGGTCTAAAGGCGAATCGGGCTTCTTTGGGTTTTCAAAACCAGGTGGTTGTTCCACATAAACTTCCTCATGGATGAATCCATTCAGAAAAGCACTTTTGACGTCCATTTGGAATAACCTGAAATTTTTATAGCAAGCAAACGCAAGTAATAGACGAATAGCTTCTAACCTTGCTATTGGTGCGTAAGTCTCATCATAGTCTATTCCTTCCTCTTGCGTGTATCCTTTGGCCACGAGTCTGGCTTTGTTCCGTACGACTTTTCCATCCTCGTTCATCTTGTTCCTGAATACCCATTTGGTTCCAATAACAGTTTTACCTTTTGGTTTAGATGTCAAATCCCAGACATCATTGATGTTGAACTGTCTGAGTTCTTCTTGCATAGCTTCAATCCAGCTTTCATCAGATAAAGCTTCTTCTATGCTTTTTGGTTCAATTTCAGAGATTAGAGCCACAGCACTAGATTCTTCACATCTTTTTGATCTGGTGCGGATTCCTTCATTGATTTCGCCGATAATGAGATCTTCGAGATGACTGGATTTGTGCTTCCAGTTAATAGTTAATTTTCCTGGTTGATGATCTCTTTCTTTATTTGAATCTTCAAGAACATTTTGATGTTGGACTTCCAGAGACTGAGATGCTTCTTGAGTTGTAAGTCTTGAAAGATCTGGAGTAGGTTCGAGACTCTTCATATTGAGTCGATTTGGATTCAACTTGCGTTGAGTCTTGGAATTTGACATTCATTGATTCCTCCACCGATTGGCTTTTCTTGTTAAAGACTCGTAAGCCTTGCTTGTCGTAGAATATCCAAGGAAAATGCCTTCATCCGATCTTTCTTCAAACTTACCAACTCGATCATTTGCATTTTTCAAAATAAAGCATTTGCAACCGAACACATGAAAATATGAAACAATAGGCTTCTTACCTTTGAACAATTCATAGGGGTTTTCTCTAAAATGGGTCTTAGAAAGACTCTATTGATGATGTAACATGCTTTGTTGAAACGGCTTTGCCCAAAATCGAGAAGAAATTTTACTTTCAATTAAAAGTGTTCTAGCCATTTCTTGAAGAGATCTATTCTTTCTTTCCACAACTCCATTTTGTTCGGAGTATATGGAGAGGAAAATACATGATTAAAACCAGATTTATCACAAAACTTTGTAAAGTTTTGGTTTTCAAATTCACTTCCATGATCTCGTTCTTATACTTGAAATAGCACATCCTTTTTCATTTTGAACCTTTTTAGCAAACTTTTCAAAGTACGAAAAGGTTTCTGACTTACTTGCAAGAAAATATACCCAGGTAAAACGAGAGTAATCATCCACAATTACTAGACAATATTTCTTACCTCCAATGCTCGGGTTCTTGTTGGTCCAAAGAGATCCATATGCAGCAACGGAGAACATGATTAATAGAGATATGTTTTATAGGCTTAAATGAATTTCTTACCTGTTTTCCCAGAATACATGGTGTGCATGAGTCAGACTTTTGATAAGGCAATTTTGGTAGTCCTTGAACAAGCTTCTTTGATGAGATTTTGGCTAATTGCTTCATGTTGACATGGCCAAGCTTTCTATGCCATAAGACTGCTTCATCTTGAATTGAGATAAGACATTGTGTTTCATTTGGTCTTACATCAAGAAGATAGATATTTCCATGCCTTCGACCCATGAAAAGGCGAGTTGAGTCTTTACTTATTCCGAGAACATATGCCTTCTTGAAAAGAGATCTTAAACCCAAGTATCACACGTTGACTAATCCGAGAAGATTATAGTTGAGTCCTTCCACTAGAGAAACATTGCTTATTGTGAGATTTCCAATTTTAACAGTTCCAAATCCCACAATGCTTCCTTTGTCAAGTTTCCACCAAATGAAACTTTTCCACCATTTACTTGAACAAACTTTATAAAACAATTTGAGTCTCTGTCATGTGTCTTGAGCATCCGCTGTCAAGATACCATTTTACTTTCTTTTTGACAGAGACCTGAAATCAAAAGAGAGTCTCAAGCTTTCTTTGGTACCCAAATTTTCTTGGGTCCTTTAGGGTTAGTAGGAAAAGCATTATTAGGCCATACCCTTTTAACAGCTTCCGGATCATAGGACATTCTTTTTCAAAGTGATCTTGACTGTTACACTTTGAACACCTTAGAGCATTTCGACCTACAGACTTTACAAAAACCTTTTTGAAATGATTTTTGTACTCTTCTCTCGATGGTCTTTTCTTAATTCTTTCTTTTACTTTCGGAAAATCAATCAAAGGGATTGTTTCTGCTGTCATACCTAAACCAGACTTGTTAAAGTAAGGTCTTTGAACTGAAAGAACTTTCTCGAGTTTTTCAGACCCTATTGAAAATTTCTTTGAAATGTTTGATAAGTCGGTTTTCAAGAAAGCATTTTCTTTTGCAAGTTTATCTTCATTCTCTTTAAGAGTAGAAACATTCAAGTCTAGACTTTTCACTCTTTCTTCTAAAATATTTTCCATTTGTTTTAAAGCTGAGTTTTCCTTTTCGGTTCGGAAATCTTTTTGAGAGAAGTCTTAAGACTCGAAACATAATTCATCAATATATTTAGAGACTTTGACAGGAATTTTAAAATCACTTACCTCAAATTCATTGTCTGAATCTGATCCAGAGTCTGAGTCTGATTGTGCCATTAGACACAGATTGGCATATTCCTCATCATTTTCTTCACACTCTGTATCACTCCAGGTTTCGGCTTTGAGAGCTTTTCGAGACTTTTCGGTTTTTCCTCTCTTCTTCTTCAGAAGAGGACAGTTGGGTCTGTTGTGTCCCTTTTTCTTACATTCGAAGCAGACTACATCTTTGTTTGGTTCCTCATCAACAAACTTGGTTTCTGTTTCGAAAACTTTGTTTTCTTGAGTTGAACCTTCTTCCTTTTCTATTCAGCTTTCTGAATCTTCTTATCATAAGAGTAAGCTTCTCATCATCTAGATCTTCTTTAGAATCTGTATCATCAGAATCATCATTAGATTTTAATGCAATGGGTTTCTTACCTCTTGGATCTTCGTCTTCATTAATTCGCTCCACTCCGTAAGACTGAAGAGTTCCAATCAGCTCATCTACAGATAATGGCATAATTCTTTGCGTCTCTCGTATTGAAGTCTTTATATGATTCCAATCCTTGGAGAGTCCTCTCAAAGAACTTGTTCACCTTCATAGGATCAGTAATTTTCTGTCCTTGATTCTCAAGTCCATTGACAATATCTCGTAAAACGACTAAACATGTCGGTTATAGATTCTCCTGGTTTCATTTTGAAGGCTTCGTATTGACCAAGAAGAATATTAATTCTGGTCTCCTTCACTCGGCCCTGTCCCTTCATAGGTGATATGTAATCTATCCCAGACTTCTTTGCTTTGTGACACAAGAAGATATTCGGTTATATTCAGTTAGTGACAAAGCACAATATAAAGAATAAATTGCTTTTGCATCGAGTGCTTGTCTCTTGTTTATCTCATCTTGAGACATTCCGCTGGTCTCAACAGTTTCTTTCACTCTTTCAGATACTGATGCAACAGTAGGAGTGATCCCTCTCTCCACAACGTCCCATTCCAGAGGATCCTTAGATCGTAGGAAAGCTTTCATCTTGTTTTTCCAGATGTTGTAATCCTTTCCATCGAAGTAGGGAGGTCTGGTATTGCTTTGACCTTCCACCAGCCCTAATGCTAGCATACTAGCCATGGATCTTTTACTATGAAGTAAGAACACAAGCTCTGATACCAATTGATATAGCTAGTACGATTACCTAGAGGGGGGTGAATAGGTATAAAAGATTTTTCTTTTGATAATTACACACTACTTAGATAGATAAACGATTTGCAGCAATTAAAAATCAATCGTAAGACTGAGTAAAGGAAAGAGAGAATTAGACACGCAGTTTATAGTGGTTCGGCTTGATTCAAGCCTACGTCCACTCTTCTGCACTGACAGCCAATTGGTTGGATTTCACTATGAACAAAGAGATGTTACAATGATGATCTTCCTTGACTTCTTGGTGTAGACGATCTTCCACACTCTCAAGGTATCACTAGGAATGAACACTCTCTGTGTATACAATTTCGCTCAAATAGTCTTGACTAATAATCAAGGATCTTCAGACTCTGGAATTTTTCTATCAATCACACTCTCTAAAACAACTTGAACGTCTTCCTTTTATACTCCTTTATGCCATCATAGCCGTTGGCACTTACCAAAGGAATTCCTCCAATCTACCCGTTGGACGGAATCAATCACGAAGATCATTTGAGCTATTTAAGGAACCTGGCAATAGCTCATCAATCCTGTTCGCCCATACAATCAGGATCTTAGTTTCCAAGAATAGAACATTCCAAGAATACTTCGTCGACCATCGAATCTTCAATCGATCTAGATAAGAACAAACAAAGAATCCGAGATGTTTATCCAACCAGGGGATCTTTTCCAGAGGATAGGATCGAATCCTCAACCATAAGCTTCGGCTCTGGATTTCCTTCACCACTGGAATAGAAAGACTGTCAGTGAGAAAGACTGTCAGTGAGAATAGTCTTGAGTCTTGAGTCTTGAGTCTTGAGTCTTGAGATCATAAAGTCTTGAGACTTTAATCTTCAGTCTCCGAATATCCAGACTTAGACTGATAGAAACGTTTTGTCAGCTTCAAAATATTCTGGAAGGATTTCTCCAACAATACCGTCCAACGTTGAGGTAGAGTGTGAGGAGTTTGGCTGTCCTTCCGTGCCTGGACTCACCTACATACGCGGGCGCTGTTTTGTTGCGTACGACATAGGCCTGGCTAGGGGCCCGGTCGTTCAGGAGTTTGTCTCTGTCCACGTTCGCCGCGATGGGGTCATAAGAGGGATGTTGCCACCGCCACCGCCTGACGCACCGAACTGGGTGTGAGGCCTGAGCGCGACGAGTAGGGGCTGTGTTTTTTTTTTGGGGGTTAGCTAGCCGACACTTATGGTGGGAGATTGTGCACATGCCTTGTAGAGGGTCGAGGATCTTTTTGAGGTTTTAGGCTAGACATGACAGAGTCCTAGCTTTTCCTTGTTATGTATCGACCCGAAAAGAAGTCCCATCCTGAAAGAATATGTAAATAAAGTGTCGATAAAATCCTGGTGATTAGTGGTGTGTATTGGTATCATGGATTGGTAGGGGGATAAATGGTGATGCTTTATTTTGCTTTCGCTAATGAGCCGCGCTGGGACTGCTTTAAAAAAAAAATGCCCGTGAATAACGACGCTTCTTCTAAGTATAAGATGAAAAGGGTAACAAGGTGTAACATTGGTGCTTGTGGCAACCGCCGAAGGGTTCGGGGTGCTACAGGAAGACCCTACCATCGAATCAAATATTCTCGCTTGGGCGCACAGTACCGCTTCTGTATGACTCGATCCGCCATGATGCTCTTGACTTCTTGATCATACGAGGTTTTAGCCTTAAGTGGTGCCCATTGTGACTCCCCTCAATCTAGATCTTCCTCATCAACCTAGAAAGGTTTAAGCATACTCACATGGAAAACCGGATGTACCTTGAGCTTTGGTGGTAACTCCGGCTTGTATGAGACCTTTTTGACCCGTTACAGCACATAAAACGACCCCCCCGTAGAGATGGATCAACCCCTTGTGCACGTCCTTGTATCAAAGCACCATGTGTAGCTTGACCAACACTTGATCCCCGACCTGGAACTCCACATGCCGTCGCTTCTTGTCGGTCGACTTCTTCATGCGCTTAGAGGCCTTGTGTAGACATGCCCTTGTTAAGTCGGCCTGCTCTTGCCAATCCTTGGCGAACTTGTAAGCGGGTGGACTACTCCCCCAATAACCCGATGCGATTGCACTTGGGGTATTTGGTTGTTGCCTAGTCGCGATCTCGAAGGGACTTTGGCTAGTTGACTCACTCCACTGCAGATTGTAACAGAATTGGGCTACATTGATCAACTTTGCCCAATTCACTTGCGTTATACTCGTGTAGTGTCAGAGATAAATCTCCAAGAGTGCATTAACCTACTCCGTTTAACTGTTGGTTTGGGGATGCAAACTCGTGGACATATTTAGCTTTGACCCCAGCAGCTTGAAATTCGAACTAGAAACGCCCCGTGAAGCGAGGATCATGATTGCTCTTGATCGTTTGTGACACACCCTAGTACTTGACCACTTGCTTCATGAACAGTTTGGCCGCCTCCTCGTTTGGACAATCCTTTGTTGCAGGCACAAAGGTCGCATACTTGGAGAACCTGTCCACCACGGCCATGAGCGTCCAACAGCCTTCGGACTTTGGCAGGTTGACAATAAAGTCCATGGAGACACTCTCCCATGGACGAGTTGGAACAGGAAGCGGCTCCAACAGGCTTGACGACAAGCGTTGCTCTAGCTTGTCTTGTTGGCATACTAGACAAGTCTTCACATAAGCCTCCACGTCGTCCCGCATTTACAGCTAGTAGTACCGATCTTTGACGAGGGCCAAGGTGTGGTGGATCCCTAGATGACCCACCCACTTTGAGTCATGGCACTTGCGCAAAATCTCTTTCCTTAACTTCCCATGGAAGGGCACATACAGACGCCTTCCCTTGGTGTAGAGGAGCTTGTCCTCACACCAGAACTGTCGGGTCTTGCCTTCCTTCGCATACCCGATGAGGGCTTGTGCTCTTGGATCATGCTTTTCCCCTCCTTGATGCGGTTGACCCAAGGACAACTTGGTCGACTCACCATGTTTGCAAGCTCCATTCTTCAACTTAGTGCATCCGCCATGAAGTTGGCCTTCCCCAGTTTGTACTCCAGCACATAGTTGAATTATGCTAGAAAATCCTGCCACCGAGCTTGCTTCGGACTCACCTTCTTTTGAGTCTGGAAATAACTCGTGGCCACGTTGTCTATCCTCACGACGAACTTGAACTCCAAAAGATAATGCCTCCACGTCCGAAGGCAATGTACCACTGCGGTCATCTCCTTCTCTTGAACGGTATACCGATGCTCGGTATCGTTCAACTTTCGCAACTTGTATGCCACCGGATGTTCTTCCTGCATAAGGACGCCACCAATAGCAAAGTCTGATGCATCAGTTTCTACCTCGTAAGGTTTGGTGTGGTCGAGCAACACCAACACCGATTCTTCTGTCATGGCTTTCTTCAATCAATCGAATGCTCTTTGGCATCGATCTGTCCACTCCCACTGCTTCTCCTTCTTCAAGAGGTCTGTGAGCAGCATGGTGATGCTCGAGTAGCTTCGGATGAAGCGCCAATAATAGTTGGTGAGGCTAATGAACAACCTCAACTCCGTCACTTTTGTTGGCGGCTCCCATTCGACGATCGACTGGATCTTTGCCTTGTCCATCTGCACTCGTCCACCCTCGACGATGTGCCCCAGGAACAGAACTTCCTCATGGGCAAAGGCACACTTCTCGTGCTTGACATACAGCTCATTCTCGCGCAAGACTTGGAAGACTTGCCATAAGTGCTCGACATGCTCCTTAAGCATCCAACTATATGCCACAATATCGTCTAGGTAAACCACAATGAATCAATCTAAGAATGGGTGGAGTACCTTGTTCATTAGCGTGCAGAATGTAGCCGGAGTGTTGGTCAGGCCAAATGGCATGACAAGGAACTCGTAGGACCCATACCGCGTCACACAGGTTGTCTTTGGTTCGTCCCCTTCGGCGATCCGAACCTGGTAGTAGCCCAATCAGAGATCCAACTTGGTAAATCACTGAGCTCCAACAAGTTGATCAAAAAGATCCGCAATGAGCGAGATCGGGTACTTGTTCTTCACTATCAATTTGTTCAGCATCCAATAGTCGATGCACATCTGGAGTGACCCATTGTGCCTCTTGAATAGGACCGGCGCACCAAACAGAGCCTTCGACGGGCGGATGTAACCCACGTTGAGCAACTCTTTCAGCTACTTCCTCAGTTCTTTCAATTCTAGGGGTGCCATGCGGTACAGCACCATGGCAAGCGATCGAGCGTCAGGCACTAGCTTGATCCAATGATCCACCTCTCTCTTGGGTGGCAATTTCTTTGGAAACTCCGAAGGCATCACGTCCTTGAATGTGTTGAGGACACAGGTCACCTCCGTCAGGATTTCACCCCCTTCACCCTTTTAGTCCTCCACCTTTAAGGCTGCAAGGATTGTCACCTCACCATTCCTTGCTCCCTTGGTGAGTTACATAGCCAAGATCGTCTTCCGATCAAGGTCCGATTCACGGTGGACTGGGATCACGCATTGGCAATGCTTGTCCAACACACATATATTCTCGGCAAATGGGACTACAACCGCATAGATTCTATCTAGGAATTTTATTTCAATGACAATATCATAATCGTTAAGGGGAATTACCTCGAGAGTCTCCTTGCTCTTCCATGCCCTGAGTTGTACCTCCACGTCTCTCGCGACACCGATTGTAGGGACTTCCTTTGAGTTCACTGTCTTGAGCCACCCAGCTCCCTTCTCAATCCATAGGTTAAGTTTCTTCACGGTTTCCTCCGATATGAAGATGTCAGATGCTCCCGTGTCCACAAGCGCACTCATTGTGGACTCTCCGATCTTTAAGTCCACGAACATCAAGCCTTTAGGCTTCTTCACCTTCTTAGACTCGATGGTGCTAAGGAGTCGCAGCGAACCTGTTAGGGAAATCCCTTATGATGTTTTGAAGATGACAAAATAAATCAAAGGCTACTAACATGTTTGATGGTTGAGTAATAGACCATGCAGATAATAGAACATGTAAAGGATATTGTCAAAGTGCGAAGACGACCAGAAGACTGAATGGAACTCTTGTCCAAAGTATATTCTGAAGATTTCCAGACTTCTGTGTCAAAGTCTAAAGACTATCAGACTCAAGACTCAAAGTCTGAAGACTGTCAGACTCAATACTTAAAGTCTAAAGACTCAGATTGTAAAGTCTAAAGACTCAGATTGTAAAGTCTAAAGACTCAGACTTTACATCCAGATTCGATGAATCATAACTCAAGCCCAATCATACAACGGCTAGTGATCTGGTTTGGATTCCACATCAAGATTGATTTGATTGAAGACAAGAACTTTCTACACGAAGAAGCTTTACTTATGGAAACCAAGATTTCGTTTGTATGGGTGATCGGAATCAATTTGGGATTTTACCTTTGTCACTCAACGGCTACCAAATCTTCTAGATACAGAGCTGTCCAATGGGTATATTGGAAGACGATTCTCCGGGATGCTGTCCAACGGCTAGTTTGGAAGTGGAGGAGTATTTAAGGAGATGATGGATCGATGAGCAAGTAAGAGACGGAGCGTAGAATTTATAATTCCAAAGTCTGAGCGACCTTCGATCATCAACTTGTCTTTGAAGAGCTTAAACGTTTGTAATCGTGAGAGAAATACCAAAAGAGTGACTTAGTGAGATAGTGTGATCTACTACTAAGTGTTTGCACTCGAAGTTGTAATCTCTTGTTGATTGCATAGTGGAATCCAGCCAAGAAGGCTGTTAGCGTGGGAGAGTGGACGTAGGCTTGGATTAAGCCGAACCACTATAAATCTTGTGTTCTTATTCTCTTCCCTAATTCCTTTATTTTGTTCATACTAGCACTATCAGAACCCACCTATGATTCCTCCTTAGGCTCATCTTCCTTACACAAGGTGGCCAGCTTGGCCTTGTTCGGGCAATCTCGCGCCATGTGCAGACCATCACAAAAGAAGCATTTATAAGATTGTACCTTCTGTTGTCCTCCTCCACTCGACTCAGCATGAGCTTTGTGAGGATTAGCCGGTGGTCTACCTTCGATCAGGTGGTTGTATCTCCCTCGATCTCCCCCATCAGTGGCTTTGTCCCTCGGACGTGAGTCCGATCGAGATGTGGAAGGTGCCTTATATTCCATGAGCGATTCGGCTACCGTCATAGCCATCGTGAGATCTCCCACATTGAACCGCTTCAGCTCTTGCTTGGTCCATGGCTTGAGACCACTCATGAATTAGTGATATGCCTCAACTTCATTCATCGAGGGGATTTGGAGTAGTAGCTCCGAAAATTGCTTGATATAGTCGCGTACACCATCCTTTTGCTTGAGACGCTTTAGCTCGTCACGAGCTTCCTCCTCCGCATAAGCGAGCAAGTAGTTTCGTCGGAACTCCTCAACGAATCTGCCCTAGGTCGTGATAGGATCCCCACACCTATCATCCAACCGATGACGCCACCATAACAATGCACTATCAACTAAATACATCGAAGCAATGTTTACCCGTGTTTGGTCATCGTTGATCCCCATGGCCTGGAAATACCATTCCATGTACCATAGGAAGTTGTCCACATCTTTGGCCACCTGCAAGCCCCGAAACTCCTTTGGCTTCGATCTATCCACTCGTGGACCTTGCATAGTGATCACTCCGTTCACGCATGCAGCTTCCGATTAAGTGAGCTTGCTATTGAGCTCCGCTATCTCCGCGTGCATGGCTGCCACCGTGGCCTCCAAGGGCTCGTATCGTTGCACAAGTTCTTCCTATAGGGTCCCCAACAACTTGTGTCAGAGCTCTCCCATGCTAGTCTTGAGCTCTTGCACCTCAGCAACAAGCTCCTCCCTTCTAGCGTTGACTCCATCCACAGTCTGGGTCAGGTCATCAACCGATCCTTGTACATCGGTGACGAACAACTCTAGCTTCATCATGTGATGCGCAAGATCCCTCGTTGGATCCCTCGAACTCAGACCACCACAATTCTTCTTGCCCTTGGCAGCGCCCTTCTCGGCGTTCCTCCCACGATCAACGCCATCACCACCCATGGCGAACGCCTCATCAGATCGTGGATCAACCATTGTGCTTACGCTTGGAACAAACTTTCGCTCTAATACCACTTGTCATGGGCCGATCAATCTAGCGTTCCCTTGCCCGTGTGACCTTAGGAACTTCTCCTAAGTCAGCCTTTCTCACACTCACTCACAAGGATCATAGAGATAGAAGCTCTATATTGTATTCACTTACGAAAAATGAGATGATACAAATGGGGAGGAGACCCCTATTTATACAAGTACAAGGCAAACCGTAACCATAGATCGCTCCTCGATCTAACGGTGGAGATTACATCTCCCCAACTACCAACTACTCGTATTTATTACATACAAATATATTTACCGTATCGCTCGCCCCTAAGAGTATTCTAGAAGGCTCGAGAAAACCCTAAGTTTCGAGGATACAAGCTGAGGGTTAGATGTGTCACGCCCGTCCCGTAGGAACCTCTTGGAAATGCTTTCTTTTGGGCCGTGACACTTGCAATGTTCTACATTCACTTGTTGGCAAGTCAAGCATTGAGATATGTGTTTAGCAATATCTACCTTCATGCCATTCCACCAATACTATTGACGTAAGTTTCGATACATCTTTGTGTTTCTAGGTTGGATACTATAGTTACTCCTATGTGCTTTCGACATAATTTTCCCTCTTATTTCTTCATTGTTGGGAACACATAATCGTCCCTAGTATTTCACCATTCCATCCTTAGAAACTTAGAACTCTAGTCTTTTTCCTAAAGATACTTCATCTCGCAGTTTCACTATTTCCAAGTCAGACCGTTGTAAAGTTCTAATTTTCCAAATAATTTCAGGTTCAATCCTTAGTGCAGCTAATACACCTGTGAGATGGTCTATTTCCAACTTTAACTCTGAATTTGCTATCGTTTCTAGCAGGTTCCATTATGTTACCCTTACACTTGCCATATCTATTGCTGACTTACGATTGAGAGCATCTGCCACCTTATTCGCCTTTCCTAGATGATGCAATATTTCACAGTCGTAATCATTTAGCAGTTCCATCCACCTTCTCTGGCTCATATTTAATTCCTTTGAGAAAATAAATACTTCAAACTTTTGTGATCCGTATAGATTTCAAATTTCTCTCCATACAGATAATGTCTCCATATCTTCAATGTGAAAATTATAGTTACCAATTCGAGATCATGAGTTGGATAGTTCAATTCGTATGGTTTTAACTGTCTCGATGCATAGGCTATGACCTTACCGTGCTGCATCAAAATACATCCCAATCATTTATGGGAAGCATCGCTATATACCGTGAATCCACCAGATCTAGACGGAATAATTAGTATCAGAGCTGTGGTCAATCTTCTCTTGAGCTCCTAGAAACTCCTTTCACGTTCACCATTCCATTCGACGATAAGGGTACGCCACAAGAACATGACGAAATGTAATGTCTTAGTCTGGTGATGGTAGTGACGAAACGGGGCCATAAGTGGTGCCAATGACATAGTCCAACAACAAACTCGTCAACACATCACGGACCATTACGCATTTGAGGTCCGGAGAAATCCAAATATCACACCTGTTGGCCAGAATGCTCTTAAGTATTCTAAGTGTAATAGCTCAGAATATTTGGAAAATGAATGTCTTAAAGTTTGGAGACCTCTTAAGAAGGATTGGGCAAAGACCGTCTTTAAAATTAACTTGCCAAGACCCAAGAAAATTTGGGTACCAAAGAAATTTTGAGATTTTTTTTTTACTATAGGTTACTATTAAAAGGGAAAGAAAATAGTATTTGGACAGTGGTTGTTTTAGATACATGATTGGAGACTTAAGCGGTTTTGTAAAACTAGAAAAGTGAAAAAGGAGGAAATGTTTCATTTGGTGGGAATAATAAAGGAAAAATTAGTAGACATAGAAAAATGAGGATTGGAAGTTTGATCATCAATAATGTTTTTCTAGTGAAAGGTTTGAACTACAATCTTCTGAGTATAAGCCAGTTATGTGATATGGGATTCAAAATCAATTTCCAAGAAGATGTTTATTCTAGAATAAGTCGAGACTTCTCTCAATCTTTCACTATGTGAAGACATGGTAATATTTATCTTATGGACATAAGTCTAGAGAGCTCTCAATGTCTTATCTCAATTCAAGATGAAGCTATATCAGTCATCGCAAGTTGGGACGTGTGAGAATGAAACAGATCGTTAAACTTTCTTCTAAGAAGTTGGTTCGAGGTCTTCCCAGAATGGTGTACCAGAAGTCTGAGTTGAGTACTTCATGTATCTTGGAAAAATAGGTTAGAAGCTCATTTAAATCTATAAATCAAGTTTTCACTAATCGTGTCTTACAGCTTCTTCACATGGATCTTTTTGGATAAATTAGAACTCAAAGCATTGGTGATAAGAAATATTGCTTGATAATTGTGGATGATTATTCAAGATTCATGTGGGTTTTCTTCTTGGCAAATAAAATAGAAATCTTCTTATATTTTTCAAAGTTTGCTAAGAAGATTCAAAATGAGAAATGTTATGACATTTCAAGCATAAGGACTGATCATGGGGGAGAATTTGAAAATCAAGACTCTGCAAATTTTTGTGATTAGAATGGTCTTCCACATATTTTCTCCTCACCATACACTCAAGAACAAAATGGAGTTGTAGAAAGGAAAAATAGGTCACTACAAGAGATGGCCAGAACTCCACTAATAGAAAGTAGAGTCTTTTCTTGTTTTCGGGCCAAAGCAGTTTGAATTGCCTATTATATAATTAACAGAGTACTTTTAAAGCCAATCCTAGAGAAAACTCCCTATGAAGTTTACAAAGAAAAAAAAGCCAAATATCTCTTATTTTCATGTATTTAGTTGTAAGTGCTTCATTTTGAAGAATGGAAATGATGGGCCTGGAAAATTTAAAGAAAGATCGGATGAAGATATATTTCTTGGCTACTCTATTTCAAGCAAAGCTTATAAGATCTTCAACGAGAATACACAAATTGTTGAAGAATCCATAAATGTCATATTTCAAGAAAGTGTTTAGAATCAACAAGATTAGACTCAACTTGAAGAGTTTGAACTAGTTTCAAACTTAATAAAGTCCGATTCCCCCAAAAAAACCTTAGTCTTCTGGTGATCAAAGTCAAGCAGAAGAAAAGTCAGAAGAATCAAAGAAAATTGACATTAAGCAAACCCTTGCAGAAAGTGACAAATTTAAAAGTAATTGGAAGCACAAATCAAGCCATCCTAAAGAGGTTATTATTGGCAATATAGAAGAAGAAATCCATACCAGATCCAAAGTAAAAGGAGACTCAAGTGCCCTAACTATTATTTCTGAAATAGAACCAAATGGAGTAGAAGAAGCTTTATCTAACGAATGCTAGATAGGAGCAATGCAAGAAAAACTCAAACAATTCATTTTTAGTGATGTCTGGGAGTTAGTTCCAAAACCAAAAGGAAAATCTGTGATTGGAATAAAGTGAGTGTTCAGAAACAATATGGATGAAAATGGTAAAGTAACCAGAAACAAAGCAAAGTTTGTTGTAAAAAGTTATAAGCAAAAGGAAGGAATAGACTATGATGAGACATATGCACCTATTGCTAGGTTGGAAGTCATTAGACTATTGCTTGCATATGCATGTTTCCATAATTTCAGGTTATTCCAGATGGATGTCAAGAGTGCTTTCCTAAATGGGTTCATACAAGAAGAAGTCTATGTGGAACAACCACTAGGATTTGAAGATCCCAGAAAACTAGACTTTATCTATAGACTGAAGAAGGCTTTATATGGTTTAAAACATGCACAATGAGCTTGGTATGAGAGATTGAGTAAGGTTTTAGTAAGTAATGATTTCAAGAAAGGAATGGTTAACACAACATTGTTTATCAAAAGGGAAAAAAAAAAGAATTTCTACTTGTTCAAAAATATGTCGATGATACAATCTTTGGGTCTTTAACGAAAGTCTATGGAATAAATTTTCAAAGTCTATGCATGAAGAATTTGAAATGAGCACGATGGGTGAGTTAATATTCTTTCTAGGTCTACAAGTTAGATAATTAAATAAATGAACTTTCATTTATCAAGACAAATATGCCAAAGATGTTATCTAGAAGTTTAGGATAAAAAATTGCAAGAAGACTGAGACTCTCATGTCAAGTTCTTCCAAACTTGACAAGGATGAAGATGTAAAGAAAGTTGACCAAAAGACATATAGAAGTATGATTGGTTCTATTCTCTACCTTACTATTTCTTGACTCGATATTCTATTCAGTGTGTGTATATGTGCTAGATTCCAAGCCAATCCTAGAGAATCTCATCTCAGTGCTGTTAAACGCATTATCAAAATATTGCAACAAATCCAAAGTTAGGCCCGTGGTATATCCCAAAGGAGAAGACTTTACATTAATTAGATACTCAGATGCTGATTGTAAAGTTGACAAGAAAAGTACTTTAAGAACATGCCAACTCTTGGACCAAATGTTGGTATCCTGGTTCTCAAAGAAGCATAACACCGTGGCACTTTCAACAGTAGAAACAGAATATGTTGCTCTAGGAAGTTGCTGCTCATAAATTCTTTGGATCAGGCAACAACTAAGGGACTTTGGAATAGAAGAACCTTGTACTAAAATTAGATGTGACAACACAAGTATGATCAAACTCGCCAAAAATCCTATTCTCCATTAAAGGGCAAAACATATTAAAATTCAGCATCATTTCATAAGAGACCATGTGCAAAGGATTATTTGAGTTCATTTGTGACAAGCTAAATATTACTCTTGCATCTGGCTAAAATCTATGGATGAGCAGACTCATCAATTCAACCTATGGTAGAAACATCCTTCTGAAAGCCTTCTAAACTTAGGTAGTTATATTTCAAATTTTGGTGTGTAAGTTTCTTTCCTTATTGAACAAGTATGATTATTCTTGAATTATTACTTGCCTTTTATATTTTTGGAAATTGTTATATTTTTGCTGATTTGTCGAAATTAATTTTTCAAAAATTGTTGATAGTTTGTTAAACCTCTAATGAAAAATTCAAATCTATAACTATAACCTAAGCAATCTTCTATTTCCACATTGGAGAATCACATTAAACAAGAGCAACAAAGTCATAAATCTTTTAATTTAAGCTATCAATCCAACAACCTATAGTGAACAAAGACAATCCAATATGAAACCTTATAATTTGTGCAATTAAGTCCACATCTTTCACGAAAAGGAGCTGTGTCTTGAAGCTTTATTGGAAGTGCAATATAATGTGATCATCATGAATAAATCCCGATTGCCATATCGGCAATTTCTCTGACGCTAATGATTGCAAGAACTTGTTTGTCCTTTTTCAAAAAATGGTCAAGTCTTAATTGGCATCCAACGAATAAGGATATGCCTTCCTTCCAAAGAAGATACAAGTTGAAAAAACCACACAAGGGGATAAGTTGAGTTAGGATAACACTTACAACCCACACTCCTCCAAGTTCGATAAAACTTACCGCCATGAGGTTCGAACCCATTTCATCATGAGTCAAAATCCTCCAATCGCCCCTTGATCTCATAAAATTGATTCATCTTAGGCGTAGGTTTGGTTTGTACACAAGGCATATGAAAATTGTTTTCTACTAGAAGCATATAAATACTATAATGTACCTCTCCATGGGTGTCTGATAATTGTGTATTTAAGGGTCTAATCAATAATTTAACAGCAAAAACAATTAGAAATCCAGCAAGAGTACCACTTTTAATGGGCAAAAGATCGCTTCAGATGCCATAACTTGGCACAAAAGGACACTTAAGTGTCATAACTTATAAAAGTAACACTTAAGTGCCACATTTTAAGAAAAGTGAGACACTTGAATGCTACCTCCGGCGAAGCTGACCAGAAATCATACGTGGCAATTAAATATTAATATTTCTCGCCGAGGTGGCTCATCGGAGAGCTGACTCAGCTCTAATTAACCCAAAATAACGTCATTTTTATAGTTGGCCAAAATAATGCCCTTAAATTGGCCAAAACGACGTCGTTTTGGCATAATTTGAATTTTAATATAATATAAAAATTAATTAAATTTAATTTAAAACAAGATAATAATAATAATAATAATAATAATAATAATAATAATAATTTATATTTAAAAAAAAAAAAACACACACACACACACACATGGAGGGAATGAGGAGGAGGAGGAGGAAGGCAATCGGTGGCTGAGGGCTGAGCTCTCGTTGCCACCACCTCCCTGTCATCACTAGAAGGTGGGGGAGGGTCGATCGAGGCCGTCGAGCCCTCGTTGTCGATCGGCCGGAGCCACCAGCCCTCGGTGAGGGCTCGACGGCCCCGGCCGACCCTCCCCTACCTCCCCGGCGACGGAGGGGAGATGGTGGCGGTGGCGGCGAGGGCTAAGCCCTCACCGCCGCTGCCTCCCTCCTCCTCCTCCTCCTCCTCCCCTTCGCCCCCTTTTTTCGTCCTCCTCCTTCCCCCTCACCGCCAATCGCCTAGGGTCGCCGCCCCCTCGGCTAGGGCCCCACCACCTTGGCGACCCTCCCCCTTCGTAGTCGACCCTTGCCGACGGCAACGGCCGAGGGCTTAAGCGCCTCCCCTTTTTAAAAAAAAATTAATTTTTTATAAAATATTTTAAATATTTTAAATATTTGTATATTTTTTATAAATGTTTTAAATAAATTTAATTTGAAATTTAATTTAATTAATTTTTATATTAATTTTTTACCACGTCGGCACCAAAACGACACCGTTTTGCACTTGCTTCGCCGGAAAATTGACACGTCAACGTTTTGGCTGGATTTTGACTAGATTGGCACTTAAGTGATCCATTTTACTCCGATTTTGGCACTTAAGTGTTACTTTCATAAGTTATGGCACTTAAATGTCCTTTTGTGCCAAGTTATGGTACTCTAGGGGTCTATGAATCCTTTTCAATGCCACAAGATACAATTGATTAGCTGATGTTTCGAAATTTAATGGTGGTTCATTAAATCCCTATAAACCAATACGAAGTTTTATCACAACTTGCATGGGAAAAGTACCAAAAAAGACATGAACCTATTGCATTAGTATCAATTTAGTCTTAAACATTTTAATTAAACCAATTTAGTCCTTAAACATTTTCACATTTGTACTAATTTAGTCAATCCAGCCAATTTTAGTTAGCCAATGTTGACCTAGACACCGATCGGTGGCTAGACACTAACGTGGCAATTTTATAATAAATTTTTATTTTTTCTAATTTTTATCAATTTTTCTTTTTTTTTCCTGTTTCTTTTCTTTTCTTCTTCCTCCTTGGAATTTTTTCTCAATAGCCAGCAAGCCTCCAACGAGGGCCACGAAGCCCTCATCAACAGTAACCCTTGCCTGGCCTTGCCCATTGCTGGCAAGGCCATGGCAGCCTTCGCCCAGGCTTGCTTGTAGCCTTGGGCGAGGCTGAACAAGGGCCGCGACCCTCGCCGACCACTACAAGGAAAGTCCAAGGATGAAGAAGAAAAGAAAATTAATAAAAAAATTAATAAAAGATTCGGACAAAATTATTTAAAAATTGCCATGTTAGCATCCAGCCACTAGCTAGCGTCCACGTTAGTGCTGATCGGCCAAAATTGACCAAATTGTGACATCTTGAAATTTGAGCCCTTTGAGGGATGAATGAACGTGAATTTCATCAATGCATTGTAGGTTGATCTCACTCGGAATTGATCACTCCTAAGATACTGACCTTAAGGGGAAAGACTAATGAAGACAAAACTCGCACGACTAAAGAACTCGACCTAAGAAAACGACTTGACCGTGAGACTTGTGTGAGGAAGATCCTATAGATAAACAAACCGATTTCAAGGACGACTAGAAGTTGATTTTGCAGACAAACATAATGGAATGACGGGTGATTTCGTTTACTATTATCGAGCCCGTGAACGACCATGGGTCGATCTTTAGTAATCGTGTACTTTGAAATAAGAATCTATCATCTACAATTTCATGTAGTCAAGGACGTCCATGCATCGAGATGTCTTGAACGTGGGTTGGCACGAGTCGGTTACGTGTGAGTCCTTAAAATCGCCTGTCATTCTAAGTTATACCTAAAATAGCATTAGGGTGAAATTGACATGGCATAAGAATCCAATATTGGACTTTGAATTATCAAGAACGTCTGGGACGGACTTTGGATGAAGCTACTTTATCAGTCAACAGCACCAGTTAAGCCAAGCACTTGGAAAATGAATTTTCAGACCAAGGAAACGAGCCAATGAGGACGTGGGCCGGGCCAAGCTAGTGTGGGCCTTAGGCCCAAGGTGGGACAGCCACCATGATAGGCCAATCCACTATTATATCTTCCAAGCCCATTACCTAGCCTTAAGCCCATTTGAGCCCAATCAATTCCTAAGCCCATTTCTAATCATTGCCCAGCCCATTTCTTAGGCCCATACATCAATTTCAGCCCAATGGCAAATGGGGAAATTGTGCAAGGTGGAAATGACCAAATTGCCCCTAAAATCATTTGGATAAGGACAAGGGAAGAGAGAGAAGATTACGGGACTTGCATGGGGATTTGGGGCCAGCTCTTGGGGCCTTGGTAGCAGCCTTCTCTCTCCCCTCCATCAACCCCATCTCGACCGAACCCCTCTCTCCCTCGTTCTCTCTCTCTCTTCCTGCTTCTATTCTAGCTGACCTTCCTCCACAAAACTGAGTTGATTGTTGGCTTCCTAGACGAATCAAATCACGTGCCACCCATCACTGCGCTCAAGAGGTCCAAACCGTACGGTAGGACTTGGCCGTTCGCTGGTTGGAACCACCGGATGACCCGTCGGCCCACAGAAGCCAGCGGCAGTCTGACCGCCTGGCCCTATTCTGTTCCAGCTGACCTTTTTGCAAAAACTCGAGTTATTCGTTGCTTTCTCGTGAGAATCAGCCGAAGCTTCAACCACCATCGTGTCCACGAGAGCCAATCTGTACGAATGAGCCCAATTGCTCGCTGAATGGAGCCGCTGGCCGACCTGTCCGCCAGCGAGAAGCTATCGCTTGTCAGATCGCTTGAAGTCCGCCTGAAGTGAACTATTTCACGTTTTCAACTTGTTTTCTCCCATTTCGACCCTTCCTTCACCTAGCCTAGCTACCAGCCACTCCCCCTTGACCCCTTGTTGCTGCCAGTTGCCGGCCAACCCCTCACTGGAGCTCCAATCAACCTTTCCTCGTCGTTTTAGCCACTGGTTCTCTCTCTACGATTCAACCTTGATTAGAAGCCAAAACCAGCAAGGCTTTGGGATTTTGTGGCCCATTTCCAAGCCCTTCCCAACTTCCATTGGTGTCGCCAATAAGAGGTTTGTCGCTCACCTCCACGTTGTCGTCACCGTGGACTCACCGACTCGCAAATCCGATGAGTTTACTCACTAAACTCTGCTTAGGGAGTTAATTATGCTTAAAGGGTGATTAGATTAGCCTAATGATGGTTTAGGTGGTTAGATTAGCTTAGTTAATTGTTAATTAGATTATGTGCATGATTAGTTTAAGGGATGATTTAATTAGTCTAATTATGTAATTAGATTAGTGTAAGCATGATTAGACTTTTAATTAATTATTTAATTTAATTAATTAATTATTCAACTTGAATATTATTATATATTATTTAAATTATATTATTTAATATTATTTAATTTATATTCTTTATTATTTAAATTAAATTACTTTTCGGAATTTATTTAATTATTAATTAATTAATATTTTCCAAAAATTATGCCGGGATAGCCGCTCAATAGAATTTCGAACTAATCGCTGTGGTATGGCTAGATTATGTAATTGATTGCTAGATTGATCAGTTGAGCGATGATTTGTGCATTTGAGTGGCAGTTGTGAATTGGTTAGAATATGCCATTGCTTGCTGGATTGTGTAATTGATGATTGGGTTGTGAAATTGTGTGTTGATTGTGAATTGTAAGCAACTGGGTATGACACCTGGCTAAGCTAGAGAACTGCCTAATTTGGAATAGGCTGTGCCTATCGGGCCGTGATCAACCGTCAAAGTAGGTTGTGCCCATTGGGCCGTCATTACCACCGAACTTGGAAATAGGTCGTGCTCATTGGGCCGTGATTTACCACCTAACATTTAGTAGGTTGTGCCATTGGGCCGTGATTAACCTGGTTACACCAGAAAACCGCCTAACATGGAGTAGGTCGTGCCCGTGTGTGGCCGTGATAAATAATTGGAACGAGAAATTGATTGAGATATAGTGTGATGCATTCCAATTGTTGAGTGACGTTATTGCACGTATATGAAATATGAATTGTGCTAACATGCATGAAGGAACTGAGGCGAGATAAGTCCTCTGTATTGTATGGCTAGGCCAACCCTTAGTGTATTTCCTTCCTGATAGGGGTTTAGGGGGTGAACTTATTGAGACAATATCTCACCTTGTCGTGGACTTAACTTTTCAGGTCCTTAGGTGGTGGTTGTGGAGGACCTGAAGCCCCAGAGTCTGTGAAGGTGGAGTCTAAAGTATTGGCGTATGTGTCTGACTAGTTTATCGTAGGATGGCTTCTTTTTAGAGAGCCGATCTTTTGTAGACTTTTGACTAGACTCGTTTTGTATCTAAACCCCGTTGTTTATAAAAGTGTGCCTTTAGAGGAATGTTGCCTTGCTTTTCTATCCCAGTTGTTTGTTGTTAGGGGTTATTGTTTCGCTTAAGCATGTACTTAACCGATTGAATCGGCAACGCGTCTTGGGAATGTCACATTTGTATTGACCACTGTGGGATGTGCGCACGCTCTAGGTCCGAGGTGTGACACAATTGAAAAGTTTATGACTAAATTGGTACCAATGCAATAAGTTTATAACTTTTTTAGTACTTTTTCTCATATGTGGCAATGACTTACTTGCCTTGACTTATAGTTATGACTAAAGCTAAAGATTCTAATTGCGGACATGGAACTCTTGTGAAATGTTCATAGAAGCAAGCGCTAACACTGGCGTCCTTTCTACCTTTAGCCAAAAGAAGTATGGGAGGAAAAAGTCTCAAAACTAAGGAACAATTTTACAAGTCTGCATAAAATACGATACCAAGATAGATTAACACTGAAAGGGCTAGTAGAACACCTAGAGGGGGTGAATAGGTGTGAAAACAGATTTTTGCAAAATGTAGTAAAAATGCTTTACTTTTAAACTAAGTTCGATTGACTATAGACTTTACAGAAGGATTTAGACTTTAGCAACTATTTCAAAACACATAAGTATATCGTAGCAAATAAAGTAAATGAGTTCAAGATAGAGAAAAATAAACACAAGATTTATAGTGGTTCGGCTTAGATCAAGCTTACGTTCACCTCTCCCACACTGATAGCTTTTTGGCTGGTTTCCACTATGAATCAAAAGAGATTGTTATGGCCCTGTGATCTCAACTTTTCAGAGAGGTGATTCTACTGCTTTTCGCACAATCACTCTATAGAGTTTCTCTCTTTTGAGTATAAGTTTAAGCACTAAATGATGAAGGACAAGTAATTCGGTAGCTTCAGACTTTGGAATTCTTCTTTTTCACTCTTCTTCGAATGACTTGAAAAACCTCCTTAAATACCCCTTAATGCCTTTTAGACCGTTGACACTTTTCAAAATAATTCTTCCAATTTACCCGTTAGACAGAATCAATCAAAAAGATCTCGAGCTGTTTGAAGATTTGATATGAAAGTTTGTCAATCTTGTTTGCCCATACAATCAGTATATTGGTTTCTATAAGTAGATTCTTTCCAAATAAGCTTGCATTCCAAAATGATTTGCTTCTTCAAAATTGATTCAAATTAAGATAACCAATATGGTAAGTGATATTTCTAACTAGAAAGCCTAATATATCTTGTACATACTGAAACCTTGAAGGAAGAAAAATAATCCTGAGTCTGATTAAGTCTTCATTCTTGCGTTCAGTTTGGAACTTATCAGAATTGGTAGACTTTTGATGTAATATAGACTTTAACACAGAAGTCTAACATTCTTTTAAATAGAACTTAGATAAGTTTTGTCAGTTTCACAACATCATAGCAGTTTTCTCCAACAAACACTTCCTCGTGGAATCATACTAGCTTAGGGTGCAGAGAATTTTCGACATGTCTATTATAGATTATTCATTCCAAGATATGCCAACAATTGAAATTGCTGGTCCAATAGTATGGGAGTTGACCTTTCTAGTAGGGTCCAACCTCGGTTGACTATATCATAATTAGAGTGACTAATTTCATTTTTGAGCCCCTTATTCCTTTTTTCAATAAATGTTCGTGGGATAAGTACGAGGACTACCATTTGTTTCCGCGCTGTGTCAGGAGAATTAATTCTTAGATGGATTAACCGGAACGACAGACACAACATATCTTTCTGTTTGGGACGTTATCCATCTTCATAATGGTCCAAGTATGCGTCTTCAATATGCTTAGTCAAGTACAAGATTTATTAATCCTCCTACCATATGTAACCTCTGTTTTCCTCCTTAAATAGTGAGAGTTCTTCCACCCTTTGCTATTCACATTTCAAGCCAAGAGCGAACACAACACGTGATCTTGTCCGCAAGAATTGTTGCCCTTCTACGGACGACGACCTCGGCTTTCACTACATTGCCGCTGCCAACTACCGACGTTTCAAATTTCAGCCCCATTTTTTGTTTTTTTTTTTCTTTTGGAGATGCTCTTCTTTTGCAGTATGAAATGGCCGGGTCAATTTTACTACCTTCAGCAGAGATAATCCTTAAGTGTAGGGATTGTCGATGGAGTATAATACCGGATGGTCCATGTATGTACAACTACGAAATACAGAAATATAATCTTTGTGATACATGGAACGCCCTAGACCAGTAATTAATACACAATTTCTCTACACCTTTTCATCATGAGACTGAATAATTGAAATGCACATTATCTTCAACCAAAGAAAAGAAACACATCTTTATCTTTAATTTCAAAATTGTATTTGATAGATAAAAAACTTTTCCTCGATGAGAAGTGGACCCATGATGTTAATTACAACTTGAGAGTCATCACAATTCCTGGACTCTTTATTAACAGCTGGAAGTAATGTGATTTTTTTCCTAAACAGGACCTCACTTTCAATTTATGCCCTCGGAGTTATCCAAAAATCCAGATGGTGGTAATTTCAAATTTAACTCTTTGTAGGAAATGCGACAGTGTATAGTAGGCATAATTTAACTGTTTAGAACGATAGAGACTTATTGTTGACACTTCATATTCTCTGCACTTAGTAACACACTTAATTTATTTTATTTGTGTCTGTAACGCACTTAAATAGATTTTCCATTAAATAAGTAGAATTTGGAACAACAAGAACTAAGCAACCCTTTCAAATTCCTTGCTCTACTCCTCACATCATTTATTTACGTATATTTTCTTATATTAATTAGAAAAGAACCATTTGAAAATGAGAGTTTAATTGATTGGACATTGTTAGTGTACCGAAGCCCTCTCTATACATAAGATTATTTTTAAGATAAGGTAGGGTGGGGCTAAATCCACATCCATATGTGTGTAAACAAAAAAAAAAAAAAATGCGGAATAGACACCATGCATTATTTTTCTAACAGTCTCATGGACAAAATGTCTTATCATGAAAAAAGAAATTTCATGATGTGAGATAAAATAAATAATAAATAAATAATTAAGTCACTCCCAGGCTTTGACCGAAAAGTAAAAAATACACCCAGATCACTTGGTCCCATCATCTTCTTCATCATGTTCATTCATTTTGCAAATACAACCCATTATCGGAGTGAAAATTAGAGAGGATTTTAAAATTATCCCAATAATATATTTTGAGGCACAAGAGATGAACTTAGACCACCCGCTCTAAATTCAAAATGCCATTCACTTACTTCCTCTACTACATTATAATGATGAACTTGCTTCTTCCGTGTATTCAAACTTTTTAGCAGTCTTTGCTAAAGTGGAATATTCTTTGGCCAAAAACAGAAAGTGGAATGTTCTAAAAAATTTTGCGTTTGTAACTGAAAATTAATCATGCACCATGTATATAGAGTACAGAACGAACATGATGAGAAAATGTCGATACAGTTTATCCTACTAATGGGGCTACCATAATTGTTCATCATGGAGAGAGAATGTTGATTATAAATTACATCAAAAAGATTCCACATCAAACGTCACTCATCACAATAGTTCAAAACAATGAAATCCCTAAGCCAATTCACATTTGTCTTTTTCCATTCACTTTCCTTCATATTCCCTTTTCCACCATTACAGGCCACTCTATTCAGGATGTACCATGTCCACATCATTAACAACTTGCCCAGTGACTTCGTGCTTAATTGCAAATCTAAGAACGGTGATCTCGGGACTCGGACCCTCCACCCGGATCAAGAGCAATTAATCCATTTCCGAATCAATGTCTTCAAGAATACCCTCTTCTTTTGCTCCGCCCAGTGGAAGGGGCGGTATAAGCAGTTCAACCACATTCGTGACGAACCGAGACGAGGATCGCTGTGATTCTATCCAGTGCTATTGATCTGTGCGGGATGACGGGTTTACTTTAGCAGCAATAGCAACACATGGGACCGTGAGTATATGCGGGCATAAACCATGCCATCATGTGTGATTGAAGATTGTTTTGATCTAATAAAATAAGACTAGAATAGAGCAGACAAAATTCTCTTATATTTTTTGTCTTTCACTCTTGCTTTCCATCGATGGCATTGTCATTGTGATAACCCATTGTTTGATTTGTGAAGTGTCCTCATATCACAATCAAATCCAGGACTTATTCACCCAAGATGATAATAAGCAAAGACCGATTTCACTTAGGTCGGACTAGATTCATTGAAAAGCCGAGGTTAAGACACTAAATAAGTCGCAAATAATTTTTATGTAGCTTCAAAGTAATATTTCGTAGTACCTCAAGTCGCTAAAAATTCAACTACTTGTCTCGATGGTTTTTCTTCCAATTTTTATAATTATGATTACATCTAAAACACATTAAGATACTTGTTCACAATGTTAGGGCCAAAAGCCGAACATAATCGACCAATCACCCCAAAGGGCTCTTTCAAGTCATGCCACTAGAGTGTAGTTTTCGTTTCTCCTCTAAGCTATCTATTGCGGAAAAAAAAAATTATGACCTCATCTCGTTGTGTGCAACAAATTCCTTCTCCCCTCTTTGCATAATTAAATGCGTATGGCAAAAACTCAATAATATAACAGTCAATCGGGTAATGCCAAACCTAGACACAAGAGATTTAACATGGAAACCCAAGCTACGAAAAAACCACGGAGCAAACTCGTCAAAAGCTTCCGCTTCGCAAAATGAAATTACAATAGATCTTCTCTAGTCCCACCAAAGGTTATCCAATGTGTCGTCAAGATACAAATCTTGGATCACAGTAGTATCATTTCATCACTAAGAGGTGCGCTATGACGATAACAAGTACAATTAGATCTCCCCAAGCAAGAACCCTAAAAAGACCCTAACGGAAAGACTTGTTGGCGAAAGGTGCCCATCAACTTGTAACACACATTACCATGAACGACATACTAGTACGACAAACTAGTTAAATTCCTTATTAAACTAGAGGTTACCAAGAAACAATGCATAGCATTGGGAATTGGGAGTTAAGTTCACTGTCCGATTTTTCGGGTAAACCACTGGCCCTCTCATGGACCATTTCGACCAAGGACGCTGACAAGATACTAATGGAAAGACTAGTCGAGAAAAGGTGCTCATCAACATGTAACGCACATCATTACAAACAATATACTAATTAAATTCCCGGATCAAACTAGAGATTACCAAGGAATAATGCATAGCAATGAGAATCGGGGAGTTAAGTTCGCTGTCCTATTTTTCCAATAAACGACCGGCCCTCTCTTGAACCTTTTCTTTTAAACAAATTACCCCAACCTTGAACTGCTCTACTGCTCCTATACATGCATGTCTCCTCCAGCCCCAGCTGCATTTGTTGAAGATTTCTTGACACTTCATATTCTCTGCACTTAGTAACACACTTAAATTGATTGGCCATTAAATAAGTAGAAATTGGAACACCCAAACGAAGCGATCATTTCAATTTCATTGCTCTACTTCGCATCATTTACTTACATTTATTAGTCATATTAGATTAGAAAAGAATCATCTAAAAATGAAATTTTAATTAATTAATTGGTCATCATTAAGGTAACACACACACACACACACACACACACACACACACACACACACACACACACACACATACATACATACATACATACATAAATACATACATACATATATATAAGATAAGGTAGATTTGGGCCAAATCTGCATCCATATGGCTAGAAACAAACAAAAGAATGTTGGACAGACCAAATTGCCCAAAGTAACGTGTGCCTTTCCTCAATCAAAGCAAAGACCGCCAAAATCATATGATGAACCCCACCATTTATCATTTTTCGTAACAAGTCTCATTAAGAAAATCTCTTATGAGGAAAAAGGATATTTAATGACGTGAAAAAAAGAAATTCAATGACAAAGTCACGCCAAGGCTATGACCCAATAACAAAAGATCACGCGCAGAACACTTGGCACGATCATCTTCTTCATCATATCAATTCACTTTACAAACGCGCCCGCGTCCATTTCATGTTCTCCTCTTTCAGTTCCATTCCTATTCGACCATGCCTCATGGGGCCGCCAAACCATGTCCCTTCCGGTGCCAGCCCTGGGCTACCGCGTTACCACGTAAGGAAGAATTTGTGATCTGTGTTATTGTCGCCGCCACCACTGGAGCATTGCAACACAAGCTGCGGCAAAAACCGCCAGTATGCTGCTCAACTCGACTCTGGCATTTAACAGACGAATCATGACAAAGTACTCGAGCAAACGGCTCAGCCGACACACGGATTCATGAGATCCAAACCGAAAGGTGCATGACCAATTCATCTGATTTCCAAGCGCGAGTCGTGGCCAGCCATTTAGGGTGTGGGTGTAGCCCCACCCTATAAGATGCGATGTGTGTCATTTGAAAAATATATGCTCCAAACTTTTAACTGTTTATGATGATAGATGTAGATACAAAAATCTTACCCATGAGTAACTGCAACGTACATTAATTTACGTAATGATGAGTTTAAGAAGCGTCGGTTGATGGAAAGATCTCGAATGACTCCTTAAATAGTGGGTCTCCCATTCTTTGCCGTGCATGTCTCAAGCCAAGTGCGGCTCCCAGATATGGTCCCATCGGCAAGAATCCTTCTCGTGCTAGTGGCCATTATGGCTCTCCATCAAGTTAACGCTTTTGGCATAATTGATGCCTTCAAAGTTCATGCACGAATCACCAACAAATTACCAGGAGGAGTGACGCTCAGAGTCCATTGCAAATCTAAGGACGACGATCTAGGGTTCCACGACATCGCTCCCAATAAGTATTGGGGCTTTAAATTCTACACGAATGGTTTCAATACACTCTTCTTTTGCAGCGTGCAGTGGCCGGGTCATTTCCACTATTTTAATGTATACGATAACCAAGAGAAATACTTTGACTGGATAATAAGACCGGTGGGTGCATGTTTCAGCCTTCCAGAAGTGGTGGTGCCTAACAGGTATTGCAGGAAGTGGAAATCCTCATGACCAACGGTATCAATATAGAAATCTCTACGATTGCTACATAGCCCCATAACCCGGTGGCATTTTATAAAACGTTTAATATTTGGGTGGAGTCCCTCCCTTTAAAGTAACAAAGGTGGGCGTTCTGTATTTACCACAAGCGCTCCTGCATATGGCAAAAAAAATAGTTCTTCTGCGTAATCAATTTAGTTTTAAGAGTCTTGTATATGTCTAAGACTTCTTTTCCTATTCTCCACAAGGATTAGACTACATAGATTTAGGTACTTCATAGAAATCCTTTACCTTAAACGATAGCGAACTCTCTATGTGAATCTCATCTCTCCGAAGTTTATAAGGAACTGTGTGGGACAAGGGTTGCCTTTCTTCGTTGCCGCCCCTCTTTTGGCATTTTCAGCATGTCCCCTGAACTCGTTAAGGTCCGCTACATAGACAGGTATCTGGAGAAGATTTGATTAGGACAGACAACTTGTGGCAAACAGTTCTCGTCTTCACACTGTTCCTAGAAAAATGCCACAATTAGTCACAGACGACTCTCTCTCTCTCTCTTTAAAAAAAAAGAAAAAGGAAAGGCCTTTTAATGTCGGCATCCCTACGATTGCATGGTGCGTCGAGCAACAATGCGCATGTATGCAATGCAAAATGCTATGATAGACATGCTGTGACTTGAAGTGCACGAAAAAGGCCTTCCAAGTCGATGATTCAATTCATGTAAAGTACTTAACAACATCAGCATTATACCAAATTTAAATATTCCGGACCACCCACTTCTGTTGAGATCTGTCCACCCAGGGAGCACCTTCTTTACAACTTCAAGCTTGCCACACTTTGAAGCAAATTTCCTAAGGGGATCTCATGCAATGGGTAACATCTTCCACAGAACCAAATCGATGACCTCAAATTGTCTCGGGCGGACTTTTTGGTTGAACGACCTCACTATTCGATTCTGGTAACGTTAACCATTGAACAAAACTTTCAGCGTCTTTTCGTCGATCAAGTTATCTATTCAGCAAATTCCGATCAAATTTAGCCGGATAGACTCAATTTGCAAAATGTGGAAATGTTTAGGAATTAATTAAGCATATGTTAGATTCTGAAGCTGGGCTTTAAAGATGTCCTACACCACCGGCAACAAAAGCTTGTGTAAATGGAAAACTACCTGCTCTTGAACTTCGTGGTCGGTCCATAAGAATAGGTTGATCGTGAGCCGTCGTTCTGAGTACGCTGCTACCTCAAGCCAGCCCTCAACACCCCCCTCCCTCCCTCAAAATATAAACCTGCTTGCAAATCCCAAAAATGACTAAATACAAAAGAAAAAGCTTCCTTATTGACTAGCAGTAGGACAGCTTCCATAACCATCAAAGACTAAGTTCAAATGGAAGTCTCTTATGCCATCAATGATTCATTGGGAAGCTACTCGTGCCCATCTCGGTAGGTAGTCACCGTCTTCGACAGCATCCATTTTACGTTTACATTAGCTGCCTGCCTCACTGCGCTGTTCATTTGCAGCCGATGAGGCGACGAATTTGAACGGGGATTTTGAATTTCGCAAGCACCCCATCGACAATCAACTTAGGTGTTAACAATCAATTTCTGTAACATTAAGGTGAGGCTAAATCTACCACCTTAGTACTTAATAAACAAAGCTTTTTATAGAGTTGGACAAGTTTGCCCGTGAAATGAGTAATCATAGGAATAAAATTTGCCGATGTAAACCCCACAACCAACTTCTGTAGAAATACTCTCTCCCTCTCCAAATGCCACAATGACGATCTCTCTCACATATTTCCACTTTCCTCTCTCCTCTTAGAGCCAAGCTCCATCGACAATGTCGCAACCCTCCCTAAAAATTCTTGTCCGGAGGGGGAGCTGGTCTAACGGTTTGTGGAATAGGAACGGGTGGTCCCTATATTTGAGGTGCTTGTTTTTGTTCAGTGTGGGTTGTCCTAACCCGTAACCCATTGCGACATTTGAGAGATCAATTAATTAATGAAAATTTTCTATCTAATTATAGTCACCAATAATCTATCTTATGTCAGTCTCACTCCCCACAAACTAGAGATTCTAAGGTTGGAGACTTTGTTTTACTAATTTTCTCATTAACGCCATTTCGGTACCACTTCTCAATCTTTTGCGAATGAGTTTCATTCGATATTCACACATTTTATTATCCTACGCCACTAAATAATGTCCATACATGGGTGTGCAATTGATTTAGTCAACAATCCAAATCAATGTGACAAAGGAAAAGTGCAAGAAAGTAAACCCAATATAATGTCAAGTAAAGGATATACATGGCCTTGTTATTGAGTCCCGGGACATGATCCCTGTGAACAAATTTTGAAATTTAGTCTATGTCTAATCCTAAACTAGAAAGACCTACTCACTAAGACTCTACTTGATTTGCAGAAAAATGAATGATTTGGAAAGAAAAAATTCTAAAAATGATTGTTTGCATTGCTTACGAAAATGAATGAACAAAAAATAATTTCATCATACATGAAAATATTTAGAGATAAGCTAATGTCAATAATGAGAATATTTTTCATTAACTAATAATTTTAAAAAAATCTAAATCATTCATCCTCCAAGAAACAAATTGTGTCTAGAGCTCCTTTTGTTTCCATTTAAAACATTTTCCTTATTTTCCAAAATTTGGATGGCTTAGAAAAATTTGTGAACGGAAAATGTTTTCCAAGTCAACAAAAAACCTATGCTTAACCCGAGAAAATGATTCTCTCTTTACAAAATGGGAAATCATTTTCCAAAATATGACAAAATTACAGCACTTGAACTAAAAACTCTACTCTTAGGTATGGAAACCCTAACACTTATCCTTGGGTCCCTAGCATCTAGGACCAAGTTCACAGCACTTGGACTCAGGTCTATCAAGCCAAGCCCATGTTCCGATGCCAATGCCTTGGTCCTTGGTGTCAATGCATGGGTTTAACGTAGGGGTGTCGAAAAACCCAACCCGACCCGAACATGACCCAAACACAAATCAAACACGAAACAAGTTGACTTCATGTTTCAGGTCTTTAAATTGTTCAGGTAGTTGTTATGAAACAAGAAAACAATTAGGGTCGAAACATTGTTCAGCCCTAAACATATTATTGGCTTCATGTGTTTGAAAGAAACACGGTCTCCTCTCACAGAGCAAGTTATGAAACAAGAACCAACAAGACAGTAACGACGAACCTAGGAGTGAAAAACGAGGTCTTGACTACAATGGGAAAGTAAAAATTCAAGGGGACGATCTTGCGAACCCTCTTGCGCCGGATGGCCTTGATCTCGTAAAGGCCCTCATCCAACTTCAGCTGCTCGACTCCCTCCTCGTCGCCTCGGCCTCGGCGTCGTCCTGGTCCTCATCGGCTTCCTCTGCTTCCTCGGCTTCCTCCACCACCTCCTTCTCCTCGAGAGGATACCCTCCTTGTGCCACCTCTGCCCATAGACACACACCGAGTGGGAGTCAATGCCAAGCGAAACCCACATCACAAAAATAAAAAATATAGATAATCGAAGCCGCCGGAGCTTACTGTCGCTACCGTTGGCGACGTGGGTCGTCATGGGGTTGTCTCAAGAAGACCTTCACTTGACACTACCACACTCTTTTTCTTACCTTCACCCTTCACCTTCATCCTCCCCCCCTCTCTGTCTCTCTCGACTCTCTCCCCTATGGATTGAGCAATTGATGGAATTTCGAAGTCCTGTCTTTAGGGGGGAAGAGGCTAGAATTCCTCTGCTAGTCTCTCACCTGAGCAAGGAGCCTGAGTTGCTGCAACCGAGTTGAAATTACTCCACGGAGGAGAGAGAGAGAGAGAGAGAGAGAGAGAGAGAGAGAGAGAGAGGTGAAAAGCTTTTTTGGCTTTGCAGGGTTTACTTTCACGTGAGTCTGGCATCTCACAAGAAGGCCAGGGCATTTGGTCAAGTTTTTACTGTGTGTTTTTTTACTCAGAGAGAGGGAGGTGGAAAAAAAGAAGAAAAAAGAAGAAGAGGAAAACCAGAAACCCGACCCAACCCAAATTGTTGATGCGAGTCTAATGTGTTTCAGGTCAGTTCGAGTCGGGTCATAGTATGTGACCCTTATGATTCGAGTCGGGTTGGGTAACATCAAAACCCGACCTGACTCGACCCGACCCATTGACACCCCTTGTTTAACAAGGCTGGGCTTGAGGCCCTCATGCTAGTGCCCGCGCTCATGCCCAATGCCTCGACTATCACGCCCCAAACCTCGAGTGCGTGCACATCCCTCGATAGTCAATAAAATTTGCGACGTCCCAAGACATGTCGTTTACCCATTCATTTTATTGCACATGTAGAAGCATATAATAAAACAATCCCCAGACAACACAAATAAGGGATAGAAAAAGCAAGACAACAAATTTCACGAAACACTTTTATAAACAACCAAGGTTCGCCCACAAAGTTATATACACAAAACTCGAAGTCTCAAAAAAGACTATCTAACCAACCCTACCCCGGACCCTTCTACTTGGGATCTGGGTCTATCACAACACTGTCAAGGATATAGAGGTCTAGCAGGTCAACTATCTCCTCTACTGTAGGCTCCTTAACCTTGGGTCCACGATCCGTCTTGATATCAGTGTCATGCACGGGGTCGAGTTGAAAATACTCATCATCGACAACAGGTCCATCAAAGCCATCCAAGGGGCCCTCTCAGATACCGTTGGGCCCGTAATGAAACCACACCTTGAATCGATAAGGTACTAACTGAGGTAGGCCCTCATCGACCTAGATAGTAGTAACCACAAGCTCACGGGTCCAGTCAGAGTTCCCGTGGACTAGGAAGACGGTATGGTGCGTCTCTGCCTGTAACGAGCTGTGACGTCCCAGGGCATCACGTACTAAGCGCAAGCGGAATTATAGTTATTATTATTATGGATAACCCATAGCGTTTACCATTGAAGGTTAGCATGTATAACATGGATTATTTAAATTCCTAAATTTATATTTTAAGGTTATCCTACAATGCACATAGACAAGATCATAAAAGGCTTCCTTTCATTTTATCATCATTGGGGCATACAAAATTATCGACCTGGACTCATTCCATGTTCTTCGCCTATATATTTACATCATATACAAAACAAAAGTAAGGCACAACAAAAGCCAGGGATATGGGTGAGGTTATCTACTCCACGAGTTCCCACACTAGCCCGCATCTAACAAAAAACAAAAGTTAGTCAGCCTCTACACGATCCAAGGCGTCTAGGCGCTGTCCATCCCCGCTCCAGGTCCTCCTGCTCCAAAGGGTAAAGGTCCGAACATCTCCCCTTCATGGTTGATAAACCATGCAACGAACGTCATCGGTAATAACTCAGCTCTACCGTCATCCAGCCATAATGTCGCCTCATATTTGGAGAAAATCATGTCAATGTCGGGATCATACACGTCATGAAGAGAAACATCAAGACGCACTACCGCCCCATATCAAGCTACCAGCGGTACATCCATGCTATCAATCTGAAAATGTAAGGTATGAGCAAACAACCTTGCCCAGTAAAGAATGATAAAACTCTAACTTAAACAATCCATAGCCATCAAAGTTATAAGTGAATCATCAAACAATTTAGGATCTTTGAGAGAATATATCACAAGCATAAACAATACTATTACTTCATGTGAGAAATCACCTTATATGCATCCACTTCTATACTTACCCTTCACAAACTCAATCTCACATCAAAATATAATGCAACAATAATAGATGAACTCACTCGCCAAATAATTATATTTAGTGTGCATAAAATCCACCCTCGAATCAGTCACAACCGGGACTCTACCGGCCTGATCGAGTCACTTCCGAAAAGTACGTTATCCAGACTTCCACAATACCTCTAATTATGGGCATCTCACTCCGAGGCATCCCGGCATCACACAACTGAGGTCCTCCTTGATCACACACAAGGGCATCGAGGCATCCTTGATCACACACAAGGGCATCTCACTCCGAGGCATCTCAATATCTCTCTACCGAGGCATCCAAGACCACTCATCAAGGGCATCCCAAACTTCCGGGGGCATCACCGGTATCTCGGTACTGATGGGTTCATTCATCTTAAGCACACGTTTCATACCACCACACTTTTGATTAATGCATTTATCGTATGCAAAAGAAAAGACTCCAAAGTATCTAACTAACTCTCATGAACCTAGCACACGTGCGTGTCCAAATTATAAGATAAAACCCATTATGTCATGTCCCATTCCATGGCGAACAAATATTTATCCCATAATCAAGCACTATGCACCGCACTCATTGCACACACATGATTCTATATGCACTTATATCTCAAATGATATATGAGACTTACTCTTATATGACTAACATCTATTATGAGGTTCATTAGGCTCTATGTACATCATGAAGACCTAATATAAAAGACACTTCATCTAATATATGTTCTCGGGTCTAAACAGTTTACTAACTAAATGTACAGTTTCAGTTTCGGACACAGAAGGTATATTAATTCTTGTCGAAATATTACCAAATTTTAGTATGTTATATTTAAGACATAGACTAACAATTCCTGTGAAGAAAATTAAGTCTGATTCTCACTGCATTAAGAGTAACAATCGCCATAATCTTTACTAGTACCCTGTACCATTTTCAGATTTCGTATTTACAAAGAAAATTGTTTCACTAACCAAATCTTATCGATTTAATATCAAATTTTGACACGTCATTCCTTAAGATGTTTTCTAAAATTTTCATTAAGGATTTGAAGTCCAAATCTAACTAGGTAAATACAGAAAATTCGTATAATCAGTAAAGGTCAAACTGTTTCTCACAAGAACAGTTTACTGGTTTTAGTAAGTACACTTCTGTCTCTATGTTTTTATAGTCATATGGTTATAGCTACGTGTATAACTTGATCTTATAGATGTTCTATCATGTAGAATAGTTTCTTTCTTATTTCTATTAACATACATAAAGAAAACTAAACACAAACAGAAGACTCCATAACTGTTTTCACTTAGAACAGAATAGATACACAAATTTTCTCACTTCTAACTCAACGAAACAGCTGGTCTATCCACAAATCTCTTCTACAATACTCCAATGCTTACTCACAGCAACTCAAAGCAACTTCAGCATATCTTTCTCTAACAAATGATTAGTTCCACAGCTCGGCTTGAAGTATAAACGCATCCGTGAGTTCACTCATCACAGCATACACCATATCCATCCACTCGGCATCCATTTCATCACTTCACTCAACAAAACAGCATACTCACACAAGGATTTCGAAACATGCAGTCCTCAAAAACAACATGCAATGGCTTCTAACTCTAATCTAACACTTTCTCAGCTTAGATCAATCACAAAACAGCAACTACAAACTACATCCATCACTGTTTGGTTAGATCCTCAAGCTCCCTTGATGAAACAATGGATAAATTTCAATTTAGAGTTAGATCTTTCCTTACCTTGCTTCAGCTACTAAACAACACAGAGATGCTTCAAGATCAACACTCAAAATCAGCATGCAAGAAGGAGAAATCGCTGGTTTGCTTCTGGTTTTTCGCTGCTCAGCCGAGAGAAAAAGAAAGAAGAAGATGAAGATGGGTTGTTCGGTTTTATATGGAGAGAGAGAGTGTGTGTGTACGAAGCTTAAGGGGGAAATATAGGTCTACAAACTAATCCCTAGGCTAGTGTAATGATGAGATCTTCTAATGATTATGCTTCCTTGGAGTTGATGGTTTTGGTTTCTAGAGAAGAGAAAATCGTGGGTGTCGCATGCATGGAGAAAACGAGAGAGAACGATGTCGTGGCTTTCATGCATGAAGATTTTCGCCATCTGTCGATCGTTGCTAATTAATAGTTTATCGATATCATTCGTTAGTTCATTAGCTTCTAATATTTTCATCTAATTGCCTTTTGTTTCTACTTAATCCCAATTATACAAAGTCATAACATATATATAACATATCGAATGACATAACATATCGACTAGTCAATGTTAGTTTATAAGGAATTCATCACAAAAGAATGCTAAAGTTATAAGTAATTTACTAATCAAATCACCTTAACTATAATCTATTAATCTTAACTGAAAATAAAATCACTCGGGCCTAATTATCCATTCCTGGCCCAATAGGCTCAATCTACAACAATCCGGCCCACTAAACTAAATCTACAAATCTAATAATTCTGAACCTTGGCCCGCTTCAAGCCAAGTCCAAGCCCATAATCACTCATTAGGTTTCTTAAGTCCAATTCGTGTGGCCCACTCATTTCTCAAGCCCACACATTCCTCACGATCCATCGGGTTCATTTTCCGGCCCGTTCTACATAAATCTAAGTTTCTAATGATCTAATTATGCTAATGACGGTCAATGAAATTTGGGATGTCACACTGTCTCCTGCGGCCCCTCAAAACGGACATGGCGCGTCTCTATCTAAGGACCTGAAAAGATAAAACCCATGATAGGGTGAGATAATGTCTTAGTGAGTTCACGCCTTAAACCTCAATTAGGAAGGAAATACGCCTAGAGGCAATCTAACCACACATCATAAAAGACTCACCTTGCCTTAGTTCCTTCCCGCACGTCAATACAATTCATATAACAGATATATACAATAATCACACTCAACAATTGGAATGCCTCACTTCACATCTCAATCAATCACAAGGGTCCCCGATTATAAGGCCAAATCATTATGACATGTTCCATTTTCCGTGCCACCCAATTTTGTCCCATAATCAAGCACGTCAATTTCAATCATTCATGCATCCTAATTGATTACGACCCAACGGCCACGGCAAACTCAACAGTCAAGGGTTATCTGGCATAGCCGGGCGTTGTCTCACCCCATTGAGCACGGCAATATCTATATCTAGACGACATTCCCGAATGAACATCAGTCCGACCTCTACCGCAATCCGGCATCCGTTGTCAAGGGCATTCCATATAGGAGCAACATCCTGTGTAAACGCGTTAGGACGGGTTCACTACCGCGCATAAACACATCAGGGTACCAGGTGTTCACACACACATCCATCCTCGCCAAGAACATTGTGCTTTGCACTCAAATGCATCAATTAAAATAATGTGCTTGGCATATTTTCTTCATATTAAAAACACTCGGTAAAATAATCGTGTGTGGGTACATGGTCAGATCAAACCATAAAAATTGATATCTCTCCTTTTAAAATCCCACTATTTGATATAATAGTTAAAAATATTTTTGATGTTAAAACCCGACACCCAGTATTTTCTAATTAAATACCAAGATTTCATAATTTTGAAATAATAACTAAAAATCAACAATCATCACTCAATTGCACAAATTAGCATTCAATTATACAAACTAATCACACCACGGCAATCACAATGAAATTCTAACAACCGACTATCCTGGTATAATTTCCAGCAAATATTAAATAATTAAATAAATACCAAAATTATTTCAATAAATGCCTAATTAAGCTAAATATGCTAATCCAACCACCTAATCAGACCTAGAAAAATAATGCACTATAGTAATTAAATAATACAATCTAATTAACCCTAAACTAATCTAATCTAACCACATAATAAGCCTAATTAACCAACTAAACCACTAATTAAACTAAACTAACCACCTAAACCAATCTTAAGCTAATCTGATTATCCCATAAGCATAATTAACCCCCTAAGCAATGTTTAACAAGTAAACTCACCGGATTAGCAATCCAATGAGTTCACGGTGACGGTGACGCAGAGGCGAGCGAAACACAAGCCTATGGCAACACCAAACGAGGCCGGGAAAAGGCCTAAAACGGGCCACGGGAGGTTGTGAGTTCGGCTTTGTCCAAGGCTGGAAGGGGTTGGATCGAGGGCAGAACAGCAATTGAAACGGGCCGGGCTGGCACGGGAGGTGGCACGGCGACTTGGACGGGCAACAAAGAGACTTGGCGACGGTGAATGGTGGCTGGATAACAAACGCACGGGCACAGGGCAGCAAGTAGGAGGTGGTGCAGGGCTGGAGTTACACGAGCAAGCAGGATGGTAGGGGATGCGCGGATGGGCTCACTAGCATGGTCGACGGCTTCAGCGGGCTCAGCGACGCTTGGACGTGTGGCTAGGGGCGGTTGATGGTGGCTGGTTGGTCTCCTCTGGTTCTCTGCTGGTTTTCTTCTTCAAAGACAACAACAATGGAGAAATGTGAGACAAGAAGGAAGAAGAAGAAGGGCTACAGCTGAAGGGGGACAATTGCCTCAAAAGTCTTCAAGAAATATCTCCATTCATTATCACAAGGCCCCCACCATCCATGAGCCTCATCCTTAGCCAATTCCCCTCACCAATCTTCCTCCACAAGCCACCCTATGTGGTCCAAATGTTGCTGCCCCCCATGGCTACAAATTAGAGACATTTCCCTTCCAATTCACTTCAATTCCTCTCCAATTTAATCCAATTCAATAGCCAAAATGCCAAGGTAGGTGCCCACACTTAATTCCACATTTTTCTTGCCAATTGATCCATCTTGAACGCCAAAAATCCACACAAAAGTGGCCTTTTTAATTTCCCGGTCCAAAATCGCCTAAATTTGATTTTTCGCCGAAAATCTGAACTTGGCGAAAATTCTTCAAAGGATAAGTCGACGTTTCTAAAATAAATCCCGATATGACAAAACTTTCAATTTTTGAAATTGGGTTCAATTTTGTGGTTAATTTCAACCAGACGCGATTTTAGCGTGACCTAACCTACCGGGTAGCTTTTAGGAATTTTTAGCGCATTTAACCCATGGTCGATTATTTCCGAGCCACATTGTGCATCTTTGACTCATTGGCAGCTCTCAATTGTCGTAAAAATCTCAATGATTCAAATACAGACACAGGGTATAGAAACGATAAAAAAAATCGATTTAGTGCCGTTCGACAAGAATTTTGTAATCAAGTGGAATCACCAACACTTTAATCACATGCCATTGTCGAATCGACCTATCTCCAATCTCTAATCAATTTTGACGGTGCCAAATTGACTCTTGCAAATTAGCACGGTCGAGCAGTCGATTTTTGGTCGAATTCTTAAATCAGTCGCGTTTAGATTCCTTAATGGCTTCACTAGATAGATTAGTTATCTTGTGAGTGATCAGCTCAGAGAAAAAGACTATAGGCACGTCAATGAAAAGCCAAATTCATTCAATCGAAAACAAAATAAAAAAATCAGACTGTCACATCAACACCCAGGCTTGGTTCCACAATGGCTATCATAGCCCTTCCTAAGTTTTCATTTGAGGAAAAGGATAAGGTTTAGATATAATGCCCAAAAGGTAGGTTAACAACCCTCATTTAAGTGTGAGTTCTCCTAAGCTCTTAGTTTGCATGATCTTAGGTTCATTTATGTTTGGATTAATCCTAAAGGTTTTTATGTAAAAAGACAATCGCCACTAGCCTTTTGGGATCATCTAAAAACCAAGTGAGGCACAAAAGATTGTCTCACTAGTTTTGTAATCAGAGTTTTTCTAGGTTCGGGAACTTGATTATACTAATAGTCTAATTAGTGCCTTTTCGATACCTCTTGTTGACAAAACTTCCTAATAAATTTTGAAATTGACAAAACTATCCATAAGAGTTTCATAAGTCTAATTAATGTCTTGACATATGACAAATAAGGGAAATACTCTCACAATGAAGCCTTTAACAATCTTGATTCGACTCAAACTCAAGTCTAGATTTTGAGTCTACTCCAGACAGAACAAGCTCAAACTTAAGTTTAGACTCTATGTTGAATACTAAGATCTTCAAGCCTCAAAAAAATATTATTTTGGTTCCCATCGTGACACAAGTTCTAAACATGACTCAAATTTAGAACGTGACATAATTTTAGAATGAGATCCTAGTTTAGAATGTATAATAGCTTGTAATTTGGTTTGGATTTTGCACCTAGAAAGATTTTATTAACTTGATCTTATTTGATTGGTAAGTTAGTCTTGAGACAAGTCCTTTCGAAAGGAAAAAGCTCTATTTATGCAAACCAAGACTTAGATTGTATGAGCAACTAGAATTAAGTGGAGATTCAGCTTCTTTCACTTTATAGTTACTCAATCTCCTTGATAGAGATTTTTCCAAAGGGTAGATTGGAAGATGATCCTCTAGAGACTGTCTAATGGCTATTTTGGAAGTAGAGGAATATTTAAAAAGGCTAAGGTGTTGAGGAGCATGTGAGAGATATGGCCCAAATATTTTAAATTCCAAAGTATAAGCATACTTTGACCGTACACTTGTCTTTAGTAAGCTTCGATTTTGTGATCGTGAGAGAAATATCAAAAGAGTAACTGAGCTAGATAGTATGATCTTTAATACATTGAGTGTAAACACTCAATATTATAATCTCTTGTTGATCATCTAATGAAATTTAGCTGGTAGTCTATCGACATGGAAGAGTGAACATAGGTTTGATCTAAGTCGAACCACCTAAAATCTTATGTGCAAATTTTTTTTATCCTTAATCTCTTTCAATTCACTTTTATAGTTTATTGCACACTTGCAAGGTGCTTTTAATAGTTCGTTCTATAGCACATTCCAGAATTTGACCCCTGTTCAGATTTTAATCTTGACTCTTTCTATTTTGCTTTAAATTATCAAGATTTTAAGAATCATCTATCCATCCCCTTTAGGTGACACTTTCTAGCTACTTCACCTCTAACTTGGTTGAGATGTTCATCTAAGTAATCAAACTGCTTTTGTTACCAATTATGAACCCTAAAAGTCATTCAAGTTTCTAGATGTTCATGCATTGGATATATTATGGTCCTAAGGTTTATTCTAACCATTCTTAAAATAAATAAATAAAACCAATGTATTAAAATTGCACGAATTGAACATCCAAGTATTAAAAGGTTGAAGGAAAAAGCGGAAATGAAAAACCAATACTTGTTGAGCAAAGAATATTACATCGCCTTCTTATGAGTCTTAAGGCATGAACCTCCATAAGCTTATGCTAGAGACTAATTCTAACCCTAGATTAAGGTGAGCCTAAACTCTATTCATGTTATTAAGGGTGATGATATTAATGTAAACTAAGCTAATCACTTATTAAAAGAATGATCCTAAGTCTAACCTAGTTTACATTTTTTAGCAAACCTATGTGTCGTGATCCTCCTCTTTTTCATTGGGAGAAAAGGATAAGATTTAGAGGTAATGCTCATATGTGACATCCTGAAATTTTGATTTTATTTTCAATTAAATGAATCGGGCCTTTCGTAGACACGCCTATAATTCTATTTTTTGAGCTGATCACTCATGAGAGACTATCTGGGGAAGCCATTAAGGGATTTTAACGCAGTAGACTTGAGAATTCGACCAGGATTCGACTGCTCAATCGTGCTAGTCTGCAAAGGTCATTACGACATAGTCAAAAATCGATCAAAGACCAAAGATAGGCCGATTCAATAGAAATATGTGATTAGCGTGTGGGTGATTCCATCTAATTGCAAAATTTCTATCGATCGGCACTAAACCGATTTTTCTATCACTTTCGTACCTTGTGTCCGTATTTGAAATCTCGAGATTTTCACAACAACCGAGAGTCACCAATGAGTCAAAGATGTACATTGTGGCTTGAAAATAATCGACCACGGGTAGGGGTGAGCGTGGTTCCGGGTAGAACCGGGAACCGGAACCAAACCGAAGGAGGGTCCTCTGGTTCCCCGTTCTGAAGAGGTCGGTTCCGGTTCCCGGTTCCTTTTTTTAGGAACCGGCGGTTCTCAATTCCAGTTCCGGTTCCGATTCCGATGGGAACCGGAACCGGAACCGGTCCGATTAGGGCTAAAAAACCCCAAATCAGTCGAGTTAGGTTAGGGCTAAAGAAACCCTAAAAGCAAAAATCCACTCACTTTTTCCACACGATACTTTTTTTCACTCACAGTTCTCTCTCTTCGCTCATCCGTTCTCCACCTCTACTCGACCCACCGCTGCTCGCCTTCGACGCCACCACCGGTCGCCCTCAACACCACCGGTGTTGATCTCTACTTGAGGGTCGAGGCCACCTCCGCTCGCCCTCGACGGCACCGTGGCTGACCCTTGGCTCGCCGTTTGCCCTCAACGACACCGTCGCTCGCCCTCGACGCCACCGCTCGCTGACCCCTACTTGAGGCCACCTCCTCTCGCCCTCGACGGCACCATCGCTGACCTCTGGCTCACCAATCACCCTTGACGCCATCGTCACTCGCCCTCGACGCCATCATCACTCGCCCTCAACGCCACCGTCACTTGCCCTTGACACCACCGCTCGCTAACCCCTGCTTGAGGCCACCTCCTCTTGCCCTCGACGCCACCACCGCTGACCTCTGGCTTGCCGATCGCCCTCAACGCCACCGTCGCTCGCCCTCGATGCCACCGTCGCTGACCTCTGGCTCGCCGATCGCCCTCGACACCACCGTCGCTCAAGACACCGTCGCTTGATTTTTGAGTAGGTGGAGATTTGCCCGTCTAGCAACATTATGCACTCGTTACTTTACCGATTTCATGTTTGCACAATGGAACACACGCCAAAGTGACTATCTTTTCATGCCTATGTAGTTAATTTGAAATGATGCATCTCGTTGACTCATGGTTTATTTGAAAAATTTATATATCAGGACTATTTTGCATGGGTTGGGTGATTTGCCGAGCCAATCTCTATCTTGGTGGGTTTTTTTTTTTTTATTTGGGGTTGGCTTGGCCTCTGTGACTGAGGGGATTTCTTCTAATGCTCCATGGAACAATGATGCTTCTATTTTCCAGCCGATGAATGTTCCTAGTGATATTGGAACTATAAACTCAAATGGTCGGATTGATGATATCCAGGATCCTTCAAAGTCACTTTTCTTAAACCAGGATCCTTGGAATTTTAATCATGATACTCATTTTCCTCCTCCAAAATCTACCAAAATTGCACTAAGAAAAGAAGGCCCTGGGGTCCTGCTCTCCGCGATGAACCCCACTTCGTCGCTGGTCTGATATGCCCCTCTTCAAATGAATGGAATACCTCTCTGCTCAATCGCTTCTTTGATGACTCAACTGTACAGCAGATCCTTCAGTTAAAACTTTGGCCACAATCTACAGCCGATAAACTTATATGGACAGGCACACAGGATGGCATCTATTCTGTCAAAAGTGGCTACAATGTTATTCATCAATCCACACTCCAACAGGTACAATCTCAGCCTTCATCTTCCTACCAACCTCCCCAAATTGTTTGGAAAAAGATATGGAAAGCTCAAACTCCACCCAAGATTCGTCATTTTTTATGGTCAGTATGCCAGAATGCCTTACCAACTAGGGACAATCTATTCCGCCGAAAAATCATTCAATCTCCAGTCTGTGCTCTCTGTTCCTCTGACTCCCCAGAAACCACAGAACATCTCTTCTTGCACTGCCCTTCGGCAAAACGAATTTGGACTCATGCTAAAGTACAACTCAATATTTTTGCTTATAACCCTATTCGCATGGCATTATGGCTAGCAAACTTCCTCAGTCACAATCGAGGCTTACCAGATTTGGAGCAGGTCGCCACCCTCCTTTGGGAAATCTGGAAGGCACGGAACAACGCCATCTTTCGCCGCTTTCGGATCTCCCCCGATCAGCTGGTTGATTCTGCTCTTGCCATGGCCTCTCTCCAGAATAGACTCCATCACAAGGTTTCCACGAGCCATTCATCTTGGCTAAGCCCTACTCGGGTTTGGCAACCCCCCCCACAGGGCTCGCTGAAGATCAATCTAGACGGTTCCTTTCCCACGGCGTCAAACAGAGGATCGATTGCTAGCCTGACCCGTGACCACTCGGGAAGACTGCTCGGTGGAATCACTCACTCGGTCTCTGCCTCCTCTGCCCTCGAAACGGAGATCCAGGCGTTCACGTTCTCTCTTCAAGATCTGCTTCAGCAAGGGTTAACAGATTCTCACCTGATTGTCGAATCCGACAACATCGTCCTCGTTGAAACCCTAAATCGGGGTCGCCTGCCGCCGTGGGAGTGCCGCGCCCTCCTCTCCGAGTGTTTGGATCTCCTTCGCCGATTCTCCCATATTTGTGTTCAGCACTGCCGTCGGGAGGCAAATACTCTTGCAGATTGGACAGCGAAGGCTCATGGCCGTGGATCCCTCTCTTCCGCTTGGTTTATTTCCCCTCCCCAAGTTATGCTCGATCTCCTCTGTAACGATGCCCTTACGCAGGGCTTCTTTGTCTTTCCCACGTGACTTTTATCAATATATATTTCCTTTTCTGATCAAAAAAAAAAAAAAAAAGAAGGCCCTGGAGCTAAGGATCAATTCTTGGATAACCGTTCTGCAAAGGTCGGGGACTTACAATTGGAGGATGGAGTCTAGCAACCATTCAATAATCTCACAAACTACGTCAATTCAAAACATTTTCCATCTTCCGAAGGTTGTTCTTTATAGGATATTCTATGTTTCTAAAGTCAGTTTTCTATATATATATATATAGTTGTTTAATTTCTCTTCGAAGGTTCGGTAGAGGATCTCATCAAGCAAGATCTTCGAAATGTTCTTTGAAGGCGTAGCCGCTTACGTTCTTTAGTCGGCTCTTCCTTCTAATCCCGATTTAATAGTTTATGAAGGAAATGAGTCCACTCATGAAGCATACCAGATAAAAATGTGCAGCAAGAAGCGACACCGAGGTGATTGAGCTCTTTTGTGTTCATAAAGTGTTTGTATACATGAGGTTGCTTTGTCCTTCAAGTGCATTCATTTTGATGATCATGTACATCTAACATTTTCATGTAGGATGCTAATTCTACAATGGCAGAGAGGATGAATTTCGGGTTTTCAATATTAGATGGCATTGGTCGCTTGCAAGTGAGACATTTGCTTCACTATGATACATGTTTGGTTTTCCTGGGACTCAGCTCTTAATTTGCTTGGATTTCCATTTTGCAGATAATTAAGAACGGTGATCTTGAAGAGTTGCGAGAATTAGGTTCTGGCACTTATGGGACTATTTATCATGGAAAATGGAAGGGTATTGATGTAGCCATCAAAAGAATCAATGCTATTGATAGGTGCTTTTCTGGGAAGCCCTCAGAGCAAGAGCGAATGGTATGGACCTTCTTGCTTTTTGTTGTTTTTGATATTTAATAGTATTCTTTCTGAATCCTTGGCACTGTTGCTATGCTGAGTCAGAGATATGATTTCTGGAATGAGGCAATCAACCTTGCTAACTTGCATCATCCAAATGTGGTGGCCTTTTACGGTGTTGTGCTTGATGGTCCTGGAGGTTCTGTGGCAATAGTAAGTTAGTAACAAAGTACATGGTTAATGGTTCTTTGCGAAACGCTTTGCAGAAAAGCGAAAGGTACGACTCTTCTCCAAGTAGATGCTAATTTGTCATATGTTGATTTCAATCATGAAATCACGAATGCTATAGAAGATGAACCAACTTATCCTTTGGAGGATAAACAGAACGCCAGAACCAAAAGAAATACAACTAAGGATGATGAACTAGTTAAGTACATGTCAAAGTTGCCAGCTTTTCTTGAGAGGGGGAAAATGTTCCGGAGAAAGCTTTTAGTGTTGGAGTTCTTGACTGGCAACGTCTGGAAAAATGGAAGCATAGCCACAAACAGACTACGCCCAGAAATGCAGGTATTCCACCTCTAGTAGCAACACCTCCTCTTCGTTCTTAGTGGAGGGATCATCCCGCCATTCCAGCAGAGGAGTGCTAACTTTGGCGAAAATCTTTGGGAACTTGAAGACACTTTATCAGAAGCTACATCAAAGCATGAGCTATGAGTCTTTTGCTAATTTAAACAAGTTTTCCCAAGTATGCCACCTGCATAAAGTTAGTAGGATAGCAGGGAATGCACAATTTTTCCCACGACGTCATTTGATAGAAACGTGCGGGTGAACTTACCTTTATGATTTTATGAAATCTATGTTCATTATAAGTAGATGAAGCTAAGTCTGGCTCTTATGCCTGCAGTGCAATTATGGTCACTGTCAGAGCACGTTTCATCCATCATGTGCTTGAACTACTGAATTGTTCATGAGTGTAAAAATAGTTTGTTTATTGCTTCTAAAATGTTGATTGTTGTTTGTGTTATATTATCTTCGATGAATGATAAGTTTGTTTATTATTGCTGTATTCATTTTCTTTTCTTTTTTAACTAAAAAAGAAAAAAAAAAGAACCTGTTGGAACCTGTTGGAACCCGGAATCGACCCGGAACCTGTGACGGGGTAGGTTCCGTGTTCTCGATTCCGACGGGTAGGTTCCAAGTTCCAAAAAATGAGGAACCTGTACCCGAGGGTAGGTTCCAGGTTCCAAGCGGAACCTGTAAGGAACCGGGAACCGCTCACCCCTAACCACGGGTCAATTGCACTAAAAATTCCTAAAAGCTACCCGGTAGGTTAAGTCACGCTAAAATAGCGTCAGATTGAAATTAACCGTGAATTTGAACCCGACTTCAGAAATTGAAAGTTCTCTCATGTTACAATTTATTTTAAGAATGTCAACTCATCTTCAGAAGAATTTTCAGCGAGTTCGAGATTTTTATGAAAAATTGATTAAGATGATTTGGAAAATAACCAAAAATCCGGATGAGCCAAATCGAAGGGATTTTTTGTGGCACCCCCGAATAGCTAAGGTCGCCACACCTACCTATCGCTCCTCCTAATGAATACCAGTTACATCTCTTAGCGGAAGCACCGTAGTTCATAGACATTTTTTTTTATAAGAGTTTAGCGCAGCTCATAGCAAAATTAAAGACGAGTCTCACCATCCCTCTACTCTCTTAATGATGGTACAATGCACACTTACTACACATCTAAGGAAAACATAAGCCGAGCCACTTTTATTTACATCTTTAGGATGGACATCTTGGGTCGGTACAACCAAAAAGAAAAGCCAAGACTTTTAGCTAAACTTGGCTACAACTCAAAAGAGAGATCTTGACCCCCTATATCGATCACGTATGACCCTCCATCTACAAGTGTCGGCTATATTAAAAGAACGTCAGCTCCCTCTCCTCACGCGGGCCATCACACCCATCCAAGTGCACCGGGCGGTGGTGGCGGCAACATCCCCTGCATCACTCCGTCATGGCGGACGTGGATAGACAAGAACTCCTGGATGATCGGGCCCCCAGCCAGGCCCACATCATACATAACCAGCGCTCGAACCTGTACGAACGTCAAACCAGGGATGGTGACACTATCAAGCTCCATACAATCGACCTCCACGTCAAATGGAACGCCGTAAAAGGTAGCCTGCATGACCGGAGCGAGATGCATCTATCTAATCTGAAATGTTGGCCCCTAAAGGGGTGAGTACAACCACTCAGTAGGTAAATGATCTATTAAACTACTCAATGCATCAAACAAAACAATCATAACATCATAGAAGAGTACTTATCATTCATGCATATACCATCATGCCATAGGTGCATATACAACCATGCACTCATCATCAAGCATTCATGCATATCCATGCCTTATGTGCACATACCACCATGCACTCATCATATTATATCATACGGCCATGCATACATATCACCATACCATGCATGATTCAATTTCCGCTTTTTATCTTTCAATTGGGTCACCACATTTTTCTTTCCCAGGACCAGTAATTTGCATCCCACATTTTATCACTCGCACCCAACCTGGCGTCACGAGGAATCTCGGCACACACCTCCGGGCATCCCGAAACTCTCGAGGACATCGGGCACACACACTCCAGGCCTCTGGCACCCACCTCCGGGCATCCCAACTCTCTCGGGGCATCGTCGGCTCACACCTCCAACGGTATCCTCATTTATCATAATTCATATCCACATTTGTGTCTCAATATCAACATGGCACATGATGTAATGGCAACAAGGTCAATTTCAGCCTTTGAAATTCGCACAATTCAGCTTGCACAGTTTTAGGAAAATTTTTCATTAAATACCCAAATGACATTAAAAAATTATGAAATTCAAACATGTGATAGTCAAGACATAAGGGCAGATACTTCATGCAGAACACTACACCAAAAGATTCCCATATAGCTCAATACAGAACACACATCACAGCACTACTAATTCTGTCCGTTCCAATTGCACAGTTTTTGAAACATTTTTGGTTAAATAGGCAAATGAACTTCAAAAATTACTAAATTTGAATATGTTTCAGTCAAGACATAAAAAAAGATATTTCATACAGAACACTTTTCCAAAATAATCTCGTACAAAACGCTATAGACTACGCATTACAACATTACCAAGTCAGAACACATCAGATTACACAGTTTTAGAAACACTTTCGATTAAATACACAAATGACCTTCAAAAATTATGAAATTCAACTATGTGATAGCCAAGGCCATAAGGGACATACATCATGCGGACATTGAAGTCAGATTCGTCCTAGGTAATGAAATATAGGCGGTTGAAACTTATGTTCCCAGTACCGAAATTTCCAGATCTAACCGTCTCCGAAAGACCACGATTTCACCTACCTATTCTTGTTTTTTTTCTCTAAATTTTTGATATGTTAAACCTCAGGATGTCCTTTACATATTTTGTTAAGAAATCGAAATGAAATTTCAACAAAAAGATAGCCTTACAGTCCATGAATTCATCAAAGGTAGTTACCGAAATCTCCAGATCCAGTCTCTCCAAAGAATGAAGATTTCACCCACTCAAACTTGTTTGTTTTATCCCAAATTTGAGTATGTTATACTCCAGGAAGTCCTTAACAACTTTCATTCATAAGTCAAAGCCAAAATCCAACTCGAACATCACATGCAAGCCACTAGAACATCCATGGTCGAGCTGTTTTCTCAAGAACAGTTTACTATTCTAGAACACCACTCTTAAAACTTCAATTTTTCACCTCCTAAACATCCGAAATTTGTCACCATTAAATCACATACACTAGGCACAACATGCAAGAGTAGATCAAGGATCCCACTTGCCTCTAAACCGAGCAAGCAGAGCTCACAACGGCGATGGGACACGGCGACGGACGACAGACGCACAGCGGATGATCGACGAACGGTCCTCCTCCTTCCTCTCTTCCTTTCTTCCTTTTCTTCGTCTCTTTCTCTCCTCTCTTTCTCTCTCGGACGAACCCTTCTCTCTCCCTCTCTTTCTCGCTTAAGCTGGCCATCATTTCCCCTAATTTTCTTCCCCTCCATCATTAGCCATCATCACTTCTTTGCATGGGTGACACTTGGCCATCTCCATGGGACAAGTGGGGGAAGCATGCAAAACCGGTCTCTTCCCCTCCCTTCTTCGTGCGGTCGATGGCCCCTCATGGGCTCTATGGGCCGGCCATTTCGGCCCATCTTAGGCCCAACACTCTTGGGCCTAAGACCCAAGCTTAAATAACCTAAGATTAACCCTTTTAAAAACTAATTAAATCCCTACTAAATCAAAGTACTAAATTGCAAATTAAATGGCTATACACTTGCAATCATAAATCCATAAGTTCCAATTTATAATACATATGGCCAAAGATAGAACTTTCTTTCCCAAAATTTATCCATCAAAAACTTGGCCATAAATCTCATTTGAATCATGGATCAAAAAGGCTACAAAAATACAATAACGGTGTTTCCATCGCCTATCCATGGCTCTTGGCATATTTAGGGCTTTTCATGAAATTCTAGGATGCCACATTTTTGGCCTCCTTACCAAGCTATTTAGCGATGGGAAATTGTAGAAATTGTATGGGCTTTTTGCTTGGAAAATTTGGGCGTCAATTTGGGGAATCGGGAGAGGAAATTGAAGTTCAATCTAGTGAAATTCGGAGCTAGGCTTGAGGGGGGTGCAACATTTGGCATCAATTTGAGTTTATTGTGGAATTTGCTTGTTAAAAAGTAATTGGGGACAAGCAATTAATGGATAGGATGAGATTGTTGACTTTGTGCCCCCTTCTCTAAACTGGTGAGTTTATGCACTAAACTAATGACATTTAATGGGTGTTTAGTTTAGGTTAATTATGGATTAGGTGGTCAGTTAGACTAGATTAGTGATTTAATTAGTTAATGATGCGTTTTAGGTGGTTAAAATGGCTAAATTAGAGACTAAATAGATCGTCTTATTTATCTAGATTGGTTCGGTAATTTTCTGGGCCCGTTTCGATATTTAATTTAGCAATTACAGCCTAAGATAGTATTTTGGCTATTTAAATTGATTTATTTAATTAATTTCGGTAATTATTTAATTATTAAATATATTTCGAAAATTAGACTAAGATAGCTGATGACCGGAATTTCGTGCTGATTGCAATAGAGTGGTTAATTTCTACAATTGAGTGTTAATTTATGCAAATTGAGTGCAGATTGGAATTTTGAGTATTTAATTTAAAATTTGAAAATTTCGGTAATTATTTAGAAATTAACGGGTGCTGGGTTTTAACACTGAAAATGGTTTTATATACTATATAAAATAGTGGGATTTTAAATTGAAGGATATCACTTTTTTTGGGTAGAGTTGACCGTGTACCCACACACAACTATTTTACCGCGTATTTCTAATATAAAGAAAATATGCCAAGTTCACCATTTTAATTGAGGCATTTGAGTGCAATGCACGGTGTCTTGGGCCAAGTTTGATTGGTCGTGTGTTGGTTAAGAGAACCTATCCTGGGCTTTTAAGTTGGACGTTAACCCTATATGTGACGCCACTAGACAACGGAAAGTCGACCCTAGTAGATTTTGGACCCTTGCTTCTTTAGGAAAACCATTTAAGAAAGACGTAGCCTTGCTTAATGGGGTGAGACGATGGTTGGCAATGCCAGAAAACTGCCGAACAGAGAGTAGGCCGTGCTATATGTTGAGATCAAAACTAGGAACGCATGTTTAATTGAGTTAAATGTGTTGGATTATGGGACAAAATTGTGTGGCACGATATGAAATGTGTCATAACAATTTGGCCCTATAATCAGGACCCTGGTGCTTGTTTGAAATTTCAGTATGGTGCTCCAGTTAATTGAGCATGATTGTTGCTCTTGCTTTCGTGCTGTCTATGATATGAATTGTGCTGAATTGCAGGGTGGATCTGAGATAAGGTAAGTCTCTGTGGTTGTATGATTGTGTGGTTAGGATGCCTCTTGGTGTATTACCCTCCTAAATGAGGTTTAGAGCGTGAACTTGCTGAGATTTATATCTCACCCCGTCGTAGGCTTGATTTTCAGGGCCGTAGAGCAGAGGACCCAAAGCCGAGCTAAGGGGATCCGAGAAGTAGGTCAGTTAAGATAGTTTCTTTTTGAGAGCTGGTCTTTTGAAGTTTTTTGGTTATAGACTTTGTACATGTCTCAATATGTTTATTAAAGCATGTTTGTTTGTGAATTTGTTGTCCTACTTTTCTATCTCGAGATGGTTATTGTCAGGGGATTTATTATTCGTTTTTGCATGTGCAATAAAATGAAAGGGTCGGCGACTCATCTTGGGAAGTCATAAATTTTATCGACCAAAAAGGGATGGGCACACGCTCGAGGATCGGGGTGTGACATCCTCGTTTAATGGTATCAAAGCAGTTAGGTAGTTGGAGTGATAAGGTGTGATGGGTTCTTGGGATAGTTAGTAGGAATAACCTCTATTTTTTGTTGATGGATGTGATTGATAGTTGTTTGGTAAATTATTTGTGGGATCACTCAATTTCTAGTTATGTATGGAATTGGGAATCGCTTTTGTAGAAAATCCACAGCATGAGTGATTAGGAGCAGATGACTCCTAGAAATAGGGCAATAGCATTAGTGACTTGAGGTAGAACGCCGACAAGGGTCGGTACTCAAGGTGGTCGTGGTAAAGTGCCGACTCAGGCTAGGGCTAGTGGAGTAACGCCACCTCCAGTTGGTGCTGGGGTAGCAACCCCTGGTGATCCCAAGATTGAAGAGATCATGCAGGCACTTGAAATTATAGGAGCACAAGTGGGACAGCAAGCCCAGAATCAAGCTGCCGCCACCACTGCTTCAGCCACCGCTACAGTTGCCGCTACCGTAGCCGCCACTATTGCCGCTGATGCTACTGCTGCTGCCGCACCTACTGCCACACCTGCTGAAGTTCCAGCTAGGAACATTGTCGCTGAGAGAGAGAGAGAGACCCATGCATAAGCTTGTTGAACAATTTCTGAAATTGAACCCTCCAAGGTTCGCCAAGAGAGGAGATGCCGAAGCCGCAGCTCTCTGGATTCAGGACCTAGAGAAAGCATTTGCATTGCTGAGGTGCACTAAAGAGGAGACGGTCGTCCTTATAGTCTATCAACTGCAGGGGATTGTAAGCACTTGGTAGAGAGCCACCAGAGGAGTAGTATTCCTAGAAGGTGTGGTCCTAGAGTGGAACACCTTTGTTGAAGTATTTAATGACAAATACTTCTTAGACAGTGCCAGAGAACTAAAGATGGTAGAATTTTAGCGCATTCGCCAAGGTACGATAATCGTGGATCAGTACAAAGCGAAGTTCGTTAAATTATCGAAGTATGCTCCTGGACTGGTTAAAGATCCGATGATCGAGCTCGAAGGTTCAGAGATGGGCTCTAACAGAAGTTGAGAAGTCCGGTGGTGCCGTTCAATTTGAAAATTACAACGACCTATTTAAACGGGCCCAGCTGATAAAGAGAGATCACAATGAGCAAGCTGCTTCATCTGGATTGAGGTTCAGCTCAAGCAAAGAAGGAAATAGGTTTGGGAAAAGACCTATGACCGAAGGAAGGTATCCTATTCCGCCCAACAGGAAGGATGGAATAGGAAAGTCCACGCAAAGACATAATGGTGCATGTTGCTTCTGCGGAAGATGACATGGATTAGCCATGTGTCATTCTAGGCTAGGTGCTTGTTTTGAGTGTGGCCAGCAAGGTCACTTGGCTAGGAATTGTCTCAGGAGATAGATGGGACCACCGCAGTTGCCGCCACCACCACAAATGGATCAAAATCGAGGATTTCCACCATCGAATGCACAACAAGGTGGACTGATCAGACCTCCAAACTGCGACAATCAAATGTATACCGGTGAAACCATTTGAGTTCTCCCAAAAATTCATCATCTACAGAATAAGACAAAGGATGAATGAACAGATAAGCCAAATGCATGTCAATAGATTAAAGACTTAGCCCACCATATTTCCTAAAGATATTATATTGATATTCTCACATGAGGTTATGAGATTATCAAAGAGAGTGTTGGGCTCTAGGGAACCTAGTTTTCATATCTTGTGTTCAAAATTCATCAATCGGACTTTTGGAAACTAACATGAACAATGAGGAATCTTCCTTGAGTTTGGAAAGAAGATCTATAAGGACATTATTATCTCTTTTAATATGCTTGGGCTCAAAAGAATCCTTTGAAAACTATTCTACCCATCAAAGAAGTTATGGATGATGCAATTGCTTTTGTTTAAATTGTTGGGGTTTCATGAATCATGTATAGGTAGCGGAAACAAAAATGATATATTTTATACATGATTCTTTGAAGGCGTTGTTCATGCGTTTTAATAAAAAATCTGAATATAAAAGGGAGTAAAACGAATTACCTCTCGAAGCACACTTTATACGAATTGGTTCGGATGTTCTACAATTCAACCCCCACAAACATAGGACCTCTAGTTCAGACATAGCAACAATGGACGTCGAACAGAAGAGAGAACTTTCGAATAATCACCACTATGATCATGCTAGCAATCTCGTGGAGACAATCCGTCGTATCCTTGATGTTTTAGTCACAGCATGAACGAGAGAGAATCCCTCTTTTTCTCGTGTCTCAAAAACACAAAAACACACACACCCTTTGCTCTATTTTCAGCAACCATTTTTTTTTCAAAACGCATTATATATATATATATATACTTGAATCAGCAACGTTGCTGATCGAGGGACGATTAGCAATGCTCATGCACGACTTTGTGCATGATGGTCAACGGTTGCTGACCATCCAAGTTTCGTGCATGTGCTTCGTGCACATGCGGGAAGCTTTAAATATATATTTTTATTAATTGTTAAATGGCAACGCACATATCATGTGCGTTGCAAATGGTCAACAAGAATTGCTTACCATTTGCACATTAATTAATTAAACGAATAGATAATTAATTAATCAATCCCCTTTAAAAATAAAAAGAACATAATCTTTATATGTACATTTAGGAATACATTAACATATATTCACTTTAGGCATGTATGTGCATCACATGCAAATAGGCTCGTGACTATAATACAAATTAAATTAAATCTCATTTAATTTAATTTCAAATCGACACAATTCGATTGCAGTAATTACAAACACATTTGCAACATTATTTCTCTCTTGTTCCACGTTATCCTAATTGTTTATGGTGTGTGACATCCCTAGGTTCATCACTAAACTGGTAGTAAGACTTATACTAACACATTCGTACTCCCAAAATAATTAATTGTCCGGATTAATCTTTAGGTCCTAAAAACCATTATTGATATCTAGCAATATGTCATGCCTACTCAGATAGTGTGAATCTTTTAGGAACATAATAAACATGTCAGCTTTGGTTACAATGTAATTTAATTCTTCTGTCTTACTATGTTCCGATCAAACAAAGACTATGGAATATTTGTCAAGTCACCAATTCGATCATATACACAAATCTAATTGACATGCATTTTATTCGAGACAAACAATTTATTCTCGGTTACAACCCCAACCGAGAATTTTAATGCATTATCATAATCAGATTGCATAGGACATTATTATTATACCTTCCATGTAACAATGAGACTTATTCCATATTGCGTACACGTGCAACTTCGTATATGAACAAACTATGACCATCAAGTATAAAGATGAATCAATGAACCGGCATTATGTACACCTATGAACCATATTTGTTCGACACACAAGTTAATACCGTGACTCAGGTCTAAGGATTATTTACTTTAGACCAAAGCATGAATAATTAGACATTGACCATACTAAAAGCTTCCATGTTGCTAATTGTTCCATATGCATCACATTCAGTGAACTTATCTAATACAAACACCTGTGTTCTAACTCAGGCATCATAATATCCAATGACATGTGACTCATCATTCCCTTAAATATCCAATACTTAATGGTGAAGTTAAGAACACACTAGTTTCAACAAGACTATAAATATCAACTCAATAATCCATTGACCAAGAACGGTTTAAAGATTCAGCCTAATTATGAACCCGTCACATATATTCTTAACGTCTCAAGAATATGTCTAGTTGCAACTGATCTTATGGAATCATTCATAAATATAAAATAATTGGACAAATGAATGAATATGTCATTACCAATAATGATAGTACAACCGAAATCCCTAACATGTAACTATTACATAGTAGCTTTAGGACATACATCCAACAATCTCCCACTTGCACTAAAGCCAACTTGTCCGGTACCTCAAACCCATTTTGTTAATATGCCTTTCAAAAGAAGACTAAGGTAAGGCCTTAGTGAAGGGATCTGTCACGTTTCTACTGAGGCAATTTTCTACAAGGCGATATCACATCTCCCAACAATTTCTCTGATGAGATGGAAGCGTCTCTCAATGTGCTTGGACTTTTGGTGAGACCTTGGTTCCTTGGCTTGAGCTATCGCCCCATTATTGTCACAAAACAATGTAATCGGTTGCTCAACTAAGGGAACAACTCCAAGTTATGCTTTGTTTGGAACTTTTCCAACTAACTGCGCCACCATTGAATGTAAAGACAAACCCAAACATAGACTTATAATCATTAGGATCCAATTGAAAATCATAATCAGTATAAGCTACAACTTTAAATTCTCATTCTCCATATATTAAGAATAGAACTTTAGTCATTCACAAGTACTTAAGAATATTCTTGATTATTATCAAGTGCTCTTCTACTGGATCAAACCGATATCTGCTAGTAATACTTACAGCATGCACAATATCAGGGCTTGTCACAGCTCAATCCTCAGGCACGCGCACATCCCTTACCTTTAGTCAATTTTAAAATGCGATATCCCAAGACCACATATCAATGACCCTTTCCTTTTTAATAGCACATACGGAAGCAGTTATAAAATCCCCAGACAATAAAGCAATGGGATATACAAGTAGGACTAGAAACTCGAACCTGAAAACCAACACTCTTATGTACATATATAATAACTCAGTCATACATATACATATACAACCCAAGTTAAAAAGGTTCGGTTTCCACTCAAACAAGTTCTACAACAAATGTCATCAAATAGGAGTGGGGTCTCAGCTCTCATTAGGATCCTACTCCGGATCATCCTCGGGGTCCTCCTCTAGATACTCCTCTTTGGGTTCTTTCTCCTCAGGTTCCTCATAAGGGTTCTGAAATGTTGTCCCACAACTGAGATGAGACTACGTCTTTGCAAGTTCTACCCCTTAAGACCCGATTAGTAAACTAATACACCTTAGGGCCGCTTATGCACAATATGAGTCAGAGGACTTACCTTGGCCTAAGATTCCACCTACATATTAGCACAAATCAAATAGGCACCCAAGCAATCACATCACTGATCGAAGCATCGATCAAATCGATCTAGTCGATTACACGCCAACAAGACCACTCGCGATCATTTACATTCAATCAATCAATTCACAACATCATATCAAAGTAAAGATCAATCGACTTAATCGATTACATATCAACAAGACCACTCAATTCCCAAATATAAATCATGGCCCTTAGGACACAACTTATTTATAGGTGGTAATCACAGCCCCACCAAGCAACTTTCTTAGATTTAATGGCTTTACGGCCCCACTTGGCATTTTCAATATTCAATGGCTTTACGGTCCCACTCGACCCTTTCAAGATTCAATGGCTTTACGGTCCCACTCGACCCTTTCAAGGTTCAATGGCTTTACGGTCCCACTCGACCCAAGATTCAATGGCTTTACGGTTCCAGTCGACCCTTTCAAGATTCAATGGCTTAACGGTCCCACTCGACCTTTTCAAGATTCAATGGCTTTACAACCCACTCGACCCTTTCAAGATTCAATAGTTTTACGGTCCCACTCGACCCTTTCAAGATTCAATGGCTTTACGGTCCCACTCGATCCTTTCAACCGCAGCCAACGATATTGCACTTCGTAATTAAGTTCTTCAATTTCATAATATCTTGGCCTAATTTCTTGGTATCAAAGACACCTGATAAAATATTGTGTGTGGGTACACAATCGGCCTTAGACAAAATAGAATAATTTCATTTCCATAAAACCGACCATTTTCTATAGTCTACCAAAATATTTTTGGCATTGTCAACCGATGCCCAGTTATTTTTCAATTAATAACCAAAGATTATTCAATTAAAGAATAATTCTCAATTTCACAAATAATTCAATTCAACACAAAATAAAACTCAATTAAATAAACAAACTATACCACGACAATTAGCATAAGATTTCGGTTACTGGCCACCCCAGTTGAATTTTCGGAAAATAAATAATTAATAATTAATTTTGAAAAATAAATAAATAAATACAATAAATTCAATTTAGCACAATATAAAGCTCAATTAAATAAATGGACTACACCACGATCATCAACATAAAATCTCGGTCATTGGCCATCCCAGTTGAATTTCCGAAAAATAAACAATTAAATAATCAATTTAGAAAATTTATATTTAATTCCTAAAAATTCCATTTAGGCCCCAATTGCCTAATTAACACCCGATAAGGGTTTGGCAAAATCCCAAGAAGCATCCAATAAATACTATAGGCAATTCTCTATCTGAGTACACTAACCACCTAACTAATATGCAATGCAATCAACTAATAATTGCTAATCCATTATAATCTAACCACCTAATTACACTTAACTAACACTAATCAACATTTAAGTATAATTAGCAAACTAAGAAGGCATTAGTGAGCAAAACTCACCCAAAACGATGGGATTGACGCGAGGATCAACTTTCCTCAAGGCGAGCGGAGCATCCGGGCTCGAGAAGACGGCCAAAACGGGCCAAAAAGCTACTGTCATACCCATTTCTGCACTCTCTGTCCGTTGCTGGTTAGGGCCGAAGGAGGGGGAGGTGATGGTTGGTTGAGGCGAGCAAGGTCGGCTAGGGGTAGGTGGACTGGTGGGGAGGTCGACGGTGGCTCACGGTGGCGAAGATGAGCTCCGGCGACTCCTACACGAGCTGGACCGCTTGCTAGAACAGCGAGTTGGGCGAGAAGGAGGCTGAGGCTCGCGGCCAACAGCGGCGTGCGAGGAAGGCAGCACGGCGGCGAGGCGACGCAAGGCGAGGATGGCATGCGGTGTGCGACAGCTCCCAGTGACATCGGCTGCTACTTCTGCCTGGCGTCCTACCAAATCTGGGATCTCGAGCAGCAGACGGAGGGGGAAAAAGAAGGCGGTCGCACGACCAGCGCAAGCGAAGATGACGCGACTTCGGCGTGGTTGCGACAGCGTGCAGCAGCGGCGACTCCAGCTTCGACAGCTTGTTGCAATGGCGAGGGAACCTACTGCTTCGACTTGCTGGGTTTTTAGCTGGTCTTCGGTTTCTGCTGAAGAAGAAACCGAAGGGAAGGGGAAGCTCGAAGAGGGAGACAGCGATGGGAGAGAGAAGGGAGGAAGAACTGATTCTCACATTCTCTCTCATGGCCCACCATTGTGGGCTGTCCACCACCCACCCTTTTTAGACAATTATGCCCCCTTCTAGAAGCCCTTAGATAGTTCAAAATGCATGCTCCATTAGGCATCCGAATTTTGCTAGGTTTTCTTCCCAATTGGGCTTTAATCCCTCTTAATTCAAATCAAATTGACCCCCATAAATTCATTCAACACCTCATCAATCAAATTGGTACTTTTCCTTATCAATGTAGCCCACTTGCATCCCAATTTCACAATAAAAACGGTCCTCTGCAAATTCAGATAAAAAACGGCCTTAACTCAACTTTTTCCCAAAAAGCCTCAGTTGTCAAAAAAATCTTCTCAGACTGAGTTGACATTCCTAAAATTTATTGTGACAAGACAGAATCTTCAATTTCTGAAATCGGACTTAGATTGGCGGTTAATTTCACTCGGATGCGTTTTTAGCGTGACCTAGGGTACCGGATAGTTTTCAGAACTTTTTAAGACAAATGACCCATGGTTGATTTTCTTCAAACCACGATGAACCCACTCAACACATTGGCGACTCTTGGTTGTCATGAAAATCTCAATGATTCAAATATAGACACAGGGCACCAAAACAATAAGAAAATCAGTCTAGTGCCGGTTGACAAGAATTTCCCAATTTAGTGGTGTCACCCATGATTGGCCACACATCTCTATCGAACCAACCTATCTCTGATTTCAAATCGATTTTATACCGTGCCATAATGATATCTAAAGATGAGCACAATCAAAAAGTCGATTCCTGGTCGAATTTTCAAGTTTATCTGCCTTAAAGTCCTTAATAAGGCCAACTCAGAGAAAAACACTGTGAAATGCCCAATTTAACCAATCGAAATCAGAGCCTGAAAATCAAGATGTCACAACTCTTCCCCTCTTATAAAAATTTCATCCTCGAAATTTAAACCTTTACCAATCCTTAAACGAAAGGTGGGGGTATTGTCGTCTCATTGAGTCTCACCTTTCATGCTAATCCTTCAGTCTCGTGGTGTTGTCCGACCACTTTGACCAAGGAGACCATCTTGGTACACAAAATCTGCTCTTTCTGAACCAGCAACTGAACTAAGCTTCTCACATATGACACTTCGTCGTTCACATCTGATCTCTTATTCTCGACTCCCTAATGAACCTTCGAAGTTCAACAATTCAAATTTTGTGACAATTCTATGCGGTCTTTACTCTGACACTGATCTGACAACTACAATCACTGATTACTAAGTTGACTCTAGCTTGTGATCTTTCTTTCCTTCACTTTCTTTTCACCACTAAAATTCTATACCCTCTGCTATGCACTACCTAAGAAAGAACCCTCTGAAAACTCTGCCAAACTTGTAACCTCTGATCTAGATTCGAAATATAATTCATCATCGGCACTCCATGCCGGTGAACTATCTGATACACATACACTTCGGTATACCCATTCAAAACAAGATTCACTTTTATTGTACTGAAGTGAATCGGTTTCATCTATCGGTCAACCACTATCCTCAAATGGAATCAATAGTCCCCCAACTCCTTAGTAAGCCTGTCACAATATTCCATTATGATATATTTTCATTCCCACTAGGGACTCTCGAGTGATGGTAAAAGTCCTGGTTTGCATTATTGAACTTCCACTTACTGACAACTTTAGTACTCGCAAACTACCGAATGGTACCTATTTTCATATTGGTCTACTAATCTAGCTGACGCCAATTCTGATCTACTTGCACCGTCTAGTCAAAATTGCAATACTATAGTAAACTTCTGACAAGATATTTTCCCTGAGTGCTACACTATCAAGTGTACTCAATCACTCATGGAACCCAAACGTTCCTCCTCAGAAATCTTAAAGTCATAGTCTTTCTTACTAGTATCCTCTTATAAGATCTTCTGAACATCTTTGTCTATCAATTAGGCGCCGATTCTAACTTGAATATATGGTTCAATTTTGAGGGTGGCTATAGAATTCAAAAGGTAGCCTACCTCAAATTTGAAGACAAATTTCGAACCCTTTCCAAGTAAAATCTATACTTTAGTCAGCCTATGCACAATTGAAGACTCTCGGCTCAACACATTAATGACTCCTTTCGTTCCTCCAGGGTGATACTAGATAACACCATTACAGTCCTGCCAAGGTTGTGATTCACAATACTGTTTCATATTCAACTTATTAGGTCTCAACTGGTGGAACGGTTATGCAACAATCTTCTCATGTTGTATAAATGCATACACAGTCCTCTGCAAGACACATCACTAAAGATTTCATGCTTTCCAAAGCCAAATGAAAAGTTTAGCACAAGTGTGGTAGCCTGTTCTTACTTAAGCTTTGGCAATTATCTTTACACTTGTCTATGCCGATGAATTTCTCTTCTTTCTTAAGAGGTTAAGCCCGCGATGATACTGATGCTGAAAATTCTTCCATGAACCTTCTGTAATAATCTGTCCAATCACCACAGCTTCAGATCTCTGACATTGTTGTCGATTTCGGTCCATTAACAACTAATTCGATCTTGGCTAGGTCCATGAAGATTCCTTTACCTGTACTCACATGACCATTCTTCGGGGCTCTCATGATCTTCAGCACTTAATGAATACCCTAAAATGTCACTAAACCACACGATCACCATTTATCAAGATATTCTTTGTACACTCGGTTTGTCAAATCTATGATAGCGGCTGGAACGTTCGTCAAATGAAATGGCTTTACATTATTAATCAAGTGTGAAATGTTGTCTTTAGTATAACCTCTTTCCTGGTTCTTAACTGACGATAACCTGTCCTCAAGTCGATCCTTGAAGACGTCAACACTATTTATAACAAGTCACCCAATTCGTCGATCTATTACAATGAACACTTATCCTTGATTGTCACTTGATTAAGTCGACTATAGTTGATGCATAATTGCAACGAACCATCTTTCTTTCTTTCTCACTACGAGATTGATGTTTCCCCTAGGTAATGCACCGATATGCACGAATTCCTCATTCATCAGTCCTCACATCTGCACCATTGGTTCTATCAATTCAGACAGCAACAACTGGTAAGAAACTTTTGAGAATGGTTTTGTTCCGGGTGCTAGCTCGATCGAAAATTCTATCTCTTTCTCTGGCAACGGTTTGACAATTCTTATGACAACACATCTAGAAATTCTTAGACCACTGAGATATCTTCTATCTCCAATTCTCCAATCTGTCTTAATTATAACCACCCCAAGTAACCTCGGCAATCTCCATCTAACAAGTGGGTTGTCTTCAATCGATGAGATTAAAGAAATCAAAGATTCATTTCGACTCCCAATAAACTCGACACTTTCATGTGCTCCTGGACTAAGTTGAATTGCTCCATGACCCCATTCTACTCATTTAGCGTCAAAGTTACACCTCAACAACTAGTCAAGCATGACTATTACTAGTTATTCCCCTTTTCTTTCACTTATTTCAATAAACTGAAGTTCCCCAAATTTCATCAAAACTCTACTATGATACTCTGATAGAATTTTCCCCAAAACATTCTTTCTCTAACTAGTGCCGGGTCGGTTCCATTTCCATTCTTCTCACCATACCTGGACGCTGAATTCATCCATGTTTTCTTCCACAATTTCGACACCTATCTGGTGAGTCTTCTACCTCATGTCAAGTGCCAGCATGCACTATTTCTTGTACCAGAGACCTATCCCAAAAATTCCACAATGCGTTCTATGGCGCACTTCTTTTAACCTGTCCTATCGATGGTGACAGTAGTAACCGTTGTTGAGATTCCATATACTTATGTGGACACCCCATAAATCACTGTCTAGGCTGGCAACACTTACCACAAATTCATGTCCTCAAAATACACAAGACCGATCCATACCATCTTCCATGGAACAACATGTTCCATTTGTCTCAATACTGACCCGACTATTCCGCCCTTCCTATTAAGTGGAACAGAATACTCTTCTCTCAACATCAGTCTTTTCCCTGACCGAATTCCAAGTCTGCCTGCGCTGAATCTGGACTCAAATATCGAATTCTATTCTCTGATTATCTTTCTAGGTTGGACCCCAGCAAAGGTAGCAACAACAATTTGATCTTGATCTTACTAGCTCATCCAGATCCCAAGGAACACTTGCATCAGAAAGACCTTATCGAACCCGGGATCATTCAACGCTGCTACACTAGTACCAACCTGCGGTGGCACTCTTACGCTCAAGCTGGCCAGAGTCAACACTCTACCTTCCGAATCCACGACAATTAAAAGCAAGCGATTCGCACACGACAAACAATTCTACCAATCAGCTATCAAAGACATGCATCAGTCATGAATTTAAAGGTCTTTCCTACTGCTATCCCATAGGTCATCGCACCTTATCACTCCAATACCTAATTATTGCTCTGATACCACAAAAAGGTGATGTCACGCCCCGATCCTTAAGCATGCGCACATCCCTTACCTTTGGTCGATTTTAAAATGCAATATCCTAAAACTACATATCGTCGACCCTTTCCTTTTTAATAGCACATGCGGAAGCAATTATAAAAATCCCCAGACAATAAAGCAATGTGATATACAAGTAGGACTAGAAACTTGAACCTGAAAACTAACACTCTTATGTACATATATAATAACTCAGTCATACTTATACATATACAAGCCAAGTTAAAAAGGTTGGTGTCTACTCAAACAGGTTCCACAACAAATGTCATCAGATAAGAGTGGGGTCTTAGTTCTCATCAGGATCCTACTCTAGATCATCCTTGGGGTCCTCCTCTAGATACTCCTCTTCGGGCTCTTTCTCCTTAGGTTCCTCATCAGGGTCCTGAAATGTTGTCCTACAACCGAGATGAGACTACGTCTTTGCAAGTTCTACCCCCTAAGACCCGATTAGTAAACTAATACACCTTAGGGCTGCCTATGCACAATATGAGTCGGAGGACTTACCTTGGCCTCAGATTCCACTTGCATATTAGCACAAATCAAATAGGCACCCAAGCAATCATATCATTGATCGAAGCATCGATCAAATTGACCTAGTCGATTACACGCCAACAAGACCACTCACGATCATTTCCATTCAATCAATCAATTCACAACATCATATCAAAGCAAATATCAATCGACTTAATCAATTACATATCAACAAGAGCACTCAATTCCCAAATATAAATCACGGTCCTTAGGACACAACTTATTTATAGGTGGTAATCACAGCCCCACCAAGCAACTTTCTTAGATTTAGTGGCCTTACAGCCCCACTCGGTATTTTCAATATTCAATGGCTTTACGGTCCCATTCGACCCTTTCAAGATTCAATGGCTTTACGGTCTCACTCGACCCTTTCAAGATTCAATGGCTTTACGGTCCCACTCGACCCTTTCAAGATTCAATGGCTTTACGGTCCCACTCTACCCTTTCAAGATTCAATGGCTTTATAGTCTCACTCGACCCTTTCAACCGTGGCTAACGATATTGCACTTCGTAATTAAGTTCTTCAATTTCATAATATCTCAGCTTAATTTCTTGGTATAAAAGACAATTGATAAAATATCGTGTGTGGGTACACGATCGGCCTTAGCCAAAATAGAATAATTTCCTTTCTATAAAATCCACCATTTTCTATAGTCTACCAAAATATTTTTGGCATTGTCAACTGATGCCCAGTTATTTTTCAATTAATAACCAAAGATTATTTAATTGAAGAATAATTCTCAATCTCACAAATAATTCAATTCAACACAAAATAAAACTCAATTAAATAAACGAACTACGCCACGAGAATCAACATAAAAGTCTAGTTACTAGCCATCCCAATTAAATTTTCAGAAAATAAATAATTAATAATTAATTTCGAAAATTAGATAAATAAATAAAATAAATTCAATTTAGCACAATATAAAGCTCAATTAAATAAACAGACTACACCACGATCATCAACATAAAATTCCGGCCACTAGCCATCCCAGGTTGAATTTCCAGAAAATAAATAATTAAATAATTAATTTCGAAAATTAATATTTAATTCCTAAAAATTCTATTTAGGCCCGAATTGCCTAATTAACACCTGATAAGGGTTGGGAAAAATACCAAGAAGCATCCAATAAATACTATAGGCAATTCTCTATCTAAGTACACTAACCACCTAAATAATATACAATGCAATCAACTAATAATCGCTAATCCATTCTAATCTAACCACCTAATTACACTTAACTAACACTAATCAACATTTAAGTATAATTAACAAACTAAGAAGGCATTAGAGAGCAAAACTCACTCAAAACGACGGGATCGACGCAAGGATCGACTTTCCTTAAGACGGGCCGAGCATTCGGGCTCGGGAAGACAGCCAAAATAGGCCAAAAAGCTGCTGCCATACCCATTTCTGCACTCTATGTCCGCTGCTGGTTGGGGTCGAAGAAGGGGGAGGTGGCAGCTGGTTAAGACGAGCAAGGCCGACTAGGGCTAGGTGGACTAGTGGGGAGGTCAACGGTGGCTCACAGCAGCGAAGATGAGCTCCGGCGGCTCTTGCACGAGCTGGACCGCTTACTGGAACAACAAGTTGGGCAAGAAGGAGGCCGAGGCGCACGGCCAGTAGCGGCGCGTGAGGACGGCAGCAAAGCGGCAAGGCGATGCAAGGCAAGGACGGCGTGTGGTGTGCGACGGCTCCCAGTGACGTCGACTGCTGCTTCTACTCGACGTCCTACCAAATCTGGGATCTCAAGCATAGACGAAGGGGGAAAAAGAAGGTGGTCGCACGACCAGCGTAGGCGGAGATGACACGACTTCGGCGTGGTTGCGACAGCATGCAACGACGGCGACTCCAGCTTCGGCAGCTTGTTGCAACGGCGAGGGAACCTGCTGCTTCGATTTGCTGGGTTTTTCGCTAGTCTTCGGTTGTTGCTAAAGAAGAAACCGAAGGGAAGGGGAAGCTCGAAGAGAGAGACGGCGATGGGAGAGAGAAGGGAGGAAGAACCAATTCTCACATTGTCTCTCACGGCCCACCATTGTGGGCTGTCCACCACCCACCCTTTTTAGACAATTATGCACCCTTCAAGAAGCCCTTAGATAGTTCAAAATGCATGGTCCATTAGGCATCTGAATTTTGCTAGGTTTTCTTCCCAATTGGACTTTATTCCCTCTTGATTCAAATCAAATTGATCCCCATAAATTCATTCAACACCTCATCAATCAAATTTGTACTTTTCCTTATCAATGTAGCCCACTTGCATCCCAATTTCACAATAAAAATGGTCCTCTGCAAATTCCGATAAAAAACGGCCCTAACTCAACTTTTTTCCAAAAGTCTTGGTTGTCAGAAAAATCTTCTGAGACTGAATCGATGTTCTTAAAATTTATTGTGACAAGACAAAATCTTCAATTTCTGAAATTGGACTTAGATTGGCAGTTAATTTCACTCGGATGCGTTTTCAGAGTGACCTAGGCTACTAGATAGTTTTCAGAACTTTTTAAGACAAATGACCCATGGTCGATTTTCTTTGAGCCACGATGAACCGACTCAACACATTGGCGACTCTTGGTTGTCATGAAAATCTCGAAGATTCAAATACGGACATAGGGTACCAAAACAATAAGAAAATCAGTCTAGTGCCGATCGACGAGAATTTCCCAATTTAGTGGTGTCACCCACGATTGGCCACACATCTCTGTCAAACCAGCCTATCTCTGATTTTAAATCGATTTTATACTGTGCCGCAATGATCTCTAAAGATGAGCACGGTCAAGAAGTTGATTCCTGGTCGAATTTTCATGTCTATCTGCCTTAAAGTCCTTAATAGCCTACCCAGCTAGTCTAGTTATCTCGTGAGTGGCCAACTCAGAGAAAAACATTGTAGTCGCGTCGATAAAATGCCCAATTTGACCAATCGAAATCAAAGCTTGAAAATCAGGATGTCATAGGTCTAGTACATAGCATAGCATACATTATGCTCCCAATAGCGGATGCATATGGTATCTTCTCCATCCGCTTTCTTTCTTCAGGAGTGTTGGGATACATCTCCTTAGAAAGATGGATCCCTTGCCTAAAAAACAATAATCCTCTCTTGGAACATTGCATGTTAAAACGTGTTAACACTTTGTCTATGTATGTAAACTGTGAGAGACCAATCAATCGTCTTGATCCATCTCTATAGATCTTGATACCTAAAATGTAGGTTGCCTCTTCTAAATCTTTCATGGAGAAATTTTGTGACAAGAATAGTTTTATCGATGATATCATCAGTACATTATTCCCAATCAAAAGTATATCATCGACATACAAAACTAGAAATACAATTGCACTCCCATTGATCTTCTTGTATACACAAGATTCATTCGGATTTTTTATGAAGCCAAATGATTTGACTACCTCATCAAAACGGATATTCCAACTTCTGGAGGCTTGTTTGAGTCCATAAATGGATCTCTTAAGCTTATACACCTTCCGTTTTTCACTATTGGATTCAAAACCCAGTGGCCGTTCCATATAGATGTCCTCATCGAGAAAACCATTTAGAAAAACCGTTTTGACATCCATTTGGAACATCTTATAATCAAGGTGTGCAACTATACCCAACATAATCCAAATGGATTTTAGCATGGCCACAGGTGAGAAAGTTTTGTCATAATCAATTCATTCTTTTTGACGATATCCTTTTACCACTAGCCATACTTTGTAAGTTCCAATTTGACCTTCAGCATTCATCTTCCTCTTGAAGATCCATTTATAGCCAATTGGTATAATACCATCAGGCAGGTCTATTAAGGTCCAAACTTCATTGGAATACATTGAATCCATTTCGGATTTCATGGCTTCTAGCCATTTACTAGAATCGATGTCCAACATCGCCTCCTCATAGGTTTTAGGATCACCAGGTTGATCACTATCATTCACAATGAATAATAGTTCAATATGATCAACCGAGTGTCTATAACGAGCAAGTGAGCGAGACGTTCTCGCACTTCTCCTAAGAGGTTGTGTATCAGAAGCTCCCGATGAATTAGAGATTGGTATCTAAACTCAATTATTTGGTACTTTATTATTTTCTTCTTGTAAGACTATTTTCCGCCCAGCACCACCTTTTTGGATGAACTAATTCTCCAAAAAAGAAGCATGCTTGCTCACTAAAATTCTTTGGTCTGAATGAAAATAGAAATAATATCCAAGAGTTTCCTTTGGATATCCAATAAAGCGACATTGTTCAGATCTGGCCTCCAATTTTTCCATTTTAAGCTTTTCACAAAAATTGGACAACCCCAAATCTTAACATGATTAAGACTAGGTTTCCTACTATGCCATATCTCATAGGGCATAGTTGGAACAAATTTGGACGGCACTCTGTTTAGTATATATATAGCTGTTTCAAGGGCATATCCCTAAAGGGATATTAGCAAATCGGTGTAACTCATTATAGATCACACCGTATCTAATAAAGTACAATTTTTTCGTTTAGATACACCATTATGTCCTGGAGTTCCAGGAGGTGTCCATTGTGTTATTCTCTTTAAGATAGTCCAGGAATTCAGTATTAAGGTATTCACCTCCTCAATCCGATCGAAGAGCCTTAATACATTTTCCTATTTGTTTCTAAACTTTGGCCTTGAGTTTCTTGAACTTTTCTAATAATTCAGATTTATACTTCATGAGGTATAAATAACCATACTATGACTAATCATCGGTGAATGTAATGAAGTAATTATAACCACCTCTAGCAGTTTCATTAATTGGTCCACATACATCTGTATGTATTAATCCTCATATGTCAGTAGCTCGTGCACTATGTCCCACAAAAGGTGCTTTGGTCATTTTTCCTAGAAGACATGCCTCACAAGTCGAGTATGACTCAAAATTTGATGGATCAATGTGCCCATCATTGCTCAACTTGTTAATTATGTCTTCTCCAATATGACCTAATCAGAGATGCCAAACATACTTTTTATTTGGACTATCTCTAGGGTATTTATTAGTTGTGACATTTATATCAATTTTATTTTGCTTATTGACATAGTTAATCGCATTACCGTACATTATAATGATATAAAAATTATTAGTTAATAAGCTAGAACCAACACATCTTCTATTATGATAAATAGAACATACATCATTAGCAAAAAAAAATTCATAATTCTCTTTATCCAAATGAGGTATGGAGATGATGTTCCTAACAATATTCTTATAATGCAAACAGTTCTTTAAAACCAATACATGTCAAGAAGGCAAACATAATGAAAATTCCTTATAGCTAACACAACAACTCTTGCTCCATTGGCAATTGTCAAGACAATCTCATTTCACCCTAGCATCCTGCTTGTTTCCAGATTTTGCAAAGACATACAAATATGTGAAGTTGCAGCAGAATCTAGAACCCATGAGCTGGATTCAGCACTAACCATAAGATTAGTTTCAATAAGTATAAACACCATACCTTCATAAGGTTGGTCCTTGGGCTTGACCTTCAAGTTTGCAAGGTACTTCTTACAGTTCCTCCTCTAGTGCCCCTTGACACCACAGTAATGACACTTCCCTTTATCAATCTTGGGTTTTGGTTGCACAACAGGTTTGATAGGCCTCTTCCATTTCTTTTTCTTTAAAATAGTCTTACCCTTTGAAGAAGAAGCCTTAGCCATAACCACTATATTTGGTCTCATGTTGTGCATTTCCTTCTCATAAACTACCAGCATGCTATGTAACTTAGCGAGAGTTTTCTCCATCTTATGCATGTGGAAGTTTTGGACAAAACCAGAGAAGGAATTGAGTAAAGATTGGAGGATCAAATCCACAGCTAACTCGTTGTCCATAACGAGATTCAGCCTAAGCAATTCTTCAATGTGCCAAATCATTTTCAAAGCATGATCATTAACTGATGATCCTTTAGCCATCCTCATACGGTACAATGCCTTAGATATATCATATCTAGAGGTTCGACCATTCTCATTAAAGTATTCCTTTAAGTGCAAAATGATCGACCTAGCATCTTCCATAGATTCATATTTCTTCTATAATTCATTATTTATCAAAGCAAGCATATATGACATAACTTTTAAGTCATCATCAAGCCACTTATCATAAGTGACACACTCCTCTTGAGTCCCGCCCTCAGAAAATGAGGTTGGCATCTTTTCATCAAGCACATACCCATTTTTCTGAATTGAGAAAAATTCTCAAATTCCTCACTCGGTCAATGAAATTGGGTCAATCAAACAATTCTTGTCAAGTATAGAAGTGAGTGGGTTTGTGGTCAGAATTTTCAGAGTAATAATATATCTGTTGCAGAAAATAAATTGTTAGTTGTTGTATCTTTCAAAATAACTATTTCAATTTGGCCTTTAAATGAAATGGATCCTTCCACTAAATTTATATTCGAATCTCATACTCCTTAAGATAGAAAGTGGTAATCTTTGTTGGGTAAAGATTACTAGTGAGGATTGGAGTCTCACTAGCCCAAAGCCCACCTCACCTAGGAGTTATTGGTGTTCGATGAACTTAGTGAGCGAACCAACTTATTCAACATATCATATGCAAATTCTAATCATAACTTCGGCCTCTAGACCAAGAAAGTCTCACCTAACAGTTATTGGCATCATGATCATAGTTAAGTCTAGTCCATTGTCTCATGTAAGTATTGAAAGCACAAACAATTCCCTCACCTGACAGTTATTAGAAATCATTTGGCTCCAAACCTATAGCATCACATGCATAATGGAGTGGTCCAATATTAAGAATGGTAATTAACCCCTATGTATCCATAGTCGGTCAGTTAACCACTATAATATTGGATCAAACCATGACAATGGAAGGCCACGAGTCCAAAACCCGTTTCGACGTAGTATTATTAATAAGGAGGTTTGGGTCGTTATTAACGGTCTCACTTTGCACATTAACCGGTTTAACATGCATGATAACATAAACACAATAAATAAATAGATATTACATAAACATCCATCCTATATGGTGATCATGGAATTATGGTTCAATGGGTCTCGAGCCAAAGAGACCCATTTTAATGTTTTAATAATAGGAACCTACTCTTCACTTTTTCTTCAATCTTTGAACTCTTCAAAGACCGGGCCCATAGAGCTCTCCGGCTTAATGGCTCCTCCAATGGCTCCTCTTCTCTCGTAGCATTCACATCAATAATTGATATATTAAACTATGCTAAAATTACATTTCATGAAAAAAAAATTAAAATAAAATAAAAGAAAGGACGCAGCCTCCATTTAATAATTACATCCCCAAAAAGAATACCCGTAATCATCATACATTCATCCATACAACAATCATAATGATAAAGGATTTTTCCATAATCACCACCCTTCCTTACGAGCCATCAATTCAAAATTTAAAGCTCCGGAAAGCATAGATAAAATTCTACATTTAATCAAATTTAAAGTCGAACAACGCAAATTACTTCAAGAAATCAAATCGATGAAACAAAGTTCATGAGCGTTATTTTGAATGAAAGTTGCGTTAACAACTTTAAATTCACAATCACAAATCATTCGCAGAATATTAATACAAAGTATAACAAGTAACAGATTTTTGATTCAAACTTGATTTAGTTATAATTTTTGCTTAGTTGATTAAACTTATCACATAAATTAATCAACTTCTATAGGCCACATAAGAGCAAGAGATTTTCTTAACAAAAAATAAATTTGGCCATTAGAACACAAAAATATCTTTGAACTATAATCAAGTAAACACACAAAAAATGCTTAAGGTTGGCTCTAATACCACTGTTAGGGTTTCATGAATTATGTATAGGTAAAATTAATAAAAAGAACGCGACGGAAACAAAAATGACATATTTTTTACATGATTCTCTAAAGGCGTTGTTCGTGCATTTTAATTAAAAATCTGAATATAAAAGGGAGTTAAACGAATTACCTCTCGAAGCGTGCTTTATATGAACTGGTTCAGATGTTCTACAGTTTGAGTCCCACAAACGTAGGACCTCTAGTTCCGACACACCAACAATGGATGTCGAACGGAAGAGAGAACTTTCGGATATCACCACTATGATCGTGCTAGCAATCTCGTGGAGACAATCCGCCGTATCCTTGATGTTTTTAGTCACGGCCCGAACGAGAGAGAATCCCTCTTTTTCTCGCATCTCAAAAACACAAGAACACACACACCCTTTGCTCTATTTTCAGCCTTCGTTTTTTTTTTTTTTTCGAAACGCATTTAAAATATATATTAATTGATTAATTAATTAATTAAACAAATAAATAAATAATTAATCGATCCCCCTTAAAAATAAAAAGAACATAATCTTTATATGTACATTTGGGAATACATTAACACATATTCACTTTGGGCATGTATGTGCATCATATGTAAATAAGCTCATGACTATAATACAAATTAAATTAAATCTCATTTAATTTAATTTCAAGTGGACACAATTCGATTGCAGTAATTGTAAACACATTTGCAACATTATTTCTCTCTTGTTCCATGTTATCCTAATTGTTTATGGTGTGTGACATACCTAGGTTCATCACTAAGCTGGTAGTAAGATTTGTACTAACATATTAGTACTCCCAAAAGAATTAATTGTCCCGATTAATCTTTAGGTCCTACAAGCCATGATTGATATCTAGCAATATGTCATGGCTACCCAAATAGTGTGAATGCTTTAATAACATAATGAACCCGTCAACAATAGCTACAGTGTAATTTAATCCCTTTGTCTTACTGTGTCCCGATCAAACAAAGACCATGGACTATTTGTCAAGTTACCAATTCGATCATATGCACAAGTCCAATTGACATGCATTTTATTTGAGAGATAAACAATTTATTCTCGGTTACAACCCCAGCCGAGAATTTCAATGTATTGTCATAATCAGATTGCATAGAACATCATTATTATACCTTGCATGTAACAATGAGACAGATTCCATATTGTGTACACGTGCAACTCCATCTATGAACAAACTATGACCATCAGGTATAAAAACGGATCAACGACCCGGCATTTTGTGCACCTGTGAACCATGGTTGTTTGACACACAAGTTAACAATGTGCCTCAAGTCTAAGGATTATTTACATAAGACCAAAGCATGAACAATTAGACATTGACCATGCTAAAAGCTTCCATGTCGCTAATTGTTCTATATGCATCACATTCAGTGAACTGTTTAATACAAACACCTGTGTTCTAACTCTGGCATCATAATATCTGATGACATATGACTCATCATTCCCTTAAGTATCAAATACTTAATGGTGAAGTTAAGAACACGCCGGTCTCAACATGATTATAAATATCAACTCAATAATCCATTGATCATGAACGGTTTAAAGATTCAGCCTAACTATGAACCCATCACATATATTCTTGACGTCTCAAGAATAGGTCTAGTTGCAACTGATCTTATGGAATCATTCATAAATATAAAATAATTGGACAAATGAATGAATACATCATTGCCATTAATTAAATAATAATAATGATAGTACAACCGAAATCCCTAACATGTAACTATTACATAGTAGCTTTAGGGCATACATTCAACATAAATTTCATCATCAAGTTGAAGAAAGACATTTATTTCAACAAGAAAATGATAACCAATAAAATGGAATTTAAATTTCTTAATTTCATACTTAACAACTAAAATTTCCTTAAAAATGGAGTGATGATGCATTTCAACATATGAGAACCTTCCACTTTTGAATCCACAAATACGCCTCTTAACTTCAATTTCTTCTAAGAGAATGGTTGCTAATATTTATCGCGAGCATATACCTAGAGAATCCTTTGATCATCGGAAGGAATTTGCAATGGAAGCATATTATGGAGCTTCTCTTTAGAGCTTTAATCACAATGGTCTAAGATTTTTTCTAAGAGAGGGATCTTTCTTGAGTATCTTCTACATTGTGTGCATAAGCTTTGAAACTTTTGGCACAAAGTTCCTCAAGTAATTAATTTTACCAAGAATTGCTATACTTGCTTGGGGGATAAATTCTCATAAGGAAATTTCAGTAATTCTTTGGTAATATGCTCCCATTCATAGTAAGAACCATCCTTAAGATGCATTCCAAGAAATTTAATTCCTTCTAGGTTATCACCGTCTTCCTTTGTGTAAGCATTATGACATACTACTTGATAAAATGAGCAAACTAGGCTAGTAATTTACAGCGAGATTGAATAATAGGATATCATCAATTGGAATTTGAGAACAAGCACTAATTAGTTGGAAAATCTTGCACGTGATTTTCTAGAAGAGAGAAGGTGCAGTTTTTAATCCAAAAGAGAGTACCTTCCACTAATAATGACGATTGAGAATGCAAAATCTTGTCTTGTGGCAATCTTTAGGTTGAATTCTAAGTTTTCAAATTCCCGCCTTGAGATCAAACTTAGAGTAGATTTTGGCTTTGTTCAGACATGAAAACAAAGCCATTCTCTTAGGTAGAGGAAACTTATCATCTTGTAGGAAATGACTTAGAGATTGGCAGTTTATTACCAATCTCTTGTTTCCTCTATTCTGCTCAACTCTTTTGGTCACATAAAAAGCTTCACATGTCCATTGAGGGTGAGAGGGCTCAATGAGTCTTTACTAGACTAACTATTGGCATTCTTGAAGAGCTAAAGTTGCATCTTCTAGTTTCATTTCAGCTTGAGTTGCTTTTATTGGGTTATTATCTTTATTTTTCTTGAAAGGAAAATGAACAAAGAACTCAGAACTCTGCCACAAAGGATTGGGGCATCTTTCCAAAAACTCCTAGTGAGTTTTGCACATGAACTTAGCAATTGTTGCAAAATTGGTTCTACTTGGGCTGTCTGCAAAGAATACATCCTTTGGATGTTGATAAACTCTTTGAACTGATCTTTGAAATGTAGACCATTTTGAAATATCCGAAGAGCAAGGAGTTGGTTGAGAATATCCCATCCAACTATAAGATCTTTATTGAGATATGAGGAATCAAGGATTCTAATAGTAATAGAGCATTTGGGGAAAAACTAATTAGCTTGCTCCTCACTGTTGAAGAGAATTATGTTCTAGATGCAAATTGGAAGTGTTTGTTGTGAAGTTCCCAAAATTCTTCAGGAAGAATTTTTGGATCAAAGATAGATACACTAGCTCCAATATCAATAAGTGCCATAACCTAGAGAGGCATATTGTACTTATTGCGTATGATATGCATGGGTATATATGGATTATAAGAGAAAGTAATTTTAGAACTCTCGAAATTTATAAGGTTTTCAAGGTTTAAATTGCCAAAGGTGGTTTTAACTAGTAAGTCTATGGGCTCCAGAGGAAGTACTAAATTGAGAAAGTATAGGCCATTAGTTTCATTGAATGTTTCATCCTTACTTTCAAAAGTTGGTAAAAGAGCAGCACCAATGTCAAAAATGGACACGGATGGACACTTAAGTGCCAAAAGTTACGAAAAGTAAACCTTAATGCAACTTTTTATGAAAATTGAGACACCTGAGTACCAAATTCAACGACCCCAGCAGCAAATCTTACGTGACAATATTTTAATAATATGATTCGCCTACTTGGCTTGCCGGAGAGTTGAGGCAATAAAGAAGAGCCAAAACGACGCCACCTCCCCATCGTCGTCGGGAAGGGCTGGCAATGATGGGGGAGGGTCAGCTAGGGTCGGACCCTCCCCCCCCCAAACACTTGCTAGCCCTTCTCAACGACAGGGACGAGGACTTGCATGGCCCTCACCCAACACTTGCAACTTCTCCTTTTTTAAAAAAAATAATAATTAGTTTTAAATTTAGTTTAATTAATATTTATATTAAAATTCAAACCGAGGCAAAATGACATTGTTTTTGGCTTATATAGCCACATCAACATGCAAAAAGACGTCGTTTTTTACTTCTTTAGCCACATCAGCATTTTGCATTTGTCTCGCTGGAAAATCGCTACGTCAACATTTTGGCTAAATTCAATTGTCATTGTTACTTAACTAATCTATTTTGATCCAATTGTGACCCTTAGGGTGCGCATGGCAAAATTTCTGGAACAGAAATTGATTTCTGGCTAGAAATTGATTTCTCAATTTCTATTTCAGAAATTGAGAAGCTAAAAATTTTAGCTTCTGATTTCTTCTTCAAATCTGTTTCTGGAATAGAAATCAGTTTCAGAAGTAGAGAAATCAAATTGCGTTACCAAACGGATTTCTGTTCCAAACCTGTTCCGGGGAATAGAGAAACAGAGAAATCAAGAAACAGAAATTTTATCATGCGCAACCTATTCCCTAAGACCAAATTTTGGCACTCTAGGGATCCGAGTGTCTTCAAAAGTTCCAATGGCACTAGTGGTGTCCTTTGATGATTCATCTTCAAGAGAAAAATGGATTCAAGATCATCATCGTCAAGAGAAATATTTATTGTTTCTCAAGCTTTTGGATCATCTTGATGTTCTTATTCTTCTTAACTACCTTTGACACCTTTTAACAAAACACCACTTTTGTCTACAAATAAAGCATCATTTCCTTTCTTCTTGGAAACTTTAATTTGCTAGAAACTTATATTTCTTCTTTCCTTTATTTTTCTTAGCTCTTTTATTGGCATAAAAAGCTTCACTTGCCCATTGAGAGTAATGTGGCTCATTTAGTCCATACTGGACTAACTGTTGGCATTCTTGAATAGCTAAAGTTGCATTATTTGGTTTCATCCCTAAATGAGTTGCCTTCATTGGGTTGATATCTTCATTTTCTTGAAAGGCAAATGAACAACGAACTTAGAATTCTACCACAAAGGATTAGAACATTTTTTTTCTAGAAACTCTTAAGTAATTTTCTGCATATGAACTCAGCAATTGCTACAAAATCTGTTATGCTTGGGCTGCCTACAAGGAAATGCTTTTGTGAGTTAATCCCATTTCACACACACATACGCGCGCATACACACATCTAAGGGTCGTTCTCCTCTCGTTCCATGCTCAATTTGGTTCATTCTCACCTCTTTTGCCATTCTAGAAGCCCACTAAGAGCCACTCTTTGGTTCTCAAAAACACTCCCCGTTTTAGTTAGATCAAGTCGTTACATAGCATGTATTCAAACAAAGATCCTCTCTTACAACCATTCAAAACTTATTTAATTACAAGACTGACACAATCAAATGGGGAAGAATTACCAAAAAACTCCTAAACTAGTCATAAACTTTTTTTTGGCTAATTTAGTTCTAAATCGTTTACAATTGTGCCAATTCAGTCCATCTAACCAAAATTGGTTGGCCGGACACTGACGTGGACACTAACCGTCTGGTGAATGCTGACGTGGTAATTTTTTAAATATTTTTTAATATCTTTTTTCAAATTTTTAAATATATTTTTTGAATTTTTTAATTCTTTCTTTCTTTTTTTTCCCCACCTTCTCCTTCCTCTGGCCAACACTGGCCAGAGGCGAGGGCCGATGAGGTCATCCTCGTCAGCCAATGGTGAGGCTCGCCCATGCTGGCCACTAGCGAAGGCGAGCCTTGCCTAGAGACGGTGAGGCCACCGTCGCCACATCTAGTGAGGCTGCCATCGCTGGATCTGGCGAGGTCAAGCCTCGCTGGCCACCAGCGAGGTCAACCCTTGCCTTGGCTAGGCAAGGCTCCATCGGATCTGGCGAGACTCGACCTCACCCAGCCTTGGCAAGGGCTAAGCTTGCTAGCACTAGTGAGGTTGATCCTCGCCATCGTTGGGTGAGGCGGAGATCGGCCTCACCCAGCCAAGGCAAGGGTTGACCTCACCAGATCCGGCGACGGTAGGCGAGGCTCCTCACCTTCGCCAGTGGCCAGCAAGGGGCAATCCTTGCTAGCCAAAGGAAGGAGAAGGTGGGGAAAAGAAAAGAAAAAAAGAATTCAAAAATTCAAAAAAAAAATTCAAAAATTCAAAAAATTAAAAATTAAATTAAAAAATGGTCACGTCAGCGTTTGCCGAATGACCAATGTTTATGTCAGCGTTCAACTGGCCAATTTTGGCCAAATGAAATGAATTGGCACAATTGTAAAATGTTTAAAACTATACTGGCAAAAAAACAAAAAAGTTTAGGACTGAATTAACACAATTGCAATAGGTTTAGAACGTTTTTGGTAATTCTCCCATCAAATGAAGGAATAGAGTAATAATCATACATGCGTGTCATGAGCAACAATTGATAACTAAGCATTCAACGGAGCCAAGATTTTCGTCAAAGGGTTTTGGACTCTCTCCCAGCTAATTACGCTTACAAGTGTCAGAATTAACCAAATTACTAATCTCATGATTATTACCAACCATTTAGAAGCATAATTCGTTACCAACTAAGACTTAACAAACGAGAATTAATAGATCTAAGACAAAAAGTAATGTTTAAATATGAGACAAACAAATATGATACGCCATGAGAGACTTGTGGATCGAAGAAGGCATAGCCAAGCAATCATCAGAATATCGAAAAGAAGTGCGTCACTACGGTTCGGGAATTTAATCGAGCAGGTGGTAGGCATCTCAATGCTCAATTGTGAGTTTGTATGCGACAATGAAGCAGCAATTCACAACCAACCATATCACAATAGCACAACATAATCCAAACAAGCTCAAGTCACCAACAGATCCTCAATAGGAGACTATTTTCATACAAACCACAACAAATTTCTTGGCCTCAGTCTTACCAAAGCAGAGTATGAAGGCAAATTACCTTGGAATTGCAGACGTAGACTGCGAAAGGTGATCAAACTAGAGAGCGGTGGTGTTGAAAATATCTACGTCGAACGTTGGAGGCGGCAAAGGAATATTAAACGAGTCGAGAGTATTTCCAATGAGCTGGCTGCAAAACAAAGCCGAACAGAGGAGGTCAAGCTAGGACGGATCCGGTGACGGTGGAGCGCCTATGGCGGTGACTAACTGTGTCTAGAGGTCGATGAAAAAAGAAAATTGATGAAGAAGCCCCAGGAAATTCAGAAAAGGACAGAGAACTTAATGCAATTGATTGAATCAAGAAACAGAAATTCAAAGAACTAGAGAGAATCCAGCTTTTTAAGCTGGACGGCTCCAAGTCCGGAGATTGAAGGACTTCCATTTTGAAGCTCAAGTGTGAAAAACATCTCGATTGAAGAGCACGGATGTGATGTGGCATGGTACGGGGTGGATTCCATGAATGCCATGGAATTCTTCAAGATCGCAGCAAGACATATTAAAAAAAAAAAACACAGAGACTTGGCCATGAAGTCGGTCAAGTGAGATTGCGGCTCTTCAATTTTCACGGTCACGAAACAGGGTCGGACGAAGTTTCTTAGGAACGACCAAGATAATCACTGGATAATGGGCCGAGATGAGGGAATTAACATGAATATCTTGAGTAATGGGCTTGGTCTGGGCCCAATTGAATTGGTCTAAAGTAGACCAAAATTGATGTGCTTCGACTGACTAGTCCGATGAATAGAATGGGCTGGACTGAGTCTTCGAAACATTACCGAATCGGATTTCAGGCCTTCTCTTCGGCGGTCGTTTTTATTCGTTCATCACTTTTTGTTGTCCATTAATTTATTTATACTTGCAACAATGCGCGTTCGATTCGTCGACTTTCAACGAGCATTTCACTAGAAGAAAAGTCAACAAAGTGAATAAGAACGTTCGTTAAGTGACTTTTGTTCTTCGGACAATGATTTCCCTTTCCAAGAGTAGGAAATCCATTTTCTTAATTCTAAGCACGAATATTTACTTTAACCATGAATGGTTTACAATTGATTAATCATTTTCAATAAATCAAATGCGTGAAAGTCCGAAAATGAATTTGCAGAAAACATTTTCACTTGAACAAACACGCTCATAAGTTCTGGAGAGAGAGAGAGAGAGAGAGAGAGAGAGAGAGAGAGAGAGAGAGAGAGAGAGAGAGAGAGAGAGAGAGAGAGGTGACAAACGATGGATTTAATATTGAATGTACAGAAAAGAAAAAATAGAGAAACTATTTTGAATTTTGGGTAAAAATACAATGGCCTTTAGTGACGCAATCTCTTATTGATGGTATCAATTAATATTTATTTGATTTTTGTAAATAAGGATATTACTCTCGGGCATTACATTTTCTTTGTAACAAAATGTAATTTGTTTTACACAAATATGCTCTACCAATCATCTTTAGTAGGGGTGCACAACCAAACCAATTCTACCCAAGAATCGGACTAGATTGCCCAAAAAATAAGTCCGAGAATCAGTTCCATTCAAGAACAAATTCTAAATTTTCGGAACTGGTCTAGGAACAAGTTTTGAGTAAATACCCACTCGAGAATTGGACTGGACCACCCTAATTTGGAATTGGTTTCGGATCAATTTTATAAGCTAAAAAGCTAAAACCTAATTTCTTTTTCCCCTAAATCCTAACCTCGGCACTCCTCTTCCCCTAAATTTTTTATGGATGAATGGGGAATTAAGTTCTATAATTTATGTTTTAAGCTATATGTTTGAACTTTTTATCATTTATAATTATGTTATTATTTTATAGATTGTTGATTTTGGTAGATAGAAATTTCTATTGTTCATTTTTTATTTTAAATCATTTTGTTACTCATAGTCTACTCTATTATAAAAAATGAACCGAAAAAAGGAATAAAAAGGATCAAATAAGTTCTAAGGTAGACCTTGAAACTGAATCGGAAAAACGAAATAGGTTTCAATGTCCAAAAATTGGGAATTGGCTATAACTAGTTAGATTTCATATTTTAGCTGTAGAACCTATTCACCTTAGAACCGATCATTCCTTATCTTTAAAGTGCATACCAAGAAAATTGTATCATTGGTACCTATTAATACTTTTAAAAAAAAGCACCAACTTCATCTTGAGTTACAATTCTGGCTCGAACTTCTTCTTTTTTTTTTGTCTCAATAAAAATCACCTACTATTACTGGAGCCCCAAATTTCCCCTCCGTTAATCAAAGTTTGAGATCTCGTAGGTCTACTTCACTATACTTCCCTATAAGCACTTTGGCGGGGCACAACTTGAAAATCTACTTCACTATACTTCCCAACAAAATCAAATTATTAATGTCCATCACTAGAGCCCAATTTATTAAATGAGATCAATTGATTAATGTCCATTCAAAGTAGACTTTGAAGTTTCAGGGGGAGGGCTTGGGCTTGTTTTATTAAAAAAGGTTGTGGTTGTGAGCTTGACGGGTTTCATCCATGACGTCTCTTGACGGGTGGTGCTCGACAACTTCATATTATGATGAAACGGCAAAAGCTAGGTGGTGAGATTCAATTTGGAGATATTTTTGACTTATTGGTGAAATAAAGGAGACTATAAATAATTTCATCAGTATTTTTCAAGTTGTGACTGAGAAAAGAAGACAATGAATAGTTCTTTAAGTCCAGCTAGCAAGCGATGTGAATTTATTGCTAAGGTGGAATAGTCACATTGGACAATTAAGATTCTAAGTCAATGGGGCCAGATTTTAACAAAAAAAGTTTGAACCAGAATTGTCCCTCAAGATAAAGTTGTTTTTTTTTTGTTGGGGGGGGGGGGGGTGGAATTAGGCCTGTTAAAAATTAGATAAGTTCATGGAAAAAATTTTAGGAGTGGTCATAATTGGGGGAAAATTGTCCAAAAAGTCCTAAACCTATTGCAATTTTGCCAATTTAGTCATAAACCTTTTAACTTTGCCAATTGAGTCATAAACCTTTTCACTTCTTGTCGATTTAGTCCATCCGGCCAATTTTGGCCAGAAAATGCTGATGTGGACGCCGACAGTGCCACGTAGGGCGCTCGGCGCCGACGTTGACAATTTTTAATAATATTTTAATTTTTAAAAAAATTGAATTTTTGAATTTTTTATTTTATATTTTATTCATTTTTATTTTTTTTTTCTTTTTGGCTTTTTCTGGTGGCCGGCCACCGACCACAGCCCGGGCCGACCTCGCCCTCCACAAGCCAGGCTTGGCCGAGCGACGATGAGGCCGCCCTAGCCTCGACGAGGGCCAACCTCACCAGATCTGGTGAGGGGAGCCCTCGCCGGGGTCGCCCTCGCCCAAGCAAGCGTCAGCCTCGCCCTTGGCCAAGTGGGCGACAGTTGGCCACCGGCCACAGGCCGACACCCAGCCGGCTAGGGGCGAGGGCCGACCTCGCCAGATCTGGTCTGTGTGAGGCTGACGCTTTGCTGGGTGAGGGCGAGCCTCACTAGATCCGGCGAGGCCGGCCCTCGCCCCTAGTCGGCTGGGCATCGGCCTGTGGCTTGTGGCTAGCCATTGCCCGCTCGGCTAGGGGTGAGGCCGACACCGGCCCTCGCCGAGGCTCACCCTCGCCCAGGAGAGCATCGCTCCTGGCCGCTCGGGCGTCAGCTGGCCACCACGAGGCCGATCCTCGCCTGGGTGAGGGCAACCCTCGACGAGGGCTCCCCTCGCCAGATCTGGTGAGGTAGGCTCTCGCTGGGGCCAGGGCGCCCTCGCTGGGGGTCACTGTCGCCCGGCCGGGCCTCACCTATGGTGGGCGAGGCCAGCCAGCCGGCTGTGGCCGGTGGTCGGCCACCAGAAAAAGCCAAACAAAAAAAAGGAAAAAGGAAAAAAAAACAGAAAATAAAAAAATTACTAAAAATTACTAAAAATTGTCCACGTCAACGCCGGCAGTCTTACGTGGCACCACTGGCGTCCACGTCAGCATTTTCCGGCCAAAATTGGCCGGATGGACTGAATCGACAAAAAATGAAAATGTTTAGGACTCAATTAGCAAAGTTAAAAGGTTTAGGACTGAATTGGCAAAACTATAATAGGTGTAGAACTTTTTAGACAATTCTCCCTCATAATTGGTGAAGGAATATAAAACAAGCAAGATGAAAGATTGAGTATTTATCTAAAAATAGGAAAGTTTATTAATTTAGAACTTTTTATCATGAATATGCTATATACATGGAAAAATTAATTAACCAGTTGTAGAACAAGACATGGATTGGTTTAATTGGTGTCACGGCCCTATAAATTGTAGTTAGTGTCTACTCAATCATGTGCGAGTAATTCCTTCTCAAACAAGGGTCGTAAAACTCTTCGGGTTCTCTCGTTTTGTCGAGTTTTCTCTCTATCATGGGATAGAGTTCTTCTTCTCCGTTTAACTCTTTTCTTCATCAGCTGGTTCTCTGGTTCTCCTCGCCGTTTTGCAATGCGAGTGGCAATCCGTCATCTTTCCTCTACTCTCTTTTCCAATCCATCCTCCCCGCAGCATAACCATCTTTCACATACCACACTTTTCCCCACTTCAATCACCCTTCTTGTGCTTCGTATTTTCATCATCTGGGTTTCTCTTCATTTGCATGTCCTCATTTAATCGATCTACGGCCTTCTCGTCTACGGAAATTCACCTTCTTCCGCAATGGCTTGAAGACTTTGGGTTTTCCTTCCTGGGTTTTAGCTCCATCTGCATGTGCTTTTTTCATTCGTCTTCGTCTGGGAGCAATTCCTTATATATTAATGGCTGGTGACGATGATATAGGCACATCTCGAATTGCAGCACTATGCCAAAAATTGGGACGTTTATGCTCCGAAAAAGAAATTGATGAATGGCATGTTCAACCCCCACCTGAAGCAGTCGAGGAATGTAAGTTGACTTTAATCGGTAAGATTCCTTCGAATCCTTCCTTTAACTTCCAAGCTTTCCAATCGGTTTTGAAAAGGGCATGGAAGTCAGAGAAGGTTGATATCCTGCAGCGAGAAGAGGGTATTTATCTAGCCAAATTCCGGTCTCAAGCTGAAAAACAACGAATTCTAGAAACTGGACCTTGGCAGTTTTCGAGACACCTCATTAATTTCAAACCTTGGGTCGCTAACACACCTCTGCACTGTTATGACTTTTCTACCTGTGCGTTCTGGGTTCAGGTTATTGGACTGCCTCTTGAATGCTGTACAGATGATATGATTCGTAAGGCAGTAAGTATAGTTGGCCCTGTTTTGCAAATAAAATCAGATTTTGTACCTGGTTCCGCCCTAAGAGCTGGTCGAGCACGGATTGAGCTGCCTTTATCTGAACCATTGAAGGTTGGTCGAATCATTAAATACAATAATCAAACTCTCTGGCTGGATTTCAAGTATGAAAGGTTACCTCACTACTGTTACTCCTGTGGTCGATTGGGTCATTACACTGACGCTTGTCCGTCTATACCTTTTGAGGAAACTATGATCACAGACTCGGAGAAAACTCCTTATGGTCCCTGGTTAAAAGCTGAAGTTCAGCAATATAGTCCATACTGGAAAGTTTATTATGGAAATTCCTCTATTGAGGAGGAAAGGGAGGAATCTGTACCTGAGACACCTCCGTCCAATGCTCAACCACTTCCTCTCTTACCACCACCTCTCCCCCAAGAACCTCTTCCTGCACAGCAAATGAAATCCTCAATGTCAAGGGGTTGTTCTGACATAATGAACTCTGCTACTCTAACACATCATAGTATTACTACTGCCCTAATTCCAGCGGAGGACAAGCTTAAAGGGGTGCAGATGCAGACATTCCCTCCCCTGCCAAAGAAAGGCAAGAGTTCTCGTCAGAGTATTAAAATAGGCCCTGCAAAGAAACCTAGACGTTATAACCCATATGATATACCTACTGAGCACCTGGGAGGTTTTGATGATTCACTTTTCTTGGATACTCCAATTGTAATGGCGACGGAGGACAACATACGGGCGTCGGTGGCTGGCCCACAACAGCCACCTGTGCAGAGATGAAAATCATCAGTTGGAACTGTCAGGGGTTGGCAATCCCCTGACAGTTCAAGCCTTAAAAGCCCTCACGGCAAAAGAAAAGCCTGATATGTTGTTTTTGATGGAAACGAAGAACAGTGATGAAGTTTTATTTCGCTTGAAACGTACCTTACAGTTTTTGCATCTTCGAGTGTTTAGCCCTGTTGGCTTGGCGGGGGGCTTAGCTCTTTTTTGGAATGACCACTTCCAGTTATCTGATTTTACTTCTTCTCAACACTTTTTTGATTTCATCTGCAAAGACGGTTCGGTAGGGAGGTCAATGCGAGTCACTTGTCTTCATGCTCCTGCAGTTTTTAACGATCGTCAGTATATTTGGCAGTCTTTAAGACAATTCAGTCGATCTAATGCATTACCTTGGGTGTGCCTTGGTGATTTCAATGACATTCTTCATCGCTGGGAGAAAAGGGGAATTCGACCTCCAGACTCTTACCGAATGACTTCCTTTCAAGATTTTCTAAATGACTGCAGCTTACTGGATCTTCCCTCTCATGGATGCGCCTTTACATGGTCTAACAATCGAGAGGGGGATGCTTTAGTACAGGAACGCCTTGATAGAGCTGTGTGTAATGCTGACTGGCGTGTTTTGTTCCCAAATGCTCAGGTGCTTGCACTCCCTGCAGTCGGTTCAGACCATAGTCCACTTATTTTAAATACTCAACCTACCATGGTTCGAAGAAAAAGACTCTTTACCTTTGAGGTCTTCTGGAATCAAGATCCGGATTGTCGCAGGGTCATTCAAAATTCTTGGCAATCTATTTCAAGACAAGACTCCCCGCTCTCAGTCAAACTACGTGCAGTTGCTCTTGACTTGTCCGTTTGGAGTCGAAAGAGGTTTTCTCATAACAGGCAACAGGCAACACAGTTGGAGCACCAGTTAGAAATGCTGACTAATCAGTATCCTACAGCCCTAACTCGAGAACAGCAACATCATTTAAAAACAGAACTTCACAAAGCATGGCAGCGGGAAGAACAATATTGGGCAATGCGCTCTCGGATCAATTGGTTAAGGTCGGGTGACCGTAATACGCGCTTCTTTCATGCCATTACTCTTCAGAGAAGACAACGCAATCATATTTCAGTTTTACGAGATAATCATCAACAGTGGATTCGGGACCCTGACCAGTTACAACAAATGACCACTGAGTATTTTTCACTTCTATATACAACATCTGGCCCTAGAAGTTATGAACAAGTTCTTCAACAATGTCAACCAATGGTTACCACAGAAATGAATAGCATGCTTCTAGCAAAGGTAACAATGGAAGAAGTTAAACAGGCCACATTTCAATTAGGTGCATCGAAAGCCCCAGGCCCTGATGGTTTGACTGGTATTTTCTATCAATCTCATTGGGAGGTAATCAAGGAAGATATCTATCAGGCAGTGCAATTATTTTTCAGTTCTGGATCCTTACCAGTGGCCTTAAATCAAACTGCAATAACATTGATCCCTAAAACCCCAAACCCAGAGTGCTTAGATCAATATAGACCTATTAGCTTGTGCAACTATGTTTACAAAATCTTCTCTAAAGTACTTGCTAACAGGTTAAAACCTTTACCGCCTGCTATAATTTCTGAGGAACAGAGTGCGTTTGTTGCTGGAAGACAGATACAAGATAATGTTCTTATGGTCCAGGAAGTGATTCACCAGCTTAAAACTAGGAAAAGAAAGCGTCATTTTCAAGCTGTGCTCAAAGTTGATATGCAGAAGGCCTACGACCGCATTGAATGGGATTTTCTTCATGATTATCTTCTCAGTCTAGGCTTTGCGTCTCATTGGGTACAGCTCATCATGCAGTGCATCTCAACTACAACCTTGTGTGTTAAAATGAATGGGGCTTATCTTCAGAGCTTTCATCCTTCTAGGGGGCTTCGGCAAGGTAATCCTTTATCCCCCTATTTGTTCATTCTCATTGCAAACCTCCTATCCCTTCTCATTCGGAATGCTATTGATACGGGATTGCTTAAAGGTATCAAATTAAATCAGTGGTGTCCCACTTTATCTCACTTGTTCTTCGCTGATGATGCTGTATTTTTCCTTGATGGCACCTTGATGGAATGCCAGAATCTATCTAACATCTTAAATCAGTATTGTTGGGCTACTGGACAAGCTATTAACCGAAACAAATCTGGAATTTTCTTTAGTCCATCCTGTCCTATGACACTTCAAGAGAATTTGGCCAGTGAGTTAAGAGTTCCTATTTTACAGCGATGCGGAAAATACTTAGGGATACCTACTGATTGGGGCAGATCTAAAAGGGATATGTTTTCTTGGATTTTGGCTAGAGTTCAATTGAAATTAGAGGGGTGGAAGGAGAAGCTTATTTCTAAGGGAGGGAAGGAAATTTTGCTAAAGGCAGTAATTCAATCTATTCCACAATATGCCATGTCTGTTTTTAAGATTCCTCGGTCTTTATGTAAAACTATAGAACAGCGTATGGTTAAGTTTTGGTGGAATAATGACACAAGCAAAGCAGGAATTCATTGGCAATGTTGGGACAAACTACAACATCGAAAAGAGGAAGGGGGCTTGGGCTTCAGGAAGTTAATCAGTTTTAATGAAGCCATGCTTGGTAAGCAAGCGTGGCGTCTTATTCATCAACCCTCCTCATTATGGGCTACGTTCTTTAAAGGATTATATTTTCATTCATCCACCTTTTTTAAAGCTGTCAAGGGTTCCCGCCCATCATGGGGCTGGCAGAGCCTCTTGAGTGGACGTGCAGCTATCTTACCAAACATCCGTTGGTCAGTCGGGGATGGCACATGCATCAATATCAGAGAAGATAGTTGGCTATCCATGGGTATTCTAGGTGGATCAAAGGCCCCGCCAGGAACCCCTCCTAGTAGCCGATCTAATTGATCGCACGGTTCATGGAAAACAGATTTAATGCGCAGCTTCTTTGACTTGCCAATAATTCAAGAAATCACAGCCATTCAAATTCGACCAACTGTTACCAAGGATGCACTCATTTGGACAGCTACAAAACAAAGGTACGTATATCGTAAAGTCGGCATACCATGCAATCACTCGACTAACACCGGTGGATTAACAGATGGTGCTTCTACTTCATATAGAACTCCTACCTGGTTTTGGCGAACTCTGTGGAAGATGCCAGCAAGCCCCAAAATCCGTATGTTCTTCGGGGCCATTTGTCATGACTCCATAGCAACGCGTCACAATCCGCATCGAAGGCACATCATTGACAGATCCGTGCTGCCAAATCTGTCAAAGAAATATTCCGTAAAAACCTCGTAACATTTATTTTTATTATGCGAGTGGACTAAAAAGGTATGGTCGAACTCTCGATTGGCATATCAATCGACCCTACCAATATTCGTAGACTCGGACTCATGGATTGTATCCTCGATCAGCAATGGGAACCGCCTACCTCGTCTTGCATTGATCGCCAATGTATTATGGCAGATCCGGGAAGGCTCGGAACGGCTTCCTCTTCCGAGGCAAATTTCCTAATCCGTCCATTGTTGCGGAAAGCTGCTTTAACGAATACCCAAGTGGATCATCGTCTTCGCCTTCCACCGCACACGAAGCCCTCGCCGCCTAACGAGTCATCTATGGCGTCCCCGGATCCGGGCACACTGAAAATTAACTTTGACGGATCACATCACCGGGCGATAACCAAGGCAAAAGATCGCAAGTATTTGCAGAGATCACGAAGGTAGACTTACCGACGTTTTTGCAGCAAGGGTTGAAGCTTCCTCGCCTTTGCGGGTGGAGATCCAGGCCCTATCATCAACGCTTCGACATCTACTTGATCGGGGGCTCCAATACGCTTCACTTGTTCTTGAATCGATAACCTCTCCCTAGTAGAAGTTCGAATCGACGAGCACAGCCGCCATCGCCGGATCGTGCTCTTTTCTCGAGGCGGTCTTTCTGTTTTCACTTTTCCCCAATATTTCCCTCGATTTTTGCCCTAGGGAGGCTAACATGGTTGCTGATTGGGCCTGTAAAGCCCATAGTAGAAACCCTACGCATCGCATATCCTCTTTTCATCCGTCTATTCCTCTACTTAACTTGTTATGTGCGGATGCTCTCGCAGCTGGATGTATGAATTACTATTATTAATACAAGTTGCCCTTTTCACTGTCAAAAAAAAAAATCATGTGCGAGTGCGAGAGTAATACAAGACAATCCCACATACATTACGACTATGGACAAAACCCAGAAGAAGGCTGCTCCGAAAAATTGCTCTCGTGGCTTTAAAATTACTGGCCGGGTCAAAGATCTTGGCCCATCGGCTACTCATGCTCTCAGGCAATCTCAAGACGAACCTGGGGCCAACCTACGTGAGCTATACGAACAGAACCTGGAATTGGAGAAGGAAATAAGGACTGAAAGAAAGCGCGGGGTTGAACTCCAGCGAGAGGTAGAGAAATGTCCGGTCAAAGGCTGGTGGGAGGAACCCATCGAGCAACTTTCCCTGGAGGAGCTGAAACTTCACAACAGAAGGTTCGAAGAATTGAGCAAGATGTTGATCCAATCCATTGGAGATCGCGCGACTGATTCTCAAAACAACAATTCCGATGATCCTTCTAGGATTGATTCTTAGGAAAGTTCAATGTCTTTGAAATAACGTGGTTTGATATCGTAATAAGTGAGCCCATGTTGCTTATAATGTTGAAATAAAGCATGTTGTTTGATTATACATTCTTCTTGCACATCCACTTTTAAGCAAACCTAATTGGTAAGATACGAATATATGGAAATGTGTAAATTTGGTAAGTTAAATCACTCAAATATAGTAGGTTTTGCACTCTAGATGGATATACTAGAAATGGCTGGGGTCCTATATGACTTTTGGCAGCAATTTGCCTAGACAGAAAAAGGTCTCTTTAAGGATGTCAAGTTGCCATGTTAAACTCCCTCCAGTTAAGTAAATTTGAACGTGCTTTCTCATACATTATTGAAAATAATGTTCAAACAGTTAAGGTGTCCTATATATTCCCAAGTGGCTCAAAGCACTTGCTTATCGCAAAGCATTAGAAACATTAGTATTTCTCAAGGACACATTAAAGTAGACTTTATGATAGGCCTGGCCATCCGTTAAGGCTAGTCGAGCTAACAAGGTCTCAAGCACAAACCGGGCATCCTTCGTAAACCAATTTCCTGCTTCGGCTCAAGCCCGCCTAAATAGCCCTCTTGGGCCAACTAAGGCCTAATTATTAATAAAATCTAACCATTTTTTGAATCATTGGGAATTATGGTCGAGAACTTTTAGCCTGATTTCTAGCTCAACCCGCCCATTGATCCGGCCCATGAAAAACTAGAGAACCCTCTGAATGTGAAGAACTCTTAGGGAAAAATTAGACTTTATCAATGGAGAATGACACAGCAAATACTTGAACTTTTACAATTGAATATCTAAACTTCTTCTTCTTCTTCTTCTTCTTCTTCTTCTTCTTCTTCTTCTTCTTCTTCTTCTTCTTCTTCTTCTTCTTCTTCTTCTTCTTCTTCTTCTTCGGCTCAGTCAAGTACCTCAACTTTTCAAAATTGGCTCAACAAGAGATCTATGTTAAACAACTTGTCATTCATAACATTTTGCCAATGTAATTGACTTACTTATAAAACTTAAGCACTATTGATAAAGTGGCTTGTTTATTTGGCAAAAGTTGTGTCATCTTTATTCAAGTTTTTGGTGATAAGAGAAGAGGAAAATTGTCCCAAAAATCTAAAATCTATTGTATTTTATCAATTCAAACATAAATATGTTAATTTTGTATATGAGGACACCGGCCGTTCTACGTGATACGGTTAATGCTAATGTATATATTTTTTAATAATATTTTAATATTTTTTTCTTTTTTTCTATCTTCTTTATACTAGGGCTAGTGAGTGTCACTAGGCAGCTTAGTGAGGGCCTAGCCTAGGCCTTTGCCAGTGATTGCAACCTCGCCCAGTAGGCCATCATATCCACAAGTGAGGTCTTGCCTAGAAAGCCATTGTGGCCACGAGTGAGGTGTAGAGAGACGCATGACCCTTGCCCGCAATCGGCAGGGACATCACGGCCCTTGTCAGTGGTTGGCGAGGGCCCAACCACCTTTAGTGGCCAAAGTAAGAAGAAAAGTGAAGAAGAAAAAATAAAAATTAAAAAACAAGAATAAAAAAAACCTAAAAAAATATTATTAAAGTTTGTTGACGTGAGTGCCGACTATGTCACATAGGACAATTGACATACAAGTTAGTGATTGAGAATGGCAAGTGGTGATGACGGATGTTAGAGCAATGGGTAGGTGGCAGTGATGAGTGGTGGGGGGAGGCACCTATAGTTGTTGGGCATGGCTAGCTAATAATGAGGAGGAATGATGAGAAAATTTTTACTTTTTATTTTTGTTTCAAATCTATTTCGAGATTAAAAATTTATTCCTAAAATATAAAAATGAAATTGCACTATCAAAAATTTATGTTCCAAACCTATCATTGATAACATATAATAATTATCATTCATCCCCTAAGCTTTCATGAGGAGGGGGGTTGATCTATAGGTTCACCTAGGAAGTAGACTATTCAAGGAATGAGAATCTCATTAGTAGAATTATGATGTTTAGTTAGAACTATTATCCTAAAATTGGATCTTATAATTATAAATATTTTCATTTCTATAACTTTGATGTTTTTCACTTTGTAGCAGTGAACTTTCAAAATCGCGACTCACCAAATTATAAATTCATTAAGAAAAGCTCTAGAGGCATGGCATGATATTTGTGTTATGCATTTTGTGAAGGATTAACACTATTAAAAATTCCAAATCGGTACCCATGACACATTTGCCCAATTTAAAGGAAAATTAGCTTTCTAATCTTTAATCTATTGTATGGATGTCGATTTAGTTTTACATTTTTCAATATTACCAATTTAATTTTAAACCTTTTCGTGAAATTACAATGTAGTCATTTTGATCAAATTTTGGGGGAAATTGCCGATGTGGCAATTTAGTCATCATTTGTTGTCCTACATCAGATACGTTAGTGATTTCTATCAAAAATTGATCGGAATGATCATATTGAAATTTCACGTAAAGATTTAAGACTAAATTGATAAAATTGGAAAGTTTACGATTAAATTAATATCCATATAATAGGTTCATGATTGATTGAATAATTTCCTCACAAATTTTTGTCTCACGAAAAATTCCAAATTGGTATCTATGACACATTTAGCCCAAAATTTACCCTTCATTAGCAATTTGGGACCTAATGAAGAGGGTGATTTTGGATCACTAATACCAGTTTGAGAGTTTTTGTAAGATTGGACTAGTTTGAAATATATAATGGTATTATTAATCTTTTCGCAAAATGCGGTACAACTTCCATTCACATATATGATAGTTAACAAGGAAAAAAATCACAAAAAAACCTAAATTATCCCTATTGTGACATATTTATCTATTTTTTTGTGATATCAAAAATCCAAGATTATATTTTTTAAAAACTTTTTCTTATTAAATAAAAAATCAAAACTTGTACTTTTGTAACATACTAATCACATGGACGCCATGCCAACATTATTTGCTTTCTAACATTCATGTAAGTAGATTTCTAATGGTTCTCATTAACATAATTTTGATGGAAAGTAAATATGTCACATAAGTATAAGTTTGAGATTTTTGATACCAAAACTTTTTGAAGGTAAATATATCACATTGGATATACTTTAGGGTTTTTTATTGCCTTTAACTGTGAGTACCCATTATGTAGACACGTTAGAACATAATGTTGTTTTTATTTTTATTTTTTGCTTTTACAAAAAAGAAAGAAAGAAAGAAAGAAAAAAAACAACAACATTCTTTTGGCCGAGTAAATAATTTCTCCTTGTTTAAAGCGAAACTCGTTCACAACTCGTATGAGACGTGATATCACATAGTTCAGCCAACGCAAACCCCAGATTCCCCGGGTACCACCATCATTTTCCCTCTCATGGCTTGAGACCTTACATCCCAATTTTGATTCGCCGTTCGACAACAGTTCGATGGTCGCCAGAAGAGTCCATTCGAAGGTATGATTCAGACTCTCGTCCCCTGTTTTGACGCGAACTGTGAGGTTAATTTGACAGATGCCGAGCAGCTTCGTTCATGGCAAGGCAAGGCACCCAAAAAACTGATTCCACGTGGGCTGTGTCGTCTTACGAAGAAGTGTCGAATTCTCGATTTGGAGAGTTGGGTCTTGAGTGAAATGGGCTGGGGATTCTTGTACCGTTAAAGAGAAACTGTTCTTCATTGATTTTTGCAGTGTCGAGAGCTTGAACATGGAGACAAACCCAGCCAGCGAAGAACCCACCTCGTGGGACGAACGGTACAACATCGATTTGATGCCCTCCGAGTTGGTGCTCAAGTTTCGGAAAGAAATTCGGGGACTCCGAGTCGGTGTTAATCTGGAGGTGTCTCTTCTGATGTTTCTGAATTTTGCTTGCGTTTGTGTTGCCACATATTTGAAGTCTGTTCTCTGGCCAGTATGATTGCCCTGGATGGGTGAAAAAGGGTGGTCTAGTGGCTAAATTTTGTTGAGAGAACTCTGGGTAAATGAAGCAAACCTATTTCGCCAAAGGCTTGGAAGGAATGAATGAAATGTTTCGTTTTGAGGTCATTTGCCAATTTTAATCGCGGATATCTTGTTTGTTTTATATTTGGTTACTATGTTGCTGACTTAGATTGATTGGGTGTGCATATTAGATGTGGTTCCTGTCTAATTTGATTTGGCATACTCGTTCTTTGGTCTTGAAGACTGCCAGATATTTCAGTGTGCGGTTGGCACAACTTTGCTGTTTAGTCGATGTCAGAGATTGCTGCTCTGGCTGCCTAAATTAGAAACTACTCTTCTAACATGCACATGGAGAGAATTGAAAATGTTGAAAGATTTTCAATGATGCCTACATCTAGTTTAAGTTTTTCAGATAGATTGACCCGAAAAATTGACATGGCAACTTCGTGGACTATAGATACTCAAGGCTTCTCATTTGCTTCCGTGTGTAAAACTCCATTTTGGGGCTCTGTGAAGTCAAGATGTCAGTTCACATGTAGGCGAGAATCTGGAGAATGTTGAACTGTTCAGATATTAATCCATGCTTTCATGGTTTTAAATGAGGTTTTGTTACGATTGTCACTAACATTTGATTAGTGAAGATGTTAGAAGTTGAGTAGATTAACAGGGGATTTTTTTATGAGTTTTCTTTGTATGATCTCCATGAGCTTCAACCTCACTTGGCTGAGTATGTTAATCAAACTCGTATAAGATCTGTCACACAGGATGTTACAGCTTTCCAGTCATTTACATAGATTCTATGGACATATGCTACTTGATATAATTTCTGTAAATACATTGCTTGACTTGGCTTGGCTTGGCTTGGCTTGGCTTGGCTTGGCTTTGTTCTCACTACTTCATCCTTATTTCCTTAATACAGCTTCTGTCAGTAATATTTACATGATAAAGTGGATGAACCTAGACTTTCTTCTTGTTGTTATCTCTTTTGTTTTCATTTAAGCTCTGACTGCAATTTTAGTTCATCGGGTATTTTGATTTCTGTGACCTTGTTCACCATACTTCAGCTTAAGTGGAGCAATTGATAATATATTTGTTTTCAATTTTTATGTGTATATCCTTATGACTCATTATGATTGATGGTTCTCGACACTTTGGGTCTGTCTGATAGTGCACCAAGGATTGACCATCAATCAAAACTTCTGTTGGAACCTTAAGGCCGGATTTTAACTTTGCTTATTCAGTTAATGCAGTTATGGAATGTAGCCTCATTATGACATTATTGATTTAACATTTTGATTCAGTTTTACAATGCTCCGAGGAATGATTTTCAAGCAAAGCTTGTGTTCAAGCCTCTATCCCCAGATCGTCGGTGGAAATTTGTCTATGAGCCTATACATCAAGACGTGCGCATTCTCTCGAAAAAGATTTCTGTCACAAAATTCCTGAATCTCCAGGTTTGAGGCTTCTTTAATTTCACCTCTGTTTTGTGCTGGTGCAGAACTTCTATGGCTATTGAGCAATGATTGGTAATGCTTTTGGGGAGTCAGCTTGATACTCTTTGAAAATTACAGGTTGGTGTGGGCCACAATTTTCAGTTAAATGCAATTAATTGGCAATGGAAGCTCACCACATGTTTGGGTGGAGATGGTGTCTCTCGAATTAGAAACAAGACCACTCTTGGACTTTGTCCAGGTGTAGATTTTCGATTTGGGTGGAGGGCCGATTATGTTCTTCCAGAAATCACAGGGTATGTTTCTTCCTTCTCAATTCCACTATTTTGCTCTTGGAAGAAACTAGATGAGCTATAACATCCAAAAAAGTTCTATTTCTATCACCTATTTGATGTCATGAATTAAAATTCTGCTAGTACAAAGTATGATAATTCATAATATACAGTGGTCTTATGGTGTGGGTAATTCACTTCCATTACATATGTCGCTCTTTTATTAATTTTTTCCATGGTTCAAGTTGTGTGTTTTATTTAACAGGGGTCTTGGTACTGATAAGCCATTATTCAACATGAACTCTGGACAGTTGCAAGCATCGCTAGATAGAGTGGAAGCCATCTTAAACTATCCAGGTACTTTTTAGTGGACTTTGGTGAAGAGATAGTATGTTTATTGGTTGCATCCTTCTTTGAACTGCATCTAATGTGCACAGGATGATGGTTCGACATGAAAATATTGAATATGGCTTAATTGAAAAATTGTATTGTTTCTGAGAGTTGACGTTGGCCTCAGAAGTTGCCTATTCTCAGGTAGTGGGGTCCTGTATATATTTTGTTCACATGCATTTGGGATTTGTTTTTGAGTTGCATTATTTACATGCTTTTGAAATGATTTTTTACCATTGAGTTACTTGATTATGCAATTTTTGGTTTCTCAATTTTTTTGGGTCATGGATTCTATCGTATTCTTTTGCCTGCAGATTCTAGATGGGACAAGGGAGAAGAGAGTGAGAGCAAGAGCATTTGCGACAGTGAATATCATGAATGAGCTCTTCTTTAGAGAGATGGGGATTCCTGTTTCATCATCTTCTCCGGATACTGTAAAAGTTGCTGCAAAAACTAGGAGAGATTGGGATTTCCTATTTCATCATCTCCTCCAGGTGCTGTAAAAGTCGCTGCAAAAACTACCGTTGTGATGAGAGTTGCAACGAGGCTACCTGATGATAATGGATCCGTGATCTATTTGCTTGCTTCTTTGAGCAAATCTTGCCGATTTTTTACAGAGCCTTCCCAGCATTTTTTGCTTGCCTTTCTTTTGTTGATGGATCATCTAGCAATTTCAGATTTCTATGAGAAGGATCACTCGTCTTATATATCTTCGAGTACCTTCAGAAAAATAAAGGACGCCTACTCATGTGGAGGCAAAAATATGTTCCAAACTTTTATTGAGATAGATCTCTCCTATCTTTTATTACCTTTAGAAAAGAAAAATAAAGAACCGTAACTATGTAAATGTAAATTAAAGAGCACAAAAAGCTGGCAAACAACGAAGGTGAACTGACCTTGAACCAATGGAGTTCCCTTTGCAGAAGAAAAGTATCTCCAGAAACATCTGGGGATAGACATCTTGGTAACCATTCGGTGAGCCGTCGGCTGGCTTTGTTTCATCCCAATGTCGTTTATCAAAAATGGGATGTAGTATGCTTTCACTAGTCTAGACATCTCAACATACGATCTGTTCATAACTTCTCTTAACAGTTCTTTTGTGAAATTTGTGTCCCCATCAATTTCGAAGAATTCTCAACGTGTAGTAACTTCACAATTTCAAAGATTCCACGAGATGCAGCGTCAAGGACAATGCCCGAGGTTCATAGAAACTTGAGAATTTCGGGAGTTCATACGAATCTTCTCATCAATAAGAACTAGCTCTGCAAACTTAAGCGAGCATTTGTGCTTCCGCCTACATTTTCTTCAATACTTTTTGTGAAAGATATACTGCACGGAACATCAGATAAGCAATTTTTCAAATGATGAATAATAAAAAGGTTAAAGAGGCTTATTTGCAATGTTCTTACGCATATGTAGTAGTTGATAAGAAAATGATGGAATTAAGTTATTAATTGAGCAAATAAAATTATTTGGTTTGAAAATCGAAATGCATGCACCAGAGAACATATACATTTGTTAGCAAACACAACGTCACGAGAAAAAAAGTTTTTTTTTTTTTTTTTAAATTGAAAAATGCGTAGATTCAACGACATTTTAATAAATTTGTTTTTGATTAAGTAATTTTTACAGATTCAGTGAATGCATAAATATCATATAGACTTTAAATTGAATCAAATCGAATTAGGATGTACTGAAAATATCAATTTATACTTTAAATTTAGAGATCCCTGCACATTGATGAAATAAGGTCCTTTTTTGGCATATAACATGGTAGTTTCTTGTACTTGATTTTGTGGCAAGATTTCGGAGGGATATCTTGAACCGCTAAAGTGCTAATGCAACCTCAACGAACAGGAGAGAAAAATCATCTCAGCAAATGAGGAATTGATGAAAATAAAATTGTGACATCCTTGATTTGGACTCCCATCTCAGGCACAAGGAATGGACTTAGGATCGGTATGCTAATAACGAGAATAGGCTGTGAGTCAATCTTAGAGATTTTCGTGAGCCGGTTGGTTGTTTAGGGCAATGTGACTCAGGATCAGGATTACATTAGACCAGAGTGTTCGATTATGAAAGACTATTCGACCATAAAAATCAATGTGGACGATCATGTGTTGTCATGAGTCGATTAATGGACGATATAGATCGATTTAGCTCGAGTATATACTAGTTGTAGGTGACTCCGCATGATCACTGTACTTTTCGTGAATGACCCTAATCCAATTCCTCGTGACCGTGAGCCAAGATAAGTTGATCGATCCTATACAATTACATGACAACCGAAGGTCATTCATGGATCGACCAGGCTCAAACATAGGTTTTGCGTATATTCCCGAACAACGCCGAACTCAGTTTAGGTCTAGCTATGTGAGCACTATTAATGCCGCCTGATTAGCGTAGGTTGCATTAGGGCCATTTCCAATTGAACTTAGTCACATACCCGGTCTGACTACGGGTGTCAATTGTAGATGATCTCAAGATATTTTTGTCCCGTTAAGATAGTAATTATATAGTCCTTTTATTATGTCTTATCATCTTGATTTTGTATTTTTGAGAGTGAACTTGGAAGCTAATAAGACCCCCCTCTTTACACACCTAATTGGAATGAATTAGTAGGGGACAAGTTGTCTTGCAAGGATTTAAACCATCCTTAGAATTTTAGAGGCTAGTCTATTAGTGCATTAATTGGAAAAATGTGCTAATTTATGGACATAGACCTTAATAACCCTAGGGATGAGACCAATTTAGCTTCTTGACGTTAAATTGAGATGAGACAAAAGTCTAGTGGCCTTACAATGAGGGATAGGCACCACTTAGTAGGGAAATAGGAGGAGGAACAAATCTAGTTTGGGGTAACTAGACTAGTTCTCTTGCAAATAAGCATTAATTGGGCATTGAAGATTGAATAGCAATCTTAGACAAGAAGAGAGCATAGGGCGACAATTGCAAGGTGGAGATCAATTTTTGCTCACCAACTTTAGGAAATTCATCATTACAAGTCTAGTAATTGAGTAAACGATGGCCATTTGCTTCTTCTCTCTCGGCAACGAATGTTGCTTCTTCTGTCTTGGCATGCAGAGCTTTTCTCTACCTTTAATGGTAGTTTTCCCCAAAACCCTTACTGTTAATCCTTAACCTTCCTGGTTTTTTCATCTCCTCATCTCTTCTCCTCGTTTCTGTCTTTACTTTCTCCTCATCCCTCGCAGCTCCGACTCCAGTTTCTTCCAATCCCCAATTCAGCATCCTTTACACCAGCAATCGTCCATGCAATCCCAAATCCCTCCTCATCCTATATTCCCAGGCCCAACCCTTTCCTTCTCTCTCTCTGTCTACAGTTTTTGCGCAACCGCTGCATCATGTTCGAGCCCCTTCTGACCTAATTATTCAGATTCCCTTCGCAATTACGTTATGGATTCCCATCATCTGAGTGAAGAATCGCGTCTGGCAGCCCTCACCAGCAGAATGGGCCGTCTGTGGTCTGAATATGATGAAATTGACGTTTGGGATGAACCTCCTCCAACGGAACAGCTGCATGAATGTAGGAATGTGTTAGTAGGTACAATTCTCTCTAACCCTACTGTCAATCCTCAAGCTCTTCAAAGTACTCTTAGCCAAGTTTGGAGGGTAGACAATGTAGAAATTACTCAACGTGAAGCTGGTCTTTTTATTGCTACCTTTAAATTAGCAAGTGAAAAACAGAGAGTGCTAGACAGTGGTCCATGGAACTTTGCTGGTCATCTGGTAATTCTTAAGCCTTGGAAACCAAATACACCTTTACACTGCTATGATTTTACTACATGCGCATTCTGGGTACAAGTTTTTGGACTTCCCCTTGAGTGGTGTTCCGACCACATGCTCTGTAAAGCGGTTAAAAGTGTGGGCAGAGTGATTCAGGTACAAATTGATAAAAAGGACGGCATAACTATCCGAGCTGCATGTGTCCGAATAGAACTTGATCTAGCTCAACCTTTGAAAACAAGACAGTTACTTCGAATAGCTGGTAAGACTTTCTGGCTAGACTTCCGTTATGAGCGACTCGCTCATTTTTGCTATTCCTGTGGCCGACTCGGACACTATGCTTCTTATTGTCACGAAATTCCATTTACTGAAGCGAAAATGTCCGGCAAAGAGAAAATGGCATATGGACAGTGGTTAAGAGTAGAGGTCAAGGAGCACAGTCCTTATTGGATTACCTTCTATGGGCTGAATAATGATTCTGAAGACACTGAAGAAGTGATTCCTGAAACTCCTCTTGCAATGACCAACAAACTCCCCGCGTTACCTCCTATAACAGTTATCTCAGAGAAAAATCAATCACATCCGGATAAGTCATATGCTTACTCCTCTGCACACCCCCAACCTGAGCAGCATCTCCATCCTCAAGTTCAACCATCTGCATCTCCCACGACAGGTGCTATTATACCTGCGGCACAAAAGATGAAAGCAGTTGCCGAAGTGTTACCAAGTATAAAGAACCGGGATACCGAGGATCAGCACCATCTTAGTACATTACTTCCAACTCATAAGGCTGTCCTGTTTCCTCCAATCCTTCCACAAAGTACTGCCTCGATGTCTTCCTTAATGGTAGCACCCCCTCCATCACCTGTCCACCAACAAGGTTTTCAGAATTTGAATGTTGGGGATACCTCTAAAAAGAAACAAAAGTATACTCGATTATCCACAAAAGCAGGAATATCAAAGAAATGTAAAAGACAAGTTTCCCATGACTCGCGCATTCCTCTACTTGAAGATCTTGATGAAACCTTACTGCTGGAAACCCCGGTTGTTTCAGCTGATGATGCTGGTAAGTGGGTTGAGGTGGCTTTCCCTTAAAAGCCACCGACAGTAAAATGAAGCTACTCAGTTGGAACTGTCAAGGACTCGGCTCTCCCCTGACAGTTCAAGCCCTTAAGGCCCTTGTGGTCAAAGAGAAGCCTGATCTGGTTTTTTTGATGGAGACGAAGAATTCTGAGGCTGTTCTACTTCGTCTTCAGCGTCGTCTGAAGTTCCCACAGTCTCACTTCATTAACCCTATAGGGCTTGCTGGAGGTCTAGCTATGTTCTGGCAAGCTCATATTTCCCTTTATATAGAAGACTCTAATCAGCACATTTTGGATACTATATGTACAGATTCTACAAAAGGTATTACGATGAGGCTCACTTGTTTACATGCACCAGCGTTGTTCCAATCTCGAAAAGTGTTTTGGCATGCACTTCGCCAAATCGCGTCCATCAACTCTCTTCCTTGGGTTTGTGCTGGAGATTTCAATGAGATTATTAATCAATGGGAGAAAGTGGGGAAACGAGCTGCAGACTCTCAACGCATACATTCATTCAGAGAATTATTACATGACTGTGCACTTATGGATCTTGAAAGTAAAGGTTGTGCGTTTACCTAGATGAACAACCATCATGGTAATGAACTGGTTAAAGAAAGGTTAGACAGAGTGGTGTGTGATATGAACTGGAGATTAATTTTCCCAGAAGCTGAGGTTTTCGCATTACCTGCTGTGGGTTCTGACCATAGTCCCCTGCTGTTGTGCACAGAAGTTAAACAAAGCCGTAGAGGCAAGCCTTTCCTCTTTGAGGCATACTGGACCGAACACCAGGACTGCAGCAGAACAATTGCCACATCTTGGGCCTCCGCTGGGGCTGCTCGCCATGATCTGCCATATAAATTACGCCTGGTCAGCTTAGCCCTCAAAAAATGGAGTCACAGTACGTTTTCCAATGCCAAATCACAGATTGCAGATTTGCAACATCAATTGCAGACTTTGACTAATCAACCTAGCAGTTCATATGACAGAAATTTAGCAGACAGGTTAAAGCAACAACTTCAAGAGGCATGGCAGCAAGAGGAGCAGTATTGGGCCATGCGTTCTAGAATACAATGGCTAAAGTCCGGAGACAAAAATACACGGTTTTTTCATGCAACTACTGTGCAGCGTCGACAAAGAAACAAGATCAGCATGTTACTTGATATCAACCGAGAATGGGTAAGAGATGAGCAGGTCCTCAAGGAAATGACTAGGGCTTTCTATTCCAACCTCTACAGCTCAGCAGGCCACCGAGACTATGGTCCGATTTTGAACCAAATTTCAGCTATCGTTACTCCCGCAATGAATGACAACTTAGTTGCAGAGATCACACCAGCAGAGGTGAAAACAGCTACCTTTCAGTTGGGTAAATCCAAAGCACCAGGCCCTGACGGATTAAATGGTATCTTCTACCAAACTTACTGGGATATAATTAAGGATGACCTCATTCTCTCAGTTCAGGAATTCTTTAGAACAGGAGTTATGCCGGCTGATTTAAACAGGACCTCTATCTCTCTGATTCCCAAAGTCCCCAACCCGGAAAGCCTAGACCAGTTCAGCCCTATCAGTTTATGTAACTATGCTTACAAAATTATCTCCAAAGTCTTGGCCAATAGACTCAAACCCATCCTGCCTGAATTGATTTCTACTGAACAAAGCGCATTCGTGAGTGGACGTCAAATCCAGGACAATATCTTGATTGTTCAGGAGGTGCTACACCAACTAAAGACCCGGGTGAGAAAGAAACATTTTTAGGCAATTTTGAAAATGGACATGCTAAAGGCTTATGACCGAGTGGAATGGGACTTCTTGAATGATTACTTTCTCAGATTAGGTTTCCATCCAGTTTGGGTGAAGTGGGTGATGCAGTGTATTACAACAGTCTCTATATCTATCAAGTTCAATGGCGATCAACTCAATTATTTCAACCCTACACGAGGTCTTCGTCAAGGTGACCCACTTTCCTCTTACCTATTTATATTAATGGCGAATCTGTTGTCTACCTTAATATCTCAAGCCATAGACATGGGTAATCTCAAGGGGATCAAATTGAATAGGTGGTGTCCTACTCTATCCCATTTACTTTTTGCCGATGATGCTATCTTCTTCCTAGATGGGACAGCTATGGAATGTCAAAATCTAGCTAACATTTTGAACCAATATTGTTTAGCTACCGGTTAGGAAATCAATAGAAATAAATCAGGTATCTTTTTCAGTAGATCCTGTCCATCCACACTTGAGAACAATCTAGCACTACAACTCAGGATTCCTGTGCTCCATAAGACCGGCAAATACCTGGGCATTCCGTCAGATTGGGGTCGATCTAAGAGAGATATGTTTTCATGGATTTTGGGAAGAGTTAATTCCAAGTTAGATGGATGGAAGGAAAAACTGATTTCTAAAGGTGGGAAAGAAGTCCTTATCAAGAGTGTCGTCCAATCTATTCCTCAGTATGCTATGTCCATTTTTAAGATTCCTATCTCTCTGTGTCGTTCCATTGAACAAAAGATTGCGCGATTCTCGGTGGCAACCGGCAACGACAAAGACAAAGAAAGGCATTCACTGGAGAAACTGGGAGTCCCTAAAGATCAAAAAGGTGCAGGGGGGTCTAGGATTCCGAGACCTAATTGCTTTTAACAAAGCGATGCTTGGTAAACAAGCCTGGAGACTAATTAAATCTCCTTTATCCTTATGGAGCAAGATTTTCAAAGGTCTCTATTTCCATTCACAAGACTTTAGGAGTGCAGTAAAGGGTAACCGCCCTTCCTGGGGATGGCAGAGTTTATTATTAGGGAGGGATTCCATTTTACCAAAATTACAATGGTCTGTGGGGGATGGCACAAAGATTAGTATTCGAGCAGATCGATGGCTTCCTATGGGCATTATTGGTGGACCTGCTAATCGCAATGAGCCACGACTGGTGGCAGATTTGATGTTGCCGAGTTTGAATAAGTGGAATGGTCCTCTTATTAATCAGTTATTTGATGAACCGGTTTCCAAAGAAGTTCTTAATATTCCCATAAGCTCTACTTGCACTGAAGATAGGCTAATCTGGACAGCTACTGCTCAGGGTCAGTATTCTGTTAAAAGTGCATATCACAGTTTATCCTCTTCCATTCAGCCATCTGAGCCTATTTGGAAGAGATTATGGACTCTTAAATCCCTAAACTTCGTTTCTTCCTTTGATCTGTTTATCACAATGCTCTCCCAACCAAGACAAATCTTTTTAACAGACACATCAGCTCCGAACCAACTTGCACATTATGTTCTTAGCGAGCTCCTGAATCAATCGAGCACCTACTTCTTCTATGCCCCTGGACTACAGCAGTATGGTCACACCCTAAGATTGCTATCAATCATTCTCAAACAGCAGCACAAAACATGACAGAGTGGCTTGAAGCTAGATTTCGAAATAAAACGCTGTTACCTGGCATGGAGATTGTTGCCGCCCTTCTCTGGCAAATATGGAAGGCGCGAAACAGGTTCATCTTCACTAGTCAGAAGCCTGATCCATCTTTTGTGGTTGAATCTGCCTTAACTCAGTCGCGATCTGCTCGGATAAACCATCTTTCCTCCTCAATGCGTCAACCCCGGGAATCAACCGTTTCGCTCCTTCTACCCCGTGGCGACCCCCTGATCCAGGTGTACTCAAAGTCAATATCGATGGGGCTTTTCAGGTTGCTGACTCCAGAGGCGCAATCGCTATCATTTGTAGAAATCATTTGGGCAAAATGGTTGATGGGTTTACCTCTCGCGTTACTGCTGCTTCAGCGTTGCAGGTTGAAATTTCTGCTCTCCTATCGGCGCTGCACCATCTTCGTCGACTCGGCAAATCCAACGCTCCCTTGCTTTTGGAATCTGACTGCCTTGCCATGATCAACGCCGTTGAAGATCCTCGGAAGACTCCATGGGCGCTTCGGCCCTTGTTTGACGAAGCGGCTGCTCTTCTTCGTTGTTTCTCTCGACTGCAGATAGGGTTTGTCCCTTGTACGGCCAACGTAGTCGCCGATTGGGCTGCAAAGGCCCAATTGGGCGATAACTTATCTTCCTCTTGGCTCGCCTTTCCCCCTCCTTTATTATTAGATCTACCTATTTCGGATGTAATGGATGCTGGTGGTAATATTTCTATAAATTAGTTGTCGTTTCCATTATAAAAAAAAGTCTAGTAATTGAGCTTGATTACTGCACGAAGGCCCATTTCTCTCTCTTCTTTCTACTTATTCTGCAGGTTCTACTTTTATCTCTAATTCTCTCCCCCACCCCCCAAATAAAATTCCCTCTGGCTCTCTCACGCCTTTCTCCCTCTCTCCCTCTCAATTGCTCACCGCCATCGCCCTATGCTGCCTTCGCTGTCGCTTTGCTGTTTGTCATGCCGTGCTGTCATGCGGTTGCAAGCCGTTGCTGTCCATGTCTTGTTATTATTCCGGTTTTTGTGAGTTAAATGGGTGAATTTGGGTTGAATTCACTTATAACTCACCCAAATCCAACCCATTTCATCCATTCGCCATTTCCAATCAAGATAAAAGCTGAGATAGATTTTGGTCCCCATGGTATAAAAGCTATTTTCTAGAAAAATCCTATTCTTTGCCTCTCTTCCTCCATAATGAGAAAGATGAAACTCTCTCTCCTTTGTAGCTCTCTAGCTCATGTTGAATCTAGAAGGGTAAAAAAATCTGAAAGTTATACTTCTCGAAACTGCGAAGGTAAACGATCATACTTTCTCTTTCTAATTAGATTTGAAATTCTCTGACCGATTTATCTTGTCGATGTTGCTGTAGTCTATTTAAATTTTTTATCGTATTCAATTCTATGGCTTTAGAATGATAAAATTAATTTAATGCTTAGATATTGATATTGGTAGATGTCTTTGAATTGTGCATTTTTTATTTTCTTTAATAGAAAACTATGATCAGTTTTTACCATTTCCGGTTGTGTATTTTTAATTTCTTTCGCAATGAATCTAAGAAACCATTGGCAATACTTTCAGTTTGTGCATTTCCAGCAATGATCATGAATTGATTCAGTAAGGATCTATGCCCTTCCATCCTAACCCTAGGCCTACGTTATTATGTTTTTATTTTGCTTTTATTGGTTTGATAAAAGTTATATCATGGGGTTTTGCTGGATTTTGCTATTATCTCACTTGTTGATTAGTATCTCATGTGCTCTTTTCCTTATTAAATATGGATCACAATAATAATGAATAATTTCTCAACATTCAGATGCACCATCAAAGATGAAGAAACTATTGATATTATTGAATTGTCGGATTATTTAAAGACATGAAGGCAAAATTTGACAGTATATATATTCAATGAGTGGAGTGTAAGTGGAGGACACGAAGAGGAATGTGATTTGACATTATTTAAAGAATCATTTGTTGCCATTGTTGTAAGAGTTTTGTCGTAAGATTTTTTTTTTTTTCTAGTTATTGGACAAGTGCAATAAGGTGCTGGCTTGTCACCTTCACCATTGAAACAATAAAGAATAGTGACAATGGTGGTCTCTGTCTTGCATTCACGTTTGTATTAATTTTAGAGGAGAATAATGTTCATTCTCTATCATGCAAGAATCATTCAAAAGTAGCTCAATCTTGTTATTGTATGCTTTGACTTCATAATTTGGTTCCACTAGCTCACTTGCTGATGTTATGAGCAATGTTTAAAGAAAAAGGAACATTTTTTTTTTCCTATTTATTTTCCTCCAATTGAATACCTTTCTTACATCTTGATCGATGACATTTCTTTTTTACAATTAATATGCGAAGTTTTAAAAGTGGTCGGATTTGAGAGTTCTTTTTCTATTTTCCTTCCTTTTTATTGGATATGGCAGGTAATGATGATAAGAATGGTGGTGTTTTTTCATAGGCAGCACAAAAGGGTATATTCATCATTTAAACTGATATACAGATCATAGGATATGAAAATATCTAGCTTATATAGTAAAATATCTGGATTTTATATAGTATCTTATCCTAGTTATTAATGCAGGCGACCGAAAATTAAACTCTTGTTTTTGATAATTAAAATTATAAATACAATACTGAGATTTGACAAAATTGTCCGAATTTAAAACCCTACTCGTCTGCACGGTCTTGGAGAGCCTGTCCATTCGTGAGCTGTCGTACCTGAGTGTGTGTGAGAGAGAGAGAGAGAGAGAGAGAGAGAGAGAGAGAGAGAGAGAGAGAGAGAGCGCGCGCGCGCCCATTTTCAACTGAACCCTCTTGCCATGTCGACGTTTCAGTCAAACAACGACAGCCAGGTGAGCGACGCACTCCACTCGACGCAATCTTTCGCTACCTGTTCTTGCCTTGTGTTTGATCACCGTGAAAAAAAAAAGCTTTACCCAGTAACGGGAAAATTAACTAGACTGTCTCGAGAGTTTCGATTCCTCGACAAGTTGTGTCATTGTCACAGAAGATACCGATTCTTTTGTGTCTACTTCGTGCTTGCATGTCCTCGTTTTGACCTTCGGAGGTATTCGGGTTTTTTTTATTGCCCCGAAAGATTTTGAATATGCAAATAGTATACGATCATGGTGGAGCTGGCTGTGGACGATTTCGTGTACAAGGGAGTTCGATGTTATCTGTTGGAAATTCGGATCGTAATTGGAAATGTGTTTGGATTTGGCAATGTGGTTGATCACTTGGAAGAATTCTGGTAACAGCTGTAGAGGTTACTTGTAATTATGTTTGTGATATTGTATTGTGTTTCGAGTGAATTTTGGTAAGATGTGCAGTTGCTAAAGTATATTTAGTCTCAACAAAAATTAGGAGCTTGGCCGGAATTTAATGCATATTTTGCAGAAAGAACTGAGCACTCGTTGAATGGGTGTTGGTGAATATGGGTATAAAGTGGATGACCTCCCTTAGTCGGTTACATTCATTGATTAGGAAGATCATTTTGAAGTTGGAACATTGCCATTCCAATTTGTCGCCTAGATTTTTTGCTATTTATCAATATGGGAAAAGCTGCATGTCATTTTTGGAACACGAGCTGAATATGCAAACTGCTATAAGCTCAACACTTTTAATTGAACTTTTGATTCTGATGCAACGAAGAAAGTTCATTGTTGCAATCATGACGATCTGCTGACCTTACCGGAAAGAAATGGGCAGATACTGCTATGAGTTCAAGTATCAAAAGTTCTGTTCTTCGGGTTCTCCAGTCACATGAGAAGATAATCTATTCATGCACATATTTTGTAACTCATTATGGTACTATTGACAGCCTGAAGTAAGAAAAGTTCAAATGCTTTCACTCGAATTATGCACTGTCTCCCAGAATTTCTCTGTGTACGAGTGATGTTCGTATACTTATTTTGATATTCATATCGCATGACCTGCATTCTTCAGCTTGTTTTTTTTTTTTGGTAAGAATTCTTCTTCAGCTTGTTTGTTTGCAAAGATGCACATAATTAGTTGATGATGTCCACCACTTTGCAGCCTTCTGTCAACACAACAGCATTACCTGGCCAAGACTCGTTGGCGCTGGTGGTTGTTGATCAGAATGAAGTATCTGCTAATGTGAACAGCAGAGTGCCAAGTGGAGGTGATTTACAGGCATATACATCAATTAACAGTGTTAAGGTTTGTACTTGACATGGCTCGGGAGTTTCTTGGAGAGTCATACTAGTTGTAAATTTATCTACATCTAGGCTATTAGGCGCAATGGTTTTTGACCTCTTCAGTCTCTATAGACTTAGTACATGTCAATACAGGGATGATAACTTATTTAGATCAAACAGGTCAATCCAACTGATATTCGCATGTGTTTCTGTAGAGACTTCACAATGATCTGCAGTCTCTCGGTCTTAAAATCAAATGGCACGAGGATAAAATAAAATCTCTGAGGGCTCAGAGCAACATATTATATGACTCTATTCTTGAAAAGCGAGGTATGTTATCTGAAATCTGATGCCTGTGGCATGGATGCCTATTAGACCGTTCAGAGCTTTTTATATGGAAGTCGAAATCTGGCTTCTTTCCTTGCAATATGGTCACTTGTGATACAGAATATGAGTTTAAATGAATCAGAAGGCAAGACCTTGAAGACAGCCTCATATATTCGTAATGGGTTAGCATAGTATGCATGTCATCAAGTGAAGTGAGGTCATAGAGTTTCTCAAAGGAAAAGCAAAGCATGGTGGCCACTTCTTTGATTTTTATGGTGTCTTCTAACATTTTTCTTGCTGACTGATCATTTCTCAGTCATTCTTGGGATGTATCATTCTTCTGCTGCACCTATTGCTGAAGATAGTAGACTTTCCGATGGAGGTGAGGATGAAACAACTGAGCAAATATTGAAGCATGATAAATCTGCCGCTGGAATTTGGTGCCAACTTAAAAATATTCATGGCACTCAGGCTCCCATTTTTGCTTTATCCAAGGACGTCATTGGCATAGTTGCTACTCTAGGCAAAGTCGACAATGAAAATCTTAGCAGGTTTGTACAGTTTGTCATCAATAGATAGAAGTCAGAACTGAAATTCCTTTTGTTGCAAGTAACTGAAACTCTGTTTTTTGGTTGGAAGTTACTGCACTTGATGATGTCTTGAGGCCGATATTTAGGATTGTTGTAAGAGAAGCAGTGAGCCTTGTCTCATGAATGCTCATGAGAAATGGCTGCAATTAGGGGTAGTTCAAACTCACAATTTCTGATCATCTCGAACTTGTCGGTGCATTTACTAGAATGAATATGTGTTGCTTTAGTTCATGATCTTGCTCTAATCTCAATTCATCATTCTCCTTGGCTGCGGTTTAGGCTTCTTTCTGAGTATCTAGGAGCGGAGAACATGCTTGCCATTGTTTGCCAGACTCGAGAAGGCCTCAAGGCTCTAGAAACATATGATAGAGCAGGCAGTATTGATGAAAGTGCTGGTCTTCATGGACTAGGTTCTTTCATCGGGAGGATTTTATATGGAAGATTTCTGTATATTTGCTTAGAAGATCTAAGGTGTGATTCTTATCTGTCTTGATGGACAGTGCGGAGTTCAACCTTTTACAGAAACTAATTTACTTCATTTAATTTGGTCAGACCATATATTGGTGATTTTGTAGCTGATGATCCACAGAGGCGGCTTGATCTCTTTAAGCCCAGGTTACCGAGTGGGGAATGTCCGCCTGGTTTCCTCGACTTCGCAGTCAATATGGTCAACATAGAAACCACCCATTTGGTTTGTTCAACACCCAGTGGTCATGGTCTCAGGGAAACTCTATTTTATCACCTTTTCTCTCGGACTCAAGTATATAGCACAAGGGTGGACATGCTACGTGCTCGTCCTTTAATTACTGATGGAGCCATCTCTTTGGATGGTGGAATAATCAAAGCTCCTGGCATGTATTCCCTAGGCAGGCGGTAGGACAACTTTCCCCCTCATCATTGACAATGTGCATCCATTTACAAATCCTGACGTATTTTTGTAAGCAATTCCTGCACATTGGGAAGGTCTTTATGTGTTTTTATATAAAAACAAAATTCTGCATAAAATGGTCATTCACGGTCCCTCCTGATCTTTATGGCTTCTTTGATCACGTCAGTTCATATCTAATCATTTATGTTCTCATTGATACAAAATTGTGTCTTGCTTGAGTATTGAACATGATTCTCAGAAGAATTAAGTTGAGTATGCTTGCAGCTACAAGTGAAGACTTGCATGCATATATGGTTAGATTTACAAAAAGTTCTGTCCTTTTCGTGTGTTAGGAAAGTATCTACTATCTTAAAATATTTCCTTTAAGTCAGGTTGTAGAGTGTGTTTCTTTCTCTGACTAAACATAACTGAAATTTTCTTCTGCTGCATTTGTCCCTCCTATAAATTTTAAGGGAGGATGTGGATGTGAGATTTCCAGTACCATCAGGTGCATCCAGTCGTCCTACAAATTACCGTGAGATAGAAAACCGGATGAAGGACTTGAAGTGGAAAAGGGAAAAACTGCTGGAAGATTTGCGACAAGAGCGACAAATGTTGGATCACGCTAAACTGGATTTCGAGAGAAAGAAGCAAGAATTTTTTATGTTTCTTGGTCAAAGCTCTTCTTACGCAACCTGCCTGGGTAATGCCCGATCCAATTTAAAAGTGATGCGTTAACCTTACTTTGAAAGATGTTATATATATTTTTTGGGAACGCTTCTCCGCTGGATAACACATATTGATGTCTCTATGGTACTAATGTAGTATGCAAATTAGGTTCTTGCCGTTCTTTTATATATTTTTATGTGCAATTTGATCTAGTATGAAATTTGTCCAGTATACTGTTCGAATAATCAAATTTTAAAACTGATTGCATGTTCGAATGAAAATATACTTACAGTTTGTCTTTTAAGACGATATCTGTTAAAAATGCAATGTTTCAAAGAAATGGTTGTATCTGTTCAAAAAGAAAAGAAAAAACCTCTTGTAAATTTTTCATTTCTGTCTCAATATTTTTTACTTTGAGAGTTCTTGAAGATATACTAAAACTGCTATTGGGTATTCTCATTTGAGAGTTTTTTTGTATTCTGGAAAATTTTTGCTAGTAACGATTACTAATGCTATAAAGCAAATAATTCTTTAAAGATAGTATATTCACATCTCAAAGTTTGATTCTATTCTTTTCGATTGATTTTTTTCCCCATAATAAGTTGGCAAAATTTCTTCATTTATTGATGAGTTCATAGTGTATATTCGAGTGAGCGTTAGAGTAGGAATAGAATAGCACCGACCACAAAAAAAAGAAGTGTATATCCAAATTAGGTTCCTTTTCTGAGTCACAAACCTCTTGACACGTGTCATCAAGATAAGGCTCCTCACATGTTTCTACAAAATCCCAAGTGCTTGGAAAAAACCAATATTTTTATTGATTTTGTCTACGTTCTTTTAGGATCTAATGGATTTCATCATTTGTGGCTTATATGTGTGGGAGTAATCCAATGACATCTCTTCTCGATGAGTATTGGAGCAAACGAATCTATAAAAAGCTTGATTCTACTCATACACGATGTGTTGGGCTTCTCTGTATAATGCAATAGTTTATCAAAAAAATGCATCCAACGGACCATACAATTTTGCAATAGGACATGGACAAACTATCTAGGTTCCTGGTCATTTGATGAATAGTTTGCATTTTCTATAAAAGAAAATGGGAGGGTGGCCTTCTGGATTTGGGCGTCTGCATTTTAGCTCTGTGAAAAACAAATATTGCAAGTACCTAAACATTTGCCATCTATTGAAGTTGAGTATCTACATTTTTTTTCCCATTCAAGTACTTCAACTTTTCAAAATTGGCTTAATGTAAGATCTCCGCTAATTACTTGTCATCTCATATAATTTTGCTGATGTGACTCATTTACGTAGCAAGAATTAAGCACAATTAGTGATGTTGCTTGCTTACATAACAAACGTTATGTCATCTCTCTAGTTAGGTGTTAGGTGACGAGAGAAGAGAGAGTTTGTCGACTTGGACGATTTTATCATCTAATATATCTCTCCCGACAAGACATCATCTCAAGTGGCTACATTGGATACTAATGTGGACAATTAGTGGCTATATAATGGAATTAGTGTTCACGTTGGCATTTTCCGTCGGTGATGATAATAGAGGCCTCATATTGATCTACATTAGAAAAGTTGATGTACTTGATTGAACAAGAAAAAAGTGTAGATATATGACTGTAAAATGGACACAAGTTCAGGTGCGTGCCATGCTATTACTTCTTAAAAAAAACTCTGTTTGATCTGTGAAGTTTTTTGTTTTTTGTTTTTCATTTGGTGGTCAAGATAAAATGTTGTCTCTGTTTGAAAATATGTTACTTAAAAGATGCAATCACATGTAATAATCAAACCTTCAACTGGATTATAGATGATAGATATAAATGAAAGAAATCTTGCACAGTTGCTAGTACGTCAAAATTACAAAAAATTAATTCAAACTTGACGGAATCCGCATTCACTTTTGAGAGCAGTGAGGATACATCAATATTAAAATTAGGAAGCTACTACAAAAACTCCAGGTTGGAGCAGTTAATTACGATGTTGGGAGATTTTCAAATGCCCATTACGAAAAGAAAATTTGAAATCAAATTGTCCAAAAAAATTCCACCTATGAGTTTCCCACATCAGGAACTTCTGTTGCTAGCATGGGGACGAAAAAATTGATGCTTTTGGCATAAAGTACAAGGACTATGTTGGAAAAAAAAAGGGTTAATCTCAATTTTCTCTTAAAAGTACATGGATCACTTGTGACATGATCTCTTATTGATAGCATAAATTAAATTTTATCTTACTTTTGTTAACATGGAAATAACGGTTTATATCATCCTCTTCCAATCGCCTCTTTATCTGCTAACCAAAAAAGAAAATCACCACTTTATCTCTCGATTGCATACTAAGAAACTTGGTTGGAAACTGTATCACTGGGACCGATTAAAAATTAATACGGTGATCGACCAGATTAAAAAAATCTATCCAAGCATTAAAATAAAGATTGACAAACACAAGGACCAAAATCTAATTTACCTTTCAAGCTAATTTTCATGAGAAAAGTTCACTCTGCCCTCATTTAAACGCTTCTTTGCCCTTTTATATAACCAAAGATAAGGGCATGCAAGAGTTATGGAAGTCCTTAGGTGGCCGGCACACAGGGCAATAATTCAAAGCATATGGATTGATATGCTAGTAAACATCATTCACCTATTGATGAGTTCAAAGCTGTTGCGACCCTCTTCTCCAACGTGGTTGTAGAAATGGATGGGTTCAAAGGTAATGCCCAAAGGCAGGCCAACGACCCTTAAGTAGGTGTGGGTTCTCCCAAGCTTTTATCCCACGAGCCAAAGGCGGGCCACCAAATTCCGTGGGCCAATGACCCTTAAGTCGGCTCACGAATAAAAGTTCCCTTGTAATTCAACATGGGATGAGTTTCTTAGGTCAAAGGAGTAATTTTAAGAGCAGCAAAAAGGGAAAACAATTCCAACAACAATTATTTATCTTTGCATGGAAAAGAGTTTCTCACAATGGTCCAAGAATGAAAAATTCTCATGTTGATTTTATGCATTCGCAGGGTCATAAGCCACAATTCAAACAAAACAAGACCAAGAAGCTTGTGAAAGGAACAAAGTCATTTCCTATCAAATATGTAACAAGCAGGAATATATTGCTTTAGATTGCTTTAATTGCTTTAATCAATCTTTCCTCCCATTAGATGTGCCAAAGACATTAGTTGCACTTATTGTTGGAGATGATAAGACTTAGAATGATTCATTAATACTGGAGCTTCAAATCACATGTTTGGAAGTGAAGGTATCTTCTCAACTTATGACCATATATTGGGAAAGATAGTGTAATGGTTGGAAATGGTGATTCGCTTAAAATTTCCCATACTAGTGATGCTCATATCAATTTGGGCCAAAAGAACATTGACTTAAAAAATGTTCTACTTATTCCTCAAATGCTAAAAAAAATTATTATTAGTGAGCTAATTTACAACTGACTATCCTCTAAATTTTGAGTTCTCTGCATTGGTTTTGTGATGAAGAGACAAGAAAATGGAAAATGTTCTCACAATTGGAGACCGTGAAGGTGATCTATATATACCTTGAAGGCACCAAAAGAAACACTATCTTCAAATTGGGTTAGGAAAGTGATGAAAGTACTTGACATCAAAGCTTGCCGATAATTTGTCATCTGCAAAATAAAGGTGATATTACTGTTTCTGCTTGGAATAAACCTACTACCATATGTAATAGTTGTCAAATGGATCGAGCATCTAAATTTCTTTTTTTTGCCTTCCAAATCTAGTACTACAAGGCCTTTTGAAAAGATACAATGTGATTCCATTATGGCAAAAGTCCAACTTTTATGCATGTTTTCTTAATTTTGAGAAATATTTGGAAAAATAATTTGGAGGGTTTATTAAAATCTTTCAATCGATGAAGCAGGAGAGCTTAACCAAGCAGATTTCTTCATTTGCAAAAGAATAGCATTACTAATCAAGTATCTTGCCAAAATACTTCAGAGCAAAATGGAGTTGCGCGAAAACATTGGCACATATGTAAATTTGGTATGACTATGCTTCATCGAAGTTGAATTCCTAAAAAATACTGGGTTGAAGACTTTTAAACGGCAGATTATCTCTTGAATTGGCTTCTCATAAAGGAGTTGGGCATGAAATCGCCATATGAATTCTTATTTGGCAGAAAACCAAATTATAATTTTTTGCAAGTTTTTGGTTGTAGATGCTTTCCTTATCTTTGGGACTACACCAAAAATAGGTTCGATGCTCGGACGTTGCCATGCGTGGTTCTTGGTTATAGTGATCCCATAAGGGTTACTAGTGCCTCTATCCTCTAACTGGTCGAATCTACATGTCACGACTTGCCGTTTTTGATGAAATCATATTTCCTTATCTCATGCCCAGCTCATTCTTTCAAGATCAAAGTGATAAAGGGGGATATATGAATTTATAAGCTGGCCAAATCAAAACAAGACAACGTTGGACTCAAAACTTTTACATTTGTATTTGCAACAAGGTGCATTCTTCGATCAATCACATGGTGACTTATTAAATTCTGCTATCCATGATACTTCATGAAGACAACGTTGATGGAGGTGAATCAAATGTTCACCAAAATCATGTTGAAATTTGTAGTGATCTGCTTAATTTTTCATGCAATTTGGCAAATGAAGGTTCCTTTCTTCAATAGCACGTTCACCCACTTGAAATCATTCAATGTGTGACATCCTAGACTCCCAAGTCCAAGGTCATGAGCAATGAGGTTATCTCAAGTGTTTCGCCATTCCGTATTTCTTAATTTCATTAATCTTTGAGTTAAGTACATGTGGAAGTGATAGACAACAACACCCGATCCAACATAACATCAACATCATTAACAAGTAGTAGGAAAAATACATGTGCAACCATATGTACACGGCAAACTACGATATTTACATATTCCATTTCAAACATTTACAAGCCGATTTCTCTTGGGTCAAGCTTCACACTACAAAAGTAATCGGTTCCATCCTGTTGGGAAAAAACGGAATTCCCAAAATAGGGATTCGACACTTAATTGAACTTCTAAAACAACGAACGCGGAAGCAAGCTCAGGAAACACATGTATCACCGATCGAAAAGCATGTCACAAAAATGAACGTACCTTATTTTCCACAGACTAAACACCGATGTTGCAATTCAAGGAGGAAGCCGGACACTGTTCTTTAGAGGAGAATACTGTTATTCTCTTAGGGAGAAAGCGGTGTTATGTGAAAACTGAGAGAACGTAATCTCTCTTTTGAAATTACGTAACTTCATCTAATAACCGCCTCTTAGATTTTCCCTTTTTATTTTTTATCTATAATAACTTCCTCCATGGGCCCTTAACTCACGGACCGGGCTTTTGGGCCCAACATGGGCGGATGAGCCCTACTTAGGCCCATAAAAGAAAAAAAAACCCATATGGGCCCTACTTAGGCCCATAAAAGAAAAAACCCATCATCTCCCACTCGCACATGGTGGGCCGAACAGAATCCTCTTTACCTCTTTGCAACATTCATACCGGTGAATAATCCATGCGACCGGTATACTTTGAGAGCTCATTGCCATACATCTGTTAAGAATATATAGCAGCTCATAATGGACATCACACTCTGAGTAGATTTAGTATGTAGTATCCTAGATCGATCGATCACATTTATATCTCTCTGGATCTCTTTTTAAACAATGATATATTGTATTCACAATTATGATTATCCAAAAAAAAAAAAAAATCACAATTGGTTGACCAGTTAATACAAAATTAGAATGTGATTCTTCAAATTCGATCTTCCTCTTTACTTGAAACTCTCAATTTTAGTTCAACTTGCTTTTCTAGAAATGTCCCATTAGATCGAATCAATTCATGATCATTAGCAACATCCTAAGATAGCAAACACTGAATAGAAATCTTGAGAATAAGTAAGAGTTATGAGGGCACTAAATTGAGAAACTTTTTTCCTCAAGAGTCTCACATGGCATAAAAGTTGAGATCAAACTTTTGCCACTCTTATTGGTCGTCTCATGCATACGTAGTATGAAATACGTATTACGGTATTTAACTCCTTTTCTCATGCCAAATTTTCGGTGACTTAGATCAGAATTATCATTTAAGTGATTGTTTTTTTTTAAAGTAGCATTTAAGTAATTCGAAAAAACTTTTGGTATTAAAGTAAGCGCAGTACACTACTTATGACACTTCTAGTGTCATTTTCTCACAAATCGGAGAGAACTTTGTATTGTGCCTTAATCAAACACTAAGTGGTTTGATTGCTTTAGCTCATTTTTTTTTGGCACGATTTCTTTTGTAGCATTATAGATCCTTCGTTGTTCATTACAAAAAATCAGATCATGGAATTCTAGCTTTGCATTTATATGTAGATGACATGACCGTTATATGTGATGATCTAAAATTGCTTGATGAACTCATCTCTTATGGAGTAGCGAATTTGATGAAGGAAATCGGGTTGTTACACTATTTTCTAGGGGTGGAGGTTAGGATATTATACAGTGGCATTTATTTGTGCCAACAACAATATGCTTTGTCAATTCTTAAACATGCACAAGTTGAGGGCTACAAGCTTATTTTCACACCTATGGCCGCTAGTTCTCATTCTAATAATAGATGCAAGACTATTTTTGAATCTTACGCTATATTGAAATATCATTGGAGCTTTTTAATATCTCATGATGACATGACCAGATATTTCATATGTAGTCAATTTTGTCTGACAATTCATGCATCAACGTCGTGAGTCGTTTTTAAATTGTGAAGTGCATTTATGTTATGTCAATGACACAACAGATTGAGGCATGCAAATCTTGTCTAAGTAAACTTTTGACTTTTATGTCTTTTGTGATGTAGATATGGTAGGTTGTCGCTTGACTTGATGATCACTATCGGATTTTCTACTTTCTTAAGTAACAACTGTATTTTATGGATTACTAAGAAGCAACGTATGGTTGCTCGATCTGATGCTGAGGCATATCATTGACAGCTGCAAAAATTACATGGATGTCATTCATTTGAGGAGATTTGGGTATTCATCCCTCTAGTTCACAAATGTTATTTTGTGATAATATTAGTGCACTTTATATATCGATTAATTTAGTGTTTCATGCAAGAACTAACATATGAAATAAGATTATCATTACGTGTGAGAAAAAGTGGCTCTTGGAACACTTGTAACTAAGTATGTTCCTTGTATGCATTTACCAGATCTCTTCATGAAACTATCAACTAGAAAGCCATTTGAAAACTTATGTCGCAAATTGGGAATTTGGGATTCTCGTATTCCCAATTTGAGGGGGAGTAAAGGCACTGATTTATCAATTAGGAAAAAAGAATCTGGAAAAAACAATTAGAATCACAAGCTGATTTTTGGAGATACTAGAATAAAGGGATTGCCATTTTAACATAATGATATTTTCATTTATTATTTTCCATTGTTGTAATGTTTCCTTACAAAGTGGAACATTTGTGATATCTTTATATAATTAAAATCATCTCAATAATTGTACGGTGAGATCATTAATAAAATACTTTTATCCTTTTACAGCACACCCGTCGATTTGTGATGACTGGTGACGCAAGTGAATTCCCAGAGGAAGTATTAGCTATTCCCATGATTCTACGGTGCTTTTAAGATAGTCACTGTTATTATTTCTAAACAAGAAAGTAGCGTGGTCTACACTCAAATTGGTATCTATGCTTTTAGTTCTGAATTTCTAATTTTTGTCGCCAGAAGGTATATATCTCATGTTTTACTGAATGAAGTAACGAAACCTTTTTACCAATAAAAAAATAATAATTCTGATTTCTGTTTTTCTGGCCAAATAGTTCTGAATCTCTTTAGCTCTCTTCTCCTAGAGAGTTTAAAAATTTTCCATTGGATTCATTATATTTCCGGTCTATACTAATAACTTGTTTTATCAAAGATCAAACTTCGTCCTACTCGTCTCTCAAAATGCCAACACCATACAAAGAAAGTAGAAACAGCAATTATTAGGACAATTCAAAGTCATATACGTAATGAAATTGAAGATACACTTCAAAAAGCTCAGAAGAAGAAGAATCTGTAAAGTTGGACACACAATTTTATGGTACTGCTCTAAGAAAAAGCAATAAAAGAAAGAAATTTCAACGAAACCATTCTACTGATCCTTTTCAAGTGAGGGTTTTCACGAATCCGAGACCAAAATAGCATCCCAAATCATCTCCATGTCCAATGAAGGCATTCTACTAAGCTGAACGGCATCAGCATCAGCACTAGCACTAACAACGGCCTCTTGTGTCTTCTTGCTCATACTCATCATCTCAGACCCAACAACTCTTGCTTCGAACTCAAGTTGCCACTCGCTTCCCATTGGGTCTTTCGGGCTTGAGGTGCTTGGGCTTTCGCTGGCAAATTCCTCCTTATTCGTAACGGATTTTGGCGGCGATCCTCTATGGAGTTTCTTTCTCGAGGACGCCCCTTGCGATACGGTTCTGATCTTGGCTTCAAGGAGTGCGGCTGTGGTGCTGTTCAGGGAGCGATTGCCCTTGACCAGCTCGTGCTTGAGGTCGGGGAAGTTCAAGTGTGCAAAGTCGCCTCGAAGCATGTATGCTGCAGTGTCGTAGGCCAGGGCCGCCTCCTCGGCCGTGTCAAAAGTCCCGAGCCACACCCTTGTCCGGTTCCTTGGTAATCTAATCTCCGCTACCCACTTCCCCCAATGCCTCTGCCTCACTCCCCGGAACAACTTTCCTGACGAAGAGATTGAAGACGATGATGTCGACCTGTGCTCCTTCTTGCTTGCCATAGATCTCCGTACTGCGTACTTCACAGGCTGAATCTTGGTATTGCTGAGCCAATAGCAAGAGTCGCCGGAACCCCTAGATGATGAACGATCTGACAGAAGGTCTAAACTTCGGTCTGTTGTGGGCCAGTCCGATCCAGGTCGCCACAGAACATAACCGTGCTGAGTGTTTGTGGAAGATGCTATGGACTCAGAAATTGTGTCCATTCCGAGTAAATCCATCGTTGATGGAGTCTTTTTCTCGGGTTCTTGCCAGGACAAAGTTAGATCACTCGGGACCCTCGATGTCGATGACGATGAGCCCTGTGAGGACGGAGATGGCGGGTTTGGCGCAGTAATCTTTGCAAGTGGATTTAAGAATGCCTTCAAAGGAAACATGCTCTCCTTGAGATCACCACCACATGAAAATGGAACTTTGTCGGTAGAAGCGTTGGAAATTGAATCATTCTGGTAGGCATGTGAAGAGATCGTGCCTAGTGCACCCCACAAGAACGGATCCACATGGGATCTTGGTGATCCATTTGCTGATGATGATCCATTATTGAAACATGATGGTGATGCTGCTGATGATGAGAATTGCTTGTGCACCAACAATCTTTCCATATATGGAATCTCGTTCTCCATTTTTGTGAGGTCGAGATGTAGAGGAAGTAAAAGAAACAAAAGATTGGGGTAGAGTAAGAGAGAGGAAATGATGCAAAATGAACAAGTCCAAGACTTTATATAAACCAAGCTTTACTCAAAAGTGCTTTAGAAAATTGCGGAGCCACCCACTTCATCGAGTCATCATCTGAGTCAGATCCCTGCTTTGTCTACTTCTAAAAGAATAATACAAACTTTTTGCATCTCTCTCCTCTGGCATTCTAATCCTTCTAATTCATACTAACCAGCCTTTGAGTCCACGGAAAAACCTCAGCTGCACCTCCAATATGTGAGAAGAGATACAATAAACCACTGGATGACGTGGGACCTACGTGAAGCTGACTGCTTGAAACCTCCTCGCTCTTGTGTCTTTTAAGGGGAAAATTATTCCAGAAACCCAGTCCCAGAATGGCACGGCGGAAAAAAAAAATCACAATGCTAGAAATGCATAAATATCGATGTTCTTTCTTCAAATCCCATAGGAATTTTACCGGTTCTTTTTTACGTGAATGACTTGACTTAGAATGGATGTATGTAGACATTAATAATTTGGGGAATTTGCAGTCCCCTTCTTTTGCATAAAAGTTGAGTCCTCAGCCTCCAGTCAATTTCTTGGCGGTTAGTTGCAAGTATTTTAATCCTTCGCATGTGATTTTCTCGGAAACCCACATGTTCGATTTCGGCTTTTTGACCTTTTCCAGTTAGTATCCATCAACAAAATAGGGGGTCATTGAGTCCCACTATCTTTAATTATGCAAAAAGTGTTTGTCCTTATTGTTTTACATGAATATCATATTACAAAACCTTATCATCCAATACATGTTCGATCCAATCACAAAACATTACCCTCGCAATTTTTCGTGATATTATATAAATGATAACTTGCTTAGTTTAAACCATATGAGGATGGTTAACAACCAAAACGAGAAAACAAACATATCTATTTGTCAACCAAGATGTTAAAGAAAAACCCTCATGATTGCTGAATTAGTCAATAGTACAAAAACATACCCTTGCTAATTAAATCATTTCCTGGGTTTCCATTGTTAATGTTATCACAATGCTCAGCAGGCTCCACCACAATTCAACCTTAATCAATAATGTCTCCAATCTATGCACAATTGAGAAAATAATAGCTGTCCTTTTCTAGATCTGGTACGAAAATTAGCGATTAGAAAACCAAGGGCGTGGGCCCAGCAGTATACCTTGTTTGGCTTGAGTTTGGGGGCATCACCGGAGGATGTCTTTTGGGATCGAGCTGGGGGACACAAAAAAAAAAACTGATTAATTAACTGTACAAACTGAGGGAAAAAAGTAAATAGCAAAAGAATATAACAATTAAAAAAATGAGAAAAATAGAAAGGAGGGACATTCTATGGGCCATCTCTCTTTCCACCTCAAAGTCTGCTGCGCGCAGGGAATGATTGGAATCTGCATCGTGGGTTGGTGACGCATTGCACTCATCTTAAGCTACTTGCTCTGGTCTATGCCACTTGGCGCCATCTGTGTGGAGGGAATGGAGCACAAAAGAGTGGGAGGAGGCGGAGATTCCCTTCGGGCATTCTTTTTTTGTTTCACTTTTATCCCCTCAGATTTCAAATTTTCCTTTCTTCTCTAGGGTTCCCAACTTCATCCATACGTCTTCCAAACGTTCCGTTGTGCGGTTCTTTCTGCTGGTTGTCCGTTCTAGAGAAGAGACAACCATAAATTTGGCCGCAACTTGATAATAATAAATGATATTTCGTCTTCTTTTACAAGAAAGATCTATGTCATATTCAACAATTATAAATTTTAGTTATATTGTAAGTACATATTTAAGATCGTTACATCTAATGACAATTGGATACTAAAAAAATCTCAAACATCTAGCTTTTTTGATAGAAAGATCTTCAAGAATAAAGTTACGATCATTTTTTTTGTCCTTTTAGCTCTTAAAGGCATTGAGTTGATATGGTTATGTAGGTTTGCAATGTAGGTCTTATTAGTACCTAGAATTGGAGAGATGCAGCAATCCCATCAATAGTTGGGAATCTTTCGACTTTGAGAATAGGGTGGTTTCCTCTGTACAATCCCATCAATCCCTTCTGTGTTCACCTTTCCAATGTCTTATGAATCTATCTCAAAGATCAAAAAGAGATGCAACAGATTAGGTGATTCTAGTCCTCTAGACAGAGCCTCAAGGACATCTTGGTGTGTCAAAGAACTTTGATACCATTACAAAATTCAGATCTTCACTTCTTAGATGGAAGAGAAAGGATGAAAAGAATCAGAACAAAAGTGGGATCTCGAAGATGAGGTCACGTTCCTCCTATTGTGCCACTACTATGGCCCTTTTTTTCACTACCTTTTAAGACACAAAGTTCTTTATTCCTCCACCTTTTGCTTGCCCTAACGTAAAACTACAAATAAAGTGCGAGTATACATCTATCTAGAAATGGAAACGGAAGTAGACGTGGAACGCGATTTAACCGTAGAAGAGGAATCATTATCTCTACTTGCTTAAAGACAAGCCTTCACAAAGTCCATCACAAGCCGCTTTTTTTTAATTGTTTCTTAACGAAGATTAGTTGAGAGTCGTGACGACAAGTTGCTGTTAGCTGCGCCCGTTATTGATTACTCAATCGTACAACTGTTGTACATTGCATGGCCATGATTCATCACACCTTCAAATTTTCTACATAGAAAATGTTAAATTCACTTAATGAGGCTAAGGATCATAAATGAGCTGATGATCTCTTGCATCCAGATTCAATACATTTGTATGTGCGAATAGGCATGGAGTAGCTAAGGAATGATTTTTGTTAACGTGCTTTAGCGACACTTTATAATTGAACAAGAATATACGCATAGAGCATATATACTCAGTGTTCGAAAATTGAAAAGTTTCCTTGTTTTTTGGGATTAGTCATAGAGTTTATCATTGACAGAGCAAAAATACTCATCTTTTTCATAGAAAGTCTTTAAGGACTGTTTTGGGACTATTAATTGATATTGAGAATAAGTTAATGAAATTTTATTAGGCTCATCGTGGTTGTAAAATATATTTCACACATTCACTATCAAATAATCGCTATGCAGAACAACTTAGTTAAAAAATTAACTCTAAATATGCATGTCACACATCTGACGATGAAGGTGCAAATATCTTTTTACACTGATTTGGACCTAACGATGATCCTAAAATAATTTATGAATGTTTCACGGACAATACATCGACCATAGCCATAGCAAAATTATGAATTTTCTATCATAGATCGGATGCCTTTGAAACTTCACAGGCATGACATAAAAGAATTGTAGTATATACTTTCCAATATGCATCTAGAAGAAAATTTTCCAATGTGTAGATCATGCTTTTCTCCGATTGGTTTCCTGTGCCTTTAAAATTGTAATTTGACTAATTTTAGTATATTCTATCTCCCTGGTGAGGCTGAGTCAACAAGATGATGCAAAAATAGTTTTTAATTGCTTTGCTGACATGGTGTCTCTCATACCTCCCTAATTTATGTATATAATATGCTAAATGAATAGGGTTATGTGTATTTGAATACACATGAAACTATGTCTGGTGAAAACTTAATTCGACCTAGACGCATCTACTTGCTCTACCGCACCTTTCCACGACCATTTTCAAACAAATTTATTAAAAGATTAGAAAGATGTCATGATAAGATTAACATTAATTTGATCCCTGTTAGATCGATTTACTTAAACTTTTAAAAAATTATGCAGTTGCATTCTGACTTCCCCAACTACCTTCCTAGCCTCCAACTCCTTTAGTTTTGTTTTTCTTTTTGTCCTTTTGGAATCCGAAGGGCTTTTTTCACGTTCTCTCCATGTATGATTTAATTCCATTTTGTTTATATATGATTATGTATGTTTTAGATATATGTATGTGTATTTATTTTTTATCGATTTGGAGACATGAGCATGGAAAATCTAACTACTCGGAGGGCTCATCAAACAATCTGTAGGGTCCTAAAACTTTAGACATATTGCTAATGATTTATTTTTTTATAACTAATACAATGACTCATGCATATATTAGAGATATTTTGACTTTACAAAGTTCAACCATAAAAGACTTGTTTACAATAGAAATGGCCCCTCCCTTTTTCTTTTGAGCTTATCACACATTACTTACATGATATGTATAACTCGGGCACATAACCTTGATTATTGTTGACTAAGGCTAGACAAGAAGGGAAAAGACAAAAAAGAGCAAGACAAATATTTATGGTCAACGCTTTGATTTTGACAAAGTTTTTTAGCGGTTTGAGTTCGATTCTTCCTTGAATGAAATTACTGATAAAAACCTAATAAATACAGTTTCATGCTTCCTACTTAACTTTATCTTATTTTGTCCGTTGTCCGATGCCTAACAAGAATCTATTGAGAGACATGATAAAAGTAGAGATAAGATAACGACAAGATATAAGGTAAAAAAGAAAAATAATAAAGGCGGATGGATCATGGATGTACTAAAGTAGAATATCATTTCACCTCATCAAACGATTCTTTTCTTTTGGTTTTTGGTCACTCCTTCCTTCTTTTTAGATCAACACACATCGCATTCGCAACAGACGTTGTCCTAAAGAGAGATTCTCTCCTTGAACTGCGAATATCTCCAACTTTTGGTCATGGGAAGAGGCAGGAGAAACTTGAAATGCAGTCGAATGCATAATGCCAAAAAAAAAAAGAAAAAAAAAAAAGAAGAAGAGTGAAACACGTACAACTACTTCGTGGAAGGCTATTGTCTTCGGCTTTGTAGCGACCTTCAATGGAGGCGAATGGTTACCGATGACGTTTGCGTGATGAGGCGAATCAACAACACGAATATCTGCCAAAGTAGTATCGTGAAAAAGAAAGAGAAGGCCCTATGAATGGTTGAAGACCTTTTCTTTGACTCTGGATTACCTCCGAGGCAGTAAATTATTGCTGACAATTACGCTTGCTGTGAAGCTAATAGAGGGAATAAATGTATATGAAACACCTAAAACGATAAATATGTAGTCTTTTACATATGCGCGATGAGGACTTTGTTGGCAAGCCCATGAAAATTGTTTCAATGAGTTTATGCTTTCAAAATAGTTTTATCGGCTCCAATTCTCAATCATATTCGGTCGAAAAACGGGGATAAGAGGCTGCACATTCTGCATCTCATGCCCACCAGAATTGTATGCAGAAAAATAATCTAAGGTAAAGTGAAGAGCCCCAGTCACACCCTTTGAAAAAAATTAGATTTAAAACCAAGTTGACAAAAGTTCAAGAAAAGAAACTTAAGAAATAGATAAGAAATGAAGTCCCTCTTCATGCCTCCGCCGGATATGAACACAACATCACATATTTAACATATATTATATTCATTTCTACTCACCCTTTCGGCAATGTATTAGATAACATAATTTTTATATTTGTCCTGTGAAAACTATGTTCTACTGGCCCCACTCCTTGGGGAAGAAACCGCCATGGACTTCCACCAATTTGCAAGTTACTCATAACATATAAAAATAAGACCGAGTTTTTGAAGCATGCGCTTTTTGGCTTTTTTAACAAGGCATGCTTGTCATTGCTGTTACAGTTGTCACTATCTTTACATTACTCTAATCTTGCTAGCTCCCGGGCTTAGGTACAAAGGGTTATTATTTTATTTCTTTCATCAAAATTTGAAAAGAAGAAAAGAAAAATGTGGGTCCAAGGCAACGGAATCTAAGACACGGTTCGGTGGACGAAAAGAACGTAATGTGATATAGAAGTGTTAATTTTAAAAGGCTTGTGAACGGGGAAGTGCCCTGTGTCGCGATTCTTATGGTGGTCCAAGCGCGATCACTAGTCTTCCATATGAGTTAGCGACGGAATTGCGCTTAAATCAAGGAACAAATTTAGTCGTCTTTTCTAATGGCTAATTAGGTAATGATTATCTTATTACAAGTATTAAATAAAATACCTCATCTTCGATTACATCCGATGAGCTGTGAAGTTTAAAGATTTAAAGATATGTTTGAACATGGGTGTCTTATATGGATTGTTCATTCCCCCATTGACATGTAATATTAGGATAAGTTTCTTTAGTTCAGCCGAAATGACAAAAGATATTATTAATTTATTTAAAATATATAATACCATAACAACAACTCCAACACAGCACAAAGTGCTCCGCATGCAATTGATTTCATATAATTTAACAATGTTTTTTCCCTATGTTTGTCCCTTTTAGTTGTGCTAATCATGGCTTTTGGCATATGTATTATAAAAGGAAAAGACGCTTCCAATTTAATGGTCATATAAGGAAGAGATATAACAGTGCAATGAAAGAGACCGGAGCAGGAAATGTATTAAAATATAAATGAGATATACTAATTGAATGTTATGATATTCTAAGGAGGCGCTTACACAACCCCATGAGAGTATTATCACATGAAGGTGTTGCCTTGAGGAATAGTTTCCAATTGGAGCAAACGCCAATTTCTGATTAGTTGTCTATGACATGCTGGGCAAGTGGTGTGGATAGCACGTCAGCATGTTTGGACCTCTCTCTCACTCCCTCCCTCCCTCCCTTACGCGCGGGAGGATGATTATCCTACAAGTTGCAAAAATTTAAATAGCCCTGATATAGAGTAACTTGGACGAAGTTGATGAGATATGAACAAATGACATCGAGCTTTGAAACTGGGAAGCCACGATGGATTGCGCCAGCTCTAAAGGATTATAATCGCTACTTACTAGATCCTTAAAGAAATTACCTTTGTCGAAGTCGCTAATTAATCCTGGATGCGTTTGAATATATGCTTTACAATTTCTAGAAAAGTTACTAATCACCTGTGAAGGATACTCACTTTCAACATGTCAATGATTTTTTTTTTTTTGAGAAAATTATTTACAAAGTCCTAAACCTATTGTATGGTGGCCAATTTAATTTTAAACATTTCAATCATGCCAATTTAGTTTTAAATTTTTTAATTGTACCAACTTAGTCCTCAAATTTTTTAGAGATTTACCAATTTAGTCCTTAAACTTTTAACGAATTACCATTGTTGTTCTTTTGACTAATTTTAACTGAAAATTGCTAATGTGATGTGGCTGGTTGACATGGACAACTTTTTAAATATTTTAATTTTTTTTTCAAATTTTTATTATTTTTATATTATTTTTTGCTCTTTTTATATATATAGGGTTGATGACAATTGCCGGCCACTAGGCAAGGGCTAGCGAGGGTCGTTGGTCTTTGGGCAAGGGTCATGAAGCCCATGCCGAATCTAGGCAAGGGCTCATGAGCCCATGTTGGAGATGGTGAGGGCATTGGGAGCCCTTGCCTAGGCCCTTACGGGCCATAATGAGAGCATTGTAGCCCTTGCCCACACTCATTTGGTTGGTGAGGGCCTAGTTGAGGGTCACAATGCCCTCGTTGGCCACACCTTGCCTATCACAACAGGGGCTTGCAAGCCCTTGCCCGATTTGGTAAGGGCTATGACCTTTGCCCACTGCTAGTGAAAGTGCGACAACCCATACCTTGGGGCTGGTGGGGGTCATTAGCCCTTGCCTAATGGCCTGTTGATCACTAGTCCTGCGAAGAAAAAAAATGAAAAATAACAAAAAATAATTAAAATTTTGGAAAAAACAAAAAAACAAAATAAATTATCCATATTAGTGTCGATAGCGTTATGAGGATGACCAATGCTGACTAAATTAGCACGTCAAAGATTTTCGATGAAAATTAACTTGAAGGACTATATTTGTAATTTGTTTAAAATTTAGGAGTAAATTGACAAATTTTCAAAAAGGTTTAGGACTAAATTGGCATACTTGAAATGCTTATGACCGAATTGCCAAATTGTCAAAATATTTAAGCTTAAATTGGATTTAGGCTTCTCTTTTAGATGGAAAGAAAACTTAGTCATCCCATGCTGAATCAAAATTAACAGTTACTCATTGTATGAAGTGTTGGGATTTTGTTTTAAAAAACAAGAACATGTGCATAGGTAAAATTGAATCTGAAGTGATTCGCAGCGGAAGCAAAAATGCCCATCCACATATCTCTAAAACATTGTTCGTGCATTTTAATAAAAGGTACATAGAAATGAAAAGGAAGCTAATCATTTTACCCTTGTATTGTGCTCAAAAAGTGTTTTTCAGGATCTCGACCACAAACGTCTGATGTAACATAGCATTGGTTCTGACTTCTTTAGATCCATATCGCAAATTTCTAATCTCCTCATATCCTTGAAGTATTACAGGTCTAATGTTCTTCAGTTCTAGCCCCACAAATGTCAAACCTCATATACATAAATGCCACCAATCTCGCATTGAATGATAGAGAAAAATTTGAGAGAGATTGCCGCTACAATTGTGTTAGCAATTACTCTTGTGTGTGATCATTTTAATTGATCAATATCATTTCATTCATCATCACATAATCCTCTCTCAATCAACTTTTATAACTAGTCTCATATTGCATTTATTTAATTTAATTTGGCTTATTAACTCTAAAAAAGTTTCAGAGCATTAATTCGTCTATAAAGTCTGAACTCGCTTTGGAGTATGAATCTCGACGTTGGTTCTAAAATCATTTTAGAGTAATGATTTGGGCATTAATTCTATAACCATTACAGAGCATTATTCTGTGTATTAATTCTGTAACCATTATAGAGCATTATTCCGGGCATTAACTTTATAAACGTTACAAAATTTTAATTTGATCGTTAAGTCTAAAATCGTTTTAGAATATTAATTTGGCAGTTAGATGATTAAATTGTATTATGAAATCGTTTTAGATCATTAATGTGACCATTAAGTCTAGAACTATTTCATATCTTTAATTTCGTCATTAAGTCTAAAGCCATTTCAGAACATTAATATGTCTATTGATTTTAAAATCATTTAGAACATTAATGTGGTCATTAAGTTTGAAACCGTTTCAGATAATTTAATTTAGTTGTTAAGTCTGAAACCATTTCAATTTTTTTAATTTGGACATTGATTCTAAACTCACTTTAGATGATTAACGCGGTTATAGATTTTGAACTCACTTTAGATTATTAATGTGGCCATTGATTTTGAGCTTGTTTCAGATCTTTAATATGACCATAAAGTTTGAAACCGTATCAAATCTTTAATATGGCCATAAAGTTTGAAACTATTTCAAATATTTAATTTTGTTGTTGGTTTCAAAACTGTTTCGAAACTTTAATCTTTGGCCTAAGTCAATCTTATTGCTACAATTGCAAACGCATTTGTAGTATAGTCTTTCTTGGTCAAACATCATTTTGGATTGGTTATGGTGTGTGACGTTCCTAGGTTCATCACTTAGTTGGTAGTAGGACTTGTACTAACATATTACCATAACCAAGAGAACTAATTGTCCCGATTAATCTTCAGTTCTTAGAAATTATGAGTGGCATCTAACAATATGTCTTGGCTATTCAGATAGTATAAATACTTCAAGAATATAATGAACCCATCGGCTTTAGCGACCATGTAATTTAATCTTTCTATTTGCCTATGTCTCAATTGAACAAAGGCTATGGAGTTGTTTGTCAAGCCACCAATTCGATCATACGCCTAAATCTAACTAACATGTATTTCTATGAGACATGAATCATTCATTCTCAGTTACAATCGGCCAATGATTTCAATATAATGTCACGATTAAATCATATGAGTAATCAATCTTCTATCTTGTATATCCATGTATATAATAAGAAGACAGACTCCATATTGTGCACGCATGTTCCTTTGTATGTGAACAAATTATGCAATTAAGTATAGAGATGGTTCAACAAAGCGTCAATATGCGCACTTGTTAATCACAACCATTTAACATTTAAGTCAGCATCATGCCTTAAGTCGAAGGACAAACGATCAATCATTAACCCAACTAAAAACTTCAATGTTGCTAATCATTCTATGCATGTCATGTTCAATGAACTTGTTCGAGATAAACACCTATGTTCTAGATTGAGTATCGCAATACCCAATGGCTTGTGACTCATTATCCCTCGAGGTATTCAATACTCAATGGAAAAGCACGAGAACACACTAGTCTCAATAGGATCATTAATATCCTGTCAATGATTCATTGATTGGGAACCATTTAAAGAGTCAATCTAATTATAAACTCGTCACACATATTCTTAACACTTTAAGAATGTGTTTTGTCACAACTTATCTTATAGGCTCATTCTTGTAAATGAGATGATGAACGATTTTTTTTTTTGCCATTAAATAAATAATGCAATTGAAATCTCTAACACGTGATTATTACATGGTTACTTTAGGGCATATAGCTAACACAAAGCAAAAATCATTCACCGATATGCTTAAATTCACATATTGATAAAGAAAATTGGTATCAATGTAGAGATTTTACTGGCTATATGTAGGCAGGCGAAATTTACCTTTCGTCAGGTAAATATGTCAGACTCATGACAAAATCCTAGTCAACTCATAAATATAAACTCAATGTAAAAAATTTAATGATTGGAGTAGAAAAGTTTCTTAGTGATCTTTAAGAGAAGTCGCAAAGCATGTCAAAAACTAATTACTAATTGATAAAAAAATCAATTTTCCTCTTAAAAGGTTACTAATATAAAAGAAAAATGATTTAATTCTTTTTTATAATAAGAAACGCTGCTAAATATATTTCCATGGAAACTCACTTTCATAATTTGATAAGTTATTGTGCACATTTAATTTACTTAGCATGTATGCTTGATATATGATAGAATGACACTAGAAATACCAATAGTTGTGTACAATGCTCACTTTAATACCAAAAGTTTTTTCAGATCATTTAAGTGTTACTTTTCTAAAAAAAGATCATTTAAGTGTCAACTTCAGTTTGGGTCGCTAGAAATCTGATGTAACCATATTTTATTAATATATCTTACCCGATGTGGGGTCGGCATGCTTTGTTGGCATATTATTTCCTAAACAATGTCATTTTCAAGTTTTTTTTTCCCAAATTCAAAACATTTAATCAATTTTCCCCCCAAAATCACACCTTCCTTTCCATGAAGCCAGTGCACGTTGCGGTCAAACTAAATTCTTTGCCTCTAGTGGAATGCTTGTGAGTTTGTGTTTGCAAGTGAAGAAGACCGGATTTTACTGTTGACATATGATGGCTTGATCATGGATTGTGAATATGGTAATGTGCAGAGAGCGGCTGCGTTGTTGGAATTGGCGGGCACGTGAGTAGAAGGATGTGACTCGATGGGCTGTGCCGTGGATGTTGGGTGCCGAGGGACAAAAACAGTAACTACAAAAGGACTCACTAATCTAGCAGCTCACTATTTGCTTGAGCATTGATGGATGCCTGAAGGTAGTGAATGGATGAGCCAAGCGTGGGCGTGCGTTGCCGTAACGACCACTCATCGCTTGATGTGCTGGCGATGTTTGTGGCGACGTCTTGTAGCTCCTTTGCTTGCTCGACCACCCGTCGCACCTCCTCCTCCTCCTCCTCCTCCTCCTCCTCCTCCTATGGTGACAACATCTGTGTTTCCTCATGTATATATAGAGAGAGAGATAACAGGCTCAACAACAACAAAAAAGAAGATAGGCGACGTCATTTTAGGAAATAGGAGTCAGGCAACGTCGTTTTTGGAAAGCTAGCCACGATGGCTTATGCGAGGTTCTTTGGCGTGTCCACATGGACTTGATTTTTTTTTTTTTAATATAAAATATGAAAACTCATATTAAAATTTTAATTATGTAAGTTACGTAATCATTTTGGCCAAAATTTCTTGCTAGAGGCACTCAATAGGTCATTTTTTCTTCGATTTGGCACTTAAGAGAGTCAACAAAAATTGTTGGCACTAACACAATTTTTTACACTTCTAGTGTTATTCTCCCCTTGATATACTGTAACTCTATAATAATTGAGTTATATGACCTATTTTAGGCAACAAATATGGTACTTTATAATGTAATATTCGTTAGAAAATATTTAGATTTCCTTCTATTTACCAAAATCTTCCTTGTTTATAAAGAATAATGAGATATGGAGAAAATAAGGAAAAAATGGCAAAAAGAAGAAATGGAAAATTCTGTCATTTAGGAATTCAAATAAAAAAATGTTGGAAGATGGATACCAAAGCAAGGATTCCGTGATTTGTTCCCTGACATTATGCGGAAAAATAAGCAACTGCATTGTGTTAGGATTCTTGAATATATCTTATAAATGGGATAATATAGACAGCTAGGTTTTTTTTTTACATTGTTTTTAATTGTTTTGAGAGTTTTTCGAGCATTCTGGAGAGAAAAAAAAAAGTGGTGAAAGAATTCTTGTTCTTTGATACAAGATGTTGTGTTTGATTTATGTTTTTATTTCTTCTTCTATTATGTTCTAATTTTCTTTTGTTAGGGCTAAGATATAGCATAACCATGATTATATTAATTTCATGATTTTTATGTGTGCAAGTGATTTCATTCATGTGAGTTATATATTATTGTGTTTAATGCTTTTAAGTAACTGGCTACCACTTGAATGATTTGATGTGCATGTTTGAGACTGATAAGTGATAATATGAAATTACTTCTTATAATATATAACTATATATTAAATGTGGACAGAGACATACTGCGTTATTTGTATAATTTTTGGTGATAAGGTGATTTAAAAGACTCACTATAAAATGGGAATATTCATAGATTTTAATGCACTTATATTTATTTAAATTCATATAGAGAGTTAGTTGATTAATAAACTGAGCATGTTTGCTATACCTAGAGATAGGATAATAAATAAATTAGGAAATCATGTTATTATATGTTTGATATCATTCTTGTATGCATAATAATCTGAAATTCATATTTAGTGGTTATGGTGACATCGAATGTTCTAACATATTTATTTAATTGATTTATTATATTTAGTCTCCAATTTTGCTTTTAAGATTTTTAGTTTTAATTTATTTTCAATTCTATTTGATTTGTTAGATAAATTTTAGAATTAATCTATTTTTAGTATTTAATTATTTTATAATTATCAATATTTGTGGGATGATACTCTTTCTCATCATTATATTACTTGTTCGGTATGTTCACTTGCATTTATAATTCTACGAATAAGTTTTTGGTGCTGTTATCGGGGATTGTTTGTATAATACTAATTAATATTGATACCGGATAATTCTAAGTTTAATCTAGCTTTCGTTTTTTTTTTCTTTGTACATTGGTTTATGACCGTAGCCAATAAGGGGAACTTAATGAGTTTGATCTAGAAATCGAACGTACATTGAAAATAGAGAAATCATGATAAGAAGATGATAGATGGTGAGAATGAAAATCCACATAGACTTGTGAGAGATTATACTACACTAATAGTTCGAGGCACCACATCAAGCATCATGAGACTTGCAATTCAAGAAAACTAACTTTGAAATTAAACCATCCCTCATTTAGATGCTTCAACAATCACTGAATTTAGTGGGATACCAAGCGATGATCTGAATGCTCATATCGATACTTTTCTTGAAATCTATGACACCATTAAATATAATTGAGTTACAGATGATGCTATTAGATTGAAATTATTTTTATTCTCCCTTAGAGACAAAGCTAAGAGTTGGCTTTCTTCTCTTCCTATAGGATCAATCACTATATGGAATGATATGACTCATAAATTTTTTGGTAAGTTCTTTTGACCTGCAAAGTTTGCAAAGATGCATAATGATATTACTAATTTCATGCAAATGGATAATAAATCATTATATGAAGCATGAAAAAGATTCAATAGATTTCATAGGAGATGCCCAAATCATGGACTACCCGTATGGATGTAGGTACAAACTTTTTATAATGGGTCTAGTACAAATCTTTATTCTATGACTAATGTAGCTATAGGGGGGACTCTAAATAATAAAATAACAGAAGAAGCCTATAATGTATTAAAAAAGATGACATCCAATAGTTATTAGTGACCTATTGAAAGGTTACCAATGCGAAAAGCTAACGGAGTTCATGAAGTGGATGTTTGCACTGCAATTGCTACACAATTTGAAGCGTTCAACAAAAAATTAGATAACATAAGTGTTTTGGCCATGAAAATTCAGAATTTGACATGTGATTTTTGTGGTAGAGGATATGTTAGCACATAATGTTAGGTAGGTAACAACCTAGTGCAAATGCTAACTTTCTTGGAAATTTTAATAGGTCGCAGAATAATCCTAACTCCAACATGTAGAATTCGGGTGGGCACAATCATCCAAAATTTTCATGGAATAATCAAAATGTGATTAGATCATCACCAGGATTCAACCAGTCAAAATAGACAAAGTTAAATATGGACGATATAGTCACCAACTTGCCAACACCATTTATGACTTCATCAAGAGCACGGATGTAAGACTTTAAAAGCAAGAGGCTTAAGTCAGAAATTTGGAGATGCAAGTGGGTTAATTAGCAAACATGATATTAGGAAGACAATAGGGTTCTTTGCCTAGCAATATAGAGAAAAATTCAATTGAAAACATAAAGTTTATAACCTTGAGAAGTGCTAAACAAGTGGGAGAAGAGGATGTCAAATAAGAGATTTTTAGAGACGTAGAAGAGGGGATCAATGACAAACCAAAGGAGGTAGGCAAGAACAAACTTTTTTCTAGAGAATCCCAAGCCATATGTGCCACCAAGTCCATTCCCTCAACCACTCCGGTAGCAAAAAATAGATAACAAATTTTCTAAACTTCTTGATGTATTTAAAAAATTGCACATTAACATTTCTTTTGCAGATTTTTCAACGCAAATGCCTAGCTATACAAAATTTTTGAAGGAGATTTTGGTAAACAAAAGGAAAGTGAAGGATTATGAAAATGTGAAGTTGAATGAGGAGTGTTCAACCATCCTACAAAATAAATTATGTCACATCCCGATCCTCTGAGCGCGTGCCCATCCCTCTACGGTCGATTAATAGCGACGTTCCAAGACACATTGCCGACCCTTTTGTTTTAATACACATGCGAAAGCAAATAAACAATCCCCATATAATAACACAATGGGATAGGAAAGTATGGCCTCAATTTTTCAAACCAAAACAAGCTTTTTTATAAACATACATGTTTATATACAATGCTAGACTGTTTACAAAAATATCGGCTTAACAAAAAGGGAATTGTCCTATGACCCTCTAGTCAGACATGTTCGCCGATTCTTCGGTCTCCACCTTCTCATACTTCAGGGCTTCTGGTCCTTCACTAACATCATCTAAGGACTTGAAAATTGTTATACAATAACCAGTGAAACAATGTCTCAACAAGTTCAACTCTCTAAGACTCGACTAGGAAGAAAATATGCCCCAAGGGCTGTCTAAGCACAACACGAGTCGGAGGTCTTACTTTTGTCTCTGTTCCTTCCTGCAAGTCAGTATATCTTATAGATACACAAATCACATCAACCAATCAATTCAATCAATCGGATCGAACTATCGATCAATTGACTCAGTCGATTACGTGTCATCACGACCTCCCTCCGGTCGACCCAATCAATATTATCTATAAAGTCCAACCACCTTGCGGATAGCTTACTCTAAGCTGAAAATAGATAGTAGCTTGCCTCATGGCTAATAAATAGTATATTGTTCATTCTCTAAGATGACATATGGAGTCATCGAGCTGATATGTATACTATTCCTTCTCAAGATGACATATAGAGTCATCGAGTTGATATGCATACTATTCCTTCTCAAGATGACATATACAGTCATCGAGCTGATGTGCATATTATTCCAATCAACCAATGATTTCTCAACTTTTATCATACCCGATAAAAATATTCATATGTGGGTACACGGTCGGCCTTAGCCAAAATACCATAATTTCCTTTCCATAAATCCCACTATTTTAAATGGTCCACCAAAATATTTTTGGCATTGTAAACCGATACTTGGTTATTTTCCAATTAATTATTGAAAATAATAAATTTAGAAATAGATTTCTAAAATACAAATCACACAAAATCTACATGAATTAAAGTTCAATTAAATAAACAGATTACACCACTGCAATCAGCATAAAATTCCGGTCACTGACTATCCTGGTCTAATTTTCGAAAAATAAATAATTAATTAGATAATTACGGAAATTAATTAAATAATGCCAATAAATACCAAAAACGCATACTTAGGCCTGTAAAGCCTAATTATATGCCGGAACAGGCTCGGAAAAATTTCGAGACTCGTTAAATAAATATTAAAGTCTATCTACTTGCTAATTATATAAATTTAACCATTTAACATGCATCGGCAATTAACTAATTCACTAAACCATTCTAATTATCCACTAAACCAATCTTAGTCTAAACTAAACAATTCTTAAGCGTCATTAACCTAATAAGTGAGAATTAATGAGTTAAACTCACCTGTTTAATGATCCGCTTAGATTAAAACAACGGGGACGCGGCAAGAATCAACAAGTTCCAAAACAGCAACGCCAATGGGACACAGATCGGGCCTAAAAATTGGCCCTCAAAGCTCACAGCCAAGGGCTGAATTTCGTCGAGCTTTGCACGGGGATTTGATATTGCAGTGAGAGAGATGGGCTTCGGTGGGTTGCAGGGGTCACACGAGGTCTTCGTTTGCTGATGGATGACCGAGCGGGGAGCAAAGCTTGGTGGATTGGCTTCGGTGGACGTGGCTTGGATGGTAGCTGCAAGAAGTAGCTTCGGTCGTGGCAACAGGAGGTGGCAGGTGGCACACGAAGTGAGCTACTCGGTCAACTAAGGCGGAGAAGATTGCTAGAGTTGATCAGCGTGGGGACAGCAGTGAGAGAGAGGGAAGGTCAGTGGGGTTCAATCGCAGGTGGAGGGGGAAAAGATGAAGGTCAAGAGAGAGAGGGATGAACGCCAAGGGGAAGAAAGGAAATGTGTGGCTGTCGATAAAGCAGCGAGTGAGGGAAGAACTGATGCAGCTAACGCGCGATTGAGACTAAAGGAGAGAGAGATCGGATGAGGAAGAGAAAGGAAGCAAAGTCAAATTAAAACATCTAAACTCATCATTTCCTTGGACCAAAAGTTCTCAAGCTTATCTACTTGGTCACTCAATTATTTCTTGCAAAGTAAATCCATAAATTATCCAAATTAAAGCCAAAATCCAGCCCCCTCTAGAAAGCTCCGAATTTCACATTTTTGGGACATCAATTTCTTTGACAAATTCACAAATTCAACGTCCAATTTTAATGAAGAAAAAGCCCACATAATTTCTAAAATTACCTTTCACCAAGTAGCTAGGTTTGCAAGTCAAAAATCTCTTTAATTCAGCCGATCTGAATTTCCGTTTGTTTTTTGAATCGTCCGAATTGATTTTCCGTAAAAAATCCCAAAATCTCTTAAAATTCTTTGAAAGATGAGTCGACGTTCCTAAAATGACTTGAGATATGACAAAACTTTCAATTTCTGAAATCGGATTCAAATTTGTGGTTAATTTCAATATAGCGCGATTTTAGCGTGACCTAGCCTACTCGGTAGTTTTTAGGAATTTTTGGTGCATTTGACTGGTGGTCGATTTTCTTTGAGCCACATGTACCTCTTTGACATATTGGCGACTCTCGATTGTTATGAAAATCTCAAGAATTAAAATATGCACACAAGATACCAAAACGATAAAAAAATCAGTTTAGTGCCAATCGTTAAGAATTTTCCAATTTAGTGGAGTTATCTACGTTTAGCCACACATCTCAGTCGAACTGACCTATCTCTGATCTCTAATCGATTTTTAACTATGCCATAATGATCTCTAAAGATGAGCACGGTCGAGTAGCCGATTCCTGGTTGAATTACCAAGTCTATTGTGTTAAAATCCCATAATGATTTAACTGGATAGGCCAGTTATCTCATGAGTGGCTAACGCAGAGAAAAACACTATAAGTGCATTGACGAAAAGCCCAACTTTATCCAATCGAAATCAAGACCTTAAAATTAGGATGTCACAAGTTACCTCCAATGTTAAAAAAATCCAAGGAGTTTTACCATTCCTTGCACTATTAGGGTTTTTTTTACGTTGAGAAGGCATCATGTGATTTAGGTGCCAGCATTAATTTGGTGCCTTTTTCAATTTTCAAGAAATTAGGATTGGGCAAGGTAAAAGTAGCCATAGTGTCACTTCAACTAGCTAATCGATTAATTAAATATTTGAGACGTATTGTGGAAGATGTTTGGGTAAAAATTGACAAATTTTCTTTCCTTCAGATTTCATAATTCTTGACATAGAGAAAGATTTTAAGGTACCACTTATCTTAGATTGACCTTTTCTAGTAGCTGGAAGAGCTTTTATTAATGTACAATAAGGGAAATTGATTATTAGAGTTCAAGGTAATCTTGTGTTATTTAATGTTTTTAAAGTAATGAAATATTCCTTCGAAGATAATTCTTATTTTAGAGTTGAGATAGTCTACAAGTTGGTGAATAAGATATTTCAAGAAAATATTTTTAAAGATCTAGTTGAAGTATTTTTAGTTCAATAGGACAAAAAAATTCAGAATAAAGAGATAAGGAGCACGCAAATTTCATAGAAGTAATTCCACCATATTCAAGGCAAAATGCAATTAAATTTGAGAAGTTGGAATAACACACAACAAAGCCTAAACCATCATCTGAAGAGCCTCTCAAACCCTTATTTTCTCATTTGAAATATTCTTAGTTAGATTCAGTTTTTTCTTTATCAGTAATTATATTTTCTTCTTTGACATATTTGATAAAGGAGAAATTGCTTAGAGTTTTGCAAGAGCACAATGGTGCAATTGGATGGAAAATAACTGATATCAAGGGAATTAACCCTTAATTTTTAATGCACAAAATTTTGATGGAAGAATAATGCAAGCCCACTATCTAACTTCAGAGGCGTTTGAACTTGAAGATGCAAGAAGTAGTGAAAGTTGAGGTGATAACGCTACTTGATGCAATTATCATCTATCTTATCTTTGATAATTCCTAGGTAAGTCCTGCGCAAGTTTTGCCAAAGAAAAGAGGTATGAGTGTTTAAAAAAATGACAACAATGAATTGATTCCAACTAGAATAGTTACTGAGTGGTATGTGTGTATGGATTACAGAAAATTGAATGATGCCACTAGAAAATATCACTTCCATTTACCATTTATTGATAAGATATTGGAAAAACTTGCAGGACATGAGTTTCATTACTTTCTTAATGGATATTCAGGGTATAATCAAATTCCTATTACACCAAAAGATCAAGAGAAAACTAATTCCACTTTTTTCTATGGTACTTTTGCTTTTAGAAGAATACCCATTGGTCTTTGTGATGCACCAGCTATTTTTCAAAGATGCATAATGACTATTTTTTCCGATATGGTTGAAAAATATATTGAGATTCCTGTGGATGATTTTTCCGTTTTTGACGTATCATTTGATCCTTGTTTAAATAATTTGACTTTGTTCTTAAAAAGATGTAAGGAGACTAACTTTGTTTTGAATTGTGAGAAGTGTTACTTTATGATGTAGGAAGGAATAGTGCTTGCGTATAAAATTTCTCGAAACGGAATAAAAGTCGATTGAGCCAAAGTGGAGGTCATTGCAAAATTGCCTCCACCAACATTTGTGAAACTTGTTAGAGGACTTTTGGGGGATGCAGAATTCTACAGCTAATTTATAAAAAAAATTTCAAAAATTGCTAAATACCTTTTTAATCTTTTGGAAAAAGATGCTCCTTTTAATTTTTTTTAATGAATGAATGCAGGTTATTAGTACTTTAAAGGAGAAGTTAGTGTTAGCACAAATTATGGCAACACTAGATTGGGATTTACCTTTTTGAGCTGATATATGATGCTAATGATTCTGTAGTGAGAGTTGTTTTGGGACAGAAGAAAAATGGAAATTTTCAAACCAAATACTGTCGAACCTTGTTAGGTGTACAATTAAATTATTCAACAATATAAAATGAATTTTTAGTGATAGTTTTTGCCTTTGATAAATTTCGTTCTTATTTAATTGGCTCAAAATTTATAGTTAATTATGACCACTTTGCTCTTAAGTATTTTCTTGAAAAAAAAATAGAATCAAAACCCTGATTGATTTGGTGGATTCTACTGTTGCAAGAATTTGATTTGGAAATCAAAGATAAGAATGAGACTAAAAATCTAATTGCGAATCACTTATCAATAATTTCAAATTCAAATGAAGAGGTAAGACCAATTTTAGAAGAGTTTGCTGATGAGAAATTTTTTTCATCAAATCCACAAAAATTCCATGGTATGATGACTTTGTGAATTATTTGGTAAGTAATGTTCTTCCTCCTAAATTATCATATCAACAGAAAAAAAAATTTATTTTTTGATTTTAAAAATTAATTTTGGGAAAAGCCTTTCTTGTTTAAAGTATATGCAGACCAAGTCATAAAGAGATATGTTCCAGACGAAGAGAAAGCAAACATTCTACATCATTATCATGATGAAAAGGCAGGTGGCCATTTTGGTGCCACCAAAATTGCTATTAAGATTTTACAATCTAGATTTTATTAGCCTACACTTTTTAAAGATGCATATTCTTATGTAGCTTCATGTGATAGGTGTCAAATAACTAGAAATGTTTTAAGGAAAAATGAGATGCCTTTAAACAATATTATTGTGTGTGAATTATTTAATATTTGGACTATTGATTTCATGGGACCTTTTACACATTCTTCTGAGAATTTATACATTTTAGTGGCTATGAAATATGTGTCTAAGTAAGTAGAAGTTAGAACATTGCCAACAGATAGTGCTAAGGTTGTGATCAAACTCTTGAAGAAAAATATTTTTATCCGATTCGGCACTCCTAAGGCAATCATAAGTGATAGGGGGACACATTTTTATAACAAACAGTTCCATATATTCGAGATGGGGTCAAATTTTAAGATGTCACAAATACTTAAGTAAACATGGAGGCTAGCATTGTTTTAGACAAGGTTTGCTGAGTGGACATTGTAGTAAGTCACGTAGATCAATTTTATTAATAAAATAACGCTATGTCGGATTTCTAGTAAGCTCGTCAGAGTTGGTGCTTAGGTATCAAATTTAAAAAGAAAAGTGACACTTAAATGTACCTTTTAAAATTTTTGGCCTATGTGTCCCCTGTGTAAAGTTGTAGCACTTGAGGTGCTCTTTATTCCAAGTTTTAGGACTTAATTGCAATTTTTAAAAGTTTGAGAATTCAATTAGACTTTCGTAATAAATTTGAAGATTTCTAATGCGCTTATCCCTATGAAAGTCAGTATAAGTGATGAAAAAGCTAGTTAATATAATTACTTTATATATACTTAGTTTTTTCTAAGGATAAGAGATTAAGTTGATGGAGGAGTTACTAATTACTAATGAGTTATGGATTAGTATTTTGGTGTATAATAAATCGTAAATTAACAAATTCTTGTACTACATAAAATTTCATAGGAAAATGTAAGTGTCAATATATCAACAATGGATCTTAGTAACTTTCATGTTGAAAAAGTAACTAGCCACCGGTTTGTGGCTAGTAATTTTTTTTTTTAATATCTAGTGATTTGAAGAGGAAAAGTAACTTTTGACCTAATATCGTTACTCCCATGTGCGATTACCAATGTCTCATGTACAAAAGTAAATCTATGTTTTTCAAATAGTTCCTTTTGTGACTAGTTATCTTATGGGAAAACTAGTAAGATATAACGAGAAAAAGTAACATTAGTAACTCCTTTGGGCTATTTCCTTCACATTATACCAAACCTATCATAACTTTTCTTATAATATATTTTTCCTTGAAAATTCCAGGTTTGTCCATGGCTGAAATTTGACAAACATTATGATAGGGCTAACAATACAACCGGTCGTAAATAGGTTGTTCGAAAATTTTAATAATTTTTCATGGAAGTTGGAAATTGTACTTTGACGATTTTAGAAACAAATTGAAAGTACCAGTTGTGCAATTACTTTTATCAAATAGTTTTAGGCAACAATAAGCAAATAACAAATGACACAGAAATTTATAGTGATTGGGCTTTATCCCAAAATCCATTCCACTCTCTACACTAACAATCATGATAGGGGTTGGAATCCACTAGTAATCTTCAGACTCTACAACAGGGAATATCAAATAGGCAGTGATGTAACTCGGTTCTCAATTTTTTATCCAACCCATTTTAGCCGCTTTGATTCTCTTTATAAATATGTTTACCTTTAATCCAATCATTGAAAATGCTTCAAAAGAGTTAAGAGTTGCAATCTGGTGCGATTTTAGCGTGACCTAACTTACCGGGTAACTTTTAGGAAATTTTTAGTACAATTGACCCGTGGTCGATTATTTTAAAGCCACATTATACATCTTCGACACATTGGCGACTCTCGGTTATCGTGAAAATTTTGAGGTTTCAAATGCGGACACAAGATACCAAAATGGCAGAAAAACCGGTCTAGTGTCGATCGATAGAAATTTTGCAATTAAGTGGAATCACCCGCACACTAATCACATACCTTTGTCGAGTCGACCTATCTCCGGCCTCTAATCGATTTTTAACTATACCGTAATAACCCTTGCAGACTAGCACGGTCAAGCAAACAATTTCTAGTCGAATTCTCAAATTTATTGCGTTTAGATTCCTTAACGGCTTCACTTGATAAACTTGTTGTCTCGTGAGTGATCAGTTTAGGGAAAAAAAACTATAGGCGCGTCAATGAAAGCCCCAACTTCTTCAATTGAAAACAGAATCTGAAAATCAGGATGTCACAACTCTTCCCCTCTTATAAAAATTTTGTCCTCAAAATTTAAACAATTACAAATCTTTAAACAAAAAGGTGTGAGTACAGTCGTCTGATCGAATCTTCACTTTCCCAAGTTGCTCTTTCAGTGTCGTGGTGTTGCTAGACCACTTTAACCAACGATATCGTCTTGGTGTGCAAAATCTGTTCTTTCCGATTTACAATATGAACTGGTCTTTTCACGTACGACACCCTGTCGTCCACGTCTAATTCTTCAAAATTCAGCACGTGGATCGGGTCAGGCTCATACTTCCTTAACATCGACACGTAAAAGACGTCATGCACTTGTGCCAACCTTAGTGGCAATGCAAGACAATACGTTAGAATCCCTATTCTTTCCAAAATCTCAAAGGGACCTATGTACTTTAGACTCAGCTTTCCCTTCTTACCAAAACGTGAAGTAACCCTCATTGCTGATACCTTCAGAAAGATGTGATTACTAACTTGGAATTCCAATGGCTTTCGACACTTATCAGCGTAGCTTTTCTAATGGCTTTGAGCAGTCTTTAATCTATCTTTGATAACGGCAACTGCATCCACTGACTGCTGGACTAACTCTAGGCTTGTGATCTTTCGTTCTCCAACCTCATCCCAACAAACTGGTGTTTTGCATTCTCTGCCATACAACACTTCGAAAGGAGCCATCTGAATGCTCTGCCGGTAGTTATTATTGTAGGCAAACTCGACAAGATGAAGCTATTCCTCTTAGCTTCCCTTGAAATCCAACACAGAAGTTCGCAGCATGTCTTCGAGGGTTTGAATCGTCCTCTCAGACTTGCCATCCGTCTAAGGATTATAAGCCGTACTGTACTGCAGCTTCGTTCCTAAGGCAACCTGCAAACTCTTCCAAAAGGCAGCTGTAAATCTCGGGTCTTGGTCTGATGTAATCGTCATCAGCACTCCATACAGACGAACAATCTAACGCACGTACAACTCTGCATGCCTGTCCAAATCAAGGTCCTTCCGTACTGCGATGAAGTGAGCCAACTTCGTTAGTCTGTCGACCACTACCCAAATGGAATCATTATCCTTTTGACTCCTTGGTAAGCCTGTCACAAAGTCCATTCTCGAGAGGTTGCAAGTCCTCTTGGCTTATAATGATGTGCCTTTACTTGTCAACACGTCAGATACTTGGTGACATGTTTGGCGATATCTGCCTTCATACCGGACCGCCAATAGTATTGACGCAAATTCTGATACATCTTCATACTACCAGGATGAATGTTGTAACTGCTACGATGAGCTTATGATAAGATCTATTCTTTAAGCTTTGCATCGTTAGGTACACATAAACGTCCTTAGAACCTTAGTGTTCCGTCTTCTGAAGTCTTAAAGTCAGCCTTTCTCTTTTCAGTGTTCTCTTGTGGGATCTTCTGAATGTCTTGGTCTGTCCACTGAAGCGTCTTAATCCTTATCTACACTTCCGGCTCAATTCTGAAGGTGGCCATAATATTTGAAATGTGGCCTACCTCAAATTTGAAAATTGAATCTCGACCTTTCTCAAGTAAAACCCATTCCTTAACCATCATATGTGCAACTGAAGACTTCCGACTCAACGCGTCTATGACCTTATTCGCCTTTTCAGGGTGATACAAGAAATCACAATCATAGTCCTTTAGGAGTTCCATCCAGCGACGCTGTCTCATATTCAACTCATTCTGAGAGAATGGATACTTGAGACTTTAATAGTCAGTGAAGATATGTAATCTTTTTTTGCAAAAATAATGTCTCCAAATCTTTAGAGCGAAAATGACTTCCAATTCATGTGTCGGATAATTCAGCTCATGAGGTCTTAACTGACATGATACGTATGCAACAACCCTACCGTGTTGCATCAGCACGCAACTTAGTCCTCTAAATGATGCATCACTATAGATCTCGTATCCTCTAGGACCAGATGATATGGTCAGCACAAGTGCGGTAGTCAACTTCTGCTTAAGCTCTTGTTTGTCCACATAAACTTCTCTTTTTTCTTCAGTAGTCGAGTCAACAGCAACGCTAAAGCTGAAAACCCTTCCACGAAGCTTCTGAAGTAACCTACCAAACCCAAAAAGCTTATGATCTCTGTCATAGTAGTCGGTCTTGGCAAGTTGATAACTGCTTCAATCTTGGTCGGATTCATGGAGATTCCTTCTCCTGAAATCATGTGACCTAAAAACGTAACACGAGTCAACCAAAACTCGCACTTACTGAACTTGACGTACAGCTCATGATTCCTCAAGGTTTGAAGTATCATCCTTAAATGCCTTTCGTGCTCCTCAAAACTTCTTGAATATATCAAGATATCGTCAATGAACACGATCACAAACTGATCCAGGTATTCTTTGAACACTGGTTCATCAGATCCATAAAAGTAGCTGTGGCGTTCATCAAACCAAACGGCATTACAATGAATTCATAATGGTCGTATCGAGTACGAAATGCTGACTTCAGTATGTCCTCCTTTCTAATCCTTAGATGATGATACCCCGTCCTTAAGTCAATCTTTGAAAATATAGACGCTCCTTGCAGTTGGTTAAACAAGTCGATCCTCAAGAGTGGATACTTGTTCTTGATCGTCTCCTGATTGAGTTGATGATAGTTGATATACAGATGCAATGAACCATCCTTCTTCTTCATGAATAGAATTGGTGCTTCCTAAGGTGATGCACTAAGACGTATAAATCCATTATCCAACAATTCCTGCATCTGCACCTTTAGTTCTTTCAACTCAGACAACACCATCCGGTAAGGAGCCTTAAAGATTGGCTCTATCCTCGGTGCTAACTCGATCACAAATTCAATCTCTCTCTTTGGCGGTAGGCCTGACAATTCTTTTGGAAACACGTCTAGAAATTCTTGTACTACTGTGATATTTTCAATCTTTAGCTCATCAACTGTCGTATCCATGATAGTTGCCAAGTAACCCTAACAACTCCTGTCTAATAAACGGGTTGCCTCAAGCAACGAGATTAAGAAAATAGAGGGTCCTCCTCGACTCCCATTAAACTTGAAACTTTCACCCCCTAACGGGTTAAACTGAATTGATTTACGATAGCAGTGCATCTTAGCTCGTTACTTGGTGAGCCAGTTCATGCTAATTATCACATCAAATTCATACATGGCTAGGACTAACAAATCTATCCTCCTCTCTCGCTCATCAATCACTAACTTGCAATCAGGACAATCCACTGTAGTTAACACATTATCCTTTAACAGTGTAGATATACTAACCACTAACTCCAACAACTCAGGAATCAATCCTACTAGCTTAACAAATTGTTCAGCTATAAACGAATGAGTTGCACCAGGATCAAATAAGGCATAAGCAGCGTGGTCATTCAGCGAAACCGTACCTGCAATCACATGAGGCGCATCCTCAACTTGTCCTCTCATGATAGCATACGTCCTTCCCTGAGCTAGAGGTCTATTTAGTCCACCCTGCTATGTAATCTCTGACACGAACCCCTTATTCTGACGCATCGACAGTAGCGGTGGTAACCACTGTAGTCCCCTTGGCTTTCTAGGACAATTTCTGGCCAAGTGACTCGGTTGGCCACACTTGAAACAAACACCTATCCTAAGATGGCACGCGGTGACTTACCAACTCCACCCTTCCTATTGGGCGGAACATGGTACCTTCCTCAGGTCATGGGCCTCTTCCTAAACCGGTTCCCATCTTTGTTCGAACCAAACCTTGAACCAGACGCAGCAGTCTGTTCACTAAGGTTCCATTTTATCAACTGGGTCCGACCATAGACCTCATTATAATCCTTTAAGTCGAATGGCACCAACGGATTTCTTAGCTCTAGTCGAAAGCCGTTCCTGAACCTCCGAACTTTGTCTTTCGGATCCTCTATTAGTCCCGGAGCGTATTGAGACAGCTTAGCAAACTTGGCTTCATACTAATCCACGGTCAACATGGCTCGACAGAGGTGCTGAAATTCCTCCATCTTTTGCTCTCGGGTGCTACCAGAAAAATACTTACTGTTAAAGGCGCTGAAATTCCTCCATCTTCCATACTGAGACTACGCCTTTTGGGAAAACTGTGCCTTTGGTGGCCCTCTACCAAGTATTCACATTACCTTGCAGTTGGTATACTGGTAGGACAACTTTCTCCTCTTTCGTGCACATCAGAAGTGTAAAGGCTTTCTCTAGGTCTTGGATCTAGAGCGATGTAGTCTTGGGATCTCCTGCACCCGTGAACCTCGGCCGGTTCAGCTTCAAGAACTGCTTTATCAACTTATGAATAGGCCTTTCTCTCTCCATAACCACGTTCCTAGCTAGAACTTCGGCAGGTGTAGTAGTGGTTGCGGCCTCGGCAGCGGCGGCAATGGCAGCAGTAGCGGTAACTTGAGCAGTGGCGGTAGTGGCGGCGGCTTGATTTTGGTCCTGCCGCCCTATCAGTGCTCCCAACATATCAAGCGCTTGCATGATCCCGCCAATCCTAGGATTACTAAGGGCTGCTATTGCAACACCAACAGGAGGTGATGCTACTCCACTAGCGCTAGCCTGATCCGGTGCTCTACCACGACCCCCTTGGGTATCGACCTTTGTTGGCGTCCTACCCCGGGTAAAAGGTCCGATGGTTCTCCTTCTAGGAGTCATCTGCTCCTGATCACTCATGACGCATATTTTATATAGAAAGATGCTTTCCAATTCCATATAGAATTAGAAGCTAAGCGATCCTTACAAAACAATTTACCAATCAACTATCAATCATATGCTCCAGCATAAAATATAGGTCATTCCTACTAACTATCCCATAACTTATCACACATTATCACTCCAACTATTGACTAGCTCTGATACCACTCTAGGCGAGGATGTCATGCCTCGATCCTCGAGCATGTGCCTATCCCTCAGTGGTCAATAAATTTTGCGACTACCTAGGATGCATTGCTGACCCATTCAATTTTTAATGCACATGCGGAAGCGAAACGATACCCTTGACAACAACCAACACGAGATAGAAAAGCAGAAAACATATTCATAACCAAAACACTTTTATAAACACCTCGGTTTATATACGGACTAGTCTATAAACAGGACTCTACAAAAAACCGATCATCAAAACAAAGTTGTCCTATGACCAGCTAGCTGGACCCATTTGCCGATCCTTCAGTCTCCACAAGCTCCGGGGGCATTGGGTCCTCCATAGCTCCATCAGACGGGTCAACTGCACTCTCACCTAGAGTGGCATTGACTACCGCAACGGGAATTTCAAAACCCTAGAGGGGACCCACACGAAATCCATTGAATCCATAGTGAAACCATGCTCTGAACCAATGAGGTACCTTTTGAGGTAGGCCCTCATCGACCCAGACTATGATAACCACGAGTTCATAGACCTATTGACCCCCTGGGGCATAGTAATCAAAACTCCACTTGGTAACCCTCATCGGCCGACCAAAACGTTCCGGAGGAACCGCCATCTAAGGACTTGAAAAGGTTGAGCCCACAATGGGGTGAGACAATGTCTCAGCAAGTTCATCCCTTAAATTCCGACTATGAATGAAATACGCCTAGAGACAGCTATACACACAAGTCAAAAGACTTACCTTGCCTCAGTTCCCTCCTACACGTCAGTATAGTTCATAATCTCAACAAACCCAATCGATCATTCAATCCATTCAATTCGATACAATCAATACCATCTATCAATCAATCACATCTATCAATTCATCGATACGATCACTGCTCACACAAGTTGAAATAGATGGTTATAGTTCTCACAAGCTGATATATATTATAGCTCACCCAAGCAAAATATAGTATACTACTCTTACAAGCTAACATATCAAAGCACACATAGGCTAATATAGTATACTGCTCTCAATAGCCGGCATACAATAATGCTCACACAAGCTGATGCACAATAAATCAATCCCGGCCAAGGACACTGTGCTTTGCACACAAGTTCCTCAATTAAAATAATGAACTTGGCCTAATATCATCGTATTAAAAATATTCGATAAAAATAATCGTGTGTGAGTACACGGTCGATCTGAGCCAAAATGCTATATCTTTCTTTTAAAAAATCTCACTATTTAATATAATGTCTAAAAAAAATTTTGGCGTTAAAACCGATGCCTCGGTATTTTCTTATTAAATACCGAAATTACACAATTTTGGGATAAACACCCAAAATTACAATCACCACTCAATTTGCACAAAATAGCATTCAATTAAATAAACCAAGCACACCATTGCAATCAGCACAAAATTCCGGTCGCCATAAATACTTAATTAATCACTTAAATGGGCCGAGAAAATTTCCGAACCTATATCAATAAATGATACAACTTATCTAGTCTCCAATCTATCTGTTCAAACCACCTAACATGCACAAACGAATAATTAAATCGCTTATCCATTCTAACTAACCACCTAAACCATATTTAGCTTAAACTAATCATCCCTTAAACATCATTAACTTCTTATGTAGAGTTTAGCAAGTAAACTCATCGGTTTAGTGATCTGGTGAGTCCACGGCAACGGCGACGCAGAGACAGGCAACAAACCTCCTAGCGGCAACGCCAAAGGCTCGAAAGAGGCTCGAAATGGCCCACGAAGGCTCATGGTTGGGCTGAGCTTTCGGTTTTGTCCTAGGCTAAACAAGCTGGAACCAGCGGCTGAAACAGCAAGGCAGGCGGGCAGATCGATGGCTGTAGCGGGTGACAACGAGTGACATCGGTTGCTCCAACAGCTACTCCAACGACCTGAACGGTGACCAAAGGACTTCGACAGTGGCTTGAGATGGCTCGGGCACGGCTGGGCACTATAGGAGGCAAGATGGGCAAGGATCACATGAGGGACTTGGGTGGTTGCTCAGGCGAGCGACGGCGCTAGACGATGACCCCGGTGGCTCAGTGGGCGTGCGACGGCTAAGGAGTAGGGAGCTGCTCGCTTTCTCTGCAATTTCTATGCAACATCCTCTTCAACTCCACCATTCAGATTTGGAATCTATGGGCTAAATTTCGAGAAAACCAGTGACCTAGGTTTCGATTTCTGCAGATCAGTTTCTAGGTTTTTCGCCCGGTTTCTACTTCTTTACTGAATCAGCTTCGGTTAGATTAGGCTGCTAGTTTTAAGGAAGCTTTCTCCTACCTATTTCATCATTCCCACCGAAGGATTTCAGCTAAAGAGTTTTAGTTTGGGCGTGCGCACAAACTGTTAGACGATATTCCTGTAAGGGCCTGGGCTTGTTTGGGTGGGTTCTAGTGATTCTGTTTGTTTGGTGCCTTATCTGCAGAGGCTGTGATTGCGTTAGCACCTCTTATCACCCTCCTTACAGCTCTCGCCCAGCTAATCGACCAAGGAATGGTACCATCCAGGCGTTTGATGTAATGCCCCCTTCTGCTGTTGTGGGGCAAAACACAGATTCTGCAGGTCAGCCTCTACCTGTCTCCTCCATGGAGCTGCCCGACCACTCCCTTAGTGCGGGAGCCATGCCAGAGATGCTTGGGAGGCAATTAGCTTATTCCTCTGAGCCTAATACTCAAATTCTTAGGTATCAAACCCTCTAGATCCCAGCTGGTCTAAAGAATAAGCAGTAAACTCAGCAGGACCCCTCATCCAGACCGAATCGGTCGAGGGGCCGGAGCTGTTGGCGATCAGCTTCTAAGAGACCGACGCCCAACTCTGATGGACAAGATGATTCACCCCTTATGCGCAATGATCATCACACAACTAGACTGCATGGTAGGACTAGGTCTGGTTCCGAGCGTCCTCAACGTGGGGTGGCGGGGAAGTCCAACCTGCAGACTTGGGCTAGTGTTGCGGTTGCAAAGGTGGCCTCAAAGGGATATGATTCGGATTTTTGCCCCCCGACTTATGTACAAGATCGAGCGGTCCTTCAAATGACCGAGGAAGACCTCAATGCTACAGATCCTTTGCTCCAAGAATGTCTCGTGGGCTGTTACATAGGCCGACGTATACCTTTCAAGGTAACCGAAGTTGCCTTCAAGAGAGCTTGGGGGCCGAATTTAGCCAAAGTGATGGCCAATGGCAAGGGATTATTTTTCTTCCATCTCCCGGATAGGGAGTTTCGCCACAAGGTCCTTAAAGGGCCGCCTTTGTCCGTTTCGAGGATTCCCATCGTGCTACAGCAATGGCGACCAAACTTGGACTTCCGAAAAGAGTCCCTTCCTTCGGTTCTGGTGTAGGTAAAGTTGAAGAACCTCCCAATCATTCTTTGGTCAGCTCAGGCAATCAGTAAAGTGGCAAGCTATGTTGGGAAACCCTTTTATGTAGACCTAAGAACGGAGCAACTAAATATGCTCGCTTTTGCAAGAGTCTGTGTGGAGATCACAGTAAGGCAACAACCCTGTGACTCCATTGAGGTGGTCTTGCAAGGTGAATCATGCATCATTGAAGTTGAATATAAGTGGAAGCCGTTGGCTTGTGTTGGATGCAGAGTCTTCGGCCATAAATGCAAGGTGCCGAGTGCGGAACCTTTGCCCAAGAGCCCCCGAGATGATGGAAACGCCTCCGCCCCTAGACCTAGCTTCCCTCCTGCACAGCATCTTCAGAGTGGAGAGAGGATGCGTGACAACCCATTATTCTCGACTAGGCAAGCTGATTTGCTGGTGCAGACGGATGAGCGCCCAACTCCTCTAGACGCACCGATGGCCGCTCACTCACTTGGAGTTGCGCTTGCTGCCTCCAATTGTCCTCCCCACCAGGAGAAGGACCTTCACTCCCAATCTTTTCTTTTGACCCCTGCTGTGAACTCATCGTGGCAACAAGTCATGACTAAGAAGAAGAAGATCCCGAAAGAGGCGGCCTCCTCCAGCCTGGCCCAACCTTCTGAAGATGGCTCACTAAAATTAAAAGGGACTGCCCAAAAATCGGGCCCGCCTCCAATGGCCCAAAAGCTGGTTGGTATCCCCCCTTGCTCCTTCCATTATGCGTACAGGTTCCTCGGTAGCAAGACCGAAACAGGCTGCCATAATTGAGCAAGCGGAATGCTCTGATGAAATTTCCAGTGTGCACGCTAGAATTGAAGATGAGGACCTTCTTTTGGTTGAGTGCCCATCTCCAACATCCTCTCCTGTGACTGATTTGGCTACTATCCAAGATAAGCTGCTGTTACTTCGCCCCAACCCGACCCCATCCTTGGATCCCAAGTCCGTGCTGGTGAAGAAAAAGGCCTCTAAATGAGGTAAGTGACCTTCCCTCTTTCTTCATGTATATAGGAATATGGAACATTAGGGGCCTTCATGACCTGTTAAAGTGGGCGGAAGTTAGAAAGTTAGTTTCCAAATATAATCTTTCTTTTGTTGGTCTTGTTGAGACGAAAGTCTCTGAAGCGGATTTCGATTCTTTGTCCTCGTTTTTGCTTACTGGCTGGAAATGGGTCGCAAATTATGAGTACTCTCCTAAGGGACGGATATGGGTTAGGTGGAACTCAGACTTTATAAGATTTGAATCAATGGACATCACCGACCAGGCTATCAACGGGCGGGTAACCATCAATCTCTCTAGAAAGTGTTGCTGTCTTGCAGTTGTGTATGGTGAACACTCCTTTTTACGACGCCGTCCTCTTTGGGCAAATCTCCTACACATGAGTAATCTTCTGCAGGATTCACCCTGGCTTGTTGCTGGAGATTTTAATGCCATAAAGGATCCATCTGACAGAATTGGGGGCTCTAATGCCTGGATCTTGTACTTTGATGAATTCGCCAATTGCCTAGTCCAGTCAGAATTAGAGCATCTTACATTTGTAGGCTTTTGGTTCACTTGGTCGACGTCTTCTGGCCAAGCTAGAAAAATGAGGAAAATCGATAGGGTCTTGGTAAATTTCAAATGGAACTTTGAGTTCTCTTTCTCTGAAGCATCCTTCCTCAATCCAAGCATTTCTGATCACTCTCCCATGGTGGTCAGAATTCTTGACCCGGTGATTAGGCAAAGACCCTTCAAATACTTTGACTTTTGGTCGGAGCATCCAAACTTTACCTCTGTTGTGCAATAGGTTTGGGATTCACACATACAGGGCATGTCTATGTACAAACTAGTTTCCAAGCTAAAATTTCTCAAGGGCAGACTTAAGCAACTCAACAGGGACACTTTCTCCAATATCTCGACTAGAGCGGAGGAAGCTAGGGAGAGCCTTCGGTTGGTACAGATTGAACTGGTCCTTGATCCGCAGAACCCATAGTTGGCTGAGCTCGAGCAGACACGACGCTGTAACTTCGTGGACTTGCGCCGTGATGAAGAATCCTTCTATAGGCAAAAGTCAAGAATTCGGTGGCTTAAAGAAGGTGATAGTAATACAAGATTTTTCCACCTCTCGGTCAAGAAGAGAGAGCTCAGTAATAGGATTTTATCGGTTACAAATGTGGCGGGGGAGTTGATCATTGACCCTCTTATGGTTCCGCAGGTCTTTGTTTCCTTCTTCACTAACTTGCTTGCTCCTCGCTCAGCCCTGTCTAAGCCCTCCTTACAGGAGGTTACAAATTACATCCGGAGGCCTTTGACTATGGACCAGGTCAGTACTCTTTCTAGGCCGGTTCTTGAAATGGAAATTCGTGATACGTTTTTCTCTCTCCCGAGAGGTAAAGCCCCAAGCCCTGATGGGTTCGCAATGGAATTCTTCAAGAGTAATTGAGACATAGTTGGCCCATCTGTCCTCGACGCGGTCAAGGAATTTTTTTCGTCCGGACAACTACTCAAGGAGGTAAATAATACTATCCTCACCTTAGTTCCAAAAGTGCCAAATGCGTGTGCGGTCACGGACTACAGACCAATCGCATCCTGCAATACCATCTATAAGGTCATCACTAAAATCTTATCAAATTGCCTGGCCTCGGTCTTGGGAGATGTGGTAGATCCGGCACAGAATGCCTTCGTAAAAGGTAAGAGGATTAGAGATAATATTCTGATTGCTCATGAACTTTTTGCTAACTTCCACCTGTAACCCTATCTCCCCAAATGTGCTGTTAAGGTGGATTTCCAAAAGGCCTACGACACTGTCAACTGGGACTTCCTTAAAGCTGACACTCTTAGCCTTTGGATTCCTTTAGTTTATGATCAAGCTGATTATGGTGTGCGTCCGGACCCCCAAGTACTTTATCTCGATTAATGGTGAGCTGCACGGATTCTTCTCAAGTGGTAGGGGCCTTCGCCAAGGCGACCCCATGTCCCCTTACCTCTTTACCCTAGTAATGGAGGTACTTTCGGGAATATTGAGTGCTTGCACATCCCATGCAAATTTCAACTATTTCTGGCTATGCAAACTGGTTAGGCTTTCTCACCTGTTCTTCGCAAATGATGTTTTCCTGTTTAGCCAGGCAGATTGGGGTTCCATCACATTGCTGAAGAAATGACTCGACTTATTCTCCTTTTGGAGTGGATTACTTCCAAATAAGAACAAGAGCGAAGTCTTCATTTCAGGAGGCTCTCCGACTATCCGCAACTACATATTGCTAGCCTTTGGATTTCATGAAGGTTCACTCCCGGTGCGTTACCTTGGAGTACCTATTATTTCCTCCAGGCTTCAGAAGACTGATTGTATTGCCTTGATTGAGTGGATTACTTCTAGAGCCAAGTCCTAGGCCCATCGCCTACTCTCCTATGCTGGAAGACTTCAACTAATCAGGTCAGTCCTAGATTCAATTCAGGCTTTCTGATCGAGTGTTTTCACCTTACCAATCTCGGTCTTAAACGACATTGAACAAGTGTTGCGCCAATTCTTATGGAAAGGTGCTGATCTCGGTAAGGGAGGGGCAAAGGTCTCTTGGGAAGACATTTGTCTGCCAAAAAATGAAGGAGGTCTCGGCATCCGAAAATTAAGAGACTGTAACAAAGCAGCCATGATGAAGTATATCTGGATCCTTTTCACGGACAAGGTATCCCTGTGGTGTCGTTGGATTCATTTCAACTTCTTAAAGTGGCAAAACTTTTGGATCGCCACCACTCCCACAGTTTGTTCTTGGGCTTGGAAGAAGATTTTGCAATTAAGAAGCGAGTCTCGCCTATCCTTCCTTTGGAAAATTGGGAATGGCCTCTCAATTTCCCTGTGATATGACCACTGGCATCTGAAAGGGCCTCTTCACATCCTATTACCAGAACCAATCATTCGGAGATCCGAGCTTCCAGGAAATGCAGTGGTGGCGGATCTTCTTTCGCCCCTGGGTTGTTCCACGCGCCTCCTTTTACTGAGCTGGGGTCTCTCTTCTCCGGCGCCTAACTCCTCTCTGGATTGCTTTTCCTGGAGATGGCACCCTTTGGGTCGCTTCACCATTGGGTCCGCATGGGACCGCCTCAGAAGGAAGAGACCCCCTACTCTTTGGGCTTCTCTCATTTGGGCATGCGACATTACTCCCAGGTTCCAATTCATTCTCTGGTTGATTGCTAAAAATCGTCTACCCACGCAGCAACTCCTTTTATCATATGGAAGAATTGACTACACCACCTGTGCTTTTTGCAATGAGGTCCCTGATTCCACTGACCACTTATTTTTTGATTGCCATCTAACGGCTTCTGTCGCTTACTTCTGGGCCACTTGCTGCAATCTTCCCTGGCGTCCTAGGCCTTGGAAGGATAACCTCCTCTGGGCTATGCAGTTCCTTAAAGGCAAAGAATTTTTTCACATTATAGCACGACATTCTTTTGTTGCTATGTGTTATATCATTTGGAAGAAAAGGAATGCCGTTATCTTCCGTGGAGAGTCGGTCGTCCTTACTTCAATCAAAAATCACATTATCAAAAGTGTGAAGGACAAAGCTGCAAGTTTTTCTAATATCCCTGATATCCCGAGGAATAGACGTCTCTAGTAGAGTTGGGGCTTCCACCTAGCTATCTTCAGCGATCGACAGGAGCATGCTTAGATTGGCGTCCTTCAACATCCTGCCTCTTCGGTATCCAAACGTTGGCTTCTCTTTTGGCAACGGAGGGTCTTTGCTAGTCTTAGCTCTTTGTTGTCTCTCCTAGACCTTCGATCCTTGCTCTATTTAGTCCGTGTTGTTTTTCTTTTCCTGTTTCTTGATTATGCTCCATTCCACTCTCCCTGCATTTGTATCAAGAGTGCAAGATTAGGAGCCGGTCGAGTTTTCTTGTAAATTTGTTCAAAGCTATAATACCACTTACCTTACCAAAAAAAAATAAAAATAAATGGAGAAAGCAAGTCTGCTGAAGAAGAAAAAGACAGCTGAAGATTGGAGGGTCCCTCAAAGCCTCCAAAGTCTTCCATTATATCCCTTTTGTCCCTTGGCAAGGCCCCACCAGCCATGACTATCATCCATGGCCCCTTGGCAGCCTAAGACTTCCCTTAAAAGCTTCACCAAGTGGTCCAAATGTTCCCTCCCCCATGGCCTACGAATTTTGCATCAAATTCCCCCAATCCACTTCAGTTCTCCTTCAATTGGATATAAATCGGTCCCCATAAATTCAACCAAGGTGCCATCATCCCATTCAACTCTTTTTCTCATCAATTCATCCAACTGGAATCCCAAAAACATGATAAAAAATGGTCCTCTGATTTTCTCAAACAAAAACGGCCCTACTTTGAAATTTTGCCAAAAATCTCGGTTTGAAGAAAAATATTGGGAGGACAAGTCGATTGTCCTAAAATGAATTGTGACATGACAAAACCTTCAATTTCTGAAATCAGGTTTAAATTCGCGGTAATTTCAATTTGACGCAATTTTAGCGTGATCTAGCTTACCGAGTAGTTTTTAGGAAATTTTTAGTACAATTGACCCATGGTCAATTATTTTGGAGCCACATTGTACATTTTCGATACATTGGCAACTCTCAATTATCGTGAAAATCTCGAGGTTTCAAATGCGGACACATGGTACCAAAACGACAGAAAAATTGGTCTAGTGCCGATTAACAGAAATTTTGCAATTAGATGGAATTACCCACACACTAATCACATACATTTGTCAAATCGACCTATCTCTGGTCTCTAATCGATTTCTGGTTGAATTCTCAAATTTATTGTGTTTAGATTCCTTAACGACTTCACATGATAGACTAGTTATCCCGTTAGTGATCAGTTGAGGGAAAAGAACTATAGGCATACGATGAAAAACTCAATTTATTCAATCAAAAACAGAACCTAAAAATCAGGATGTAACAGTTAATATCCGTTTAAAAGAAACTTTCATACGTTAAGTGAAAATATTCAAACAGCCAAAAGAAACTCTTTCATATAGCCGAGTCCAAATGATATTTTCTCGTTTCTTTAATGAACTAAATGCATATTGCTTGATTATTTACTTATTAATTATTCGAAAAGGGACAAATTAAATGTCTAGTTTCTCTGAATGATTTCTCTCAATGTATTGCTCGTTTTGCATTTGGGGCCCTTTTGTCATCTAATTTGGAAGACGCAGAACAACATATTTTTCCGAAGTCATGTTTTGTTTGTGCTTGCGATGAGAATGCATCTTGTCAAAGTTGTCAAGGACAAGGCAACTACGTTCAGCAATGTAGCTAATACACCAAGGAATAGGAGGACTCAAAGAAGTTGGGGACTTGACCCCGCTATTTTTTCTTCCGAGGTGTCAGATCTTTCGTTGTAAAGTTTGCGTGAGGGTTGCCAAGTTCATTGGGTCCTCTCTTTCTCCTTTACTCTCGACACCCTTCCACTCATTATGACTTGTTTGTCACTATGAGTGCAAGTTTTGTTGGTGCCGAGATCTTTTGTTGTAAAGTTTTGTTTGGTTAAAAGTCAATAGGAATCTTACCTTACCAAAAGAAAAAAAAAAAAATTGTCTGGTTATTCAGTAACTTTCCTCCTCCTAATGGGCGGATAATTTATTTCTCTATTTAACTCTTTTTTCCCTTTCTTAGTCAACGGTGGCCTTAACTTAGCCTGTTGCCTTCTCTTGATGTGAGATAATTGTAGTCGAGAGGCCACCGTCATTCCTACTAATGACAGTGGCCTTCATGCTAGCATTACTCTTAATATTGTGTTTTGGCCCCCCTGCGTTTCCTCCCTTTTCAATAGTTATCAGGTGAATTTAACATCTAAAACATGAATATCTCTACTTGATATCTCCATAGTTTAGATCACAAGAGATTAGCATAGCACCTGAATATCTTTATCCCGCGATGCTCTGCTACATTCACTCAAACAACTCCCCAAATACTTTGACAACCAAAATAATCTAAGAGATTTCAACATTAGTTTTTATATTGTCCAACATCTGCCCATAAAACACAATACAAGCCCCATATATTGGTTAAGTGCAGACTTTTGGCTTATATATAAGTTGGTTTGACTCAGAGCAGTTTGCACTCAATTGATGGTACTAAAACGGATGCTCCTATGGTTTCTGAGTTGAAAATCTCTTAATATCCTAACCACTTGTGCCAACCTAGAGCATTTTTTTTAGTAGTATCCTAAATTAATGTATCTCACTGCTCACAAAAGAGAATGTGGTTTCGGGTCAACGTAAATACAATTTTTGTATACATGAGTTATTCGTTCCCTATTTATTATCAACAATCTAGTTAAAAGTGCCATTATCATAATTGCATCATTTTAAAATTTTCAAAAAGAGACATGTTATTTTGACCACCAAACGACATATATTTTGGAAGATCACACAAAACTTTGTTTAAGGGGTGATGACATCGCAAGTACCTGATATTTTTGTCCATTTTATAATCGTGTACCTAAACTTTTTTTTTTCAATCAAGTACATCAATAATCCAAATGTGGGTCAAGCAGCACACTTTTTTTTTTCTTTTCTTTTTTCAAGATTATAAGTTGCATGAGCTCACTTATTACATGATAAACTACCTTATATCAAAGACATCGAACTTTCCTAAAAATCATAGATCGTTGGAATTGTTGCCATGAGAATCAATTGTCCGATCTCCAATTATTTATTAATTTTCCATACCTTCTTTTATGAAGTTTTAGCTCCTCCAAGGAGAGTCGGTCGACCGACACCTCCCATCAGCCTTTGATTGGACATTTCTCTACCTCCCGTCGAAGTTCAACCCCATGTTTCGTTGCAGCTCTCATTTCCTTCTTCAATTCAGAGTTCTGTTGGGAGGGCTCGCGTAGCTTGGCCCTTTGTTCATATTGGGATTGTCCAACAGCATGAGAAGCCGTTGTGCCTAGATAATCGACCCGGTCGGGAATCGATTGATCGCGAATGAGGCCAGGAGATGAGGCCTTGTTGTCTGGGCTAAAGAATACCATCAAAGACTCCAACGTACATTGTGAATAGACATCAGAGGCCCTTCTCAAATCACGAGAGTGATTTTTCGAAGCAGCCTTCTTCTGAATCATATCGTCCATCTTCGTAATATATTTGAGATCGTATTGCATTACACTCACACTCAAACATAATTGAGTGGGGATTAGCCACAATTTACAGGGCCGTGACACCAATTAAATTTACCCACATCACGTTTTGCGATTGGTCAATTCAATTCGTTTTTATACATAGCATATTCTGGACGGGGAATCCTAAGATGTCATAGTTTCCTACCTATAGATAAACAGTCAATCTTTTATCTTGCTCAGTTTGCATTTCTTCGACAATTACAACCATGCACTACCAGAGAGTTATATTACATTTTTGTCCTTGAATTTGTTGATACTTATTTCAATACTCGAATTGGTTTATTTTTTCTCTAGGTTAATACCACAAAAAACTCAAACTATGACACAAATAATCCGAACTTGTTTTTGTGTCACTAAGACCTCTAAACTTGTCCCTTGAGACGCAAATATCCTAAACTTTTGTTTTTGTCATAAATAGAGCTTATACCGGTATAATAAATATACCAAAGATGAAACTAAAATACATGGTATATATACGCACTTATAAATTTGGGTCTTTTCATGACATAAAAAGAAGTTGGGGGTATTTGTGTCATGTTGAAAAAGTTTAGGATTTTTGGTGATAAAAAAGTATGGGGTATTCGTGTCATAGTTGACATAATTTAGAGGTTATTTTTTTTCGTATTTGCCCTTTTCCTTTTTCATTTTTTTTTTTTGGGTGTGTACTCAAGAGCTAATTGGAAGATCGCATTCATTGTGAAGATATTAGATCGCATTCATTGTGAAGATATTACATATTGTTTTTAATTATAACTTGTTGACACCCAAATTTTGATGACCCACAATCATTCATTGCGTAAAAAATTAGGAGTGGTCTCGACCCTTAACAAAAATTATTGATTTGTATTTGCATATTAGGAGCATTATAATAAATAAGCCCGCGTGAATTGCATTCCAATAAACTGGTGCTAATGGGTTTAAGCATGGAGTTCCTAGTATTTGAATTTTCAAGGTTAAGCCCATTTGATAGGGAAGTTCGGCCTAACCCATTCATTTCCTCCGTTTGATCGGATATCTTATATGCAATATATGTGATGTTCTGAATTCGGGAGGTGAGTGGTCTAGAGCAAATAGCCTCCGCAAAGTATGAATTTGGAAAGGACTCTACCGTGAATTAAAGAGAAAACATGCGGTCCTCAAGGAAGATATTCTGCGCACTTAATTGCGGTCACAAGGGGACAGGATCAAGAGCCATAAATTGAGCAAAGCAAAGTTCGGTAGGGCACGAGAGCGAGAAAACCCACGTCCAACATAAGGAACGCTATAACGAGACTCAAAAAAAGCCAAATGGATGAAGGAAGAAAATTATCTAAAAAGTCTTTAACTTATTGCATTTTTATCAATTTAGTTATAAATCACTCAATTTTGCCGATTAAGTGCTAACTCTTTTCACAATTTGTCAATGAGTCAATCCAACCAATTTTGGCAAGAAATCGTTGACGTGGATGCTAGTCATTCTAATGGCATTGTTTGCATTGATGTAAACAATTTTTAATAATATTTTTAATTTTTTTGAAATTTTTTATTAGCTTTTTGAGTAATTTTCTTTTCTTTTTCTTTTTTTGGTTCAAAGAACCGACGGGGCCACCAACCACTGGCTAAGGGTCGAAGACTTTCGCCAACCACTAACTGAGGTCCAGCAACCCTTACCAACCGTGGGTGAGGGGCTATGGCCCTTACTTGCCCTTGCTATGGTCGACGGGGGCCCCTATGCCCTAGCTTCGCAAAATCTAGCAAGAGCATTATGTGGCCTTGCCAGCCATAATGAGGGCTCATGAGCCCTTATTAGATCTGGCAAGGGCTTTGGGCCCTCACCCAGGGACCGGTAGGGGTCGTTGGCTCTTACCCAATGGCAAGGAGGTCACTGGCCCTAGGCCAATGGCTAATAGCACTGCCGATCCTTTGAATCAAAAAAAAAAAAATAATAATAATAATAAAGAAGATAAAAGAAAAAATAAAAATAAAAATCAGATATTTTTTTAAAAATATTTTTAAAAAATAATAAAATTTGTCTACATTAGTGGCAGTCCTGCCACGTGAGATGGTTGGTATTAACTAGACTGTCATGTCAGCAATTTTTAGTCAATATTGGTCAAATGTAATTAAATGGCAAAAAATTGAAAATGTTTACGATTCAATTGGTAAAATTAAAGGATTTAGAACTTGAATTGACAAAAACGCAATAAAAGAGGAGGATTCCCTTTAGGCATTCTTAGACAATTTTCCTGGATCGTTGAGGAGGATTCTCGACAAAGTGAAAGACTGACGGGAGGTTTAAGAAAAGGAAAAGGCAAAATTTGGTGCATTTGTGTTGAGGTGGATGAAGAAACAAATCAATGGGATTTTCCCATTAGTTGAACGAAATATTAAACAATATAAATATGGTTTGATTCGGTGGATAAAAGAGGCGAGTGCGTTCGGCAAAAGAAAGGAATCTGGGCAGAGAATATTGAGCATATCTTCAGCGACGAAATTTAACCATATGTAGACAAGATTCTCAACCGTTATATAGGACAAATTCATCCACGTCTCGAATTCTGGGGGAGGTAACAAAAACACATATCCAAAGAGAATGCACGCGGTTAAGAAAAGCAGAAATTCACTTAACCACTGGAGAAGCTCGATACACACCTGCCCTATCCCGCCGAAGACTCCAAGTGCCGGCGAGCTACCGACACGCCCACGGTGACTCCGCCTTCTCTAGACGCGCCCTCACATGCACATCTGGTGTCCCTTCGACAAACGCCTTAGCTACAGTTAAAGCATTATTGCATATAAAATGCGAATACATGTCTAGGCAAATCCCTCCTATGAGTCCAGATAGATGTATTTCTTCAAATTAAACCTAAGTGCTTTGATAAAGCAACTAGTTGATATAACTTTCGCACAAAATAACCCAGGTGGGAGAAGTATATATTCTACACACGGACAGAGCATTTTAATTGTGTTTCTTGTACGTTCAAATCACATGTACAGTGATTTAATGATACATGAATGTCACGGGCAATATTTCCTCTCAAGTGGTGCTCACGAGGGAAGATCGTCGCCGTAGACATGGACATCGCGGTAGCTGAAGCTGTCACCGTTGCCGTTGGTTTCCACACCAACCCAATCAATGAAAGTGAAAAGGAACTCTCTAAAGCTAACGTTTCCTTTCCTACGCCAATCCATCTCATCTGCACTCATTGAAAAAATGGACCAATGTCAACTATAATCTGGGAAATGAATCGTATCGCAATATTTGCATTATAGCTAGGGTTTTGTGGTTTGTACTAAATCGTTTCCCCGTAACGTGGCGAGGAGATTTCTCCCTCGGTGAGGTGTCGTTCAGTGCTTTAATGACGTCTTTCTTCTTCAACTTCCCATCGCCATCTTTGTCCAGAAATAAGAAGGCTTCAATGATCGTATCAAAAGTTGCTTGTATTGAAGGTGAACCTACTTTTTCCGTCTGAAAAATCATGTCATAGTTAATAATACAATATTAAATTGGTTTGTTGCTAATTTTTGGCCTTCCAAGTAGATTAGATTAGAGATATAAATACCTCATTAGTTGATGAAGATTCTTTCAAGAGATAGATGAGGCATAAAAGAACGATAAATTCTTTGAATCTTATTTCTTGGTTCTCATCAATGTCACAAGAATGAAACAAGTCCTCCATATCCTTTTCGGAGAGATGAAGCTGCACTTCATCCAAACATTTCTTTAATTCCTCTTTATCGATTTTCCCGTTTGAGTCCTCATCTGGAATGAAAAGAAGAAATGAGGGAGTAGGTTGCAATATTTATTGCCTTCATATCTAATAATAGTATTGCAATATAATCTATATCTTTAAAGGTGAGAGGATATTGCAATATATACTAATTACTCAAATTTATTAGTATATTATATATATATATAAATACAACAAAATATTAATTATATAGTTCATAGCAAGTATAAAATTCAACTTATTTCAAAATCTAATAGCTCTAACTTTAGATTATGGCGTCATCATTCACTATCTCAATGATGACCCTGAAATATTCATCATAATCTAACTGTAAGTAAATTTCTTAAGACAAGTTGATAATCTACAGCATGGATTTGATTAGTTTTACCAAATAAGATTAAGAGAAAAAAACATAATGAGCTCAATTTTGGGTTTCTTAGCAAACCCACAAAGATTAAGAAACAAACCCACAAAGATTAAGAAACAAAATAAATATTGTTTTAATTGATAATTTAGATAACACTACTAATTTTGAATGCAAATATGCATCACTTGTGCATTTACTCTAGTAATAACAAAAGAACATACGGGGCAATAGATAATATTGTTAAACTCACCGTATTGATGGTAAACGGCCTTAATATTCTTCAATCCCTCTTTGAATTGAGGAAACTTCATGATGATGCTATCGATTTTTTGGAACTCGTTAAGCCTTGATGATGATGTGTTCTTCACTTCGAGCACCTTCTTTTCAAGCTTCGTGTCCAATCGCTTGTACCTAATTTGTGAAGTACGATGGCAAAGTATGTTTCCCACTTTGTTGGATAAAGATTTGAAGGAAGGACGAGGGCATGATGTGCCTGTTACAAAAGTGACTAGTGAGATGTTGATAAGACCCACATCCCATTTAGTAAGAAATATTTATACAAGGTTAATGATGAATATAGTAAGACTGTTTAACAAAATTGCTAGCATATGTATTTATATAAGTGAGGTAATGCTGTCATGCGGTTACATCCTATGATATGACCACGCAAGTTTTGCATACTGTTAATGAAAATTTTTATGACATTTGACGAATGATGGCAATCAATTTTTGAAAATTTATGATTGATTAAATATATTGTTTTTATGCTTAATGCTAAAGACCCAAAATTTGACTTTATTTATTTAGACAAGATCAAAACGTTGTACCACTAGCCATGCTACTTAGGACGGCCAGCAATGTCTAGATGTTACGTTAGTGATTTTCGGAAAAAATTAATCAGAATGACTATATTAAAAGTTCACGTAAAGATTTATAACTAAATTGTTGAAGTTGGAAAGTCTAGAATTGATTTGACATTCAAATAATAGATTTAGAATCGATTGGGTAATTTTTTCTTGTCGTTTTTATACCGATCTCTTATATATAATAAATTGCATTAGGAAACAGGTAAACTGAAAGGTCACCAACGCTGTTTTGGATCGGGGAAACACTTTAAGAACAAGAAAATGGTGTCATGACAAATTTCTTATCTATCGAGGGACAAGTGACATGTAGATTGTTTGTTCGTGGGTGAGTTGATGTGCGAATTTATGAATTTGTACCTTTTTTTCTGTTGAGGTGGACGAGCTTATATGAATTGAGTGTTGTTTTATATATATATGAGGATGTTAAAAGGCTACATAAATAGGTGTCATGTGTTTTTTTTATTTAAAAAAAGGCAAGATGTAAAAAGTTCTCATACGACTTCTAGCGACCAATGAGCCATTTTTTTAATCTCTCGAAGGTCACCTAAATTACTTCCACCCACCAATTATGGCTCAGTCGGTCGCCAAAAGCACTTCTGGTCGCTAGAAGTGGGGGCCAGAACCGCCTTTGGGGGAATATTAGGGGCTACATTTACGACTTTTTCAAGTTAAACCTTAGCAAGTTCTTAAACTGTTACAGCTGAACTCTGGCAATAAAATTTAGCGATATTCCTTTTGGGAGGGAGAAGAAAAAATATCTCCCCAACGGAGGGATTGAAACATGTGTATATTAATATAATGAACACAATCCTGTCAACTTAGCAAGGTCATCTAGTGGGTGGGGCAACCCTCAATAGAGCTTTTTGGCTCGTGTTGTGGTGAGGTACAACCTAAGTTACTATCAAGGATTCCTGACACACTCCGATTTTAGGTTTTAGGCTTCTGGTTGTTAGAAGTCGGGGCCAGAACCACCTTTCAGGGAATATTTGCGACCACAACTACAACTTTTGTGACCAAATACTGTGGTCGCAACATATAAACCTTTAGCTACCAAATAATGTGTGGTCACGAGAACATTTGTCGACCAACTGTTGGTCCCCAAAAGTCCTGGTTTCTAGCAACCCATTTTTTGGTCGCAATGCAGCGATATTTTCTAGTTTATGAATTGATCGATTCTTCTAATAAAGCAATTTTTATCGGTTAAATTATGAAAAATTTCAATCAATCTGAACAAAAAAACACTTGTCTGTAGCATGACATTTAATGTCATTTCTTAGAAGATTCTTAATACTTAGCGACATGAAGACTTTATGGATGGGGAAAAAAAATCCATGTATAATTAAATAACAATTAACGTGAAGATATCTAACTTATCCGTTTGTTATTTAAAAAATGAATTATTTAAAAAATATTTTTCTAAAAATGATTTCTTGTATCACTTAAGCTAATTAATCAATAGAAAATAGGTTTAATATCCTAAAAAACCCTAAATTGATACACCTGTAATAAATTTACCAAAAACTAATTTTTTTATCATGAAAAATCCCAAACTAGTACTTCTATGATAAATTTATTCCGACTGATTATAAAAAGAATCTTAAACTAGTACACTTGTGATAAATTTACCAAAAAATAATTTATTTGACTGCTAAAAACCCCAAATTGATATATTTGTGACAAATATATCCTCCATTAAATTAGATTAATATCACAAAAATCACAAAAATTATATAACTATAACAAACGGAGAATGAAATCCCAAGTTGGTATACCAGTCAACTATTATGTGTCATTCAAATTAGTAATTTGACAATAAAATTTAACGGAAACTAACAGAGGGTAAGTTTATCACAACTATACCATTTTGGGATAAATTTGTCAAATGTATATTAGTTTGGGATTTTTAGTGGTCAAAAAATTAGTTTGGAATAAATTTGTCATGGGCATATCAGTTTGGGGTTTTTTAGAGTATTAACTATAAAAAGAATTACCAAAAAAAACTATAAAAAAATATTTTTTGTTTATTTATTTTTGTAAGCAATATGTATGGGGAAAATATTTTCCAAACCATTTATTTTTCACGAATGAATTGAAGCATTAGTGACAATCATAACTATAGTCTATCTTTTTATTTGCTAAGCCAACACACAACACTCTAATGATATAATTATCAATATTTTTCATCCTAGGAATTATAGATTTACGTTTACCAATCTTTTATGAAAATTACTTGTTGGAATGAGTAAAAAAAATTCAAATTATCATATTGTTTTGCTGTTTTTGCTTCTCGCATGATTGAATAAATTCTGCATAATGACAGTTCTACATATATAACATTAAACAAGAACGAATTTAAACATTTAAAATAAAAGAAATTCTACCTAGCGAAAGGAATTAAGGATTACCTTTTTGATCTTTCATTTTGATTGTCTGTATTGGAGAAAGGAGATGGTTCTTCCGAGAGTTAAAGAAGGAAGGAAAGAGCAATGTTTCGCAGGTGACAAGAACATCGCATACAGAAGAGAACGAAAAATGAACCACCAAGAAGAATTATAAGAGATGCTAAAGTAGCTTTAAATGTAAGCACATTTATAAATATTCCTTTCTTTTTGTTTTTATTCTTTATTTTGTTTGATAAGAGACATTCCTTTCTTCACCGCGACTAATCAAAACAAATCTTCTTAAGGCATGTTGTCAAAAAATAATAAGATAAAATAGGGAGAAAAATATGTTAGCAAAGAAAAGTTCACTAAAAGTCTACAATTTTTTGCGAAGAGAATGCAATTGAGCAATAAACATTTTCCGACATAATATCCATCCAGTGTATATTGGTAGACCAAGAATTTTAAAGACAGTTCTGAAATTTTTTATGCTTAACCGACATTTGAAAAAATTGCAACTTAGGCTGCGGGCCCACTATGAACCTCATAAGTCTGCCAGTGGAGTCAACAATATATGAACTTGCTTTAAATGACCGGAAATTACCTACCGTTGAATTGCACTTCCGATAACTTTGCGACTTCTCGCGAACGTTTATAACTTGCACAAATCCAGAGGGTTAAAACTCGGTTCGCCCTAAGTAGATTGAAAGAATAAGGGCTCGACGGTGTGACACAAAGGAAAATTTGAGAAAATCTACTCCATGTTGGGCTATTTTGGGAATTTGGGTAATGCAAATTGGCCGAAAAAACTGTCCTTTTGATTAATTAAGGTTGTTGGAATTGTGAATTACTTTTCTGAGATTCGATTTAATTAGGGTGGATGGATTACAAGTGCTTGTCAGTTATCCACCTCGTAAATATGCTTTGTCAAGAGAATAATTTTTTGCAATACGCCGTATGCTTCCTAGGCCATGTTATCCAGGACTAACCGTGGAGTGTTGCAGAATCTGCCTGGCTAGTTACATAAGTCTACTAGGGTTTTCTGTGGACATATGTTTATGTAAAATCACAATCAATTAAATTGTCATGCTTGATTTATCAATCTGAACCTACCATAACACTAATAATTACAAAACTGGCTCCTCCTCATTTATGAGGTCAACTAAATTTTATTTTTAACATATTTTCAAATCTTATGTAGTTTTTGCTTTACAAATGTCTAAATCCGATATATATGCTTGACTTTGTTAATTAATGATCTTGGGACTTTTAATTGCCGAATGCTAGAGAATCCAAAAAGCTTTCAAAATCCCCACACACGCAAAAGCCAAAATAGAAAAACCTCAAAACAAGCATGAAAATGTTCTTTCACATGCGAATACAGTGAAATGGAGCTAAAGGATAGTAGGAGGGTCAAGATTATCATTTAAGCAATTAATTATTGAGGCTGTTCAATCAGTATTAAACAACCATTGGTGTGTAGATTCTTCTAAGGATCAATAATGCATGAAAACCAAGAGGATATTAATGTATTAATAATATCAATCGGCGTCTACCGAGGTGGCATGTTTTTCATATGTGGTCTTCCAACCATTGGTGTGTAAATTCTTCTATGTTCACCGTTAAATCTCTAATGTGCGGCTGAAATTTATACTTCATGCGAGTGCTTGGTTTACATACAACACTTTCCATCAGTTACTTATTTCTTGGTCCTGTTATATATATATATTTTGGTCGAAAATAGATAATGCATTCAATCATCGAAAAAAAACCAGTCTTACAAGACAACGACGGAGAAAATTCCAAACATAAAATTTCCGAAAGGGGTAAAGGAGTGGTGGTCAACCAATTTAGAGGAAGTTTGTTGGCCCGATGTGTCCTGGCCAACCAATCCACAACTCTATTTGCTTCTCGGGGGCAGTAAACCACTGTTACATTTTTGCACCTTGCCAGCTCTTCTTTGCAGGTTTGCACAATTTCTCTTAAATTCCAGGGAGGCTCGGCCCGGCCCATTACTTGGGCCACGACAGGTAAACAGTCGCTTTCACATGTCCACGTAAGTGTTTGGCTTCTGTCTCCTCTCACGTGCCGCAGATCAAGTCCTTTTAAGTAGAGGATCCCGTGCAACAGAGATTCGGCTTCTGCTTGCTGCGAGGATGAAACCCTAGCTTCCGAGACAAAGCCCTCAACGACCTGCCCAAAAGAGTTTCGCACGATTCCAGCGATGGAGCAGATGAAATCGCCTGGGATCCAAGCCGCATCAACATTTATCTTTTTGTCAACTGCACGATAAACTTATTTGACTATTTTATTTGGTATATCAGGCAAAATTTGGGTCGTTTTGTGTCGAGATGTTGATGGACCGTTTCGGTTTAGGTCCCGTTGACACCCTAACTAACTAGGGCATAAGCGTATTTCTTTTTTGTGACCTTATCTGAGATGCGAATCGCATAGAACCCAGATCAAGAAACGATTCGGGTTTATCAAGTACATGTTTTTTGAGTTTGGTGTTTCGCAACTACCGATTACCTTGATTGTTTTGGTTTTGAAACAAGTTGGACAACGTGTTTCTGGTCAGTTCGAGTTAATGACTTGAAATTAATCAGAGGCCCATTGTTTTACATACCACCCAAACGTAATGGATTCTTGTTGGGAATAACGGATCCCCGAAAACCGGATTCGACACCGAATCGAACCCCTAAATCAATGCGGAAGACGAAGCCCAGGAATAACACGCATCACCGATCGTAAAGCACACCACGGATTCGAGCGTACCTTGTTAGCCACAGATTAGACACCAACGCTGAAGAAGAGGAAGAAATTCTGATCCGATGATGCCAATTCGCCTGAAGGGAAGACGGGACGCCGTAAGCGTTCTTGGAGGGAGAGAGAGCGTTCGGGAGAAGACGTACGTTTGTTTTCCAACGGTTGTCTTCTCTCTCTCTCTCCTCCCTTTTATACCTTCCCCCATACACGGGCCCTATTCCCGTGGGCCAGGCCTTTTTGGGCCCAACTTGAGCGGATGGGCCTTAAGCCCATCTCATAAATCCATCATCTCCCACTCGCACATGGTGGTCCAAAACCAACATGGGCGGACAAGCCCTACTCATCCCCATCAGAGAAAAATCCAGCATAGACTCTCACTTAACATGATGGGCCGAACAGAATCCTCTTTTTCTCTCTTCAACATTCATACCGGTGAATAATCCGTGCGACCAAAGCATACTTTGAGAGCTCGTTGCCATACATCTGTTAGGAATATATAGCAGCTCATAATGGGCATCACATCCTGAGTAGATTTAGTATGCAGTACCCTAAATCGATCGATCACATTTATATCTCTCTTGATCTCTTTTAAAACAATGATATATATATTGTATTCACAATTATGATTATCACAAAGACAGTCATAATTGGTTAACCGGTGAATATAAAACTATAATGCGATTCTCCAAAATCAATCTTCCTCTTTCCTTCAAACTCTCAATTTCAGTTCAACTTGCTTTTCTAGAAATGCCCCATTAGATCGAATCACTCATGACCATTGGCAACATCCTAAGATAGCAAACACTAAATAGAAATCTTGAGAATAAGTAAGAGTCATGAGGGGACAAAAAAATTGAGGAACTCTCTTGTCCTCAAGAGTCTCACACGACATAAAAGTTGAGATCAAACTTTTGTCACTCTTATTGGTCGTCTCATGCATACGTAGTATGAAATACGTATTACGGTATTAACTCCTTTCCCATGGAGCGTATGTCTACTCTTTCAATACCGTACGGATGATAGTTCGGACATACCCAATGTCTAACTTGAGTTCACGTATCTACTCATTCACAAAATTCATCAGAACTCACATCTGGCATCTTAGACAGATAAGGTAAAATATGTGGGATATTTTACTTTCAGACATAATAAGTATTATGTCCTCATCTTAACACTCAGTTAAGGCGACATACGTGTTTTAAGCTTGAGCTCTCGATTATCACCTAGATAATAAGCTTAAAACAGTCTCATCTCTATTTATCACACAGTAGACAGAGGCGATTACCCGTGTGAGTGGGCTAATCTTATATCTGTCCGACATACTTCTCAACTTAAAATAATGCACTGAGCATTAAGATGCATAAAGATCAAACAAAGATTCATAAGCATTAATGATGAAAACACGAATTCATCAAATTGTGAACACTTAGGGAAATTACAATATTCAGTACATTAGCCTCTACGCAACCCTAGAAATTTCATATGGCCACAAAACACATCTCTGGGTATTGGCTTTGTCATAGGATCTGCTACCATTTTATGCGTAGTATGTACTCTAAGTTCACGTCCTTTCATGCAACCATATCATTGACAAGATTATACTTGGTATCTATATGTTTGGTCTTGCCATGATATTTTAGATCTTTGGTGTACACTTTTGCTGCTTGGCTATCACAGTTAACCAACAATGAATCTGCAGCACTTCCAATAACACCTAAACAATCCAAAAATCTCTAAAGCCAAACATCTTCTTATACTACTGCTGATAATGCCACGAACTCAATTTCCATCGTGGACAAGGCTATACACGTTTGTTTCTTACTGCTCCAACATATGGCGCCATTATTCGGTAAGAAAACAAAGCTAGAGGTAGATTTCCTTTCATTTAAATCTCCTCCCCAATCAGAATCAGGATAGCCTTAGAGTCGCAGATCCTTTCATTTATAACTCATCGTATAATCAGCAGTCCCCTTTAGATACCTCAGTATTCTCTTAACGGCTTTCCATTGTGCTTGACCTGGGTTGGATTGGTATCTCACCATTCCAACTGCAAAAAACATATGTCAGGTCTTGTACACATCATAGCGTACATCAAGCTTTCAACAGCACTAGAATAAGGAACATGTTTCATTTGTTCCTTTTCTTGTGGAGTCCCTGGACACAGTTTATGGCTCAATCCTTCACCTTTTGCAATAGGAGTGTCTATGGGTTTACAATCTTGAAATCTTAACTCCAAGAATATATGTAACCTCACCCATATCCTTCATCTCAAAATTGGAAGACAACCAATTTTTGACAATATTGACAAACTCCATATTACTTCTGGCAATTAGTATATCATCAACATATAATGATATGATCACAAATTGATCAATGGATATTTTGATATATACACAATGATCATCATCTATCATTGTAAAGTTATATGCCATTATGGCATTATGAAAGCGTATATATCATTATCTTGACGACTGCTTAAGGCCATATATCGACCCCCAAAGTCGACATACCTTTTCTTCTTGGCCTTCCACTATGAAACCAGCAGGTTGTTCCATATATAGTTTTTCCTCTAGTTCTCCATTGAGGAAAGCAGTCTTTACATCCATTTGATGTAACTCAAGATCCATACTTGTCATTATTGCTAGAATAATGCGAATCGAGGTAAATCTCACTACAGGAGAAAATATATCTTCATAATTAATTTCTTCCTGTTGATTATACCCCTTCGCTACAAGGCGGGCCTTATGCCTTTCTATCGAGCCATCAGCCTTTCGCTTTATTTTGAAAACCCAGTTGTTCCCAATAGCTCTGCGTCCTTTTGGAAGATCAACCAGTTACTAAACATGGTTTGACTTCATTGACTCCATTTCCTCTTCCATTGCATGAATCCATTTTTCCTTACTAGGGCAATTTAGAGCCTTATTAATTATTTCTTGGCTCATCCTCATCTTGTGGAGCAACCATAAAAGTTTCCCTTTCAATGTCAAAACATTGACGGGGAATACTTTGGCGACTTGTTCACCGTATGGGAGATTGTACACTTAGCACATCATTCCCCATCATGCTCCCACTTGGATTAGGTAATGATGATGTTGTCACATCGGTGGTTGCAATTGAGAATGAGTTGAATTCAATTCATCACATCTCATATTACTCTCACTTGGACGAACTCCACTAACATCATTATCTTGATCCAAGGTTTCAAATAGGGAACAATCTTCCCTTATTTCGCCCTTCTTAGGAAATTCATCCACTAAGGATGTGACATCACGTGATTCAAATTCAGTTATACTCCCACTTTCCTGCTCACCTATGAACACAAACCATTTCGAGTGTTCGTAGTATCTCATGAAAATACTCTTATTTCCTTTGGGACCCAATTTCCCAAACTTGTGAGAGGACTCATGAATATAGGCAGCACAACCCCATGGCTTAAGAAAACTTAAGTCCGGTTTTCTAACTGTCCATAACTCATATGGAGTGGAAGCAACTGATTTGGAAGGCATCCGGTTAAGTATATAGGCAGCAGTTAACAACGCATCACTCTGAAAAGTGATAGGTAAGTTAGCATGCGCCATTATGGACCTAACCATTTCCAGTATGGTTCTGTTTCTTCTTTCCACAACACCATTTTGCTAAGGAGTATATGGAGCAGGACATAACCTGTCTTTCTATTCCTTTTTCATCACATAATTTTCTGAACTCATCGATAAATATTCTCAATCTCGATCGGATCTCAATGCTTTTATTTTCTTGTCTAATTGATTTTCTACCAAGTTCATAAACCTTCTGAAACAACTTATGCTTCAGATTCATGAGAAATCAAATAGACATATCCGACTCGAGTGTAATCATCTATAAAAGTGATGAAATAAACAGCCCCATGCCTTCCTCTCACATTTATTGAACTACAGACGTCATAATGGATTAAATACAGAGGAAATTCAGCTCCTTTATCTTTTTCTAAATGGTTTCCTTGTCGTTTTCCCTACTAGGCAATGCTCACTTATAGACAAATCGACTTTTTCAATATTGCCCAACAAGCCCTCTTTGGCTAGTCTATTCATATGTTGTTGGCCCATATGACCAAGTCTAGCATGCCACCATATTCACATCATTGTCATATAAAGTAGAAGACGTGAAACAAGGGAATAACAAATATTGACATCACCACAGTCAATATTTAGTACAATAAAACCATTCAGTAAGTGACCACAACCACAGTAGTTTGTATCTAAACACAAATCTACACATTTATTATGGAAGTTCATACCAAAACCAAGCTTAACCAACGCTAAGACGGACACTAAATTTCGACGAATCTCCGAGCATATAGAACATCAAAGGTGCGTCCACCACTCATGTTCAATTGGCCGGTGCCAATTCCTTTAACTTCAGCTCTAGAGTTATTTCCAATATAGATCCACTTAGTTCCAGTTGGTATCGTCGGAATTCCACGAAGGATTCTCTATCCTTCCCTCTATGGTCTGTCGTTTCTGAATCTACAGTCCACAAAGGATTGGATTCAGCCAATAATATTGAACTTGACACATAAGTAAAGTTCTCAAATGTACAAGAGGTGTTGTTTTTTTTTTTTTTTTTTTTTGACTCACAACAAGTTGCAAGCATAGTGACATTTCTTGTCACAATTGTAACACCTCACCCTTGACATTTTCTTCACTTGAGGACGTTTTCCTCTCTTGTGTTGGTTAACTCTTGATTTCTTGCAATAAGGACTTGGTCCTTTGCATTCCCACATATTGAACGAATCAATACATTTGCGCTTAGAGCACAAAGCCCTTTCGAGCTAGAACCAAAGCATTGCAAATATCCGTTTTCGGCTCAAATGCCGTTAGGCGGTCCTCTACTAGCTCAAGGTGGCGCATGGCATCCTTTAGATCTTCCATAACATGGTCAAGAGCTTCTAGTGCTTCTTGCTTTTCCAGCACATATTGAATCTTCTTATTCAATATTTCACAATTGTTACCGTTCATATCGGCAATCACGTTCTTAGTTCGAACCATCGTTCGAACACATCGGACATCCACGAATAATTAATGCCTATCATTTATGCATCCCTATTTGCATAGACCCATCATATTAATAAATAATTTCAAGTAAGGCTTCAGAATCAAAAGGTCACTATGTTTCCAATCATCCTCCAAAAAATCCTAACTCAAAACTATCATTAATATGATTGTCATATGCAAAATCAATTCTATGAAGCTACAAAAGCTTCTAAAACTACCCACGCCTAATTACCCACAAAGAACCAAAGAATAATGTAAAGCAAATAAAATCTAATATCTAATAAAATAACAATGCTTTCACATAATACAACTATACATTACACTAAGCAATATATATACAGGGAAAAAATATCAACATGAAAAGAGATATTGACATCAAAAAACATCTCAAATTAATCCAAGGGATAAATAGGGAATGTCCCTTCTAATCTGTCATTCAAAACATCTCGAGAAAAGCGAAGGCACATTTGCCAACCAAGGAAAAACTTTTGGAGAGCTTTCATGTCGCCACCAAGGCGCATTCACTCGGCGCCATGTGGCGCTCAATCTAAGGGTTGAAGTTTTGGCCAACTCAATCCTATAGTACTCTCTTACAAAAGCTTCCACTAGCTTCCTATAATCCGGGACCACGTTGACCTCCCATAGCCGATCAAACACGCTTGCCATTCGGGTGGAAGAGTGTTTATCAAAGCCGGCACCTTCTCAAAGTCCGGCATAAGATAACCATTCCGGATGATTTCCGTATCATCCGATTGACCTTGATCACATGTGATACTAAATCACCATCATGCCACCGATAATTAGCTAAATCGACATCAGCCTTTTAAGTCTTGCATTTCCCTCGTCCCTTCTCGGGCTTGCGGTATCTCGTGCATAACTCATTATAGTTCCCGCAACAAATGCGTAACTAAAATTGGATCACTTCTAATCCATAATAAACATAAGGGAAAATACATAATTTTCCAAAATTCATGCAACAAATGCAGACTAAAAAATGGATTACTTATAACCCACATAGGCATGACTGAAAAAGAAACAAATTCCTTATTTTTTATTTTTATTTTTTTTTTTCGGGTCAACGGTCAAAGTCAATGGTCAACGGTCAACGGTCAGTCAACGGTCAACGGGTCAACGGTCAACAGGCGCGCGGGTCGGACCGGTCGGACCGGTCGCGACGGTCGAACCGGTCGGACCGGACAAGCCGGTCGGCCCGGTCGGACCGCTCGCGCGGACCGACCGCACGTGCCTCGCACGTGCGGGGCCGATGTCACGCGGACGTCGGCCGGCACGTGCCACGCGCGTGCTCGCGTCCGCGGGTCGGGTCGGGTCGCCGATCGGGTCGGGTCGTCGGCCGGTGACCGCCGGCGAAACGTCATCGGTGACGTCATCCGAGCGGTTACCGACCGTTGGATGACGTCACGATGACGTCATCTCGTGACGTCGCACGTGTCGGTCCGACCGGCGCGTGCCGGCGCGCCGCCGGCGGCGCGCACGTGCTGGTTCGCCGACCGGCGCGTGTGGCGCACGCGCTGGCGAAGCCAGCCCTTCCGGGCGCGTCGCGCCCACGCGCAGCGCCTTCCGGCCGCGCGTGTGGGCGCGTGCGGCGTCTCCCGGCGGCGTACGACCTGTCCCCGGACTCGTCTCGACGTCGCCTTTCTTCCTATGCTTTCAGATTTTTATTCCGACTTACGGAAACTCAGAAAATGGCCGAACAGCGCTCGGGTGTCGGGATTTTTGCCCCGATCCGTACGGCCGAGAATTTCTTCGCGAAAATTCAATCAAAAACATCAAATTGATCGGGAAAACGTGAACTAGGGCTCGATACCAATGTTGGGAATAACGGATCCCCGAAAACCGGATTCGACACCGAATCGAACCCCTAAATCAATGCGGAAGACGAAGCCCGGAATAACACGCATCACCGATCGTAAAGCACACCACGGATTCGAGCGTACCTTGTTAGCCACGAGATTAGACACTAACGCCGAAGAAGAGGAAGAAATTCTGATCCGATGATGCCAATTCGCCTGAAGGGAAGACGGGACGCCGTAAGCGTTCTTGGAGGGAGAGAGAGCGTTCGGGAGAAGACGTACGTTTGTTTTCCAACGGTTGTCTTCTCTCTCTCTCTCCTCCCTTTTATACCTTCCCCTATCCACGGGCCCTATTCCCGTGGGCCGGGCCTTTTTGGGCCCAACTTGAGCGGATGGGCCTTAAGCCCATCTCATAAATCCATCATTCTCACTCCGAGAAAGATCCAAAATTTTATATTCGATTTGGTATGGGATTTTTGGTTTAGGCAGTTCATTTTCATACCCCTATTTCTGTGAATCCACGATAAGCAATAACATGGATTTGGAAACGGTGAGTTGGTTCATAGTGGTATTTCAATATAATATAACCCACTCCACGAGGCCAATTCTTTGGTTCGTAAATGCGCAACGATCTCCCGCGCTTACCGGCTCCCGACCAGCCTAGTAAATAAAGTAATAGTGGCTAAAAATAATCATAAATGAATGAGAGAAATCAAGATTGAGATCGGTAAATTTCGGGAGAGTCCGTGCGATGCATAGATGCCATCTCATTAGAGGATTATTTGTGCCGCTTAGTGGTGTGGTAGCTCTCATGAGGATCATCTCGAGAAGTTCGCTACATATGTGAAAACTGTCACATGCGATCTTCTACAACAGTAGTGTAGCTTGTTATTCTACTGAACTTCTGATCTTCCCACACTATTAATATCATCTTGCGCCAACGTGTGTTTCTTTCCTTTCAATAATAATGAGGTGAATATAATATTTAAGACGTGAATATCTCCACTTGGTATCTTCATAGGTTCATATCAGATGAGATAGCGTAGACTCATGGAAGATTCTCATTACGCGATGTTTTCTCTGCATTCACTCAACGAACTCTTTAAAGACTTTGATAAAAATTGTCAAAATCATCTAAGGGATTCCAACATTAGTTTTCAGAATGCCCAACACTAGATACCCACGAAACATTATGCAAAACCCATGAACCAATTAAGTCGAAATGTTTTGTCTGCACAGGTGTAAAGAAACTCAGAAATTGAGTCAATGAAGCATAATTTTTCATTGATATGTTATATATATATATATATAGAGATATCACCACCTATAATTATGGTGAAAGATAAAAATAAAAAATAACAATTTTACCTATAAGGAAAACAAATCACAAAAGATCTCCAAATGATCGGCTCATTGATGCTCTATTTGATTTGTTATTTTCATATTGATTTGTTGAAAATTCTGCACTCAAATAATATGGATTTTTCGGGGTAGAAGTACACCCTAAGTGCCAAAACTTAGCACAGAGGGACACTTAAGTACCAAAATTTTGAAAATGTACACTTAAATGCCAAAATCGAAGTAAAATAGATTACTTAAGTGGCACTCCAGCCAAAATCCAGCCAAATTGCTGACATTGTAATTTTCCGGTGATATGAGTGCAAAATGGTATCATTTTGCATGCTAACTAGCAAGAAAATGCAAAAACGTTGTCATTTTCTTTCCGATGTGTAAATAATTAATATAAAAATTAATTAAATTTAATTTAAAACTAAATTTATTTAAAATATTCTAAAAATTTAAAATTTAAAATTTAAAAAGAAAAGGGGGGGCGAAGGGAGGCGGCTGAGGGCTGAGCCTTCACCGCCATCGCCTTCGTGCCGCCGCCAAGAAGGGCCAACAATGAAGAGGGGAGGGTCGGCCGGGGTTGCTAACCCTCGGCCGGCCGGTGGCGAGGGCCCATGAGCCCTCGCTCGACCGGGTGAGGGCCGCGACCCTCACCCAGATCTAGGCGAGGGCTCGTGGGCCCTCACCACCCAGTTGGCCGCCGTCACCGACCCCTGGCCAAGGCTCGACGTCACCAGCCCCTGGCCAGGGCTTGGCGACTCCAGTCGATGCTCCCCCCTCCGTCGCCAGGCCTTCTCGGCGACAACGGGGAGGCAACGAGGGCCCGCGAGTCCTCGCCGGATCCGGGCGAGGGCCCGCGAGTCCTCACCGGATCTGGGCGAGGGCCGCGACCCTCACCCTAGATCCGGGCAAGGGCTCGTAGGCCCCGCCGCCAACCCCCGGCCGGGGCCCGGCGACCCCAGCCGATGCTCCCCCCACCGTCGCCAGCCCTTCCCAATGACGGCGGGAAGACAGCGAGGGCCCGCGAGCACCCTCGCCCAAATCCGACAATAGCTCACAGCCCTCACCACCGGTCGACCAGGGGTCGGCAACCCCGGCTAACCCTCCCCCTTCGTCACCGGCCTTTCCCGATGGCGGCAAGGAGGTGGCTGCGGCGAAGCTCAGCCCTTAACCACCTCCCTTCGACCCCCCCCTTTTTAAGTTTTTAAATTTTAAGTTTTTTATTTTTTAGAATATTTTAAATTTAATTTAATTAGTTTTTATATTAATTATTTACACATTAGAGACAAAACGACATCGTTTTTGCATTTTCTCACCACATCAGCATGCAAAACGATGCCGTTTTTACACTCACCTCGCCGAAAAATTGCCACGTTAGCAATTTGGCCGGATTTTAGCAGGAGTAGCACTTAAGTGATCTATTTTACTTCGATTTTGGCAAATAAGTGTCCCTTCGTACCAAGTTTTGGCACTCCAGGTCTCCATACCTCAATTTTTCGATTTTGATTTTCTAGTTCAATACTCCCCTTCAAATCGTTTAGTGGGGAGGACCAGAGACTGAGTTTGATTCGTAGACCGATGAACATATCTCGAGTTAATGGTTTGGTGAAAATATTAGTACTTTGTGAGGAAGATATGACATAGCATGTTACAATAGAACCAAGAGTAACATTTTCCCTAACAAAATGATAATCGATCTCAATGTGCTTTGTCCAAGTACAAAAAACTAGATTAGTTGTAAGATGCAATGCCTATATGTTGTTCAAGAAAAGTAATGAAGGTTGATGTTGGTAGGTCCCAATGTCATGTAGTATGTATGAAATCCAAGTGAGTTAAGCAACTGCGGAAGCAAGAGCTTAGTATTCGACTTTAGTTGTGGGGTGGGCCACAATAACTTGTTTCTTGGCACACCATGAAATACAATTTGATCCAAGAAAAATACAATCAGTAGTAGAATGTCGGGTGATTTTGCACCCAGTCCAATTTGCATCGGTGAAGCCAAACAAATGGAGAGAACTACAAGAGAAAATGCAAAGCCTAAGGTGTAAAGTGCCGCGAACATATCGCAGAATACGCTTTACCATCTAATAGTGAGCAATGGTTGGGGCATGCATATATTGGCAAACTATGTTGATTGCAAGTGAGAGATCCGGACGAGCAAGGGTAGGGTACTGAAGAGCACCTATAATGCTTGAAAATGGGATGGATTAGCATAGGGCTTACCACCATTTTTGAAGGGAGGTTGCTCGGTAGCTATTGGAGTAGCAATTGGCTTACATTGTGCCATTGATGCTCGACTCAAAAGATCTAATGCATATTTATGTTGGGAGAGAAAGAGTCCATTAGTGGAGCGATTGACTTCAATGCCCAAGAAATAATGAAGAGCACCAAAATCTTTCATGGAAAACACTTGACCAAGTGGCTTGCACGGGATGGTTCAACAATTCTGGAGAATCACCAATGAGGATTATATCATCCACGTAGAGCAATAGAATAATAGTATGACCATAATGACAATAAACAAATAATGATGGATCAGCAGTGCTGTAGAATAATTCATACTCAAAAAGAAAATTGTTGAACTTGTCAAACCATGTCATAGGAACTTCCATATATCACCCATTGGATTAAGCAAACGTGGTCAGGATAGGATGAATCAGAGATGCCCGGTGGTTGTTTCATATAGACATGAACATTTAGATCTCCATGTAGAAAGGCGTTCTTGACATCTAATTGGCGAATTTCCCAATTCTGAACAGTAGCAACAAATAGTACAATGCGAATTGTAGCTTGTTTAACTACTGGGCTAAAGTTTCTAGGAAGTCAACACCTTCCTTTTGATGAGACCCTTTTGCAACAAGTTGGGTTTTTGATCGGGCAAGTGAACCGTCTACATGTAGTTTTGTCTTGTATACCCATTTATATCCAACTACATTCATCCAGGGTTGACGGGGAACAAGTTCCCATGTTTTATTGATTGCAAGAGCATCCAACTCCTCAAGCACAACGGTTGTCCAACTAGGGTGTTTTATTGCTGAATGGACAATATAGGGCTTGGGAGGGATAGATGATACTGCTATATTGGCATACATGGGGTTTGGCTTCAAGATCTCGGCCTTTGGACATGTAACCATGAGATGCATCGAGGATGTAAAAGTTTCAGATGGAGATTGAACTGAAGATTCACTCTTTATTGATTGTTGCACATGATTAGAAAGCATAGCAGATGAAGCATTTGAATTTGGTTCTATCTTAGCAAATAGACGTGTACATTCACTTGCGAATTCAAGATCTATTGGTGAACCAACATTTTGATCAACTTTTGGATGAGGTTGGCTAGAAACTTCTGTTTGTGATGGACTTATAGTTGAATTCCATTGCAATAACTCCCCTTTAGTCATAGCAGAAGTATGAGAAGAAGAAGCAAAAGGAAATAATGCTCATAAAGAAACGTGTCGAGATATATAAACACGACCAATAGATTGATGAACACAATGAGATCCTTTGTGCTTTTCACTGTATCCGAAAAATATGCAAGCCAAAGAGCACTTGTCAAATTTGTTCATTGCATTGTTGCATAAATATGGATAACAACGAGAGCCAAATACTTAGAGTAATGAGTAATTAGGGTCCTTGAATAAGACTGAGTATGGACTTCGAATGCCCAAAGCAATGGAAGGAAGACGATTTATTACATAATTCATTGTTGTAAAAGCTTCCACCAAATAGTTTAGTGGCATAGGTGCCTCAAACAATGTAGCAAGCCCGAGTTCAACAATATGTCAATGTTTCTTCTTAGCAACACCGTTTTGCTGTGGTGTACTTGGACAAGAGAGTTGTAGTTGTATGCCGCATTCATGAAGATGCATCAGAAAATTATTGCTTGTGAATTCTTCTCCTATATCGGATTGAAAAAACTTTAATTCTCCTATCAAGTTGATTTTCAACTAATTTCTAAAAGGCTAGGAAAATCTCATAGAAATCTAACTCTTCAATGGATACAACCAATAGTATCGAGAGAAATCATCAATGATATCAAAATATTTGCATAAAGGAATTGGGCTTGGTCCCCATAGATCACAATGTATTTTCTCCAATGGATGGAACATCAAGAATCAAATAAAGAAATGGCAATCTTGAACATTTACTAATCTGACAATTTGTACATAAAGTGCTAGTGGATTTATTTACTGAAATCAAATTATTAGATTGTAAAAGCTATAAAACATAACTATGAGGATGGCCTAATAGATGATGCCATGTAAGTTCATCCGCAACCTTGTTTCTTTGAGAAAAGAATACCATGGAATGCAAGTCCTTATTAGTATATAAACCTTGATGATTACTTCCCAGCAGTAATACCCGGTGTGTCCTAGAGTCCTTGATAGAAAAGCTAGATGCATCAAACTCAAAATAGCAAGGATAATCTATCACGCCCCGAACCTCGAGCATGCTCACATCTCTCAATGGTCGATCGAATTGCGACGTTCCTAGGACGCATCGCCAACCTATTCATTTTAGTGCATAGATAGAAGCGAAATAAACAATCTCCGGACAACAAACAAACATGTGATAGAAAAGCAAAACAATCAAATTTCACAAACACACTTATAAAAACAAACCAAGTCATATACAAAAAAAGTCTAGACCCCAAAAAGAGTTATTAAACTAACCCTGCCCCGGACCTCATCTACTTGGGATCCGGGTCTACCATGACACCGTCAGGGATGTCGATGTCTAACGGGTCAATTATCTCTGCTGCGGGCTCCTCAGCCTCGGGCAACTAGTTCACCTCGATATCGGCTATGTTTTGGGCGTTGAACACGGGGTCGAGTATCTCCTTCAACTCGGCACCTTCAACAAGTCCATCAAAACCGTTTAAGGGGCCCTCCTAAACCCCGTTAGGCCCCCGACGAAACCATGCCTTGAATCGATGAGGTACCAACTGAGGTTGGCCCTCATCGACCCAGATCGTGGTCACAACAAGCTTGTAGGTCCAAGGATTCCTGGGGATAGGAAAGACGGTACACTGCTCTTCGGCCTCTCATGGTCACCCAAAACAAACGGGTCTCGCCTCCATCTAAGAACCTGAAAATTGTAAGCCACGACAAGGTGAGACAATGTTTTAGCGAGTCTACACCCTAAACCCAAATTAGGAAGATAATACACCTAGAGACAGCCTATACACACATCATATAAGACTTACCTCACATCAGCACCTTCCTTCACATCAATACAGTTCATATAACATATGCATACAGTCAATGTATTCGGTAATTGAAATGCTTCACTTTCCACACATCAATCGATCATAGGGGTCCCGATTATATGGCTAAATCATTATAACACGTCCCTTTTCGTGCCACACAATTTTGTCTCATAATCAAGCACGGTCAAATCACTCAATCAAGCGTTCCAATTAATTATGACCCAACAGCCACAACCGACTCAACAGTCAGCAGTCATTTGGCATAGCCGAGCGTCGTCTCGCCCCATTGAGCATGGCAACGTCTACCTCTAGACGGCATTCCCGAAGGAGCATCGGCCTAACCTCCAATGCGACCGACATCCGTTGACATGGGGCATTCCAAAGGAGCATTGTCTAGCATAAAAGCTCATGACGGGTTCTCATAACGATCACACGCACATCTAATCCCGGCCAAAGATATCGTGCTTTTCACTCAAATGCCTCAATTTAAATAATGTGCTTGGCCTATTTTCTTCATATTAAAAACACCTGGTAAAATAGGTGTGCGTGGACATATGATCAAATCGAACCATAAAGCGCGATATCCTCTCTTTTAAAAATCACACGATTTTATATAGTACTTAAAAATATTTTTGGTGTCAAAAACCGACACCCGGTATTTTTCTAATTAAATACCAAAATTTCTTATTTTTGAAATAATAACTCAAAAAATCATCAATCAACATCCAATTGCACAAATTAACGATCAATTGCACAAACTAACTGCACCACGACAATCAGCACGAAATTCTGACAGTCGGCTATCTCAATATAATTTTTGAAAAATAATAAATAATTAAATAAATTGCAAAATAATTAAATAAATCACTAATTAAGCTATATACACTAATCTAACCACCTAATTGGACTTAATTAACTAATCTAACCTACTAAGCTAACTAACTAAAGTCACTAACCACCAAATTACACAATTTAATTAACTACTAAACTAACTACTTATTCTAACCTCACTTAAGCTTAACTAAATCCTCATTAGGCTAATTAAATCACCCTAAGCATAATTAACATCCTAATTAGAGTTTAAGACATAAACTCATTGATTTAGCAAATAAACCAGTTCACAGCGACGGCAACGCGGAGGCGAGCAAGACTTAGGCCTATGACAACACCCAAGGAGGTCCGGAAGGGCCGGGAAATAGCCCACGAAGCCTCAACTCTAAGCTAGAACTTCGATTCTGTGGCTGAACCGAAGGGCTAGCTTGAGGCACATCACGAGGAGAAGGAGGGTGGTGGACGGCCAAACGGGGCCATGCGGCGACGCGGATGGGTTGGAGCGGCATACAAGCAGCTTAGTCAACGGAGCTATGACGTGAACCGACTAGCTGGACGGCGGATGCACAGCTGGCGGCCTAGACTCGTGGCTGCTCGGCTTGGATGGGGACGGGCTCGCAAGCAACCAACGAGTGTGCGGGCTGCTTAGGCGGACTAGCGACAGCGGTGTGAGGCTAGTAGCTTTGGCAAGGGGCTTTGCTAGACTTGTAGCTCTAGAAATGGAGTCTTTAGCTGGTTGAAATGAAGAAGAATAAGATAGAGCTACAGCTGGAAAGAGGGGACAAAAGCCTTCAATGCTCACCAAAATATCCTAAACACTTGAATAGTTGCCCCCACCAACCTTCAGCCTCATCCAGTAGCTGTTTTCCCTCCAAATCTTCTCCAACAAGCCAAGCTTTGATGCCCAAATGTTGCAGCCCCCATGGCCTACGAATTTCACGCAATTCCCTCACCAAAGCAACTCAATTCCACTCCAAATGGCTTCCAATTCATTGCCAAATTGATGAGGAGGAAGCTCACACCAAATTCCATAATTTTCCTCATTAATTAATCCAACTTGAAGGTAAAAAAATGCACACAAAAATGGCCCTCCGAATTTCCCAGTCCAATTTCGTCGAATTTTGATTTTTTCACCAAAAATCCCGAGCTTGCCAAAATTCTTTAAATGATGAGTCGACATCCTAAAAATAAATCGTGACATGCTGGAACTTTCAATTTCGAAACCGGATTCAATTTCGTGGTTAATTTTAACCGGACACGATTTTAGCGTGACCTAACCTACCAAGTAACTTTTAGGAATTTTTAGCACATTTGACTTGTGGTCGATTATTTTTTATCTACATTGTTCATCTTTGACACATTTGGTGACTCTTGGTTGTCGTAACAAACTCAAGGTTTCAATTACGGGCATATGGTACAAAATCGACAGAAAAATTGGTTTAATGCCGTTCGACGCGAATTTTGCAATTAGGTAGAATCACCCACACTTTAATTATATGCCTTTGTCGAATCGACCTATCTCTGGTCTCTAATCGATTTGAACGATACCGTATTGACCCTTGCAGATTAGCATGGTCGAACAGTCGATTTCTGATCAAATTCTCAAGTCAGTGGCATTTATATTCCTTAACGGCTTCACCTAATAGATTAGTTATCTCGTGAGTGATCAACTCAGAGAAAAAGACTATAGGCGCATTGCTAAATAGCCCAATTCATATTATTGGTACAAGGTTGAAAATCAGGATGTCACAACTATTTCCCTCTTATAAAATTTCATTCTCGAAATTTAAACCATTACAAATCTTATTCAAAAAGGTAAGGGTATTGTCGTCTCATCAAGTCTCCACTTTCTCACACGATCGTGTGGGGATTAGCAACAATTTTCAAGACCATGACACCAATTGAATTTACCCACTTTTCGTTCCGAGATTGGTTTAACTTATTGTTTTTTCAAAGGGGTCAACTCCTGTCGTTAGTGACGAACTTGATTCCTATAATGATTTTATTTAGAAGAGACATAATGAACTCCTTGGCGAAATTCATATGTAAACATTTATCTTTTCCTTTTTCTCTTTTTTTTTTTGGCAAGAATTGTATTTATCTTTTTCACTAAAACTACAAGAAGCACTCGTGTGTGCATAAGGGCTAATTTGTTCAAATTCAATTTAGTTCCTTGGTGAAGCGCAAATACTTCCTTAATCTTTGTCAGAGACATTAGCTGTATAAGAGACAATTTAGTAATGCACAAGCATGTACATTGAAATTACTTTAATTGGAGGAAGTTATTATGGCAGTATACTCTACACTTTATTTCATGGGGATTGTAGTTCAATTGGAGCACCGCCCTGTCAAGGCAGAAGCTGCGGGTTCGAGCCCTATTTCCTGGAGAAGAAGCAGTGATGGTATTTGGGGAATAAGCATTGCCTAACTTCATGCTAGCAGCCGTAGTAATACAGAAAATGCAAGCGTTATCCAAAGAGATTGGCCCAAGATACTTTAATTTTTTACGTTTTTCTCAAACCTATGTATTATACATACTAGTTTGAATTGAAGAATATTCTAATTTCTATAATTTATAATATATAATTAATTAATACTACTTATTTATTCATTCATTCAACAAATTCGATTGATTGATACGAGTATATTCTTCTTGTTGATTAATGATAATTACAATATCAAGTAACCCCGTCATATATTTAATCCCGCCCAGATATGTTTGCAAGTGAGGTAATTGTCCCTTTAACACAGCTGCGTCTCTTTTCAGAAGACAATTGAGTCTCCTCGCCTTTTGTTCTTAGTATCCTTAAAAGCACATAATTTACTATAAAGGCAAGTAATTAATCATATTGTCGCCAAAAGTTATATAAGGACCATGATCACTTCCATTAAATAAAATGATAAGCATCTAGAAAACAAAACCTACCATATTTGAGTCCTTTGACTTACCAAATTTATGCATTTCCAAAAATCTTTATGTTATCGATTAGGATTGCTCAAAAGTGGATGTGCAAGAAGAATATATCATCAAAAAACACACTTTATTTCAAGATTATGAGCGGCATGAGCTCACTTACTACATTATGAAACAGCTTATTTCAAATATAATGAAATTTCCTAGGGATCAGTCCTAGGAGGTTCTTCAGAATCGTTGACATGAGAATCAGTTGTCCGGTCTTCAATTGCTTTTGTTAAAATCTTGCTTAATTCCTCGTACTTTCTCTTATAAAGTTTCAGCTCCTCCAAGGAGAGTTGGTCCACTGGTGCATGCCGCCAGCCTTCGATTGGGGATTTCTCTACCTCTCGCCGGAGTTCAACAAGGTCCTTTCTTGCAGCTCCCAGTCTCTTTGATAATTCTGAGTTTTGTTCAGATAGCTCATGTAGATTCTCCCTTTGTTCGCCTTCGGATTGGCTAACAACATGAGAAGGGGATGTGCCTGGATCTTCGACTCGGCCGAGACTGGCTTGATTTTGAGGACAACCAAGAGATAAGGCTGCCTGGCCCAGGCGGAAGAGTACAATTATCGAGTCCAACGCACAATCTGAATAGATGTCAATAGCTCTCCTAGTATCTTGCTTGCGAGGACGGCCAAGAGACAAGGCTGCATAACCCAAGGTGAAGAGCTCAACGATTGACTCCAACGGACATTCCGAGTAGAGGTCAGCAGCACTGCTAGGATCACGAGATCGACTTTTTGGAGCATCCGTCTTCTGAGTCTTATTGTCCATCGTTGTATATATTTGAGATTGACTCTCGCACTCGCACATGATTGAGTAGGGATTAACAGCGATTTATAGGGCCGCGCCTCCAATTAAACCTACCCACGTCCCGTTCTGCGATTGGTGAATTAAATTCATTTCTCCATATTTCAAGATACGAAATCCTAAAAATATTTTATCTACCTATTTATAGATAAACATTCAATTTGTTGTCGAGCACGGATGATCTGATTCGTAAAGCAGTAAGTACCGTTGGTTCTGTTTTACAAATAAAATCAGATTTCGTACCTGGATCCACCCTCAGAGCTGGTCGAGCACGGATTGAACTGCCATTATCTGAACCATTGAAGGTCGGTCGACTCATTAAATACAATAACCAAACTCTCTGGCTGGATTTCAAGTACGAAAGATTACCTCACTACTGTTACTCCTGTGGTCGATTGGGTCATTACACTGATGCTTGTCCGTCTATACCTTTTGAGGAAACTATGATCACGGACTCGGAGAAAACACCTTATGGTCCCTGGTTAAAAGCCGAAGTTCAGCAACATAGTCCATACTGGAAAGTTTATTATGGCAATTCATCTATTGAGGAGGAAAGGGAGGAATCTGTACCTGAGACACCTCCGTCCAATGCTCAACCACTCCCTCTTTTACCACCACCTCTCCCCCAAGCACCTCTTCCTGCGCAGCAAATGAAATCCGCATTGTCAAAGGATGGTTCTGACATAGTGAACTCTGCTACCCTCACACATCATAGTATTACTACTGCCCTAATTCCAGCGGAGGAAAAGCTTAAAGGGGTGCAGATGCAGACTTTGCCTCCCCTGGTAAAGAAAGGCAAGAGTTCTCGTCAGAGTATTAAAATAGGCCCAGCAAAGAAACCTCGACGTTATAACCCATATGATATACCTACTGAGCACCTGGGAGGTTTTGATGAGTCACTATTATTGGATACTCCAATTGTCATGGCGACTGAGGACAACATAAGGGCGTCGGTGGCTGGCCCACAACAGCCACCTGTGCAGAGATGAAAATCATCAGTTGGAACTGTCAGGGTTTGGGCAATCCCCTGACAGTTCATGCTTTAAAAGCCCTATTGGCAAAAGAAAAGCCTGACTTGCTTTTTTTGATGGAAACTAAGAATGGTGATGATGTTTTATTTCGTTTGCAACGTACCTTGCGGTTTTTGCATCTTCGAGTTTCAGCCCGTTAGGCTCACGTGGGTGGCTTGGCTCTTTTTTGGAACGAGGGCTTTCAGTTGTCTGACTTTACTTCCTCTCGGTATTTTTTTGACTTCATCTGCAAAGATACTTCGGAGGGCAGGTCAATGCGGATTACTTGTATTCATGCTCCTGCAGTTTTTCATGATCGTCAGTATATTTGGCAAACTTTGAGAAGATATAGCAGATCAAATGCCTTACCTTGGGTATGCCTTGGTGATTTCAATGAAATTCTTCATCGCTGGGAGAAAATCGGTGCTCGACCTGCTGATTTTTATCGCATGACTTCTTTTCAAGATTTTCTTAATGATTGCAGTTTACTCGATCTTCCTTCTCATGGCTGCGCTTTTACTTGGTCTAATAATCGAGAAGGAGATGCCTTGGTAAAGGAACGTCTTGATAGAGCAGTGTGTAATGCGGACTGGCGCGTTTTGTTTCCAAATGCTCAGGTACTTGCACTCCCTGCAGTCGGTTCAGACCATGGTCCTCTGGTTTTAAATACTCATCCGAGCATAGTTAGAAGAAAAAGACATTTTACCTTTGAGATCTTCTGGAATCAGGATCCTCAGTGTCGTGTAGCTATTCAATCCTCTTGGAATTCTGTTTCAAGAAAGGACTCCCCGCTCTCAGACAAACTTCGTGCAGTTGCTATGGATTTGTCCATTTGGAGTCGTTCGAGGTTTTCTCATAACAGGCATCAGGCATCACAGTTGGAGCACCAGTTAGAATTGCTGACTAATCAGTATCCTACCTCACTAAATCAAGCACAAAGCAACAATTTGTAAAAACGAACTTCATAAAGCATGGCAGAGGGAAGAGCAATATTGGGCAATGCGCTCTCGGATAAATTGGTTAAGGTGGGGCGATCGTAATACTCGTTTTTTTCATGCCACGACTCTCCAAAGAAGACAACGTAATCATATTTCAGCCTTGCGAGATAATCATCAACAGTGGATTCGAGACCCTCACCAGCTCCAACAAATGACCACAGATCATTTTTCTCTCCTCTATACAACCTCTGGCCCTAGATGTTATCAACAAATTCTACAACAACCCAAATGGTTACCACAGAAATGAACAACACACTTCTAGCACAGGTTACAATGGAAGAAGTTAAAATGGCCACCTTTCAATTGGGTGCTTCAAAAGCCCCAGGCCCCGATGGTTTAACTGGTATGTTTTATCAATCTCATTGGGAGGTAATAAAGGAAGATATCTATCGGGCAGTGCAGCATTTTTTCAGTTCGGGATCCTTACCGGTGGCTTTAAATCGAACTGCAATAACATTGATTCCCAAAACCCCAAACCCAGAGTGCTTGGATCAATATAGACCTATTAGCTTGTGCAACTATGCTTATAAAATTTTCTCTAAAGTACTTGCTAACAGGTTAAAACCTTTACTGCCTGTTTTAATTTCTGAGGAACAGAGTGCATTTGTTGCTGGAAGACAGATTCAGGATAATGTTCTTATGGTTCAGGAAGTGATTCACCAGCTTAGAACTAGGAAAAGAAAGCATCATTTTCAAGCAGTACTAAAAGTTGATATGCAGAAAGCCTATGATCGTATTGAATGGGATTTTCTTCAAGATTACCTACTTTGTTTAGGTTTTCAACCTCATTGGGTACAGTTAGTCATGCAGTGCATCTCAACTACAACTTTGTGTGTTAAAATGAATGGTGATTATCTTCCAAGTTTTCATCCGACTAGGGGGCTTCGGCAGGGTGATCCTCTATCCCCCTACTTATTCATCATTGTTGCTAATCTCCTCTCACTTCTCATTAAGAATGCTCTCGATATGGGATTGCTCAAAGGTATTAAATTGAATCAGTGGTGTCCCACTTTATCTCATTTGTTATTTGCTGATGATGCTGTATTTTTCCTCACTGGAACCCTGATGGAGTGCCAGAATCTATCTAACATTCTAAATCAGTATTGTTTGGCAACTGGACAGGCTATTAACCGAAACAAATCTGGCATTTTCTTCAGTTCTTCTTATCCTATGTCTCTTCAACACAATTTGGCAAGTGAATTAAGGGTTCCTATTTTGCAGCGCTGTGGTAAATACCTAGGGATACCTACTGATTGGGGCAGATAGGGATACCTACTGATTAAGGGTTCCTATATGTTTTCTTGGATCCTGACTAGAATTCAATTAAAATTACAGGGGTGGAAGGAGAAGCTTATCTCTAAAGGAGGGAAGGAAGTTCTGCTTAAAACAGTGATTCAATCTATTCCCCAATATGCCATGTCTGTTTTTAAGATTCCTAAGTCCTTATGTAAACTTATCGAACAACGTATGGCTAAATTTTGGTGGAACAATGATACAAGCAAAGCTGGAATTCATTGGCAATGTTGGGACAAACTGCAACACCGGAAAGAGGAAGGAGGTTTGGGTTTCAGACAATTAATCAGTTTCAATGAAGCCATGCTTGGTAAGCAAGCGTGGCGTTTTATTCATCAACCATCCTCGTTATGGGCTAAGTTTTTTAAAGGACTATATTTTCATTCATCCACCTTTCTCAAAGCTGCCAAGGGCTCCTGCCCATCATGGGGCTGGCAGAGCCTCTTGTGTGGACGAGCAGCTATCCTACCGAACATCTGTTGGTCAGTAGGAGATGGGCAATGCATTAACATCAGAACAGACAGATGGTTACCCATGGGTATTCTAGGTGGACCAAAGGCCCAAGCAAAACCCCTTCTAGTAGCTGATCTTATTGATCAGTCTACTGGTTCTTGGAAAACAGACCTACTACATACTTTTTTCGACTTGCCAATTATTCAGGAAATCACAGCCATTCAGATTCGACCAATTTGCACTAAAGATGCTCTCATTTGGACAGCTACAAATCAGGGTACTTATACTGTAAAGTCGGCATACCATGCAATTACTCAGACTAAACTCAATGGATCAACAGACGGTGCTTCTACTTCATACAGAACCCCTACCTGGTTTTGGCGAACTCTTTGGAGGATGCCTGCTGCTCCTAAAGTTCGTATATTCCTCTGGTCCATTTGTAATGACGCCATAGCAACGAGGTACAACCTGCACAGAAGACACATTATCGACAGTCCGTGTTGCCCAATTTGTAAAACACAGCTTCCTGAAACGCTAGAACGTTTGTTTTTACTATGTTCGTGGACTAAACAGGTATGGTCACACTCTCATATTGGCATATCTATTGATCCTACTACTATCTAGAGACTGGACTCATGGCTTGTATCAACGAGTGCTAATGGGAACCGCTTACCTCGACTTGCGCTGATAGCAAATGTGCTGTGGCAGATCTGGAAGGCCCGAAATGGTTTCCTCTTCCGGGGTAAATTTCCTAATCCGACTGTTGTTGTGGAAGCCGCTTTAACAAATACCCAAGTAGATCGACTGTCTTCGCCATCCTCTGCACACCAGAAGCCCTCCGTCTCTCAGCTGGGGCATTTATGGCGTCCCCCGGATCCTGGTACACTGAAGATTAACATTGACGGATCACATCACCAAGGTAGCACTCACGGTAGTATTGCTAGTATTTGCAGGGATCACCAAGGCAAACTTACCGCTAGTTTCTCAGCAACGGTTGAAGCTTCCTCCGCTCTGTAGGTGGAGATCCAAGCCCTTTCTTTAACGCTTCGTCATCTGCTGGATCAGGGGCTTCAGAACGCCTCACTTGTTATTGATTCGGACAACCTCTCCCTGGTGGAAGCACTGAATCGACGAGCACAGCCGCCATGGCCGGATCGTGCTCTCTTCTCGGAGGCGGCCTTTCTGTTCTCTCTCTTCCCCAACCTTTCGCTAGGGTTTTGCCCTAGGGAAGCAAATGCGGTCGCCGACTGGGCCTGTAAAGCCCATAATAGAAATCCTACGATTAGCATATCCCTTCTTCATCCGCCCCTTCCTCTATTGAATTTGTTATGTGCGGATGCTCTTGCAGCTGGTTGTACGGATTTTTATCATTAATATATGTTGCTCTTTCACTGTCAAAAAAAAAAAATTGTTGTCTTGTTTGGTTAGATTTCTTTATCAATTACGACCAGGCATGAGATTAGTCAGAGAGCTAATAAGATTTTGGTCCTTCAAATTGTCGATACTCATTTCAGTACTCTTGACTCATTTTTTTTTTAACTTGATCCATGAACTTATCTATTCTTTAATAGTGTCCAAATGGTCCAATTTTCATCCATCACTCTTTGTAAGTACTCAAGAGGTAATTAAAAGAGGATATGCTTCATAAGCATATCACACGTGCTATACTTAATTAGTACGTCCATGATGGGGTGCGATCGGAACGCACCATTTTGTTTTAAGGCCCTGTTTGGCAACTTGCCCAACAGTGACTGATTCTGATTTTTTGTTCCCAGAATCAATTTGGGACGAGAATCGCGTTTGGTAAAATTTTTGTTCCGGGAACAATTTTGTTCCGAGAATCGTTTTGGAGAAGATTTGAGAATAAAAAAAAATTGATTCTCGCGTCCGAGAATCGAAAAAAATCAACACAATAAAACCCATTTTCTTTCCTTCAGCCATCCCACGACCGTCGCCCGCCGCCACCCGCCGCCGTCCGCCGCCGCCCGCCCGGCGAGCTCGCCGGAGGCTCGCTTGGCCAAGGCGAGGTCCGGCAAGCTCGCCGGAGGCTCGCCCGCCCACCGGCGAGCCTCGCTGTGGCCGGGCGAGGCCCGCCCGGCCACCGACCGAGCTCGCCTAGCTAGCCGGTGGCGGGGCGGCAGCCTCGCCCGGCCTCGGCGAGGCCCGCCCGTCCACCGGCGAGGCCCGCTCGGCCACCGGCCGAGCTCGCCTAGCTCGACCAGGTGGCCAAGCGGTCCGGCGACCAGCCATAAGAAGAAGAAGAAAAATAGGAGAAAAAGGAAAAAAAAAAAAAAGAAAAGAAAAAAGGAAAAAAAAAAAAAAAAAAAAAAAAAAAAAAAGAAAAGAAAAGAAAGTAAAAAAGTAGAAAAAATTATTTAAAAATTAAAAAAAATAATTTGGAACCGAATCAATAAACACATTATCAAACGCAATTCTATTCCGAATCGAAATTTTAGACGGTTACCAAACACGTGTTTTTACTCAGAATCAGTTCTCGGGAACAGAATAAAAAATAATCATTTCTTGTCAGAATCAGTTCCCGGGAACAGAATCGTTACCAAATGCGCCCTAATATGCTACGATGGAAAGACACCCTTTGAAAGGATATGAGAGAGTTATATAAAAGACTTCTGAAGACGACCGATGAAACGGTTGGCAGAACATACACTCAGAAATTCTCTCATTTTCTTGTCCCCTTTTCATCAAAAGAAAATGAAGGTGTTCCATTTCTTCTTTACAAGAACAATTGACATTTACGACGTGAAAATCAGATGTTTTTCTTTGTGATTACATTCAGACCAACGTGAGGTAACATTATTCATGATTCATCCGCAATTTAATGGTCGTTCCAGGGTAAATTGTTGACTGCGCATTGGAAGCAAGTAAGTCGTCTTCCGCCAACTTTCTTCCAACATTGGTATCAGAGCCAGGTTGAGATTTCTACCTTGTTTTTTCGTCAAATTTTCTCGTTTACCACTTGACATTGGAAACAAAGATTGAATTCTACATTGTTTGAATGTTCATTGTTCAGAATTGCAATCTGAATCATCAAAAATGAACCAAAGCGAAGAACGGGTTCGGGGTTGCATACACCCATACGGTTTTGGCCATTTTTCAGATTTTTTTTTTGCCAAAATAGATTTTTAAACATACAGGGTAAAAGTACTCATCGAGACGAGTCCGATGACGGGTAGAGCACCATCGGAGGACGACGGATGCGCCCACATGCGCAGCCAGAAGCCATTGCGTGTGGGAGTCACGCGCCTGACGCGCTAGGCACACCAGGGTGTGAGCATCATGAACGCGTCGATGAAATGACGCATGCTGACATCATCAAGACATCATCCAACAATCAATAACCGTCGGATGACGTCAGTGATGACGTCATTGCCGGCACAGTTGGCCTGCCAATCATTAGCCGGCGACCTGACCCGAGACCCGATCCGTACAGAGACCCGACCTGAGATCCGACCCGACCCGACTGTTGACCGGTCAACCGATCGGATCAGTGGACCGGTCGCCGATTGGATTGATCAGACCGAACCGACCGGCCAGGAGCCGTTTGGCTCGTTGGCGCGTGCGTCACGCGTGCCGCACACTCAGGCGCGTGTGGGCGCGTGTGAGCTCCAATTGGAGCGTGGTGTGCGGCTTTTGGTTCATATTGTTGAGCTCTACACTGTAGTATATTTTTTTTATTATTTGTTGAGTTTTTTTAATATATAAAATTGCGTACGAAACCCTAAGTACACGTATTTTTAGGGTATATATGCATAGTCTATTCATTTTTAGCCTGTATTTTCTTATGTTTTAGGAAATAAAGTAGCTAGCCTATATGAAAATGATGTCATATATGCTATGTAAAGCTTGGTCATGTATATAGTTTAATATACTTGCAATTTTCTAGTTCTAAGAAAATTCGAACAATGGTAAGAAATCCTTATTTTTCCGTTACATGTTGAATTACAGTATTGATTGTAGTTGTAGTATGATTGTTTTTTGTATGTTGATTCAAATCATGCTATGCTTTTGTGTTGATGGAAAAATGTAGAAATTACATGAAGTCATGTAATTATTTTTTCTAGTGGGAGTTCGTAGGTTGGTAGAATTCGAAAGAATTCTCATCTAAAACTTAAAATTTGCGCAAATTAAACTTATTAATGATAATAGAACAATCGTACATAGGAGCTGATTGGGAACATAGTGAACTTTCGTTTCTGTATCTTTTGTTAAATTATCATTAATTTAGTTTGTTTTTATTGCAAATTAAATATGTGTGTTACTCTGAAAAATGTGCTAGTATTGATTCTGTGTATATTATATCAATGTGATATAGCAAATTGATTATAATTTTGGCATCCAATACTATTGTTGCTGACCTTAATAAGGGTGAGAAGCTGAATGGTGACAATTATGATATTTGGCACCGAAAGGTTCAGTACATCCTTGAAAGATGTTTTAGAAATCCTCAACCACACAATGGATGAACCTAAGCGTGGAACTTCAGCTCAATACAATAGAAATCTAGAAGCCTATTAAGTTTGAAAAAGAAAAATAGCATTACTCGCATCATGTTGCTGAACTGTATGCAAGATGATCTCATGTGTGATTTTAAAAGTTATGATAAAGATCAAGCAATGTGGGTTGTCTTGAAAAATAAGTTTGAGAGTACATTTGTCACTAAGTTGAGGAGACTCACCATCAAGTTTGACACATACTGAAAGTGCCCAAATGTAACAATTAGGTAGCATATTCAGGAGATGTCAAATATGATTCGTGAGCTGAAGTCAACAGGTCACTCCTTTACTGATGAACAACAAGTTCAGGCTATTATAAGGCCTCTTTTTGACAATTAGGAGCATATGAAAATCAATATAACGCATAATGAAAATATTGTCACTTTTGATGATATTACACATCATTTTGAATTAGAGAATGAGTGCCTAGATGCTACGAGATCCTCTGCCCATGCTTATGTTGCTGAATTGAGGTTGCACAAAGCTTCGGGCTTGAAGCGCAAAAAGAATCATCAATTTAACAACAAAGGGAAGAAGACTAATCAAGCACCTAGAAGGGCTAAGACCTCTCAAAGGGCAAAGACCTCCGACGCAAAAAGAGTGGTGGGAAGAATAACAAGGCCAAAATGAAGTGCTATAATTGTGGCAAAATGGGTCACTTTGCTCGTGAATGCACTAAGCCGAAAGAGGTACCTTATTACTTCATTACTTTATGTAATACTTTTGTTTTTAGCATTGTGATGCTTGCTGAATCTCATCCAATGTGGATTGCAGACTCAGAAGCAACAGATCACATAACTAGAGACCGAGAAACATTTGTGGAGTATCGTTGGATACAGCTTAAAAGAAGTTAGATATATGTTGGGAATAATTCAAAAATTAAAGTGAATGGTATCAGCACATGTAAATTAATTTTACATGGTGATCGAAGCATATTCCTACATGATGTCCTCTATACTCCAGATATTCAACGAAACTTGGTCTCCGTAATTGCTCTTCTTAGCTTAAGTTATGTATTGAATTTCCATGGTGATTGTGTTGACATTTTGTTTGGAATAGTTTATTATGATTCAGGTCATATATCGAATGGTTTTATAGTGTTAAACATTGACTATGATCAGTATGATGTTAATGTCGATGGTTGTACAACTCACACCAAACTCGAGCAATCCCAACCTCCACATAATTGTTCCTTTTCAATCTTGAACTATATAGCTCAAGCACATCATGAAAAAACTATAAAAAATTAATAACATGAGTTCCTCAACCTAGTAGAATCCTACAACACTAAAGGCGATTCTAAATCCGAGTTGCATAATGCAACAGCCTAGCCAACACTTAGGAAAGCTAATTACTAACAACTGAGACGAGATGAGGGGTGTTTAGTGGTGGCTCGAGGATGACAAGTGAATGGCAGCACCTCACAACAATAGACAGCCAATGACGGTAGCACGGGGCGACGCGGGCAACAAGCAACTTAATGTGACCCATGGAGGAGCAACGATAGTAGAGATGTCCAAGCAGGCAATGGATGGGCAAAGGGGGCGTGGGCAGTCAAATGGTGAAGGAAAGGAAGGACAAAGGAAGAGAAAAAGAAATAGAGGAGAGGGATGGGGAGTCGACCGAATGAGGGAATGAGAGAGAGAAGGAGAAGGAGAAGAAGAAGAAGAAGCAGCTTGAAGGGAAAGCTTGTCTCTCAAGCATTAATTGCACCTTGAATTATTGTCCTCCCCATCATGATGACCCTAAACTTGGGGTTCAAGAAGCAATCTTGGCCATCCATTTAGTCATGTGCCTTACCCACTATCAAGAGCTAGGATTGCTTCTTGAGACTTCAATTATTGACTAGACTCAAAGGGCAATTTGGTTCATTCCTCCTATCCTATCCAAAAGTGGCGCCTACCCTATGTCCATGGCCAAACAAAGTTTGACTCACCTCAATTTATATCTTAATAGGCTAAATTGGCCTCATCTTTAGGTCCATTAAAGTATGTATCCTTAAATTAGCTCATTTCCCAAATTAATGCACTGCTAAGCTCACTAAAATCATTTTAATTGGAAAGGAATGACTTGATAAAATCTATCGTTGATACTCGCAATTGAACCAAGGATTGTACCTAAGTTTCAGTCAAAAATGACTTTAACGTGACCTACGCAAATTTAGGTGACATTGGCAGAATTCACGTGATTAGACTCAAACTAAGTTCAACACTTGTTTAGAGTTTTATGCGTGACTTTTAGTTGAGCTTATTCGATCCACAAATTACCCTCGATTGTCATATAATCGAATATGATTGATCAGCCTGCCCTAACTCACGGTCATTCAGGATCGGATTAAGGTCGTTCACAATCAATACGTCGATCGTACGACGTCACTCGCGATCGGTATATACTTGAGCTGACTCAATCTATACTGGTCCATTGACTAACTCGTGATGGTATGTGGTCATCTACAGCAATTCTTATGGTTGAGCTGTCCTTTTATGGTCAATTGCTTTGGTTTATCGCAACCCTGATTCTGAATTGCCTGATCCCTAATCAACTAGTCAACTTGTGAACAATCCATAGGATTGAGTCATGACTTGTCTTCGTTACTAACATACCAATCCTTAGTCTATTCCTCGCAGTCTTAAATAGGGATTCAAATCAAGAATGTCATATAATCACAAAGAATTTTCAATCAGTTATCAAAGAGATGAGCCAAATTGGAATAATACAACCCAAATCCAATCAATTCAACTCAGTCGAAGTCATCACTAACATCACAAGTTGGATTAATTTAGTCCAATTACCTCATGGGTGATGTGAATTTTATTTTGATTGAATTGCCTCATGAATTGGGGGTTTTCATTCAATTCATGTAACTTTTGAGATTTTTGTTCCCAATTGCCAAATTCAATTGAAACTAATTGACTTGAAAAGTATTCGATTGGTTCAATTAATTGGGCTTGGGACGCTTCAATGCACGCAATTTGACCCTCATATGATTGCATGAGCATAACCCCTAAAGGAAAATGAAGTTTTATCGTCAAATTGAATCTTAATTGATCAAATTGATCCCTAGCTTAGAATGGATTAAGTTGAATCGCACCAATTGGACAAAGTTGGCTTGATTTTGTAAACCTTTGATTAGTCAAGTCGATCAAATCAAATTGATTGATGTGAATTTTTCAAGATTGATATTGGATTTGAGTTGCCTTTAAGAGAATGGACTCATTCGTGATTTAATTATGAAGAACTTATTGAAACCCCTAATTAGAGTCAAAATTGAGGACTTGTACTTTTTGCTTGGAATCTGAAAATTGGCTTGAAAATTGAACATGGGACAACCTTGTAATCAAATGTTGTACAGGAAATTTTTCTACAAAATGACTAGAAATTAACTAATTTTGTTTTTGGTTGATTTTGAAGCAAAATTCATAAATTGGGAAAAAGCTGGTTCTAAATTGCTTTTTGCAAAATTGATGATGCCAAAGTTAAATTAAGGTGAAAAAAGGATGATTGGAGATTTTGAAAATTTTCAATTTTTTGAACATAGTATTGATCAAAAGTCAACATTATAGTGATTTGTCACTAAAATGTCAATTAAGGGATCAATTTTTTTAAAAAAAAAAATTGACAATGCAAAATTGAAATTAACACTGTTTTTGGACTTTTCATGCAAAAAATCAAATTTTGCATTGGTGCATGGAGGAAAAAAAATACAATGTAATTAAAAATCAATTCAAAAAATATAATAACAAAATTATTGACATTGGTGCATGGAGAAAAAGATTTTGCAACCTGAATAGAGAAAAATATTTTCTAACTCATTTTCAGATTTCAGCCGAGCACTAAAAAATATGGTTATTTTCCTAAAAAATAGCTTCTTGGAAATAATTTTCCAAAAATGCTATATTTTTTGCGAAATGATCGAAACCTTAACATAATGACATTTTCTGGTAAACACAATCTTTAGTCTGAGTGGACCCCGTAGGCTTTCTTCAATCACGAGATTAGTATTTCAACGTGGATCCGATTTATCCAGTAATGAAAACGATAGTAGTCCTCGTCATTTTCTCCTGCTAGGCGTTTTTCATGGGGAAACTTTGCCACGTTCAAGGTAAGGCACTATGGGGCAGGATTCCTCGAGCGCAAATTAGTGTCATTAGTCATGCCAATTCACTAAGGAGAAAAGAAAGGATTATATTCCTTTTGTTCTACCTTAAAAACATTTTGACGTGCTTCCTATACATCAAACTAACCTCAAGACTCCATGTGTTCCGTAGAAAAATGAATAATTTAAAAAATATTTCCCTAAAAATGATCATTTATATCGCTTGAAATAGTTAGTCAATGATAATTATTTTCATTATCAATAATATTTATATCTAATTATTTCATGAATAATGAAAATATTTTTTTTCTAAGTGACCATTTCTAAAAAAAATATTTTTCAAATCATTTATTTTCTGTTAAATAAACCCAAATTTTGCTCTATCTTCATTCATTTATTTGCCAGATATGCAAAAATAGGACAGCAATTCAATGTTTTTTTATTAATTACTACTTTTCCTTGAATAATAATATGATGAAAAAGCTTATGACATGGGCTTATAAGTGAAGGCTTACTCTCTTTCAAATCTGGTGAGGGCAACACCTAGGCGAGGCCCGCTGCGAGGGAAGAGAGAAGAATAAGAAAGGGAAAAAAAAGAAAAAGGAAAAATATAACAAATAAGACGAAAATGCCCAGTGAGATAAATGTGTTACGGTTAGTAAAGTTTAGAGTTTTTATATCACAAATTTTTTTTGGTAAATTTGTTATTTTTTGAAAGAAAGTTTGAGGTTTTTGATGACATTTTTTTTTATCTTCTTCTTTAAGATTGTTTTTTTTTACTTTTTTTGGCTTCTTAAGAAAATCTTGCATTTCTCCCCATTGTAATTTCGTTTAAAACAAAGTAATCAAAACATTTCAAAGCAACTAAACATTGAAGTAGTTACGCATTTTTTCTTTCATAATTTTAGATTTTCAATGGTACTCTTAAAATTAGCAAAAAGGTGGATAAGTAAGATTTCTTTGGAAAATAAAAAAAAAAAAATGCCCGAATTGAATATTTTGTAATAAGTGAGATTCGTGCTTATTTTCTTAAAAACACGCAAAAGAAAAGGACAAATGAAGAAAAAAGGGCCAGAGGGTGGGCAGAGGTTTTGCGAGCAGAGCCGTAAACCCCGCCGTCGCCGCCGAGGATGTTCCGATGGCGCCCCCGATCGACGGTGCTCCGCCGCACTCCCGCCGCGAAACGCCTCCTCCCTCTCTCCTTCCGCAGCCGTCAAGGTCCTCCCTCTCTCTCTCTCTCTCTCTCTCTCTCTCTCTCTCTCTCTCTCTTCTCCGTCTCTGATCTTCGTCTCTCTGCGCAGTGGCTCCATGCGAGGTCTCAGCTCCTCCGCTTCGTGCCCCCTTCTCCACTCGCGTCGTCGGCGAAGAGCCTGTCCTCGTGAGACCGCATTCCCGATCGCTCTGCGTTTCGTTTTCCGTCGAGCTTCGTCGCCGTCCGCCGGATTCACGTGGTTTTTTTTTTTCGTTTGGTGGGATTCTAATCGTGCAGGTTCGAGATTTCATACGCTCGGCGCTGTACGACCCGAAGCATGGCTACTTCTCTCAGCGGTCGGCCTCCGTCGGCGTGCTGGGGAGGAGCATTAAGTTCAATCAGCTCGAAGGTAACTCTTTGCTTGCGGTCCTCGATCGTTCTGTTGCTTGTGCAAAGCGTTGTGTGCAAGGCGGTTGAATAAGAAATTGCATTATATATCCTTTCCAAAAATATGGTTATTGTTGGTTGGCTGGAAAGTGATGGTGTTGTCAAAAGCTCAGGTGTTTATTGATTAGAGCTTTCTCATGGTTAAGTTACTAGTTATCCTTTGTGGAGGCAAGTGGCAGAATGAACTGAGGATGATGTATGAGCACTTCACTGCTTGAGTAAAGATGGATTTTAGCTTTAATATATAGGGCAGCCTTTCGAGTCAAACCTAATTATCCAAGACTTACTCGCTCGAATAATGGAGAACGTATAAAAGCTTTGGAATGTTATCTTTGGGCAGTAGATTGAAGCCTGTCTTACCACAGGTTTTCAATGGTATTGTTATCAATCCTTCTGATCACGTGCATGTATTTCTCCGTAGGGGCATATGAAGTTAAATCACAAACTGGTCTTCGGAGATCAGTTACATTGACCAGAGTATTGGTCATGCTGTTTGGTTCATCCTATGATAATTAGATAGATGAAGCAGTGTCTCTTGATGGTGGTGGGATAGTTTGATTTACTACTCTTTCTTTTGGCCGGTTAAAAAAAAAAAAAAAAAAAACAAATGCATGGCTTTTCAACTGTCTTTTTCAACTACTCGATTTACTTCCTTAATAACTTCAGTCATTATGCTATTCCTCGCAATGGTTAGAAGATCAACATAGTAATATCGAGAAGGAAACAAAATATGATAAATATGGGTACTGTCTCTCTGTTCATATACTGACATATTGTAATTCTAGGCAGGAAGGATTACATGGAGCATTTGGATCAAATCTACAGGCAAAGTGATATTTCGTGGTTTACTCCTGTTGAGCTTTTCAAGGTATATTAAGTAAAACTTGTGTTGACGTATTCACAATGCTCTATGAATTTTTTCTAGGGTAAGGATTGTGTGCCTAGTGTTTGGAGGGTGAGGCTGGGTGATAATTCACACACAAGTATGCAAAGAAAAATTTCTAGCGTGCACTAGATTCATGTGAGCTCAATGCATCTCACCAATTGAATTTGATGGGTCACACGTGGTGCCCACATGATCTAATGGTTATAGTAGGCTGGGCTTGGGTGAACGTGGTATTTACATAATCATGTGAGGTATAAGTAAGTTTGGACATTTTTGATTTGGTCCTAGTGTCTGACTGCTTTTAATCTCAGTGGCCGACGTCATGGAAGCTTAGTTTTCGAGTGGTAATTTGGATGGGCTGAGCAACTCTACTCTCCCTAGGCAGTAGTAGATGGATATCCTAGTGGTATGAAGGCAAAACCAATCTTAATGGCGTAAGTATGTCAAAGCAATAGATAGAGGCTTCAAGGGATATCTATTGAGCATTGATGCAAGGGCATTAGGTAGGATAGTTGTGCATAGAATAGGCACTGCAAGTGATGTTGAAAAGCTGTCATCGATTAGTTTCCATTCACATAGGGAACTCATACCTCTTGAGTTCCAAGGTACCCCTTTGAGTTGTGCTATTTTGCTTGAGAACTACAATGTGAGAATTGCCAATCAAATCACTGTTATCAAATAATTGATGCTGACTTCACACTTCACATAATATCATATGGTTGTTACTAATGGTCATCATTGTGTTTGTATGGAATCCATTATTGAAGTGAAGTGCATAATTTATATAAGATTCTCCTTTTATAGGTTTTTAAAAACCTCTAGGGGGATCTATCTGGTTTATTGATGATTTAGGACTAGTTGTCATGCTGATAAACATGTTTTTTGTAGTTTCTTCACGTCATGGTATGCCATTCTCATTCACGTCAGATCTGGAGCTCTTCTCTAGATTTTTTTTTGGGTTATCTTCTTTGCCAGTGGATTTTGCAAACTGATTAAATTATGTTTTCTCTTCTTGTAGCCGTGGTATGCCCATGGCATCGCTGAAGCCATAATGCGCACTGCTAACCTTTCAGTTCCTCTGAAAGTAAGTTTATTTGTACATATCTGCCTTTCTTCTTGTTGCTAGATGCTAGAAGTTTAACTGTTTACAATACATCGAAGGCCATTTTTGTACTTAAGTGTCGAATTTACAGGCTTCATGGCATTTCATTCTCCATTGGAAATGTTGTATTTTGTATCCTTATCTTTTCTGCTGAGAATGGCAATGACATTAATGATTATTGTCATTGAGTTTGTGAACCAAGACATACAGCCTTAAGAGTTAAGGTCCTAAGTTACACAACAATGGTCATGACCAAAGTAGTTTTGAGTCCTGCTTTCTTCTATAATTTTACAAGCACAAAGAAGGGTTTGAATTGGTCATAGCTTTCCTTACTTTCCTTACTTGCTTAAAGAGTTTTCTTTCTTGCTGAACTGGAACTAGCACTGCAGCTTGACTGTTCAACCTTCCAGATTTGAGGCAATTTTGCTTGCATTTTGAGGTTTTGCAACTTGATGATTACCTGAATGTGCAATAAATACTTCTGAGTTGCCTATTCTGGGATTACCCAATGAAGCAGTTTACTTACTCCTACTGCTGCTTATGAATGCTTATCAAGTACTAAAAGGATGAAATTAGTGCAGTTTAGCTACTGCTGGCAGAGTGGAGACTCTCTCTATCTCTCCCCAAGTGCATCTTCCATGCAAGTGTGCATCTGTCACAAACTTGAAGAGCATCCTTCACCTGATCAGTGTTTTCCTTGGACATAAACAACTAGGATAGTTTTAGCAAGAGCTTTCACATAGCTATTGTCCCAGAAGGGGACGTGCACTTGCTAACTCAGTGATCCAATGCTGGTTTTCAGCCACTAGCACTTCTGTTACATTACACCTGGGTGGATGAAACTTCTGTTGATGGCCTGACATGGATGAAATGGTTTCTGTTTTTTTCTTTTGTCTCCTCTATGTTGATGTGGCTTTGGAAATCTTCTGAAATTTTCATTGCAATGTCCTGCCTGATTTTGAACCAAAGTTAAGTTGCTGTGGTTTTCAACATATTAGTATCGAATATCTTTTGGTCTATTGGTATAGGATGACATAGTACCTCTCCTCAATTGTCAGACTTTAGATCTGCTTGCTTACTTCTTTAATGTAAGAAAGTGATGTGCACTTTGTGATATTCTTTCAGATATATGAAATTGGAGGTGGATCAGGAACTTGTGCGAAGGGCATCATGGATTACATGAAATTAAATGCACCAGAAAGAGTTTACAACAGTATGACTTATATGTATGTGCAACAACCATTCTTTTCATTCTTGAAATCGTGTATAATGGGCTGCACTGAAAGAGTATATTTTGGGTGTATCTTGTAAATGCTTTTGCATCCAGACACATACTATACGTACACTCTTGTGTTCATATCTTACGTATGATTGTCTGCACTTTACAAGTTTGAGATGAACTCTGTGTGTGAGAATGATGACTCTGGATATAATTTCCTCTTGCAATCATCACCTGCTCTACAGTTCAAGGTCATGCACGCAGAAATGTTTTCTTCTGCTTGTACCATAACTCATCATCAACCATTTCCAAAGATGAAAAGCGTGGAGATTTTAGTATCAATTAATAGTTGGAAAGATAACTTTAATTTCACGAGCCCCTATAATCTAGTGGATGGTTGACTATGGATGAAAGGTACTATATCAGGACAAAGAATCACACAAACCTTTGGTGGCACGAATCCTATTAAATATAGATAGGATAAAATGCTCTTCGCACTCTTGATGTCCATCGTGTTTTCAAGCAAGCATTTACTATATGCAATAGTTCCACTAGGCTTCCAAATGCTGTTCAACCATCGTGCTAGTCACAAATACAATTGTTTTTTCTTTAAGTAATAATTGAAGAAGTTGGTTTAGTGAGGTAGGCTAGCTTTGAAACGTGTTCCTATGGGTATGGTCAGTCTGTGCTTTAAGTTGCTTTATGTGCATGGAGACATTTACGACTAGAATTGAGCGTCCTTCTTTCAAATATTCTTTTGCATCTGGAATTAATAAAATAAGTATGGCACTTTGTACATCTTTTGCAGCTCTGTGGAAATTAGTCCCTCCCTGGCAAAGATACAGAGGGAAACTGTTGGACAAGTCCTCAGCCACTCTTCAAAATTTAGGGTGGAATGCCGTGATGCCACAGACCAAAGTGGATGGGGTAAAGTAGGAAGCTTTTTTCTTTTGATTAATCTTTACTTCTTTAATGAGAGTCAGCTATTGTTCTACTTGAAACATTTTACGTGAATCTGAGTGGTAAAGGAATCAAAACTGAAAATAAAGCCTTCTCATGCCATCTTCCAAATCACATTGATTAGAGCATAACATTACTATCTTTAGATAATATTTTGTGTTGAAGCTGCTGAAATTGGTTGCTCATCCCGGGGATAGTGTTTAAATAATTATGATCAGAGAGATTAGAATGACAGTATTTCTAGGTTTGCTGTGAGGGATTTAGAATAGTGTAAAGATATCATTCTATGTCAGTTTACTGAGAGTAAATTTGTAGATCATATGTGCTTTGATAGGGATTCGTCCAGATTGATGTATAATAAAACTTCTGTGCAATCTCAAATCATCAGGGACAAGACATTTTCTTGGCTTCCTAATTTTAAAATGAGATCCTTATGGAACTTATATTCAGTTTCCAACTTATTGATCTTCGCTTTTTTATCTCAATGTACTAGAGAACTTTTTTGTTTGTGTCTCTGGTGAAGGCACATAATCTTTTCCTATTGTGCTTTCTGGTGCATCCGAAGTGTGTTTTCTGACTAGATCAAATTTTGCAACAGAGTGTTATATTCTTCTCAGATCTGTTTGTTTCTTCTCCTGAATTTTGGATTTGGATGATAAATAGTGTGCCAATGTTGGCTATCCTGGCTTATAGTGCTTGTCAGCTTATGTGCTTCCTATTATGTTAAACTAAGCTTCTGTCCCCAAGTCTTTGTGTCTCTATATATTCAAATGAGATGCATCAATCATTTCTTGATGATATTCCAATTTCATATGCCTTTGTCACAGGGGACCGTCAAGAACAACCTTGTTGGGTTATTATGCTTGAGGTATGCTTGACTTCTTGGAGGTATCTCTCTCCTCTTTTGCTCAAGTCATGAGATTCTTCTCTTAAGAATGGTAATTTCCAATATTTTTTTGTTCCCTTCTTTATTGCAATCTGGCTGCAAGCAACTACCTCTTTTCTTTTTGCCCCCTCTTCACTTTGCAAAGTCTATATAGCTTCTTCAATTGAATTATTTCACTTGCATTTGCTCTATCTTTTGCTAATTTCCAGTAGTTACATCCTTGGTCTTTGTTGAGTAATCACCTTAGCAAAAGTTGGTTCCTTTTCTTTTGCAGGTCCTTGATAATCTTCCACATGATCTTATCTATGCAGAAAATCAAATTTCTCCATGGATGGAAGTGTGGGTCAATAAACAAAATGACAGGTTGGAGTATTGCAAGTAGCATGCTAGCTATGTGTTTTTGCTATTTTGAAGACTTAATTTTACAACGTGGGTGTAATGAGGTTCATTAAATAGATTGGCCAACTGCTGGAGCAGTTCTATTATTGGAAAAAAAAAAAGTAATAGTTCTGCAAAACTCTGTTTTTGACTCAGTTTCACATTTTATTAGGCCAAACTAAGTTCCACAGTTTAAATAATGTCATGTTTATCTGTCAGATAGTTGGTTGTTCTTTTTATCAGTTTAGGCTGAAATCTATTTGGTACTGAGATTGGAATTATCTACCGTAAGTGAAAGAACAGATAATATGGTTTCATAGTTCTCTCTGGGTCAAGTTGGGTCCACCTACTTACTTCCTTGTAGTAATTGCTTTTTAATAATATTCTCTTTTTATCCCCTTTTTGTTTGGGCTACAAAATCCTTGGATTTAATCAGCTCCTAGATTCCCACTTTGTGCATATTGGAGATGAGACTCAAGTTCTGCGAACAAATTAATGCAGGGAAACCCTATCTGAATTGTATAAGCCATTGGAGGATCCACTGATCAAGAATTGTCTTGAGGTCGTGAATTCAGCAAAAAAACCAGCTTCTCCTAGTGGTGTAAGATTAATGGCAGATACTTTGTGGTCCAAAATCCTTCCCCGACCCCGGAGATGTTGGCTGCCAACGGGCTGCTTGGTAGGAAACCATAACTGCATACTTTCTGCCGTTTACTTCATTCTACTTCTAGTCTGCTAGCTTGGAGACAAACCCAGTAGGCAATGACACCGCCTTTGCCAATATGCAGAAACTACTTGAGGTGGTACACGATGCTCTACCAAAGATGTCTTTGATAGCTTCAGACTTTAGTTACTTACCTGATGTAAGGATACCTGGTGAAAGAGCTCCTCTTGTATCAACAAAGGTACATCCAATCTCTGTAATGTGTGTGATGCTGCTCATGCTTTTCTATTCTATTTCAAGCTATCTGTGGACTGTCTAAGTGCTTCGAACTTCGAATTGAACTGTATCTACATGCCATGCATCTATTATGAGATGAGTCGCAAGTGACAATTCTTATTTCTCGCAGACATTATATTCACATGCTGCCTTAGTTGATTCTCGTGTTGCATGCTTTGACCGTGGTGCCTCCTCATATAATTTGTCCATGAACTAGACTAATGATGTTCGCGTAGGCTTCCACATCAGTATGTCTTATAATGGGACTGGTTTCTTTGAGTTCTGCAAAAGATGCAGTACATTGGGAAAAAAGAGCTAATAATGGGACTGTAAGAAGAAATGCTATGGTAGGTAAAAAAAAATTGACAAATGTTATAAACTTATGCAGGACTGCAATAGAAAAATTTACTGAGGATATTGAAATGAAATTCTAAACTGAAGTGTTACGAAGATGGTTATACGGATCTCAATCCAATTTACAGCATAGCAGACTGCAGACTGTGTTTTGGATCCATGTGGTCTGTCCTCTGATGTAGTAATTGGCAGCCACTAATTTGTATTGCTATTTTCATATAGTTTTCTTAAGTTCTGGAGTGGTTGTTTAAATTTTCTATTAACAGCATGGAATAAACAGTTCGACCATTTTTGGCTTTTGTTCTGCAGAAGGACGGGAGGAGCTCAGATTATAATAGCTATTTGGATGCAAAGGTTTGTAATTCATAGAATCACTTTAAATGGTCCCAGCAATCTGTCACCATGGAATGCTTCTTGACATCATATTAACTGATTGCTGTAACTTAATGAACATAGTCCTGCTTTAAGAAGCCTTATGAGTGACTTCTTTTGGGGGCCAAAGCCTATTGGGTAAATTTAGTAATGGAGGTTATTCAGGAATGTGCATTTTAGTGTTGGAAATTTTGCCAAATGTATGTTTGTGTTCTTTTAGTTTCATTATTCAGAAATCTACCTAGTATGCCAACCTTGAGTATTTGGTTGTGTATGCATGAGCTATACTCGAATGTCTCTTAATCTGTTTGGCCATAGCTGTGATAACAACTCCAAGCAATCAATATTTTGAAATGCTTATTCCATCTGTACAGTAATGATTTGGAGCGCCAGAATCAGCAATCACAACGTTTCAATATCTGAATAGTTATTAAACTTTCACATGATGCTGTAATCTTAGATCTAGGCATTAATGGTATAATTTTTTTAATTTAGTATCATGCACCTTTTGGCTATGCATAAAGTATATTTTAATGTGCTAGTGCTAACATTAATCTAGCATCAGTTCAGATAATATCCTGAAGTTGATCCATGCTCCTTGGGCCACAGTTCCTTGTCATTTTACTCTGAAGACAATTTTTCTTGTGAGAGGTTTCCTCAATCAATCGGACTAGAATCTATTCATTCTAGAATATAGAAATTCTAATTGTTAGAACAGTAATTTATAAGTATCAACTAAAAAATGTATTTTTAACTAGTATATTATAAATTAGTTTTGACATAGAACCAAATTGTCTAGTAAAATGAGGATAAGGAATGGTCAGGATAGCTCAGCTGGTAGACCAAAGGACTGAAAATTCTTGTATCATGAGTCTTATTGGTGTCCAAGACTTTAATTGTACTAAAGATTGGGGTGCTAATGATTCTATCATTCTACTGTTAATGCAGTGCTGCATTTCTCATGCAGGGTGATGCTGATATATTCTTCCCTACTGACTTTTGGCTTTTGGAACGGATTGACCATTTTTGTTCAGGGTCGCTGAAACTTCATGAAGATGCATCCTCCTCTAAAAGAGGAAAAAAGAGGAGAACAATTACAGTGAGACTGCTTTTTCATGCTACTTTATCTTGTTTAGCAATGCTGCTTCTACTGGAAGAAATTGTTTTATGTGAGTAAAAGTAGAACTTCATTGTGTAGGATATCAATTGCACAAGAATTTCACTCATTTGAATAGTTTACTGTGTTCATATGCTAAATCCAGCAACATGCTCTAGGTACCTTTAGTGAGTGAAAGAACTTGCACATAGGGACACTGCATTATCCAAGCAGTGAAGGGTGGGGACTGAACCGCTCCATATTTATTGGTGCTACAGTGATTTTAGACAAAGTCACTTTTGACTGCAAGGTGGTTGCCATCTTCAAGGACGATGGCTACCACCTCAAAGTGGTCACATGGCCTGGAGGGGGTCACAGAGTTCACAAGGCCATAGCTCTCTTTTTAGCCGCAGCTTTTTTTCTTTGTCAAATTACCATTATTCGTTATAGCATGTTATATTTGATCTTGTCTTGTCCAACATGCACCGTTTTAAAATTTGATAAGTACAGGATATATAAGCAATGCTATCCTATTCTATCCTATCTATTCAAGTAGTCTTGGTGGCCAAAGGCATGGATACTCTGTTGGATTTCTTTGATTGTGTCTTTGACCTTAGTTGCTGAAATGAATTTGCATTATTGCTGTCACAGTCACGATTTGCCTATGTGACCTTTTCTGTTGCAGCTCGATACTTCTTCATTCATGGGGGAATTCGGCTTACCTTCAAGGACACGAACCAAGGATGGATACAACCCTCTTTTAGATGACTTTAAGAACACAAAATTTTATCTTAGCGTTCCTACTCACAACATTAAGTGAGGAATCTCGTATGCTCAAGTTTCAGAGAGCACTGCCGCCTTGATGGAGGAGAAGATTGATCTGGGTTTCCTCAAGGAAATACAGCATCCTTCGAAGCAGATAAAAGTTCTCTCAATCTCGAGTTCCAGAGCATTAGCTGATGCATGTTTTGCGTCACATCTCACATACAGAGCAAAGCTGCGCGGTCCATTAAATGTCAGCTGCTATTTCTTAACTTATTATCTGTTTCATTGGTAATAGGATGTTGAGGATGGTCGGGTGTCGATGCTGTGCTATTTATATTGATCCTCGAAGATACAACTGTCCTCAATTCTCAATATACCTGCTACCTTATTTCTCAATTCTTCAAGCTACTGTCAATCTTCACTGGTTCGGGTCAATATTGTATGACATTGTTTTTTCAAGTCAATAAGGCTCCGTTCCATGACATTCCCTCTTTGGTATACCGTTTTCATAGTTGCAGAACGAATTCTGACTCAGCAAAAGAGAAACAGACACGAAGAGACTTCGGCACAGGTACAATCTTCATAAAAATAGAATTACATGCGCCAAAAGATGGATACAACCACACCAACTTCTGAACCACTCATGTCTAGTTTCGTGCCAATAATTGAAATCGAGTAATTCACTCATTTCCGCAACAGAATAGGGAAAAATAATTGAGCATAAGGTAATCTGAATCTATGTAACGATGTCATGGAGCCCTAAAGAAGGAAATAATAAACAGAAATAAGAAATAATTAATGGTATTAGAAGGGTTGACCGCTTAGCCAACCTTCAGAGCCAATGAAACTTGTGCTGATCAATTGGTCGACCAACGCCGGATTCAACTTCTTCTCCCAGCCCACCCGCCGAGAAGTATCTGACCCAGGTCCATAGCATCCATATTCTGAAAATGTCAATCGGGACCTGATCCAATTTAATCAAAGAGAGGAAAGAAAAAAAGCGACCTTCAGTAATTCCATTAGAGGATGCAAAACTAGCTAGTTAGTTGCGGACAAGCAAACTTCTGAACTGATGTCAACAGCAAAGGTCTCACTGAACTCTAGGAAAAAAGCAGCACAAGTAATATTGAGTAAAATAGAAACCCCAAAAATGGACTCACTTGGGCTCCACTATGTCCACAGATCCAATTCAAAATTCGCTAATTTTGTCAAACCATTATCAGTTTTGGTACGTTTGTATTGGTCATAAAAAGATATGTTTTTTCAAGAGCATCTGAAATATTATCGCTGAAAGGGCATAGTGGATAGAGGGACACACTCTTGTCCGGCGAAATTCCCGGCTTCCCAGCCTCGAGGATGCACGATGTCAGTGAAATTGGAGCGGTAGAAGACAACTCTCGCGTAGGCTCTCCACGGCCTTCCTAACAAGGCCGACCCGGAGCCGAACACATTGCACTCCTTGAACACGAACCCGTTTGTATCGTGTGGGTTGCTTCTTCCTTGCGCTGTGATGAACCCTGAAACTCCTGGCCCTAGGGCTCCTCCAAGTACTGATATTGCACAGTTCTACAAAACAAAACGCAAGAAATGGAAAAAGGGCGATAAAAACATTTTGAGTTTAGAAAGATTGTGAAATAAGAAGTTGTACTTAATTCCACTTGTCAATACTTACGTATATTGAAAGGTCTAAGGCGTTCTCGACTAAAACAAAAGTTAAATGAGAGCAGCAAAGTTGAAAATGTTAGAAAGATTCAAAATAAAAATCGCCCTAAATATAACTTCATTCAAGATAATGCGGACGTGTGGAAACTCATTGTGCAAGGAGTCAATGAAGTCAAGCTCGATTTCGAAAATATATGAGGTCCGAGTTTCCTTCACATGTCAACATTTTTAAAGTTATTTCTGCTAGACCAACGTCTCTCTTGGGGGAACCGATAAATACTTCTGCTATTGAAAAGGGTCATGATAACGATTGCTTAGGTGCTCTTGCTCCATCCGGGACAATTACCAAAAAAAAAAATCTGAAACCCATTATATTTGTGTCAATCTAGTGTTAAAAAATTTTAAAAGTGCTAATTTAGTCTTAAGTATTTTACTTGTTGCTAATTAAGTTTATTCGGCAAATTTTGGTTGGAAATTACTAATGTTAATATTGGCCATCTTATGTGATATGATTGATGCTGAGATTGATATTTTTTAATAATATTTGCATAGTTTTTAGAAATTTTTGTAATTTTTTTGAGTTTTTTTCTTTTTTTTTTTCTTCTCTTTAATGTTTTTATTTTGGGGGCAAAGGGCCAACCAGGATTACCAACCAACCCTCACCAACTCTAAATGAAGGAGTGTAGCCTTCCTCGACTATTGGATGAGGGCTTGCGGGCCCTCACTATGGTCAACGAGGGCATCGGGTGAGGGTCGTTGTGCCCTTGTCAACTAAAGCAAGAGCATGCAGCCCCTCATCTAGTGCCTATGAAGGTCATTGGTCCTAGCTTTTGGCCGATGATTGACCCTCAACCCAAAAAAATAGAAAAAAAGGAAAGAGTAGGAAAGAAGGAAAATAAAATAGTGCAAAAAATTATTTAAAAGTGTCTATGTTAGCTCAAGCCATGTCACATGGGATGGGATGGACGGCATTTACTTTAGCAATTTTCGGTTAAAATTGATTGGATTGATTCAATTGGCATAACATGAAAATCTTTAGGCATAAATTAGCACAATTAAAAGATTTAGGATGAATTTGTACAAATGCAATATGTTTATGACCTTTTTTGGTAATTTTACTTGTTCAAGTTAAGTGATCCTTGTAAAGTGTGTATAAATCTAAACTCTATTTATTTCATGGAAAATAATTAATTCGGAAAAAAAATAGTTCTATCCTAAAAATCATTATTTATATTGCTTACAAAAATGAATGGATGAAGAATATTTCATAGTCCTCGAAAATGTGTAAAAAAAATTATTGTCAAATAGGAAAATATTTTTCATTGACTAATTATATTAAATGATACAAATGATTATTTTTAGGAAAAAAAAATTCAAATCATTCATTTTTCATGAAATAATCGCACCTTGACTAAAGTATCATAAGGTTTGATGTTGAATTGGTGGCATGCGAAAATCAAAGGATAAGAAAAACACAGAGAGACCAATTTCTTAACCATAACGTTGATGATGATGATGATGATGATGATGATGATGATGATGATGATGATGATTGCAATATAAAAAATGAATACATGTCTGCATCTACATAAATTCATAGCATGGAACCTAACTCTTTTGCTCGACATTAGGCCCTGAAGATCTTATCATCCAAAACTTTGATTGCTTTACACACCAAATAATCTTGGCTGAATTTTACTGAAAGTGAGTTTATTTCATGAAAAACTTAAAAGCAAAAAATAATTACTTGTATTGCTTGCAAAAATGAACGAATGCAAAATATTTACATCATTAACGAAAATAGTTAGGCATAAATTATTATTGATAACAAAAACATTTTTCATTAACTAATTTTTCTAAGCAGCATAACCAATTATTTTCTTTTTTGGAAAATAAATGCACCCTTAACGTACACACATTGATATAAATAAGGTTGTTTGTAAGATAAAAGTCAAATTTACCTCGTAAATGGACTGCCCACTACCGAAGATGAAGTCGACGGCTCCTTGGACGGTGCAACGCTTGAAATAATGCCGCCCTTGATCGTCCCACAGTGTATCTTGCAGACCATAGAAACCACATCTATAGAACATATTCTTGTCCCCAGAAATCCTAGCCGCAACTGCTGGGACCCTAGGGTTTTTCTTATTCATCGGATTATTGTACAAATTCTATAGCAAAAGAAAAAAAAAATGCAAGAAAGGAAACCATTAGTATGCACATTTACATAAATTCTTCTGTTTCCCATATATATAAATTCCCCTGTTCAACACATCTTAACATTGTTGAACTTGACTAGTTCGTGGGATTACGTCTTACCCTGAAACTGATGCTCTTGGCAACGATGTTGTCAGCCAAGGAAGTGAATGTCGGGCTGTGCCCGATGGTGGTGCCGTGGTCGTCCCACACGACCTGGGTCGTCCTCTTCGCTTGTCCTTTGAGTATGATGTACGGTTTGTCCTTCGGTATTCTCACCTTCTCCCTGCATTTTCACATTAGCCACTCTACTCAACCCATGCACAAGTTTGATATACCTCTGTAATGTTTCCATTTTTCTTTTCATTAGGATGAATACACATACGTTAGATGTGACAAATTCTTTCAAAGATAAACTCTCAAAGTTTGATTAAATACATACGAGGAAATTAATGAGTGTATTAAATACGACAAATATGGTTAAAAGAAAAGTCATGTCCATGATACCAAACAGAGACTATTGTTTCTCCAATTTTCAACGCCTGCTTAATTAAGATATAAAATTATTCATTACTGCTTGAACATTGACAAGCCCCTTGAATATTCCAATTTCGATGTGAAAAAAACTAGAGAGGGAAAAAAAATCGGTAAAAGAGTACCTGTAAATCCCTTTCTTGATGTAGATGCAAACCCAGTTAATGTTATTCGAAGGAACGGAGTTGATGGCAGACTGTATGGTGGTGAAGTTGCTGAGCCGTCCGTATGAGTCGACGAAGATCGTCCGGTAAGGCGCTGCATTTGCGCCAATCCGCCGAAGCCAATCACTATCGTCCGTGAGTCCCTCGGTGGATTTTGGAAGGTAAAGAAGAAGAATCCATGAGCAAAGGTTATAGAGAAGAAGCAATTTGATCAATCTAGAAGAAGCCATGGAAATGCAATTGGAGGAGATGAGACAAAGAAAGAATCACTGACAAGGGAGGTTAACTGTATATGCTGAATGAAGCTTTTGGGATCATATATAAAGGGGAGGATTGTTAGTGGGAGTTTGGCTGATCAAAGCTTGACCCTTGAGTTATCCAACTATCTAATCTGCCCAAATTCTAGTGTGTCTGTGATGGTATAAACCCTCATATAATAATCACAATCTAGTGAATAATGTCAACTATACATGTGGACAAAGTATATGTTGGTTTCACACAGGGTCTTTTTGTGTGAGAAAATCACTGACCAGAATGAGTTGGCATTTATGAGCATATTAAATGAAATTGAAGGCTAATTAGTTAGTAAGGAAAACAAAAGCTCTAATGTGATTTATTTGAAAGCATAAGCATGGTAAACTCATGGACAACCCTAAATCATTGAAAATGAACCGTCCAGTACTAAAATGTACTTTCCACACACACACAGAGATGAATTGTCTGAAAAGGGGGGGTCAAGTGGAGGTGGAACGTGCAAGTGCCTAACTTGGTAGGCCTCAGGAATGGATTAATAATGATAGGCTCATGTTGATTATGATGAGAGAATTGATTGCTTGTTGAAGTAGAAGTGAAGTATGGAGTAATGGGTCGGTGACTTGAAAATTAAGGGACGGTCCTTTATTTGACATACTGCAAATGGCTATAGCATTGCAGTGAAAACTTCTTCTTGAATAATCTCATCATGATGAATAAATGGTCACGAGGAAGCTTCTTTCTACAAATGATGGAATAATTTATTATAGTGATAGCCGTCATTTGGAAAGCAAGAGACACTAACTTGGTACGGCTGCAGTTGTGATATAACTATGTTGTGCCAAAACAAATGTATTTAGCAACACATAATATAACGGAAGGTAAATGTGTCACGGGAATATAAGTTTGAGATTTTTTATATCATAAAAAATAATTAAGATAAATATGTCATAATAGACATGATTTGGGGTGGCTTTTTCCCAACAACAATAATAACAACAACAAGTAAACGAAAGCTCATACTACAAACAAAGTCAATAATAATCAACATACTTGAAAACGAAGACCCAACGCAATATCGATCTGATTCAAACTCAATTGGTGTTTTGGAGAAAACTTCAAGCCTTGGAATCCATGAAGAAACTTTATGAAGAATTCAAATAAGTTTGTAGAGGCAATTTGGTCTATTTTGAGCAAGAATCACCAATTAGCTCCAAGTAAATATTTTGAGCTAAAAACAACTAGGGGTAAGCATGATGTTAGAGTAAAATCGGAAACCTGAGAACTAAATCGATCCATTGGTTGGGTTCTCACATTCTAAGATATGCATAATAGGTTTTAGGTTTCAAAAATTGAATAACTTGTTCCAACGAGTAGGCTACAAGTTCCAGGTGGCTAGAAACTTTAAACCTATTAAAAGTCTTTGTATTTTTCTTGTTCTATGTCTTCACACGATCATGCGACATTCCATAACGTCCAATAATAAATTTGTAATTTGAAATCATTGGCATTAGTTTCCATTGTTGGTGATATTCATAATTGAGCTTTTTATTTTGTTAATATTTCATAATTTTCGTGTGTTAAAATTAGAGATGTGACTAGTGCATTGTACCAAATAGTAGTTATTAGAGATCATGATTTACTACAATCAGTCAATTAAGTACAAGTGGACCTTGGAACCAACTCTGAAACTTGTGACAAATAGGTTTCAAGTTATTGGGTATATAGGTAGGTTCCAAATTCCAAAAATTATGGAACCTGCTCCAACGGGTAGGTTTTAGGTTTTACCTAGAATCTGAACAAAACCTAGATGAAACCGAAACTGCTCACCCTAAAAGCAACCCTTGCAATGACTACTTTTACCTTTGAAATCCTCAACATGCTGAGGAAGTTTGGATATGCTTCAAAGCAAGAGTTAAAGGGTTGCATAGGTATCAAAATACTCTCAAAGCTTGTTCTTACTTCTCATGCTTATTCTTTGAGATAAAAACTCGTGATTTTGATTGAAGGTCTCTAAGAGAGTGTTGGTTCAAATCATAGTAAAGAGTACTTTTAGCATAGAGTGAACTGTGAGTGCTTGTACAGTGAGTTACGATCCCTCATGGAGAGGCAACTTCATTCGTTGTCAAAGACTTTAAGGATTGCACTAGTGTATTTCAGCTTTGTCATAGGCTAGTAGAGCCGAGAGTGTAGTTTCTTCAATGGACTTCTTTAAGGGATGTTGCGTAGGCTCAGCGTTTTTTTTTTTTTTTTTTTTTGAAACAAAAGGGGTTCCTTTTTAAGGATCAAGAGCATCAAAACACATGCACGATGTTCAGGCCATAAGTCATCATCGAGGCCATTCCTGTCGTCTTCATTCGCTCTCGTTTCCTCGTTCTGTTTCCTTTTTGGTTTCAGTGGATCTCCTTAAGTAGATAGAAACCCTACTCTTTCCGAGGGATATAACATACGCTAGCTTCATAGCTTATGTAGAAGATCGCAGCTCAAAACACATGCACTCTAGACGTGGGTTAAACAAGTCAAGTGACCGTACTTTGCTTGTAATCAATCAAGCCTCTTTCTCGAATGAGTGATTTTTCTGACTTTTCAAAAAAAGTTGCCCTTTTTGGAAGTACACTAGTGCACATGCACTGTCATTGCTTTTGCCAATTCTAATCTTCCTCTCCTTCGTCTGACTCTCTCCCTCTTCTTCTTTTCTGTTTTATGATGCCCTCTTAACACTTGCCTTTGCTTTTACTGAAAGATTCTCGTTCTGTTTGCTTCCTGGATACACTTTGCCCCATTATGGGGGGTGGTCATTGATTGGGTCTATTGAAATGAAGTTCGCAGGCTCGATTGGGTTTGCTGAAGGGGCAACGGTTTTTGGGAGATAATGAACCGTCTTTCCTCATTTACGGGAGTTCTATGTAGTTTCGGAAGCCCCTGAATGACCATGACCGCAATCTCAAGAGAGGCAATCATGCCTTATGCCGGGCGCGATTTGGCTTAGCAATGGATAACGCAAGTGTTTGGTATAGAAGAAATGACCCGCCACTCATCGTTCCGAAAATTGTCATTATTCTCAGGACTACATCCGGTAATCATTTTTTCTTGCCCCAGAATCTCAATAAATTCATCATTTCTAGAAGTGTCGCATCCTTCTCCCATAATAGGGGTGTGCAAAAAGATCGAAAATCACCTGGATCACTTGAAACTAGACCAGACCGGATCGGAACTAGCGGTTCTCAAGGGAGCCAGTCCAATTCTCAATTCCAACTTATCAAAAGTAGTGAGTACCGATCTGGCTCCCAGTTCTAGGTGTGGTACCACCCACCCACCCATCTGAACTAAACCTATAATATATAAATATAGATATTTAATTTTTAAGAAATATTTCTGATAAATAAAATTTAAGAAAAATGAAAACCCTAAAATCCTTAATCTGAAGCTCAACATTAACTAAGTGCCCGTCTTGTCTCACTCTCATCTCATATGAGTCATTTCTCTATCTTTCATTCATGGCCTTGACTCTCAAGCTCAATGTCCATCGACTCATGGCATCAACTCTCAACTTTTAATATGAGTCCAATCTCTTTACTAACCTTGCAATTGAGAATATGGAAGTTCTTTATTTTTCGCTTCACTTTTGCTTGTTGGAAAGTGTTGCACTGAGTGCGTGAAGCTTAATGGGATCAGTTTCATGGACCCTCTTGGGAACCGGGCTGGACCAGCGGTGTGATTCTTGGGTGGATCCATGGAACCACCAGGTGGTTACCAATTCTAATTTTTCGAAACAAGTCTTTGGTGGGTGATTTCCGATTCTAGGGTAGAAACTGCCCACCTAAACCATACTCACCCTACTCACCCTTATTCGGTATTATTGCGTTCCTACCTACAAGAAAAGGAGAGAACATCTTCTTACTATAGTTGGAAAATCCCTAAGTTATGCCTAATCTAATCAATGGTTTGGGCTATGCCAAAAATGTATCAAAAAAGTCCTAAATTCATTATATTAATGCTAATTCAGTCCTAAACATTTTAATTGGACTAATCAAATCATAAATTTTTTATATTTTTTCCAATTGAGTCTATTCAGCAAATTTAAGCTAAAATTGTTAACGTGGACATTTTTAGTAAATATTTTAATATTTTTAAATTTTTTTTCAAAAATTTTAATTTTCTTTTTGTTCTTTTTCCTTGCTTTCTTTTTCTTTTCCCTCTGTGGCAAGCGAGGGTCGTCAACCCCTCGCTAGTCGCTAGGCAAGGGCTTCTTCTTCTTCTTCTTCTTCACACCATTTCAACAAGCACTTCTGAATCGGGAATGGTCAAAATTTCCATTGATGTTTCATTTCAAGGGAAATATTTCTTTACATCATCAAAATTTATAAGATCCTGACCATTCTTCGCCATTCTCGTCTACTACAATAAGCCAGCCTCTGAAAAATGCTTTCTATGCCACATGGGGAACATTGAAATTCGGCGTGGAACTATCATTCGCATTCTTTGATAGCCGGCAGTACCCATCGGAAAAACGAGATCTTCAAATTGAAAAAGGAAGGTGGCCAGACCTTTATCATTGCATCCCCTAGCAGTTCAGTTTTGTTAATACCGAGCATGGCATGAGTACCGGAGGTAGATTAATCTGAATTCTTATTTGTTTGTCGGGTTTACACTATGTTTATCGTCTAGGATTAGAAGGGAAGAGAAAGGACTTCAAAAACACAATCGTCTTTGTAAAAACGACGGAGTGACAAGATTCGAAGGAATCACTCAGTCCTCTAAAGCTTTCATTGAATGTACTTCGCTCTGCTATTTTAAGCTGCGATTAAACATTTGACTCAAACGTGCACCAATGGATTGTTTTAAGCTCTCGGTTTCAGGATATCATCCGAAAAGTCCACGATTCTGAGTAACCACTTTCCAACCACATCAAAAAATTGCGATAATTCCAGCCGTTGTCGTTTGTCCAGTATGATTCTACTGCTGTCTGCCGGCCAACCAAGGATGTATAACTAACTATAAGAAATAGATGTCAACCTCAAATTCTTTCCCGAAATTGGTGCAGATGTCTACAAGACTAATCAGTACGTAATGGGGGCGATAATTTCCATATGGGGACCAAGCTTCTCTTCCGCGGCCTTCTCAGCCTTCACCCTCAGTTTGTTCAACTGCTTCTTCCTCTCATATACTAGTTGTGCCCTCTCCTTCCTCTTTCTCTCAAGTTCCTACAAAAAAGTCAACGCATATAAGTTCCATCATCACTCATAAATTTGCAGGACCAAAATCTCTGCAGTATTAAAGTTTCCAAAATCAAGAAACACTCCAGTGTACCAATGCATATAGAACAAAACAAGTAAAATAATCAGTTTAGTCATATGCAGTAGCAGTACAAAGTTCATGTGCTGATGTAATCCCAAAAAGACTGCAATGCACATTCAGCCTATAGAGATTCTCAGCCTGGAAATGCAAGGATCAAATTAACCGAAGCAAACTTAATTTTCTTTTGCCTAAAGAGAACACTCAATGACCAAATACAAGCAGCTTTACGATTAAATAGGAGAAGCAATATGTCTAGATATTAACAGGCAGCAGATGATTTGTCTTGTCCTAGATCATCACCTGATTGACACCAACAGAAGCACCAATTTATAGCTGCTAGTTCAAATTTCAGAAGCTCATGGAACTAAAATTGAGCCATCATGCAGTGTCCTGTACACGAATATATGGACCATAACTAGAAGCCCTCTGCAAACCTGATAGTAGGTCCGGTATAAATTATTTCATGTTCTTTATGGAGATTATACTGCTATATTTATAGGATTTTCGGTACAAACACGCCAGAATAAAAGTCACAATAGCTGTAAATCCAGCAACAGACATTTGAAACTAAACCTCTTCCGCAACTTCTCCTGTCAAGCTAACAAACAAGTCTAGAAGACGGAAGGAGAACTATACATATTTACATTCAAACCTCAAGTATACAGGACAAATGGCAACTACAAAACAAACTCGAACCAGCATCCTAACTTTCCTCTATTATGTTTTTTTTATCTCCAATAAGAAAACAGTCATTGATTGTGATGGCAGTGCTGATATACAAATCCCAGGAAACATGCCAAAACCCCTTCTTAGGATTGAAAAGGATCTGGCGATGGCTGCATGCAAAAGAGAAAAGTAGCCCGTTCTCACCTTAATGGTATCATAGTGATTCCATCCCACCTCCGAGGAAAGCCTACCCAACAAGCAGTACTTATGTCCAGCTTGAAGCCTCAAAACCCTGAACAAGAGCCCTCAATTTTCAGTTCTTATTCAAGGAAATAATAAGCGGATAGTGCAAATAGGATAATCATAATAGATGGTAAACCTGGCCTAGCCAGACAAAACTCACTTGAGTGCGTCAGGGATGACCATCCTTTTCGTCTTGTCATACGGAGGAGGAACTCCCTCGTAGGCCTTCAATCTTGCAAGTGCAGCGGCTCCTCGTTTCGACTTGTGGGGAATCATCCTAACATAACAGCGGTTCAATTATAGGAGGGACTGATACGACAAGAAACTTATCGACTGCGCAAAATTCTCATCTGGAGCAATTACGCTATGCAGTGCATAGAAGTTACAGAAGCAATTTCAGAGTCTAATGACACTTCCTCCAGCTCAAACACACATGCAGAGAATCGAGCTGTCAAGGACATTAGAACTCAACAAAAAAAAAGGGGAAAGATCGACAGGGACGAAGCTTCAAAAATCATCGAAAACCATTCCAAGAACTCTCATCTGCCTAAAGATTTTAATTCCCACATGACCAAATGCAGCACTACACAGCACCGACCCTCCCAGTGTCAATTTCCAATGTCTCCTAAACGAGCACAAACACAAATGGAGAGAATCTCTCTTTCGTCATCTTCACAACAATTTTTTTTTTACCAATTCACAACACCGTCAACCCCACTAAACGATTGCAGCATCGTCTTCGAACCCACATCTTTTTTTTTATTTTTTTTAAAGGAAGAAGTCCGAAATTACCCGCGGATGGTGCGCCAGAGGATCTTGGCGGGGGCGCGGAAGTGGATGGGGCCGTGGGAGGGCTTGGTGTTCATCCGCTTGCGGAGGAAGCGCATGTACTTCATCTTCTGGCGGACGAGGCCGCCGGAGATGCAGATCTCCTCGCAGCGGACCACCACCACCCTCTGGCCGTTCAGGAGCTCCTTCGCCAGCACCGACGCCAGCCTCCCCAGCATGTGGTGCCTCGCGTCCACCACCACCCTCTTCGCGCATATCCCCGACCCCGACACCATCTCTCTTCCTCTCTCCCTCTCTGCTGAGCGGCTGGTGGGTTCTGTGTGAGAAGCTAGGGTTTCCTTTTTCCCGGGAGCGTGGGTTTTAGATGGTGAATTTGGGATGGCCGTGAGAGTAGTTTTGGGATTTGGTATTCTCTCTTTTCTGCCTTTTCCTAAGGCTAATACTACCAAAAAAAAAACCGATACATTTGCGATAAATTCACCCCAAATTAAATCACAAATAAGTACTTCTATGATAAATTTATCATTCTTTAGTTTTACCTAAATTTTGTTATCAAATTGAATGGGATGTGGCAATTAATAGATATACCAGTTTAGAGTTTTACTATTTATTTTATCAATTTGTGATTTTTCGTAATATTAATTCAATTTAATAAAAATTGACAAAAAATAATTTTCAGTTTGGATTTTTGATAATTAAAAGAGGAAAATAAAAGTTATAGGTGTTATGTTGCTCATGAATTTCATTTACCTTTTTTTGTTTAGCTCTTGACATATGGAGGGCAAAGCCTTCTATTGCATCAAAGTCCTATATGGTGCGCATACACCAGCTTGATCATATAATAATAAGTGGACTAAATTTTGTCGGGAAAATTCTCAAAAAGAGAGAGAGAGAGAGAGAGAGAGAGAGAGAGATAAATCTCTTATCTCTTCCCTTTATGGGGTTCTCTTCTTTCCCTCTCATCTTCACACGGCCGTCTTCTTCGTTCTCCATGGAGGGAAGGGAAGGGTTTGCCTTAGATCTCTCTCCATCTCCCCTTCCTTTTTCTTTGTCATAGGGTGATTTAGCTCTCTGTCTTCTTTTTCTTACTTTCCCTACATTTTAATGAGCTTCTTTTTTTTTTTGATCTAGTCTAAATCTAAAAGTTTCTCTCTCCTATTTTGAGGAGGTCTCTATCTCAATCTAGTGTAGATTTGAGGTTTTTTGCTTATATGATTTTGGAATTTCACTTCCCTTGGTTTTATTAGTGTACAAGTCCAATTTAGAAGGAGATCCGGCAATGGTGTTAGGGACACTAAACTTAGTAATAATTTCAAATTTCAGTATGTGCTCATTACTGCATACGGATTCAATTATCGGCCTTAATTTTGGTTTGTGATCTACTCTTTAAGCGTGTGACCGTCAACCTTGTTATAATAATTCTTGTTATTTGGAGCTTACTTTATTTCGCAATTGTTTGGGATTTTTCTTGGTTTATAGTTATATTGTGTTGTTTCTTTCATGCGTTTCTTTAGAATTGAATGAAATTTTAGTTTGATTAAAAAAAATTATTCCAAAGATCATAAACCTATTTTACAAAGGTCAATTTAGTTCTAAATCATTCAATTATACTAATTTAGTCATAAATTTCTTAACAATTTGCCAATTTAATCCTTAATATTTTAATTTGGTAAATTTGTATTTGATTTTTTCTTTTCAAATGAACAGTCGAAGTTGTCAATTATAAATATCCGCTCAAATGGGCATGAGGGCATAAAGTTTTCCAATCAAACAATTGCAAACGTTAATAAGCCGACCACATCTAGTTCTGCCACAATATTTTAAATAATCACTACATACAACTAATCTATTGATATCATATAAATTAGGAATAAGTGCACTGGAAGTCCTAAACATTATCATGGAAGTGTAATTAAATCCTAAAACTATCAAAAAATGCAATACAATCCTAAAACTTGTCACAAAAGTGCAATTGTAAAAAATACAATCAAGTCCTTAAACTTTTAAAGAATATAATTGAATCTTAAAACTTGTCATAAAAATGTAATCAAATCCTAAAAATTTCATAAAATTCAATCAGCAAAAATACTTAATTGAAAAAATTTGATAAGTTTTAAAACTTGATTGTAATTTTTAAAGGTTTTTAAGACTTAACTATACTCCATGATAAGTTCAAGAATTTAATTGCATTTTTTGAATATTTTAAAATTCAATTATATTTTCTTGACAAATTTTAAAACTTCCAATGCACTTATCCTTATAAATTATCATAACATGTCAAGTTTCACAAAAATGTACTCATTTTGTGCTAGTGTGATTCATAAATTACAATCACTGATCGAGACCACTAGTGAAGTATGCAAGCATTTGTAGTCTGCTAGTGGAAGTATGCACCAACTTGTAAATCTAAAAGCAAGTAGTAATTAACTACTCAGTTGTCAAAATGCAAAATTATCATTTCATTGGTAACTCAATCACATTTGATCAGACTAATAAGGCTGCGCATGATAAAATTTCTGTTTCTTGATTTTTTGTTTTCTCGTTCCCTAGAACGGGTTTGAAGCAATCCATTTAACGATTTGATTTCTTTATTTAAAACTTGATTTCTATTCCGAAATAGATTTGAAAAAGAAATCGAAGCTAAAATTTTTAGCTTCTCGGTTTGAAATAGAAATTGAGAAATCAATTTAATTTAGAAATCAATTTCATTTTCGAAATTTTGTCACGCGCACCCTAAAGGTCCATTTGGTAACGTTTTCATTTCTCTAAATTTCTATTCTTTTATTCTCTAGAACAAAAAGTTAAAGAATATAAATTTATTTCATAACATCAACTAATTTTGTTATTTCCTAAAATAGAAAAGTGGTCGGGGAATAAATTTAGAATAAAATCAAAAAATAAAAAAAAATAATTTTATGTTTCGAGAACAATTTCTAGAAACAAGCCTATTTCTCCTTTTCTTTTTTTCTTTTCTTCTTCTTCCTTGCTGCTCGCGGCCTCTCATTGCCAACTGTTGCCCATTGGCCATTGACCGCCGCCCATTGGCCACCGACCATTGCTTGTCGACCACCACCTAATGGCTGGCAAAATTATCAAAAAATTTAAAAAATAATAATTAAAAAAAACTTTATAATTCATACCAAAAGCATTTTTATTCGTATATATTTCGAGAATAGAAATTTTATGTAGTTATCAAACACATTCTTTTATTTAGAAATTGTTTCAAGGAACAGAAATAGTCATTCAACAATTGTTAAACATGTATTACTTATTATGGGAGGTGACAAGAAGCAAACTTAATAAGCTGCAACTAGAGAAGCACTGTCATTAAGAAAGCTGCATTAGTTGTTAACCTGGTTTGCATACAGCAAGCAGGTATGGATATGCATCGTCAAGTTCTCGCCTGCATAGCTATCAACATTTACATTTTATGCTTAGTGTAATGTCAAAAAGCTGTGGATATTTGCTCACCTACTATGATATGAATTCATAAACCGGATAAAAAATTTGCTTACTCCTTCCAGAAAGGGGTGAGAATCCGGTAGCTCAAAACTGCAAAACATCAAAAACTGTATTATAACTTGGAATAGTCTTTGAGTTGATTATATGAAGGTTCCAAAGCGTCAAAAGAATGTAAGATATCCTCGAGTGCTCAAGATACTATGTGATACTATATAGATTGCACAATAATGTCCATATGCAAAGGATTTTTTTGAAAGTTAATCAGTGAAAGCTGAGTTTCTGTACAAACTAATATTTGTACTGTTCTGACCCAAAAAAAAAAAATTGTACTGTTGATTTATTAGTGCAACTTTCAATTTTGAGTTGTTTATACTCACATAATAATTTATCTGTTATGCGCACTCAAAGAGAAAAAATATGTCCAAACACATAGAAGAATAAATAGGGACTGCTAATGGAACTATAGACAAGACTGAACCATAGAATTTGAGCCTCAGCTCCTCAATTTAACCAACAACTTTTTTGCCCATACATGAAGGATTTCACTACTTACACTAGGAATGTCATCCTTGAAACGTTGTGCTTCACTTTGGGCCTGAGAGGACTTGTCTCTTTTAGCAAAAACTCGTTCACACAATGCTTTCGATCTACCATAATGTCCTAGATGCTGATTTCAGTTCTACTGGAACCTTCACTATTCCCATGTGACAGTTTCAAAAGATTGTACATGATTGAGGAAAGCTGGTGCTGGGCAGAAAGGAAGGTGCATCTTCGGTACTTACCAGCTCCTGCCATAGGATGACTAGACCTTTGTGGAAGAATGCTTGAACTATGGGCAAATGTACCTCATTATCAAGTGAAGTTGATTCTTTTTTGTTTGATCCTACTAAATAATGTTGTAACTCTGATTCTTTTGTGTCGGATCAGATTACTGCAAAAGCTGAGAATTTAGTACCAATATGAGGGAACTAACATTGCAATGGTGTCAAAAAAATAAGGCAAATTTTGAGAACAATCTGAGAGAAGGTATTAAAAAGCCCGTAGAGAGATAACTGAGATTTTCTGCAGAAGCAAGCAGAGTGAAAGGCCAGGCAATGATTGGATTGCACATCTCTAGATCAAACGGAATCCTTAAGGTTATAACTCAAGAAGCAGCTAAAGTATGTCCAACCAGAATTGAGACATCTCACTGGCCGTGAAGAGTATCAAAGCAAAAGTTAGCTTACCCCTTATTTGTGCTTGCATAGTGTTTACATTCATCTCTAAGTGGACAAACATCGCAGTTCAGTTGTGTTTTTGCACAGAAAACCTGTACAACTTTTTCAGCATCAGTATCCACCATTTAACTTGTGGACATATATCATCAGGGAATGAAACAGAAATCTTACTCCCATTCTCCATGACAGGACCAACCACTCACCTTTCCCAAGGTGATCATTTGATAATGCAGCTCATATCCGCAATGCAGAATTGACATGTTAGCAATGTCTCTACTTGTTTTAGGTTCATTGTAGTTGAAGCTTGTTTAACCCACAGAGCATTGCCTAATCTGGCCAAAAAAAAGAAAGCATAGTAATGTACTTACAATGTCGGATGGTCAAGATGGCAGAGCCGTGGCCAGAGGTACTTCTGGATTTCATTTACTGCACGGTATCTGATAAGGGAAAAAGATCAGAAACTCAATAAAAGAAGAGCATTAGAGAAATGTTTGAGTACGGTTGTCATACTTTTGCAAGAGATGAAGTTGGAACATCTCCGGCATTGGTTGGAGGGGGACCCATCCAAGGCAGACCACTATGCAGCCCACATTTGTGTCAACCTTTTTGAGATGATAATTTGAGAATGCTCAGAGAAGGCTTAGATGCATCAACACAGAAATAAGCCGCTGCATCAACTGGGAAGGCAGGTTGCCTGAGGCTCAAAAGACATATGCATTCCACGCTTTTCAGTCCCAGCCCTTCTATTGTCAGCAGAAATTGTCTAATGACAAATTTCAGAATCAGTGACTTCTAAATTCATTAGAAAGTTAATATCGAAGTTCACATCCTCTTTCTCACTTGTGCCAACACGCATAAAAGTGTAAAATAAAGTCCACTCAATTTTACTTTGCTAGTTCAGGAGGGACGTTCTTTAGCCATTCAAGGTCGATACTCCCATGATCTCTACAGTCTATTAACAAACCCCTATCAATGTTAAGGAATCGTCATCAGCTATCTTTAACATTATTGTGTAATTTTTTTTTCCTGCATTCCTCTGCCCATTAGAATTTTAGCTAAAAAAGCAGTATCGGCTTGCCACACCGCCTCCCAATCCAAAGATTCCTAAGGCCTAACATATTTTTCTTCGTGTCTCCCTCTATAGTATAAGTTTCTTACACTAACCCAGTACATTTTCTTGTCAATATCTTCACACATCTTCTTTCCTCTTGAATATGCGCCTGTTCATGCCTTTTTCTTCCTGCTCTCTGGGCAAATGTGATGACAATCCTGTTGCGTCTTTCTACCTGGAAATTTTGTGGCAAGTGCTATGAAGGACGAGCTGCAAAATCGATGTTCTTCTTTCAAGCTTTACTTTATCAATTTGCCAAAAAAACATTCTTTCTCACACTCTTTGTTACTTAAAGAAATCATAAGGAAGCCATACCTGGAATTCTTGTCTGACACATTTTGTGTTAGGAATGCTCCAACAACTGAGTCCACAACAGAAGCTTTCCACTTCCTAGAGCATTGATCCCCTGCACATTGAATTGCAAAATTTTGTCATAATTGTGCTCCGAAGTAGAAAACACGAAGCAAGATCTCCTTATTTGTTTCTAGATAAAAGTTCCACTCTAATTTTTTTTTCGAGATATTTAATATCGGGGTACATTCTCCCTGGATGAGATGCATTTTTGTGACAAAAGAAAGTGCCTGCTCGTGGAAAAGCTTCCTTTCTTCTTCCCGATACCTTTTCTTGTCGATATCTCTTTCATTTTCTTTTTCTGCACTTTCACTCCCAAACTCGTTTAATAATGTCCAAACTCTTGTGGTCCCATAGTCTACATCAACTCTAGGCTGTGATAGCCATTGCCAGCATTAATCCTCGCCTTTCTCATACCGACCTCCGCATAATCCTTTTGCTTCACCTGATGGACATCTTTGTCCTTCCTTGTTTCGACGTCTGAAGCTCCTTTTACTGTTACATCATGGCCTCAGGAGACAACAGACAGGCTGCTTTCTTTTTATTATCAAGCAATGGACAATTACTTGGAGAAAATGCTTTCTCATTACGTGGAACTCCCGCACATGGATAAGTAGCCTTAACAGTACTTTTGGTCAGAGGGGTTATGTCTCTTCTGGGACTGATTTGTTGTTTCATTGGGGTCTTAACATCTTTCTTTCTCTTTTCGCCACGATGCTTCTCTGATTATCATCTCCTCAGTGGCACATTTCCTCGAGCTCGGTGGACCAATCTTAGCAGGGGTCATTGGAATCCACGGATCCCGTTTCCTCCCCTCCATCTTATCAGTCCTGTCCAATGGATCTTTCATCTCACGTGCTATCTGCATCTTCAGCCAAAAAAGCCGAGTCATTTTGTCGCATCAGGATAATTGGCAAATATTTTAATAAACAATTATTAGAAGGAAAAGCATAGCATCATCAGAGGTTGGGGACAATGGGGATTAGGAAAGCTAAACCTTGCGCCAACTGATGAGCATGCTTGTGACAGTGTGTGTGCCGTAACAAGTTGGATTCAACGGCTATGTACTTCTTCGCGACATGCGAAAAATGGATTTTAAAATCAACTTCATCGCGAAGATGTGTAAGACCGACAAGGAATATAAATTAGTGAAACGAGCAAAAACGAATCTAAGATCCGGTCAATAATGAGATTTTCTGCTGGAGAAGTGAAGTTAGGAAACCTTCATAAGTTTGAAAACTTCTATTTTTATTCGTGTAACTTATGGAATGTCCTACTCAAACCTTTACTATCTCGCTTCGACTTGACACTGGGTCATGAAGCCTCCTCCGGTCGACTTCCCTAACTAATGTCGGGTAGACAGCTACACCGCCAGAGAAAATAGTGGTCCTGTCCGTAGTTACATCGCTCTTGATCAGCGGAGAAAAAGAAGAAAGGGAGTTTTGAGAGAGGACTCTGGCGGCGTGGTCTGGGTCATAAGTGAGAAGTGACAAATCAGTGGAGACCGGAGAGTGCATTTCACAACCTGGCTCGCCCCGAAGAGTCTTTAGCTCGAATTGCCCGGACCTCATTCTCGGGCCAGATTCTAATTCAGTTTGGGGACAGGCACCAGTGACTTCGGCGTGCTAGCCAGGTAACCGAGCTGCGTTGCCGAGGACCCAAGCCCATCCTCAAGAGATTTGGGCCGGGCTTTGGGGACTCAAGTCAGACTGTGGAGGATTTGGGTATAGGCATCAGGGTTTCGTGCTCAATTGTCAAGTTGTCCGGTTTAACTGCCGAGGTATTCGGTACAAACATCAATGTCTAATCATACTATAGAGAATGATTTTCGATTTGTTGATTAAATAATTACCCTTGATTCATTTTCTTAAGCAATTTAAACGTTAAAGAATGAGGAAAATATTTTTCGAAAAAATGTTTTTCATGAAACAAATCGAGCTCAAGAATAATGAAGCTGTACGATTAAACTCATTATTCTACCGTACCATAGAGATAATGAAAAAAAAAATGCAGTGGTTTTATCTGGCTGATAAAAGAAGCTACTTGCATTGGTAGCAGATGCACAGTTCACATAGAAATAAGACCTTCCTTAACAATGGTTTACATTCATGATCTTGGAGCTAATTACTTTCACTTGAATTAACTCCATTCTCTAACCTCCAAAAAAAAAAAAATTTAACTCCACTCGTGTCTTTAACTCCTCATCATCCTCCTCCAATTCTTATCTCTTATCTTCTTTAGTATTTGATTAAGATTCCTTACTTTTCTAATCACTCCAACCGAACATAACATTAGAGAGTCATTAGCCTAGAATATGGTTTGAGCTAGATTACCATTAAGTGAAAGAGTGAATTTACTAAGGAAATTAATTGGAATATCGTAAGCACCCTTAGATAACCTTGGCTATAGCTTTTCTTTTCTTTTCTTTTCTTTTTTTTTTAATGAAGGGAAATTTGGGCTGTCATATTTTAATTGCCAAATCAACTACATATATCCACTTTTTAAATCCAATTTTTTCCCAAAGAAAATCATATTTGACTTTCAATTCTACAAAAATCAAACTTTTTGACAAAAATGAAATGAGTGAACTTAACAAGGAGGTAGGCATGGTTGACAATCTGTCACCCTTTTCTCTCTCAATCTTGGAGAGTTTTCTTCTACCTCCATGGTAGCTCCTTCTCAGAACCCTAGCCCTTTTGGGTGTTTTGCTACTAACCTTCTCCCACTTCCCCTCACCTCCTATGCATGAGTTTTGGAGGTTTCTACAATATGAAATCAAATGAGCTTTCTGTTGGTTCTCTTCACCACATCTTCCTCACAGAACCTTTGATAAAACACAATCATTTTCAATGTTTCCCTAGCCCTATTCCCAAGAATATACTGACCCCACTAAATCTTCCCATTCTTAGCTTTTCTAGAACAAAACCCTCCTCATCCTCTAAGTGACTTAGCTTCAGCAATTACTGGTCTTGCTATTGTGTCATGTGGTTAAGTCCAGCGTTGCCTTAGTTAGGATTTACTCATCTATGGTACTATGGAAGTGAAAGAGGGAGAAGAAGTAGCTCGCCTAGCCTCTCTCTGCAAAAGATTAGGGACTATGGTCAGAAGTGGAACTAGAGATATGGGATAACAAAACATTAAAGGAAATAGTGGACGAGTGTAGACTTATTTTGGTGGTTTCGATAGACCATTAATTTTCCAGCTTTCTAGAGCACTATGAAAAGGGCTTGGTGAATAGAGATAGAAGAAATATCACAAAGGGAAGTAGGGCTTTTATTGTTTAAATTCATAAACGAATGGGAGAAAAATTGAATATTAGAAAATGGTCCTTGGCTGTTTTCAAATCATTTAATTATTTCCAAACCATGGGCTCCTAATATTCCCCTTCACTGTTATGATTTCACAACTTGCACTTTATGGATCCAGGGTTCAATTTTCCTTTAGAAAGAGGTACATGAGAGGATATCCGTAGAGTAGTTCGAAATGTAGGGAGAGTTCTAGAGGTTAAAGTCAACTCTAAAGATAAAGCATCACTTAGAGATGGAAAAGCTAGAGTGGAAATTAATCTTCTGGAACCTTTAGAAATGGGGAAACTAATCAAGCTGGAAGGGAAGAATACTTAGTTGGACTTTTCGTTATGAAAGTTTACTCGTGCGGGAAGTTGGGACATCATGCCATGTATTGCACAGAGACTCCTTATGATGAAGACAAACTAAAAAGAAAAGAAGAAAGGTACTATGGCCAGTGGCTTTGAGCCAAAGTTGGGGAACATGTCCTACTTTGGAAAGATTTTTATGATAAACAAGAGAGGATAGAAGAGAAGGAAAAAATTGTCCCTAAGACAAAGTGCTTAAGCCAAGCGATTCTCTTTGAGATGATAATAACAAAAAAGATAAAGGGGTGGCGGAGGTTATGGATACAGTTATGTCAAATGTTATATCTAGAATTTTGAGTAAATGAAACTAAGACGGAGAGATGGTGGCGTACAATTGGTGCTCCTCCAAACCACGAGATTCATAGTGTTGGAAATGGCTCATAAAATCCTAAAAAAATGAAGATTTTAGGTATGAACTCAATGGCTTTATCAAGTAAGAAAAGTAAATGTACCTGTCCTTATGGACTGAAAGCCAATACATAAGAAGAATTTGATGAGACTAAACTATTAGATAATATAATTCTTGTAGTCGACGGATCAGGGAGATGGGCTATGGTGGCTAGCCTTAATAACCCACCAAGTGACATATGAAGCTCATAAGTTAGAATTGTCAAGATCTGGGCAATCCCCTAATAATTTTAGTGTGTAGAGCCCTCATGGCTTAGGAAAAGCCCAGTTTAGTGTTCTTGATTGGAACGAAAAATCAAGAGGTAAAGGTTCAAAAGATTCAAAAGAGGCTGAAATTCCATACTATTGTATGGAGAATCCCTTAGGCATTGTAGGAGGCTTAACATTATTTTGGAATGACAACGTTTCTCTAAACATAGTAAGAATGAATATGGAATTTTTTTGGTTGGGAGAATATGGAATTCATTGATATGATTTGTGAGGTGGAAAGTGGGAAAAAATATGTGCGTTATGTGTTCACATGCCTCAATGAACTATCAAAGGAGGTTGCAATTATGGGAGGAAATGAGGAGAATTACTTATGTTAAATACTTGTTGTGGATATGTGTTGGGGACTTTAATAGAGTACTCTTCCATTCGGAGAAAGCCGGGGAAAGGATTGTTGAAGATTATAAAATTAATTCCTTTTGTGAATTTCTAAATGATTATTCCTTGATGGATTTGGAAAGTAAGGGTTGGGTTGCGGAATCACCTAGATTAACAATAGAGAAGGAAAGGAATTTGTGAAGAAAAAATTGGATCGGCTAGTATGTACCATGAACTATAGGGTAATGTTTCCGTAATCCAAAGCATTCGCATTATCTGCTATAGGTTCGGACCTCTACCCACTTCTGTTCACTTCTGAGGCGGAGCGAGTGAAACAAAAAGGAGTTTAAATTTGAGGCTTATTGGCTAGAGGATGAAGAATGTTGCATTGTGGTTTCTGATTCATGGGTGTCTTCTAGTCGAAATGATGTGAACCTTTCCAAAGAAATAAAGAATGTGTCTTTAGTACTTACTAAGTAGAGATTCTCTCATGGCCATCAAAGAATTATCTCCTTAAAGCAAGAAATTCAATAGCACATAAACAATATTGTTAGCTCCTTTGATAGGGAGCGGATTTCTCAACTTCAAGGGGAGATTGAGAAAGCATGGAAACAAGAGATGTGTTGAGGGTATTAGATCCAAAATCAATTGGCTTAAATGGGGTGACAATAATACCAAATTCTTTCATGCAACCACTGTCTAGAGAAGATAGAGGAACATGATAACTATGTTGCAAGACTTGGATGGTGCATGGATCAAGGATCAAGCCCAATTGAAGGAGATGACAATGGATTATTTTGAGAAGTTATATCAATCAATTGAGTGTCGAGATATTCACCTAGTGTTATCTCAATGTCCCCTAGTGGTTTCGAAAGAGATAAATGATAGTTTAGTGGATTAGATAACCGTGGAAGAGGTGCACAAAGTGGTTTTCCTGTTGGGGCCTTTCAAAGGTCCTAGTCCGAATAGCCTCAATAGGTTGTTTTACCAACACCATTTGCTAATCACAAAGGAAGACATTTTGTAGTAAAAGGCTTCTTCGTTTTCAAGAGGTTGGAATCGGATTTTAATAGGACTCTAATCTCTCTCATACCCAAAACACCCAATCCAAAAAGACTCGGATAGTTTTGTCTTATAAGCCTATGCAACTTTATCTATAAAATTTATCTCCAAGGTGATAGCGAAACGTCTAAAGCCTTGGTGGCCAAAACCTTATTGCAACATGGCAAAGCACTTTTGTGAGTGGGAGGTAAATTTAAGATAACATTTTAGTTGTACAAGAGGTGCTCCACCAGCTCACAATTAGGAAGAGAGAGAGGAAATTTCAAGCTATCCTAAAGCTGGATATGGAAAAAACTTATGACTAAGTTGAGTGGGCTTTCTTGGAGGCATGTCTAGGGTTTCATAAAAGGTGGGTACATTGGGTTATGAAGTGTATGACGATTGTTTCTTTCAATCTTAAGTTTAATGGGCTGCCATTACAAATTTTTCATCCATCAAGGGGCCTTAGACAGGGTGACCCGCTCTTCCTTTACCTCTTCATCTTGGTTGCCAATGTGCTCTCACACTCATTAAGAATACAGTTGATCTCGGACACATTAGAGGCATTCGGTTGATTATATGGTGTCCTACACTTTCTCATCTATTCTTTTGCGGATGACTATATTTTCTTTGGATGGGAAGTTATAAGAATGTCAAAACTTGGTCAATATCTTAAATCAGTACTGTGTTATCTCGGGACAAGTAATCAACCTGAATAAGTTGGGTGTCTTTTTTTCGTAGAGGATGCCCTATTACACTGAAGGAAAATTTAGCTAGAGAATTGAGGGTTCTTGTGATAGACAAGATGGGAAAGTACCCTGGGATTTGGTTGGATTGGGGTGTCTCAAAGAAGGAATATGTGCTTGGATACTGGGGCAAGTGAACTCTAAATTAGAAGGGTGGAAGGAATCATTGATATCCAAAGCTAGTAAAAAAATTTGACCAAAATGGTGGTTCAAGCACTTTCTTGATATGCCATGTTGATTTTTAAAATCCCCATGTCTATTTGCAAGGCAGTTGAATAGAAAATCGTTGCATTTTCAGGGAAAAATTCCATGGCTAAACTGGGCTTGCATTGGAAAATTTGGAATTTTCTCCATACTAGAAGAGACTTGGGAAGGCTAGGTTTCAGAGATCTAATTGCTTTCAACAAAGCAATGTTATGTAAACAAGCATGAATATTCCTTCAAACCCCATTTTCTTTGTGGAGTCAAAGTCCTTAAAGGGATTTATTTTCGCAATGGGGACTTTTAGAAAGCGGGAAAAGGAATAAGACTGTCGTGAGGGTGGCAGAGCATCTTAATGGGAAGAGATGTTATTTTTCAGCAAGTACAATGGTCTGTGGGAGATAATAATAAAGTATGAATCAAAGACGATAAGTGCTTGAGTAAGGGGATAATAAGAGGACCCACTCCTAGAGGAGAATTGGAATTGGTGGCCAACTTCATAAATCGGGAGGATAATGCATGGAATACTCAACCTCTTACAAATAGTTTTGATGAACAAATAGTGAAGGAATTTCTATCTATACTGATGAGACCCCAAACTACATCAAATCAAATCATTCGAATAGGGACACAATCAAACATATATGCAGTTAAAAGTGGATACAATTGAATTAGGGCGGGCGGACACAAAAACAATTAGAACTTAGCCTCATCCTCTTAATAGTACCATGCAGTCTTTGGAGAGGGATTTGGAACATGAAAGTTACTCGCAAAATCAGATTTTTCATGTGGTCTCTTTGTCCAAATGCCCTACCATAAAGACAATCTTTTTCGAAGAAAATTTTTACCAAACCTGGTGTGCACTTTGTGTTGTGATGTTGTCCCAAAGTCAACAAAGCATCTATTTTTGTTATGTCCTTAGACAAAAGAAGTTGGGCACATCCACGACTCAAAATCCATATCTCATCACAGGATTTTTCACGAATTAAGGCATCGATTGCATATCTAACAAAAAAGAGGGCAAACTCACCTGCACTAGTGGCAGTTGCCTTGATCCTTTGGCAAATGTGGAAGGTGAGAAAAAAATTTATCTTCAAAAATCTAAGATTGGATCTAGTGAGTACAGTGGACTGAGCAATTGCTACTTCAAAGATTTACTATTCATGGTATTGGCTCTCTTAAAAACCCTAAGGCTGCGTTTAACAGTCAAGATAAAATTCATGATAGGATAATCATATTTTGCATTTGGTGCTTACTCAATAAAGGATAAAGTTGGATATAAAAGAAATATAGGCTAGAAAAAATTATCTCATGGAGAATGTAAGATAAAAATGGATATGATTTCTAATATATGTTATAAGAAAGTGATTTTTCTCATATAAAAAAACATCTTAAATTGACAAAATTAAAATTAGATTTTAATATAGATAACATTTTAATTCTAATGTATGAAATTCAAAATAACAATAAATAACAATTTAGTTGTTTAATCTGATCTTATTTTTATTTAATATTAATTTAATTCTATTGTATAATATAAATCTAATATATAAACATATATTTATATTTATCACATATTTTAGGTATTTATAGTATTTTAGGTATATTAGTACAGTTTAATATTTAATAAAATTTTATTAGAGAATGATATAAGGGGAAAAAGAAATTAATTAAAAAAGAGAGGAAGAATAAAATAAAAAATAAAATAAAAATAAAACAGGCAAGAGTGCCTATCGTGAGAAATTTATACCATCTCCATTTGTGAACTTTTAGATTCATTTATACTAAATAATGTATATGATATAATATGAATATATCTAATTTTAATATTACAATTACCAAAAAATGAATAGAATATAACAACATTTCTAGATTTTGTATCCTATCATATCCAATCTTATCCTGGTTAAAAGTCCGAACGATCAAACATAACTTAAGATTTCTTATTCAGATAAAGAAAGAGTAAGAGAACCTAATTGTTGAGTCAAATAATCTTTCAATGGCAAAAGCCATAAGCAACCCAGGTTCTTCTCCATAGGAGATTTGAGTCCTCCTCTCTGACTATGTAGATTTGCTAACGTCATTCCCAAAACTCTTTTGGACCTTTTATGTAGTAAAGCTCATTTTTTGGGCTCATTTGTTTTTCTTATTGAATGAAAGTTCTACCATTCTGAAAAAAAAAAAAAAAAAAAACCTTAAAAAGGAGGAAAGAGACATTACATAAACCACTTATATTTAGATTTGTCAAAGATTTTTCTAATTACGCATTTGTTAGTCATTCATCAACATGCAATTTTAGATTTAATAATTAATAAGATTGTAATGAGGTGAGGCAAATGAAAAACCGGTTCCCGCCAGTTCCCACATACGACATGCAATTTTAGAATTAATAAGATTGTAATGAAGTGAGGTAAGAGAAAAACCGGTTCCCGCCAGTTCCCACTTAAATTGTTTCTCGTGCACATCTTCAAGGGGAATTAAAGGTCAGGAAATTTTTTCAAAAAACACTTTTTTAAATGAGTCCATCTAGACGCCTTCGTCTGCTCAATATGAGATTATCGCCTGTGGACTCATCAGCCGTTGTCTGCTAGGAGAATTGTTTCACAAGAAAGCCCATCAAAACACAAAAACTTCAACCTTCAAAACCTTATTCACCATGTCAAATTAAAGCTCGAGTTGGCATAAAGACAGAATTGTTCACATTTAACACGATGAAGTATCAAGTATGCTATTTATTTACCAAAAAAAAAGTATCAAGTATGCGTCACGCAACTCTTCTACAGAAGTTGGAAAACGCGTACATGAGGAATTTCCAAGCAATTCTTGTTCTCATACAAGGACAACGCAATTTATCTTTTCGAAAGCTCCAACTGACAGTACTAGAGTTTGACTTTCGAAAGAAGGAGGTCTTTGGTAGTGACTAGACTTTGGAGAGAAGCCAAAAGCCCAAGCATGTGCATATGTCAACCCACAGAGGGAGGAAGTTTCGTGTTTTGAGCTAGCAGAGGACAAAGAGGCATCCAAGAACAAGTCTAAAAACATGAGATATCAAATGATATAATAATAAAATTATGTTTCATTTACTTCAAGAAAAATGGATGATTTAGAAAATATTTTTTAAAGACATGAGATATGAGATGATTGTTTGTATTTCTTGAAATAATTAATCAATAAAAAAATATTTTTTATCAATAATAATTTATACCTAAATATTTTCATAAATGATGAAATAATTTCTCGTTTATTTATTTATTTTTAAACGATACAAATAACCGTTTTTAGAAAAATATATTTCAAATTACTTATTTTCCATAAAACAAATGAAGTGTTGGTATTAATTATAACATCTTTTTTAAGGTTCAATTAAAATCCGTAACATTTCTTACAGTAAATCAATATTAATATTATCGAACATCAATAGGAAAAGATCTCACGAAGCATTGGCTCGTTTATCTAAGTGTCGCCTGACAATTCCAAAGCCAAAAAAAAAAAAACTATGAAACAATTTCTGACAGGTCAACCCAATTATAAGAAGGTACTTTTGTAGGACAACTCGTTGACTTTCCATTCTCTCGCGTACCAACAAAATTAATCGTTCTCATCGGCAGCTCATGCAATGGCGACAGATCTTATCGATCACTTCAACCACTCATCACCCCAACCGAGCTGATTTTTTTTTCATCATAGATTGACATGATGTCAATATTTAATTAATTATTCACAGATATAGTTTTGAGAATATAGGAATTTATGAGAATTCTATCTTTGACCCTTACATTAGTTTTTTTTTTTTTTTTTCTTTTTTGGGTCTATCCTTACATTAGAGTTCGAAAGTTAGTACATAGAGAAAGAAAGAAATTCTTGGTCGCACAATAAACATATTAAACATCGAATGATCATATGATGAAAGAAATTTTAAATGAGTTGAACCAACTAAGACACTTATGCATTTAATAGTGGATTACAATATCAAAAATGTGGTCTCTGTCGTGGCACATTATTAAAATAGACTAATAGGATAGTATTTATGTTTCTATCATTTCTAACCAAATCCGAAATCTTGTTCCGACAGAAAAGATCAAGGGTTAAAAAGAACTTGTTTCAATTACAGATGGTGGGAATTTATTTTTGAGAGTAATGCTCAACCAGCGACAATATTGTAAGATCTTGTCTTTAATAACTACATTCATTTCGTACATGTGATGATATTTTCTTTTGAAGATTGCACATGCGGAACATGTTGCACATTGCCAACCAATTTGATTAGTGATATCATATCTAGCACCGTATATGAAGTTCAAAATCAGCACCTGTTTCTTTACATTTTGCATCACACATTTATTATATCTTTCAAAAGTTACCTCGTGATTTGGTTAGCGAGATCACATCAATATATCATATGATACGGTGTAATGAAAATTTACTCAGGAAAAAATAAGGGGTGTCTGAGAGGGAGAGGATAGGAAATATTACTAACACCGTATCGGCCCATAATTATTCCGAATGATAAGTGCAGTATATTAAACGGCAAAATAGGTAATTAATTTATTTGTGGCCAGTACAATTAAGTAATACACTAGTATTTTTCTAGCGTCAAAAGACAAAAACTACAACAGAATGTAATGGAAAAAGATAGATAAATAATGCAACGTTCATTATGCCAACTCTCTCTCTCTCTCTCTCTTACTAGTTGATGTATTATCGTAATCACATCGCGCTATTTGCATGGATGAATCCGAATATCTGCTGAACTGAACTCGCTATGTCTTCCGCTGTGAACCTTGCTTCACCCGCAACCTGCACAAGAACAACACAAAGGAAACTGACCAGTGAAATCATATATTTTCCTAAAAGTCTTTCGGTTGAAGTGATCAGAATTGTGAATTTCATGTAGTTTACGGTCACTTTTGGTGGACGATATTCAATTGAAACACAGAAAGATCTACCTGATCATCACAATTTCTACAGTAGAACATATTCCTCCATCAACATCGACCAGTGTACACAACATAATTCCAGTTCCATAAATTTTGACATGGCACAAAAAAAAATTAATATCGTTCGAGTATGTGAGCGAATTACCTTTACATTGAACGAATAGAGGACGGTCTGTTCAATGGTGGTTATATTTGTGTGAAGGATATTGAGTTGGAGGTCCTCTAGAGCTGCTATAGTCTTGATGAGCTGCCCAGGCCTCCTTCGCGACAGTATCTTGATCATGGCGTCAAACCCTAGGAGCTTGACCTCCACGTCGGCAATGCACGACTTGCTCTCCGCCGTCTCCTCATGGAGCCCAGTGTCGAAGTCTGGGACCTTGATCGGGTCGTTCGGGAGGCCGGGCAGCGGGGGAAAGAACTGTGGCTGTGGCGGCTGGTGAGGTGGCTGTTGCACAGGGAGAGAGGGTGGCGGCCCGCCACCATCCCCGTAGAGCCGCCGCCGCTTCTGAGACTCAAGGCACTGGAGGAGTTGCTCCAGCTCCCTCACGAACTCGATGGCACCTCCAATGATGGAAGCTTGATCTCCCTACGGAAAGATTAAGCGAGACCTCTCAAATTATTTCTTTGAATTTTTTTGTCTTTTTCTTTTGGACCGCAAAACTGAAATTTGCGTGGCATGGAATTGAAAGATTTAACAATCTATTAACTGTGCTTCATAAATAAGATATACGATGATAGAGGCAAAATTACAAGGTATAAACCCTACATAATGAAAGACCTAGTGAATAAATCTCCCTCTCTCTATGATCAGCTTGTGTCAATAAAACGAGCTGAGAAAATATTATTTCTACGCAATCCAAAAGATTGGATCTCATGAAGCACACTTAGATCAATAATTTCTGTATATAGCTAATGTTTCGCAAAAATATTTTCTACAGCTACTTTCTTTTATTTCATGACTTTCAAAATAAAGTGTTTTATTGCATACCCTTTGTACGTAAGAGCCCGGCATAAGAGACCTCAGAACCCGGAGATGCTCGTTCATTTGCCTTCTCCTATTTCTCTCGACAGCTATATGAGTCATCCGCTGGCTCTCAACTTCCTCGCTCGTCTTGCTAGTCCGTGGCCGTTTCCTCTTGTTCTTGCTGGCCTCCGCTGCCGTGGAACTCTTGTTGCTTTGCAATTCTTCCCCAAGAAAATGCAATTGCACAGAAGCATTATCAGGAAACTGAGTAGCTTCTTGATCCTCCCTAACTCCGTCCTCATCATCGATTCTTCTTTCATCGTTATTGTCATTCAGAACTGGAAACTTGAGAAAGCAAACTGGGTCGATCCCGGCTTCGTCCTCGGAGTTGTGACTTGCTTGGTTGAGGGCCAACTTGGGCCCGAAGTCCGCGAATTGCATCACATCCGCAAAGCTCAACTTATCAAGAGAGCCAGAGCCAGAGAACCCAAGCGGAGATATCAATTGTTGATGGCCTTGTTGAGGAGGGTGACTCAGCATGTAATCCACCATTCCATTATTGTCACCGCCACCGCTGCCATCGTGGTGTACTGGGATTTCGCCGACTTGTGACCTTATGAACTGATGGTGATGCTGATGTTGGTCATTGAAAGCGTTATGATCTGGGATGGCCTGCAAGAGAAGTTGTTCAAGAGAAGTTGTTCATGTTTAGAGCAATAATATAACACTGGAGAGAGAGAGAGAGAGAGAGAGAGAGAGAGAGAGACTGAATCCAATGTTGACAAGATTTGATCTGTCAATGAAAACTAACAAACAAATGCAAATGATGGGTCGTTTGCAGTACCGAGTAGTTCTCTTCTTTCTCCATTTGTATATATATGTATATATACACTTCAACAAAAGAAAAACCCTATAGAGCTCAGCTCTTCATGTAAGGACGAAAAGCCTAGTGATATTTCACCCACCTTGGACCTTACACCTGAAAATGGCAGCAAACACATCAAATTACACCGAAAGCAATTGAAATCTGGTTTAACCCAATACAAATATTTATCATGTTTGGCTTGAAAGGACAAATTCATGAAACCAACTCAAGGTGAGAGAGTCGTGATGTGAACAAAACAGGAACCTGATTGGGGAGGGAGAGAGAGAGAGAGAGAGAGAAAGATGGTAATGGGACAAGAAACAAAGTGGGGTTTTGGTGTTTTATGAGGTTTGAGAAGGATCTTGTCTGGAAAAGATAAGGTAGTGGAGTTACGTGTTATGAAGGCCCAAGTTTGGCGTTTGACTTATAGAGAGAGAGAGAGAGAGAGAGAGAGAGAGAGGAGCCTGTAGGGAGATAAATGCCCACCTCACAAAGTTTCACAGTTTCACCACCCTTTAATTAATGGGGGTCACAGGGAGCCGACGACGCTCTTTTTCTCTTGCTTTTCATGACTCTTATTAAAATCAAGAGGCTTGGGTGTTCTGTGGGGTTGAATTTGAAATGTCAAAGTCCACCGCGATGTTTTCTTGCGTGTTCAATGGAAATTGAGCTCATTACAGGTCGACTGATTTAGGGTTTTCTGCATTCCTTATTTCACTTTGACGAGGGCATTGGTTCGACAACAATGATAAATGTGCTTCCATCATTTCTGTCATCTTTTCACTTGTGAAAATATTTATATGCTTTCTTAATCCGAGCTATCCGTAAAACAGCTCAGATCTTCGGCATGGTGGGAACGCGTTACCTACGGGCGAACTACATTTTTGCCTCCCAAAATTTTGAAATTGAAGCGAGGTGCTCCTTAAAACTTCAATTTTGCAATTTGCTCCCTTATTTCTTGAGATTGATGGTAATGTGCCCTTTAACATTTCTAGCAAAACTTTACCCGTAGCTCTCACTATTTGAATACGCATGACGATTATGGAAGATTTCTGTCAACTATATATACATCAAATAATTATATGTCTCAAAAACATACTTTGAAAAAAGAAAAGTGTCAGAAAAGTCATATATTCATTGTGTGGGTGCCAATTCAATCACAAAAATTTAAATTGAGCCAATAGTCATAAATATTTTGTATTTGTGCCAATTGAGTTCATCTAATCATTTTGATTGGAAATTGCTGACATGAATATTAGCCATCCTACGTAATACGGCCGCCGTTAACATGGAAATTTTTTAATAATATCATATTATTTTTTAAATTTTTCAAAAATTTTAACTTTAATTTTCTCTTTCTTCTTTTTCTTTTCTATTTCCTTGTTTTCTTTTTCTTTTTTTTTCCCTCTATCCGGGTGAGGGTCATCAAAGCTCACTGGCTGCAAAACCCTTGTCGATCACCAGTGAGGGTTGCAACCCTCGCTTAGATGTGGGCGAGGTGGAGACAGGCGCAAGTGAGGCCGCCTTACCTAGATTTGGGTGAGGTGACTTCACCATTGCCCCCCTCATGCCCTTGCCAGGTGAGGAGGACTTGGACAAACGGAGGCCAAAGGACAAGGGGGTGGGTGTCCTTGGAAGGCGAAAGAGGGAGCGAACGGCCGGGGAGAGTGAGGTCATTGATACAAGAGCTTGAAGGTTCAGAAGTGGAAGGTCTTTGAAGGTGCAAAGTAGAGAGAGAAAGGAAACAAGATTTAGGGCATAAAGGCTAGACCACCTCGCCTAGCTTTGGGCAAGGTAGCCTCGCCCATGCCCACCTTTGCTTTACCCGTTTTTAGACGAGGTCGGGCATTGGTGTCAACTCTCCTTAGCGGCCGACAAGGGCTTTGTGACACTCACCCAATGGCCAATGAGGGCCAACGAGCTCTAGCAACCCTTGCTAGGACAGAGGAAAAGAAGATGAGAAAAAAGAAAAGAAAAAAGAGGAAAAAGAAAATTAATATTTTAAAAAATAAAAAAATCATTAAAAAATGTCAATGTCAGTGCTAGCCGTGTTACATATAATAATTAGCATTTGTGTTAGTGATTTCCGGTCTAAATTAACTGAATAGACTTAACTGTCACAAATTCAAAACGTTTAGGACTAAATTGGATTGAATTGGCACTAATGTAATAAGTTTAGAACTTTTCTGACACTTTTTCCATTTCTAAACAATATTTGTCAGTTAGTCTCATCGAAATTTTGGTGATATGCTCTTATGCGCAATATATTTCCGATTTGTCCTATTTTTTATATGAAAATATGCATTTGATGAATTTCACCTCCAAAATAAGTCATCGTAATGTGACAAAATATTGAAGCGGAACTTGGGGAAATTATCCCAAAAGTCCTACCCGCTTTAGATCGTTTAGATTTGAATTGGGATAGGATAGGATAGGACAAGGGAGGATTAGAAATTCTCTCAATATCCTACTGATTTTTTTATAAAAAAAAATCCTATCATGTGTATGGTGTAATCAAGATAGAATATTTTTAAAAATCTTTAAAAATCTTCTAAATATCTCTCTCTAATTATCCTTGTACCTCCTCCACTCTTCATGCCTTCACTGTTTCACTAACAATTGGAGGAAGCTCCTCTCTCCCATAGCCTGTTCGACAAGCGAAACCGCCTCATGTGTGGGCTACCGCGAGAGAAGGCCTCTTCATCTCTAAATCCATCGACGCCAACTCTTCATTGATGGTAATTACATCTTTAAGAAGTCAAGCTATCAATTTGAAATCAAGATTTTGAAGGGCGTGATAAGAACAGTGAAGATAAGAAAGAGAGGGGAAAAAAAGAATAAAAAAAGAGGAATTAAAGACACTAACAAGGAGGCTCTCCCACATATGATGGATTGTCCCCAACTTCTTCCTTGTACGCAGGCGTGAAAAATCCAGACCAGAATCAAAACCTTGATCACCAATCGGAGTGAAGCAGGGTGGATTTCAGTGATTTTTCATAGCTTTCTTGTATTCATGTGGGTGAGTCGTGAATGTGAACAGAACAGGAACAAGTCAAATAAGAAGAGGGAGAAAGATGACGGGAAGGGAGGGCAACAGCTGCAAGGATAGCAAAAGCTTTTGTTGATATTCTGAAATTTGGTTTTTTATTTTATTTTATTTTATTTTCAGATTTTACATATCCTATCTAGGTCTAACCCATCTCTTAGGTGGGATTATTTTATCCAGACTATATCTAGGGTATATCTGGTCATATCCAGATGTGGCATCACTCCACCAAACACTGAATATGATAATAGTTATTATATCTAGAGTTTTATCTGGCCCTCCAAACACAGTCTAGATGTGGGCAAGGCCGAGGTGGGCACAAGTGAGGCCACTTGGCCCAGCCTCGTACCCCGCGCCCTCACCAAGTGAGGAGGACTTGGACAAGTGGAGGAGAGGATGACGGGGTGGGTGTCCTAGGGAGGCAAAAGAGGGAGCCGACGGCTGGGGAGAGTGAGGTGGCGTTGATACGAGAGCTTCGAGGTTGAGATATGAAAGGGCTTCAAAGGTGCAGATTAGAGCAAAGAGAGGAAGGAAACGAGATTTGAGGGCATGAGGGCAAGGCCCACTTCCACTGCGTCCACATTTAGTTGAGGCCAGGTGAGGATTGTGACCGATGAGGGATTCGTTGCCCTCGGTCAATGGCCGACGAGGGGTCAACGAACTTCGGCAACCTCGCCATGACAAAGGAAAAGAAAACAAGAAAATTAAATTAAATTAAAAATTTCAAAAAATAAAAAATTTAAAATATTATTAAAAAAATGTTCACATCGGTGTTGGTCATACTATGTAAGATGGCTAACATCCACGTCAGTGATTTACAGTTTATATTAGCTAGATTGACTCAACTAGCATAAATTCAAAAGGTTTATAACTAAATTAGTTCAATTGAAAAGTTTATAGTTGAATTGGCACAAAATGAGATAAGTTTAGAACTTTTTTGAAACTTTTCACATTTCCAAACTAGATTTATCAGTTACTCTTGTCAAAATTTTGATCATATGCTCTTATGTGCAATGTATTTTCAATTTTTCCTATTTTCAATTCAAATGCATCCGTTGCACCGTTAGTATAGTGTGATAGACCAATCGTGCATCACTCTGTATAACATGCATTTCCAATCAATTCTGCATCTAACGTTTCCCAAGCTCTCGCCAATATTCAGTTAATGTTATGTCGCCCAGTCATGTAGTGCACCGGACGTGCAAAACGCGCAATCGCCTTAATTACTGTCAATGAAAATAGGAATCTGTCGAGGTAATTTGAAAACTTAAAAGAAAGCAGGAATAGGAAAATGGAAAGGACGCAGAAGTACCTCTACCTGAGGCATCCTAGAATATTCTTCTAATTCACAAATGCCCTCGAGTCACGAATCAAGCAATACTTTGTTAGGAAAATCCGATTCTTTATTAAACCGAATGAAAACCTTACTCTAACAGTTGACGAATTGGAAATGGTAAAAGCGCAGGACAACAAAAATTCAGAAATCAGGACTAGGGGGGACGAATGGCCAAGGGCAAGTGCCTGCCCCCTTAGTCCGACCCGCATGAAACGGCACATGGCTCCCTTTGGATTTTCTGACCGCTCCACCGTACGAGAACCCACCGGGAACGGCGTCGCAAGGGAGCGGCGTCACCGTCCATCTATCCAAAACTTCCCGTACTAATTGGGGACATCACTTTACACTTACTGAAGTCCTTTCTTTTTGGTCGGTCGGGGGGCTTAACCAATGGGGCTTTTGCGGCCCATTCAGCAACATAGTTAGCCTCTCTCCTGCAGTGCTGAATCCGAAGGTGAGGGAAACAGGAGAGCAGCACGGGGCATTTGGCAAACAACGCACGATTCTCCCAGGCGTCGAGCTAGGATTTTTCACGGCTTCGACAAGGACGATACAATCGGATTCCAGCAGTAGGGGCTCGAGCGCTTTCCCTTTCTACAGCAGATAGTTGAGAGTTAGATTGAGTGCTGGGACCTCTGCCTGCAGTGCCGAAGAAGCTGGGATGCCGCTGGTGAAGCCATCGATCAGTTTGCCAGTATGATCGTGGCATACACATGCCATAGTGCCTTTGTTGCTTTCCATTGGATAAGCCCCATCAATGTTGATCTTCACTATTCCCGGCTTTGGTGGCCGCCACATCAGGTCGGGCTTTTGGGGTTTTTGCCCTGGTCTTGATGTCATCCGTGTAGAGCTATGGGCGATCCGTGCATTGGCGAGAGCCACCTCCATCACCTGTTTTGGATCTGGACACTGTTGGCAGAAGATAAAGTTATTTCTCGCTTTCCAGATTTGGCACAGTATGGATGCAATAGTCTCTAGCTAAGGTGAAATCTCTTTGTTCTCGATCCTATATGCAAGCTAGGCATCTATTATGTTTACTCCATGTGGTGGTAGCGCAATTTTGATTTGGGGGTGTGACCAAATGCCTAGCATCCGTGGGCATAATAGAAAAATATGTTTTATTGTTTCTGGGAGTTGATGAGGGCAGAGTTTACATACTGGATCTAAGATGATTCGTCGGTGATAAAGGTTGTCCTTCGTGGACAATGCATTGTGGCATAATGACCACATGAATATGCGAATTTTAGGGGCTATGTGCATGGTCCAAAGCCTTCACCATAGTGTCCTTGGGGTTTGATAGGATGAGGAAGCGCGGCTGTACATGTTGCTGTTGGCTGCTTGTCTCATAGAATTGTATCCACTTTTCACTATATAAATACAATTTTGCGTTCCTTTCCAAATAATTTTATCAGCTATGTGGTGGTATCATACTTGAATGGTAAGGATTTCCTCTATGGTCTGATCATCGAAACTCTTGTGTACATACTACCAGTTGCCAAAATTCATATAGTATGGTCAAGTGGATCTTGATCTGGAGTCTTGAACTTTAAAAAACCAAAGGATTTGCCATGTTCTGAAATTTGGTTTTTTATTTTATTTTTTTTTCCAAATTTTACATATCCTATCTAGGCCCAACCCACCTCTTAGGTGGGATTATTTTATCCAAACTAAATTCGGGCTTATATCTGGTCATATCCAGATTTTGCATCACTCCACCAAACACTGAATATGATAAAAGTTATTATATCCAAAGTTTTATCTAGCCCTCCAAACACAGTCTAGATGTGGGCGAGGCCAAGGTGGGCGCAGGTGAGGCCACCTCGCCCAGATCCTCGTACCCTGCACCCTCGCCAAGTGAGGAGGACTTGGACAAGTGGAGGCCAAAGGATGAGGGGGTGGGTGTCCTAGGGAGGCAAAAGAGGGAGCGGACGGCTGGGGAGAGTGAGGTGGCGTTGATACGAGAGCTTCGAGGTTGAGATATGAAAGGGCTTCAAAGGTGCAGATTAGAGCAAAGAGAGAAAGAAAACGAGATTTGAGGGCATGAGGGCAAGGCCAACTTCCACTGCGTCCACATTTAGTTGAGGCCAAGTGAGGGTTGTGACCGATGAGGGCTTCGTTGCCCTTGCTCAATGGCCGACAAGGGGTCAACGAGCTCCGGCAACCTCGCCAAGACAAAGGAAAAGAAAACAAGAAAAAGCAAAAAAATAATAATAATAAATTAAAATTAAAATTTTAAAAAATTTTAAATTTTAAATTTTAAATTTTAAAATATTATTAAAAAATGTTCACGTCGGTGTTGGCCATACTACGTAAGGTGGCCGACATCTGCGTCAGTGATTTCCAGTTTATATTAGCTAGATGGACTCAACTGGCAAAAATTCAAAAGGTTTATAACTAAATTAGTTCAATTGAAAAGTTTACAGTTGAATTGGCACAAAATGCAATAAGTTTAGAACTTTTCTGACACTTTTCACATTTCCAAACTAGATTTATCAGTTACTCTTGTCAAAATTTTTGTCATATGCTCTTATGTGCAATGTATTTTCAATTTTTCCTATTTTTAATATGTAAATATTCATTTGATGAATTTCACCTCCAAAATAAGTCATGGTGTTGTCATGTGATAGAAGATCGGAGCACAATTTGGGGAAATCATCCAAAAAGTCCTAAATCTATTATAAAATAGCCGATTCAATACTAATATTATCAATTGGATTAATTTAATTCTAAACTTTTTGATAATTTTCCAATATAATCCTTCCATAAAATTTTAACTAGAAATTGCTAACATGTTAGTTCAATCAATATTGGCTTGTTTTCTCATGAAATCCATTTATCTTCAATTCTATTTGAAAACTGTTCATGAATAAATTTTCAATTCTTTATTTTGATATGTTACCAAATATCAATCTATTCCTTTATTTTTTTACATTTTATATTATAGCCAATTTTTTTTTTTTTGGGTCGGTAAATTATAGTCAATTGACTATGTTGATTTCTTGTTCATATTGAAATGAATCAAAATTAATAGGGAGCTGGTTAATGATACTTGCACATGTACTTGTTTTGCGTGCCTATTTATTTTCCGTTGGTATCCATGGACTGGTCAAGAGTCGCAGCATGATCAGGGCCCTGCCCTTGTCTCAAACCATCCTCAACGTGATTAACATAAATTTTGTAAGATTCTTTAAATATTTTTTATAGTCGACAATTAAAAGGGGAAATTTTCTCCATTTTTGCTAGAGCTATTGCAGCCGCCCAACTATTGGGTGCTTTTCTTTCGTCAATTTATCATAATAGAAAGTCAACTCATATTAATCAATTGAATTTTTTGAATAAATGAACAAAAAGTAGTATTAGTTAATTATATATATATTACGTTTTCCTATGTGGCGATCTCCACCAGGCATCGGCGAGGCGCCCACTACTAGTCGATTGAAATAGGAAAAAAGAAATAAAGAAAAGAACAGGAAAAAAAAACACAATTAAACAAATTGCAAAAATATTCATGTCAATGCAAGTCGTGTCACATAGGATGACCGATGTCTGCAATAGCGATTAATGGCCAAAGTTAGTAGGAGTAACTATTTTGAGAAATCGTCAAAAAGTTTAGAATTAAATTGGTTAAATGACTTAAGTTGAAAAATCGTTTGACCAAAAAAAAAATAGTCAAATTAAAAAATTTAGGACTAAATTGCATGTTGTACAATAGGTCTAAACCTTCTTGGGCAATCATCCTAGCACAATTTGGTTGAAGTCAAGGTTTTGGGCACATTGCAAGAAGTTTAAAAAATTAAGGGTACAAATTGCAAATATTTAAATGTCAAGGGGCAATTTGCAAGAAACCTAAAAACTTGAGGGTAATGTGTAATTTGCCCCGTCAGGTTGTCACCCCAACTAGTGTATCCATTCTGCTACAACTATTCGGGTATCCCATATTAGAATTTCGATAGTAATTTTTACTTTTTACAATTTATTTACTTAATATGAGATACCTCTTGATTTTACTTGTTTGGTACTTGCTCAGATAGCATAAGGGATAGGTAGCCCGACGAGTCCAATAAGAGCGCCAAGAAATATGACTCTAAAAATTGTACACACTCATATCTGTAGGACGTTTATTACTCCCCGCCTCAATGGTCAGAGATATTTTGCCACACAGCATATTTGCATCTCTATTTTCTATCTCTGAAAATCGAGCCTATTGACGCCTTTGAATTTGTTTAGACAATTCTCTCTCGATGTTAACAGGTATTAATTTGTGCCCATAAACTTAGAAGATTTGGTCCCCAGTCTACCCTACTAAATGGAAAATTATCAAAAGAAGTTCTAAACCTATTATACAGTTATTAATTTAGTCATAAACCTTTCGGTTTAATTAATTTAATTCTAAACTTTTTGACGATTTATCATTATAGTTATTCCGGCTAATTTTAGTCGAAAATCATTGACATGGATACTAATCATCCAATCTAGTGCAGCCTGCGATGATGTAAATAATTTTTGCAAATTTTTAGTAGTTTTTACGAATCTATTTACTTTTTTCCTTTTTTTCCTTCTTAATTTTTTCTCCTCCACTGGCCCTAGGTGAGGGCCAGGATGCCCTCGCTAGATCTAAGCAAGGGGCCACAATCCGCAAGCCCTTGCTAGTAAAGTCAAGACATAAAAAAAGAGAGGAAAAGAACAAAATAAAAAATTGTAAAAGTTATCCATGTTAATGTTGACTATCCTATATGGCATAGCTAGTGTCCATGTTAACAATTTCTATTCAAAATTAGACAAAATGACTAAATTGTCAAAAAATTTATGATTAAATTAACAAAATTAAAATGTTTAAAACTGAATTGACATTTGTACAATTTGTTTATGACTTTTTTGATAATTTTTCCCTAAATATTTGTTTGCCAAAACATGTTGAATGGAGAAAATATTTTCAATGAGAATCATTTTCAAGGGAGATGGCTGGTTTTTAGTTGTTTAACGATGTACTTAAAAGCAAGACGTGTGTATATATATATAGTTTTTACTTTCAAAATTATCTTCTCCATTGTAATTATTTTTTGTTCATAATATAAGATACAAAGACGATATTGAAATGCTTTTCTAATATACTTTAAATGTATGGAGTATGAATTTTTATTTATTTTTGTTAAATTAAAGCAAACTAAAAAAAGGTTGCCAAAAAATAGAAAATGCAAATAACTACTAAATCTCTTAGTACTTGTTGACACCTAAATTTTGGCGACCCGTTTAGTTATTTATCACATTAAAAAATTAGGGATTAATTTTAACTCCTAAAAATATATATATTAGTTAATTAATTAATTGCATAGCATATAGTTTTAGGTGCATTTATTTTAATTTGCATTTACATTTGGTCGGTGACAGATGTGTTTGATTTGGTGGTTCTGAGCTTTAGGTTGATAAGTCGGACTAGGCCCACAAAGAGAGTAATTTGGCTCAAGCCCGTATTTGAAAAAAAAATCTTATTGCAATTTTTAAAAAATCAATAGATAATATTCATTTTTGCAAAGGAAATCTATAAGATGTGTGGAAAATAAAAAGTGATATTGCGTGCAGAAAAGAAATCTTCGCAAATGTTGATTTGAAAAGGAAATTAAAATTCTAACCTTTTTGCCTAAAAGGGTTACTGTTTGGGGGGGCACACGTTGAATATATAGCTGTACAAGGGGGCTTTTCTCTCGATTCTCTAGGTCGAAAAATTGAGGTAAAAAGAGAAAGAAATTTGTCTTTCGTTTTAGGGTTTTTGAGGTGAAGAAATTCGAAAAAAAAGGAGGAAATTCTCCTCGTTTTTTTTTGGGGAGTAGTCAACAGCCAAATTGAGTTTCTGCAGAAAGAGCAGAAGCTTTTTCCCTTCTGCTGACCAGCAGCAGAAGAAAAGCAAAGGAAAAGAAATACGGCAGAAGGAGGAGACGTGCAGGAGAAAATATTGGGTGGGTTTAACCCTCCACGTAGACCAAATGTATCACCATATAAAAATCGACACGTTGCAAATCTGGGCCCACCTGTCAGAGCCCACTTCTCCGTTAACGCTCCGTCTCTCTCCCCTTTACTCTCTCTCCTCCCCTCCGTTTCTGCCCACACCTCTCTTTCCCTCTTCTCTCTTACTTCTCTTTTTTTCGAGAAAATTTCCTGGTTAGTCGACACACGCAAGGGAAAAGACAAGAAAAGCAAAGAGAGAGAGAGAGAGAGGGGGTGGGAAAGAAGAAAAGAAAGCGAGGGAGGTAGTCTTCTTCTTCGGTCATCTTCGACCGAGTATCCCCTGACTTTTCCACCGAGAAGACGCCCAAGCTCCCGAAACACAAGAACACGACGCTCCCTCTTGGCTGCGAGTCCAGCCATGTCGACAACGGAGATCCACCATTGTCGCCTCCTCCGCTCGAGATCGGTGGCCGATGCGAAAGCGGCGGAGTGGGTCCACCGGGCACACACTTTGGGAAGAGCGGTGGGTGAGGAGGAACTTCCCGAGCTCCACCATGGAGATGAGGTGGCCGATGGCCGGTGACGGATACAAAGCACGATTGCCGTCGGACTCGTCATCTTCCTCAAGCAAGACGATCGTCAAGGCGGTGGCGGCCACCGTGGCCGGCTCGGCGGGTCGCTGCGGCGATCGGACTCGGACTCGGAGACGGACACGGAGTCGGAATCAATGCCTCGGAGGAATCCTCCCGTCGGTGGTGGCACCGGCGATGGAAGGAGCGGAGCGGTTCTAGGAGGGAGAAGTATAGGAGGAGAGAGAGGAGCGGCGCCGTAGCGGCGGTAGCGGTAGGAAGGAGAGAGGATGCGTGGATAGAGAGAAGGAGCGAAGGAGGTCGAGGAGCTCGCGATGGATCTTACGGTGGTTCCGATTCGGAGACGGAGAGAGTTCACGTTGATCCGGAATCGGTTACGAAGCGGCCATGAGCCGACTCGAGCCGGGCAAACGCAAGAAAAAAAGAAAAGAGAAGTGGAGAGAGAAGAGGGGGAGAAACGGAGGGGAGGAGAGAGAGTAAATGGGAGAGAGACGGAGTTAATGGAAAGAGTGGGCGCTGACAGGTGGGCCCAAATTTTCCACGTGTCGACTTTTGTATGGTGATACACACTGGCCTACGTGGAGGGTTAAACCCACCCAATATTTTCTCGACGTGCAGCGGCAGGAAAAGAAGAAAAAAAAGAAAAGAAAGAAAAGAAGAAAAACAGAGACTGTTCGTCTTCTCCAGGAGCTCTTCGGCTGCTGCTCGTCCGCCACACCAGCGCCGCCCAACTCCGCCGGCCTCCGCTCCGTCTCGCCAGAAGCCAGCAGCCGTCACCCGAAGCTGCGACGCCGTTGCTGCTCGCCGACCTCCCTGCCCTCACTGCACGACGACCCCGACGCTGCTCCTGGTCTGCTCGCCGCTCGCCCCTCTGCCCGGCAAAGAACCCGACGGAGCCGCCGCGCGCCGCCGGAGCTCCTCCGCCCACGACACCCCGCTCCGTCGCTCCTCAGCCCAACGCCTTCTGCTCCGGTTCTGCCCGCGCCTCAGCAGATCTCGAGCCGACTCCTCCCTGCTGTGTCCATGAGCCGCCCGAGCCGCCTTGCTGCCCTGCTCCAACGAGCCGGAGTTGCTCCTGCCCTGTTCGTTTCTGCCGGACCACCGCCGCAGCAGCCACCTCCGAGCAGCAACACCGCCTCTGCTTTGCTTCTGCTCCACATTCTGCCTGAACGCCGGTTGCTTCGCCTGTTGCGCCCCTGTTCGCGAACCCCTGCGTTCGGCCTCTGCTCGACCCGGTGCCCGACGTTGCCTGCTGCGTCGCCGTCGTCCACCGCCTTTGTTCGAGCCAGCAGCCGGACCCGAGTCGGACCGCTGCGCCTTCTGACCCAGGCAGCAGCCCCTGCTCGCTGTTGTTTCTTCCTCGCCAGCCATCGGACCCCTCGCCGGAGCCCCCGCGCCGGAGCTCCGACAACCGCGACCGGCGACCGACGGTGACCAGCCGCACGAGCTGCCGAGTTTTCTTTTTGGAAGTGAAAGAAAACAAAAAAAAGGGAAAATTCAAATTTAGGTAGATTTTGTTATTTTATCGGGTCATTTATTTTAGGGAAAATCTTAAATAAGGCCCAAACGTGTCTTTATTTTTTCAAAAGAGGACCTGAGGTGAAATTTGTCTCAAATAAGGATCCAAAATTGTTATTTAGTCTCAAAAAAGGACTTTACTCGCTGGCCGGTGAACAAATGCATTTCCGATTCATATTTCGGTAGTTTGATTAAGGGTATTTTTGTCCATTTCTTTTAAAAATTTTCGGTTGTCTTGTTTTTTTTTTTTTTTTTTTTTTTGGTCGATGCTTGCATTGTTCATCATCTTCTTCATCCCCCTTTCATCATCTTCTACTGTCACCTGGACTATGACTAGCTAAGCTCGATCGATATTGTCTCTGTTGAGCATTGTCGAGAGAAAGGAATTACAGCTAACATAAAATTTTGAGTTGTGTTATGCCGTGGACGTTATTCTAACATCCTTGGAATTAGGCTACGAAGAAGAGATGAAATTTTTCGAGAGAAATGTGAGGGCATACGAAAATGAGATTTTAATCAGGAGAGAGAAAACAGATTGAAGATGAGCATGGCGTCGGGGAGGGTGCCGAGCATGGGGAGGAAGAGGCCGCCGACGATGTCGGGCCCCAGGATCTCCAGCAGCAGCTCGCTGCCATTGGACAGACTTGGTGGCCAAGCCCTCGCCCAGGCCGGCGAGGGATGTTCTGTTATAGTACAGTGGATGTTATCTTAGTTGCAATATCAGCATCGTACTCATGACAGGATGATTACGAAGACTTGCCCACATTTAAACTAAATGCATGAGTTACTTGATTTTTGGGTTTGAAAGAGATGAGTTGTTGAGAATGGTTCTATCATGCTATGAAAGTTGCTTCGTTGCAATAATCACTTATGAAGAATGCAACTTTTGGTGATCATGGAATTGTGTAATGTCTTTAGGGTGAGATGGTTGGAATAAATAAAGTTGGACAGCTTTCACATGGTCTGTGGTTAATTTTACAGTAAGGATCCATTATCAATTTTCAATGGATAGAAGGTTGGTGATTAGATTAAGGATCATTTACACTTCTCACTTTGAGCGGTTACTGTCTAAAGCAAATGATAAATACAAGCCGTGTTGCTCTCTATGAGCAGTGTTTTCCAATGGTAGAATTTCAACTTACTGTCTCCAGCTTGCTCTCTATGAGCAGTGTTTTCCAATGGTAGAATTTCAACTTACTGTCTCCAGCGTTCTTCTACCAATTTCCAAGACACAGTCATGTCTTTCTTCATTTTCTTCATAGACCTTTCACATTGGAGTGCCCTTTTAAGGGATATGTGAATTGCATCCATGGGATACATTAGTGGAACTACAAAGTTCCTCTGTTTGTTTCTTATATGATGAATTATGCATGCATCCATGCCTTCTTCTTGGCTTTGCTTTAAATAAATCCTCTAGTCAATCCAGTTGATGATAAGCAAGGCTGAACTGGGAAATTTATTTGTGTTAAGGAGAAGTTGTTTGAGCCTTTTCACAATGAACAGTTCCTTCTTTTCTCTTTGTAAAAATTAACCTGCTGCCTTGCTCTATTGTATGTTATTCTCAAAAGTTAACACTTGTTACAAGTGGTGACTGTCAATTCGAGGTGAGGGGGGGGGGGAGTTGTCTTCTTTGGGCCATTTAATCTGCCTAGTATTGGAGATGCATTTCCAAAGGAAGCTGTTGCTGTTATAAAGATATCACCATCTAGGATGACCACGCAATCCGAACGCCTAGGCTATGAATTTGCGAAGTGGTTGGGCATCCAAACTCCTCAGGTTGTTTTGTAGGATAAAACATACTCCCTAGGCAATGATACTATCTTTTCCAATCTAGGCAGCTTTATCTGTTACAATCTTTGTTCTTGCTAGAATTTTAACATGTTGTAATATTGTAGGCCAGAGTCATTCATAATTCTAGCCTCAAATGGCTTCAAATAAAGGAAGCTGCAGAGCAAGTAAAAATGACAGCAATTTCAGAGGGAGATGATATTGGTGAAGTGACATGCAGAACTCTTGGAAGCTCTTGAGCTTGGTCGATGCCTTCTTTCTGATGAGGTGTGCCTTACACTGAATTTGAATCTTTAATCAGGTTCCTCCATGGTGTTCCATGGAATATTCTTTGATTGGCTTACCTCACAATATTGGATATTTTGGTAGATTGAGTTTTTGTTTTATCATATGAGTCTCAGTTGTTTTGGTTCTTCATTATCTTGTCACACTAGATTATGGTCTCCATCATACCACAGCAGTTGCACAATATGCTTCTTTGATCCTTCCATGGCCATAAGAGAGAGCATGAGATAACATGAAATTTCTCCGGAATGCCTCCAGCATTAATTTTTTTCCCCTTAAATTGATGTAGATGTTTGTTTTGAACAGTTATGTACATGGTTCTTCGTTAATGGAAAGTTCAGTTGCATTTGAGTCTCGGGAAGCTGCAGAAAAGACAGCAGCAGCTCTTGGCAGGGTCTTGATGCTAGACCTTGTGATTAGAAATGAAGACAGACTTCCTTGTCATCAGCTACGGTGGCGGGGAAATCCTGCCGATCTTTGCAAGCGTCGGCTGCTGCTGAGGCCACGCCCCCGCCGGCCCTCACCAACGGCCGGCGCTTGCCGACCCTTCCCAAGTTCGATGGTCTTGAGAAGAAGACGAAGAAGGGACGAAGAAGATACAATGCAACCATTGACCCAAAATAAAATATATAAAAAAAAAAGAACAAGACAACCGAAATTTAAATTAAAAAAATGGACAAAAATACCCTTGATCAGGCCACCGAAATATGAATCGGAAATGCATATGTTCACCGGCCGGCGAGTGAAGTCCTTCTTTGAGACTAAATGACCACTTTGGATACTTATTTGAGACAAACTTCACTTCAGGTCCTCTTTTGAGAAAATGAAGGCACTTTGGGTCCTTATTTGAGATTTTCCCTTTATTTTATTAGGTTGATTTAATTTATTAGGTAGATTTATTAGGTAAGTTTATTTTATCTAGTTTTAATTTTTGATATTTTGTTTACTTTATTTTGAAATATTTTCCAATGCATGATTGAAATTCCATGACGTAGCATCCAAATCACAACCGCACGAATTTTTATTCTATCTATAAGGCTTTAGATGGAATAATTATTCATACGAGAGTAAAATTGATATCTTAATCTTTAAGACTTAAGATCAATTTATTGATTTTATCAGCGAAATAATCAAGTTTGAATTTCAATTCGAATGGTGGATAACATTTTTGATGACCATGGATGGTTTGATGTTTTTTTTTTTTTTTTTTTTATGCAAGAGGAAGGAACTGCGGTTGACGGCCGTCTTTGTAAACCCCCCCTGGTGACGCTAGGGCAGGACCCACCACTACAGCGTCACGCTTAAGACACATAGCGCCTCCACTGGGTTTTGAACCCCTCACCTCTAGGCTGAAGATTAGCAGGGCCTTATCTAGCGGAGCTACCACGGCCTATGGTGGATGGTTTGATGTTTATCTCTTAATTGTTCTATTTATCCAGAAAATACAAAAAAAAAGAAAAAAATTGCATTTGCATTCCATGTAGATTATAATTGATTTCCTTAGATAGAATTGCATAGTTAGATTCTTTTCTAATTTTATTAGAATGCATGTTTAGATAATATCTAGGTTAGATAGTATTTTTGAATTAAATTGCATGTTGAGATAAATTTCTAAGTTAAGATAGGATTCAAATTAGTCTATTCCTAACTTAAAATAGATAATATCTCACTCTAGTTAGATTTTTATTTTTTTAGTGATTTTTTAATTACGAATTTTCATAAAAAAATACAAACAAAAATCATGTGTGCGTCATATAGAATTAGGTTCATGAAATGCACATCATTTAGTGATTGTTATTAGATCCATTTAATTGAAAATTGCTCGTCATTAGAATTAGGTCATCTGGTTAATTTAGATTGCACATTTAATTATTGCATTCCTTTAATTTCAAAATTTCATGAAGAAAACACAAAAAATTACCTTACTCCTATCATGTAGTTTAGGTTATGTTACCATGTCATATCAACTCATGTTAAATTAGTAGCATGCATTGCATGATTCTCATTAAATAAAGTGAAAATCAAAATTGAGTGATTACGTGTTAATTAGAAATCATATCTAGAATTGTTGATGTGAATTCTGATCTAACAACGCAAATGTTTTCGTTGCTTTGAGGTAAGTCCTATAATTTATTTACTGCTTTATCTGAGTGTTAAATTGGTGGTTTACGCATTCGTATGATCACCACATGTTAGGGAAGTAAATTAAAATCAATTCAAGTTACTTACCAAACATTTTTCAAAATAAAAGAAAAATATACCAAAATGGCATTAGAGAAATCTAACGTAATCAAGTCCCTATACCCAAAATCTCTGGTTCGTAAAAGTGAAATAATTCTCCCATTATTTTACTTAGGTATCTAATCGATCTATCGAAAACAGATTAGTGGCGACTCATGATATAAGAAATTGAACCTAAATTGTAAATTAGTATGGGCTTGGGAGAGCTCGAGTTAAGTTTAGGCTTAGTAATCCATTAGCCAAACCCTAGGTGGTGCACCCGAAATTTTGGTTGCAACAGTACTCATAAAACTTTACATGAAAATGATCCTCCATCTCAAAAAGTAATTAAAAAGTGATACCACAGTAAGCATAAAAAAAAAAAGCAAAGAAAAAGGAAATTTCATTGTAAAATTGAAAATGAAGAACTTCTTCTATTGGCATGTCCACAGACCCCTTCTAAACTGTTTTCTAAGAGTATGAGACACAGAGCCGAGTGAAAGTTCATATGACAAAATGATCATTTTGTCCAATATACCTATGACATATTGAACACTTATATGTGATTGAAGTTAATGGTAGGAATGAATTCGAGGAGAAGATGAAACAACACAAGAGTATATTATGATTAGAAGAAAAGTTATAGAAGGCATCGAAGATGAGTGAAGACCAATAGAGAGTGGGAGAGAGAGATTAAGCAAATTGAAACTCTTTGTGAGCGTGCATGTGGAAAAAGAGTTCGGAAGAACGATTTCTTCTTTCAAGAATGGAGGAATCATTCTTCTCAATTTTAAGTATGGTCGTTTTCCTCAATCGTAAAGAAGAATTATTTTTTTTTTTGGTAAAAGGTAAGAATATATATTGAGCTTTGGACAAAAATACACAAAGACGGCACCAAAAACTTACACTCTAATTGTAAGACAGAAAAAGCAGAAGGAGCCGACATAAAGCCGCAAGGGCAAGAAAGACCAAAGGAAACCAGCCTACGTAGAGGCACTGAACACAAACAGCTCCACCGAACCTCGACACACAACAAAAAAGAAGGGTAAAAGAATAGAGAGCCAAAGGAGGCGAGGAAGCGGTAGCACAACCCAAGAAGCTTGTGGAAACCGAGACTACTGGATGAAGACCGAGGGGTCAAAGCCCCAACCTCCTTGAAGTCTTTTGTTCCTCGGGGTAGCAGGGACATTCTTAAAAGTGAGCACTCTATCCTTGACCAGCTTGATAAGGTGGTTCTTCATAGCTGACCTCTCCAAGGTTTCACCATGAAAGATGATGTAATTCCTTTTTTTTCAAATGAGATAGCACAAAGCTCCAAAAGAAAACCATGCAAAGAAGAAATTATTCTTCTCAATTTTAAAGATGGTTGTTTTCCTTCATTGTAAAGTTTTTTTTTTTTCCCATTAATTATCCACTTTCAGCAAATTATATATATAAAGGTTATGAAAATCATTAATGAAAATCATTTTCATTAAAAACAAACACACTCTAAGGTTTTTCTTTACCAAAAAAAAAAAAAACACACACACACACACACACTCAAAGGTTTTTTTTTTTTCTTTTAATAAAGTTCCATAAGGCATAGAGTAGATAACACTCAATACCACATGAAGGGTTGATTATGTGTTCGTGCTCCTACAATTGAAGATGTCTATGAAGTGGATTTGTGAGTGCATCGTGTAAAGCTTACCGTTGGACAACCATGACTTCAGACATGTTTTATGTTGCTATGTATTCATAAGTTATTGTTATTCCGTTCACGTTAAGTAAAATAAAAGCTACATAATTCATTAGAAGTAATGCAACCAACATTAGCTGGAGATCAACCCGCTTCACAGGCAAGGTTATTGGTGATATAGCTAGTACGATTACCTAGAGGGGGGTGAATAGGTATAAAAGATTTTTCTTATGATAATTACACACTACTTTGATAGATAAACGATTTGCAGCAATTAAAGAAAACAATCGTAAGACTGAGAAAGGGAAAGAGAGAATTAGACACGAGGTTTATAGTGGTTCGGCTTGTTTCAAGCCTACGTCCACTCTTCGCACCGATGACCACCAATTGGCTGGATTCCACTATGAACAAAGAGATGTTACAGTGATGATCTTCCTTGACTTCTTGGTGTAGACGATCTTCCACACTCTCAAGGTGTCACTAGAAATGAACACTCTCTGTGTATACAATTTTGCTCAAATAGTATCGACTAATAATCAAGGATCTTGGACTACGGAATTTTTCTATCGATCACACTCTTTAAAACAACTTGAATGTCTTCCTTTTATACTCCTTTATGCCATCATAGCCGTTGGCACTTACCAAAGGAATTCCTCCAATCTACCCGTTGGACGGAATCAATCACGAAGATCATTCGAGCTATTTAAGGAATCTGGCGATAGCCCATCAATCCTGTTCGCCCATACAATCAGGATCTTGGTTTCCGAGAATAGAACATTCCAAGAATACTTCGACAACCATCGAATCTTTAATCGATCTAGATAAGAACAAACAAAGAATCCGAGATGTTTATCCAACCAAGGGATCTTTTCCAGAGGTTAGGATCGAATCCTCAACCATAAGCTTCGGCTCTGGATTTCCTTTACTACTGGATTAGAAGGACTGTCAGTGAGAATAGTCTTGAGTCTTGAGTCTTGAGTCTTGAGTCTTGAGATAATAAAGTCTTGAGACTTTAATCTTCGGTCTCCGAGTATCCAGACTTAGACTGATAGAAACGTTTTGTCAGCTTCAAAAGACTCGGAAAGATTTCTCCAACAATCTCCCCCTTTTTGATGGTGACAAAACTTCCTTGTAGATTTGAACAACTTTGACTGCAAAAACATTTCTCAAGCAATATGGCTAACTCATAAAGATTAATAAAACAACCACATTCGCATCCACAGCAAATTGGTTAGTCTTTCATGAGTAATACCATAAAACAACACTTGATATGAACGCAACCAGTCAAGCATTTAAATCCACAGTCAAGAGTACTCAAGTCAAACTCAAAAACAAATAACCACAAATTCAAAGACTAAAAGATAAAATGATGAAGGTTTTGATGAAGTTGATTGTTCAAATTGATTCTCCCCCTTTTTGTCATCATGAAAAAGTGAGAAAGGGATCAGTGCGCTTGGGAATGCGAACGATTTGGAAATCTCCCATAGGCTGGACTAAGCCTTCTAGCCTCTTCAGGTCTTCCCTTAACTGAGCTACCTCCTCTCCTTTTGCATTTGCTTGAAGATGTAGAGCGAGGTCTTTCATTCTGTCCTCCAGGGTAACTCAAGACGCTTGGCCAGCATTCTTGATGGATTGAATCTCACAGTCTAGAGCATAAATCTGTCCCCGCATTTCCATAAGGATATCGTAATCGACGAAAATCTCTTTGAGTTATCCGTCTGTGTACTTACATCAGCTTTTTCAGATGGAGTGAATGCAGACGTTGGAGCTTCTGTGAAATCATGCAGATTTGGGTTCGACGTATCCTGTCCTTCTTCAGGCAATTGAGAATCCTGAACTTCTTTTGGGTCTGCTGGAGATGGTCTCGGACCTTCACTATTGGCAGCATGTGATGAAGACCTTTCCTGCTCGCCAACTCCCCCTGTTTCTAGGACATCACAAGGAGAATAGTGATGATCATGTTCTTGATCTCCCTTGTCTCCAGAGTCTGATGCAGACTGTTCTTTCTCTCCTTCTCTCTCCTTTTCTCTCTGCTGATCTTCTTCTCTGATCTTTGCTTGCTCCTCTTCCTCTCTCTGTTCCTGTTGAAGTTCTGTTGATCGAGGCACAGAACGTCTGTTTCTCGTTAAAGCAACGATTGTGGGATCTTCATCCTCTTCATCTTCATCCTCTAAGATGAGAGTCCTTTTCTTCTTCCTCGATGGGGCTCCAACGACTTCTTTTCCTTTTCTTTTTGAAGCAGATGGGACAGGAGTCTTCACTCTGAATTTCTCCATTGCCTTGGAAAGCTCTTGTAGACGCATCTTCGTTAGCATCTTCAAACCTACTACCATCTTATCGCACGGTCGAACACAAAGTGAATGGGGCGGTTCAATATTCATGTGTCTAAAGATCTTGGTCACCAGACCAGGATAAGGCAATTGTCCCTTGTCTTTTGACACTGCTCTGTACATATGGAAAAGAATCGTGTGCGGGAGAGAGAACTTCCGTCCAGAGTTGATTGCATACATCAACTTTGCTTCAGAATAAGACACGAAGTCTTTGACGTAGACTTTAGTCGAGACAGTTGATTACGATCTTATGAAGCACAATGTTGATTGCATTCATCTGGAATAGGTAACTCTCTTTGTCGCGTCCCTATCCTTGACAAGATCTAGAGTAGTACGAGCGGGTGAGACTTTGATTGGCGAGATAACGCCCTCGTTCAACTCCAACGATGTACGCCAACATATTCACATCTACCACGTAGACTTTGTCTCGAACACGAACGAAATTCTATTCGCATCCAAAAGCTCAGATTTGAATAGAAATAAGCGGTTAAATGTGCGTACCCGTCCGTAGAGTCAGAGCAAAATTTCTCAAGTTGAAGCAATTTCAACTTCTCTCTCAAGTTTATGCTGATGGCGTCTAGAAAGTCAAAATCAACACTTCGAGGGTTTATCACCCCTCTTTTCAACAGTTTGCCATATACATTCTCCTGTTCCTCTGATTTAAACAAATCCAATCGATTTCCTTTCGTCTTTGCTGCCACACCCATTCTCGGTTGAAACTCAAGGAACATTCTATCATCATCGTTCCCTTCAATTAAGTTTTGCCCAGGTACACGAGGATCACTTGGAATATTTGCAAGTGCATCCTCTGCTTTTCCTTTCGGAGCAATTCCTAACTCCTCCATTCTCCGCAGAAAAAGATATTCATTTCCATAGTTCTTATCCTTAAGGAAATCGTCTATGTAGTTCAATGGTGTACCAGTGATTTTCAAAGCACGATAAAGCTTATAGATATAGGAGGGTTTTTGGACTCTTACAGGGTCGGCTTCCTCGATTATCTCTTCTTCAAGATGATGACTTTCACCATGTGGGGTAGGAGGCGATGAATGACGTGGATGAGAATGAATCGGACTTTGTTGCCGACTTGAAAAGTCTTCCTCCTCGATAAGATCGAAGTGTATTGGTCCCTTCTCCATTCTTTGTGGTCCCCTGCTTGCTATTCTCGATGATTTCCTCGAAGAAGACATTCTTCTTTGTTGATTTGAGAGATTCCTTCGGTTGCTTCCCAAGGAAAAATGACCACTTTCTCGACGATGAACAAGAGATTGAAACAGGTTCGGGAGAAGAGTACTTTTTTTAGGGTTTTGACGATTGGGAAAAAAAACTGTATATATATATTTAACTCACTTTTTGAAAAAAGAAGTTCAATCGACACAGGGAAAGTGTACGAACATTTCTTTTCAAAATCAATAACTGCCAAAATTAATCTTTTTGAAAAGACAAGTTTTTTTGATTTTCACACAGATAATAACTGAACAACAAATCGTACCTTTTTGAGTTCGAATAAAATAGCCACTTACGAGTCTATAGCCATGAATGCGAGTCGAAGATCTCGAGCGAGAGATTAGAGTCTAAGGACTGTTGAGTCTTTAGACTTTAACTTCTTCAAGCTTCAAAATGTTGAGTCTTGAACGGATAGCGTCGAATTGATTTTTCTCCAAAGGCTTTGTGAAAATATCCGCTAGTTGACTTTTTGAATCAACAAATTGAATCGAGATTTCTCCGTTTTGAATATGATCTCTAATGAAGTGGTGTCGAATCTCAATATGCTTTGCTCTTGAATGAAGAATTGGATTTTTGGTAAGATTGATCGCGCTTGTGTTGTCACATCGATTTACGTGCATGAGTCTTCAATGCCAAAGTCTTGTAGCTGTTGTTTGATCCATAGAATTTGCGAACAGCAACTTCCAAGAGCTACATACTCGCACGTCGTTGAAAGAGCCACGATACTTTGTTTCCTTGAAAACCAAGATACTGTTCTATTTCCAAGCGACTGACAAGTTCCAGAAGTGCTATTTCTATCGACTCTGCAACCGGCCAGATCTGCATCTGAGTACCCTAGAAGATCAAAGTCTCCTTTCTTTGGATACCAAAGACCGATGCTTGAAGATAAGGCAATGTATTTGATAATTCGTTTCACGGCACTGAGATGTGATTCTCTAGGATCCGATTGAAACCTAGCACGACACAAACACCGAACAAAATATCGGGTCTAGAAGCGTAAGATAAAGAAGTGAACCAATCATGCTTCGTATAGCTTTTGATCTACTTTCTTCCCTTCTTCATCCTTGTCTATCTTCTGAGAACATGACATTGGTATGTCAGTCTTTTTGCATTTTTCTAATCCAAATCTTTTGACAAGATCATTTGCATATTTTTCTTGATGAATAAAAGTTCCTCCCTTCATTTGCTTCACTTGGAGTCCAAGAAAGAATGTTAATTCTCCCATCATACTCATTTCAAACTCATCCTGCATAGACTTAGAAAATTTCTTGCATAGGCTTTCATTAGGAGATCCAAATATAATATCGTCTACATATATTTGAACAAGTAAAAAGCTTTTGCTTTCCTTTTTGATAAATAAGGTAGTATCTACTTTACCTTTGACAAAACCGTTCTGCATTAGGAACTTACTTAGCCTATCATACCAAGCTCGAGGTGCTTGCTTTAAACCATACAAGGCCTTTTCGTCTAAGGACCTGAATCGGCTTCTTTGGGTCTTCAAATCCAGGTGGTTGTTCCACATAAACTTCCTCATGGATGAATCCATTTAGAAACGCACTTTTGACATCCATTTGGAATAACCTGAAATTTTTATAGCAAGCAAATGCAAGTAATAGACGAATAGCTTCTAACCTTGCTACCGGTGCGTAGGTCTCATCATAGTCTATTCCTTCCTCTTGCGTGTATCCTTTGGCCACGAGTCCGGCTTTGTTCCGTACGACTTTTCCATCCTCGTTCATCTTGTTCCCGAATACCCATTTGGTTCCAATAACGGTTTTACCTTTTGGTTTAGATGTCAAATCCCGGACATCATTGATATTAAACTGCTCGAGTTCTTCTTGCATAGCTTCAATCCAACTTTCATCGATAAAGCTTCTTCTATGCTTTTTGGTTGAATTTCGAGATTAGAGCCCAAAGCACTAGATTCTTCACGTCTTTTTGATCTGGTGCGGATTCCTTCATTGATTTCACCGATAATGAGATCTTCGGGATGACTGGATTTGTGCTTCCAGTTACTGGTTGATTTTCCTGGTTGATGATCTCTTTCTTTATTTGAATCTTCAAGAACATCTTGATGTTGGACTTCCGAGACCGAGATGCTTCTTGAGTTGTAAGTCTTGAAAGATCGGAGTTGATTCGGACTCTTCATATTGAGTCGACTAGATTCAACTTGCGTTGAGTCTTGGAATTTGACATTCATAGATTCCTCCACCGATTGGCTTTTGTTGTTAAAGACTCGTAAGCCTTGCTTGTCGTAGAATATCCAAGGAAAATGCCTTCATCTGATCTTTCTTCAAACTTACCAACTCGATCATTTGCATTTTTCAAAATGAAGCATTTGCAACCGAACACATGAAAATATGAAACAATAGGCTTTTTACCTTTGAATAATTCATAGGGGGTTTTCTCTAAAATGGGTCTTAAAAAGACTCTATTGATGATGTAACATGCTTTGTTGAAACTTGACTTCAGCCCAAAATCGAGAAGAAATTTTACTTTCAATTAAAAGTGTTCTAGCCATTTCTTGAAGAGATCTATTCTTTCTTTCCACAACTCCATTTTGTTCGGAGTATATGGAGAGGAAAATACATGATTAAAACCAGATTTATCACAAAACTTTGTAAAGTTTTGGTTTTCAAATTCACTTCCATGATCTCGTTCTTATACTTGAAATAGCACATCCTTTTTCATTTTGAACCTTTTTAGCAAACTTTTCAAAGTGCGAAAAGGTTTCGACTTACTTGCAAGAAAATATACCGGGTAAAACGAGAGTAATCATCCACAATTACTAGACAATATTTTTTACCTCCAATGCTCTGGGTTCTTGTTGGTCCAAAGAGATCCATATGCAGCAACTGGAGAACATGATTGGTAGAGATATGTTTTATATGCTTAAATGAATTTCTTACCTGTTTTCCCAGAATACATGGTGTGCATGAGTCAGACTTTTGATAAGGTAATTTTGGTAGACCTTGAACAAGCTTCTTTGATGAGATTTTGGCTAATTGCTTCATGTTGACATGGCCAAGCTTTCTATGCCATAAGACCGCTTCATCTTGAATTGAGATGAGACATTGCGTTTCATTTGGTCTTACATCAAGAAGGTAGATATTTCCATGCCTTCGACCCATGAAAGGCGAGTTGAGTCTTTACTTATTCCGAACATATGCCTTCTTGAAAAGAGATCTTGAACCCAAAAGTATCACACGGTTGGCTAATCTTTGAGAAGATTATAGTTGAGTCCTTCCACTAAAGAAACATTGCTTATTGTGAGATTTCCAATTTTAACAGTTCCAAATCCCACAATGCTTCCTTTTCTTTGTTTCCACCAAATGAAACTTTTCCACCATTTACTTGAACAATCTTTATAAAGCAATTTGAGTCTCTGTCATGTGTCTTGAGCATCCGCATTTGTCAAGATACCATTTTACCTTCTTTTTGAGAGACCGTAATCAAAAGAGAGTCTCAAGCTTTCTTTGGTACCCAAATTTTCTTGGGTCCTTTGGTGTTAGTAGAATAAGCATTATTAGGCCATACCCTTTTAACAGGCTTCCAGATCATAGGACACTCTTTTTCAAAGTGATCTTGACTGTTACACTTTGAACACCTTAGAGCATTTCGACCTACGAGACTTTACAAAAACCTTTTGAAATGATTTTTGTACGCTTCTCTCGATGGTCTTTTCTTGATTCTTTCTTTTACTTTTGGAAAATCAATCAAAGGGATTGTTTCTGCTGTCATACCTAAACCCGACTTGTTGAAGTAAGGTCTTTGAACCGAAAGAACTTTCTCGAGTTTTCAGACCCTATTGAAAATTTCTTTGAAATATTTGATAAGTCGGTTTTCAAGAAAGCATTTTCTTTTGAAAGTTTATCTTCATTCTCTTTAAGAGTAGAAACATTCAAGTCTAGGCTTTTCACTTTTTCTTCTAAAATATTTTCCTTTTGTTTTAAAGCTGAGTTTTCCTTTTGAGTTCGGAAATCTTTTTGAGAGAAGTCTTAAGATCGAAACATAATTCATCAATATATTTAGAGACTTTGACAGAATTTTAAAATCACTTACCTCAAATTCACTGTCATCGAATCCGATCCAGTCCGAGTATGATTGTGCCATTAGACACAGATTGGCATATTCCTCATCACTTTCTTCACACTCTGTATCGCTCCAGGTTTCGGCTTTGAAAGCTTTTCGAGACTTTTCGGTTTTTCCTCTCTTCTTCTTCAGAAGAGGACAGTTGGGTCTGATGTGTCCCTTTTTCTTACATTCGAAGCAGACTACATCTTTGTTTGGTTCTTCATCAACAAACTTGGTTTCTTTGTTTCGAAAACTTTGTTTTCTTGAGTTGAACCTTCTTCCTTTTCTATTCAGCTTTTTCGAATCTTTTTATCATAAGAGCAAGCTCCTCATCATCCGGATCTTCTTGAATCAGTATCATCGAATCATCATTAGATCTTAATGCAATGGATTTCTTACCCTCGGGATTTTCGTCTTCATTGATTTGCTCCACTTCGTAAGATTGAAGAGTTCCAATCGGCTCATCTACGAGATAATGGCATAATTCTTTGCGTCTCTCGTATTGAAGTCTTTATATGATTCCAATCCTTGGAGAGTCCTCTCAAAGCAACTTGTTCACCTTCATAGGATCGGTAATTTTCTGTCCTTGATTATCAAGTCCATTGACAATATCGTAAAAACGGCTAAACATGTCGGTTATAGATTCGCTTTGGTTTCATTTTGAAGGCTTCGTATTGACCAAGAAGAATATTAATTCGGGTCTCCTTCACTCGGTCATGTCCCTTCATATGTGATATGTAATCTATCCCGAGACTTCTTTTGCGGTGACACAAGAAGATATTATGTTATATTCGATTGGTGACAAAGCACAATATAAAGAATAAATTGCTTTTGCATCGAGTGCTTGTCTCTTGTTTATCTCATCTTGAGACATTCCGCTGGTCTCAACGGTTTCTTTCCCTCTTTCGGATGCGATGCGACGGTAGGAGTGATTCCTCTCTCCACAACATCCCATTCCGAGGATCCTTAGATCGTAGGAAAGCTTTCATCTTGTTCTTCCGGATGTTATAATCCTTTCCATCGAAGTAGGGTGGTGGTATTGCTTTGACCTTCCACCGGCCACGATGCTAGCATACTAGCCATGGATCTTTTACTCGAAGTAAAACACTTCAAACAAAGTAAGAACACGGAGCTCGATACCAATTGATATAGCTAGTACGATTACCTAGAGGGGGGTGAATAGGTATAAAAGATTTTTCTTATGATAATTACACACTACTTTGATAGATAAACGATTTGCAGCAATTAAAGAAAACAATCGTAAGACTGAGAAAGGGAAAGAGAGAATTAGACATGAGGTTTATAGTGGTTCGGCTTGTTTCAAGCCTACGTCCACTCTTCTGCACTGACAGCCAATTGGCTGGATTCCACTATGAACAAAGAGATGTTACAGTGATGATCTTCCTTGACTTCTTGGTGTAGACGATCTTCCACACTCTCAAGGTGTCACTAGAAATGAACACTCTCTGTGTATACAATTTTGCTCAAATAGTATCGACTAATAATCAAGGATCTTGGACTACGGAATTTTTCTATCGATCACACTCTTTAAAACAACTTGAATGTCTTCCTTTTATACTCCTTTATGCCATCATAGCCGTTGGCACTTACCAAAGGAATTCCTCCAATCTACCCGTTGGACGGAATCAATCACGAAGATCATTCGAGCTATTTAAGGAATCTGGCGATAGCCCATCAATCCTGTTCACCCATACAATCAGGATCTTGGTTTCCGAGAATAGAACATTCCAAGAATACTTCGACAACCATCGAATCTTTAATCGATCTAGATAAGAACAAACAAAGAATCCGAGATGTTTATCCAACCAAGGGATCTTTTCCAGAGGTTAGGATTGAATCCTCAACCATAAGCTTCGGCTCTGGATTTCCTTTCTCTTTGGATTAGAAGGACCATCGGTGAGAATAGTCTTGAGTCTTGAGTCTTGAGTCTTGAGTCTTGAGATAATAAAGTCTTGAGACTTTAATCTTCGGTCTCCGAGTATCCAGACTTAGACTGATAGAAACGTTTTGTCAGCTTCAAAAGACTCTGGAAAGATTTCTCCAACAATTGGACCAGACACCAAATGCTTTCTTGGAATGATCATACTAATTGGAAGAGGTGATAAATATCACAAGTCGCGTAGACGTGAAATATGCATCTGGATCACAAACGAGAAGTGGACTGTGCAGGCCGCTGTGTCAGATGTTTCATAGCCATATGACGAAAGTTGAACGGAAGGTATTGGCGTACGAGAGTGTGGGCTAGATCCACTTCTATGGGTGGCCAGCTAGCATAAAACAATGGGAAATAAAAAAGAATAAAAGTCAAAAAGCAAAGAAAAGGAAGGGGGTTGCTTCCTGCAAGTAAGAGAGTGGGTCACCGAGAGGGTGCATGAAGAAAAGGGGAACAGAGGGGTGCAACTTTGCGATCCGAATTCAAAGGCCAAACGTTGACGGAATTGGCTCAATTTTAAGTATGTTGTTCTTGATATAGAGAGTTATGAATCAATTAGTTTCATTCGTTGAGAACTTCCTCCAAGTTTTCCAATTGTGGTTGGGATTTTCTTGTTCTGTTTATACTAATCCATTCTTGTGGTAAGGAAATATAGTTGTATAGTTAATGTTGAGGCTCAAATGTGCGATCAGAGAAGAACATTTTGTGTATTCTATTATTCTTAGTGATTAGTGAAAGTTTTTGGAAAGTACATGTTTATTCCACAATAGGTTTCCATGTAAAACCTTGGTGTTGTCATTGGCCGTGTCTCCTTATTAATTCGGCATTATATTTACTTATTGCAATGTTATATCGGCCGGTTGCTGTTGGGGTTGCATTGATTTCGATCGCTTTAATTTGAGAGAGATATTAATCCTGATTGGGTTTAGTTCTTAGTTGATTGTTGCCTCAGTTCTCTCCAACAAAGTGATATTAGAGCTAACTTTAAGATTCTAGTGTTTAATGAAGGAAACGAGTGGCATCATGTTTAAATTATATGCTTGGAATTACTCCATTTGGAAGCCTCAAATGGAAGACATGTTATATTGTGAAGATTTGTTTGATCTCATTGAGGGTATTGAAGCTAAAGGAGATAAGGAAGATTATGAATGGGAGCGAATGAATTGAAGAATGATTGGATTTATCCAACAAAGAATTGATGATAGTGTGTTTCATTATGTTGCTCAGGAAATAAAAGTGGACACTTTGTGGAAGAAATTATAAGATCTTTATGAGAGAAGAACTCGACAAAATAAGACTTTCTAGTTAAAAGACTTCTGAATTTGAGATACAGAGATGGGAAGTAGCATGTTAGAACACGAGTTTGAAGGTGTTTCAAGATGTTATAAATTAATTGACAAATCTTGAGATTGACCTTGATGATGAGTTGCAACCATGTCTATTACTTGGCTCTCTCCTCGATAGTTGGGACACCTTGATTGTGTAAATCAAACAATTCGGCTCCTTTTGATATGTTTTCTATGAGAATCAATAAAGAAAGCTTGTTCAATGAAGAAATAAAGAGAAAAAGGATTAAGTTATGCTTCTAAATCAGAGGCTCTTGTCATAAAAAATAGTGCAATAAGTCAACCAAGAAAGTTCCAAAATAGTGATAAAAAAGGCAAGTTAAGAGGAAGGCCGAAATCAAGGCCAAGGAGGAGGGTGAAATACTATAATTGTGGCAAGATGTAACACTTTGCCAAAGAGTGCTAGTTGCCAGAGAGATAAGTCCCGTGATAGAAATGGAGATTGAAAGAAAGAAGAGAAACATGCTATGGTGACAGTTGCATCCAATGGTGATATTAAGTTTATTTGTGAGGACACTTGTGTTAACCTTACATGCCAAAACTCTACCCAAGTTGTTGATTCCGTAGCTTCATTTCATGTCACCTCACGGCATGACTATCTCACTTCCCGTCACAGGGTAATTTTGATTGTGTTAAGATGGAAAATAGTGATGTTTCCAAGATTATCGGCATCGGAAATTTTTATTTGAAAAGCGATGTTGGATGTAGTTTGCTTCCAAAAAAAGGGAAACATGTTCCAAACATTTGACTTCACTTGATCTCCAGTGCCTTAGATAATAATGAATACTACAATTCCTTCTATGGTGACAAAGGAAAATTGAATGAAGGCTCCATGATGGTGGCTAAAGGTAAGAAGACGTGCACTCTTTACACCATGTAAGTTAAGTTGATTGGGAAAGAGATAAATGCATTGGAGATTTCCCCAATTGACCTATGGCATATGAGACTTGGTCATCTTAGTGAGAAAGAGCTTGAAACTCTTACTAGAAAGAATCCTTTACCATTGAAGGAGGGAAATTTCAAAGAATGTACTCACTATCTTATGTGTTATAGATTCTCATTTCATAGTCCCTTTTTACACACAAAATTAAATTTACCTGATTTAGTTTATACTGATGTTTGTTGCATGGAAGTTAGAATCTTTGGTGGTACATTATACTTTATGACATTTATTGATGATTGCTCTAGAAAATGTGGGATATTGCTTTGAAATCTATAAACCGGATGTTTGCTACTTTCAAACAATTTTATGTTAACATGGAAAGAAAAATCAACAAGAAGTTGAAATGTGTGTGAGTTAACAATGGTGGTGAATATAGAGACCTATTTGAACATTATTATAGAGATTATGGTATTATTCTTAAGAAGCCTCTTTAGAAAACACCATAATAGATTGGAATGGTGGAGACGATGAATCGAACAATGAATGATAAAATTCAGTGTATACTCTTTTATGAAAGGTTGCCTAAGTTATTCTAGGGTGAATTAATGAGAATAATAATAGACTTAATAAACCTTTCTCCATCAGTTCCGCTTAAAGGGGATATTCTACAAAGAGTTCGGAGCAGGAAGATGCTTCCTACAATCATCTAAAAGTGTTTGGTTGCTATGCATTCGTGCATGTTCCAAGAAATGAAATGTCCAAACTTGATGACTACTCTAACTAGTATATATTCTTGGATTATGGACATGAAGAGTTTGGCTACATTTTGTGGGATCTAGTTGGAAGTAAGTTAGAAGCCAAGATGTGGTGTTCTTTGGATATCAAACCATTGAAGACATTGACAAGCCAAGGAGACCAAAGAATATAACTCAACATTTTGTTAGTTTTAGCCCAAATCCTTTTGTTGTGGGGTGGAAATCATGGGGGAGGAGCACATGAAAATCATGGGAATCATGAAAATGGTGAATCATCGCAGAATGTTGATTCTTCAACTGAGACAAGTGAAATAATTGAGCTAGAATGATCAATTAAGCAAGAATAGCCTATTGAGCTAGTGGAGCCAATTAAGCAAGAACAATTGGTTCCATCTCAAGTTAGAAGATCTAAAAAAGAGCCTAGATCTTCACAGAGATATCAACCGTATGAGTATGTGTTACTCACCAATGCAAGAGAGCTAGAAACTTATGAAGAGACTATGTCATGCAATTAAAAGAATGAGTGGCGTTACGTTATGCAAAAGAATCTTAAATCCTTGCATGAGAATCACACATTTGAATTGGTGAGGTTGTGTAAGAGTAAAAGAACACTCACAAATAAGTTGGTATACGAGTTGAATACAAAAGAAAGTAGTTTACAAACATAATACAAAACTAGGCTTGTTGTGAAGGGTTTTTCTCAAAAGAAAGGAATTAATTTTGAAGAGATTTGTTCACCATTTGTAACATATACCATCTATTCAAGTTGTTCTTAGGTTGGCCGCTAGCTTGAATATAAAAATTGAATAGCTTGATGTAAAGACAACGTTTCTTTATGGAGTCTTAGAAGAATAAATATATATCAAGCAGACATAGGGTTTCAAAGCCGAAGACAAGGAGTATCTTGTATGCAAGTTGAGAAAAAAATTATATGATCTCAAACAAGTGCCAAGGTAATGGTATATGAAGTTTGAATCATTCATGGAAGATCATGGATGTGGTAAGACCAACTCCGATTCTTAAGTCTTTACAAAAGGATTTTCAAATAATGATTTTCTTATCCTCCTACTATATGTGGATGATATGTTGAATGCAGGGCATAATGCTAAGAAAATCAAAAGCTTAAAAATGAGCTAAGTAGAGCTTTTGCAATGAAGGATCTCAGGTCGGCTAAGTAAATCCTTGGCATGAGAATTATTAATGAAAGGAAGAATAGGAAACTTTTGCTATTCGAGGAAAAGTATATTGAAAAAGTGTTAGAAAAATTCAACATAAACATATGTAAACCGGTAAGTACTCTACTTGTAGGCAATTTTAAGTTGAGTAGTGAAAAGTGTCCTACAAGTGAGAAAGAGAAGGAAAAGACTAGATAATGCTCATGTAGCTGGTATTGTGAGCAAGTTTCTCTCAAATTCAAGTAAAGAGGATTGAACCCCTATATTAAACGGATTTTGAGATATCCTAGAGGTATTTCTAGATTCTATTCGTGTTATGAAAATGAAAAACCTAAGTTGAGTGGCTACTCAAATGCTAATTATGCTAGTGATATTGACTTTCGAAAATCCACATCAGTTTACATGATTTCAATAGGGAGAATATTTCATGGCTATCAAAATTGGAAAAATGTGTCTACGACTAGAGCTAAGTATATTGCTATCGTGAAGGAGGAAGGGAACTCTTGAGAATACAAAAATTCCTACCAAAGTTAGGCTTGAAATAAAGGAAATTTGTTATGCATTGTGACGACACATGCCATATATCCTAGCAAAAATTCAGTGTTTTATTCAAGATTGAAGCATGTTGATGTGAAGTATCATTTGATCCAAAAGAAATTAGAAAAAAAAGCTCTTCCTACTTGAACAAGTTCACATCGACGACAATGGATCCAATATCATGACCAAACCATTGCCTATGGTGAAATTGACCTTTGTAGAAACAAAGCGGGTACAATGAAATTTTCCTCATGAGGTGGAGGGAAAGATCTATTGGCTGGGTCTACCTCTATGTGGGGCCCTGCTAGCATAAGACAAAATGATAAAAAAAGGAGAGTGAAAGTAAAAAAATCAAAAGAAAAGATAGGAGGTTGCTTCGTGTAAGTGAGAGAGTGAGAAAAGTGAGTTAGTGAGAGGGTGCATGGAGAAAAGGGGAAAAGAGGGCTGTTGCTTTGAGCTCCTTATTCAAAGGCCAAACGTTAGCAAAATTATCTCAAATTTGAGGATGTTGTTTATGATTATGAGATCGAGGTCTATGAGTTGATTGGTTTCGTTTGTTAAGAACTTTCTTCAAATTCTTCAATTGCGGTTGGGATTTCTTGTTCAATTTATATTAATTCACATTTATGATAAGGAAATACGGTTGTATTGTTAATGTTGAATCTCGAGTGTGTGGTTGGGAAAGAACACTTTGTGTCATACTATTTTAGTGATTAGTGAAAGTTTTTGGGTAACTTCCCGCATTTGTTGTTGGTTTTCAATGTTATATTTACTTATTGTGAGATTGTATTGATTTGTTGTTACCAGAGTTAAGTTGATTTCGATCTGTTTGGTTTTGGAGAAGATATTGATCTTGGATTGGGTTTAGTTCTTGGAGACGAAAGGATTTTTGAATATCAATGGCCCACTGGAAAAGAACTTAAAAATTTCTTTTTGGAGATTCTCTCTTATCAATAAATAAGAAATTGGAAATCAAGTCGCCATTGATGGAGTCGGGCCGTGCGGAGCGTAAATACCATACGAGAGCATCCACTTGGCCAGCAATCCGTCGTCCATCTTGGGATCCGACATGAGACAGTGGGGGCGTCATTTGACCCTTTTTTCAAGCGATTGTTGAATGCTGGCGTGGAGGTTTGCACATGAGCGTCAGGTTTAACGACAGGTAAAGACATCACCAGTAGGCAACCGAACCTAGGAACACCACCACATGGCACCAAACCAAGACAAGCATATGGCACCAAACCAAAGGCATATTCCTCTCGCTGATCCCAGAGCTTACACTTCAATCCTCGTACGAAAACTATGATTGCCCCTCTGCTTTTCCAACGCTAAAACCTTCGAAAAAAGGAGTAGGTGGCAGAGCAGGAAACGTTGAAACTATGGAAGCCCGTGAAGTGCTGACGCACTTGATCGCCATTCTCGCGCTCGCGCAAGCGGCGGCCATGATGGCCGTGATGGGGCAGGGCGGCGGCGCCATACCAACCACCCTCGATGGTCCGTTCGAGCCCGTCACCCGCCGCCTCGACCCGTCCCTCCGCAAGGGCAGCGACGACTTGCCGATGGATGACCCGAGGCTCAAGAAGAATGTCACTTCCTCGCTCCCTGAGCAGATTTCGCTCGCGCTGTCCAGTGATCCTAGCTCGATGTGGGTCTCTTGGATCACAGGTACTCGATTTCCTTCGCTATTTTGTTGTTTGTCAGTTTTGTGGAGTCAGAGTGGTCGAGCTTGAGGAATATGTACAAGCTTCGAGTGTGGTTCTAACGGTTCTTGGAATTAGGAATATGTTTCTTGAGAGACTCGACAAGTGGTTGGCTTTTGTGATCTAGTGCATTTCTTCATGTGGGTAATGTGGACTGTTGCGATGACCAAGTTGGTATTGCATTTACACCTAATGTGATGCGTTGCGTATGAGTTCATCGAGTACAGGGGTGGTCAGTGAAATCTATTTGTTTGTATGTTTGAAGAAGTCGGGATAGATGTCAATGTTGGTCGGGTTAATGAGTTGATCTGTGTCTTCAAGGGGATGCTCAGATTGGCAAGAATGTCTCGCCGCTCGATCCATCATCCGTCGCCAGTGAAGTTCAGTATGGCACAGAGAGTGGGAAGTACACAAGCAAGCAAGACGGCATGTCGGCTGTCTACAGTCAACTGTACCCGTTCGAGGGGCTCTTCAATTACACTTCTGGCATTATTCATCACGTCAGACTTGAAGGTAACTGGAAATTGGTGAAATGCGACATAAGGTTTTTGATTTCCATTACATAACTTAAAGCTCTTTCCTGACACATGGGAAAACATGATCTGGATTGTCGGTGTTCTTGCCCTTTGGTGTTATGTATTCCTTAAATGAGAGCGATGAATTCCTTCATTTACTGTAATTGGCTCCACTCTACTTTTGAACTTACCCTTGCAACCGGAACTAAGATAGCATTTTCTGAAAAAGGTCTAGGGACCATCTTTTTTAATCGGATTCAATGGATTCTGCAGGTAGATGCTTTAAGGTGAATGAGAAGCTTCAGTTGATAGACCCTATTTTATCTGTAATTGCTTAGTGTCACGCGCTGCCTAATATTGTCAATTTTTTCCTGTTCTTTTTTCATGCAAGCTGCTCTCATGTTATCAAGATGTTGATCATGCATTTTGTATGATAATGCTTGAGTAATAAGTATTTCACAATGAAGACCAGCCTAAATTACAAAACAATTATGTTTGGATTCAATATGGCAATTGATTTATTCACTATGAGAAGAAAGCTGATAAAGAGTACTTCTTCAGCAAAATGATTCTCTACAAGAAGAAAGCTCGTAAGTGATCTTTAGTACTCTGCCTTCTGTGTTCACTGCAATTGTTAGTTTGAAGAATCTGAAGACACTAATACATTAATAGTTCTATCGCATAGAAAAGAGATCGATCTCTTTGCTTTACCAATTCACCCTCCATCAAACATTAGGTTTTGACCAAATTAACAAATTTTCTTTAGGCTGTCCTGCAATTTAAAATGTAAAAGAATTTTATGTGGCATGTGCCGGTTTTTCTTTTTTCCTTTTATCTCGGGTGCTGACACCAGTCTATCCATTTTATGATACCGACAGTTTGCTTGATAACAATTTAAATTACTTATTCCCTGCTCTACTGAAATTTTTTTTCCTTCACAGGTCTTAAATCTGCTACGACTTATTATTTCAAGTGTGGCGACAGTTCTGTTCCAGCAATGAGCGACGAATATTCCTTCAAGACCATGCCCTCACCCAGTCCGAATGCATATCCCACTCGTATAGCGGTTATTGGAGATTTAGGTCTCACGAGCAATTCTTCGACAACCGTAGATCATGTGATAAAAAATGATCCAGCCTTGGTTTTGATGGTTGGAGACATGACTTATGCAAACCAGTATCTCACCACTGGGGGACAAGGCGCTTCATGCTTCTCTTGTTCATTTCCAAATGCACCCATTAGAGAGACATATCAACCTCGCTGGGATGGCTGGGGAAGGTAAATCCTCTGTGCCTTCACATCCTTTCATGGGTCTGTTTTTATGAGACCAGTCAAATATTCTGTATAGTTTGTGATACAAGCTTAAGATGAAGCATCTCCATCATGGTGCAAGTGCTAAACAATTTTGAAGTCAGAAAGACCAAACATTGCCGCACCAATATGAATACCATATACTTCTTCTAAGATGTAGTTCACACTTGATATTGTTGTATCTGCATGAGTATGCCTTCTTTGTCTCTTTTTATACTTGATGGTTTGGTTTGTTGATCTACATTATACATGGATTAGAGCAGAGGTAGAATGGCAAGGATGATTTGGTATGCCCGTTCATTTTTATGGTCTCAGCAACTGCACATAATAATGCTCTTGCGACTCCCTTCTTTGAATGCACCGAGAATGAGCAAATTTCAATTTCAGGTTCATGGAGCCATTGACATCAAGAGTGCCTATGATGGTCATAGAAGGCAACCACGAAATTGAGCCCCAAGTTGATGGGATCACCTTCCAATCGTACCTAACAAGATTTGCAGTTCCATCAGAGGAGAGTCGTTCCAACAGCAGTTTCTACTACTCCTTCAATGCTGGAGGAATACACTTTATTATGCTTGGAGCCTATGTTGACTACAAGACAACTGGTACATGACTAAATCCTGCATTACACTTTGCAACTTTTAGTCACGGTACAAAGAAGAGCCATGTACCCGGCTGATGGATGATTTATAACTTTCATCTTCTGACACTGTTTTGACATAAGTTCGCCCTTTCAGGCGCTCAGTATTCGTGGCTGATGGATGACTTGCATCGAGTGAATCGCAGCTTAACCCCATGGGTGGTTGCTGCTTGGCATCCACCGTGGTACAATAGCTATAACTCCCATTATCAGGAATTTGAATGCATGAGGCAAGAAATGGAAGCTCTTCTTTATCAATACAAAGTCGATATCGTGTTCAATGGCCATGTAAGTACATAACATGAGGAAGCTTAAAGTTTTTGCACTTTGAAACTTAATGCTCCTTTCCCTTGTAATCTGTGCACTTGTTGTCCTGCGTGAGGAGGAAAGAACTTATGATAATTTCCTGACGGCATTGCGATGCTTTCGCCTCTTGTGAGTTCTTGTCATTTAGTCTAGCATTGGAATCCTCATTTTAACTTTAGAATCTTGAAAGTTGAAACAATGTTGAACTGAAACCAGAGCTATTGCATGTGATGCTCATATATGACTAGCAACATGTTCTCTTTCTGTTACCAGATACGGTTTCTTCTCAGACAACCCTGAGATTTATATTTCACCGTGATGTCTTTTCATTATGTATTGCAATCCACTAGCCTAAAGATTAGAAAATAAAGACATAGATCAAAGTGGCAAGAGAGGAGAATTTGGATTCTTGGATTTTCATTTATACAAAAGTCAAGTGGAAGAACCAACGCTATGCGGCTTCCTCTTTATCATTATCAGCTAGTTGCATGAGAAGTAAGTTCTGGTTTGCAGGTTCATGCATATGAGAGGATGAACAGAGTCTACAACTATACACTGGACCCATGTGGTCCTCTATACATAACAGTTGGGGATGGTGGCAATATCGAGAAAGTCGACGTCGATTTTGCAGATGACCCTGGAAAGTGTCCTAAACCTGAGGACAACACGCCCGAGTTTGGAGGGTTGTGTCCTCTGAATTTCTCCAATGGCCCCGCCAAAGGCAAATTCTGCTGGAGCAACCAACCTGAGTGGAGTGCGTACAGAGAAAGCAGCTTTGGACATGGAATACTTGAGGTGCGGTTGTCAAATTTTAGGTCATGCACCTTTTTCACACTTATTCCAATTGTCCAAACCAATGTGCACCCTATAAGGAGTTTAAATTATCATTATCACCATCTATCCACTTGCTGATTTTAACCAGTATGAATAGTCTACATAGAACATTGTTGGCATGTCATTATGGAGAGGCCACAGCGACTTTTACTGAGCTGGGCTTCAGTTTGCTGCTGTAAGTGACTCTTGCCATGTTAAAACATGCTTCCTAAGCTGAAAAGATACATCCATGTCTCCTCACAGTCTGAAGCATCTCTTCCTATGAACTCCATATCTGAAAAAAGCTGAGTGCAAGTTTGAATAAGAGCTGTTGGATTAGACAATCTAAGTGCCCTTTTTCTTCTTCCAGTTGAGAAATTTTGTTTCAGTTCGAATCAGTTGATGGACTAGCATGAATTACAAAAAGTTCGTATTACTTTTCTTTGACTGCACCTTGGTAACATCATAGTTCAATTGAGCAGAATATATTTGCTATTGTCCTTCGCAGATTGTGAATTCAACATATGCATTATGGACTTGGCATAGGAATCAGGATGCCTACAAGGAAGACAAACCAGGCGATCAGATATTCATCGTGCGACGGCCTGAACTTTGTTCTCCAACCGTTAAAGTGATTCTCTAATCCATAGTTTCATCTTTTAAATATAGCTTTCTGTGTCATGAAATTTGTTGCATCTCTAGTTCCATTTATTATTCAACATGAGGACCATTCACTTCTACATTTCTTTGGCAACATCTCATATACAGCCAATTGCATTTGGTTCTGCAGAGTTCCTTTTCTTGAAGATTATGTTCGTCACTTGTTTGTAATTTAATTGTACTACGAATCTTTCAAGTTTTGTAATATCTACAAATTGAAAGCTGACGCTAAGGGCAGACTCGGTGAATTCAATTTGTTTCTGGTTTTCTTGTGATAGGAAACTAGCGATCCTCCTCAAGGTGGTCAAGAGTCAGAACACACATCCCCATCATCTACCGTAATTCTATCATTCAAAATGATGTGGCTGATGAGCTTGCTTGTCGCTTCGGTTGGCATTGCCGTGAGATGATCATCTCCGAAAGCATGGATTTTATTCCTTCTACAATTACCTCGAAAAACAGATGAAGACAGTTCTCGTGCATAACTTCATATGGGAATACTGGAACGGAGTTATCTACTTGAGAGTTCTGTTTATGGAAATACTCAAGGTAACGTAAAACTTGTGCATACACATGTACACATATACTTGAGTGCAAATTCCGCCTCTTCTATTTCTTTATTGACATTCATGTATTCACATTGATGTAAATCTGACATGAGTGCTGAACAGAGCGTCCATATTGCATTCAAGTACACTATGTATTACCTTTGATTTTCTTTTTCTTTTTCTTTCTCTTTTTCTCGCGTAATTGTCTCCTGACGCAATTCGTGAATTTTGCATGGGCCCACCATGTGGTACTTCAGAATCGATAACTATGAACAATAAGAAAGTTGGGTAAAATAAAGCTTTGTGATTGGGCCATACCATCACAAAACTCAATTCTTTTACCATTTCCCCTGCACATATTACTTTATTGATTACATTAATTAGATAAAAAAAAAAAAAGCTTAATTGTCCGTCATTAATGTATTTTGAAAAATTAAAATGGATTCATGCAATGTATAAATAGGTACTAGTAATTCTAATTATATATGTTTGGCAAACATGTAATTACTTAATTATAAATGTGGACTGATGAAAAGTATAAATCGATCGAGAAAAGGGAATAATATCAAAACAGTGAAAAAGTTAAAAGGTTTCTAAGATCGAAAAAAGGAAATGATATCAAAATAATGAAAAAGTTAAAGGTTTCTAAATTGTAAACCACTACCGCAAGAGATTGCTCCAATGGCTCCCCTTCTCATTTGGGAAGGATAAGGTAGGGAGTTTAATTCTCCACCTTCTTGCGAGCGAGGGGGATGCACAAGTGAGGAAGTAGGGTTTTGCACACAAAGTAGCTTGTAAAATATATATGGGATTGGATTAGGCAAAAAAAAAATAAGAAGCTTCTTTTCTCTTCTTTTTTTCCCCTTATCTAACATTGACGTTCTTTAGAAAAGCTGAAACTAATTCAACTATGCGTGTGTATATATAGTAAGTTAATAACCCATTTTCCAACTTACTCCAAAAAAATTCAATTTTTTTTTTTTTTAACATAAGAGAATTTTTGTGAATTAATCTTCGGGAACTAAAGGAATTTTCTCAAAACAGAGTTGATGATGTGTCATTAATCGACTCACTGAGTGATCAATCAACACTATTTGATGGGCAAAATTATGGTAAAATCTGAAAATAAGTGGTAAGCTTAGGTCTTTTATGGTAAAATTATTATTTGATGGGTATCTTGCAAATAATTATGCGCCCATTTGTAAAATCTAAAAACAAGTGGTAATCTACCTGGATTGGTGGATGTTTAGATTGGTAAATGATCGGTCACTTACAAACAATTATGCGGTTATTTGTAAAATCTAAAAATAAGTGCCAATATGTTATTGAATTTGTTGATGGTAAAATAGTTATTTCTTTCATAAGTTACAAATACTGACCAAGCTTATAACTAAGGGTTATGTTTTACGAATTACCATCAATATTTAAAACTTGTTATCGACTTAACATGTTTACTGACACAAAACGAAATTCCCTTATAGGCATATTGAGTTGAGAATCAGGATTACCCGACATGTTACAATAAATGTTATATAGTTAATCATCGCCTTAAATTAAAGATTTAGGTCAAATGGTTCCGATTAGCTTTCGCACACCATGACTGCTGCACATTTTTGGACGATTTTATGGTCACCCTCTCTCTCATCTTTCTGGTGCATAAGATTTTCTTCCAGGAATGCTCCTAACAAGGCCCAAATCTAACATCAAAAGAAGAGCAAACCTTTTTACCATTTGACCCAACATCTTATTGGTTCATTCCTTTTCTATTTACTTACAAAGTCTTACTTTTTTACTGGCATTTAACTCAAGAAAAGATAATTAACTAGGGTATGTCAATCATTCATGTTCTATTTCCATTATATGTATGGTCTATTGATTCCAAGCGAATTGTATGGTAATTATCTAAAACGATTTTTACTTTTTATTTAATCTAAATCTAGCAATTCACAAAATTTGACCTATTTTCTTTTAATTTGGAACTTTCAAAACTTTTATGATAGTTAAATGTTGACACGTAACTTCAAATGCAAATTTTTCATAACATTTAGAATATAATGAATTTTAGCAAAAAAAGTAAAAAGAAAATATTCTTTGCTCCTCAAAAGAAAATACTTTTATCTAAGAGTAAACAATTTACGTATGTTGCTCCTAAAAAGCAAAAGACGCATTGGCAATATACAGGTGGTTTGTTCTTTTGCATGATGCACTGATTGAAGTCCTATGTATTACCATGATTAGCTGAAAATGTTGAAATTGCGGAAGACTAACGAGGATACATACAACTATGAGTTGGATGAAATTTTCGCCGAGTCCACGTCGCAAAAACAAGTGTACGAGGTTGCGGCAAGGCCTGTTGTGGAGGTGCGTACGTATGAAAGATTTTGATTGTTGTTTAGATTTCACCGTCATACGAGCTTGCTTTTGGTAAATATAAGCAAGTGGAGAAATTCTTGACATTTTACGCACTTAATATGCTTCCTTTTCTGATATTTTTAGCATCATTATTGGTAGAGATCCTGGTTAGACTGTGCCCTTTAAGAGTAGCATTCGTGTTTACTACTTCATTTAAGGACTAGGTCCCGTGAACTGTCCGAGCGGACATGATTTTGCTCCCTATATGTTAGTTTGTATATACTTTAATTTAGGATACTATGAAAAAGCCCAAACTGGTATAGTCATAACACATTTACCTCAAATTAATTTTTTCACCACAAAAAACTCCAAACTAATATACTTGTGACAAATTTATCATCCTTTAGTCTTCATTAATTTTACTGTCAAATTTATAAGTAGAATGACATGTAATAGTTGACGGGCATAACAATTTGAGATTTTATGCTTAGTTTGTCACATGGGTAGTAGTTTTGTAGTTTTTTGTGATATTAATCCAATTTAACGGAAATAATTAATGGTGTATTTGTTACAAATATACTAGTTTAAGGTTTTTTATGATCAAAAAATTAGTTTAAGACAAACTTGTCACATGTATACTAATTTGAAGATTTTCACAATCGAAAGTTAATTTTGGATAAATTTATCACAAACGTACTAATTTGATGGTTTTCATGATATTAACTCTTAATTTTATGGCACCTTACTCCACTCTGAAATTTTTTACCATTTTATAATATTTTCATAGTTTTTAGGAAATTTACCTTCATCCAACACCAACTAGACATGAAAGCTTGATAAAGTGTGAAGTATTGTTGTTAGTCGTAGGGATGAGCAAAAAGAAATCGTCCAAATCAGGACCGCCCGGACCGATCTTCGGTTCCTAAAAACTTGAATAAGTGGATACCGGTCCAATTTCTTATTTCAGGTGCAGAACCATCCATTTAAAAAAAAAAATTAATTATAAATGAAAGCCAAAGTCAAACTCTAAATGTCTAGCTCACAATCTAAGAAGCACCGACACTTTTTGGAAGCCTTCATGTCATGTCCGACACTCCGACATGCGTCTAACACACTCCAACACACTCCGACACATTCCGACACGCGGTCAACGAGTGTTGGGAAATCCAACACATGGTCAACTCTTCTCAACATACTCCAATACGCAAGTCCGAAATTTCGACACGCGATTCCCACACGCACGGGGTCAATTTAAAAAATTTTCAATACTTGAAGGGTCAAAATATAAATATATGAAAAAATAATGAAAATAACAAAAATAAAGGTAGAAGAAGAAAATTCTCACTCTCAAGTTTCTCACTTATAATTCCTGTGAGTGATGATGGAACGCCCCTCTTCTTGCCGGTGTCGCTCCGCTGCCCTTGTAGACTTAAAAATTGTGATTTTTTTTTGCTTCTTTCTGCCTCTCGCAGGCGTCGTTGCGAGTTATATCTTTTGGTCACATTTTCCATAGCAAATTTAGTTATTTCCTTTTCTTTTGGTTGTACTTTGAGAGTTCTTATCTTGGATTTTCATTTTTCTTGAACCTTGTTTTGCAAAGGAGCTCAAAGCCAGTCTATATCATGAACTTCAAATTTTGTCTGGGACTATAAGAAATCTCACTAATTTCCGACAAATGTAAGAAAACAAAACATGTTCCTTCAAATTTACTCTTTTGTATTTATAATTTTTGAATTTCTCATTCAATATCTGTCAAATTAAAACAATAAATGATATTAACAAATGTTAGATTAATATTTTTAGTATAAATTAATTATATCCTCTTTTTATTATTATTTATTTATTTTTGCATTTATATATAAAAAAGGGATAAGTGTTCCAGAAGTTCTAAAACTTGTCACGAAAATGCATTTCAGTCCTAAAACTTGCAAAAAGTGCATTTCAGTCCTACAACTTGTCAAAATGTTTCAAACGAGTCCTAAAATCGACGCCGTCTAATTTCTTAACGGGAAAAGGCGCGTGGCCCCGCGTGGCTTTTTTAATCGTTTCTCTCTCCTCCGTTACGAATAGTTTAAAAAGAAAAGCCACGCATGCAGAACGACGCCGTCTCCTCCTTTCTCCTTCGCCACGACGCCGTCTCCTCCTTTCTCCTTCGCCACGACGTCGTCTCCTCCTTTCTCCCCCTCCGTCTGTACGTCTTTTTCACCGTTGTGTTCTCCCTCCCCTCTCCATGTCTACGTATTCTTTCGCTTTCCAAGTATCCCCTAAGCCCCAAATCGAACTCGTCCGAACCCTAAGCCCCAAATCGAACTCGTCCGAACCCTAAGCCCCAAATCGAATTCATCCGTACCCTAAGTCCTAAATCGAATTCGTCCGAACCCTAAGCCCCAAATTTGATGATTTGCGGTTCTCTTGCGATTTGGGTCCTCATCGACCTCGAGTTCGACACTCATCGTGAGTTCGTGTTCTTTCCTTCCTTTGACGATTGCGAGTTCGTGTGAAGAGCTCTTTGCGGGAGTCTGGAAATCTCAGCGGTGAAGCGATTGCTGTCGGGGACGACAACAGGGTCAGCGAAGACGATGGCGACTCCTCCTCACGCAGGTATCGCTCTCTGCATTATAACATTTGGGTATCTCATGGTAATGTTACGATTTTTTTTGTTTTACAAAGGTGCTTTAATCTCTGCATTATGTAAAACGATGTCAGTTAGCGTCGTCATTTCTTTATTATTTGGAGTTCAAAGAGCTCGAGTTTGACACACATCAACTTTATGTTCTCTTCTTTGATGATTGCGAGTTCATGCAAAGATATGTCTTGTGGGCATCTCGACGTCTCAACGGCGAAGGGAGCGGCATCAGGGACGGCGATGGTGACTACTCATGTAGGTATCACTCTCTACATTACAGCATTTGTGTATGTCATAGTAATATTACCATTTTTTTTTTTTTTGCAAATGTGTTTTACTCTCTACATTATAGCGGCATTTTACTCTCTGCGTTATGGTTGTTTTGCATTTTTCAATTCTTGTGATAAATTATAACATTGCAGCAAATTAGAACATTGCTCTCACTATTGATCATGTAGTTGCATTGTGGTTGTAAAACGGATTATGCTAATTTGCTGTTTACGTATTGATTTTTAGTCTTTTATAAAAATATCTTCAATTTAGAACTTGAACATTGCTTCAATAATTTGATGATTGAAAGTGCTCGCTTTTTGTTTCGTTCCCTTGTAGGTCCAATGGCCGAGAACAAAGTTTATGTCACTGTTCGCTATGGAGGTAAATTTAAAGTTGGCCCACCATTGGAATACATAGGTGGAAGGGCTGATGTTGCTGAAATAAGTTTAAGTAAGCCTTCACTGTCTAGTATAATTGAAGCGATTGAGGCTTTGGGTGTGTGTAGAGTAGAGAAAATCTTTTACAGAGTTCCTGGAAGTAAGACTCTTGTAGACGGAGTAACTCTTAGGTATTTATGGGATAACGCTGATGTGATGGATCTATTTTATCATCATCTCGTGCTCTGAAAATATTACACTATATGTTGAGCTCGTTGATAATGAAAAGGGAGGAGCTGAGATGGGGGTGTTGAGATGGAAAGCTGGAGGTATGTCTAATGTGATTAGGAATACCGATGATGACGGGAATCGGGCTGAAGTTGCCAATAAGGATCTAGATGAGGAAGAGGATGATGATGCACATAATTTGGTGGATATGGAACAGTCGAGTGATGATGATGACTTTGAACTGGTTGAAGCAAGGAAAAAATTAATTGAATTTTCAGCAAGACATAGGCTCAAAATTTTAAATTATAGTGAGACAACTAGTACTTCCCAATCACCGATTGTGGATGAGGCTCAATCATTAGATGATTCTGGGTACGAAACAGAGTATATTGATTCAGATAAGGAAGGCAGTCTTCAATCAATTTTAAATGATGAGGGTGGTGAAGAGGCTGATGTTATTTCAAAGAGGAGAAGTAGGTTCCCATCATATGATCAAAGTGGTACAAATCCACAATTTATTGTTGGCATGACATTTGAGGATGCAACTGAGTTCAAGAATGCAATTTTGAAGTATTCTGTGGCTGAGCAAAGAGCAATCAAATACACTAAGAACACAAAAAGTGTTGTAAGAGCCAGGTGTGGCCAGAACAATTGTAACTGGATGATCTATGGTGCTCTTGATAGCAAAACTGGGTCATTTCATTTGAGAAGGTATGTAAATCAGCATATATGCAGTATCACTTTCGAGAATAAGAGAGTGTCTAGCACTTATTTAGCTAAGCACTTCATGATTCTCATTTCTGCAATGCCTAAAATCAAAGCACCTGAGTTAAAGAAATTAGTTAGAGAACAACTTAGAGTAAATGTCACTTTCAATCAGTGTAGGAGAACAAAACTGAAAGTATTGAAGGAACTGCAAGGCAATTACAAGAAGGAATATGCACAGATGCACGACTACTTGGGAGAGCTTTACACTGCAAGCCCTTCAAGCACTTTTAAATTGAAAGTTGAAAGGCCATGACCAAATTCTCTACCAATATTTGATAGGGTTTACATTTGCTTTGATGCTTGCAAGAAAGGTTTTTTGGCTGGATGTAGGAAGATCATTGGATTAGATGGATGTTTTTTGAGGGGTTTGATCAAAGGTGAGTTGTTATGTGCCGTCGGAAGGGATGGCAACAATCAAATGTATCAAGTGGCATGGGCAGTGGTAAGAATCGAGAATAAGGACACATGGACTTGGTTTATCGAATTGTTGAAGTCAGACCTCGATATGTGTAATGGTGACGGATGGGCGTTGATAAGTGATCAACAAAAGGTATGCTTTTTTTCCGTTTTCATTTGTAAATTGATTGTGACATTACAATGTTTTTCTTTCTGTTTTCATATATATTTTCTTTTTTTCGGTAATTGTCAGGGTCTCGTCCAATCTGTAGCTGAATTGTTGCCAAATGCGAGCATAGGATGTGTGCAAGGCACATTTATTCCAACGGGGTCAAAAATACGAGAGGAAAACGATTCTCGAGGCAATTTTGGAGATGTGTCAAAAGCAATAATATGTCAGATTTCGAGATGCATAGACAAAGGTTGAAGGAACTAACTCGGGAAGGTCATGATGACTTATTCCGTATTGAGCCAAAACATTGGTGCAAAGCCTTCTTTGACACCGACATTAAATGTGATGTCGTTGATAATAATCTGAGTGAAGCGTTCAATGGCAGATGTGTGGAAGCTAGGTGCAAGGCCATTGTGAGTATCTTTGGAGGATATTAGAATCATGGTTATGAATAGAATGCATACTCAGAGGGATGGATGTGCTAGATGGACTAGAAATTACGGTCCAAGGATTATGCGTAAGTTACATGAGAATACATCTGCTAGTAGGTATTGCCATTTGATATGGAATGGAAATGAAGGATATGAGATTACAAAAGGTGGTGACAAATATGTTGTTAATTTGAATTTAGAAACTTGTTGTTGTAGAGCTTGGGAACTTAGTGGAATTCCATATTGCCATGCCATTTGTGCAATACACCATAAGAGAAATGATCCGACCGACCATCTAGCCGAGTGCTTTAACAAGGAAAAGTATCTAAGTGCTTATCAATTCATGATGCCTACAGTGAGAGGACAGAAATTTTGGAATAAAACCAATAAAGAAGCTCCTCAACCCCCACCAATGAAGAACATGCCAGTAGGCCAAAAAGGAGTAGAAGAAAGCAACCGATTGAGCTTGTAAGAGGTGATAGAATGACTAAAGAGGGTAAGCAAATGATTTGTCCTGCTTGCAAACAAATTGGACACAACTGCAAGGGATGTCCTTTAGAAAATGTATTTTCTCAACTAACTGATCATCTTAATGCTGGGCATGTCACTTTAACATGTTAATCAATACTTAATATGTGCTTCTCAGGCCAATGTTGGGGCCAATGTACGTACATCCAATGCTCAGGTCAATGTATGTACATCCAGTGCTCATGCCAGTGCAAGTACAGCTGAAGCTTATGCTCAATCTCAGGCTAATTCCACTGGTCCAAGGCTCGGAAAAAGACAAGTAAGTTGTCATCTAACCATTATTGTAAGTTTTGTATATCAAGATTCCAATTTAGTAATTTTGAATATATATTCAGGCTAAAGCTAAAGCAACGACAAGCATAGCTGAATGAGGATCTAAAAGCCATGCCAATGCTTCTGCAAATGCCAATGCAATAGGAGACAATAGTGGGCATGTTAATGCTTCTGCTCAGGCTAGTGCAGATGTAAGAGAATGTAGTGGTCGTGCAAATGTAAGAAAATATAGTGCCACTACTTCTGCTCATGCTAGTGCTGATGTTAGAGGATGTAGTGGTGAGGCCAATGCTTTTGGTGAAGTTCGTTCGGATCAAGGGGAAGGCAGTGCACCGGCCAATATAATGGCTAAGTATAGACGTGAAAAAATTCCGATGAGTAATACCTCAATCCCCAAGTATACATGTGTTGTGACTACGTTCTCATGTTGAATGAATTTTCTATTATTTCAGTTTAAAAAACCTACCACTGAAAATTGCATGATACAGAGAGAATCACAAGCCAAGAGGATGAAAATGATAAGGTTAGGTGTTGACGCAAATCCTATGACAAACCTTCATATTAGCAAGGTGAGTAATATTTTTAAATTTTTATAATAGCAATTACTTATCTCTTTAAGCTAAAAAGATACTCATTCTTATGTAGCCTAATATAATTGGTGCAAGAATCGTTAACCTACCGGAGAAAGGGGTAGTCACAAGAGCTACGTCAACAGCAAAGGTGCATTCCCAAGTCAGTGCACAACCTCAGTCATATCATATATCAGCAGCTTCTCGAAAACAAATTGCAGTGACGCCGAAGCCACTATTACAACCCAAGGCCACTTCACAGCGTCAGTCATATCATGCAACAGTAGCTCCTCCAAAGCACGTTGCAATGAAGCCAACAACACTATCACAACCTCAGGCCAGTTCTCAAGCTCAGTCATCTCAAGCTACAATAGCTCAGAAGCATCTTGGTTTAAAGCGAAAGGCACCATCACAACCCCAGGTAAGTTCCCAACCTCAATCATCTCGTCTAACATTACCTCCTCGAAAGCTTGTTGCGCTGAAGCCAAAGCCACTATCGCAACCTCAGGCCAATCCCGAAACTCAGTCATCTAAGGCTACAATAGGTCAGAAGCATATTGGTTTAAAGCGAAAGGTACCATCACAACCCAAGGCAAGTTCTCAATCTCAATCATCTCGCGCAACATTACCTCCTCGAAAGCATGTTGCGATGAAGCCAAAGCCACTATTACAACGTCAGGATCAGTCATCTCAGGCTACAACAACTCCTCCAAAACCTATCGCTGCGAGACCATATATAAGGAAAAGCGCTAGAATTCAGAATCAAGTGAAGGCTCAACCTACTAGACCACCGGAAACCATCATATTGGATTGATATGTCTGCTGAAATTGGTGTTGTTAGGTGAATGTATATCAATTATTAGCTGGTTTTTTGTATGAGACGTGTAGCGTTTGTGCATAGAACCTTTTCTGCACTGAAAGTGCATATTTTGTTGAACAGAACCTTTTGTGCTTTGAAAATGTAAGCATGTTGCTTTGTCAATGAATCGTGTTTCAACAAGTTATGTGGGATGCTTGGTTTTGGTTTGGATAATGCACGAAAGTGATTACTCTTCGGGATTGTTAATAGGTAATTACTGAAATTGGCCATGCAGAATTTTCATTTTATATGATGGGGTTTTGCTCTACGTGGTCTCTATGGCCCACATTGGATGATTCATGGAAGATTTGATTAGGTAACTTAGGTATTGTAGCCGACTACTTTGATTTCACTTGATTTTTTACACATTCCATTTGAGGCAAGCTCGTTATTAAAATTATGAAAAAAAAAATCACCAATTAACAATCTCGATTGCATAATAAGGGAGTCCTCACCATTTTTTGAAGTTGCAAATTTATTCTGGTGGCAATAGCTCATGTAGTGCTATTAACAAGCACACAAATCAAGCAACATTTTGTAATGCGATAGTAATTTCTCGCATGGCAAGCAACCGGTCTTGCAAACTACAAACTCACATCAGATCTCATTCCCATCTCAATTATCCACAACTAGTGTTCAAATTTACAAACTCAGATAGAAAGTACTATGGAAGACTTAGAAATTTCCCACCAACTTTCACATTATATATAACCAATACAGCGATATAACACATGCATAGAATGAATGCTAATTGATATAGCATCTTCCCTTTCTTTACTCGTGCAAGCTCCTCCTTTAAACGTCTATTTTTCGCCTTTTGACTCTTCATTTCAGCTAGCAATGAGCTCACCTCAACTTCGTCACCCCTCAATTGGCTTGATTCAGACAATGTTTGATTTCTTTCAAGGAGGTCAACTATCATGTCCCTCACATGATTTGGTATCTTTGGATCCACCCACATGAAAAAATTGCAGCAACTTGGACTATCAAACTTAGCACATCCATGGAACATTCTTCCTGCGTTTTTCTTTGTCTTTGCCATAAGAATTGGCGATTGAAGGCCACAATAACATGTTGGCTCCGAGTTGACCTCATTAGGAGTTACGCTACTTGATGCAGATGTTGCTGCCCTCATTCTTCTGGACTTCGTATTATAGGTACCTAATAGAAGTATATTAGCTATATTATGATTCATTCATAACGTCTTCATATTAATAATTTCTGCATAATGCAATGTGTTTACTCGAGAGATTTAGGAGATGTTTTCAATCTCCAAAAAACATCTCTTTTTTCATATGCACTGGATGAATAGACAACCATAACTTACTTTTGCATTAATGTTCTAATTTGTCACTAGTATTGGAGAATGGAAAACAACAAAATGCTATAATGCAGAGAGCGATACCTGCGTGAGGAGGAGTCGCCATCACCGTCGTTGACCCTGTCGTCGTCCCCGATGCCAATCGCTTCGCCGCTGAGATGTCGAGACTCCCACAAGCGAGATCTTCGCACGAACGCGCAATCGCCAAAGGAAGGAAAGAACACGAACTCACGACGAGCGTCGAACTCGAGGTCGATGAGGACCCAAATCACAAGATAACTGCAGATTGTCAAATTTGATTTGGGGCTTAGGGTTCAGACGAAATCGATTTGGGGTTTAGGATTCGGATGAGATCGATTTGGGGCTTAAGGTTCGAACGAATTCGATTTGGGGTTTAGGGTTCGGACGAGATCGATTTGGGGCTTAGGGTTCGGACGAATTCGATTTGGGCTTTAGGGTTCGGACGAGATCGATTTGGGGCTTAGGGTTTCGGACGAGGTCGATTTGGGGTTTAGGGTTCGGCCAAGATCGATTTGGGGCTTAGGGTTTAGACGAATTCGATTTGGGGCTTAGGGGACACTCGGAATAGAGAAAGAAGAAGTAGAGACAGAGGTGGGAGGAGGAGACGGCATCGTGGCGAAGGAGAAAGGAGGAGACGACGTCGTTCTGCATGCGTGGCTTTTCTTTTTAAACTATTCGCAACGGAGGAGAGAGAAACGATTAAAAAAAAGCCACGCGGGGGCCACGTCAGCTTTTTCCGTTAAGAAATTAGACGGCGTCGATTTTAGGACTCATTTGAAACATTTTGACAAGTTGTAGGACTGAAATGCACTTTTTGCAAGTTTTAGGACTGAAATGCATTTTCGTGACAAGTTTTAGAACTTCTGGAACACTTATCCCTATAAAAAATATATATTTAATATATAACAGGTCGGAACTTGTCGAAATTCTTTATTTATTTAAAAATGACTTGTCGACGTGTCGTGTCGTATCGTGTTGTGTGTCCATGTTGGTGTTATGATTCTGCTCTCTCCTCGCTCGACTCACCAACCCTCTCTCTCTCGCTCGACTCACGACCTCGAGGCTCGTAGTTTAGTCACACTCACTCTCGGCCTCGACAGTTTTTCAGGTACCAATTCGCCCCTCGCCTCTAGCGGCCTATTAACCCTAATTCTACCCTTTGTTTCCTCTGGTTGTTGGGGTTTCTGGAATCATGTATAAGAAAAATTAACAAAATAAACGCAGCGGAAATAAAGATATATTTTATACATGATTCTCCTAAGGCGTTGTTCGTGCGTTTTAATCAAAAACCTGAATATAAATAAGGAGTTAAACAAATTACCTCTCAAAGCGCGCTTTGAAACGAGTCGGTTCAAATGTTCTACAGTTCGAGTCCCACAAGTGTCGGAGCTCTAGTTCAGACACACCAACAACGAACGTCGAATGGAAGAGAGAACTTTCAGATATTCACCACGATGATCGTGCTAGCAATCACGTGGAAACAATCCGTCGTATTCTTGATGTATAATAGTCACGGCCCAAACGAGATAACGCTCTTCTTTCTTGCGTCTCAAAGACACAAGAACACGCACACGAACACACACTGTTTTCTCTCTAAAAACACAAAACGCAAGCCCACCTTTCTCTGTTTTTCAACACACTTATTGTGTCGCCAAAAACCAACTCTTTTAAAATAGAAATATAAACTGATCAGCAACAGCTGCTGATCGATGGACGATCAGCAACCGTTGCTGATCGTCCTCGCTTATGCACGAACAATCGTGCCTGAGCGGTTGCTCACGCACGACTTCGTGCATGATGGTCATGCAATCGCTACCGTTCATGCACGATTTCGTGGATGATGGTCGCGGTTGCGACCATCCAAGTTTCATGCATGTGCTTCGTGTACATGCATGAAGCTTTATATATATTATTTTATTATTAGTTATTAAAAGGTATTAATTAATTAATTAATTAAACAAACAAATAATTAATTAATCAATTCCTTTTAAAAATAAATAGAACATAATCTTTATATGTACAAATGGAATACATTAACATGTATCCACTTTGGGCATGTGTGTGCATCATATGCAAATAGGCTCGTGACTATAATACAAATTAAATTAAATCTCATTTAATTTAATTTCAAATCGACTCAATTCAATTATAGTAATTGCAAACACATTTGCAACATTATTTCTCTCTTGTTCCACGTCATCCTAATTGTTTATGGTGTGTGACATCCCTAGGTTCATCACTAAGCTGGTAGTAAGACTTGTACTAACACATTAGTACTCCCAAAAGAATTAATTGTCCCGATTAATCTTTGGGTCTTACAAGCCATGATTGACATCAAGCAATATGTCATGACTACCCAGATAGTGTGAATACTTTAAGAACATAATGAACCTGTCAGCTTTGGCTACAGTGTAATTCAATCCCTTTGTCTTACTATGTCTCGATCAAACAAAGACCATGGAATATTTGTCAAGTCATTAATTCGATCATATACACAAATCTAATTGACATGCATTTTATTCGAGACATAAATAATTTATTCTCGATTACAACCCCGGCCGAGGATTTCAATGCACTATCACAATTAGATCGCATAGGACATCATTATCATACCTTGCATATAACAAGGAGACAGATTCCATATTGCGCACACGTGTAACTTCGTATGTGAACAAACTATGACCATCAGGTATAAAGACGGATCAACGACCCGGCATTATGTGCACCCGTGAACCATAGTTGTTCAATACACAAGTTAACACTATGCCTTAGGTCTAAGGATTATTTACACAAGACCAAAGCATGAACAATTAGACATTGACCACGCTAAAAGCTTCCATGTCGCTAATCGTTCCATATGCGTCACGTTCAGTGAATTTGTCTAATACAAACACCTGTGTTCTAACTCAGGCATCATAATACCCAATGACATGTAATTCATCATTCCCTTAAGTATCCAATACTTAATGGCAAAGTTAAGAATTTAAGAACACACCGGTCTCAATAGGATTATTAATATCCACTCAATAATCCATCGACCGGGAACAATTTAAAGATTCAATCTAACTATGAACCCATCACATATATTCTTGACATCTCAAGAATAGGTCTAGTTGCAACTGATCTTATGGAATCATTCATAAATATAAAATAATTGGACAAATGAATGAATACGTCATTGCCATTACTTAAATAATAATAATGAAAGTACAACTGAAATCCCTAATATGTAACCATTACATAGTAACTTTAGGGCATACATCCAACAATCTCCCACTTGCACTAAAGCCAACTTGTCTGGTACCTCAAACCCATTTTGTCAATATGTCTTTCAAAAGAAGGCGAGGTAAGGCCTTAGTGAAGGGATCGCCACGTTTTCTGCTGAGGCAATTTTCTGCAAGGCGATATCACCTCTCCCAACAATTTCTCTGATGAGATGGAAGCGTCTCTCAATGTGCTTGGACTTCTGGTGAGACCTTGGTTCTTTAGCTTGAGCTATCGCCCCATTGTTGTCACAAAACAATGTGATCGGTTGCTCAATTGAAGGAACAACTCCAAGTTCATAAATAAACTTCTTCATCCAAGTGGCTGCCTTTGCTGCTTCAGAAGCAGCTACATACTCTGCCTCAGTGGTGGAATCGGTAGTTATATTTTGTTTGAAACTTTTCCAACTAACTGCACCACCATTGAATGTAAAGACAAACCCAAATGTAGACTTATAATCATTAGGATTCGATTGAAAATCGGAATCAGTATAAGCTATAACTTTAAATTCTCCTTCTCCATATATCAAGAATAAATCTTTAGTCCTTCGCAAGTACTTAAGAATTTTCTTGACTGCTATCCAGTGCTCTTCTCCTAGATCAAACTGATATCTGCTAGTAATACTTACAGCATGCGCAATATCAGGTCTAGTACATAGCATAGCATACATTATGCTTCCAATAGCGGATGCATATGGTATTTTTGCCATCCGCTCTCTTTCTTCAGGAGTGTTGGGACACATCTCCTTAGAAAGACGAATCCCTTGCCTAAAAGACAATAATCCTCTCTTGGAATATTGCATGTTAAACCATGTTAACACTTTGTCTATGTACGTAGACTGTGAAAGGCCAATCAATCGTCTTGATCTTATCTCTATAGATCTTGATACCTAAAATGTAGGTTGCCTCTCCTAAATCTTTCATGGAGAATTTCTATGACAAGAATAGTTTTATCGATGATATCATTGGTACATCATTTCCAATCAAAAGTATATCATTGACATACAAAACTAGAAATGCAATTGCACTCCCACTGATCTTCTTGTATACACAAGGTTCATCCGGATTTTTGATGAAGTCAAACAATTTGACTACCTCATCAAAACGGATATTCAACTTCTAGAGGTTTGTTTGAGTCCATAAATTGATCTCTTAAGCTTACACACCTTCCGTTTTTCACTATTGGATTCAAAACCCCGTGGTTGTTCCATATAGATGTCCTCTTCGAGAAAACCATTTAAAAAAGCCGTTTTGACATCCATCTGGAATATCTCATAATCAAGGTGTGCAGCTATAGCCAACATAATCCGAATGGATTTTAGCATGGCCACGGGTGAGAAAGTTTCGTCATAATCAATTCCTTCTTTCTGACGATATCCTTTCGCCACCAGCCGTGCTTTGTAAGTTCCAATTTGACCTTCAGCATTCATCTTCCTCTTGAAGATCCATTTACAGCCAATTGGTATAATACCATTAGGTAGGTCAATTAAGGTCCAAACTTCATTGGAATACATTGAATCCATTTCGGATTTCATAACTTCTAACTATTTACCAGAATTGATGTCCGACATCGCCTCCTCATAGGTTTTAGGATCACCGGGTTGATCACTATCATTCACAATGAATAATGGTTCAATATGATCAATCAAGTGTCTATAACGAGCAGGAGGAAAAGATGTTCTCGCACTTCTCCTAAGAGGTTATGTATCAAAAGCTCCCACTGAATCAGAGATTGGTATCTGAACTCGGTTGTTTGATACTTCATTATTTTCTTCTTGTAAAACTATTTTCTGCCCAACACCACCTTCCTGGACGAACTGATTCTCTAGAAAAGAAGCATGCTTGCTCACCAAAATTCTTTGGTTTGAATGAAAATAGAAATAATATCCAAGAGTTTCCTTTGGATATCCAATAAAGCGACCTTGTTCAGATCTTGCCTCCAATTTTTCCATTTTCAGCTGTTTCACGAAAGCTGGACAACCCCAAATCTTAATATGATTAAGACTAGGTTTCCTACTATGCCATATCTCATAGGGCATAGTTGGAACAGATTTGGACGGCATTCTGTTCAATATGTATACAGCTGTCTCAAGGACATATCCCCAAAGTGATATTGGCAAATCAGTGTAACTCATCATAGATCGTACCATATCTAATAAAGTACGATTTTTTCGTTCAAATACACCATTATGTTCTGGAGTTCCAGGAGGTGTCCATTGTGATAAAATGCCATTCTCTTTAAGAAAATCCAAGAATTCAGTACTAAGGTATTCACCTCCTCGATCTGATCGAAGAGCTTTAATACATTTTCCTGTTTGTTTCTCAATTTCAGCCTTGAATTCCTTGAACTTTTCAAATGATTCATATTTATACTTCATGAGGTATAAATAACCATACCGTGACTGATCATCGGTGAAGGTAATGAAGTAATTATAACCACCTCTAGCAGTTTCATTAATTGGTCCACATACATCTGTATGTATTAATTCTAATATGTCAGCAGCTCGCGCACTTTGTCCTACAAAAGGCGCTTTGGTCATTTTTCCTTGAAGACATGCCTCACAAGTCGAGTATGACTCAAAATTTGATGGATCAATGTACCCATCATTACTCAACTTGTTAATTCTGTCTTCTCCAATATGACCTAATCGGAGATGCCAAACATATTTTTTATTTGGACCGTCTCTAGGGCGTTTATTAGTTATGGCATTTATATCATTTTGCTTATTGACATTGGTAATCGCATTACCGGATATTGTAATGGTATAAAGATTGTTGGTTAATAAGCTAGAACCAACACATATTCTACTATGATAAATAGAACATACATCATTAGCAAAAGAAAGTTCATAATTCTCTTTACCCAAACGAGGTATAGAGATGATGTTCCTAACAGCATTCTTATAATGCAAACAGTTCTTTAAAACCAATACATGTCTAGAAGGCAAACATAAATGAAAAGTCCCTATAGCTAATGCAACAACTCTTGCTCCATTGGCAAACGTCAGGACAATCTCATTTCGCCCTAGCATCCTACTTATTTCCAGATTTTGCAAAGACATACAAATATGTGAAGTTGCAGCAGAATCTAGAACCCATGAGCTTGATCAGCACTAACCATAAGATTAGTTTCAATAAACATAGACACCATACCTTCATAAGGTTGGTTCTTGGGCTTGACCTTCAAGCTCGCGAGGTACCTCCTACAGTTCCTCCTCCAGTGCCCTTTGACACCACAATAATGACATTTCCCTTTATCAATCTTGGGTTTTGGTTGCACAACAGGTTTGGCAGGCCTCTTCCATTTATTCTTCTTTAAAATAGTCTTACCCCTTAAAGAAGAAGGCTTAGCCATAGCCACTACATTTGGCCTCGTGTTATGCATTTTCTTCTCATAAACTACCAGCATGCTATGTAACTCAACAAGAGTTTTCTCCATCTTATGCATGTGGAAGTTTTGGACAAAACCAGAGAAGGAATCAGGTAAAGATTGGAGGATCAAATCCACAGCTAACTTATTGTCCATAACGAGATTCAGCCTAGCCAATTCTTCAATGTGCCAAATCATTTTCAAAGCATGATCATTAACCGATGATCCTTCAGCCATCCTCATATGGTACAATGCCTTAGATATCTCATATCTAGAGGTTCGACCATTCTCATCAAAGTATTCCTTTAAATGCAAAATGATCGACCTAGCATCTTCCATAGATTCATACTTCTTTTGTAATTCATTATTCATCGATGCAAGCATATATGACCTAACTTTTAAGTCATCATCACGCCACTTATCATAAGTAACATGTTCCTCTTAGGTCTCACCCTCAGGAAAGGAGGTTGGCATCTTTTCATCAAGCACATACCCAATTTTTTCTGAATTGGAAACAATTCTCAAATTCCTCACCCAGTTAGTGAAATTGGGTCCAGTCAAACAATTCTTGTCAAGTATAGAAGCGAGTGGGTTTGTGGTCACCATTTTCAGAGTAATACTATATCTGTTGTAGAAAATAAATTGTTAGCCATTGTATCTTTCAAAGTAACTATTTCATTTTGGCCTTTAAATGAAATAGATCCTCCCACTATATTTATATTCGAATCACATACTCCTTAAGATGGGAAACGGTAATCTTTGTTGGGTAAAGATTACTAGTGGGGATTGGAGTCCCATTAGCCCAAAATCCACCTCACTTAACAGTTATTGGTGTCCTATGAACTTAGTGAGTGAACTAGCTTGTTCAACGCATCATATGTGAGTACCAATCATAACTTCGGCCTCTAGACCATAAAAGCCTCACCTAACAGTTATTAGCATCATGATCATAGTTAAGTCTAGCCCATCGTCTCATGCAAGTATTGAAAACACAAACAATTCCCTCACTTAACAGTTATTAGAAATCATTTGGCTCCAACCCCACAACATCATATGCATAATGGAGTGGGCCAATATCATAAATGGTAATTAACCCCTATGTATCCATAACCGGTTAGTTAACCACTATAGTATTGGATCAAACCACGACGATGGAAGGCCACGAGTCCGAAACCTGTTTCGACTTAATATTATTAATAAGGAGATTTTGGTCGTTATTAATGGTCTCACTTTGCACATTAACCGGTTTAACATGCATGATATCAAAAACACAATAAATAAATAGATATCACATAAACATCTATCCTATGTGGTGATCATGGAATTATGGTTCAATGGATCTCGAGCCAAAAAGACCCATTTAGCCATTTTAATGTTTTAATAATATGGACATGCTCTTCACTTTTTCTTCAATCTTTGAACTCTTCAAAGACTGGGGCCAAAGAGCTCACCGGCTTAATGGCTCCTCCAATGGCTCCTCCTCTCTTGTAGTATTTACATCAATAATTGAAATACTAAACTATACTAAAATTACATTTCACAAAAATAAATATAAAAAGAAGGACGCGGCCTCCATTTAATAATTACAACCCCAAAAATGAATACCTGTAATCATCATACATTCATCCATACAACAATCACATATCAGGGATTTTTCCATGATCACTACCCTTCCTTACGAGCCATAAATTCAAAATTTAAAGCTCTGGAAGGCAAAGATAAAATTCTGCATTTAATCAAATTTAAAGTCAAACAACGCAAACCACATCAAGAAATCAACATCGATGAAACAAATTTCACGAGCGTGATTCCGAACGGAAGTTGCGTTGTCAACTTTAAATTCACAATTACGAAACATTCACAGAATATAAACACAAACTATAACAAGTTACGGATTTTTGATTCAAAATTGATTTAGTTCTAATTTTTGCTTAGTTGATTAAATTTATCACATAAATTAATCAACTTCTATAGACCACATAAGAACAAGAGAACAAATTCTCTTAACAAAAATAAATTGGCCATTAGAATACAAAAATATATTTGAACTATAAATCAATTAAACGCACGAAAAACGCCTAAGGTTGGCTCTGATACCAATGTAGGGGTTTCATGAATCATGTATAAGAAAAATTAACAAAACAAACGCAGCGGAAATAAAGATATATTTTATACATGATTCTCCTAAGGCGTTGTTCGTGCGTTTTAATCAAAAATATTAATATAAATAAGGAGTTAAACGAATTACCTCTCGAAGCGCGCTTCGAAATGAGTCGATTCGGATGTTCTACAGTTCGAGTCCCATAAGTGTCGGACCTCTAGTTCAGACACACCAACAACGAACGTTGAACTGAAGAGAGAACTTTTGGATATTCACCACGATGATCGTGCTAGCAATCACGTGGAAACAATCCATCGTATTCTTGATGTATAATAGTCACGGCCCAAACGAGATAATGCTCTTCTTTCTTGCGTCTCAAAGACACAAGAACACGCACACGAACACACACTATTTTTTCTCTAAAAACACAAAACGCAAGCCCACCTTTCTCTGTTTTTCAACACACTTATTGTGTCGCCAAAAACCAACTCTTTTAAAATAGAAATATAAACCGATCAGCAACGGTTGCTGATCGTCCATCGATGGACAACCGTTCGATCGTCCTCACTTATGCACAAACAATCGTGCATGATTGTTTGCCGACCGTTCATGCACGATTTCGTGGATGATGGTCGGCGGTTGTGACCATCCAAGTTTCATGCATGTGCTTTGTGTACATGCATGAAGCTTTATATATATTATTTTATTATTAGTTATTAAAAGGTATTAATTAATTAATTAATTAAACGAACAAATAATTAATTAATCAATCCCTTTTAAAAATAAATAGAACATAATCTTTATATGTACAAATGGAATACATTAACATGTATCCACTTCGGGCATGTGTGTGCATCATATGCAAATAGGCTCGTGACTATAATACAAATTAAATTAAATCTCATTTAATTTAATTTCAAATCGACAATTCGATTGCAATAATTGCAAACACATTTGCAACATTATTTCTCTCTTGTTCCACGTCATCCTAATTGTTTATGGTGTGTGACATCCCTAGGTTCATCACTAAGTTGGTAGTAAGACTTGTACTAACACATTAGTACTCTCAAAAGAATTAATTGTCCCGATTAATCTTTGGATCTTACAAGCCATGATTGACATCTAGCAATATGTCATGACTACCCAGATAGTGTGAATACTTTAAGAACATAATGAACCTGTCAGCTTTGGCTAGTGTAATTCAATCCCTTTGTCTTACTATGTCCCGATCAAACAAAGACCATGGAATATTTGTCAAGTCATTAATTCGATCATATGCACATATCTAATTGACATGCATTTTATTCAAGACATAAACAATTTATTCTCGGTTACAACCCCGGCCGAGGAATTCAATGCAGTGTCAATTAGATCGCATAGGCCATCATTATCATACCTTGCATATAACAATGAGACATATTCCATATTGCACACACGTGTAACTTCGTATATGAACAAACTATGACCATCAGGTATAAAGACGGATCAACAACCCGGCATTATGTGCACCCGTGAACCATAGTTGTTCAATACACAAGTTAACATTGTGCCTCAAGTCTAAGGATTATTTACACAAGACCAAAGCATGAACAATTAGACATTGACCACGCTAAAAGCTTCCATGTCGCTAATCGTTCCATATGCGTCACGTTCAGTGAATTTGTCTAATACAAACACATGTGTTATAACACATGTATTCTAACTCAGGCATCATAATACCCAATGACATGTAACTCATCATTCCCTTAAGTATCCAATACTTAATGGCGAAGTTAAGAACACACCGGTCTCAACAGGATTATTAATATCCACTCAATAATCCATCGACCGGGAACAATTTAAAAATTCAGTCTAACTATGAACCCGTCACATATATTCTTGACATCTCAAGAATAGGTTTAGTTGCAACTGATCTTATGGAATCATTCATAAATATAAAATAATTGGACAAATGAATGAATACGTCATTGCCATTAATTAAATAATAATAATGAAAGTACAACTGAAATCCCTAATATGTAACAATTACATAGTAGCTTTAGGGCATACATCCAACACTGGTTTGGTTTTGTCATGGTGCGTCTCGATGGGTTTTACATGGTTGCTATCTGTTAATGGTTTTCTTGTCTCCATTTTCGAGTCTTGGATACGCAAGGAAGAAGAGATGGTCGATGGGTAATTGGCTTTTCAGTCTTGGATTCGCAATCCACCTGAGCTCAGGAGTTGAAGTGATTTGTACACGATTTTACTTGTGGACGTTGTGCTCAGCTGGAGAATGATCAGCTGGTGTTTTTTGCGCCTCTTTATGTTCTGATGTTGTTTGGTCAGGGAGGATAAGTGAAAATTCTTTTATCAAAAGTGGCGAAAGTCATTTTGGTGAAGTGTTGTTTCAGGGTACTGGTAGTTGTGATCTATTATGAAGCTTTCTTTGGATTGTTGCTGCAAGTGTGTGTGTCTGTTTGATGATCAGGGAAGTTATGTGTTCATGGATTCTGAATTCTTGTAGGACAGGGAGGTTACTAACTTCGTGGGATTGAAATGGTTTGCTGCATATTCTAGCGTAACCAAGCTGCAATGAAACAAAAAAAGAACTAAACTGAAAAAGAAAAGAAGTGGTTGGTTGCCAGTGGAACCCGAAACTGGCAGGTTCAGTTTTGGAGTCAGTTCTAAAGTCCACAAGGTCGGTTACCAGTTTCAAAAATTGGGAATGGGTCCCGACAGGATAGGTCCTAGGTTCCAGACTTGGAACCGATCATCCTAGCCATTTGTTGTTAAAATTGAGAATGAACCTGAGTTTGATCAGGAGGCTAACTCGGTGAGCGGAAGCTAGGTTTATATTTTGAGCGTTATTTCTTGCTTTGGAATGTAATACAGGTAAAATGCGTGTGCAACTTGTTCTGCCAACAGTGTTTATTACATGAGTTCATATTTGCTTTCTCAGCTTGCTCCATTAACATAGTTCAGCATATTGTATTGGACCATTGATTTTAACTTTATGATTTGATCTTTCTAATTCACAGGATGGTGCAACAACAGAGAAAGAAAAGAGAAATGGAGAAGAAAATGAGGAAGAGGAGGAAGGAAAAAGAGGCGGAACTAAGTAAAATGTCAACAAAATCCCAAATAATGTTTCATAAGTGGCTGAATTACACGGAAATATTATGAAGGATTTTTTCGATGTTGATATAGATATCCAATTTAACCAACAACTCTGACAAAGGATTTACATCATTAAATGCCTATTTACTTTGACACCATTTCTATTTGAGTGCTCATAACACGTTCTTCTCAATGTCACTTTGTTTAACACGAGATGAGAAAAATTACTCTTAAATATTTTCATCCAATTTGGCCATGTGAAACATTTTGGGATTTTGTTGAGCATATCGCTCTTCCTAGAGACATTTTTCTCAGCTTTAGCCTCTTTTTTCTTCCTCCTCCTCCTTTTTGTCTCCTTTGCCTTTCTCTACATGGTCAATCAGTTTGTCTCCTCAGCTTTTGCATGGTGCCTATGCAAATTCCAAATATATCGTCGAAGAGAGCTAGTATTGAACCTTCCCGAAAGAAGCTTCTTATAATGGTGCCTATGATCTGAACGGATTCTTGGCAGAGATAATTCCATATAATGGCCCGCCATGTAAAGCGGATTTAGTTGTGTTAAGGAAAGCAGGTAAAGAGTTGAGAATTGGTGAAAGGTAGTTGATGTTTCTTATATAATCTAAGATTATAGTTCTAACTTGTTATCCACTTTTCTTATGGTATTCAAAAGGCCCTTTGTTGATGATTTTTTACTGTTTTGCTTTGAGAAATTAGCTGTTGGTATTGGGACCAAGTATGTTTGTTCAATCTGACCTGTGATCTCCTTCTTTGTTGTACTTTCTTTCGCACCATCACAAGACTCTTCTCTGCGCATGCATGCGTTGCGTGCGTGCATGGTTGTTAGGATCACAATCCAGATTGTAGGATCACAATCATACAATCCCACAACTCAAAAATTTTGAACAATCTGGATTCTAAGAAAAATGGTAGTTTACAGTGCTCTAATCTGTATCTTAGGATCGTGATCCCAACTACGATGCCGTTGCTCAAGCTTTAGAAGGCAATTCTACCTTTTCAGCTGGAGCAAATATGAAATTGGGCCTCCGTCCCCGAGCACATATGCCACTTTCTTCTTAATCATGTTCAGGCTCCATTTGGAAAATATAAGGAGACTGACTGCAGAACATTAAGAAAGTGTAAGGGCAATTTTACAGTTTCCTCAGGTGTAAGATTGATCTCTGAACATAATGGGTCTAAGAGTCTTGAGTGTAGGATCAACCTCTCTAATTTCAGTCAAAGAGTGTGGAAAGTTTGTCTCTGTTTGCTTCTATTACATAATCCCGGGGCCTCCTTTTCTTCAAACGGAATGTATATCTAGTATTTGTGCTCATCTTGCATGGATGGAGACTAACTGCAAAATATCAGGAAAGAGTAAGGGCGATTTTACAGTTCCTCATTAGTTTGGTGTAAGATTGATCTCTGAAGCATAATGAGCCTAAGAGCCTTGAGCGTAGGATCAAACTCTTTAATTTCAGCCAAAAAGTGTGGGAAATTTGTCTTTGTTTGCTTCTATTATAGAATCCTGCGGCCTCCTTTTCTTCAGATGGAATGAATAGCTGGTGTTTGTTCTCCAACAGATTATATTCTCTTGAGGCTTCAAGTTGTCCATTTTATCTAGTGAGGGTACTCATCTAATTAATATAATATGTCAAGTAGCATATTATATGAATAACTTTTCCCTTTCAACTTTGTGATTGCATCGCTTCTTCTTGAATATATACATATATACATATATACATGCATACATACATACATACATATCTATATATATATATCCGTGGATATATATATCCGTGGAAGCAAGCCATATTCTACCCCGCTTGTTTAAACTTTATTGTACTTGAAGTCTTTCCCATTAGCAAGAATCCTTAACATCCTTGGTCAAGTTGAAAATTAGCTTTATACCCATGATATGGCCCCCTTTCCATTTTTGTAGTTTTCCTTAGATCCTTGGTTTAATTACACTAATATTTTGCTTACAATGCCCAATTGGTAAAAGCATATACTTAAACTACTGTGAGTAACCGTTTCTTTAATAGCTATTCATTTTGATAGCTTACGTGGACCACCGGTGCTATTTTGGGCTTTCTCTTGGCTGCTTAAGTCGAATTGGACAAAATTTTAGGATTCTTTGTTCGTGTTCTAATCTCTCTCGGTTCCTCGCCAAATCCGCAATCGTTGACCAAGATTGATCCAAATGAAGCTTTGCTTCAACTTAGGCGAGTGATTACGAGTTCTAATTGTTCCAAATCCATTGTATAATGTTTGTTGTTTCTTCTGATTCTGTTCACCCCCTGTGACATCCCAAAAATTCAGCTCTGATTTCGATTGGATAAGTCGGGCCTTTCATCAACGCAACTATAGTGCTTTTCTTTGAGATGGTCACTCATGAGATAACTAGCTTGTCAGTTGAAGCCGTTAAGGGATTTTAAACGCAATAGACTTGAGAATTTAACCAGGAATCAACTGATCGACCGTGCTAGTCTGTAAGGGTCATTACGGCACAATTGAAAACCTATCAGAGATCAGAGATAGGTCGGTCCAATTGAGATGTGTGGCTAAAACGTGGGTGATTCCACTAATTTGCAAAATTCTCATCGATCGGCACTAGATCGATTTTTCTGTCGTTTCGGCGCCCTGTTTCCGTATTTGAAACCTTGAGATTTTCACGACAACCGAGAGTCGCCAATGTGTCGAAAAGGTACGTGTTGCTCGAAAAAAATCGACCACGGGTCAATTGCACCAAAAATTTCTAAAAGCTACCCGTTAGATTAGGTCACGCTAAAATCACGTCAGAATAAAATTAATCGCGTCAGAGGTTAGGTCCCCTAACATCCTTATCCCCTTTTCTTTTTTTTTTTTTCTTACGGTCTCCCTCATCCCCTCTCTCTCTCGCACACCCCCTGAACGGATGTCCCTCTCTCCTCTTCTTTCCCATCTTCACGCCTCTGCCCATTTTCTTTCCCCTGCAGCTTCGATTTTTCTTTCATTTTCCTCGCCTGGCCACGGCTTCTGCTTCATTTTCTTCAATTGACGCCAGCTACCACGAAGCCAAGCGGACCCGCGGCAGCTCCTTTCTAGCCGAGCTCCACCGAAGACGACTCGCATCTCAATTGAAGCAGCAAGGCTAGCAGCGCGGGAGTGGAAAACCAGCTCAACCGTGGGTTTTGCGGGGTAGATTTTGGCCCGTTTCGGGCCCTCGTTGGTGCCGTCACTTCAGGATTTATCGGCCGCCGTCGCGTCCCCGTCGTTTTGGTCCAAGTGGATCGCAAATCAAGTGAGTTTAACTCACTAATCCTCACTTAGCAAGTTAATGATGTTTAAAGGTTAATTAGTTTAGCAATTTGATTAATTATGGATGCATGTTAGGTGGATAGTTTAGTGCAATTAGGGTCTAGACAAGCTCTAGTATTTATCTAGAGTGGTTCAGAAATTTTTTAGGCTCATTTCGGTATTTAATTAAAATTTTCCGGCTTAAGTTGCAATTTTTAGTCATTAATAATTAATTTTCGAAATTAATTAATTATTTATTTATTTTCCGGAAATTAGACCGGAATAGTCGGTGATCGGAATTTTATGCTAATTGCAATGGTGTGATCTTTTTTTTTTTAATTAGTTCTAAATTGTACTGATTGTGAGTGGTTTGTGATTTTGGGAATTTATTCCTAAATTTATTTAATTTTAGTAATTAATTGGAAATTCACCGGGCGTCGGTTTATAGCGCCAAAAATGTTTTTATCCACTATATAAATGGTGGGACTTTTAAAAGTGCAAATATTATATTTTTGGCCAAGACCGATCGTGTATCTACACATGACAATTTTTATCGGGTATTTTTAACACGAAAAAAATAAGCCAAGACATTATTTGAATCGAGGAATTTAAGTGCGAAGCACAATGTCTTTGGCCGAGAGTGGATAATCGTGTGCTGGTTAAGAGAACTCGTCTCCCACTGTGTGTAGAGTGAACGATGTTTTTGTGTGACAGATAAATCTGCTGTGTAATGGATAGATCTACTGTGTATAAGTTAAATCCACTATGTGACGGATAAATCCGCTGTGTGATGGATAAAACCGTTGTGTGACGGTTAGGTTTGCTATGTGCTGGGTAGATCCGTTGTGTGACGGATAGATCCGCTATGTGATAATTAGATTCGCTGTGTGACGGTTAGATCGTGCATGTGTGATAGTGATCAATTGGAATATATGATCGACTGAGATGTGGTGATTAACAGAGATGTGATTTGAGACGCTCCATTTGATCGAGTGTTATTACTGCACTTTTGGGTTATATAAATTGTACTGACGTGCAGGAAGGAACTGAGGCGAGTTAAGTCCTCTGACTCGTGCTTGTTCTTAGGCAGCCCTCATGGCGTATTTTCTTCCTAGTCGGGTCTTAGGGGACGAATTTGCTGAGACATTGTCTCACTGGTTATTGTATAACCATTTTCAGGTCCCTAGGGCAAAGAACCCGAAGCTTTAGGCGGAAGGGTCAGGAGTATAGATGGCTCAGAAGTTTTTTTTGAAGATAAACTTATTAGACTCTAGTGTTGACCTCTATTTGTAAACCAGATCGTTTGTAAAAGTTGTGCTAATTGATTTGAAAATTGCGGTCATACTTTTCTATCACATCTTTGTGTTATCTGAGATATAGTAATTCGCTTTCGCATATGTATATTAAAATGAAATGGGTCAGCGACACATCCTGAGACGTCGCTATTTAATCAACCATTGAGGGATGAGCATACGCTCAGAGGATCAGGGCATGACACCCCCCCCTCCCATTTTGGTGTTTTTCTTGCTCTTTGGTTATGCCCTTACAAGAGTGAGTGCCTTTTTGCCTCTTCAAGATTCCTGTGAAGAGTTTTTGGTTTGTGATTAGTATTTTATTATCCTTCAATATTGCATTTCTTACCTTTACAAGTTGCGGTTCTTCTTCTTACATGCTCATTGGAACAGATGAATTATAATTTGCATTGACAACCAAAATAAATGGTCAAACACCAAATAAATAAATAAAAATGCCGAAAGTGGCAAGGAAGGAAGTGTATTCTCGGTCGGATATGAATGAAGATTCAACTAACTCCTATGAGAACACTAATCACGTGAGAAGTGCCACATGGGGTTATTATACATATTTCACATACATGTTTGCTTTTAAGACTTATTTGACCTGCTAACCTCTGGCTTCTAACCTGTGATGGATGTACTGTCTGCTGATCATGTGATGTTGTGTCAATGGGTGCATTGTGCTTGGTTTGGTAGGAAGGAGAGATGTGTTGTGCAATTTGGAAAATGTTGTTACAAGGATGAATGCTTGATGGACGTACTAGAGTCTGTGTTTAGAGACTTTAAGCTAATGCTACTTTTGTTATTAAATGCATGAAATCAAATGTGCAGAGAAAGGAGGTGAATAAACTTACCTCCTTGCTAATTGCATATTTTGTTGGCAGACATGAATGAATGTACCTTAGATAGGAATTATACCTGCATTTCTGTTATTAAATGTTGGTTGATTTCTATGAAAATTTAATGTTGTTCCGATAAGGCTTCCCATGGAACAATTTCTTCCCTCACTTGGGCTGTTTTAGACAAATTTATCAGCAAAATAAAGCTGATGTTATGAAGCTCATTGGTTTGTTGTTTTCTTACAGAATAGCATGGCCTTTCTATTAATGCAAGAAATCTTTCCTGATCAATTTCCTTGCCCCTCATTCTTCGAGAATTAGAAAGATCATTTTCAAGTTTGAATTTGTTCATTTGAAATCTGGGTCCATCTACGTCATTTTTTTTATTATTATTTTTCCTTCTCTTTTATTTATTTCTTTTATTTTTTTTATTTTTATTCCCTTCCATCATTCCTTAAGTCCCATAGGTTTGATCCAGTAGAATTTGACCCGTTTTCTCATTGAGCGAAGGGTATGAAAGATTGATTTTTCGATCAAAAGTACTATGTGAGTTAAATTTTCCATTTTTTCCTCTTTCTCTATCCCTATCCTTCTGATGAGAATTATAGTGTACTAACTAAGGTGATCTCTTTCACTCTCTTTTCAGTTTATCCATCCCACAATGAGCAATTTCCAATCACTCGAAAATAAGTTTCTCTATCCATACTTGGAAGGGATTCTACTGCCTAGAAAGCCCATTTCTTTGGGGAATGCAGGAACTCTTAGCTCTTACAACTAGAACGAAGGAACTCCTTTTGAAGCCTATGTTTCCGGTTATGGATTCAACCCTTTCTTTGACTTATCTTTTGCTTAATCAACTAGCTAGTAGAGGCAGAAGAAAGTAGAACCTCAATCGACGACTACAACTTATGCAAATAGATACGTAGAAGAAATTGTAAGCAGGCCAGAAATAGACTTTCAGAACCTAACTGTTGAATTGGTCGTGGGAACCTCCAAACTAGAGCTTGAATGCAGGGAACTTGGCCTTAGAATTCTCAAAAGGGGGAACTAAGGATTGTGCCCGCACTTAAACAATGGCTTTTCCCTACTTGATTCTACTTCTTAGCTTAGCTTGGCAGCTCAGCTTTAGGATAGGAAAGGAACTAGGTGGACTTCTTTCTTTAGCGCTTGGCATCTTAGCAGGACTTACTTAACGACTTCTAGCAATCTTAGCAATACTTAAAGCTCAACAAGGAAAGAAGTATTGGAGAGTCTCTTCGAGAGATGCGTCTTCAAAGAGTATTTTACGCCACGTCACCAAAGAATTCTCCCCCTTTCAACTTTGACTCTTTAGGGTCCCTGTTCTCGAAAGAAGGAGATTCAGATTAGGGCGGGAGTTAGGCAAGGGCCGTGATTGCCCCTTCTACGACTTTGACCGTTCTTAGGACCGAGGAAGACTAGGGGACTCAGTCAAAGACTACGTCTTTCCTCTACTTCTCGGTAAGGTTCAGTATAGGGGATAGCTTCTTCGGAACGCATGCCAAGGGATGTCTTTCTCAAGCCTTCCGTTTAGCGGGAAGAACTCCCATAAAGACTTCCTTTGAGCAGTGAAGAAGTGCCATATGCCTTAGCTCAGGGGATTCCTCTCCTTTTATCCCTTCAGATAGTTTCTGAGTCAGTGACAGAAGGAACGTAGGAGAGTCACTAAACCAAGAGGGACTAGGAGAGCGAGGAAAGTAGGATTATGCAGGAAGGTAGGCTATTCGAAGTCTCTAAAGAAAGGGGAAAAAAAGAATATCATGACTATTCGTCGACACTTAATGCTGTGTTAGGAAAATGTCTCTTTTCTCTTCTCATGATTTGGACCTCGATCAGTCTTTTATATTTTTGTTTGTTTGTCTTTCGGTGCCATGAATCTTTTTTGTTCCATGTTGGGTACAACAGCTTTCTTGCTAAGTGGGAGAGAGATCTCGCTTTTTTTGCTAAAGCTAGGATGCTCCCCTAGGCTTTCCTTGGCCATTGGATTGGCTGTGAAAGCAGCTGATCAGGAGACAATCCAAAGGATGATTTTGATTTTGGGAGTATCCATCCTGATTCAAAGGTTGCTGATAACATCATTTGGAGAACTTCTCCTACTATTGATGTGGATTCCATCAAATCGTTCAGAGATACGAAGCTGCTGCGTGTTCTTTTTAGTTGGAGTCCAAGTTGAATTGTGACTTTTTTTAGGTCAAGCATGATCAGAGAACCAGCTGGATATTTTTGAGGGAAGAAGAGACTTCGTAGGGTGATCCTACCATATCTATTGTAATCATCTAAGTTAGTTGTACCTCTTATTTCTTTTCTTTTTGAACCATATACCAACTTGGTTGCTAATGTCTGGTTTTCTGTCGTAATCATCTCGTTCCAAATGAAGAGAGGTTTGTGGACCTCATTTAAAGCATAAATACTTTTCACTATCTTCCTTCAAGCACATGTGGTTCGTCCTCATTGGAAAACCAAGATAATACTATTGGCTAAAGAACACAAGTAGATTGTCCAGGGGAAATATATGAACCAGCATTGATCACATTTAACTTTACTTTACCTAAGAAAGAATAGTAAATACTGTTTGTGTTGCTGTGAGAAGGAGCAACACGATGGCTGCGAGAACAGACAAGAAAGCCCAAGGACTATGGAAATATTCCCTCCTTAGTGTCGCCATCCAGACGTTCCACCTCTTGTCACAATGCGCATTCAGATTTTGGAAGATCTCAGAGTAATAGGAATCGGATATAGTAACGTAGTCACCTATCCTGTTGAACATCTGCGCAACCGCCTTGTCATCGCCCAAATTGTTCTTAATAATCCCCGCGTGGCGAAGCACCTTGACATCCTTTGAAGAGTTTATGAGGCTATCCATGAAGACAACGTAATCCGTAAAGTAGTTGATGTTTCTTCTTCGACGATGCTGCTCGTATGCGACCAGGTTTCGAAATTTTGATTCGGTGTGGTCTTCTACATTTAAGACCGGTATCTCGAGTATCCCATTCTCGAATTTGATGTCGCTCAGTTTGTCCCCTTTTGCAACCCTAAACCTGACTCCTGACTCCCTCAGCTCTGTCGCCAAGAATTTAACTAGTTTGCAGTCTGGCCGTTTGCAATTTGGCCGTTTGCAATTTGGCCGAGGCGGTTCAAGCAAGTCAGAAGTGCGCCACGTGTGATATAGATGCAGAAGATGCTCCGTCTCCTCGCTAATCGTCCAATATAGGCCTTCGCTAATCGTCCAATCTCGGCCTTTGATGTACATTCTGGCGGCAAAGCCGAACTCACTCTGGTCGCCCGTATCTTTAGTCAGGTCATATAGCTTGCTCAAGACGAAAAGTGGGAGCTGGTTCTCTAGCAGCAGTAAATCGCGCATAATGCTGTTATGAATCCCTAATTCATGCATAAGCGGGTCGTTTTTGTTTCTCAGTTTCTTCATTTTGAACTTACGGAAGAACTCAACGATGAAACAGCCATCAATGAGCATCATTGCAAGAAACTTTTCTGGGGAGAGGTCGATGGTTTCCGCATAACAATTACGCGCCCGCTGTTCCATTTCCCTAAGAGTCGGCATATACCTGTCGACGCTCTCCTTTCTCCTCTCAAGCAATTGCTGCAGGTATCGCAGTTTTTGCTCCTCCATGAATTTGAACTTGTCATTTCCATAGTGATAAGGGCCGATGGCTAGGATCACTGGGTCATAGGCTTTCTCGTTGACTTTGCGCAGTTGATGACGAACCCTAAATATACTATGCTCTAGCGAAGTGGGAGGCATACTACGAAGCATACTCTCGATGTGGATTGAGACATGATCTTGCACTGTGGAACAGTCATAGATCCCAGCATGCTGTATTGGCTACAACATAATTAATGTGATAATAAGCATAGAATAAAGCAAGATGATGGATTTTCATGTTCTTAAAATGGTTCTTCATGTGCTTCCCTTTCATTAAGGGCTACTTGCGGAAAATGTCCTTGTATATACTCTAGCCGATTTTTTTTATTTTGGTCATCATACTATTTTTGGGGAAATGGATATCCCTTAAACTAATCTCCAAACATCCACCCCGGGGGCGCACCTCAAAAAAAGAAAAAAGAAATAAACAAAGTGATTTCCGAATAAATTTTCAGGACAAATTCTGCATTTCCATGTGATTATTAATGGAAAATGCTAACTAAGCACCGGAGTTGAACATGTGGAGCTGGCATATAATTTAAACAAATCAATATATTAGGAAAAATAACAAAAAAGATCTAACAGTGTAGGATCGGAAAAGGGAAGGGAAATTCATGATGACTTACTTGATTGAATTGGTGATTGCTCATTCTCCTCGCCAAGCTAGACCATTCTTCTCTTTTCGTGGGATTGTGTATTCAGTGTTATGGGTATAGATAAAATAAGACTCCACCAAACATCAACCTTTAAAACCACATACAAACGAGTTTTACTTGAGACCCCACAAAAGAAAAGACGCTTTCATTCATCTCTTTTGGCCTTGGTCGTCAACAATTCTGAAGATGGAAGTTACTTCAACGAACTGAAGGTTCCTGGAAGTTGATGAAGAGGCAAAAGGCCAAGAAAGACATAAGAAAACATTAAAAAGTGACTTTATGAGAACGGTCTCACAAGTTGCATTATGAACTCCGAAAATTGACCATCCTAGAATTCTTCATGCGATTTTTTTTTTAACATCCGTAGAGAATCCTACATTCTATCGTAGGCGTGTTAAAATGAGTCACGGACCCATTTTTGGACTTTTTATTTATAAGAATTACATATGGATAAAAGATTTTTAAAAACCCCCCTAAAACTGGATCCAAAAACTAAATCTTATTTAAATGGATTGAAAATGCGTTAGAACTTATAATCAATTTTTGATCCATTTAATATATTAGAAGGCCCACTTAACAGAAGTGCAGGGAAGATGACGATCCATTTTCAACATCCTTGTCGGTGACCTTAAACTTCCACGACGCAAGCAACCGGCTGCTCGCCACGCTGCATGCCTTTGCGCTGCCTCCGTCAGATCTCTCTTCTCCTCACTTAGTCTAATCTAAGTAGTCCAAGGACTACCTGCATTATGGGGGGGAGAGAGAGAGAGCATGTGGGTATACCTGCAATGTGAAAGCAGAGGAGCGCGAACAGGAGCAGAGGGAGCACAGGCCTCAACGTCGCCGCCATTGTTGTCAAGCTCAAGAGGACCCCTGATCAGCAAACCAGAGAAAAAAGAGAGTTCAAGGAAAGGAGCTTCTTCACTCCGCTCTCTCCACTCTCTTCACATCCTACTGATGAAGTGCTCTTATATAGAGAGGAAAAAACAGATATCTGGTATTAACAGTGACCTTTCCTTACAAAAAAATAAACAGAGATCTGGGGGTAGTAGTAGGGGCTTTCACTTTGATGGCTCCCCTTTCTCTCCTGCTCTATTTTTTTTTTCCCGCAGAGGGGTAAATGATGATGGACGGAGAAGGTGGAATTCGTGGGGTCTGCTGATATTAAAAAGTGACCCTCTTTTCCATTTCACCTCTCTCAACCACTCTTGAGAGGGAGAAACAGTGACAAAAGTGTGGCTCGTGAAGCGAGGATGTCGGTCAGGGGGATAGTTGTCTTTATCCGAGGACCGAGGCTAAGAAAATGCTGAAAAAGAAAAGGAGGAAGAGGAGGTGATTCCCCTTCGCCTCCGCCCCTCGGTCCCGTCTGTCTGCCACATTGCAGGTGTAGTCCTTGGACTCTTAAGTAGATGTGAGAATGAGGGTACAGGCAATAAATTGGATGAACATGCCAAATACTGACTTAAGGAGAAAGACGAATAACCTCATGGAGCACAGATCATTTCAGGAATCTTCATGGAGCACATGGAAAGAGTCCTATGAGAAACAGCCCACGTTCTACGTACCCGACTAGAAACCATAATTGCCTTCAGGGCGGAGATAACATGTACAATTGTGATAGATGTGTTAACTTGGACAAATTGCATCCACAAGTTGCGTTGTACCGCGTGAAAACATATCATTTCAAGAAACTTCTTGGAACATGTGGAAAGAGTCCCACGTGAAAGAGCCCTAAGTTCTACCTTACCCAACTGGAAACCATAATTGCCTTCACGGCAGAGATAACTTGTACAATTGTGATAGATGCAAATATGACGATGCTGGCCCAATGCTCTAGATTGGTGCGATCAAACGAAGCGTTGAGAGATTATCAAGTTAGGAGTGGAGAGTTACATATTAAGATTTCACCCATTGCGTGTAAAATTTTCTAGGTATTTCAAAAAATTGTGAGAAATATATGAACCACCATTGATCGCATTTATTTTTGCTTTTTGTAAGAAAGAATGCTAAATAATGTTTAAGCTGCGGCGAGAAGGAGCAACATGATGGTCGCGGGAATGAACAAGAAAGCCCAAGGATTAAGGAAATATTCCCTCCTCAATTTTGCCATCCAAACGTTCCGCCTCTTGTTATAACACGCATTCACAGTTTTGAAGATCTCGGAGTAATAGAAATTGGATAAAGTGACGTAGTCACCCATCTTGTTGACCATCTACGCAACCACCTCGTCATCGCTCAAGTAGTTCTTAATAATCCCTGCACAGCGAAGCACCTCGACGTCCTTCGAGGAGTTTATGAGGCAATCCATGAAGGTCACATAATCCATAAAGTACTTTATGTCTCCACCTTGATGATGCTGCTCATACACGATTAAGTTTTGAAATTGTGATTTGGTGTGGTCTTGTACGTACACTCAAGACCGATATCTCAAGTTTCCCGTTCTTGAATATGATGTCTTTCATGTGTAGCCTCCGCACTACCTTTCATGAAATTTGTTGCACGTCTAATTCCATTTGTTATTCAACATGAGGATCATTCACTTCTTTACTTTTGCAACATCTCGTATACAGCCAATTGCATTTGGTTCTGCAGGAGTTCCATTTCTTGAAGATTATTTTCATTACTTGTTTTCAATTTAATTGTACTACGAATCTTTCAAGTTTTGTAATCTCTACAATTGAAAGCCGACACTAACGGCACACTCAGTGAATTCAATTTGTTCCTCGTTTTCTTGTGATATGAAACTAGCGATCCTCCTCAAGGTGGTCAAGAGTTGAAACCCGCATCCCCATCATCTACCGTAATTCTATCATCCAAACTAATGTGGCTGATGAGCTTGCTTGTCGCTTCATTTGGCATTGTTTTGAGATGATCATCTCTGAAAAGCACGGATTTTTTATTTATTTATTATTATTGAAAATTTCCTTCTACAATTACCTCGAAAAATGGATGAAGAAAGTTGCCGTGCAACAACTTCATATGGGAATACTGGAACGGAGTTATCTGCTTGAGAGTTCTGTTCGTGGAAATGCTCAAGGTAATGTAAAACTTGTGCATACACATGTACACATATAATTGAATACAAATTCCTCTTGTCCTTTTGTTTTATTAACATTCATGTAGTCACATAAATGTAAATCTGACATGAATGCTAAACAAACTATCCCTATTGCACTCAACGGTCACTATGTATGAATTTTGCATGGTCCCACCGTGTGGTACTTAAGGATCAATAACTATAAACAATAAGAAAGTTGGGTAAAATAAAACTTTGTGATTGGGCCACACACCATCAAATAATTCAATTCTTTTACCATTTCCCCTGCACATATTACTTTATCGTTTACATTAATTAGATAAAAAAGCTTAATTGTCCGTCATTGATGTTTTTGAAAAATTAAAATGGATCATGCAGTGTATAAAGAGGTTATTAGTAATTTTAATTATATATGTTTGGCAAACATGTAATTATTAATTATAAATGTGGACTGATAAAAAGTGCAAATCGATCGAAAGAAGGGAATAATATCATAACAGTGAAGTTAAAAGGTTTTTAAGATAAGAAAGGGAATAAGATCAAATAGTGAAAAAGTTAAAAGGTTTGTAAGATAGAAACCATGAACTTGTACAGTTATTTAGATAAGAAGTTTAATTTTTCCACTTATCTAACTTTCATGTTCTTTGAAAAGATAAAACGAATTCAGCTATACGTGTACATATGTAGTAAGTCAATATCCCATTTTCCTATTTACTCCATATATATTCGATTTTTTTTTTTTTTTTTGCAAATAGAATTTTTGCGAATTAATCTTCGGGAACTAAAGGAATATTCACAAAACAGAGTCGATGACGTGGAATTGATCGACTCATTGAGTGATCAATCAAAACTATTTTGACCCACCGAATCAAATAGCTCTTCCGTTTTAACGATGGAGTTCTAGAATTCTTGACAAGATCTCCATTGGACGGTTTGACTTTGGTGCAAGAGCTCTGTTATCAATGTATTAATTATCTAGATCAAGCTTTCTATATTCACTATCACCAAGCTTTCTATATTTATATGTTGTAGGTGAAAGCTCTTTAATTTCGCCTTTGTCCACACAAGCCACTTTCCCCAATAGGTATGGTCATTAAGCTGGTGACATTTTCCATCTTGTGGAGCCTGGTTCTTCCCATTTGTCACGACGTATCATGATTAGGTTACTTTGTCGTATATTTAGTATGTGAATCTTATTTTGTTCTGAATTGTTATTCAATTAGCATGAAATATTTCCATTTGCGCTCGGTGCTAGAATAAAACATGGCACATTGAGTTCGATATTGAACTTCCTTTTTGACATTTTTTTATAGGATTAAAATGATTCATCGACTTCGATATCTCTAACAATTAAATATAGCGATAAATGCACTAAAATTTTTAAAACTTTACCCTGAAAGTGTAATCGGGTTGTAAAAACTTTTAAAATGTGTAATGAAAATTTAAAACTTGTTAAATTGATGCAACCAAATCTTTCCGTTTATTCCGTCCAATTTAGTTAATGCAAAAAGCTAATCTTTCATTAATTTTCGAAGAGAGAGGCAATGATGTGGTCGCCATGTCAACCATTTTAGGAAAAAAAATATTAAAGTAAATTAAAAGGATAAAATTGATCTCAAGTTTTTAGAAAAATAAAAATCTTTAAAAAAATAGAAAAAGAGGAAGAATCAAATAGAGGAAAAGCCGAAGTCGAGAAGCACAGTGGTGGCTTTAGTTAAGGCGGTGGCATTGTGGCAACCACCCTTGCATCGGTGAGGGGCCGGCATTCCCTTTTCGGACTCAGCCAAAGCCAACGTGGCCTTTGCCACCACCTTCACGTGCTGAAAAAAGAAAACAACATGCGCGCGCGCGCGGGGTGAGTGAGCCAGGTGAGGTGGCCTCGCCACCTGCCCGCAAGGTCATCTACAACCTTGGCACTAGTGACCCTTGCCCCTCCAGTAAAGATGGCAGCGATCCTAGCCCAAACCTACAGCGTCTACAGCAAGAAGACAATCCTCACCTAGATTTGAGGTTAAGGGCCACAGCCCATGTCGTCAAAGAAAATTGAAATTAGATATGACTATAATGTATTCTATGTATCGGAGATGTTCTTGTGAAATTTTATGGAATGTCAATTGTTGTTATCAACTATTTTAAAAGTAACTTTTAAAATAATTGATATTAGTCTTATAAAATCTCACAATTCTAAAACTAGAATAGGAGGAGTTGAATCATGTGTAGAAAAAAAAAGGGCTTCACTTCAGATCTATACAATGTTTTCACTTGCATTTTTAATGTACTTTGAATTTGTTATTGTTGTATGATGGTTTAGTGAACTCAAATCCTTATAATAAATTGAAAGTTATGAACTACATTCATACTTTCCAAGGACTGTCATGTTCAATTCGAAGATTGGAAGCAATCTACTTCAATGGCCGGTGGAATAAGGAGAGAGCTTGAGATTCAGGAGCAAAAAATTCCACAAAAATCTTGAAATGAAGTTTTTCCTTACTTCCGAAAGAAAACATGCAAACATTTTTTTCTAATTACCAATTTGGATAAAGCTAACAGATGACCTAGATTGTATTAATTAATAAGTTTTAGGATTTAATTATATATATTTAAAAAAATTAAGGACTCGATTGCACTTAATACAATAAGTAGGTGCACTTATCCCATATAAAGGAGAGTTTTATTTGTCACTTGCCATTAATGATGAGTTCATTTTTTCAAGCTAGTTACTCCTATTAAGCCTATACCCATTATGCAAATAAAACTCATGCATAAGAATTTTTGTTTCTACATTAATGATGTCTACTAGATGGAAATTATTGGGGTATTGCTAGAGAATACTACCTTTCGATAGAATATATTATACCGTATTTTTCTTATATCTAATCCAATAGGACAAACAGAGAGTAATCCCTTAAAAACAAAAAATAATTCAGATTTTCATTTCCAAACTTCTTGGCCTATATATAATATTTACATATTTTCTTGATATATAAACATTCTATGCTTTATTTGTTTTACTTGAAATCTGAGCAAGAAGTTCACTCATCATGTTCATTATGAAGTCACTTTACGTAGACTTGGGAAAATTCTTGCACATTTCTCATTAGTGGAACCAAAGATCATGTCATTTAAATAAGTTGGCACTAACAAAATATATTTGTCTTTCTTCTTTATAAACAAAGTTGTTACCTTACCAAAAAAAAAAAAAAAAAAAAAAAAAAAAACAAAGTTGTGTTTATTTTACTTGTTTCAAAACTGTTGTCAATTACAAAACTACATAATCTCTCATACAAAGCAAGGAGCTTGCTTGAGACCGTGTAAAGCTTTTTAGAGCTTGTAAGCACAATTTTCTCATCTAGGATCTTCAAAGTCCGGTGATTGCTCTACATAGAACTTTATCTTTAATAAAACAATCTAGACAGATACTATCACATTCATTTGATATAAGTTGGAATCATAATAACAGGTACAGCAAATAATAGATGTAAATCACCCAATGAGTGCTCATGTCTCATCATAGTTTATCACTTCTTGAGAATATCCTTGTAGAACAAGTTTAGCTTTATTTTGTACAACTTTACCTTTCTTGAGGTTAGTTTGATGTATACAAAACATGCCAAAAAAATTTCTAAGGTGAAATTGTTGACACCTAATTTTAGCAAATCTAGGGAAATAAAGAAAATAAAAATTGCATTGGAACAAATAAAAGGAAAAAAATGAAAAAAATGGGGGAAATTGATTTAATTGAATTATGCAAGGAAATATGAAATTTTAATGGATATTCGAATTTTGTTAAATGCAGAAGCAATTAAAAATTAGGTGAACAAAGAGCAAGAATTTTGATAAAATAGAAAAAATCGATGCAAAATCAAACTGATTGCGAAATCATGCTTCGATTTGCATCATTGATTTAATGCAATAGAAAACGAAAATTTGAAATATGCTATACAAAGTAGCTATTTGGAATTAGTATAAAAGAGAGCTTTACTTTTCGTAATCCCGAGGGGGAATTTTTCGAAAAAAATTGAGAGTAAAAATTTGAGAGAGAAGTTCGTACCAAAAAAGCTTTGAGAGAAAAAGGAAAAAAAAGTTAGCTTTTTCCTTCCGCGGAAAAAGCAGAAAAAGAAGCAGGAGGAAAATAAAAAATTGGAGAGAAAATTCGTACAGAAGAGCCCTTCTTCGTTTTTCTCTCAAGTCAAAAGATATAGAAGACAAAAAGGGATTTGACTTCTGCAGAAAAGGAGACCTGCAGAGGGAGAGAAGACGTAGGAAGTGACGTGAGAGTGAGGGTAAAAAAGAAGAAAGAAAAAAGAAAAGAGGTTGCTGTTCATCTTCCTCGAAGGGCTACCGGCGTTGCTGCTGACCACCTCTGCTGGTCCCTGCGCCGCCGCGCTTCCGTCCGGCGCAACCCGCAGCAGCACCGCCTCCGCGTCCTCTCGCCGTCGCCGCTCGCCGCCGCTCAGCCCACCTCCACGGTCGCACGCGCCCCGCGACACCAGCAGCCGTGCCCGAGTCCTCCGCGACGCCCCCGCAGAACTCGAGCTTGCATCGGTCTCCGAGTAGCACCGCCGGTTCGCTCACCCCGGCCAGTCGCTGCCGCGACCCAACGCCACCGGAGCCCACACCGCCGCCGTTCGCCTCCGTCCGGTGCCCGACAGCCAGCCCCGCGCCCACGCCGCTGCTGCTCGCCTCATCCGCATCTGCACCGGAGCCCGACGCCGTGCCTCAGTCACCTCCGCGTCCCCGCCGTTCCTACACCGACGCCCGACAACCGTCAATCTCGCCACGCCGCTGTCCCTGCTGCTACTCGACGTCGCTGGAATCTTCCTCACCCGCGACTGCACCAGCCCGACGTCCTTGCTCGCCGTGCCGACGCTGCCCGAAGCTGAAGACGAGCGACCAGGCGCTGCAACCCAAGCTGCGCCTCCTCTGCCGAGCACTGCTTCCTCCTTGCCGGACCTTCGCCGGAGCTCTGACCGCGACGCCCCTGCCGGACCTCCGATCAGCCATCCTTGGTTGGACCCCACGGTTGCCAAGCTCAATTTTGAAAAAAGGAAAAAAAAAAAAAAAAAAAAAAAAACACATTAGGTAGTTTTCTTTAGTTTATTTTATTTTACTTTTATCTTGTTTTTTTGAGTATAATTAGTCTTTAGTATATGATTGGAAATTCAACATATCACTAGATTCAAGAATCGCAACCTGGATTTTTATTTCATCTATAAAGCTTTAGATGAAATAATTAATCAAGCGGGAATAAAATTGATATTTTGATCTTTAAAGCTTAAGATCAATTTATTGATTTTACTAGCGAAGTACTATCTCTTAATCTAAACGACGTGTGATATTTTTTTAGTAATTTTGAATGGTCTTGATTGCTTTATTTATCTTGAAATGTGTTTGAGTTATAATATTGCATGTTTTAGGGTTTACATATTTAGAATATGAATTTTATTTATTCTGAATTTTCGAAATAAAAAATATACAAAAAACATGAATTTAGAATGTTAAATTTTCATTTCATTAACTTGGATTGCATGTTTAATTATTTGGCAATTGTTAATTTCGAAATTAAAAAAAGAAAACAAAAGGAAATACATTCATTTAGGATGCTAGTTTTATTGTTATTTAAATTGCATGTTAAATTTTAATTTTGGAAAAAGGAAAAACACAACAAAAAATCATCATGCATTTGTCATGTAGAGTTAGGGCATATTTTGTAAGTCATTGCATATTAGGGTTAAATTGCACTTAGTTTAAATTTAGATAATATTTTCTTAATTTATTATAAGTTTAGGTATTTTATTAGATAGATTGCATTTTAGGATTATTTGGGTTAAGATAATATTTTAGTTTAAATTAGGATTTAGCTTAACCTAATTCCTAATACAAATTAAATTGAATCTTAATCTAGTTAGATAATTTTCACATTTTTCCTAATTTTGAATTTCATGAAAAATACAAAAAATATTTTAGAATAAATTAGTTTCATTCTCTAGGATAGATTGCATTTTTTAGAAAAAATAAAAAATGTCATATAGGATTAGATTCATGAAATATACGTCATTTAGAGATTGTTATTAGGTCCATTTAATTAGAAATTGCATGTCATTAGAATTAGGTCATTTAGTTAATACTGCATTGCATATTGCAAGATTTTCATTAATCAAGAGAAAACAAAAAAAATGCATGTTAATTAGAAATCATATTTAGGGTTGATAATTTGAATTTTAATCTAATATTGCAAATACTTTCGTTGCTTTGAGGTAAGTTTTTGCAATTTATTCATTATTTATCTGGGTGTTAAATTGGTGGTTTATGCACCCGCATGATCACCTCACATATTAGGGAAATAAATTTAAAATCAATCCAAAGCTGCTTGCAAAAACATTTTTTCAAAATAAAAAGAAAAGTACCGAAAGGGCGTTAGAGAAATCTAACGTAATCAAGTCCCCGGATTCATAAATCTCTGGTTCGTAGGAGTAACATAAATCTCCCGTTATTTTATTTGGATTTTTAATCGACCCACCAAAAAATAGATTAGTGGTGACTCCTGATTAAAATATCAATTGCATACTAAGAATTTGAACCTAAGTCGCGAGTTGGTATGGGCTTGGGAGAGCCCAAATTAAGTTTAGGCTTAATAATTCATTAGCCAAATTTTAGGGGGTTCACACCCCCAAAAAACTAGTTGCAACAGAAATGAAAACTATGTGAATGTAAAAAATATATTCCTTCTCTCCTTAGTAAATTGGCAGGACTAATTACACCGATTTGCAGCGGTGGATAGGTATGGATTCATGGCATGGGGAATCCATGCCCCATGTTGCCTTACCCCAGACTTGGCAAATTCTCCTTGTGAAAAATGCCTAGCATAGGAGAAAATGACAAATACTACTATAAAAACTACGTAGTCCACTCAAACTAAAGATTATATTACTTGAAAATGTCGTTATATAAAGTTGAGAATCGAGATTATCTAGCATTTTACGATAAATGTTATATAGTTAATCATCACCTTAAGTTGAAGATTCAGGTTTAATGGTTCCTGATTAGCTTTCGTGCACCACGACTAGTGCACCTCCTCCAATGATTTTAAGGTCGCCCTCCCTCACATCGACTCGGTGCATAAGATTTTCTGTGGGGTTAAATCTAACATCACAAGAAGAGCAGACTTTTTTGCCATCTGACTTAACACCTTATTGGTTCGTTCATGTTCTATTTACTTAAAAAGTCTTACTTTTTACTAGCATTTAACTCAAGAAAAGATAATTTACCAGGGTTTGTCAATCATCCACGTTCAATTTCATTATATGTAGGGTCTATTGATTGCAAGCGACTAGCATGGTAATTATCTGAATTGATCTTCACTTTTTAATTAATCTAAATCTAGCAATTCACAAATGTTGACCTTTTTCTCTAATTTGAAACTTTTAGAATAGTTAAATGTTGACACATAAATTCACATGTAAATTTTTCATAACATTTATGATACAATAAATTTTAGCAAAAAAAGTAAAAAAGAAGTACTCTTTACTTTTTATCTAAGGGTGACCAATCCAGTCTTAGGATGCCCCATTCATAACATCTTTATCGTGACTAATTTGAAGTTTGCATTTTATTTTCGAGTATTGGGTGAGTTAGAGTCTAGTATGCCAAACATGAATCGATAGATCATGAATGGGCATTCATTCATGATATAAGTGATATATACATGGATGAAACATGGGCATAAGAATAGTACGATTGTTAAAACTTTCGTACGGCGCTTACTTGAGTACAAAAACTTTTTGTTTTACTCACTTGAGTGCCATATCGGAGAAAAATCAATTATTTTAATGCTAATTCCAACCAAAAAATTTATGTGGATTTTTTTGTATTTTTTAACATTTTAGAACTTTTTATTTTTATATTTATTTTTTTTTCCTTTAGGACTGACAAGGGTCACCATTGACCCTCATCAACTGTAGCAACCTTGTCTAGATTGGGTGAGAGCTGCCTCACCCTTGGCAATGAAGGCCCTAGATGAAACCGCGAGTGACAACGCCCAGAGCAAGCGAAGGTCATCACAGCCTCTCCAGTGATGGGCGAGGTTGTCGAGGCCCACCGATCGCTAGTGAGGCCATGATGACCCTCGCCCACTTTGGGCAATGTCACTCATGGTAGGGGTAAGCGTGGTTAGGGTAGAGCCGGGAATCGGGAACCGAATCGGAGGTTCCGGTTCGGTCCTCGGGTTCTAAAGGGCCGGTTCCGGTTCCCTTTTCAGAATCGGCGGTTTCGGTTTGATTCCGGCTTTATAGGAACCGGAACCGGAACCAAGGCACTGGGAACCGGAACCGGAACCGGAACCGGTTTGATTAGGGCTCAAAACCCCCCCCAAATCACAAATTCTCACTTATTCCAGAGAATCCACACACACGACACGCTGAGTTCTCTCGTCTTCGCCCGTCGGTTCTCCATCTTTACTCGACGCCATCGCCGGTCGCCCTCGAGTCTCGACGCCACTGCCGGTCTCCCTCGACGCCACTGCCGCTGATCTCTGCTCGAGGGTCGAGGCCACCTTCGCTCGCCCTTGATAGCACCACGGCTGACCTCTTCGCCCGTCCATTCTCCATCTCTGCTCGACGCCACCGCCGGTCACCCTCGAGTCTCGACGCCATCGTCGGTCTCCCTTGACGCCACTGCTCCAGGGTCGAGGCCACCTTCGGTCGCCCTCGACGACACCGCCGCTAACCTCTGGCTCACCGCTTGCCCTCGACGCCACCACTCGCTGACCCCTGCTCGAGGCCACCTCCGCTCTCCCTCGACGGCACCGCCGCTGACCTCTGGCTCATCGCTCGCCATATTGCTCTGCTGGGTCGAATTGTGCAGAGGCCGGCGTCGTTCCGAACGACCATCCCCCGCCAATACCGACTTCTGATCAAGTAAGTGTTTTCCTCCATGGTCAATGTTCGCGAATCGCGACTTTCTGTTCAACTGATCTTTCCTCTTTTGCTCTTGCCTTGAATCGAACTTGGGAAAATTGTGGGTTTGCAAGAATGGTCACTTAATTTGAAATGTTTGTGCTGTGCGTGCGAGTTCTGGCCTTTCCGTGCGCGTCCAATTCTTGAAAATCTGGTACCGATCGTTTGCAATTGCTCTACGCTGAAAAACGGAAATTTGATGGTTTTGTTTTGTTACTTTGCAGTCACCGTGAACGAAGTGGAAGCGTTGCACGAGCTGTACAAGAAACTGAGCAATTCGATCATTGATGATGGTCTAATCCACAAGGTAAATCACGGCGCGTCATTCGATACTTACCATACGTGTTTTGTCGAGTCGTTAATTTCATCGGCTTTTTTCTCCCGTTCTATTTACTGAGCCCTTTGGAGGGAAGTCTTGGATTTCCTTTAGCTAGATTGACCAATCCATACATATGGCATGAATTGCCTGGGGATTAAAGATTATGATCATTTACTCGTATTTTGAAGTTAAAGGCTTATAATTCTTGTTCTGTTCGTGTAGTTTGCTCACAATCAGATCTCTTTGTTGTAAGTTTGTAACATTCAGCGTAGTTACTGTGGTCTACCTAAAATGAGCGTCAAAGAATATGACACCATATGCTTGCTTTATACTAATTAGCTGCAAATGGCTTAGTATTCATGCTCATATCTCTGCATGGCTGTGACCTTTGTCCAAATCCGCATGCAATGATATGTACCAACCAATTGCACGCATTTTTATCCAATTACCAACCGTTAATTGTAAAACATCTGTTGGGCAGAGGAGGAGCTTCAGTTGGCACTGTTCCAGACTCCATCAGGATTCAGGGGAGAACCTTTTCCTCGATCGGGTGAATAATCTCAACGACTCTTGTCCATCTTTCCATTGTTCTCTCAGCTTCTCCCTTTAAATCATGACTACTTTCTTTCTATTAGTCTCTTAGTTGGCATTTGATTGATTTCTGACATTCTTTTTGCAGCAAGTCGAAGGATTAAATTGGTTCCGCTCAAGGCTAGCTTTTGGGAAACCATAAGATTAAGGTAAATGACAAATCATTAATGCATTAATTATGCTGTCAAGCATATGATGCACATGCACCCGAATTGCAAACATAGCATAGAATTATCTAAAGGTCATCTTGTGAAGTATGAATTTTCTCTTGGCCCAAAAAAGGTATGAAGTTTCTTACATGTATATATTTGATTATTACTTGTGATGTATCCCATTATTATGAACATAGCTGACAACGATAAAATCCATGTTAGCAAATATGAATTAAGCTCTCTGCTAAATAAAAATTGCAAAACAAACTTTCAGGGAAAGCTTACTTTGAACTGAAAAAGTTGATGCTTTGAAAGACTTAAACATGTAAACCAGTTATTAATAGAAGTAATGCAAATTATGACATTTATTATTATTTTTTAACAATTCCACCTTATGGTGATTAAAGGGTAAATATCAGTCACAATCAAGTGTGAACCAGAATAATTTCTACCCTTGCACGACTATGTTATCAGTAGCTACTCAAAAAGAGTTGGTGCAAGGAACGTACATAATTATATTTAGTGAATCTCAAACTAGAAGCATCTATGAAGAATAAACCAAGAGAAATTAAACAAATTACTACTTGATAAGAGTGGTTAGCTGTTAACTGACTGCTCATAGGTTTGAATATTTACCAAAAGATGAGACACAAACCTCAGAATGTTTTCCTGAAGATGCACCAACAGTAGATTGAAACCTCGGACCCCTACAAAAATTGACAAATATGTTGCGAACGTATATCAAAATTTTTATTGTAACAGAAGTAATCCTATTCCAATTCGAAAAGGTGAGATTAAAGAAGAAACGCAGAGGTAAAAGGAAGCACAAGTACAGCACACAATCTTGGATTATTTTCAAGTTTCAGTATCGCCTCATCAAGGATAGCAACATCCATTCAGGAAGCTTCCACTTGTCTTGCCACATCTTAAAAATATAAGTAACACTTCATTAACTATTTTCCGACTTTTATCACCAACTGCAAAGATGAGAACATCAATATAGGCCAACATGACTTCTGTTTTGCAATGAATACATTTGGGGGGACTAGCTATACCTATACACACAAATTGCAAAAAGCTGGTTGTCCACAGTTCATTTCTTCCATTAGTAAAAGTTGAGGTCACTGATTCACTGATACTTACATCATTGTGCAACCACCCGCTCTAGTACTTGCAACATGGCTTGTAAGATTGCTCAAACGCGGAAGTACTTTATGACCGCCTTTCATCTTGGCTGAAAGAAAGTGCAAAGTTAAAGCAATTCATTGACTTGCTAAGAAAAAAATCCCAGTGAATAGCAACTTACTGGGTATAGCACTTCTGCCGTTTCTCTTAGCAGTACTTTCAGAATTTTCCTAACAGAAAAGCAACTTCTTTCAGGAAAAAACTATCCTTACTTGTGGTTCTCTTGTGCTGATCTTTCCATTGTTCTCTCAGCTTCTCCCTTTAAATTATGACTACTTTCTTTCTATTAGTCTCTTAGTTGGCATTTGATTGATATTTGACATTCTTTTTGCAGCAAGTCAAAGGATTAAATTTGTTCCGCTCAAGGCTAGCTTTTGGGAAACCATAAGATCAAGGTAAATGACAAATCATTAATGCCTTGATTATGCTGTCAAGCATATGATGCACATGCACCTGAATTGGAAATATCAAATTCTTTTCGTTTTCTAGTCATTCATCTTTATTTGAAGAGTTAAATACTTCTACTTTCCCATGATTTGTGCTGTATTATGTTTCTATACAACATCGGTATGCTGTATTTCAACATAATAGACTTAGCTTATGTATAAAAGTATTGTATTATGTTGAAATACAGCATAACAATGCTGTATTTTAACATATTAGACTTAGTTTATGTATAAAAGTGCTGTATTATGTTACTATATAGCATTGGTATGCTGTATTATACTGTATTAACATTTTTATCAACTAAATTAATTATATTATGTAATTGTTGTGTAGTGCAAAGTTAATGTATCAAGATAACACATCAATGGAGGTGGAGGGACATGAGGATATGGCTCCGGAATTAGAGCTTTCTGGCCATGAAAATGAAGAAGAGGCGCCCCCTACTACGAGTGCCACGAGTAAGGTACCTGGTTCTCATCTTCCTCAGGATAAGAAATATACATCAGAATGCTGGAATCATTATACAAGAATCAATGATAAGGATGGAAAACCAAATCAAGTGAAGTGTGTACATTGTGGGACAATGCTTAAGTATCGTGTTGCTAACGGTACTTCTGTAATGAGGAAGCACTTAACCACATGCAGGAGGTTTCCCCGTAATGTAGATAAGAGACAGAAATTCTTTGTACCACGGAATGTAGACATGGCTGGCAAGTCAGGAGGTGATTCTAATACTGGTAGTATCTTATCAACATGGTCGTTTAATCAAGAACGTTGTAGGCGAATGCTTGCTCGGTTCATCATCAGTGATGAACAACCTTTTTCCTTGGTTGAACGTGTTGGATTTCGTGAGTTTGTTAGTGAGTTATAGCCTCTCTTCAAACATATATCACGTTTCACAGTGGCAAAAGATTGCATGAAGTTGTATATAGATGAAAGAACTTCTTTGAAGAATTATTTTCGACAGATTAATTCTAGGATCGCACTCACGACCGATACATGGAGCTCCATTCAAAATCTGAATTATTTGTGTCTCACTGCACATTTTATTGATGAAAATTGGAAGTTGCATAAAAGAATCATCAACTTTGTGGTGATGCATAGTCACAGGGGTAGGGAGATTGGGAAAATGGTGGAAAAATGCATTCAAGAGTGGGGAATTGAGAAAAAGGTGTCTACAATCACTGTGGATAATGCTAGCTCGAATGATGTTGCAATCAACTATTTGAGGGATAAATTTTCCAAAGAAAAGTCGTTGATATTGGATGGTAGTGTTTTGCACATGAGGTGCACAGCTCATATATTGAATTTGATTGTGAGAGATGGCTTGACTACGGTACGTGACTCCATTGCACGTGTCCGGAATGTGGTTAGGTATGTAAAGAGTTCTCCCGCAAGAGCCAATGCATTTCAGTCTTGCATTAAGAGTGAAAATATCACTTATAAAGGTTCGGTGGTTCTTGACGTTGCTACTAGATGGAATTCCACTTATCTCATGTTAGACACCGCCATCAAGTTTAGAAAAGCTTTTCAAAGAATGGAAGACGACAATTTATCATTTGCAAGTGAGCTGAATCATGAAACTCCTAGTGATGATGATTGGGAAAATGCTATTATTATTTCAGATTTTCTAAAAGTATTCTATGATGCCACCAATCGGATGTCGGGGAGTTCATATGTTACTTCAAATGATTATTTTGAAGGAATAGCTCTTTTGTATAGATATTTGAAAGATGCGGTCAATGCTTCGGATCCTAGGCTTCATGATATGGGTGTGAAAATGAAAGAAAAATTTGATAAATATTATGGAAGCTTGGATAAAGTGAATATGATGGTTTTGATTGCGGTTGTGCTAGATCCTAGAGCTAAGTTGAATTATGTGACTTTCTTGTATGCACAAATTTATGATGATGAATTGAAAGTTAAAGAAATGCATTACAAGGTGAAGGATGCATTGGAGCGTTTGTATGAATTTTATGAGCAATCTTCTTTTATTTCAAGTGATCGAAATTTTGGTGGCTATAGTTCGGGTGCAAGTAGTGGTGCTTCTAATGTCGATTCGGGTGGTAGTGAAGGAATAAAGAAGTATGATGGACAAGCTTGGAAGAAAATGTTTTTATACTCGAATGAACAAAGGTATGATGACAACAAGTCCGAGCTTGATCAATATCTTCAAGAGAAAAATGAAACGAATCTTGATATTGACCTTTTGATGTGGTGGAAGACCAATGACTCAAAATATAAGATCCTTTCTTTGATGGCTCGAGATATTTTGTCCATTCCCGTAACCACCGTTACTTCCGAGTCAACTTTTAGTGCATCGGGTCGTGTTCTTGATGGTTTTCGAAGTTCTTTAACTCCCAAAGTAGTGGAAGCTTTGATTTGCACTCAAGATTGGTTGAGAGCCGTTCGTGTACCGATTAATGTTGAGGAGTGCATCGAGAATGCAGAAAAATTTGAGTTGGGTAAGTGACATTGTTTATATCTTTATATATTGTAATTTTTTTTGTATATCTATAAATGAATATTTTATTTAATCTTTTTTTGTTCTTCTTTTTATAGATATGGATGGTCTTGACTCTTCATGGGGAGATTAGCGCCGGTAAATAGAGTTTATCACCGGGAGGATGCCTAGCATTGAAAAGTAAAGTATAGCTTTTATGTCAGCTTTTAAGAGATAGTATGAACCAAATATAACTATATTGTATATCTTTTTAATGTTTCAACGGCAATAGGTCTTATGCGGGCCAAGTGAAGGTGCTGATGGAGAAGTTAGAAATCATGATAAAGCTTGGTGAGTTCCTGAAATATTGACCAAGCATGGAAACTAAAGAGCATTGTTACGTAGGTTGGCTTTCTAGAGGAGCACCCTTCTGCTTACACTTCAATTAAGTGGATAAAAATTTCCCCTCTTTTGCAATTTGTTGAGGAAAACTAACCATGCGTGTTCTGTTTCAGGATGTATGGAGTGCTGGTGTGATCCTCTACATTCTCCTAAGTGGTGTTCTTCCATTTTGGGATGGTAAGGAGTTTGTCTTGTGCATTATTGTGCTGATAGATGTCGAGATGTTCAACTTCTGCAAAACTGTGAGGTGTACACCTATATCAGCTGACTCCTAAGTTACAGGCAGAAGCACTGGCTAGTTTTTGATTTGCTTAAGTATTGTCTGGATTTATTTTAGGCAAAATAATGTTACAGGTTTTTGCTTGATTCCAAATTTTTATTTTTATGTGTTAGCAGTACCAGTCCAGTTTAGGTCGATATTGTTTTATTGTTGTAATTGAGGATCTTCATGCTTTCACTTTTTAGATCAATGATCGCTATGAGTTTCCTCTGCAACTTGATCTTGACCGCAAGGATGGTAAATATTTGTCTCCTGATGCTGATAGGAGCGTCTGGAATCTCTACACACTCCACAGGTACAAGTATTGTTCATTTGCCACTATGTTGTATTTATATCAATTGATGACTTGACCTTCGGTCATATCACCATATTGAGCCTTGGAAGGGTGATCTTTCCACAAATCAAGGGGTGTCTTGCAACTTGTGGTGTATTTAGGTTTCTGATTGGTGCCTTGTAATATGTCGTCTGAAGTCTGTCGGTTGTCCATCTGGATCTTGAGATGCCTTTAGGTGGCTGAAGTGACAAGTGATTTTTTCTTGGATATGCTGCAAGCGTTGCTTATCTAAGCTGCTGCCTTTAGTCATGATAAGCACAGTTTCAATGATTGTTGCGAGTTCTGTAATGATTTGCAGAGTCTTTTTGTGACACTTTGTTACTAGATACTGTTATAGTCAGGCTACGGGATGCAGCTTTGTCCTGACCTTTCTTCATTGGTCTTCTATCCCTCTTTTTCCTGGATTGTTCTCTCTTAGTGTTCCACAATAGATCAGCCTGCTGCTTTTGACCTGGAGGACATTTGAAAACAAACCTTTCAAGACTGACAGTATTGCCAGATTTATTGTTCTATCTTACCTCAATAGTGAAGGAAAATCTCAAAATAAAGAAGTCATTTTTGGAGAGTTTGTGCTGCTATTTAGCTGTAGTCACTGTGCTACTATCAATCACTCCAATATATTTTTTTTTCAGTGTTCTGGTTCACAGCGGTGGGGTGCATGGTGGACATTATTATGCATTTATCAGACCTACTCTTTCTGACCAATGGTATGCTATTTTTCCTTCTTTTCATTTGTTCACTTGATAACTGAAAACTGACTGTCTTTGTATCATGAAAAACTATCATACTGCAACTCATCTCTTGTGATTTCAATTTGAATCTGCTATTTCATTTCTTCTGTTTTCCTTTGTTATGGTTTATATTCTTTGTTGGATATTGCTGAGCTCGAGTTGTATGTCAGAGTTGCAGTTGTTGCATTAAAATATGGTGTGTGGTTTGGAGGTGCTGTGCTTTTGAACACTTCTTTGGCTCACTTCCTTTATTCTATGGAGTTTGGATAATTGGTCACACATCTCCTGGGATCCTTTGCACTTGTCAACAGAGTGATGTGATTTTTCTCCACTTGAAAATTTTGAACCTGTACATTTTGCCACTATTTTCAACTTCTCCTTTCCAAACGTTTCAGGATACTTTCAGTCAGCAGAATACTCAACTTATTTTTATTATAGATTGAAGTGTTTGAGTGAATAATAAATGTTTGCGGGGGTCTGGAGATTTCCATGCTCTCTGAGGGTTTCTCCCATTTAGGCTCTATTTGCTTCAAAATAAACAATTGTTAGAAACTAGGGAAGCTTTTCTCATTTTACTGTGTTGATGCTGCCAATGAGGATTGACTGTGAGAGTCTTTCCACAACTAATTAAATGAAAACTAGTGCACTTTCTTCAGAGTATTAGTTATTTTCTCAAACAACCTATTCTGTTATGATCTATGTTGATGTGTTGATCAGTGGTCTTTGCCTATCCTCCCTACTACTTGTTATATCCCAACTAGCTGGTTGAGTTGTCATGTCTCATGTCTATCAACATCAACACTATCATTACCACTTCAACTGGCTGTTCATCACTCATCACGATCGATCCTTACACTTAATTAAGTATTAGATTTATTCGTCAGTCTCCTTACGAAGATTTAAAAAAATAAAAAATGATGCATTGTAAATTTTTAGAATGATGGGACTACATAGGATTGGGTTTTTTGGTTGTTTCTCGGTATCTAATTTGGTGATTAAAATGTTCATGAGGATTTTATGGGCCATATGTTATTTCTGTCTTACTGGATGGATGGATGTGTAATATCTCATTTCCGAGGAGTCTTCTATTGCTCATCTTCTTCGTTTGGACTTCTGATCAGGTATAAATTTGATGATGAGAGAGTAACAAAAGAAGATGTAAAGAGAGCACTAGAGGAGCAATACGGTGGAGAGGAAGAGGTAATTAGAGGGAGCATTGCTTGCAGCCGTATATTCCCTTTGCTTCCTTGATTAGATGTTTAGTTTTGCCTCCTTTTCACCTTTTAACCTTTTAACCTCATTTGACTTGACAGCTGCCGCCAACAAATCCTGGATTTAACAACACTCCATTTAAGTTTACTAAATACTCAAATGCATACATGCTGGTGTATATACGTGAGAGTGACAAGGACAAGATAATCTGTGATGTGGATGAGAAGGACATTGCCGGACATCTGAGGGTAAGATGCTGCTTTTACGATAATTGGAAGTTCAGATACCTTGTAGATCACAAGTATTAAGTAATTAGGTGATAAGATGCTTGATGGACAAAGTATCTCATATAGGTCCCATATAATTAGCTAACATCAAGATGTTGTGATCTTTTTGGATTGAGTATTATATTGCTCGAGGTTGTTAAAAGAAATCTATTGGACTACCTTATCATTGCGCTTGTCTCATTTCCTCTTCATGTAGAATAGATTGAGCCCTCGCAGAGTTGGGATTGATGTAAAGTCAAGGTCTCTTGCCTAGTCTCACTCAGAGTGTAGTTTTCTCTAGATTTATTGTCTACTGAAGTTTTCTAATGCAAGATTACAAACGAGGATACTCCTTATATGTCTTAGGAGAGATTGAAAAAAGAACAAGAAGAAAAGGAACATAAGAAGAAAGAGAAGGCCGAGGCACACTTGTACACAATCATTAAGGTGAGCATTTCTCAAGCCTTGAGGCATCTGCTTTGATTTTGGTTATCTGGGATGCCTTTTTGAGCTTGGCAGCTTATAAACGTCATGGTGCTTATAGGTTGCGCGGGATGAAGACCTTGCTGAACAGATTGGCAAGGATATTTATTTTGACCTGGTGGATCATGACAAAGTTAAAAGTTTCCGCATTCAAAAGCAGATGCCTTTTAACATCTTCAAGGTGCAATTTCAGATTCTGGTTGCTTTAATTTTCCCTGACGAATCACATTAAGAACTCCACTAGCCACTTTGAGCAAAAGAATGGAGATCCAGTGCTTTGGCTTAAGAGATTAATGAGAGCATCTCTTTCATGACACCAGGGTCAATAAAGGGAGAGTCAGCATTAAGGTTCTTTTGGCTTAAGCTTTCAGGATTAAATTGAATTAGTGGCAGGGTTTTGAAGGCCAAGAAAGAAAACTTCTTCAGACCGTCAGTATATCTGCCGTGGTAGAATTTGTTTACTGTCCTATATATTAGCTTCTCTGTAGATCCAACTATTGTGCACAAGCGATGCTAAAAAAATTCAGAATGCTTTGGGAAATGGGAATGCGGTGCTGCCTTCTGTTTTTAATGCCATTCTATACCGAATAATTATCTGAAACTTTTTTCGACCAAAAACAAAATATTATCTGAAACTTCATTCACCCTTTTCCGTGCCCAACTTGTTCTCGGTTGTCTTATAAAGTTTCTCTGGCTTCTGTCATCAAGATTTTTTAATGAACCGGCCTAAATGGTGCATGCAGGAGGAGGTTGCTAAAGAATTCGGCGTTCCGGTGCAATTTCAGCGGTTCTGGCTATGGGCAAAACGCCAGAACCACACTTATCGTCCTAATCGGCCATTGACTCCGGCAGAGGAAATGCAATCTGCGAGTACAATTTCTCAGAACTGTTTCTCACGCACTTTTTTTTTTTTTGTTGGTTTTTCTGTTTAGCTTCAGTTGGGAAATCATTTAGCCTTTTTAGTCTACGTAATGTTGTGTTAATGTGCTGCACTATTTACTTTCTATTATCTGGTACTTGAGTTTTTGTTATCACTTGGTTGATTATTTTTGTGTATGGGTGGAAAATAACGGGAAGATGCTTGTTCAGCTTATTCATGCCAGAGTTAATTGTTCTTTAGAGTGATATTTTCACTTACCTGCATTGGAAGGATATCGTTTGATTCTGCATTTTATTGGCAGAGATGCTTCCTTTTTCTATTTTTGCATTTCGTTCTTTCGTTTTCTTTTTAAATTTTCCATAATGCTTATGTTCATTTCGTCATTCTCTATCCACTGTTTCAATGCTTTTGGTTTGGGTCTTTGCTTTCTTTCCCTTTGTATTTGTTTTTCTTTTCGATGTACTGTAGGTAGGACAGTTGAGAGAAGTGTCAAATAAAGTTCCGAATGCCAAATTGAAGTTGTTCTTGGAAGTAGAACTCGGGCTGGTAAATTTTCTTGTTGCATCTTGGTCAATAGAATGCTTTCATATGCTTGGTGGCATCACTCATTTGGTTGAACTGTATTTTTCAGGATATGCACCCCATTGCCCCACCTGACAAGTCAAAGGAAGATATATTATTGTTCTTCAAGCTTTATGATCCCGAGAAGGGAGAGCTGCGGTAACTTATTGCCTCTGTGAACATTCTATTGTAGCACATAAATCTGAAACTTAAATCAATCGTCACTTCGTTCTGATACAGATATGTTGGAAGGCTTTTCGTGAAGGGTACTGGTAAACCTGCAGAAATCTTGACCAAGTTAAATGAAATGGCCGGCTATTCTCCTGACCAAGAAATCGAGCTTTACGAGGTTTATTTTCATCGATGGATTTACATCATTTATGTAATTCATACCTATTCAGCTAGTCATATTGAGAAAACCCAGGGGTTCTATTAATTTTAAGGCCTGTGTTGACACTTGACATCCTATTTATGTTGACATGTTTGATGGGGACTCTATTTTGTTGACAAGCTCTATTTTGTTAATGGATGTGCGATATGATTGCAGTATCTTTTTTGTGCTTTCTTGTTCAGGAAATAAAGTTCGAGCCTAATGTCATGTGTGAACCTGTTGACAAGAAAGTGACATTTCGAGCTAGCCAGGTACAGTAGATTGCCTTCTAATGCAGGGTTGCCTGAGTAAGTCTCCAAACTAATTGTTGAATTGGCTGCAGCTTGAAGATGGAGATATCCTGTGCTTCCAGAAATCTTTTCCAACTGAAAATGGTGAACAGTTTTCCTATCCAGATGTCCCTTCCTTTCTGGAGTATGTGCACAATCGTCAAGTATGTATCCTGGGGTTGTTCTTTTATGCGGTTCATGATATTGCTCTCTCCAAAGGCATGGATTAATACCCCCGCAACTTCATGTATTGTAGATTGTCCACTTCCGTTCTCTTGAAAAACCCAAGGAGGATGATTTCTCTTTGGAGATGTGAGTATGGACACAGTACTTAGTTAGCCTTTCTGCGTTGCTTGTGCATATGTTGCTGTCAAAATCAAAATTATTGATATTTGCAATTTTATATTTAAGGTCTAAGCTGTATACCTATGATGATGTTGTGGAAAGAGTTGCTCAGCAGCTTGGTTTGGATGATCCATCAAAGATTAGGCTCACATCTCACAACTGTTACGCTCAGCAACCCAAGCCCCATCCTATAAAGTATCGTGGAGTGGATCATTTGTCTGATATGTTGGTTCACTATAACCAGGTAGAGTAATTATATCCATTGGAGACTTCTAATGGATTGAAATTTAAGGAGCTGAAATGTCTTCTTCCACTTCCACATTCATGCAGAGTTCGGATATATTGTACTATGAAGTGCTAGATATACCTCTTCCAGAACTGCAAGGTTTAAAAACTTTAAAAGTAGCATTTCATCATGCTACTAAGGATGAAGTAAGTATTCGATTGATGCTTGTCACTGCGTGGAGGTTTGCTGCTGATTTTTGTTGTTTCTGCTTCTGTATCTTGTAGGTGGTCATCCATACGATCAGACTTCCAAAGTAGAGTACCGTTGGAGATGTGCTTAGTGATCTCAAGACAAAGGTAATTTTGGCTGTCTTGGTGCTATTTCTTGGGGTGAGCGACGAGCGTGGTTCCTGGTAGAACCGGGAACCGGGGAACCGAACCGGAGGTTCCGGTTTGGTTCCCGGTTCTAAAGGGACTGGTTCTGGTTCCCGGTTCCCCTTTTCTAGGAACCGGCGGTTATTGCACGGTGTTGGTCCCAGGGTTCAACATGCTGATCCTAAAATTTTGACATTTGCAGCGACGACTTTATGAAGCCACATAATCAGACACTGCAGAAGATTTTACTTGTTTTATTGTCATCCTGAAAATCAGAAAACAGCACATAATCAGAAAGTGTGGAAATGGTTTGTCCCATTTACCTTTCTTCTTCTACAATTGTCTGTTCATCAATTTGTTCATGTACATGCCTTCTCAAAAGACTATGCCCATCTTTTTCCCATGGATTATTCTGTTATTCCTTTTTTTTTTGGATGCTTTTGCTCCCAAGGAACTATTTTTGACAATTTATGTACATAGAAGCTTTGATTCGTCTCTTTCCTTCTCCGTTATAGTTCAAATCTAAAAATGAACAAAAAAAAAAAGAAAAAGAACCTGTTGGAACCTGGAACCCTAACCCCTGGGAACCTGTGACGGGGTAGGTGCCCAGGTTCTTGGTTTTGACGGGTAGGTTCCAAGTGTTCTTGGTTTTTGACGGGTAGGTTCAGGGTTCCAAAATGAGGAACCCGTACCCGGGTAGGTTAGGGTTCCTAGGAACCTGTAAGGAATCGGGAACCGCTCACCCCTACTCATGGCCATCTAGAGCTAGACGTTGCCTAGAGCGGGCGAGGGACGTCGTAGCCTTGCCTAGGGCTTTCGCGGTTGAGGGCGATGCGGTAAAAAAAAAAGTAAAAATAAAAATAAAAAATTGAAAAAATATAATAATAATAAATATTAAGAATAATTAAAGAAAATTTCCAGCAGCCACATTGTAAAATCTACAAAATAAGTGGTAATGTGGTATTAGATTTGTGGATGGTGAAATTGTTATTTAGTTAGTTACTTGTAAACAGTAATACGGCCACTCGTGACATCTGAAAAACAATTGCCAACTATTATTTAGTTTGTGGATGGTGAAATTGTTATTTCTTTCATGAATTACAAATAGTTGGCTAGACTAATAATAAACGGTCACATTTTACTATTGACCATCAATAATTCAATTTTATTATTAAACTTTGCATGTGTAAACACATAACGAAATTCAATTTTTGGTAAATGGAATTTTTGAAATCTACCTAGATTAAGTGGAATTAACCGCTGTCTCCCATAGTCAGGTAAGTACAAAAGAAATCTCCCAAAATCAACACCAATATTGCCACTATAAAATGATCGAGACTCTAATTGATGTAGAAATACTTTTTACCGTACAAGTCATTTAATATCTTGCTTTAAGTACATCAATATTGCCACTAACTGGTCAGGTATCTGGTCAACGTTTGAACATCTGTGTCCTTCCAATTTTGCCTTCAAGTTACCTTGGTGCCCTCGGCAAGAGTATATCTTTGTTGTCACTTCATTTGCCCGGTGTCAGAAGCAAAATGCTAGAGCACAACAGTTGTACGTGGATGTCAGTGGTTGGCCTTTAGCTTTCCTTGTTTGAGTTACATATTAAGGTATACAAAAAATCGATCAGCTCGTCCTTAAGCAATTTCTTTGCCCTCTCTTTCTTTTTTAGCAGACAGAAGTAGAACAGGTGTGAATCTTTAGGTGTAGTGAAATTTAACTTCAGCTTTTCTATTGAGTTGCAGTCGGTATGAACGATTCTTGCTTTTCCTTTGTATTTTGCCATGGCAATGAATCGATTCATATGCATTCATTGGATATAGTCGATCCAAAAGTTTCAATACCCTTATCATTCAGAAAAGGAAATTTATCTTATCTTACTAAAGAGGTCCAAAAATACAAAGTCATTTTTAGCAACTATAGAGTAATAATTCAACTTGGCTTAGAACGGCGACAGATATAGAAACACCATTAATGTGTATATTTTCATGGTTATTAGGTAAATTGGTAATAGCAAAACTTAAAACTCAACGTTCGGAAAAATAGGGGTGTGCAACCGGACCGGCCCACCCGAAAAACAGGGTCGGGAACCGGTTCCCATTGAAACCGGTCCGGGAACCGATTCCCGACCCTTAGAACCGGTTTGAACCGGTCCGGGAACCGGTTCCGAGGGATTACCCACCCGGGAACCGGATCGACCGGACCGGTTCAGGAACCGGTTTGAGAACCGGATTGTACGCCTTCTTGTCGACCTTGCGGCTTCACTGGTTGCTGGTGTCGCGAGGAGCCAAGTGGCGGTGCTGGTGCAGTGGCGGCTTCACAGGGGCAAGGGCGACGGCGACGGAGCTTCGGGCGGTCAGAGGTGTCGGGTTGTTGCGGCCACAGCAGGGGCGACGAGTGGCGGTGCGAGCTCGCGGGTGAGGGGGCTCCGGCGGTGGCGCGGTGGTGCGGCCGCGGCGACGCAGGCGCAGCGGTCGGCGGCTATGGCGTGCGGAAGGAGCCCGTGAAGAAGATGAACAGTACACTGTTCTATTTCTTCTTTTTTCTTTTCTCCTGCCGGCTTGTCACGTCTCCCTCACGTCCCTCTCTACGTTGCCCACGTCTCCTCTGCCTCCTGACATTGACCTTGACTCTCAAGCTTTTCCTCCCTTTTTTTTTTGTGCTTCTTTTTTCTAAGGACCGACGAAGGCCCCCTGCCGAGTGATCCACAAAGAAAAACCCCAAGTAGAGTTGCTAAATTATCGCGACCTAATCTTGAGTGAACCACTTAGGGTTTGATTAATATATATGAAATGAGGTAGAAATTTATTTATTAATAACGCTTAATATTTCAATATAAATTAGAAGAATTATGTTGTTTTTTCACGTATTAAAATAAAATTCGAAGTCGTATAGATGGACGGTTTGAAAAAATAGGTTCCAATATAAACAGGGTCAACCCTGTTCCCGGACCAGAGAAAAACAGGGTGGGCGGGAACAAGGGGTCCAATGAAAATAGGGTAGGGAAGGGGCCCAAAAACGGAACCTAGGTTATAACGGGGTAGGGAGAAGGGGGTCCGGTCTAGACCCTACCCACCCTGGACCCGCTCACCCCTACGGAAAAATACTTTGCCAAAAATTAATGTCTGTATAATTTACATCAACAAACGAATGAAAAGTACATTCTTCATCGATGAAATATTATGTATAAATTGTTAATAATGAAAACATTTTTAATAAAATCAACGATTTGTAAACACTTTATCATTTATGAAAATAACTTTAGACATAGAATGTGGTTGATTATGAAAATATTTTTTATTGATTAATATTCTAAGCGATGTATATAACTATTTGTCGACCAAATATTTTTTAAATCATCTATTATTAACTATATTGAAAAATCCTGAATGTGAAAGTTGTTAGGGAAATTCCTTATAATGTTTTGAAGATGACAAAATAAATCAAAGGCTACTAACATATTTGATGGTTGAGTAATAGACCATGCAGATGATAAAACATGTAAAGAATATTGTCAAAGTGCGAAGATGACCAGAAGACTGAACGTAACATATGTCCAGAGTATATTTTGAAGATTTCCAGACTTCTCTGTCAAAGTCTGAAGATTGCTAGACTCAAAACTCAAAGTCTGAAGACTGCCAGACTTTAGTGTCAAAATCTGTTATACATCAGAAGTCTGCTCACTCTGACAAATTCCAGATCGAACATGAATGATGAACCGGAAGACAGACTTTATCTTTGAAGTTCGAAATGGGTTCAGACCCAAAAGCTAAACTGTTCGGAAGCGAGAATATGTTCGACTCAGATTGCAAAGTCATCGTGCTCAGACTCAGATTGTAAAGTCTAAAGACTCTCAGACTTTACATCCAAACTCGACAGATCGTAACTCAAGCCCAATCATACAACGGCTAGTGATCTGGTTTGGATTCCACATCAAGATTAATTTGATTGATTCAATCTAATTGATTGACGATTGGATATTGAAGACAAGAACTTTCTATCCAAAGAAGCTTTACTTATGGAAACCAAGATTTCGTTTGTATAGGCGATCGGAATCAATTTGGGATTCTACCTTTGTCACTCAACGGCTATCGAATCTTCTAGATACAGAGCTGTCCAATGGGTATATTGAAAGACGATTCTCCGGGATGCTGTCCAACGGGTAGTTTGGAAGTGGAGGAGTATTTAAGGAGATCATGGACCGATGAGCAAGTAAGAGACGGAGCATAGAATTTATAATTCCAAAGTCTGAGCGACTTTCGATCATATATTTGTCTCTTGAGAGCTTAAACGTTTGTAATCGTGAGAGAAATACCAAAAAAGTGACTTAGTGAAATAGTGTGATCTACTACTAAGTGTTTGCACTCGAAGTTGTAATCTCTTGTTGATTGCATAGTGGAATTCAGCCAAAAAGGCTGTTATCGTGGGAGAGTGGACATAGGCTTGGATTAAGCCGAACCACTATAAATATTGTGTTCTTATTCTCTTCCCTAACTCCTTTATTTTACTTGAAGTTTATTTTATTCCGCATATACCTGTCAAGATTTATTTTATACTCCTATTCACCCCCTCTAGGTGTTCATACTAGCACTATCAAAAGTTTGTTAATTTCTGTTATAGATAATTTACACGCAAAAAATATAGTTTCTATGGCTATCGATTAAATTTGTCACGTCGGGAATGTTATATTCAAAATTTACGCAATTTTGGGGTCTATTATTGTTTGTCCCTTGTAGACTTTGTAGTCGCCTTTTCTTGGGACCCCAAGCGTCTTTTCCTTTCACACCACCTGACACTTGGGTTGCGGTAAACGTCGATGCGAACACAATTTTTGGGTCTAATCCAATTTTTCTCTTTAAGACCCTTTTTGGTGGGACCCCATGCGTCTTTTTTTACCAAACCAAACATTTGCGAGCCCCGTGTCTGTACGTTGATTGCAGAAGCAAATCTCAAAAGGATTTCAGCATTTTATCTCCAGTTGCCCTCTTCATAGTTCCGTATCGCAATTATATATCGCTTGAGACTTCAAATAACGTCTCGGTAGCACAAATGGATGTCGCCTTTGAAGGATCAAACCGTACAAGATCTTGCGGACACTGGTCATATCTACTGGGGTTGATGCGACCGCAACTTTTTGGGTCTTTCTTGCCCGAAATAAACACCAGTGAGTAGCTAGAGGATACTGATAGAGCGCGAGTCAACTCTCTCCATAGAACTCGCGTCGTCGTGAATGGAGGCACTGTAAAGTCGACCACCGAAAGCAGAACAACGGACGAGGTAATCCGGACGAGCAATTACAATAATGACTGGGGAAATTTTTTTCTGTAGCCTTTCTTCCAAAAGTTTTCATGGACAGTCGTGTGTCTGTACGTTGATTGCAGAAGCGAATCTCAGAAAGATTTCAGCATTTTTTTGTCCAGTCGCTTTTTCCATAATTCCGTATCGCAATTATATATTCGAAGAATCAAACCGTACGAGATCTTGTGGACACTGGGCATATCTAGCGGGGTTGATGCGACCGCATATCTACCGCACAAGATCTTGTGGACACTAGGGGGGTGCATGATAAAAATTATTTCTGTTCAGAAATGATTTTTCTGTTCCTGCACCAATTTCGGAATGAAACTGTTTGATAACGCTTATCAAATTTTCTATTTCGGAATAGATTTATTCCGAAATGAAAAAGAAGAGAGAAAATCGAAGTAGAAATTTTCTACTTCGATTTCTCCGTAAATTAATTTCGATTTCTCCCAACCCTAATTTCACTCTTTTCTCCCTCGTACGCCTCTTCTCTGTCCAAAATAAAAATAAATATATTCATTTAAAAATAGAAATAAATTTATTAAAATAAATAAATTATTTTTATTTATCATTTTATTTTTAGTTTACTAAAAATAAATTTATTAAATTTATTTATGATAAATAAATAAATATTTTTATTAAAAGTAAAATTATTTTTTATTTGCCTTGAGTGTTTTGCCAAATAAAATTATTTTTATTTTTTATTTTTATTCATTTTAAAATAAATTTATTCGTAAAATAAAATAAAATAGAATAAATAAAATAAATTTATTATATTTATTTAAAATAATTTATTTATGATAAATAAAAATAAATTATTTTTATTTGCCTTGAGTGTTTTGCCAAATAAAATTATTTTTATTTTTTATTCATTTTAAAATAAATTTATTCGTAAAATAAAATAAAATAGAATAAATAAAATAAATTTATTTTTATATTTTAATTTTAAAATAAAATAGAATAAATAAAATAAATTTATTTTTATATTTTAATTTTAAAATAAAATAGAATAAATAAAATAAATTTATTTTTATATTTTAATTTTAAAATAAAATGATATTTTTATTTTATTTTTTATGATTTATTTTATTTTATTTTATTTTATTCATTATTTTTTTGTTACTAAATCATTTTTATTTTTATTTTTATTTTTTATATTAAAGGTCGTCGGTCGTCGCCGCCGCCGTCCGTAGAGAAGGAAGAAATTTTGTGTCGTTATTAAACGAATTTCTATTTTTAGAGTAGAAATTTTGTGTCGTTATCAAACGGTTATTTTCTTAAACTCTTCAGAAATAGAAATAGAAAAATACATTTTACATTAAACTATTTCAAGCAGAATGGTTTCATAAATGCGCGCCCCAGGCTTCTCTACCCTTTTTTTTTCTGCAGCCCCACGGGCCTTTCACACCGCCATTTCCACATGCGTTATCTTCTAGTCGCAAGCTCAAAAAGAACCAACAACTCCAAAGGGTAGAGACGATGATAATATAGGTCAGATGGTCTTTACATCAAATTAGACAAATTAGCTTGGCTCGATGAATGGTGCGTCAATCGTATTTCAGTAACGGAGGTTCCTAGCGAAAGTCATCCTATTCCGGTTACGTTTTCATGGACAGCTGTGTGTCTGTACGTTGATTGCAGAAGCAAATCTCAAAAAGATTTCACATGCGTTATCTAGTAAATCGCAATTATATATTCGAAGAATCAAACCGTACGAGATCTTGTGGACACTGGGCATATCTAGTAGGGTTGATGCGACCGCATATCTACCGCACAAGATCTTGTGGACACTGGGCTTCTCTACCCTTTTTTTTCTGCAGCCCCACGGGCCTTTCACACCGCCATGTGGATATCTTCTGACTTGTCAATTCCATTCTTCTAGTCGCAAGCTCAAAAAGAACCAACAACTCCAAAGGGTAGAGACGATGATAATATAGGTCAGATGGTCTTTACATCAAGTTAGACTAATTAGCATGGCTCGATGAATGGCATGTCAATCGTATTTCAGTAACGGAGGTTCCTAGCGAAAGTCATCCTATTCCGGTTACGTTGAAAATGACTTCAACCGGAGAATCAGATGTTTACGTAAAATGCCCGCTTCCATCTCCCCCTGCCAAAGAACCGCTCAAAGTGACTACACCTAGTGGTGATCAGTTCCAAAGTGAACCGATTCCCACATAAAATCGGTAATTACCCAAAGATGGATCAATTCAACGAATTGGAAACTGGTCGTATTTTGATGAAAGTGATGTTGAGAAGATGTTGGGCTCTTATCTTTGGCATTCGCGAGAGGTGCTCCCCAAAATCAGTGGTGGCTGTGATGGTGTCGAAGCTGAGAACGCGATCAAAAGCAAAACGGAGGATACTGCATGAGTAGCTTGCTAAGAGAAGTGAGAGAAATCGAGAAGGCCATGAAATCGAGAAGGCCATGAAAGAACTTGTGCGGTGGAAAAGTTTTCACTTAATAGAATAAATGCTATTCGTAGCTTTAAACGGATCGTCATTTTTTATTTTGAACTTTAGATAGTTGTAGCGCTTTATAATTATATATCTCATGAACGATAAATATATATAGAAAAAGATATTTGGCTGCTGGGTTTCGAGCCCAAATCTTCGAGACCATGACATGGCATTCTTGCTTACCACTAAACTACAGCCCTCCTTCGTCAAAACAAAAAATATATATACCATTTCGGTCTAAATAGGTGGTTCTACATCTAAAACCGCAAATCGGATTTGTTTATGCAATTTCCAATCCGGTCGAGTTTTTTTGCTCACTGCTAGGTACAACCGGTGAACCAAATGCTTACGGAAATTTGCTTGGATAAAAGTTGTTGATTGAGAGGATTCGGGTTCCATTCTTCCTATTGCTGACTTTATCGGTCGTTCAAAAGCTACCATTGCTGTAATCTTATTTTCTGTTTTCCACTTTTTTTCTTTTGCCAGAATCCTCTAATCATACTTTTGTTGTCTTACTACGAGCTCACGAAATTAAATGCGTGTATATATAAAAAAAAAGAAAAAAGATAATGGATTGAGATTGTCTCTAAAAATAAAAGGGTTAGTTATTTTTTCCATGAATGAAATGAGTGAAGGTAATTATTCTTTGAGAGGAGGAAATAGATGCTTGAATTGTTGACATTAATTGTTAATTTTTTAAATAATTTTATGCAAATAGATTCTTGAATTTCGTCTAAGACTCTGCATATTTGGTGAGTTGAGTATAATCGACATCCTTTCTTGCATGATGGAGAATTGAGAGCTATTTGTGTGAGAAGCAGTGTTAATTTCTTGATCTATATATGCAAAATATATTCATGACCTTTTTTTCCCAGCGAATGATTATGGCGGCAAAATGTAGGTATTTTAGTTTCGCAAAGTATATGCTTTTTGACAAATGATATCTTGAAAACACAGAAAAGCTTCTTCAAATAGAGACATGCCATGTGTCTTTTTTTTTTTTTTTTTCATATATGGTAGTCACGTGTGCTACATCTACATTACATATATGACAAAAAAAAAAAAGGAACAATAGCCAAATTAGGGGAGGAAATCATAATCAAAAGGGTCGATATCATGAAGAATCTCAAATCGGTAATATTTATAACAAATTTACCCTAAACTAATTATTTGAACATAAAAAATCCAAATTGATGCACTTTTGATATATTTACCCAAAACTATTATACTAGTGACGAATTAACCATATGTTAGTTTTCATTAAATTTTTCTGTCAAATTACTAAGTTGAATTATACGTGATAGTTGACTGGTATACCAATTTACGATTTTACTCTCTGTTTGTCACATTTATACAATTTTTTGTGGTATTAATCTAATTTAACGAATGGTATATTTGTCATAAATGTATCGTTTAGGATTTTTAGCAGTTAAATAAATTAATTTATGATAAATTTATCACAAATATATTAATTTGGAATTTTTATTATCAGTCGAGATAAGTTTGATACATATATATTAGTTTGGAATCTTTTATAATCAAGAAATTAATTTGAAGTAAATTTATCATATGTATATCAGTTTGAAATTTTTCAAGATGTTAATTATAATCAAAATTACATGATAAAACCAGAGCAATGATCCCAAAGATTCCGAATGCACAAAAGTCGAAACCTTAAGCCTCATTTGTTGCTATGTTTATGGGAGGAAATCAAATTATGGCCAATGGGAATGGAACGAAAGACCTCGAACGGCAGTTGCAAAGTGGTTAGGAGTTCACTTCAATCAACCTCCACAGAGAAGGCTATTAATGCACACGACGGAAGAAGATGGAGAAGCAGAGGACATCTAGCAATCGATAATAGCGCAAGGTACAACAGACAAGATTTTGTTTTTTGTTTTTTTATCTTTTGTTTTTCTTTAGAGTAAGCACTCAACACGGCATAGGCATTTGAATTTTTTTTTCCCTAAATGAAGGGGGAGCAACTCGTGTTTGCATCGTCCGTTTTGAAATATAAGGATCGGACTAGTAAGTAGTAAGTAGCTTACGATCAAATCTTTGATACTTTAACTCGTTTACATGTATAATATTTTCGTGTCAATTATATAATTTGTGTGGTTAATATAATCATGTTACGTGATTTTATAGCTTGAGACTTACAATTAGCAAGTTAGTGATGATGGGAGTTTTTGTGCTACTTATGTATTTGAGTTCTCAAACTTTTATTTCATTCGTCTAAGAATTGAAAATTACATTAAAAAGCATGTGAGAGATTCAGGTTGCTCTATCGATTTCTAATGGACAAAATTCGCATTTGGTTTATTTCATTCCCTTTAGACGTGTTAACAGATTGCGTGAGTATGTACGTCCACATGATCATGAATTAAACTTGGAGACGTGCGAGTGGTCTCGTTTTCTGCTGGTTATGGCCGATTGTAGTTTTATGATTGTTCTTAGTATCTAGCTTGCTAGATAATATGCATATTTGGTGATGTTGTTAACTTTTGGCATGCTTAGAGTTTATGCTTGATAATATGTGAAATTGTTTGTTTAATTGTGCAATTGGGTGCTTGGTTGTTGTTATGAACTATTATTGCAAAAATTAAATTTTGGTATTTAAATAGAAAAGTACCATGTATCGGTTTTTGACGCCAAAAATGTTTATATAGTATATGAAATCGTGGAATTTTGAAATGAGAGGGTATCATGCTTACTAGTTCGATTTAAATGCATGACCACGCACGATTATTTTATCGGGATGATTTTTAATATGAAGAAAATGGGCCAAGTATATTATTTGAAATTGAGGTATTTGAGCGCAAAGCATGATATTCTTGGTCAAGTATGGATGTACGTGTGATCAACATTATAACCTGTCACCCAACGGGAGTTTGGGGACGATGCCCAATTTTATCGAATGCCCGATAGGAGTCCGGAAGCCAGTCGTGGTGGAGGCTGGACCAATACCCCTTTTTGGGATGCTGTTTAGTTGGGAGTTTTAAACATTACCGTGGTCGATGGGAAGAGACGATGCCCAGTTATGCCGGATGATCACCGATTGGGGAGTTGGCGGTGATCGTCATAAGAACTGGAACATGCATGAGTGGTTGAGATAGATGCGCCTTATTATGGGGTAAAATTGTGTGGCATACCTTATAATCGGGATTCATGTGATTGATTGTGATGAAATGATATATTCAAGTTATTGATTACGATTGCTGCATTTATAAGTGTATATGTGACGCACTAATCTGCGAGGACGTATTGAGGCGAGGTAAGTTTTGTGTGATGCCTGTTTAGGCTGCCTCTGAATGAATTCTCATCCTAATTAGAGTTTATATGTTGACTCGCTGAAATTTTTATCTCATCCTGTCATTGTTAAATATTTTCAGGTCCTTAAATGGAGAACTCGGGGCCTGAGGCTGAAGGATTCGGAGTATAGGTGGCTCGGTAGTCCTTGTTAGATCGGACTTATGTGTATAGACGTGTGAGACTAATTGGCTTGTATATAAAGTGTGTTTTGTGAAAATTAGTTGTCCTATTTTTCTATCCCATGTTTAATTGTTGTCTGGAGTTTATTAGCTCACTTCCGTATGTGTATAAAATGAAAGGGTCGTTGACGCATCTTGGGACGTCGCAAATTTTAGTCAACCGCCGAGGGATGTGCGTATGCTCGAGATTCTGGGCGTGACACCTAGCATTGTCTCTCAAAAGTAAAAAAGAATTCAAAGTCCTATTGTGGAGCCTTGAATTTTTCAATTTTAGGTTAGTTTTTTATCAAAAGATTTTCTCATCTTTTATTATGCTAAACTAGTTTTAAACTAGAATTAGCACTAAAATTCTAATGAAGCTAGACAAAATCTAAATTCTGAACTTTTTTCTGAATTTTTCTGAATTTTTAATTTCGTATTACTTTTTTATTAATTCTGGGAAATGGACTTCGGACAAGGCCAGCGAACCCGATATGATTACTGGTTTGACCCGGACCCTAGAGATCCGGGTAGGGTAAGGATTCGGACCGGTCTCTAGGGCCCGGTCCTAATGTGGTTATGGCCCGATGGACTCGGGCTATAACAACAATACGACCCAAGTTGCCAATTTCCCCATTTCTAGTCATTCTAAGCCCAATCGGCAGTCAGCCCACACGCTCAATTCGGTCCAACCGATTCTCTTAACCCAATTTGCATACTCGGCCCAATTAATTGAGCCCTTAACGCCTCAGTCCAAATCATTGGACTTTATAATCAGCTCGTCTTTAATTCAACCTTGCCGGCCCCAACAAACATATCCCACCTAAGCTTCATTCTGACATTTTTTACATTTTTTTTTTAATTTTCTATTTTTTTAAATTTCTTTTTCCTATATAATTTTATTATTTCCCTGCATCTTCTTCCCCAAGAGCTCGTCGTCTTCTTCCCGAGCTTGCCTGCACCAAGAACGACGCCTCCTTCGGACAAGATTTCGCTGAAGCTCCGGTCATCATGTGATCACCCTCCGTCAGTCGTCCATTCTGACCACCACCGGACCACCATATCGGCTGCCGCTGGTCTATCATCAACAACAATCAAGACAAACTCATTCTAAATCGGCTGCGGTTTTTCGACCAAAGCAACATTAAAAATTTTTCGTACCATACCATGACCACATCTACATAGCAAATGGAAGGGAATGGGGAGCTAACTGTGGCGGACTCAAACCGAGGGCATTGCAGGCAAGTAGGGGGGTCTCGGGCTGGAAGTTTTATCCATGACAAAAGTAGATCATATTAGAGATATTTAGAGTATTTTTTAAAGATAATTGAGGATATTTTTCTTGATTTTTCATATCTTTCGTAATGGTGTATTGATTGTGAATAACTTAATTGGTTTGTTGCCTAGATAATCATCTAAAAACACCTATAAATAGATTCATGTATTATTTATCAAAACACAAAAAACATAAAGAAAAATTCCACCATTATTATTATTATTATTATTTTTTGCTTTATTCGTATATCATAATTTGAGATAACTTATGCCGCTTGGGCACTCTCCATCATTTTCCAAAAGTCAATTTTTGACGTTTTCAAGTAGTCTTCGTCATCGTTTGCTCGTGACTTTTATTTTCCACAAAGGTTTTTTATTTTTATTTTTTATTTTTTGGCCATACGATGACAAAGGTTGATGGTGATGAATCAAACCGTGTATGTAGGTAGAATAAGGGGTTGGTATTTGTGAGTCTCATCATTTTAACTTCGCTCATCTATAAATATCTTGCCTAGTGAAGTAAGTTTCCATGTATTTCCTTCCCTTTTCGGATCCTCAGCTGTGTTGAGATATTCCCTGCACTGAACAAAAAATTGAAGAATGAGACCATCTTTCTCTCTTGTATATCCATATTGGTGATTCAATGATTAGCGTGATTATGGACGTATTTGAGCAATAGCTATTTTGGGGATTGCAATAAACTAAAAGTTCGTGGAACTTGATGAAGAGGCAAAGGGTTAAGAAAGACATAAAATGAGACGTCATAAATTGACTTTATGAAAATGACGTATGAAGTCTTTCACAAGTTGCATTGTCCACTTTACAAAACCCACACTGGAAAAATTATGTTCCCACTACACGTGCAATAGGTGAAAAAGTTAAGATGTCGGTCCAATCCTCTACATCGACGCAATTGATCACATTATTTAGATTTCACCAACTGCATAAAAATTACTTTGGGTACTGCACTAAACTAGAAGTTCATGAAACTTGATGAACAAGCAAAGGGCTAAGAACGACTTACAAAGAAATATTAAAACTTGAGTTTATGAGAATGATGAATGAAGTCTTTCACAAGTTGCGTTGGCTAGGTACTAGAAAGATGTGTGAAAATTGACCATAGTACAGAACTTCAACTGATGTTCTATCATTTTCTAGAGTTATTTAGAGTTAGAGACCACATTGAAAAAATTTTCTTATTAATTGCCATTTGTAGATGACTTATTTTACTAAATTGATAAGACAAATTTGTATACTATTATGTAAAAATCATGTTAGATATCACTTTAAAAAATAAAGATGCTAGGCCAATCCTATGGATTGACACGATTGGTGGGGGTGTCAGTAGATTTCCAAGTTAGGAACTGAAAATTAAAAATTCAAATTTCACTTACTCCATGAAACTATTCTGAGTTAGGGTCACTTGTATAGGTAAATAAAACGAATTTAATCAGTTCAAGGGCTGATAAAATGTTCTAATGGGCCTTCAGTTAGTTAGGGCCTGTTTGGCAACTTGTCCAACAGTGCCAAATTCTGATTTTTTGTTCCCAGAATCAGTTTGGGACGAGAATTGCATTTGGTAAACTTTTTGTTCCCGGGAACAAATTTGTTCCCAGGAATGATTTTGGACAAGATTTGAGAATAAAAAAAAATTTGATTCTACGTCCGAGAATCAGAAAAAGAATCAAAACGGTAAAATCCTTATTCTTCTCTTTCAACATCTCGGTTGCCGTTCACCATCGCCCGCCGCTGTCCGCTGCCGCCCACGGCTGCCCGCCGCCGCCGGTTGCCGGTCCGGCGAGGTCCGGTGAGGCCCGGCGAGCCTCCGGCGACCTCGTCGGAGGCAAGCCCAGCCACCGGCGAGGCTCGGCCTCGCCGGATCGGCCGGGCCGGCCTCGCCCGGACGGCGAGGCCGACCCGGCCACCCGGCGGGGGCCGGGCGAGCCTCACCGGTGGCCGGGCAAGCCTCGCCGCGGCCGGGCGAGGCTCGGCCTCGCCGGATCGGGCGAGGTCGAGCCTCGCCGGTGGTTGGGTGAGCCTCGCCCGGTGCCTTAGGGTGAGGCTCGCCCGGCCACCGGCGAAGCTCGCCCGGCCCGCCGGTGGTGGGCCGGCCTCGCCGAGGCCGGGCGAGGCTCACCAGGGCGGCGACGCTCCGATGAGCGTCGCCGGCCCCCTCTGGCGATCGCCGGTCCGGCGACCGGCCAAATGAAGAAGAAGAAGAGTAGGAAAAAGGGGAAAAAAGAAAAAAAAAAAGTAAAAAGTAAAGAAATTATTTAAAATTTATTTAAAAATCAAAAGAAATTAATTTGGAAGAGAATCAATTAATACGGTACCAAACACAATTCTATTCCGAATCAAAATTTTGAACGATTCCAAACGCGTTTTTTTACTCGAATCGGTTTAGGGAACGAGAATAAAAAATAATCATTTCTAGTCGAATCGGCTCCCAGGGAATGAATTGTTACCAAACGCGCCCTTAGCCTACTTATTTGGATTATAGAAAATATAAGGTGTTGGCCATGGAAAAATTATATATAGTTCATAATTGTGATCTTCTTTTAGTTTATTTTTAAAAAAGTTTGGCATGGTAACGGTGCCGTCTTGAAAACCACCCTAACCCCCCCCGGCTCCATATTTTCCCCGGTTTCCTAGGGAAATCGTGGGATTTTGAGTGAAATTTGTTAATTTTTTTAATTCCGAATTAAAATTTGCTCTTCAAGTTTGCTACGTGGATTTGAAGCTATCTCATGTGAATAGATTTTATATCAACATTAAGTTATTAAATTAAAAAAAAAAAATTGTTCATTTCTGTGATCCACACAATGTTGCAATCTTCTACTAATCAAGCTAAATTATTAAAGATTTTATATCAAGATTAAGTTTTTAAATTAAAAAAAATTGTTCATTTCTCTGATTCACAAAAAGTCTGCAATCTTCTACTAATCAAGCTAAATTATTAATTAATCAAATGTTCCATAGCCTGTTGCTTTTGAAGTGATACTAAAGGCACAAAATGCACCATTAGTTTGAAGCACTTACGGCATCATTAGGTTAGCATTGACCTTCTTATTATTTTCTTTTTGCTTTATCGGTTTCAGTCACTCTTTAATTTTTTTTTTCACATTGCTAGAACCAAAAAAAAAAAAAAAAAAGATATATAACATGATTTTCACATAATAGAATACAAATTTGTCTTCCCAATTCAGTGAAAATAAGTGATCTATAAATGACAATTAAAGATAAAATCACTTTGATGTGGTCTAATTCTAAATAACTCTAGAGGAAACCAGGTAAAAAACATGACAAATTTAATCAAGAAAAAAGATCTAGTAAAATTTCTATTCACTCCTCAAATGAGTTTTATATTTAAGTAGTTATTCAACGTTTGAAAAAAGTTCACTCGCAGCAATTAGTTCTTACTGATTTCATTTCCTTTCTAGAAGAAAGAAATAGTGTCTATAATTGAGAATTTTCTATTTGAGAAATAGTCTCTAATTATGAATTGCATCTCCATCGCACTTTGTGGTAAAAAAGACACTGTTATTCACAAAGATTAATGGTAGGGTTAGCGTTAGCAAGGTTATTTATTTTTTAAGATATGGGTGAGTCAGATGAAGCCCGTATGTTAGTAATTAGAGGGACGCTTTTTTTTAGACCGACGGGTTGGTAGGAACAGTGGAATGGGTGGTGTTGACTTTAGGCTCATATCATTCATATCAAATAACTTGGCAAGTCTTTCCACAAATCGCATTAGTAAATAATGAGTTTTAGAAGTTAAAACCAAATGCGGAAACCAAGATCAATTATAGACAAATCTCTAGCCATTATTCATATTCACGTTTGTTGGAAAATTCTGAAAATTTAGAGAAATATTGGACACATTCTACTAACCCAATTCCCTCATATACTAATGGTGTATTCCAAAATTGAGAGGATTTGTGTTAGACCTTGTGATTACCCCATTAGAAATGAATGATCGTTCCTTTTCTATACCGTCTCCCATCAAGACGGTTACCAAAATGGATGGTTGTCACGAAAATGTATGAAACGTGGAAACTTTACATGTGGAATAATCGCTACTTTAAGAGAAAATGTGGGTCCGAAAATGTGGGATCACACAATATAAATAACAATGAGTCCATATTCGCGTCTTGAGCTTTTTAGCAGTGCAGTTTTGCGTCAACAAAATTGATAACGTGTTAGCACGACCATATGTACACTTATCGCAACACTACCGCGTAGACTAAACAAGCCGTCGCTTTGTGCTAGAAAAGCTATAAAATCAAAGCTTGCGCATGACCGAAGCCACTTGTGACCATCTTAGAAACACACCATACTTTCGTTAGAGTTTTTCCAATCACTAAGATCCTACACTTTATTTAACCCCCAGTACTCGGCCATCATTATCTTCCATATCTTGCTGACCTTAAAAGGACATAACCATGTCGTCCCAGAAATCGAACCCTCTTCCTCGTTCTCAAGGATACACGGTCGGCACCGGTTTACCTGTTAATTATCTTCAGAAACACCACCACCACCATCATCATCATCTTCCGCAGCAACAGAAAAACTCCGTCACTTGGTCTTCCGATATTTTTCATTGTTGCGACGATCCATGCAGCTGTTGCTCTTTTTGTCCACTCAAAGTTGTATAATTTTAAGCATAGTTCATGGGTGCTGTGATATGTATAATATTGTTGTACGTGTTTCAGGTTGCACAACACTTTTTTGCCCATGCGTCACTTTTGGGAGGATCGCGGTGTTCGCGGACGAAGGATCTTCATGTATGTATTTGTAAACTAGTATTTTTTTTTTTTTTTTTCACAAATCCATTATCCCTCATCCTCAACCTCCACGAACCATCCACCTTTTCGTAATTGCAAACCCCAGCCATGCATATCCTACATCTCAATCTTGAAAGTGCTAGTATGAATACTTAGAGGGGGTGAATAGGTATGAAAACAGATTCTGCAAAATGCAGTAAAAACATTTACTTTTAACCTGAGTTTGAATAACAATAGACTTTTGAAACTAAGTCTGAATAGCAGCAGCCTTTGAGCGAGATCAGACTTTAGCAGTTAAATAGAGTTACGAACAAAATAAATGAGTTCAGGGAAAAAAATAAGAACACAAGGTTTATAGTGGTTCGGCTTAATTCAAGCCTACGTCCACTCTCCCACGCTAACAGCCTTCTTGTCCGGATTCCATTATGCAATCAACAAGATATTACAACTTTGAGTGCAAACACTTAGTAGTAGATTACGCTATCTCACTAAGTCACTCTTTTGGTATTTCTCTCACGATCACAAACGTTTAAGCTCACAAGAGACAGTGTATGAACAAAGATCGCTTAGACTTTAGAATTATAAATTCTACACTCCGTCTCTTACTTGCTCATTGGTCCTTCATCTCCTTAAATACTCCCCCACTTCTAAACTAGCCGTTAGACAGTATCTTGAGGATCGTCTTCCAATCTACCTATTGGACAGATCTGTATCTAGAAGATTTGGTAGCCGTTGAGTGACAAAAGTAGAATCCTAAATTGATTCCGATCGCCCATACAAATAGAATTTTGGTTTCCATAAGTAGAGCTTCTTCGTATAGAAGGTTCTTGTCTTTAATATCCAATTATCAATCAATCAGATTGAATCAATCAAATCGATCTTGATGTGGAATCCAAAGCAGATCACTAGCCGTTATATCATTGGGCTTGTATTACGTTCTGTCGAATCTGGATGTAAAGTCTGAGTGCAATAGACTTTACAATCTGAGTCTAAGTGCAATAGACTTTACAATCTGGATGTCAGTATGAAAATATTATGCTTCTGAATAGATTTAGCTTTAAGATCTGGATACAGTCTGAATAAGTTCAGCTTCAGTATAGAATTTATCTTCTGGTTTAACTTCAGCATATAGTCTGTCTTCTAGTTCTTCATTCACATTCAGTCTAGAATTTGTTAGAGTTGACAGGCTTCTAATGTAGAACAGACTTTGACATTAACGTCTGGCAGTCTTCAGACTTTGACACAGAAGTCTGGAAATCTTTAAAATATACTTTAGACGTGTGTTACGTTCAGTCCTCTGGCCGTCTTCAATCTTTGGCAATATCTTTTACATGTTCTATCATTTGCATGTTTTATTACTTAACCATTAAACACGTTAGTAGCTTTTGATTTATTCTGTCATCTTCAAAACATCGTAAAGGATTTCCCTAATAAATCTGAGGTAGGACGACATATGCAACCATCTTAGACCTTTGAGTAAAGCAGAGAGAGAGAGAGAGAGAGAGAGAGAGAGAGAGAGAGAGAGGAGAAGGAGCTGCTTAGGCGGCAATGTAATGAGCTGTGGAGAGCAAAGAGACAGATGGTTAGGCTTTGATCGGTGGCGTGTGCAATCTTTTGAGTTAAATGTACAAGTCTGTGTTTGAAAAATTGTGAATCCGTGCCACATTTCCGAACAACAATAGCCATTTCGTACTTGAAATAATGTTTTAAAAGATTGAAATATCCAACATCATTTGCTATGGGCTTATATGCTCTCTCTCTCTCTCTCTCTCTCTCTCTCTCTCTCTCTCTCTCTCTCTCTCTCTCTCTCTCTCTCTCTCTCTCTCTCTCTCTCTCTCTCTCTCTCTCTCTCCATATATATATATATGATCCTCTTTCATTTATTGGTTTAAACTTTTGATTTGATGTTTTAATTGATGTTTTAATTTAATATCAAAGCCAGGTTCCAGTAAAGTTTATTTTGCGTCCTTGCCTCAAATTGCACATGTATATCTCACTTCAGAATTTTTAGGGCCGCCACAATAATTTACCTCAAATGATAAAAATCACCAACGATGATACTATTATATTCGTTTTGTTGCAGCCTGTGTTTCAAAAGGTGCACTCTACTGTTTAGCCACTACTTTGACGGGTTGTTTTTTGGGAGGAGCTTGCTGTTGCGGTTGCTGCAATCGTAGAAGGTTGAAGACTCAATTCAGATGGCAACAGAATGCATGCAACGATTGTTATGTTCATTACTTTTGCCATTGTTGTGCTCTGTGTCAAGAATATCATCACCTCCAGAGGAAGGATAAGGTGGGGAATTTAATTCTCCACCTTCTTACGAGCTAAGGGGGATGCACAAGTGAGGAAGTAGGGTTTTGCACACAAAGTAGCTTGTAAAATATATATGGGATTGGATCAGACAAAAAAAATAAGAAGCTTGTTTTTTTTCCCTATCTAACATTGAGGTTCTTTAGAAAAGCTAAAACTATTTCAACTGTGCGGTTGTATATATAGCGAGTTAATAACCCATTTCCAACTTACTCCATAAAAATTCAATTTTTTTTTCTCACAAAAGAGAATTTTTGCGAATTAATCTTCGGGAACTAAAGGAATTTTCTCAAAACAGAGTTGATGATGTGTCATTAATCGACTCATTGAGTGATCAATCAACACTATTTGATGGACAAAATTAAGGGAAAATCTGAAAATAAGTAGTAAGCTTAGGTCTTTTATGGTAAAATTATTATTTGATGGCTATCTTGCAAATAATTACGCGCCCACTTGTAAAATCTAAAAACAAGTGGTAATCTACTACTGGATTGGTGGATGTTTTTTTTTTGGTCTGAAAAGTGAAACTATATTGATAATTAGAGTCCATTACAACCGGCAGCTAAGGTGTTGGCACAGACAATGTCCATCAAGTGAAAAGGAGGAAACACAGCCCAATTTTGAAAGTTCGAAGCCTGATTATGGGCCTTTGAAGCCCAGTCGACGGCCACATTAGCCTCTCGTCTGCATTGAACGAGGGATAGGTTAGGGAAGCAAGACGATACAGCAGCGGCTTCGCTAAACAGAGACCGATCCTCCCATGACGGCTTCCTTCTTCGATTCGGTGTCTCAACTAGAATCAAATTGCCAGATTCAAGAAGAAGACGAGCGTGGTTTAAGCCTTGGCGTTGCAGATACTGAAGTGTCAAAGTGAAAGCCTGGATCTCTGCCTGTAAAGCTGAGGTTGCTGCAAAGTGTGTAGAGAAACCGTCAATAAGTCTTCCATTGTGATCTCGACATACGTAAGCCATACTACCTTCTGTAGAGCCTGGTTGATGAGATCCATCAATGTTTACTTTCAAGGTACCCGGATCTGGCGGTTGCCAAAGGGCTCCCATGTTTTGGAGCGATTTGCCTTTACTGGTCAAGGAAAGAGTAGCCAGCCGAGCGACATGATTTCCAGTGAGCACTGCCTCAGCCACTCGAGAAGGTTGAAGATCTTGATTTCGGAATAGGAAACCATTCTGAGCTCGCTAAATCTGCCACAACACATATATGAGAGTCTTCAAACCAGGTAAGGAGTGCTGTCTGTGAACTTGCTCTGCAATCCATTTATCGATTTTGTGTACTGCTAGAGGTGATATGTGTATATTCAATTGGGGATGAGACCAAACCTGTTTAGTCCAGGGACATAGTAGAAATAAATGTTCAAGAGTTTCTGGTGCATTCTGATTACATAGTAGACAAATCGGATTAGCAATAATATGTCGCTGGTATAAATTGGCTCTCGTTGCTAATGCATTTTGACAAAGGGACCGTATGAAGGTTCTAACTTTTGGGGGGGATTGCATTTTCCAGATTTTCTTCCATAGCCAGCTTGGATTCTGATAAGATGTTGAAGTCAATTGTGCTGTTGGAGTTGTTGTTGATGCTGTAATGGTATGATAGGCAGTTTTAACTGTGAAAGAGCCATCTTTGGTAGCAGTCCATATAAGTTGATCTTGAACACAATGGGGTTGTATAGGGATAGTAGTGATCTGGTCTATTACTTGTCTGTTGAAAAGTTTGCTAATTAGAGCGACATTCTAGGTACTGTTGGTCTGGTCAATAAGATTGGCCACCAGTTGAGGTTCCTCGCGAACCATAGGTCCGCCTAATATGCCTATAGGGAGCCACCGATCACCTCGAATTCTGATTGATCTCCCATCACCTACAAACCAACGGATGTTGGGTAGGATGGCGTCACGTCCAATTAGAAGGCTTTGCCAACCCCAGGATGGGCGAGATCCTCGTTCGGCATTATAGAATGTCTTTGAATGGAAATAAATGCCTTTGAAGACCTTACTCCATAACGAGGAAGGTTGAGTAAATAACCGCCAAGCCTGCCTGCCCAACATGGCTTTATTAAAATTTAATAGATCTCTAAATCTCAAACCCCCATCTTCCTTTCGTTTTTTCAAGATTTCCCAACTCCGCCAATGGATGCCTGATCTACTCTTATCAGTTTGCCACCAAAACCTGGCAATTCGTTTCTCAATAGATCTGCAAATGGAAACAGGTAGCTTAAAAATAGACATGGCGTACTGAGGAACAGCCTGTACGACAATTTTAAGGAGGATCTCCTTCCCACCTTTTGAGAGCAATGTTTCTTTCCAACCTTCCAACTTGGTATTCACTCTCCCCATTATCCATGAAAACATGTCTTTTTTGGACCATCCCCAATCAAAAGGTATCCCCAAGTATTTCCTAGACTTCTGCAAAATAGAAACTCTTAATTCGCTGGCCATATTTTGCTGTAAACTAACAGGGCAGGCTTTCCCAAAAAAGATGCTCGATTTATTGCAATTAATTTCTTGGCCTGTAGCTACACAGTACTGATGTAAGATATTTGATAAATTCTGACATTCACGAACAGTACCATCAAGAAAGAAAATAGCATCGTCTGTGAAAAACAAATGGGATAATGAAGGACACCACCTATTGAGTTTAATGCCTTTAATGGTTTCCATGCTGACTGCATTGTTAATTAGAACTGATAAGAGATTAGTCATCAGGATAAATAAATATGGGGAAAGGGGATCACCCTGTCGAAGACCTCTGGAAGGGTGAAAATACTGTAGATGCTGCCCATTAAATTTAACATCGGAAGTTTGGGTCGTAATACACTGCATAGCCCACTGAACCCACATAGGGTGAAATCCTAACTTAAGAAGATAGGCTTGTAGGAAATCCCATTCTACCCTGTCATATGCCTTCATCATATCCATTTTAAGAACAACTCGAAAAGTGCGCTTCCCTTTTTTTATCCTAAGCTGGTGAAGAACTTCCTGGACTAGAAAAATATTATCCTGTATTTGCCTATCCCTCACAAAAGCAGACTGTTCTTCTGAGATTAAAGCTGGTAGTAGAGGTTTCAAACGATTGGCTATGACTTTAGAGATAACTTTATAAACATAATTACACAGGCTGATAGGACGATATTGGTGTAGATGTTTGGGGTGAGGAACTTTAGGAATCAAAGAAATCAGAGTCCGGTTTATAGATATGGGCATAATGCCAAATGTAAAAAAATTGCTTACCTCTCGGAAGAGATCATTTTTTATAATGTCCCAGTGCGTTTGATAGAATAAACCGTTGAGACCATCCGGACCTGGAGCTTTGGTGGCCCCTAATTGTAAAGTAGCCTGATGGACCTCTTCAAGGGTTACAATGGCAGTTAAACGTTCATTCATCTCCTGTGTAACCATAGAAGGACATTGTGCTAAGATAGGTTCATAGTTGCGACTGCCAACGATGGTATATAATTGTGAAAAAAAATCTGTTGCCATCTCCTGTAATCTTGTAGAGTCCCGCACCCAACATTGGTTTTCATCCTGTAACATAGTAATTCTATTCTACTGTCATCATTGAATAGTAGTGGCGTGAAAAAAATTGGTGTTTTTATCTCTCCATTTCAGCCAATTTAGCCTGGATCTCATAGCCCAATACTGTTCTTCTCGACTCCACACCCTTTGTAACTCCTCTTTTAAAGCTTTTGCTACCGAGGTGTCATACAAACCTTGCGGTTGGTTGATTAGCTGCTGTAGTTGTAGCTGCAAGTCATTCACATGGAGTCGAGTAAGTGAGAATTTGGTGCAACTCCACTTAGCTAGAGCACCAGAAACTGCACAAATCTTATGTATAATCGCTGCATTCTTCAACCGATCAGAATTCCAAGAGGTATTGATAATATCTTGACAATCTGCATCTTGGTTCCAATATGCTTCATACATAAAGTAGCGCTATTTGGTCTCAATAGATGGCCTAGTATTTAAGAGAAGCGGGCTATGATCTGAACCTATAGCAGGGAGTGCTTGAACTTCAGCCCTAGGAAAAAGCAGGCTCCATTCCACAGAGCACAGAACTCAGTCAAGACACTCCTTAATAAAAGCATCCCCCTGACGATTATTCATCCAAGTAGACGCACACCCCTTTGCTTCAATATGCATTAAACCACAGTCATTCACAACAGCTTGAAAGGATGCTAATCGATTAAAATCTGCTGGTCGTCCCCCTTGCTTTTCCCAGTGGTAGAGAATCTCATTGAAATCTCCTATACAGGCCCAAGGAAGAACATTGGCAAGACTAATCCGGATTAGATCGTGCCATACCTGCTGACGGAAGTTTTGAACGGCGGGGGCATGAAGACAAGTAAGGCGCTAAGTATGGCCATCCACTCCTTCCTTACAAGTCATATCAAAATAGTCCGAATTAGAGCTGATAAAAGTTAAGGAAATGGTTTCATTCCATAACACTGCTAAGCCTCCTGTTAAGCCAACCGGATTATAAACATGTAGATGAAAAAAACGCAAACGACATTTCATGCGCTGTAGAACATCTTCTTTGTTTTTAGTTTCCATCAAAAATAGAAGATCGGGCTTTTCCTTAGCCACAAGGGCTTTAAGTGCTTGAACTGTCAGGGGATTGCCCAAACCTTGACAGTTCCAACTTAAGAGTTTCATTTTTAACCGGGTGACTGTTGAGGGCCAGTCACCTTTGCCCAAATCCCATCTGTAGGGATTTCCAAGATCGAAGTGTCCAAAAGGAAAGATTCATCTAATTCTGCTGGAGTTGCACTTCTCATATCATAGGGATTATAACGTTTTATCTTCTTTGTAGGGTTGAGTTTTGGTGTATGGCATGAGTTCTTGATCTTTTTCCCAAGCTGTAAGCTGCTGGGCTGCTCCTGAACTCCTTTCAGCTTCTCTGTTGCAAGTATCATTGCAGTGTGAATAGTGCTGCCATGCATAGGACGCCCAAGTCTTGGCTGAGCTAGCACACTTGTTGTAGGAAAGGTATCCCGATAAGGCAACGGTACAGTTACAATAGAGGTAGCTTCGGCTATAGTAGATGTCAGCTGCACAAGTCCTTGACAAGCCAGCAAATCCGTTGAAGGAAGGGTTTCATTAGGAGCCTTCGGGACTGTTGAAACAGAGGTAGCATCCACTGCAGTAAATATCAACGGCAGTAAAGGAAGAGGCTGCGCATTGGTAGGAGGTGTTTCAGGCACGATTTCTTCCGAACTTTCCTTCATGTCTATCAACTCATAATATATTTTCCAGTAAGGACTATGCTCCCTAACCTCAACATGGAGCCATTGTCCATAGGGCAGCTTATCCTTTCCATCTAATTTCTGTTCGTCATATGGAATATCTTTACATGACATGACATAATGGCCCAACTTTCCACAGGAATAACAAAAATGTGAAAGCCGCTCATACCTAAAGTCGAGCCAAAGGGTTTTGTGATTGATTCTAATAAGGCGACCTGTCTACAAAGATACCTGAAGATTTAGTTCGACCCTTGTGCGACCAGACCACAAGGTGAAATTGTCTGTTGTATCTGCCTTCACCTCTAGAACTTTGCCAATAGGCTGGACTGCTCTTGAGATTGTCTGTTCAGTGCACCATTCTAATGGCAGTCCAAAAACTTATACCCAAAATGCGTAGATGGAGAAGTCATAGCAATGTAGCGGGGTATGGGGAATCCAAGCTTTAAAAACTACAAGTTTCCCAGAAAACAACCAAGGTCCGCCTTCTAAAATCCTTTGCTTATCTGCCTCTAGTTTAAATTTTGCCACATAGACCCCATTCTCTCGCTGTGATATCTCTACTTGTTCTGTTCTCCATACCCTTTTTAACGTACTTTGAAGGGCCTGAAAATTGATAGAAGAAGTAGAGAAAACCTTACCGATAAGTGATAATCGGCATTCATCTAGTTTTGTAGGGGATGGCGCATCATTCCAGACCTCAATTTCATGAGGTGAACATAAACGTTTGAGGCGTTGACAGAGAGCAGCCAGGCGGGTGGAATTCTCCTCGTCTTCTTGGGCCACACAAGCAGTGGACATAAACGGAGAAGAAATCGAAGGCAAAACGAACGTGGGGAAGCTTTGCTAATCAAATTGAGGGAAGCAAGTGCTTGGGACAGTTAAAACGTGGGTAAAATTGAACATGCAAACAACGAAGAGGGGAATCGGTGATGAAACAGAGCAACGAAACCAGAAGAATCAGCTGTACGAATTAAAGCTAGTGAAAGACAAAGTGGAATTGGGTAGCAACAGATTGGACAGCAGTGAAATTGGCGACTTCATGGTGAAGATACTGAATTTGAGAAGAAAGAGGATTAGGGTTTAGCTACCATATTGGTAGAGTGAAACTCTGCAAAGCGAGAGGATTTATGGGGCTAATTTTTGGTGGATGTTTAGATTGGTAAATGATCGGCCACTTACAAATAATTACGTGGTTATTTGTAAAATCTAAAAATGAGTGCTAGTCTGTTATTGAATTTGTTGATGGTAAAATAGTTATTTCTTTCATAAGTCACAAATATTGACCAAGCTTATAACTAAGGGTCATGTTTTACGACTTACCATTGATATTTGAAACTTGTTATCGACTTAACATGTTTATAGACACAAAACAAAATTCCCTTTTAGGCATATTGAATTGAGAATAAGGATTTCCTGACATTTTATAAGAGATATTGTATAATTAATCATCGCCTTAAATTAAAGATTCATGTCAAATGGTTCCGATTAGCTTTCGAGCACCATGACTGCTGCACATCCTTGGACAATTTTATGGTCACCCTCTCTCTCATCTTTCTGGTGCATAAGATTTTCTTCCAAGAATGCTCCTAACAAGGCCCTAATCTAACATCACAAGAAGAGCAAACCTTTTCACCATCTGACCCAACATCTTATTGGTTCATTCCTTTTTTATTTACTTACAAAAGATAAGATAATTAACTAGGGTATGTCAATCATTCATGTTCTATTTCCATTGATGCGTGGACCCCTGGAGTGCCATAACTTGGCATAAAGGGACACTTAAGTGTTATAACTTACGAAAGTGACATTTAAGTGCAAAAATCGGAGCAAAATGGATCACTTAAGTGCCAATTCGGCCAAAATCCGATTAAAATGCTGATATGGCGATTTTTCGGCGAAGCAAGTGCAAAACGGCGTTATTTTAGTGCTAACGTGGTAAAAAAATAATATTAAATTAATTAAATTAAAATTATTTTAAATATTTTAATATTAAAAAATTTTAAAAAAAATTAAAAAAGAAAAGAAAAAAAAAAAGAAAATGGGGGAGGCAGCCCTTAGCTGCCGGGCGACGAAGGGAGGGTCGGCGGGGTGGCCGGCCCTAGCTAGGGCTCGGTAGCCCCGGCCAACCTTCCCCCTTCGTCACCGGCCCTTCTCGGCGGTGGCGGCAGTTGAGGGCTCATTTGTCAACCGCCTCCCCCTCTTTTATTTTAAATATTAAAAATTTTATTTTTAAATATTTTAAATATATTTAATTTAACATTTAATTTAATTAATTTTATATTATTTTTTTACCATGTCAAGCACAAAAACGATGCTGTTTTTGCATTATTTGGACACGTTAGTGTGTAAAACGGCGTCGTTTTGCACTTACGTCGCCGGAAATTGCGCATGTCAGCATTTTGGCTAGATTTTGGCGAAGTGACACTTAAGTGATCTATTTTTATTTGAATGTGGCACTTAAGTGTCATTTTAATAAGTTATGGCAATTAAGTGTCCCTTTGTGCCAAGTTATGACACTTGAAACGATCTTTTGCCATTTCCATTATATGTATGGTCTATTGATTCCAAGCGAATTGTTTGGGAATTATCTAAAACGAGTTTTACTTTTTATTTAATCTAAATCTAGCAATTCACAAAATTTGATCTATTTTTCTTTTAATTTGGAACTTTCAAAACTTTTATGATATTTAAATGTTGAATTTATCATAACTTTTAGAATATAATAAATTTTAGCAAAAAAAGTACACATAAAATACTCTTTGCTCCTCAAAAGAAAATACTTTTATCTAAGAGTAAACAATTTACGTATATTGCTCCTAAAAAGCAAAAGACGCATTGGCAATATACGGGTAAATTGTTCTTTTGCATGATGCACTGATTGAAGTCCTATGTATTACCATGATTGGCTGAAAATGTTGAAATTGTGGAAGACTAACGAGGATACATACACCTATGAGTTTGATGAAATTTTCGCCGACTCCACGTCGCAAAAACAAGTGTACGAGGTTGCGGCAAAGCCTATCGTGAAGGTGCGTACGTGTGAAAGATTTTGATTGTTGTCTTATATTTCACCGTCATATGAGCTTGCTTTTGGTAAATATAAGCAAGTGGAGAAACTCTTGGCATTTTATGCACTTAATATGCTTCATTTTCTGACATTTTTAGCATCATTATTTTTAGCATCATTATGCATTCGTGTTTACTACTTCATTTAAGGATTAGATCCCGTGACCTGTCCTAGCTGACATGATTTTGCTTCCTATACATTAGTTTGGATATAATTTAATTTAAAATACTATGAAAAAGCCCAAACTGATATAGTCATAATACATTTACCTCAAATTAATTTTTTGACAATAGAAAACTCTATACTAATAAAACTCTAAACTAATATATCTATGACAAATTTATCATCCTTTAGTTCTAGTTAAATTTTATTGTCAAATTTCTGAGTCGGATAATACGTGATAGTTGATAGGTATAACAGTTTGAGTTTTTATGCTTAGTTTGTCACATGGGTAGTAGTTTTGTAGTTTTTTGTGATATTAATTCAATTTAACGAAAACTAATAAAAATTGTATTTGTCACAAATATATTAGTTTGAGATTTTTTTGTAGCAAAAAAAATTAGTTTGAGGCAAACTCGTCACATGTATACTAATTTGGAATTTTTTAGGGTTAAAAGTTAATTTTGGATAAATTTATCGCATACTAATTTGATAATTTTCATGGTATTAACCCTTACTTTTATGGCACTTTACTTCACCCTGAAATTTTTTACCATTTTATAATATTTTTATAGTTTTTAGGAAATGTACCTTCGCCCAACACCAACTAAGCATGAAAGCTTGATTAAGAGTGAATTATTGTTGTTAGCCGTAGGGATGAGCAAAAAGAAATCGTCCAAATCAGAACCGCCCGGACCGATCTTCGGTTCCTAAAACCTTGAATAAGTGAATACCGGTACGATTTCTCATTTCAGACGCGGAACCACCCTTTTATTTATTTATTATTATAAATGAAACCCGAAAGCAGGCTCCAGACTCACGCACGCTCTCTCTCTCAACTCGCTCGACTCACGAGCTCTCTCTCTTTGTTTCCGCTGGTTTAGTTTTGTCACGGTGCGTCTTGATGTGTTTTGCACGGTTGCTATCTCTTAATTGTTTTCTTGTGTCCATTTTCGAGTCTTGGATACGCGAGGAAGAAGAGATGGTCGATGGGTAATTGGCTTTTCAGTCTTGGATTCGCAATCCACCTGAGCTCGGGACTTGAAGTGATTTTTACACGATTTTACCTGTGGAAATGTTGTGCTCAGCTGGAGAATGATCAGCTGGTGTTTTTTCTGCCTTTCTGTATTCTAATGTTGTTTGTTCAAAGGAGGATAAGTGAAAATTCTTTTATCAAAGTGGCGAAAGTCATTTTGGTGAAGTGCTGTTTCGGGTTACTGGTAGTTGTGATCTTTTATGAAGCTTTCTTTGGATTTTTGCTGCAAGTGCGTATGTTTGTTTGATGATCAGGGAAGTCACGTGTCCATGGATTCTGAATTGTTGTAGGATAGGCAGGTAACTAACTTCATGGGATTGAAATGGTTTGCTGTATATTGTAGCATAACCAAGCTGCAATGAAACAAAAAAAGAACGAAACTGAAAAGAAAAGAAGAAGTGGCTGGTTTGCGGTGGAATCTGAAACTGGCAGGTTCGGTTTCAGAGTCAATTCTAGAGTCCACAGGGTCGGTTCCCGGTTCCAAAAAAGTGGGAACGGTCCCGATAGGGTAGGTCCAGTTTCCAGACTTGGAACCGATCATCCTAGCCATTTGCTGTTAAAATTGAGAATGAACCTGAGTTTGATCAGGAGATGAACTCAGTGAGCGGAAGCTAGGTTTAGATTTTGAGTGTTATTTATTGCTCTGAAATATAATACGAGTACAATGCATGTGCAACTTGTTCTGCCAGCAGTGTTTATTACATGAGTTCGCCTTTGCTTTCTCAACTTGCTCTATTAACATAGTTAAACATTTCATCTTGGGCCATTGATTTTAATTTTATGATTTGATCTTTCTACTTCACAGGATGGTGCATCAAAAGAGAAAGAAAGAGAAAGGAGAAGAAAATGCGGAAGAGGAGGAAGGGAAAACAGGCGGAGCTGAGCAAAATGTCAACAAAATCCCAAATAATCTTTTAGAAGTGGCTAAATTATACGGAAATATTATGAAGGATTTTTTCGGTGTTGATATAGATATCCAATTTAACATCACCTTCGGCTACCAACAACTTTGACAAAGGATTTACATCATTGTTTGCCTATTTACTTTGACACCATTTCTGTTTGAGTGCTTGTAACACATTCTTCTCAATGTCACTTTGCTTAACATAAGTTGAGGAAAATTACTCTCAAATATTTCCATCCAATTTGGCCATGTGAAATATTTTGGGATTTTCCTGAGCATATTGCTCTTCCTAGAGACATTTTTCTCAGCTTTGGCCTATTTTTTCTTCCTCCTCCTCCTTTTATTTTACTTTGCCTTTCTCTACATGGTTAGGTAGTTTGTCTCTTAGCTTTTACATGGTGCCTATGCAAATTCCGAATATATCGTTGAAGAGGGCTAGTGTTGAACCTTCCCAAAAGAAGCTATCCGAACGGACTCCTGGTAGAGATAATTCCATATAATGGACAGCCATGTAAAGCAAACTTAATTGTGCTGAGGAAAGCAGGTACAGAGTTGAGAATTGGTAAAAGGTAGTTGATGTTTCTCATATAATCTAAGAACATTGTTCTAACTTGTCATCTACTTTTCTTACAGTATTCAAAAGTTCCTTTTTTAATGGTTTTTTACTGTTTTTCTTTGAGAAATTAGCTGTTAGGGTTTGGGGCCAAGTATGTTGTTCAGTCTGACCTGCAGTCTTCTTCATTCTTGCACTTTCTTTCGCACCATCACAAGACTCTTCTCTGTGTGCGCATGCATGCATGCTGCATGGTTGTTAGGATCGCAATCCAGATTGTAGGATCACGATCATTCAATCCTACCACTCAAAAACTTTGAACAATATGGATTCTAAGAAATATGGTAGTCTGCAGGGGTTGTGACCTGTATCTTAGGATGGCGATCCCAACTACGATTCCGCTGTTCAAGCTTTAGTAGGCAATTCCACCTTTTCAGCTAGAGCAAATATGAAATTGGGCCTCTGTCCCCTAGCGCATGTGCCACTTTCTTCTTAATCATGTTCAGGCTCCATTTGGAAAATATAAGGCTCGGAGAATTAAGAATAAGGGATGAAGATGAATGAACAATTGAAAGTGAAGAAGTGTAGAGACACCATCTCTTCTTCTTCTTCTTTAGTCTTGAATAAATGATGAGATGGGCATCGACCGCTGTTGGCTCTCTGAACTGTTCTAAGGTAAATCACAGATTGTGTCCCAGATTGAGGTAAATATGTATTCCTAAAGAGAGAAGGACAAAATAAAGGATTATAAATTCAGAAAAGGCAGGAAAGTAATTTCTTGGCAGCCTTCTTCTTGATTATTATGGTGATTATTTTATTGTGATCCTATTTAATCCATCTTTAAAACTTGGGCAAGGAGATTTTATGCTTTTACATCTTTGACATGATTCTTTAATCGTTAGTTGAAAAACTAGCAACCAAGAATTTAAACCAGAGTAATCTCTCACGTGAGAATGCTACCTTTAAGCTTCACTATCCCTCTTTTGAAGGTTAATATGCATTTGTGCTCATATTGCATGGATGGAGACTGATTGCAGAGCATTAAGCAAGTGTAAGGGCAATTTTACAGTTTCCTCATCAGTTTGGTGTAAGATTGATCTCTGAAGCATAATGGGCCTAAGAGCCTTGAGTGTAGGATCAGCCTCTTTAATTTCAGCCAAAGAGCGTGGAAATTTTGTCTTTGTTTGTTTCTATTATGGAATTCTGCGGCCTCCTTTTCTTTAGATCGAATGAATATCTAGTATTTGTGCTCATTTTGCATGGATGGAGACTGACTGCAGAACATTAAGAAAGAGTAAAGGCAATTTTACAAGTCCTCATTAGTTTGGTGTAAGATTGATCTCCGAAGCATAATGCCTAAGAGCCTTGAGTGTAGGACCAGCATCATTAATTTCAGTGAAAGAGTGTGGAAAATTTGTCTTTGCTTCTATTACAGAATCCTGCGGCCTCTTTTTCTTCAAATGGAATGAATAGCTGGTATTTGTTCTCCAACAGATTATATTCTCTTGAGGCGTCAAGTTGTCCATTTTATCCAATGAGGGTACTCATCTCTTGAGGCTTCAAGTTGTCCATTTTATCCAGTGAGGGTACTCAACTAATTAATATACTATGTAAGTAGTATATTATATGAATAACTTTTCCCTTTCAACTTTGTGATTGCATGGCTTCTTCTTGAATATATATATGTATATCCTTGGAAGCGAGCCATATTTTACCCTGCTTGTTTAAACTTTATGATACTTGAAGTCTTTCACATTAGCAAGAATCCTTAACATCCTTGGTTAAGTTGAAAATTAGCTTTGTACCCATGATATTGCTCTCTTTTCGTTTTTGTAGTTTTCCTTAGATCCTTGGTTTAATGACACTACACTAATTTTTTGCTTACAATGCCCAATTGGTAAAAGCATATACTTAAACCACTGTGAGTAACCGTTTCTTTAGTAGCTATTCGTTTTGATAGCTTACCTGGACCACAATGGTGCTGTTTTGGGCTTTCTCTTGGTTGCTTAAGTCGAATTGGACAAAATTTTAGGATTCTTTCTTTGTGTTTTTATCTCTCTCAGTTCCTCACGAATTCCGCAATTGTTGACCAAGATTGATCCAAATGGAGCTTTGCTTCAACTTAGGTGAGTGATTATGAGTTCTAATTGTTTCAAATCCATTGTTGTTTATACTGTCTGTTGTTTTTTCTGATTCTGTTCAGCCCCCTTTCTGGTGTTTTTCTTGCTCTTTGGCTATGCCCTTACAAGAGTGAGTGCCTTTTGTCTCATCAAGATCCCTGTGAAGAGTTTTTGGTTTGTGATTAGTATTTTATTACCCTTCAATATTGTGTTTCTTACCTTTACAAGTTGTGGTTCTTCTTCTGACACGCTCATCAGAAGAGATGGATTATATTTTGCATTGACAACCAAACAAATGGTCAGACACCAAATAAAAAAACAAATGCCAAAAGTGGCAAGGGAGGAAGTGTCTTCTCGGTCAAACATGAATGAAGATTCAACTAACTCCTATGAGCATACTAATCACATGAGAAGTGCCACATGGGGTTATTATACATATTTCATGTACATGTTTGCTTTTAAGACTTATTGGACCTGCTAACCTGTGGCTTCTAATCTGTGATGGATGTACTATCTGCTGATCATGTGATGCTGTTGAGTCATTGGTTGCATTGTGCTTGGTTTGGTAGGAAGGAAAGATGTCTCGTGCAATTTGGAAAATGTTGTTACAAGGATGAATGCTTGGTGGATGTACTATTTATTGAGTCTGTGTATACAAACTTTAAGCTAATTCTAGTTTTGTTATTAACTGCATGAAATCAAATGTGCAAAGAAAGGAGGTGAATAAACTTACCTCCTTGCAAATTGCGTATTTTGTTGGCTGACATGAATGAATGTGCTTTGGACCATCCTAATAGGAATTATACCTGCGTTTCTGTTATTAAATGTTGGTTGATGTCTATGAGAATTTAATGTTTTTTCCATAATAAGGCTTCCCATGGAACAATTGCTTCCCTCACTTGGGCTGTTTTAGACAAATTTATCAGCAAAATAAGGCTGATGTTATGAAGCTTATTGGTTTTCTGTTTCCTTGCTGCGTAGCATGGCCTTTCTATTAATGCAAGTATAGCTGATGAGGAGACAGTGCAAAGGCTGATTTTGTTTTTGGGAGTATCCATCCTGATTCAGAGTTTGCTGATAATATCATTTGGAGAACTTCTCCTACTATTGATGTGGATTCCATCAAATTGCTCAGAGATACGAAGCTGCTGTGTGTTCTTTTTAGTTGTAGTCCAAGTTGAATTGTAACTCTTTTTTTAGGTCAAGCATGATCAGAGAATTAGCTGGCTATTTTTGTGTGAAGAAAAGACTTCGTAGAGTGATCCTACCATATCTATTGTAATAATCTAAGTTTGTTGTACCTCTTTTCTCTTTTCTTTTTGAACCATATACCAACTTGGTTGCTAATGTCCTGTAGGTTTTCTGTTGTAATCATCCAGTTCCAAATGAAGAGAGATTTGTGGACCTCATTTAAAGCATAAATACTTTTCAGTATCTTTCTTTAAGCACATGTGGTTCGTCCTCATTGGAAAACCAAGATAATACTATTGGCTATAGAACACAAGTAGATGGCCCGGGGGAAATATATGAACCAGCATTCTTCACATTTAACTTTACTTTGTGTAAGGAAGAATAGTAAATACTGTTTGTGCTGCTGTGAGAAAGAGCAACACGATGGCTGCGAGAACGGACAAGAAAGCCCAAGGACTATGGAAATATTCCCTCCTCAGTTTCGCCATCCAGATGTTCCTCCTCTTGTTGCAATGTGCCTTCACATTTAGGAAGATCTCGGAGTAATAGGAATCGCATACAGGGACGTAGTCGCCGATCTTGTTGAACATCTCTGCAACCACCTTATCATCGCCCAAGTAATTCTTAATAATCCCAGCACGGCGAAGCACCTCAACGTCCTTTGAAGAGTTTATGAGACAATCAATCAAGGTCACGTAATCCGTGAAGTAGTTGATGTCTCTGGTTTGACGATGCTGCTCGTACGCGATCAGGTTTCGAAATTTTGATTCGGTGTCGTACTTTACATACAAGACCGGTAATTCGAATGTCCCGTTCTTGAATTTGATGTCGCTCAGTTGGCCCTCTTGCACAGCCCTAAACCTGACTCCTGACTCCCTTAGCTCAATGGCCGATGGCATGATTGGTGTGCAGTTTAGCCGGGGCGTTTTAGGCCAGCCAGAAGTGCGCCACGTGTGATATAGATGCAGAAGATGTTCCCTGCTGCCAATCGTCAAATTTCGGCCGGGGCCTTCTCGTTCAACCTCGAAGTACATGATGGCGACTTTGCTGAACTCATGATGCTCGTCCGGACCTTTAGTCAGGTCATATAGCTTGCTCAATATGAAGAGTGGGAGTTGGTTCTCTAGCAGCAGTAAATCGCGCGTAATGCTGGGTCGAATCCCCCCCCAATCATGCATAACCGGGTCGTTTTCGTGTCTCAGTTCCGTCATAATGTACTTACGGAACATCTCAATGATGAAACAGCCATCAATGAGCATCATCACAAGAAACTTTTCTTGGGAGAGGTTGATGGTTTCCGCATAGCAATTACGTGCCGGCTGTTCCTGTTCCCTGAGAGTTGGCATATACCTGTCCACGCTCCCCTCATTTCTCCTCTTAAGCAATTGCTGCAGGTATCGCAGTTTTTGCTCCTCCATGAATTTGAACTTGTCATTTCCATAGTGATAAGGGCCAATGGCTAGAATCTCTGGGTCATAGGCTTTCTCGTTGACTATGCGCAATTGATGACGAACCCTAAATATATTATGCTCCGGCAAAGTGGGAGGCACACTGCAAAGCATATTCCCGATGTGGATTGAGACATGGTCTTGCACCTCTAAATGCTCATAGGTCCCAGTATGCTGTATTGGTTACAACATAATTAATGTGATATTAAGCACTTAGTAAAGCAAGATGATTGTTTTTCATGTGCTTCCCTTTGATTTAGGGCAACTTACAAAAAATGCCCTCTTATGAACTATTTCAATTTTCACTTTTAGTCATCATACTATTTTTCATGATGCATATAAGTCCTACATTAATTTTCGAAAACTAGTAGAAAGAAAACTATTCTCCGAATAAATTTCAGAACAAATTCGTATTTTTGTGCGAATATCGATGGACAATGCAAATTAAGCACCGTGGTTGAACACGTGGCGTGGACATTCAATACAAACATATGGACAGTTGAGGAAAAATTACAAACCCTGTATTATTGCCCCGAGAATAAATTAACAGCTGCATGGACTTTTTACTTTTGAGCTTTGGAGAACCCCCTTTTTTGCTCTCAGGACGAGTTTTGACTTTTGGTAAGGCAAAAGAACATTGCAAGTGCCAAACTTGGCACATGGATATGTAAGTGTTATTTAAAAAATAAAATAAAATTGGGATACCTGATTTCTAAGTCCAACGACTTTGGCTAAAAATCCTACATGAAATTTCTTAATAATATAACTTGTCTACATGACTCGTCGGAGAGCTAAGTCAGCAAATAAGAACCAAAACTATGTTGTTTTACCCTTTTTTTTTCAATTTTAATATAAATGTTAATTAAATTAAATTATTTTAGAAAAACATATGAAGAGTGCAAAACAGCAAAGGCTCAGCCCTTGCCCCCGTCACTAGGAAGGGTCGACAATGGTAGGGGAAGGATTGATTGGGCTCATTGGCCCCTGGTCAGGGCCCGACGACCCTGGCCGACCGATGGTGAGGGCCTACAATCCCTCGCCTAGCTCTGGGGCGGGGGTTGCGACCCTCCCCCAAATCCAGTAAGACCTCCCAGCTAGTGTTGGCCCTTGGCTTGCTGAGCGAGGGTCGGTGACCCTCACCGGATCTAGGGGAGGGCCATGACTCTCACCCCAAATTTGAGCCATAGTTTGTAGGCCCTCACCACTAGGGCTCGGCAATCCTGGCCGACCCTACCCCCACCATCGCTAGCCCTTCTGGGTGATGGTTGTGAGGTGGCAGCAAGGGCTTGCACAGCCTTTGCCGTTTTGCAACCCTCTTTTTCTTTTTTATTTTTATTTTAAAATTTTTAATTTTTAATTTAATTTAAGTAATATTTATATTAAAAATCAAATGCAAGGGAAAATGACATCATTTTTAGCTTACTAGCCATGTTGGCATCAAAACAACATCATTTTTGGCTTATTTAGCCACGTTGTCATTTGGCACTTGTCTTACTAAAAAAATGCCTGTATTTTGATAAGATTTTCTCGCCATTGACACTTAACTAATCCATTTTGCTTTAATTTTAACAATTAAATGTACATTTCTTAACTTTTAACATTTAAGTGTATTTCCATGCCAAATTTTGGCATTCCAAGGATCCGGGTCTCCTTTTTAGAATATCAGTCCCAAATTTTTCTCTCTCCAGCCACCAAGGACAACCTTTTAGACACTAAAATGTGAATTTTAAAACTAATTGGAGTGTTCTTATTGTGAGCTACTTACCATTGATGTTGAAGGCGTAAGAACCATGCTAAATAGTTTTAAACTACATAAGAAGAATAACTGGAACGAAATTCAACCAAGATAAAATACAAAAATATTATTAAACGCGATGGGAACTGAGGATTTCAGGTTAGAGAAGGTAAGACAAGCTTCTAGCTAAATAACATATAAATGACTGTTTTTTTTATTTTTTAAAAATAATTTCTACCTAAGAATATAAGGAATTTTTGGACCTAGGGAGGCAAGGCTGTCACTGGCCTAGTAGCCCCCTAGGTCCACTATTGATTAAATGGTAGACATAAATTAGAAATTATTTGTGTGATTAATCCTCTCTAGAAGGATGAAAACAATTTGGTAACTGAACCAAGAGAAGACAAAATTGATGCTTGAGTGACTTTGTCTAGTTGAGACACATTAGTTAACGTAATTTCGGTGCCCTGAATAAGATTTGACGTGTATGATTTAATTTAAATGCTTGCCAAAATCACGTTAATTAATGGATCATAACTCAGAATTGAAAGAAATGGTCTCATCCTTCAACTTTATGTTTTTTTTTTCCTCAATGTGAATAATCACAACAGTCAAGGATCAGAAAAGGGAAGGGAAATTCATAGGACTTACTTGATTACGTTGGTGGTTGCTCATTCTTCTCGCCAAGCTAGACCAGCTACTATCACACAGTATCCAGTTCTTCTCTTTTTCTGCGTGAAAACATGCGATCGTACATGGCGAGAGCGAAAGAGAAGAGGGCGACGATGTAACGGATGTTGAGGCGAACGATGGAGGAAGAATCAGCAGGTTGGATGCTCATTGCTCTCTCAGCTTTTTTCGTGCAGAGGAAAGAGAGAATAAGAAACCTTGCGTTGTCGCGGATAGATGCATTTCGGCTTGGGCTTTTCGAGCCCGGATTTCCGAAGCCCGAGAGGCTCATCCTCGCCCGCCATTTAATTAAACAGATGCTAATTAAATAATCCTTTGTTCATATATTATTGCAATTTACAATTCCCTAGCATGAAATTACTACTATCACCTAGAGGTAAAATGAGACTACCGCATACACCAACCATTTATACAAAATTCAAACGCATTTTTCTTTGGCCCATCGACCTTGGTCGTCAGTATTTCCGACGGTAGAGGGTACTACAATGAAGAAATATGAAGTCATCTACAAGTTGCATTATACTATGTGAAAACGGACCATTTCACAAAATTTCACGGAATTTGTGGAAAGAGTCCTACATTCTACTTGCTAGCAAGAAAATAATAGTCTTCACGACAAAGGCAACTTGTACAATTGTGATAAATGCATATATAAAGATGCTTGCCAAATTCTCTGGATTGGTGCGATTGAAAATTGTGTTAAGAGATTATCAAGTTGCATATTTAGATTTCACAGACTATATGTAAACTATTCTCTGTGATCCAATAAACTGTGAGAAATATATGATCACATTTATTTTTGCTTTGTGTAAGAAAGAATAGTAAATACTATTTCCCTACGATGAGAAGGAACATTTATTTTTGCTTGTTGTGGAGGTGCGTACGTATAAAAGATTTTGATTGTTGTCTTAAATTTCACCGTCATATGAGCTTGCTTTTGGTAAATACAAGCAAATGGAGAAACTCTCGGCATTTTACGCACTTAATATGCTTCATTTTCTGACATTTTTAGCATCATTATTGGTAGGGATCCTGATTAGACTGTACCTAGCATTTGTGTTTTCTACTTCATTTAAGGACTAGGTCCCGTGACCTGTCCTAGCTGACATGATTTTGCTTCCTATACATTAGTTTGGATATACTTTAATTTAGAATACTATGAAAAAGCCCAAACTGACACAATCATAATACATTTACTTCAAATTAATTTTTACTACAAAAATCAAATTGGTATACTAGTGGCAAATTTATCATTTTTTAGTTATGTTAAATTTTATCGTCAAATTTTCAACTCAGATGACACATGATAGTTGACAGATATAACCGTTTGAGCTTTTATATTTAGTTTTTTTTGTAATTTTGTAGTTTTTTGTGGTATTAATCCAATTTAACGGAAATTAATTAAGGGTGTATTTATCACAAATATACCAATTTGAGATTTTTTGTGATAACAAAAATTAGTTTAGGGTAAACTCGTCACATGTATATTAATTTGGAGTTTTTTTACGGTTGAAAATTAATTTTCGCTAAATTTATCACAAACGTACTAATTTGATGGTTTTTGTGATATTAACTCTTAATTTTATGGCACTTTACTTCACCCTGAAATTTTTAACCATTTTATAATGTTTTTATAGTTTTTAGGAAATGTACCTTCACCTAGCTAAACACGAAAGCTTGATAAAGAGTGAAGTATTGTTGTTAGCAGTAGGGATGATGAGCAAATGGAATTGTCCGAATCAGAATTGCCTAGACCGACCAGGACCGATTTTCGGTTCCTAAAAACTTGAATAAGTGGATATCAGTTCGGTTTTCTATTTTAGGTGTGAAATTACCCATTTAAATCTTTTTTTTTATTTTTATATTTTTATATTATAAACAAAACCCTCAATCAGACTCCAGACTTCTCTCATGACCACTCTCTCTCTCTCTCTCTCTCTCTCTCCCCTTAACTCGCGACCTCGGGGCTCGTCGCTCCGTCCCGCTCACTCTCGGCCTCGACGGTTTTTCAGGTACCAATTTGCCTCTCGCCTCTTGCTGCGTATTTGCCCTGATTCTCCCCGTTGTTTCGTCTGGTTTGGTTTTGACATGGTGCGTCTCGATGTGTTTTACATGGTTGCTATCTGTTAATGGTTTTCTTGTCTCCATTTTTGAGTCGTGGATTCGCGAGGAAGGACAGATGGTCGATGGGTAATTGGCTTTTCAGTCTTGGTTTCGCAATCCACCTGAGCTCAGGACTTGAAGTGATTTTTCCACAATTTTATCTGTGGACATTTCTACTCAGCTGGCGAATGATCAGCTGGTGTTTTTTCTGCCTTTTTATGCGCTAATGTTGTTTGGTCAAGGGAGCTTAAGTGAAAATTCTTTTATCAAAAGTGGCGAAAGTCATTTTGATGAAGTGCTGTTTCGGATTACTGGTAGTTGGGATCTTTTATGAAGCTTTCTTTGGATTTTTGCTGCAAGTCTGTATGTTTGTTTGATGATCAGGGAAGTTATGTGTCCATGAATTCTGAATTGTTGTAGGACGGGCGGGTAACTAGCTTCATGGGATTGATGTGGTTTGCTGCATATTGTAGCATAACCTAGCTGCAATGGAACAAAAAATGAATGAAACTGAAAGCAAAAAAAAAAAAAAAAAAATAGTGGCTGGTTCTCGATGGAACCTGAAACCAGCTTGAAACTGGCAGGTTCGGTTTCAAAGTCTGTTCTAGGGTCCACAGGGGTTGGTTCCCGGTTTCAAAAATTGGGAACAAGTCTTGATAGGGTAGGTTCTAGGTTCCAGACTTGGAACTGATTTGCTGTTAAAATTGAGAATGAACCTGAGTTTGATCAGGAGGTGAACTTGATGAGTGGAAGCTAGGTTTAGATTTTGAGTATTATTTCTTTCTCTGAAATGAAATGTAATACAGGTAAAATGCCTGTGCAACTTGTTCTGCCAGCAGTGTTTCTTACATGAGTTCGCCTTTGCTTTCTCAACTTGCTCTATTGACACAGTTAAGCATTTCGTTTTGGGCCCTTGATTTTAACTTTATCATTTGATCTTTCTACTTCACAGGATGGTGCAGCAAAAGAGAAAGAGAAGAGAAAGGAGAAGAAAATGCGGAAGAGGAGGGAGGAAAAAGAGGTAGAACTGAGCAAAGTGTCAACAAAATCCCAAATAATGTTGCATAAGTGGCTGAATTACACGGAAATATTATGAAGGATTTTTTCGGTGTTGATATAGATAACCAATTTAACATCACCTTCGGCCACCAACAATTCTGACAAAGGATTAACATCATTGAATGCCTATTTACTTTGACACCATTTCTGTTTGAGTGCTCATAACACGTTCTTCTCAATGTCACTTTGCTTGACACGGGTTGAGGAAAATTACTCTATAATATTTTCATCCAATTTCGCCATGTGAAGCATTTTTGGATTTTGTTGAGCATATTGCTCTTCCTAGGGACATTTTTCTCAGCTTTGGCCTCTTTTTTGTTTCTCCTCCTCCTTTTCTTCTCCTTTGCCTTTCTCTACATGGTCAAGCAGTTTGTCTCCTCAGCTTTTGCATGGTGCCTATGCAAATTCTGGATATATTGTCGAAGAGGGCTAGTGTTGAACCTGCCAGAAAGAAGCTATCTGAACGGACTCCTGGCAGAGATAATTCCATATAATGGCCAGCCATGTAAAGCAGACTTAATTGTGCTGAGGAAAGCAGGTAAAGAGTTGAGAATTGGTGAAAGGTAGTTGATGTTTCTTATATAATCTAAGAACATTGTTCTAACTTGTCATCCACTTTTCTTGCAGTATTCAAAAGGCCCTTTGTTAATGATTTTACTGTTTTGCTTTGAGAAATTAGCTGGTGGGGTTTGGGGCCAAGTACGTTGTTCAATCTGACCTGCAGTCTCCTTCTTTCTTGCACTTTCTTTCACACCATCACAAGACTCTTTTCTGTGTACACGTGTGTACATGTGTGCATGGTTGTTAGGATCCCAATCCGGATTGTAGGATCACGATCATTTGATTCTACGACTCAAAAACTTTGAACAATTTGGATTCTAAGAAAAACGGTAGTCTGCAGGGGTCGTGATCTGTATCTTAGGATGGTGATCCCAACTACGATTCCACTGTTCAAGCTTTAGAAGGCAATTCTGCCTTTTTAGCTGGAGCAAATATGAAATTGGGCCTCTGCTCCCTAGCGCATGTGCCACTTTCTTCTTAATCATGTTCAGGCTCCATTCAGAAAATATAAGGCTTGGAGAATTAAGAAAAAAGGGATGAAGATGAATGAACAGTAGAAAGCGAAGAAGTGCAGAGACACCATCACTTCTTCTTCAGTCTTGAATAAATGATGAGATGGGCATCGACCACTGTTGGATTTCTGAACTGTCCTGTCCTTTGGAGATGAGAGAGACAAAGCTTCTGTCCTTCTGCAACCAGATGAGAGAGACCTCTACATCCTTGAGAAATTGGTGCACTATTTGACTTGGCCAAGTATCATCATATCTTTGGATGTATACTGATTAGAACTGACCTTAAACTTTAAACAGTTGAAAAACCTAGAATAGCCAGTGAAAGTGAGTTTGTGAGAGAGAGAGAGTTGGGGGGGCAGGTGGGTTAAATTGGAGAGTGTGTCCCAGATCGAGGGGAATAATATATTATCCTTTGAAATAAAGAAAGAGACGATATGTATTCCAAGAGAGAGAAGGACAAAATAAAGGATTAGAAATTCGGAAAAGGCACGCAAGTAATTTCTTGGCAGGCTTCTTCTTGATTATTATGGTGATTATTTTATGGTGATCCTATTTAATACACCTTAAAAACTTGGGCAAGGAGATTTTATGCTTTTGCATCTTTGACATGGTGCTTTAATTGTTAGTTGAAAAACTGGCAACCAAGAATTTAAACCAGAGTAATCTCTCACATGAGAATGCTACCTTTAAGCTTCACTATCCCCCTTTTAAAGGTTAATATGCATCTACTTGCAATGATTTAAGCAAGAATTTAATACTTCAAATATGTAGGATCTTATGATCTTGATCTGAACTGGAAGACTTCAAAAGGATCCTACTTAGCATCTCGATCCTGATAACCTTTTTGTGTGTGTGACAAAGGTTGCCCAGCTTTAATATTTATCGTGAATTTATTTGATCTTAGCTATTTATTTGACAGGAGAAATATGGATTCAGTTGTAAAATTTCTAATGGGCGACTCCAGAGTGAAACTGCTTTTCTGTTGGGTGAGCAGCTTTCACATGGAGCTTTTCTTCTCTACGTCAGTATCCGTCTTGTCCCTATGCTCATATTGCATGGATGGAGACTGACTGCAGAACATGAAGGAGGAGTAAGGGCAATTTTACAGTTCGTCATCAGTTTGGTGTAAGATTGATCTCTGAAGCATAATGGGCCTAAGAGCCTTGAGTGTAGGACTAGCCTCTTTAATTTCAGCAAAAGAGTGTGGAGAATCTGTCTTTGTTTGCTTCTATTATGGAATCCTGCAGCCTCCTTTGCTTCAGATGGAATGAATAGCTGGTGTTTGTTCTCCAACAGGTTATATTCACTTTGATGCTTCAGGTTGTCCATTTTATCCAGTGAGGGTACTCAGCTAATTAATAGACTATGTCAAGTAGTATGTTATATGAATAACTTTTCCCTTTTAACTTTGTGATTGCATAGCTTCTACCTGAGTATATATGTATATCCTTGGAAGCGAGCCATATTTTACCCTGCTTGTTTAAACTTTATGATACTTGAAGTCTTTCACATTAGCAAGAATCCTTAACATCCTTGGTTAAGTTGAAAATTAACTTTGTACCCATGATATGCCCCCCTTTCCATTTTTGTATTTTTCCTTAGATCCTTGGTTTAATTACACTAATATTTTGCTTACAATGCCCAATTGGTAAAAGCATAGACTTAAACCACTGTGAGTAACCGTTTCTTTGGTAGCCGTTCATTTCGATAGCTTACCTGGACCACAGTGGTGCTGTTTGTTCGTGTTTTCGTCTCTCTCGGTTCCTTGCCAAATCTGCAATTGTTGACCAAGATTGATCCAAATGGAGCTTTGCTTCAACTTAGGTGAGTGATTACAAGTTCTAATTGTTCCAAATCCATTGTTGTTTATACCATCTGTTGTTTTTTCTGATTCTGTTCACCCCCCTTTCTGGTGTTTTTCTTGCTCTTTGGTTATGCCCTTACAAGAGTTAGTGCCTTTTTGCCTCGTCAAGATTCCTGTTGAGAGTTTTTGGTTTGTGATTAGTATTTTATTACCCTTCAATACTGCGTTTCTTACCTTTACAAGTTGTGGTTCTTCTTCTTACATGCTCATCAGAAGAGATGGATTATATTCTGCATCGACAGCCAAAACAAATGGTCAAACACCCAATAAAAAAACAAATGCCAAAAGTGGCAAGGGAGGAAGTGTCTTCTCAGTCGGATATGAATGAAGATTCAACTAACTCCTATGAGCATACTAATCACATGAGAAGTGCCACATGGGGTTATTATACATGTTTCATGTACATGTTTGCTTTTACGACTTATTGAACCTGCTAACCTGTGGCTTCTAACCTGTGATGGATGTACTATCTGCTGATCATATGATGTCGTTGTGTCATTGGGTGCATTGTGCTTGGTTTGGTAAGAAGGAGAGATGTGTTGTGCAATTTGGAAAATTTTGTTACAAGGACGAATGCTTGGTGGATGTACTTTTTTTTTTGAGTCTGTGTTTAGACTTTAAGCTAATTCTAGTTTTGTTATTAAATGCATGAAATCAAATGTGCAGAGAAAGGAGGTGAATAAACTTTCCTCCTTGCCAATTGCATATTTTGTTGGCTGACATGAATGAATGTGCTTTAGACCATCCTAATAGGAATTATACCTGCGTTTCTGTTATTAAACGCCGGTTGATTTCTATGAGAATTTAATGTTGTTGTGATAAGGCTTCCCAAGGAACAATTGCTGTCCTCACTTTGGGCTGTTTCAGACAAATTTATCAGCAAAATAAGGCTCATGTTAAGAAGCTCATTGGTTTGCTGTTTTCTTACAGAGTTAGCATGGCCTTTCTATGAATGCAAGTATAGCTGATCATGAGACGGTCCAAAGGCTGATTTTGTATTTGGGAGTATCCATCCTGATTCAGAGGTTGCTGATAATATCATTTGGAGAACTTCTCCTGCTATTGATGTGGATTCTATCAAATCGTTCAGGGATACAAAGCTGCTGCGTGTTCTTTCTAGTTGTAGTCCAAGTTGAATTGTAACTCTTTTTTTAGGTCAAGCATGATCTGAGAACCAGCTGGATATTTTTGTGGGAAAAAGAGAATTCATAGGGTGATCCCACATATCTATTGTAATCATCTAAGTTGGTTGTACCTCTTCTCTCTTTTCTTTTGGAACCTTATACCAACTTCGTTGCTAATGTCCTGTTGGTTTTCTGTTGTAATCATCTAGTGCCAAATGAAGAGAGATTTGTGGACCTCATTTAAAGCATAAATATTTTTCAATACCTTTCTTTAAGCACATCTGGTTCGTCCTCATTGGAAAACCAAGATAATACTATTGGCTATAGAACATAAGTAGATGGTCCGAGGGAAATATATGAACCAGTATTCATCACATTTAACTTTACTTTGTGTAAGGAAGAATAGAAAATACTGTTTGTGCTACTGTGAGAAAGAGCAACACAATGGCTGTGAGAACGGACAAGAAAGCCCAAGGACTATAGAAATATTCCCTCCTCAGTTTCGCCATCCAGACGTTCCACGTCTTGTTGTAATGTGCATTCACATTTGGGAAGATCTCAGAGTAATAGGAATCGGATACCGCGACATGATCACCGATGTTGTTGAACATCTGTGCAACAACCTTGTCATCGCCTAGGTAGTTCTTAACAATCCCTGCGTGGCGAAGCACCTCAACGTCCTTTGAAGAGCTTATGAGGCAATCCATGAAGGTCACGTAATCCGTGAAGTAGTTGATGTTTCTGCTTTGATGATGCTGCTCGTATGCGATCAGGTTTCGAAAATTTGATTCGGTGTCGTCCTCTACACGCAAGACCAGTAACTCGAGTGTCCCGTTCTTGAATTTGATGTCGCTCAGTTCGCACCCTTGCGCAGCCCTAAACCTGACTCCTGACTCCCCTAGCTCCATCGCCGAGGGCATGACTGACCTGACTCCTGACTTCCTTAGCTCAATCGCCGAGGGGATGGCTGGTATGCAGTTCGGCTGGGGCGTTTCAGGCAAGCCAGAAGTGCACCACGCGTGATATAGATGCAGAAGATGTTCCCAGCTGCCAATCGTCAAATTTCGGCCGGGGCTTTTTCGTTCACCCTGGAAGTACATGATTGCGACTTTGCTGAACTCATGATGCTCGTCCTCAGTCAGGTCATATAGCTTGCTCAAGACGAAAAGTGGGAGTTGGTTCTCTAGCAGCAGTAAATCGCGCCTAATGCCATTTAGAATCCCACGTCCACGCATAACCGGGTCGTCTTTGTCTGTCGGTATCATATTATTGTACTTACGGAAGAACTCAACGATGAAACAGCCATCAATGAGCATCATCGCAAGAAACTCTTCTTGGGAGAGGTCGATGGTTTCCGCATAGCAATAACGCGCCCGCTGTTCTAGTTCCCTAAGAGTCGGCATATACCTGTCGACGCTCTCCTTTCTCCTCTCAAGCAATTGCTGCAGGTATCGCAGTTTTTGCTCCTCCATGAATTTGAACTTGTCATTTCCATAGTGATAAGGGCCGATGGTTAGGATCTCTGGGTCATAGGCTTTCTCGTTGGCTTTGCGCAGTTGATGACGAACCCTAAATATACTACGCTCCGGCGAAGTGGGAAGCGTACTTCGAAGCATATTCTCAATGTGGATTGAGGCATGATCTCGCACCAAGAAAGGGTCATAGATCCCAGCATGCTGTATTGGTTACGACATAATTAATGTGATAATAAGCACTTAGTAAAGCAAGATGATTGTTTTACATGTGCTTCCCTTTGATTTAGGGCAACTTACAAAAAATGCGCTCTAATGAACTATTTCAATTTTCACTTGTGGTCATCATACTATTTTTTGTGACGCATATAATTCTTAAAACTAAATTTCAAAAACTAGTAGGAAAAAAACTAATCTCTGAATAAATTTCGGGACAAATTCGTATTTTTGTGCAAATATCGATGGACAGTGCAAATTAAGCACCGTGGTTGAACACGTAGTGTGAACACTGTGATATTGCTCCTTATAATATCACTCCAAGAATAAATTAACAGAGCTGTATGGGCTTTTTACTTTTGAGCTTCGGAGAACCCCCTTTTGCTCTATGGACGAGTTTTGACTTTTGGGAAGGCGAAAGAACAGCACAAGTGCCAAACTTGGCACGGGATACTTAAATGTCACCTTTTTTTTTTTTTTAAATTGGGATATCTGATTTCTAAGTCTGGTGATCTTGGCTGAAAATCCTACGTGATAATTTTTTAATAATATAACTCGTCTACGTGACTTGTCGGAGAGTTGAGTCAATAAAGAAAAACCAAAACTATGTCCGTTTACCTTTTTATTTTATTTTAATATAAATGTTCATTAAATTAAATTATTTTAGAAAAATAGATGAAGATTGCAAAACAGGGAGGGCTCAGCCCTCGCCGAGGAGGGTTGGCAATGATGGGGGAAGGGTTGATTAGGGTCGTTGGCCCCCGGCCAAGGCTTGACGACCCGGCTGACTAGTGGTGAGGGCCTACAATCCCTCGCCCAACTCGGGGCGAGGGTCGCAACCCTCCTCCAAATTTGGCAAGACCCCCTAGCGTGTTGGCCCTTGGCCTTTTAAGCGAGGGTCGCCGACCCTCATTGGATCTGGAGGAGGGATGCAACCCTCACCTTGGATCTAGGCCAGGGCTTATGAGCCCTCACCACTAGGGCCCGGTGACCTTGATCGACTCTACCCCCCACCATCACTGGCCCTTCCGGGTGATAGTGGCGAGGCAGCAGCGAGGAGGGCTTGCATAGCCCTCACCATTCTGCAACCCTCCTTTTATTTTTTAAATTTTTTTCAGTTTTAAATTTAAGTTAAGTAATATTTATATTAAAATTCAAATTTGAGAGAAAACGACATCGTTTTTAGCTTACTAACCACGTTAGCATGCAAAATAACATCGTTTTTTTGCTTATTTAGCCACATCGTCATTTTTCACTTGTCTCATAAACAAAATGCTACGTTAGCATTTTGACTGAATTTTCTCACCGTTAACACTTAACTAATCTATTTTGCTTCAATTTTGACACTTAAATATATATTTCCTAACTTTTGACACTGGACTAAATTTTGGCATTCTAAGGATCCAGGTCTCCTTTTAAGAATTTGAGTCCCAAAATTTTCTCTCTCCAGCCACCAAGCAAGGACAACCTTTTAGACACTAACATGTGAATTTTAAAACTAATTGGGGTGTTCTTATTGTGAGCTACTTACCATCGATGTTGAAAGCGTAAGAACCATGTTGAATAGTTTTAAACTACATAAGAAGAATAATTGGAATGAAATTCAACCAAGATAAAATACAGAAATGTTATTAAACGCGATGGGAACTGAGGATTTCAGGTTAGAGAAGGTAAGACAAGCTTCTAGCTAAATAACATATAAATGACTGCTTTTTAAAAAAAAAAAAAATTAAATTCTACCTAAGAATATAAGGAATTTTTTGACCTAGGGAGGCAAGGCTACCACTGGCCTGGTACTACTGATTAAATGGTAGACGTACGTTTAGAAATTATTTGTGTGATTAACCCTCTCTAGAAGGATGAAAGCAATCGGTAACTGAACCAAGAGAAGACAAAATTGATGCTTGAGTGACTGTCTAGCTGAGACACGTTAGTTAATGTAATTTTGGCGCCCTGAATTAGATCGAACGTGTATGATTTAATTTTAAGTGCTTGCCAGAATCATGTTAATTAATGGACCATAACTCAGAATTGAAAGAAATGGTCTCATCCTTCAACATTATATTTTCTTTTTTTGTCAGTGTGAATAATCACAACAGTTAAGGATCAGAAAAGGGAAGGGAAATTCGCAGGACTTACTTGATTACGTTGGTGGTTGCTCATTCTTCTCGCCAAGCTAGACCAGCTACTATCACACAGTAACCAGTTCTTCTCTTTTTCTGCGTGAAAACATGCGATCCTACACGGCAAGAGCGAGAGAGAAGAGGGCGACGATGCTAACAGATGTTGAGGCAAACGATGGAGGAAGAATTAGCAGGTTGGATGCGTTAAAACATGCGATCGTACATGGCGAGACCGAGAGAATAAGAAACCTTGCGTTGTCGCTAGAGCCGTTAAACGGGTGGGTCGGGTCGGGTTTGGGTCGGGTCATTAATGGTCCGACCCAAATTGACCCATTAACCCATTTATGACCCATTTATGTTTAATGTAAATTTTTCGACCCAAACCCAACCCAACCCATACCCAACTCATACCCGACCCAACCCAACTCATATTAATAAAATATTTTCATATTTAACAAATTTAGAAAAACTTATTCTTATGTTTTTTTTTAAAAGATTATATTATTAAAATACTTCCAAGCTTTTATATATATATATATAAATTGTATTGCTAAAATAGTTTTATACAATAAAAATTTAATGGAAAATTTTTATAAATTTTAAAATAATTATTTAAAAAATCAAAATTTAATTATTTTTTAAAAAAATAAATTTTTAATTATTTTTAAAATATAATTTTCTTTTTCTTTTTCTTTTTTTCTTTTTCTTTTTCTTTTCTCTTTTTTCTTCTCCTTCTTCTTCTTCTTTGGCCGCCGGCCACGACGACGGCCGGCGGCCGGCCGAGGCGAGCCTCGAGCTCGAGGCTCGCCGGATCGGCGAGGCTCGAGCCTCGCCCGACGCCGGTGAGGCCTCCGCCTCGCCAGATCCGGCGAGCTCGAGGCTCGCCGGTGTCGGGCGAGCTCGAGCTCGCCCCTCACCGGAACCGGCGAGGCTCGAGCCTCGCCCGACGCCGGCGAGCTCGAGGCTCGCCGGATCGGCGAGGCTCGAGCCTGCCGATGCCGGTGGGCTCGAGTCTCGCCGGATCGGCGAGGCTCGAGCCTCGCCGGCGTCGGCGAGGCCTTCGCCTCGCTAGATCCGGCGAGCTCGAGCTCGCTCGACGCCGGCGAGCTCGAGGCTCGCCCGGCTGGTCGCCGCCGGCCGTCGCCGTGCCGGCGACCGGAAGGAGGAAGGAGAAATTAAAAAAAAAAAAAAAAAAAAAAAAAAAAAAAAAAAAAAAAAAAAAAGAAAGAAAAAAAGGAAGAAAAAGAAAAGAGAAAATAAAAATAAAAAAATTATAATTTCGATTTTTATAAAGTTGAAGAGAAAATGGAGAAATTATAATGTTTTTGTTAAAGATGAGTTTTCAACCTAACCCATTTAAAAACCCACTTAAGACCCACCTATCTTAAATCTTTAATTGTGAAACCCATTTAACTATCTTTTGTTATAAACATGTGACCCATTTTAACACCTCTAGTTGTCGCGTAGAAATGCATTTCGGCTTGGGCTTTTCGAGCCCGGATTTCCGAAGCCCGAGAGGCTCATCCTCGGCAGCCATTTACTTAAACAGATGCTAATTAAATAATCCTTTGTTCAAATATTATTGTTATCTACAATTCCCTAGCATGAAATTACTACTATCACCTAGGTGTAAAATGAGACTACCGCATACACCAACCATTTATAAAAAATTCAAACACCTTTTTCTTTGGCCCATCGACCTTGGTCGTCAATACCTTTGACGGTAGAGGGTACTACAATGAAGAACTATGAAGTCATCCACAAGTTGCATCATACTATGTGAAAAACAGACCATTTCACAAAATTTCACGGAATTTGTGGAAAGAGTCCTACATTCTACCTGCTAGCTAGAAAATAATAGTCTTCACGATGGAGGCAACTTGACCAATTGTGATAAATGCATATATAAAGATGCTTGCCAAATTCTCTGGATTGGTGCAGTTGAAAATTGTGTTAAGAGATTATCAAGTTGCATATTTAGATTTCACAGACTATATGTAAACTATTCTTTGTATTCCAATAAACTGTGAGAAATATATGATCACATTTATTTTTGCTTTGTGTAAGAAAGAATAGTAAATACTATTTGCCCTACTGTGAGAAGCAACATTTATTTTTGCCTGTTGTGGAGGTGCGTACGTATGAAAGATTTTGAGTGTTGTCTTAAATTTCACCGTCATATGAGCTTGCTTTTGGTAAATATAAGCAAATGGAGAAACTCTTGGCATTTTATGCACTTAATATGCTTCATTTTCTAACATTTTTAGCATCATTATTGGTAGGGATCCTGGTTAGACTGTACCTAGCATTTGTGTTTACTACTTCATTTAAGGACTAGGTCCCGTGACCTGTCCTAGCTGACATGATTTTGCTTCCTATACATTAGTTTGGATATACTTTAATTTAGAATACTATGAAAAAGCCCAAATTGACACAGTCATAATACATTTACCTCAAATTAATTTTTTGACCACAAAAATTAAACTAGTATACTAGTGACAAAATTTATCATTATTTAGTTTATATTAAATTTTACCGTCAAATTTTCAAGTCAGATGACATGTGATAGTTGATGGATATAACCGTTTGAGTTTTTATACTTAGTTTGTCATAGTTTGGTATTAATCCAATTTAACGGAAATTAATTAAGGGTGTATTTATCACAAATATACCAATTTGTGATTTTTTGTGATAAAAAAAATTAGCTTGGGGTAAACTGGTCACATGTATACTAATTTGGAGTTTTTTACAGTCGAAAATTAATTTTCACTAAGTTTATCACAAACGTACTAATTTGATGGTTTTCGTGATATTAACTCTTAATTTTATGGCACTTTACTTCACCCTGAAATTTTTTACCATTTTATAATATTTTTACAGTTTTTAGGAATTGTACCTTCACCCAACACCAACTAAACATGAAAGCTTGATTAAGAGTGAAGTATTGTTGTTAGCCACAGGAACGAGCAAAAAGAAATCGTCCAAATCAGAACCGCCCGGACCGATTTTCGGTTCCTAAAAACATGAATGTGATACCGGTCCAGACGTCTAGCTCACGATCCCTCGCCCACTCTCAACTCGCTCAACTCACGTCCTCGAGGCTTGTAGTTTAGTCACGCTCACTCTCGGCCTCGACGGTTTTTGAGGTACCAATTTGCCCCTCGCCTCTTGCGGCCTACTTTTCCTAATTCTACCCTTCGTTTCCTCTGGTTTGGATTTGACATGGTGCGTCTCGATGTGTTTTACATGGTTGCTATCTGTTAATGGTTTTCTTGTGTCCATTTTCGAGTCTTGGATACGCCAGGAAGGAGAGATGGTCGATGGGTAGTTGGCTTTTCAGTCTTGGATTCGCAATCCACCTGAGCTCAAGACTTGAAGTGATTTTTACACGATTTTACCTGTGGACATGTTCTGCTCAGCTGGAGAATGATCAGCTGGTGTTTTTTTTTTTTTTTTTTTTTTTTTTTTTTTTTTTTTTTCTGCCTTTCTATGATGTTCTAATGTTGTTTGGTCAAGGGAGGACAAGTGAAAATTCTTTTATCAAAAGTAGCGGCAGTCATTTTCTTAGAGTGTTGTTTCAGATTACTGGTAGTTGTGATCTTTCATGAAGCTTTCTTTGGGTTTTTTCCTGCAACTGTGTATGTTTGTTTGATGATCAAGGAAGTTATGTGTCCATGGATTCTGAATTGTTGTAGGACAGGCGGGTAACTAACTTCTCATAGGATTGATATGGTTTGCCGCATATTGTAGCATAACCTAGCTGCAATGAAACTAGAAAAGAATGAAAAAAAAAAAAAAAAAGAAGTGGCTGGTTCCTGGTGAAACCTGAAACCGGCTTGAAACTGGCAGGTTCGGTTTCAAAGTCGGTTCTAGGGTCCACAAGGGTTGGTTCCCAGTCTCAAGAATTGGGAACGAGCCCTGATAGGATAGGTTCTAGGTTTTGGACTTGAAACCAATTTGCTGTTAAAATTGAGAATGAACCTGAGTTTGATCAGGAGGTAAACTCAATGAGTGGAAGGTAGGTTTAGCTTTTGAGCGTTATTTCTTTCTCTAAAATGTAATATAGGTAAAATGCATGTGCAACTTGTTCTACCAGCAGTGTTTATTACGTGAGTTCGCCTTTGCTTTCCCATCTTGCTCTATTAACACAGTTAAGCATTTCGTTTTGGCCGTTGATTTTAATTTTATGATTTGATCTTTCTACTTCACAAGATTTTTCCACTTCACAGGATGGTGCAGCAAAAGAGAAAGAGAAGAGAAAGGAGAAAAAAATGTGGAAGAGGAGGAAGGAAAAAGAGGCAGAACTGAGCAAAATGTCAACAAAATCCCAATTAATGTTTCATAAGTGGCTGAATTACACAGAAATATTATGAAGGATTTTTTCAGTGTTGATATGGATATTTATGGTCTGTTCGTTTCACGGAATATTGGCCAATTCCGGAAAATATTTTCCTGGAAGTCATTTTCCAGGAAAATGACAATATTTTCCGGTGTTCGGCTAAAACTTGAAAATGTTTCGGAAAATATTTTCCGGTGTTTGGCTAAAACTTGAAAATGTTTCGGAAAATGTTTTCCGGTGTTCAGTAAAGAAAATATTTTCTAACCATTATGCTTGGGAATAGTTTAACATGGTTTGGATTCATGTTTCGCATCTATTGCCATTTTAAAATAGAGTTTTAAGGAAAATAAACACTTGTGAATTAACATGGTTTGGATTCATGTTTCGCATCTATTGCCATTTTTTAGCTAATTCTATTTCTTACCCATGCTAAAAAGTAGTTCCAAGATCTTCCACAATATTTGTGGAACCCATCCCGGTAATCATCAGTGGAATATTAGCAAGTAAATAGTGGCGAATTCTCCATATGAATCCAGAAGAGCATCATAGATAAATTAGGCAAGCAGAGGGTCAATTACAAAACACTGCTATTTGACTACAGGTTTTAAATGTCTGAATCCAAAAGACAGTAATAACTACCCGGTTGACCTATGGATTTCATAAAGGCAAAAGCAGCCCTGCTTTAAGCAACTCATTCAGTTCATACTCTTTTGACCAGCAAACTCATCAGATCAAGCTATGAAAAATCTTGTGTTACCTCTATTACCTTGAGACTTCTACTGAGCATCTTGCATAAAATTACACATCAATGGAATTTTGGCAGCCATAATATGTCTACACACCTATCTCTTCATCTACTTTGCAGTAGGTTGTCTAGCCAAAAATGCTTGTTGATGCAGTCAACAGAGCATCAAGGAAGAGTTCTCGATCACCATCACAATCACGATCACCAACCATACACCCAAAGACAAGTATATCACTAATGATGATCTCCTTTGCTTAGAAATTTATCAACCCATACTTTGCAAAGAGTCACACTCTTCACCATGAATGCTTTTCCAATTTTTTCATTTTCAATTAGATGGTCAAAAACTGATCCAAGGGTAATTTCATCGTATCCATCCACTTTTATCACCTCATTGTAGAGTTGAGAGTAATAGACTTGAGAGTGATCCACATCCGTATGAGCCAATGACTTAATTGCCGAGGCCATCTCTCCAAGTTGTGTTGAAAGTGCAACATACTTGTCATCATTGTTGGAACCTTTTCACCTTTTGTGAGACCTCTTTTCTAAATGCACAGTAGAGGAACATGTTTTCGAGCCCTTCATCAACTCATCGAAGTCATCGAAGTCATCACCTAAGTCCACAGGTGAGGAGTCAACTTCCGTTGCATCGATGTCTCCGAACTGCTTAGCAAAGCTTCCGATGGCTATATCTCTCCCAACCACCACAGCCATCTCATCATACATGTCAATCATTTTATTCAAATACTTTCCATGAGAAGGATGGACCTGTAAATGCACAATATTCATTCAATTATTAGTTCCACGGTTAGATATGAAAAAGAAGCTATTAAGCAAACAACACTTAGGCTTCAAGCTATGACAAAAACACGTTTGAAGCCCTTCATTTGTTTGTTCTTTTAGTCATTTTCCCTTCACAATTACGCCTAAATAGAAATTGCATTGTCAATCCATCTTTGCAAGAGATGCAAGATCAATAAGATCTAAAGCACGAGGTTTCGAAAATGCCTATCAATGTCATAATTAGCACCTCATTTGTGAACACCTAAATTGCAGAAGACATGGTGCCTTCTTAGTCTCTCACCACCTAAATTGCAGAAGATAAAGAGAAAAGAAGCAAACTTTACCAACCCTAGTCGCATTCCAGATATACCCAACAATCAAAATCAAAATCGTAGCAGAAAAGACTTTGAGAAAATTTCCAGACATATAAATTGCTAGTATGACAGTCAATATTAAATTATGCATTACACTTGTAACAAAAACAGAAACAGCACCAACACGATAACCTACACCAACACGATAACCTACACCAACACGATAACCTATGGCTTCAGTGAAACAGTGGTGACTAACAAGTTAATAATCTTTTTTTTTTTTCCAGTCCAGCATGTTAGCAAACGCATTAAAGTTTAAAAATCTTGACTGAGATGGTTAGGAAATTATCCCTTATATGTTGAGTAAATATATAAAGACACATAAAACTGCTTATGTGAAACATTGGCTAAAAGAATGTATTGAGCAAGTGATGAGAAAAATTACCGACACATATTGATCAAATTCATTTTTCCCATCTATGACCATTTTCAACTTGTCATCCCAACTGAATCCACTCTTGCCACGCACAGTTTGAATCGTCTTCCAATTGCTTTTGACTGTCTTCAAATGGTTCTCAACATGGTCGGGCTCACAACAAACACTAAACTTCTCATTTATTGTATTGACAACTCGAGTAATTGAAGAGGGTTTGAATGTACTTGAAGGCTTGTTTCCTTTACTAGCTTCATCAGCGAGAATTTCAAGCAAAACACGTGTCATAGGCTTCGACCATCTAAATTGCTTGACCTTCTCATCGTTTGCCTTACTTTTACTCATCATGATAACTACGTAACAACTTTAAACATTAGAATAAGAAAAAATATGATGAAGATGGACACATAGTAAATATTTAGAGATGATTATCATTAAAGAAATGAAAAGCACATGTTCAAAATAAAGCACTCAAAAGAAATAAAAGTAAAACTATTGGCTTCTTCTAATATTTTGATAACTAATCCACATTGCATGTGCAATCCTATCCCTCTTTGATGCCCATATCCTATTTTCCTCCTTTTCCTCCCTTTGAGAAAGTTGGATTCTTGGATTTTCTCTTTGAGATTCCATTTGTCTATTCATCTCTTCCATGATAGAGTCATTGGGATCAGCTTTCATAATAAAATTGTGAATGATACAACAAGCTAAGACAACATCGACTTGTGTTCTAAATGACCAAAAAGGCCCTAAACCCAATACTCGAAAATGCTTCTTTAGAACTCCAAATGCTCTTTCAATAGTAGTTCTTAGAGATGAATGCCGCAAATTGAATAGTTCCTTCTCGTTTTCAGGAGGGCGATCACTAAACTCCTTCAAATGGTATCTAACACCACGATAGGGAGAGATGATGCCATTTTGGATTCCATAACCAGCATTAGCAAGATAATATTTTCCTACAAGTTATAAATAAGTTTATTATCAAGTTACTAATCTCAATTCACATAATGTGTGTAAATTCAATTTTATTACCTCTAGGAATGTTCAATCCATTCGGCCTTGAAAGTGCATTAGACAAAATACGTGAATCATGAGATGTCCTTCCCAACCAGCTAATACATAAGAAAATCTCAAGTCAAATGTAACGGCAGCTAATATATTTTGTGTTGTTCCATCCTTCCGACCACGAAATCTTCCTTGAATTTCAAGAGGAACTGATGCACGTACATGAGTTCCATCTATTGCTCCAACACAATCCTAAAATAAACAATATAGTTACCAACCAAATACTAATGAAACTTCTCAAGCAATTTATAGACTTGTTTTTTCAAATTCCATACCTTAAAATATGGATAAAACCTTCGACTGTTACTTATCTCAGGAGGAGTGGAATTGCCTGGTTCCTTCACCACATGCTTGTATAATTTCAAAATCGCTTGCAGGACGATTTTGAAATATCTAGGAACGGTGCCTATTGATCTATGAAATCTTCCCCCAATGACTCTAAACCTCACATTATGTCCAATGATATGACAAAATACCATAACTTGCTCCATAATAGAAACATTTACAGTAGAACGCAACAAGTTACTTGCACCAAGTATCTTACAAATGTCTAAAAAAGCATTCGGCGCCATCCATATTTGATCTACACAATGAGTATCACCACTATATAACACACGATTCATATATAACTCTCTCTCATAATCTCGATTCACATGAGGCTCTCTCGGTATGCGATTCTCCGAATGATCATAATCATCCATAACTAATGTGATAACTGTCATAACCGCTGCAGCTGCACCCATTACCACTGCTTGAATTTTGTTATCCATCTATATTGGAACATAATAATCATGAAACACAAATTCATATGAAATACAAGAATAACAATACTAGAAGAACCAGAAAAATAGGGGATAGCAGATGATTGTAAGAATGTATTACCTTACTTTGTTTGTGTCAATGTGGATGTCTAGCTTAATCAATTTCCCTTTGTAGATATCTGTAATGTTATCAAGTTTAAAGTGAGAAATATATCATCTTCAAAGAAATATGATTTAACTTATGTATTAATCATGCAAACAAGTATAGTTGCTGAAATATCCACCAATTCTCGAAATGTTAAAGTGAGAAGACATACGATCTTACTGATTATTCATAATATTATAGGACCCATCATCATATAAAAGAATGACAGAAAAGAAGAAAGATGATGAAGAATCAGAAAACCACACATGGCTGACACCACATGAAGGACATGTACCTATACATGGCGAGAGCGACAAATCTCCAGTTTTTACTCAGCTAATCATTGTAAAGTTCTATTTAGAAATCATACATTACGGCTTACCATAATATATACCCGATCATAATTATGATAGTAATATGTTAGTCTACAGATATAGGCATATATCCTATATATATGGATTGAGGAGGAGGATACTAATTCAAGCACACACGTAGATTGGTAATAAATGGTCCGAAATAGCGAAGAGACTCCCCAACAGGACCCAGAACTTGATCAAGAATCACTAGAATGCAACCAAAAGAAGGCAATACACTAAGAGAAGGAGGCGTTCCAAGTATCCGAGAGCCTCTCTCTTGCAAGAATACATTCAGAGCTTGAACTTAAAAGCATCCGAGGGGGAAATGAGTAACCAATTTGATCTAAACTAATTATTTTCGATCCATAAACTGAAATTTTTGTCCCTTATCCAAAGCCTGAAAAGTGGGAAGACAATTTCCCGAACCCTGAATCACTATCACACAATGAGCATAGGATAGCTACTGGTTTGTACGGGGGAACATGTTACCGCAACACATTTCTTCCTCGTTATCCCCTGGTCGTTTCACTCCACTTTCCCTTCCATGCCCACTTGCCCCCGTCCCCTATTTCTTTCCAAGAGATTAGACACTTTGCCCCCCCGACTTACCATATTAGATACCCGATCATAATTATGATAGTACTATGTTGGAGTCTAGAGATATAGTTATAAATCCATGACCTTAAGTAAATTGAGTTTTTTCATAACCAACAATGTTACTTGAAAAACCCCTGTACAACACTTGGTCGCACAAGCTTTGCCATCCATTTGCTATGATGCAGTTCAATCTTCGTGCATACTTCATGTCTCTGATATGCAAATATCATTGTTCAAATACGACACATAGATGGGCAGACATAGGAAGTCAGGACTCATGCATCCACTTCTCTCTTTAGAAGACTGAAAATTTGTGATTAGCACGAGACCAATTGCTCAATGTCCTGCCATCAGTTTCCTAGGAAGAAAGCAGTCAACCTAGCGACTCGTAGTTGGCAAATCGCATTGAGCGACTGAAGCTAGAAGGAATAGACGGCGGGGGAGGATTCGATTGGGGGAAGAGGGAAGAGGGAGAGGAAGAGGAAGAGGAGGATATACCTTTTGAATTTGCTCGGTGGTGATGTTGGTCGGGGGAAACGAGGGCAACACGGGGATCATCTGCGAAGGCTGCTGCATCTTCGCTAGTTCTCGTCTTGCTCCTCCTCCTCCTCCCCAACACACATTCAATCGAAGGATCGATGGAATCCTCCCCCAAAAACCCTCTATACATGTAAACAAGAGGAGAGAGATCTATGAGGACGCTTCAATCCATGCATACGACGCTTGAAGACAACTACGCGTGGAAGAGTATGAACTAACCAGCAGTGATGAGGAAGCAGGGCACGTCGCGGAGATCGAGCATCGCTCGATGAGGGGGAGGCTCCGCTGCTGCTAATCATCGGCGTTGAAGGAGGAGGACGAGATTAGAAACCCAGGGCTTCGTGAGGGCGGAGATCCAACATCGCTGGCCCCGCCGCTGCTAATCGTCAGCGTCGAAGGAGGAGGACGATGAGATCAGAAGCCCTAGGTTTTGTGAGAAAGAGGACAGAAATGGTAGATGAGTAATGAAAGATGAGAGCGTGCGACCGGAAAATGATTTCCTCTTTTCAAAAGAGGAAATAATTTTCCACGATTTGATGGGGAAATTTTCCTTTGACCGGAAAATATCTTCCTTGACCATTTATTTTCCGCCATCCGAACACTGGAAATTCCGGAAAATATTTTCCCGGAAGTTATTTTCCGCGAAACGAACGGAGCATTAATTTAACATCACCTTTGGCCACCAACAACTTTGACAAAGGATTTACATCATTGAATGCCTATTTACTTTCACAACATTTCTTTTTGAATGCTCATAACACATTCTTCTCATTGTCACCTTGCTTAACATAGGTTGAGGAAAATTACTTTATAATATTTTCATGCAATTTGGCCATGTGAAACATTTTGTGATTTTGTTGGGCATATCGCATTTTTTCTCAGCTTTGGCCTCTTTTTTGCTCCTCCTCCTCCTTTTCTTCTCCTTTGCCTTTCTCGACATGGTCAAACAGTTTGTCTCCTCAGCTTTTGCATGGTGCCTATGCAAATTCTGGATATATCGTTGAAGAGGGCTAGTGTTGAACCTTCCCAAAAGAAGCTATTTGAACGGACTCCTGGCAGAGATAATTCCATATAATAGCTAGCCATGTAAAGCAGACTTAATTGTGCTGAGGAAAGCAGGTAAAGAGTTGAGAATTGGTGAAAGGTAGTTGATGTTTCTTATGTAATCTAAGAACATTGTTCTAACTTGTCATCCACTTTTCTTACAGTATTCAAAAGGCCCTTTGTTGATGATTTTTACTGTTTTGCTATGAGAAATTGGTTGTGGGGGTTTGGGGCCACGTATGTTGTTCAATCTGACCTGCAGTCTCCTCCTTTCTTGCACTTTCTTTCACACCATCACAAGACACTTTTCTGTGTGCACATGCGTGTATGTGCATGGTTGTTAGGATCACGATCATTCGTTCCTACGACTCAAAAACTTTGAACAATTTGGATTCTAAGAAAAATGGTAGTCTGTGGGGGTCGTGATCTGTATCTTAGGATGGCCATCCCAACTACGATTCCACTATTCAAGCTTTAGAAGGCAATTCTGCCTTTTTAGTTGGAGCAAATATGAAATTGGGCCTCCGTCGCCTAGCACATGTGCCACTTTCTTCTTAATCATGTTCAGGCTCCATTTGGAAAATATAAGGCTTGGAGAATTAAGAAAAAGGGAAGAAGATGAATGAACAGTAGAAAGCAAAGAAGTGCAGAGACACCATTTCTTCATCTTCTTCAGTCTTGAATAAATGATGAGATGGGCATTGACCACCGTTGGCTTTTTGAACTGTGCTGTCCTTTGGAGATGAGAGAGACAAATCTTCTGTCCTTCTGCAACCAGATGAGAGAGACCTCTAACATCCTTGAGAAATTGGCGCACGATTTGACTTGGCCTAGTAGCAAAATATCTTTGGATGTATATTGATTAGAACTTACCTTAAACTTTAAACAGTTGAAAAACCTAGAATAGCCAGTGAAAGTGAGGTTCGGTAGAGAGATGTGGTTGGGGGGGGGGTGTTAAATTGGAGTGCGTGTCCCAGATTGAGGTAAATAATATTTTATCCTTTGAAATAAAGAAAGAGACGGTATGTATTCCAAGAGAGAGAAGGACAAAATAAAGGATTAGAAATTAGGAAAAGGCAGGAAAGTAATTTCTTGGCAGCCTTCTTCTTGATTATTATGGTGATTATTTTATTGTGATCCTATTTAATACACCTTAAAAACTTGGGCAATGAGATTTTATGCTTTTACATCTTTGACATGGTGCTTTAATTGTTAGTTGAAAAATTGGCAACCAAGAATTTAAACCAGAGTAGTCTCTCACATGAGAATGCTACCTTTAAGCTTCACTATCCCTCTTTTTAAGGTTAATATGCATCTAATTGCAATGATTTAAGCAAGAATTTAGCACTTCAAATATGTAGGATCTTATGATCTTGATTTGATCTCGAAGACTTTGAAAGGATCCTACTTAGCATCTTGATCCTGATAACCTTTTTGTGTGTGCGTGTGTGACAAAGGTTGCCCAGCTTTAATATTTATTGTTAATTTATTTGGTTTTAGTTATTCATTTGATAGGAGAAATATGGATCCGGTTGTAAAATTTCTAATGGGTGACTCCAAAGTGAAACTGCTTTTCGGTTGGTAAGCAGCTTTCACATGGAGCTTTTCTTCTCTATGTCAGTGGCCATCTTGTCCCTGTGCTCAAATTGCATGGATGGAGACTGATTGCAGAACATTAAGAAAGTGTAAGGGCAATTTTACAGTTTCCTCATCAGTTTGGTGTAAGATTGATCTCTTAAGCGTAATGGGCCCAAGAGTCTTGCATGTAGGATTAGCCTCTTTAATTTCAGCCAAAGAGCACGGAAAGTTTGTCTTTGTTTGTTTCTATTATGGAATTCTGTGGCCTCCTCTTCTTTAGATCGAATGAATATATAGTATTTGTGCTCATCTTGCATGGATGGAGACTGACTGCAGAACATTAAGAAAGAGTAAGGGCAATTTTACAGTTCCTCATCAGTTTGGTGTAAGATTGATCTCTGAAGCATAATGGGCCTAAGAGCCTTGAGTGTAGGACCGGCCTCTTTAATTTCAACGAAAGAGTGTGGAAAATTTTTCTTTGTTTGCTTCTATTATGGAATGCCGCGGCCTCCTTTTCTTCAATTGGAATGAATAGCTGGTATTTGTTCTCCAACAGATTATATTCTCTTGAGGCTTCAAGTTCTCCCTTTTATCCAGTGAGGGTACTCAACTAATTAATATACTATGTCATGTAGTATATTATATGAATAACTTTTCCCTTTCAACTTTGTGATTGCATCGCTTCTTCCTAATACTTGAAGTCTTACACATTAGCAAGAATCCTTAACATCCTTGGTTAAGTTGAAAATTAGCTTTGTACCCATGATATGCCCCCCTTTCCATCTTTGTAGTTTTCCGTGGATCCTTGGTTTAATTACACTAATATTTTGCTTACAATGCCCAATTGGTAAAAGCATATACTTAAACCACTGTGAGTAACCGTTTCTTTAGTAGCTATTCATTTTGATAGCTTACCTGGACCACAGGTCCACAGTGGTGCTGTTTTGGGCTTTCTCTTGGTTGCTTAAGTCAAATTGGACAAAATTTTAGGATTCTTTGTTTGTGTTTTTTTCTCTCTCGGTTCCTTGCCAAATCCCCAATTGTTGACCAAGATTGATCCAAATGGAGCTTTGTTTTGACTTAGGTGAGTGAGTACGAGTTCTAATTGTTCCAAATACATTGTTGTTTATGCTGTCTGTTGTTTTTTCTGATTCTGTGCACCCCGCCTTTCTGGTGTTTTTCTTGCTCTTTGGTTATGCCCTTACAAGAGTGAGTGCCTTTTTGCCTCATCAAGATTCCTGTGAAGAGTTTTTGGTTTGTGATTTGTATTTTATTACCCTTCAATATTGCATTTCTTACCTTTACAAATTGTGGTTCTTCTTCTTACATGCTCATCGGAAGAGATGGATTATATTTTGTGTTGACAACCAAAACAAATGGTCAAACACCAAATGAAAAACAAATGCCAAAAGCGGCAATGGAGGAAGTGTCTTCTAGGTCAGATATGAATGAAGATTCAACTAACTCCTATGAGCATACTAATCACATGAGAATTGCCACATGGGGTTATTATACATATTTCATGTACATGTTTGCTTTTAAGACTTATTGGACCTGCTAACCTGTGGCTTCTAACCTGTGATGGATGTACAATATGCTGATCATGTGATGTCGTTGTGTCATTGGGTATATTGTGCTTGGTTTGGTAGGAAGGAGAGATGTATCGTGCAATTTGGAAAATGATGTTACCAGCATGAATGCTTGGTGGAGGTACTATTTATTGAGTGTGTTTAGAGACTTTAAGCTAATTCTAGTTTTGTTATTAAATGCATGAAATCAAATGTTCAGAGAAAGGAGGTGAATAAACTTACGTCCTTGCTAATTGCATATTTTGTTGGCCAACATGAATGAATGTGCTTTAGACCATCCCAATAGGAATTATACCTGCATTTTTGTTATTAAATTTTGGTTGATAAGGCTTCCCATGGAACAAGTGCCCTCCTCACTTGGGCTGTTTTAGACAAATTTATCAGCAAAATAAGGCTGATGTTATGAAGCTCATTGATTTGCTGTTTTCTTACAGAGTAGCATGGCCTTTCTATTAATGCAAGTATAGCACGATCAGGAGACAGTCAAAGGCTGATTTTGTTTATGGGAGTATCCATCCTGATTCAGAGGTTGCTGATAATATCATTTGGAGAACTTCTCCTACTATTGTGGATTCCATCAAATCGTTTAGAGATACGAAGCTGCTGCGTGTTCTTTTTAGCTGTAGTCCAAGTTGAATTGTAACTCTTTTTTTAGGTCAAGCATGATCAGAGAACCAGCTGGATATTTTTGTTGGAAGAAGAGACTTCGTAGGGCGATCCTACCATATCTATGGTAATCATCTAAGTTGGTTGTACCTCTTTTTTCTTTTCTTTTTGAACCATATACCAACTTGGTTGCTAATGATGTTTTGTTTTCTGTTGTAATTATCTAGTTCCAAATGAAGAGAGATTTGTGGACCTCATTAAAAGCATATAGACTTTTCATTATCTTTCTTTAGGTACATGTGGTCTGTCCTCATTGGAAAACCAAGATAATACTATTGGCTATAGAACACAAGTAGATGGTCCAGGGGAAATATATGAACCGGCATTAATCACCTTTAACTTTACTTTGTGTAAGAAAGAATAGTAAATACTGTTTGTGCTGCCGCGAGAAGGAGCAACACGATGGCTGCAAGAACGGATAAGAAAGCCCAGGGACTATGGAAATATTCCCTCCTTAGTTTCGCCATCCAAACGTTCCTTCTCTTGTTACAATACGCATTCACAGTCTTGAAGATCTCGGAGTAATAGAAATTGGATAGAGTGACGTAGTCACCCATCCTATTGAACATCTGTGCAATTACCTTGTCATTACCCAAGTAGTTCTTAATAATTCCTGCACGGCGAAGCACCTCGACATCCTTTGAAGAGTTTATGAGGCAATCCATGAGGGTCACATAATCTGTAAAGTAGCTAATGCCTCCACCTTGACGATGCTGCTCATACGCGATTAGGTTTCGAAATTGCGACTCTGTGTGGTCCTGTACAATCAAGACCGGTATCTCGAGTTTGCCATTCTCGAATCTGATGTCTTTCATGTGTCGCCCTCGCACTGCCCTCAACTTGACTCCGGATTCCCTGAGCTCCGTTGCTGAGGACATGAACATGAGTTTCTCTTTCGTTGGCGGGGCTCTGCCAGATAGCCGGGGCACATTAGGCAAGCCAGAAGTCCAGCATGTGTGCATTAGATGAAGAAGATGTTTGCTCTCGCGAAGTGTCGGACATTGGCCCGAGTCTCCTAGTTTAAAATCGAAATACGTGGTGGCTATATCTGTGACAGCCTGAATTTTCAGAATTGTTTTTGATTAAATAAATCGGGCTTTTCGTCGACGCGTCTATAGTGCTATTCTCTGAGTTGGCCACTCACGAGATAACCTGGCCTATCTGGGAAAACAATTAAGGAATCTAAATGCACGGGGACTTGAGAATTCGGCCAAACGATTGCTCGATCGTGTTGATCTGCAAGGGTCATTACGGCACCGTCAGAGATCGATTAGAAATCAGAGATAGGTCGATTCGACTGAGATATGTGATCAAATTGTGGGTGATTCCACTTGATTGAAAAAAATTCTCATCGATCGGTACTAAATTGATTTCCTGTCGTTTTGGTACCCGGTGCCCGTAATTGAAACCTCGAGATTTTCACGACAATCGAGAGTTGTCGATGTGTCGAAGATGTCTTTTGTGACTCGAGATAAATCGATCACGGGTCAATTGCACCAAAAATTCCTAAAAGCTACCGATGTAGACCAGGTCACGCTAAAAAGTACGCCGGATTGAAAATAACCGTGAATTTGAACCCGATTTCGAAATTGAAAGTTACGAGTGTGTCACAAGCCTATTTTAGGAACGTCGACTCACTCTCCAGAAATTTTCAGAGTTCCGGGATTTTTTGCGGAAAATCGATTTGGACGTTGCGGAAAATTAACGAAATTCATTTAATTTGAATTTAATCGAGTTTGGACTTTCAAGCCAAGCCCGTGAGTGTCGGGGATTTATAGAAAGTCGTTCGGGATTTTTCTTCATTGAGATTGGGACTCCGATTTGGGAAATTGAGTGAAGAAATTTATCCAAAAATTAGTGAAATTCGGATTAATAATTGGGGATGGAATTTTGCACTTAAATTGGGTTATTTTGGTGGATAATTGATTGGAAAGTAATAGGGAACATCCAATTAATGGAGTGGCTAAGGTTGTTGACTAATCTTCCCTTTTTGGCTGGCTTCTACCTCACGATTCATCCCCCTCCTTCGGACGCTCACAGCCACACACTCACCACAGCGTCGATCTCTTCTCGTCCGTGTGCTACTTCACTTTCATTTTCATTGTTCAGCTTCTGCATTTCGGTCTTCTCCTCTGCAACGACACCCCCACCGAAAACGCCTGCCCATTCACCGAATTCCCCTCATCCTCGCCACTTGTCCCTCAACCAGCAGCTCTTGGTCAACCTTCAAGCCCACGAAGCCCAGTAGTTGACCGCTTGTAGCCCACGCCCGCGCCATACGTTCGTCTTCTTCATTTTCTTCGGTCAAGCTCCACGTTCCAGCAAGTGGCCGAAGCTGCTTCTCTGTTTATTTTCAAGCGACGCCACCTGTTTGACTCCGCAAGCTGCGCGCCTGCCCCCACCTTCTTCGTGTCCTTACTTGGACGGCACGAGGTCAAAGTCTCCAACCGGAGACCCATCTTCACAACGTCTTCGTCTTGTCCTCGCGAAGCCAACAACAAAACCCTGCCGCTCCATGGTCGTTTGTCTTCTACCATCGACTCAGCATCTCCATTTTGCCAACTGAAGCAGCCAGCAAAGCCACGATCTTCTCCTTCGTTCGCAACACCTCATCAGCGAAGCAGCATCATCGTCCGAAGCCGTAAGCCCACCAAGCAGCCCAGCAATTCCAGTCCTCGAGCCAGCAATTCAGCCCATGTGAATGTCATCTTCAGCCCAGTTATTTTAAGCCAATCTCCAGCAGATTTTGAAGCCCAAGATCAGGCCCAAGTTCAGTTGATTTTTAACCCATTTGAAGTTCAGCCATTTTGGGCCCGCAAAGAAAGCCCAAGCCCGCGACCAGCAGCCCTGCAGAAGCCCAAGACTGAAACTCAGCCTTGCTGAGTTGTGTTGAGCCCGTTAGGCCCGGTCCGAGAGTTTGTCGACGCCACCGAAAATTAAGGTTTCGGCCGCCGTCGCGTCGTTGTTGCGGTGACCCAGGTTTATGCGGTAACCTTAGGTGAGTTTATACTCTAAACTCGCTAGTAGGTTAATAACGTTTAAGGGGTGTTAGATTTATTTTATTAGGAATTAAGTGGTTAGTTAGATTAAATTAGAAATTGAATTATTTAATTGAGCATGTTAGGTGGTTAGCGTGGTTTAGCTAAGGCCTAAATAAATTGTCTTATTTATCTAGAAGGGTTCGGGAATTTCTAAAGTCCGTATTGGTTATTAATTTAATGATTTTGGCCTAGGTTATTGTTTGTAGAATTTAAATTGATTTATCTAATTAATTTCAGTAATTATTTAATTATTAATTAATTTTCCGGAAATTAGGCCGAGATAGCCAGGTGACCGGAATTTCGTACCGATTGCAATGGTGTGGTTAATTTCGCGATTGAGTGTTAAATTATGCAAATTGAGTGCTGATTTGATTTTTGGTATTTAATTCCAAAATTGTGAATTTCCAATATTTATTCGAAAATCCTGGGTGTCGGGTTTTGACACCGAAAATGGTTTTTAGTACTATATGAAATAGTGGGATTTCAAAAAGGATGAATATCAATTTTTGGATCAAGTTATTTGTACTCCACACACGAGTAATTTTATGTGAATTTCTAATACGAAGAAAAAGGCCGGGCTCACCATTTTAATTAAAGCATTTGAGTGCTGATGCGCGGTCCGGGCCATATTTGAGTGATCGTGTGATGGTTAAGAGAAATCGTCATTTGTTGAGAGTGGACGTTATCCCTATGTGGGATACCCCTGGATAACGGGAAGCCTGGTCGCGATTGATTCGGACCCTATGCTCCTTCGGGAAAGCCGTCGATAAAGAGACGTGCCGTGCTCAATGGGGTGAGACGAAGCGCTCGGCAATGCCGAAGACCGCCGGCGAGAGTAGGCCGTCTTTATATGCCGAGATGAAAACTAGGAACGCATGATTAATTGAGTGTGGCGTTCAGTTATTGGAGCTTATTGTTGCTCATGCTTTTATGTTATGCAGGATATAAATTGTACTTGACCTACGGGGTGGAGCCGAGACGAGGTAAGTCTCATTAATTGTGTGATTGCGTGCTTAGGACGCTTACAGGCGTATTTCCTCCTGGTGGGGTTTAGAGCTTAGACTCGGCGAGATGATATCTCACCCCGTTGTGGGACAACATTTTCAGGGTCGTCGAGTGGAGGACCTGGAGCCAAGAGGCGGTGATTGGAAGCGTAGGTCAGTTAGGACCGCTTCTTTTTGGAAGGCCAGTCTTTTGTAGTCTTTTGGCCATGGACTTGTGTACATGACTCAGTGTATATATAAAAGCATGTTCGTTTGTGAATCTATTGTCCTGCCTTTCTATCCCGAGATGATTACTGTCAGGGGATTTCTTTTCGTTTCCGCATGTGCAATAAAATGGAAAGGGTCGGCGACTCATCCTGGGAAGTCGCAAATTTTTATCGACCAGAGAGAGATGGGCACGCGCTCGGGGTTCGGGGCGTGACAATATCGATGAGCTCGCAAGGCTCATCCGGACCTTTAGTCAGGTCATATAGCTTGTTCAAGAAGAAAAGTGGGAGTTGGTTCTTGAGCAGCAATAAATCGCGCTGGAGGCAGTATCGAATCCAATCTGCCTCCATGTTGGAAAAATATGGCTTCGAATTGGGTAGAACAATGAAGTCGGATCTTTAGAGTACTCAAGTCGGACTTTGAGGCGTGATATCACTTTCTTTAAGGATTTATTTGCCCCACTACGTTGCTAATGGTCACCGGCAAATTTCCTCCAGGGATACAACAAAGTCTCCAGTGAGAATCTTAGATAAAGAATTCTAATATTTCTCCGCGGTCTCTCATGGGAAACAATTAGAAAACAATGGCTGTAGTTTTCCGAAAGAAAACGAAAAAATGAAATAAGATATATATTTGATCTCAAAACAAATGTACTTATATATGTCTTTCAAATAAATGCAACTCTTCAAAAGATTGCAAAAAAGAAAAAGACAACCTTTCGGGAAAGGTTGTAAAATGAACAAGTATGTCCCAAAGGTTACGTTGAAAAGACATAAGAAATTCGGAATTAAATAAATAAAAAATAATTGTAAGCTTTTCGTGAGCAGTCACATTGTTTCAATAAGACTTTATAATTAATTTTTTTTATAGAAATAAATCCGAATTTTCAATAAATAAAATAATGATCGTTAGTTAGTGCCAAATCTCATCCACGTGCGCACTCACATCTTTTCGATGTGGGACAAAGCACCTCTTCATTTGTTTTATAAACAAATTACCAACAATCCCCCACTTTTGTTTATAAAACAAAAACAAAAATAAAATGTTAGAAATATACAGCCAAAATTTCCGTGAGATTAATATAAATACATAAAGGTCTCTTTCGAGTTAAACCTTTACTTAGTGCAAGTATCTCAAAGCTCTATCAAAGTGACAAGTAGCTCGGCTTTAAACTTGTACTTTTATATAATGGAACCGGACATACCGCACATACATTAACCTCTTGTTTCAGCGAGAAGTTCTATATTACTCCGCACTATTATGGCCTTGTGCTTGATCCTGTTTCATGAGCTCTCTAGAAAGCAACCCTCACTTTCGTAAGAAGCGGCACCACTTCTAAACTCATATAGGTGAAGTATCTACCATGTGTTTCTGTTACTATCAACACATTACAAGTTTGTACAATACTTCATTAAGAATTTAATCCAACCTACAAAACGTAACAGGATACCGACACTCATATCAAGGCTACGTCAATATCAAACAATCACATTCAATAACTTGTTCTTACCCATTAAATCTTGTAACTAGTGATGTTCTAGAAAAATGTCGGGTTACCATTATTGGTGATTTCAATTAAAGGGTTTCAGCCCCGTTTCTTATGAGGTCATTATTACCATATCTCTTGGTAAAGCCTTTGTCAAGGAATCGGCAGGACTATTACTTGACCTCACGTATACAATTGTTATGGCACCATCTTTAATCAATTGTCTCACATATTCATGTCTTAGACTAATGTGTCTAGACTTACCATTATAGGTGCTATTATAGGCTCTTGCCAAAGTAGCCTAACTATCACAGTGGATAGAAATAGGAGGGACTAGGCCATAATTTGATATCCAACGACAAATTCCTAATCCATTCGGCTTCTTTCCCAGTTGCTACCAAGCAATGATTCAAATTTCATAGTTGAGTGAATTATGCACATTTGTTTCTTGCTCACCCAAGAAACAACACATTCATGTAATATGAAAATCCATATAGAAGTTTCATCTCCCATACTTGTAATCCAACTAGTATTGGTGTATCTTTGTAATACAACCGAATAGTTATCATAGAACAATCACAATTTTTTTCTTTTAAAATAACCAAAAATTCTAATAATAGCCTTTCAATGTTCTATATTTGGATTACTAGTGTACTCACTCAACTTGCACAAAATTAGATCTAGTTTAATGCATCGCATACATTAAAGATCTTATAGCACTAACATATTTAAATTGTGCTATTGCTCTACTAGTATTTTAATTTAATACTGAATCAAATGGAGTACACATTTCTTTGAAGCCAAGATGTTTAAATTTATACAACATCTTCTCCATGTAATCACTTTAGCTCAAAGGATAACCCCCACTATTTTTTAATTTTAGTACTTAAGATAGTATCTGCTTCTCCTAAATATTTCATTTTGAAAATGAAAGCTAGATACTTCTTAGTCTCAATTATTCCAATCATATTATTTCCAAAGTCCCCTTTGGACATAACCCCATTTCAAGAATAATCCAAGAGGTAATTAATCGAAATTATGCATCATCAAATTTTCATCCTTGATGAAATACTTACATCAAAATAGAAAACAATGCAATTTAACTCTCTTGGCTCATTTATGCTATTCCATAGAATCAAATCTATGAGGGGCAAGGAAAGCAAATAAAACACATTAGAATCAAACAAGGGACACCTGAAATCCCATTCAGTATCTCTATTTCGCCTCCATAAATAGTTCACTACATATTAGCCCATGCATGTAATGACATTCTCTAACAATCCAATAAATGCGAGCAAATCGAGTATGGAGGTATCAAAAGTGCATAAACTGGAATTGAGAGAAGTGAAAAGAAGATACCGGCAATTCTAGGAATGGAATCAACATCATATAATCCGAAACCTAAAAGGTATAATCAGAGCCATACCTCATTTCTTCATGATATCAAAATTCTGGAAGCTCTCATATCTGCACACTCTAATGCATGGTCACACAGAATTTGAAGAACCAACAACTTCTTACCTACAGATAAGGAGTAATAATCCCTGTACAAAACATCCTCAGAGAAATCTTTCCACTCCTGCCATCTAACATGACCCATCACAATTAAATAATGGAGCACGTAAATGGGCCACGTCAAAGTATCCAGCAAGTCCCAATCAATGCATCTTAGACATTTCGAAGCAAGCTCTGAACCCTCGGAAGAGACGGTTTCCAGATGAAGCCTTAATGAACGCATCAAGACGACGTGGATGGCATCCAATAACGAATTCGGAAGCAAAGAATTAAGTGCCCCGACAAAGTCATCCAATCCAAAGGGACACAAATATAGCGCGACGCTAAACGACCTTTGCCTCAGACTCCGAACCCGAACCTCCATCCTCACCATACTCGCAGGAATTAGTCGATGAATCGGCGTGGCCATCGCCTTCCCCATCGACTCGATCTCCATTATCTTCGCAAACTGGGGCACCGCTCAATTCACTCGGCAAAGACGCTTCGACATCAAGCGCCCGATTCTTCTCGGGAAGTTTCACACCGGCATCGGATATCATCTTATCCAACTTCTTTCTCCTCCTACTCGATTCCTCGGCGAAGCTTAGCGTATAAGCCGATGAGCAATTTAGCACATTTTAGTTGCCCACATGCCATACCTTATTCCTAAATTACTCCATTGGGCGAGAAATCCTTTGAAGCATTGCCCCTAAAAAAAAAAAAAAAATCATCAAGAACAACCGCACGCTTCTTCACTCGACGGTTTCTTCCAATTCGGGCTGGTAAATGCCCCATTCCTTGATGAATCAATGTTTCCCCATCAAAGAATGAGATATCCTGTAAAAGGAGAGATTGGTACAGAGCGTCTCTCTCATTCGTTTGACAAGGATCATATTTGCAATGCCGAAACAACAATCGTGTATAACATTTCAGCAATAGCCTTAAATCAACAAAGCCCAGAACACAGTCGCTGCCCCCTTCTCTCTCTAATCAAACACTCGACGTTCCGGACAGGAATCCCGGACAAATTATGCATGGTGAGCATGTAAATCACGGACAGCGACTTGGGTTCCCTCATAGCAAAGATGAAGTGCTTCGTATGTTCGGGAACCAAAAGTTTAAGGACCAACTCATTTGAAACTTTCAGGTCATCGGATTTCGGCTTGGAGAAGGGCCGTAGAGAACGTAAACTCCAAAGGAAAGAACATGCCTAATTCTGCTTTGGCGTTTTCTCAACTTCTCCCTGGATGAACTTATCTCATTCGTTTTTTTTTTTTTTTTTTAATCGCCTCTGCTCTTGGATTGTATTTCTCTTTTTATCGTGGCCAACCTCTCACGATTTCTCTCTTCTGTCTCCTTTCCTCTGTTTCTCGGGCAGATCGCCCTTCCATCACTCCTCGCACAAGCCCACAATCTCTGCAGACTAGACCGAGGCCGACTCGAAGAGAACCAGATAATCGTGCAATGCTCACTCCACTGGCGATAAATCATTCATCTAGCATGCCCCGTAAGCGAGTGAGATACACAGCCAGGCCACAAATATCACGACCCGAAGCCTCTGAAGGAACTTTTCGACTTCTGGTGATTGACTTTAACTTCATTGTTGATAGAGGCGGTGGAGATGAACAAGCAAATAATAATATTCTGCACGCCATCCATCGCATTTCCAATTTCTGAGAGGCATGTTGAGATGGGCAAAAGAAGAGGAAGATTCAGGATTCATGGACGACATCTTTCGAACCGCTAATGGTAAGCCACCACAGGCTGGTACTTCCTCCGACTCTGACTTCATTGTTATGCAGATAAATCCTTAAAATTGTTGGAAAAATATGGCTTCGAATTGGGTAGAACAATGAAGTCGGATCTTTAGAGTACTCAAGTCGGACTTTGAGGCGTGATATCACTTTCTTTAAGGATTTATTTGCCCCACTACGTTGCTAATGGTCACCGGCAAATTTCCTCCAGGATACAACAAAGTCTCAAGTGAGAATACTAGATAGCAATTCTAATATTTCTCCAGGGTCTCTCATGGGAAACAATTAGAAACAATGGCTGTAGTTTCTCTCGAAAGAAAACGAAAAAATGAAATAAGATATATATATTTGATCTCAAAACAAATGTACTTATATATGTCTTTCGAATAAATGCAACTCTTCAAAAGATTGCAAAAGAACAAAGACAACCTTTCGGGAAAGGTTGTAAAATGAACAGTAAGTATGTCTCAAAGGTTACGTTGAAAAGACATAAGAAATTCGGAATTAAATAAATAAAAAATAATTGTAACTTTTCGTGAACAGTCGCATTGTTTCAATAAGACTTTATAATTAATTTTTTTTATAGAAATAAATCCGAATTTTCAATAAATAAAATAATGATCGCTGGTTAGTGCCAAATCTCGTCCACGTGCGCACTCACATCTTTTCGATATGGGACAAGGCACCTCTTCATTTGTTTTATAAACAAATTACCAACACTCCATAAGCGGGCCGTCTTTGTTTCTCAGTTTCTCCATATTGTACTTACGGAACAACTCAACGATGAAACAACCATCAATAAACATCATCACTAGGAACTTTTCTTGGGAGAGGTTGATGGTTTCCGCGTAGCAATTACGCACCAGCTGTTCCAGTTCTCTTAGAGTCGGCATATACCGGTCAACGCTTTCCTCTTTTCTCCTCTGAAGCAACTGCTGCACGTACCACATTTTTTGCTCCTCCATGGATTTGAATTTGTCATTTCCATAGTGATAAGGGCCGACGACCAGAATCTCTGGTTCATAGGCTTTGTTGTTTACTCTGCGCAGTTGAGGACGAACCCTAAATATACTATGCTCTGGCAGGGTTGGAGGCACGCCACAGAGCATATCCTTGATGTAGATTGAGGCATGATCTTGTATCCCAGATTGCCCATTATTTCTTGCATACTGTATTGGTTACAACACAATTAATGTGATAATAAGCATGTCATAAAGCAAGAAGATAGTTTTCCGTGTTCTTAAATTTTCATGTGCTTCCCTTTCATTAAGCTGTGTTGTGGCTTTGCTATACAGCTTAGTATGTTGATATAACCTTATGATCGTTACAACAAGCTTATGTCGTGTATGTAACTGACGCTTCTACATGTTGCTGGCAAGAGATTTCGTCAAAATCACATATTGAACACTGGACCATTATCAGTGAATTTGCAAAAACAGTAAAGCAAAAATGGAGGAGCACTAATCAATAACTATGCAATAATTTATTTAGCAATAACCCAAGGAAGAATTTAGAATTGCATATGTACATTCATACAACATAGATACATACATATATATTAAATACATGGATGTAAAAAGAGTAATCCTGAGAAATTTTTAGCTATTCTGCTTAGTGAGTAATGTAAGAGCTATTCTCTCTAACTACCTTAATGATCCCAGTAGTATTTGGGTTTTCCTCCCCCTCACTCTTTCAATATGTTTAAAAATATTTATATCTCATTATGATAATTATCTTTACATGCGAGCAAAGTTTTCCATAATAAAGCATAGGCAGCGTACAAAAACTCTCCTGTGTGTACTATTGCCGATTGTCATTTTGGTCATCATACTTTTTTTCGTGACTTGTTTGATTTCTAAACACTCTGAACATTTTGAAAAAAGAAAAAGAAAAAAGAAGAAGAAAAAACTCTTCAAACATTGGTAAACAAAAAACTAATCTCCCAACACAATTTCAGGACAAATTCCGTGTTTCCGTATGAAATACCGGTGGAAAAGGTTGACTAAGCACCGTAGTTGAACACACGTTGATGACATTGAACATAGCAAACCGATAGTCGGGGAAAAATTACAAAAATGATCCATGAAGTATTGCCTCTCCTTAATTTTCCTCCATAATGTACTTTTTTTTTAATAACAAATTTGGTCCCTACACAAATTAGTATTTGTATGTAAATGAGTATATGAAGTGCTTGCTCACAAACTTTCCATAATCATGTTAATTGAATGGACCATTATATGGAATGCAAAAGACTGGTCTAATCCTTCAACTTACTTGATTAAGTTGGTGATAGCTCATTCTTCTTGCCAAGCTAGACCAGCCAGTATCACACAAGTTGAGTTCTTCTCTTCTTGTCGGATTGTTTATCAGTGAAGGAGAGATAAAATGAGACTGCTGCAAACACCAACCCTTTTATACCAAACTCAACACGTTTTAAGAACCTTCGTCGTTAAGACTTTTGAAGATGGAAGGTACTGCAATAAACCAAAAGTTCTTCGAAGTTGATGAAGAGGCAAAGGGCTGATAAAGTCTTACAAGGAAATGTCAAAAATGGACTTTATGAGAACGACTTATAAAGTCTTCCACAAGTTGCATCATCCTATACAAAAATTGACCATTTTAAATAAACTTCATGAACTCTGTCAACTTCTGGGAAGAGTCCTACATTCTAGCTATTGGTTTGATATTATAATTATATTCATCATGGAGACAACTTGTACACCCATAATGGATTTAAATATTAAGTATCGGCCTATTCCTTCGGATCGGCATATGAAGTCCTCCACAAGTTGCGTTGTGCCATGTGAAACCGAGTGCAATTGGTTTGCGCATCAAGAATTAAAGGGTGGCTTATTTCCAATTGGTAGGAACGATGGAATGGGTAGCGTTGGCTTATATTTGAATTACCCACTGAGACGAGTGCACGTGCGTATTCATGGAAGTTGAAGAGTGGAGAAGACCAAGGAAAATAAAAAGAGTGGAGAAGACTAAGAAGACTTGGAAAACGTCAAAAATTGACTTTCAAATAACTTGGCAAGTCTTTACACAAGTTGCATTATTAATATCAATTGACTAGAGATTATTTTAAGGCCTTTTACTGTGTTAGACAACTCACAACATCATGTAAGAATTTGATGGAGTCTAATTATAGTCAGGACTAGCAAATTAGCTTCATCGTATCCGCAACTTTAGACTTTCAATAATTGATTGGGACCCGCTAGGCTTAGGATGACACATGAACAAGTAAAGATTTGGTGGTTTTAGAATTTGACAACATTATCAAAGTACACGAATTTCACCAGACTAATTTCATACATACAGTAAAACCGCACATGCAGATCATGATCCTATCCTCTCTCCTCTCATAGTTTCTATCTTGCTGTCGTGTCACCTCTGTTAGTAAGTCCAACTTTATTTATTACCGTACATAAATTTATTAAGCAATGCAGAATATTTCAACAACCTTTATTTATTGCCGTGTTGTAAATTTATTAAGTAATGTAAAATATTTCAACAACATTTATTTATTGTTGCATTGTATATAAAATTCACATGAATTTATTAAGCAATGTAGAATATTTCAACAACCTTTATTTATTGCTGCGTTGGCCAACTCTGTTGCGCCCACTTCCCCACCCCCCTTCCTTCTCTCCGTGGAGTCCTATTTCTGTGATATTTCAAAGGAATCTCTCACTTTCTGTGTTGAAAACGACTTGGATTTGGGGTGGCTTTGGGACAAAATAACTTTACTCCCATAATATTGTATATAGGAAAATAGTAAAGAAAAACTTTCTTGCTAAAAAATTACTCTGGGATGTAAACTATGATTGTGCCAATTATACGATAAAGATATGTTGGAAGTCCTATCCTTCAAGTATGAAATGCAATTAAATCCTAATTTTATTGATTCAATCTAGTCTTAAACTTATTCGTAACAATACAATCAAGTCCTTTGATGGACAGTAGCTTTCCAAAAATTGTCTCAAATTGAACTTTTCAACTTTTGAATCTACATTTAGCACTCAATTACACTTTTGATAAAGTCTTAAGACTTAATTAGACCATTTCAAATATTGAGGAGATTATACTTTGCGTTGAAGGTCGGTCTTGATTGTATTGATTAAAAGGTTTATAATTTGATTACATTCTGTACATAAAGCTTAAGACACGCGGTGTAAATCTTTTCTATAACTAAGGAACTTTCACATTAAATTCACCACACCACATTCCTAGGTGACAAACATAACTCACTAATTTAAACACAAGATATGCATGAATGTCGATTTAGAGTAATCGTAGGGAGAATACTTTTTTATTTTCCTAGTAGTGCTTTTAAGTGTAGATGGTTTAGATTAAACTGAAAAGCTCATCCCCTTTGTGAGTAGAAATACGGAAGATAGAATTTCATAGCTTCCCAATCTCATGCCCTTAATTCTAAAACTATGAGAAAACCTGATATGAACTTAGATGTTCCGGCTGGTGATCAAGCCTTGGACTTCCTCTCGCGGTATGGAAGAAGCTGAAGCTTGATTTCATTTGTCGTTTCCTTTTGAAAAAATAAAATAAAATTATAATAATGGTCCACAAAAACCTTTGACGCGTGCTAGACACTGACGATCTCCAGGCGACAAACCCGTCCCCAAAGGTCCAGAAACCTGGGGCCAATGATCATTAGCGACGGCTAGGTGACCATCACCCATCGTCGCCTATAATCTTTATGTCAACGAATATAGCAAAGGGATTGGCATTGGGATAACGCGTTAACATGACCACATATGCGCTCACACCAGACCACCGCATAGAAACGGCAAGCCATCAATCTGTGTTTGTTAAGCTATAGAATTGCGCACGTTGCGCGTTCATATAAATGAAGACCAAACCACCTATGTTCATCTTAGACACACAATTGGAAACATAGGGAAAAGTACCAAAATAGTCATAAACTTTTTGCATCGGTACCAATTCAGTCCTAAACTTTTTAATTGGATTGTCCTAATCCTTTTTACATTGGTACTAGTTTAGTCCATCCAGCTAATTTAAGCTAGAAAATGTTGACGTGGCTGCTGGCGGTCTTATGTGGCGCCACGTGGACAAATTTTATAATTTTTTTTATCTTTCAGATTTTTTGAATTATTTTTTTCTTTTTTTCCTTTTTTTTCTATTTTTTTTCTTTTCTCCTTACCCTTGGCCGGTGAGGTTGCCAACCATCGCCTACCACGGGCTGGTCAGGGTGAGGGGCCCCGTGCCCCCACCAGGGATCTGGGCGGGGGCCGAAGCCCTCGCTTGTGGCTAGCCGCAGCCCTCGCTAGTGGCCAGCGAGGGCCGCCTCACCCTGGCCAGCCAATGAGCGAGGGTTTTAGCCCTTGCCTGGATCTGGGCAGGGGCCAATGCCCTTACCTGTGGCCGGTGAGGGCGCAGCGGCCCTCGCCAGTGTCTAGCAAGGGTGCGGGGCCCCTCGCCCTGACCAGCCCGTGGCAGGCGATGGTTGGCTGGCTAACGACCTCGCCAGCCAAGGGTAAGGAGAAAAGAAAAAAAAAAGATTTTTTTTTTTTTAAAATCTGAAAAATATAAAAAATTATAAAATTTGTCCACGTGACACCACATAAGACTACCGGCGGCCACGTCAGCAATTTCTAGCTTAAATTAGCCGGAAGGACTGAATTGGTACCAATATAAAAATGTTTGACTAAAATAGTCCAATTAAAAAGTTTAGGATTGAATTGGTACCAATACAAAATGTTTAGGACTATTATGGTACTTTTCCCTGGAAACACATGTTCATTCGAGTTTTTTCCGATCACGAAGGCCCTTCCCTCTTTGAACCCCACGGTTCAGTCATCGTCATCTTCCATATCTTGCAGAACTTAAAAGGACATAACCATGTCGTCCCCAAGGTTGAACCATCCTACTTCCCAAAGATACACGGTCACCAGTTGTTTCGAGGCCATTCCTCACCCGGAGCAATCGGAAAACCGTGTCACTTGGTCATCCAAGATATATCGTTGCTGTGATGAGCCACGCAGCTGTAGTTTTTTTGTCCACTCAAAGTTGTATAATTTGTATGGCACATGCGTGCTCAGTGATAAATATTGATGCCGTACGTGTTTCAGGTTGGCAAACATTTTTTTGCCCATGCATCACTTTTGGGAGGATTGCAGAGTTCGCAGACCCAGGATCTTCAAGTAAGTATTTATCAACTAGTCTTTTTCTCCATGTGTGTGAACGAAAAAAGATGATGGTCATGGACGAGATCTACACTGAGCGATCGGTCCGTGCCTAGTTAAATAGATATACCAATTCCAATTTTGTGAATACACCAATACAAGCAAATCCTTTATCCCTCATCCTCATCCTCAACCGCCCCAGACCCATCAACCTTCTCGTAATTGCATAACCCGACTATGCATATCGTGCAATCTAAATCTGAGGCCAAGCGACTTCCGCCACCACCGTCAGCATCATATTGGGAATCTGCTATCTGAGTAAACAACAACAGAGGATTCGACTTTGACCATCTGAGTAAAGCAAGCAGCAAGCAGAGAGAGAGAGAGAGAGAGAGAGGAGCCCAGGCGGCACGGTAATGAGCTGATAGAGAGAAGAGACAGATGGTTAGGATTTGAGCGGTGGGTCGGGCAATTCCTTGAGTTAGATCTACACGTCTGTGATTAAAAAAAAAAATGGGAATGCATGCCAAGTTTTCGAACAGCAACGGCCATACCATCCTCGATAGGAAACCAAAAGCTTGTAGCTCCTTAAAGAGAGTAAAGGGGAAGCTTTGTTATCTAGAAACTACAGAATTACCAGGGTAAGTTGACTTGACCCCCTCCCCGCTTTAAATGTGTTACCATTACATCTGCGCTTTCCCAAAATGTTTTAGAATGTTGAAAATGAGCTTCACATTTGTAAGTTCAGAACTTTGAGGGCCGCCACAGTAATTTACCTCAAATTATGAAATATTAACAACGTTTTTGTCTTGATTATTGAATAAGGTCATGAAAAATGAAAGAGCATAACTTAGAAAGATCATAGGCGATCGGCATAATTATTAAATCTTGTTTTGTTGCAGCTTGTGTTGCGAAAGGCGCGCTCTACTGTTTAGCTGCTGCATTGACCGGTTGTTTCGGAGGAGTTTGCTGTTGCGGTTACCGTAATCGCAGAAGGATTAGGACACGACTCCAGTGGGAGCCGAAGACATGCAACGATTGTTGTGCTCATTGCTTTTGCCATTGTTGTGCTCTGTGTCAAGAATATCGTCACCTCCAAAGCCTCCGCCCCGACCCTTCCACGGGTACTAGACTATATATATAATCTCGAATTCGCTTCCAAGCTATCTTAAAGAATTGCTCGTGTAGGACCACTAATTCTAGAATCCATATTCTCGGATAAATTGATAGAATGCAGAATCTTTTTGTTGGATTCAAACTTTGCGTCTGCCTACAAAAGAAACATCAAATCTAGCTTTGTTTGGCCCAAGAATTGACGGAGTGAGTAAGCATTTATTTGAATGTGGCAAATTCCGTATATAGATCACCGTATCTTCTACTCAAAGTAATTTTCTTGGCTAGCTTGTTGATGAAGTCTAACTCAATGTGCATGGGTCCAGCTCCCATGTCTTGATACCCTGTTGTCAAATATTTATAAACTTAGATCAACGGTTGTGCTTATACGTTCAGGATATTTTTTTTGGTTCTTTTGGTTCTGATACATGCAATTACCCCAAATTTTTCAGGACGGGAAGAAAATGGGCAGATGCGTAACGGCTCAATAGGGATGATTCCACCTCCTATGACGAGAAACATGAGGCCAGAAAGCCGATCAGCGAAGGTCATACCATAAACATCCGAATGTATAGGAGTGTTAAAATATCTCAAGTCCCTTGTTTATAGAAATGCTCTTTTTATATTTGTGATTTCTCTCCACCTATAGATTTAAGTTTTTGGATTGGACATTATAACACGGAATCAAAATTAGGTTCTACCCAGAATTGATTTCACATGTGCAACCCACATCCTTCAAATTCTAAGTGTCATTATTCCTAAGCCAATTTGCAAGTGAGGGGTTGTTAAATTACATAGTTCATGTACGAGATTTATATGCTCTTTAAATGTAGATTCTCTCCCTTCACCCATAGAAATAAGTTTTTTGGTTGGATATTCTAACAAGGAGACATTTTAGTAATATACGGGTCTATTGTTGCTTGTAAACTGTGAAGATTACTGACCAAAAAACAAAAACCTGTGAAAGATTTCTTGTTTACTTCCGAAATGATGATCTCCTATGTGATAATTAACTTGAACGGGCAAGAGCAAATGAGTTTTGGTTTTCATTGGTCGTCCTAGCTTAGGCAGATCAAAATATTATAATTTTAACATAAGCAAAGTCATAAAATAAGAATGGGCTAATATCACGAAAAACTCTAAACTAGTACACCCGCGACAAATTTATCCCAAACCAAAATTTTGATGATATAAAATCTCAAATTGATATACTTGTGATAAATTTACTCTCTATTAGTTTTCATTAAATTTTACCATCAAATTATTGAGCTTGATGATACATGACAATTGACAGATATACCAATTTGGAGTTTTACCTCTGTTTGTCAAAACAATTGAGTTTTGTATGCTTCATATCCATATATTTCCTCTGTAAACAATTTTGGCAAAATTCTTCAGAAAACGCATGCGGAACCTTGCTTCAATCTAGGCTGTCAATCCAATCTTTTATTAATGGCAAGTACTGATCACTCCACCTCAAAATCCCTTAAATGAAGGGAAAATTCCAAATAAGAATCCAAAGTGGAGCTATTTTGTCAAATAAGGATCCGAAGTGAATATTGTCTCAAATAAGGACTTAAATAAGGACCTCAGCTCACCGGTCGGCAAGCAAATGACATTTCCGGTGACCAGAATGGGGACATTTTTGTCCAAAAAGTTAGAATTCCTAAAAACTTTAAAAAAAAAAAAAAACCAAAGCTTTATTCCTAAGAACGAATGTCATTCTTTTTCTTCCCCAACTACTTCATTTTTCCAGAATTTGAGCGCAAGCTCTCCAGCCTGAAATCCCATGCCACCGAGCAATTTCGACGGACAAATTTACGCCTTCGTTGCTGCGCTGTCGTAGCAACTTTTCCCTAGAAGCCCTATGCCTTCTGGTCCTCATTTTATTCGCTTCCTCAAGAGCCCCACGCCCTCATCTTCCTCCTCTCCTTTTGAGCGGTCAATTAAATATAAGTTGATTCCTTCGCTTGAAAACTATTTGATGTTTGTTTCGAGCTAAGCACAACTTATTATCTGTTTGTTTCACTTCTCAATCAAATGCATACGATGCGTTTAATGAAATGCCTTGGAGGCACAACTAAAAGATGATCCATGAAATTTTTAGATCTAAAAACATTCGACATAGATTGCTTGTTTTCAATTGATTTGTTAAGAATTTAGATCCGGCTCCAGTCATATTTCATTGCATCTTCATCTCAGGATTATGTCGGTAGGGCATAGTTGTAGGTTACTATTCAAAAAATGTTAATGGCTGAAGTTGAAGGCTGATGGCCATGTACTGGTAATTGGCCATGATTGGAGGTTGACGATGGCAATGAGAAATGACACTTACAAAAATGGGCCTTGTGGATTATCTTCATCAACTCAAAAGATGCCTACAATAACCTGGATTCATTGAACTATACTTGCATTACAATCAAAGACAATAGAGGAGTTCACGATTTTACTATGTGCACACGGCACAACACTACAAGAAAGAGAAGACACCAAATGAATTTACAAAACAAATAAACCTCCGACGACCACATCTACTTATCACAACCCATCCTACTCATGCAAATACAAAGCTCAAAAGACAGCCTACAACAACCAATCACAGCCTTTCCACATCCCAAAAGGTAGTACATATCCACCATGAAATTATCAAAACACCCAATAGCTCTCTCTCTTTTTGCTTAGTGAAAGGTTAGTTTTAATCAGTCTTGTTCTTCCAATAACCTAGAGATGACTCAGCGAGAGTTCTCATCACTCCCTAGCTCAATGGTAGCAGAGAGATGGACAAGGTCTTCTGCTGATCAACTTGGTGGCTGGCGTAGCTTGTAGAGTGTCACGTGGTGTACTCATTGGCAACATTCTGTTTCCTAGTACCACTAACTCATTCTCATAATCTCATGAGCTTAAGCAATCTTTTATTGACAATTGGAATCAAGACGTGTCGAATGGATGTTACAAAGTAGTAACCACTCAGCATCCTCACCTTGTCTTTGAGGGCAGGGCTGCTCATAATTGTCAGGTCCAGTAAGCATTTTATCCCATCTGCATATCTATCAAGCATTTCTAAGAGGTCAAGATCAAAGAAATAGGAAGAAATAGATTTCTGCAACTTCTCTGTGACTTTAACCAGAGATGCACATAAAGCAGATAAAGCATAAGCTACCACACTCGTTCATTTGATGCAATGTCAATCATAGGTATTGAACGGAGAAAAAACTAGTCAATGTAACCTCAATATTTGCACACAATTAGATAAACAACAGATTTATTTATCATAAAGGATCACCGTCTAATCAATCGACTAATTTTGTAAGTGTCATTTCCCATTGCTATCGTCAACCTCCAATCATGGCCAATTACCAGAACATGGCCATTAGCCTTCAACTCTAGCCATTAACATTTTTTGAACATTAACCTACAACCATGACGTACCAACATAATCCCGAGATGAAGATGCAATGAAATCTGACTAGAGCCAAATCTAAATTTTTAACAAATAAATTAAAAACAAGCAATCTATGTTGAAATGTTTTCGAATCTGAAAATTTCATGGATCATTTTTCAGTCATGCCTCTGAGGCATTTCGTCGAACGCATCACGTGCATTTGATTGAGGAGTGAAACAAACACATAATAAGTCGCACTTAGTTCTTCCCAGAAAAAAGACCACACCACAAATTCTTGAGAAACAAACATCAAGTAGGTTCCAAGCGAATGAATCAACTTACACTTAAATCGATCGCTCGGAACGAGAGGAGGAAGATGAAGGCATGGGACTCTTGAGGAAGTGAATGGGATGAGAACGAGAAGGCACTGGACTTCTAAGAAAAAGTCGCTACGACAGTACGGCAATGAAGGTGGAAATTTGTCCGTCGAAAGTGCTGGGCGGCATGGGATTTCAAGCTGGAGAGCTTGCGCTCAAATTCTAGGAAAACACAGTAGTTGGGGAAGAAAAAGAATGACACGTTTGTTCTTAGGAATAAAGCTTTGCTTTTCTTTTTCTTTTTTTAAGTTTTTGGGAATTGTAACTTTTTGGAAAAAAAATGTCCCTATTCCAGTAGCCAGAAATGTCATTTGCTCACCGGCCAGAGAACACTTGGCCAACCGGCAAGCTAAGGTCCTTATTTGAGACAAATCTAGTCATTATGGGTCCTTATTTGAGACAACATTTACTTCCAATACTTAAGAAAATAGTTCTACTTTGGGTCATTATTTGGAATTTTCCCCTTAAATGAATTAGTCCATGATTTTTTGCATAATAATATTAGAATATCATAATTTATTGTTATGAGCTAGGTCTTCAAAATAGGAATTCCAATGGTTGTTAAATCTATATATATGGAAATTACCCATTCACATAGTTTGACTAATTTGCGTAACCAAGTATTTGGTTGTATACTATTCGTTCTGCAGTCTTCCACAGTTAGTGAAATTTAATTCATATACTTTTAGAATTACATCATAGCCATTGCACAATTTAAATATGAGCCTTGCCCACTTACATTAACTCATTAGATACCTAAATCATGTTTTGTTATCATCCAAATCCTTCAGGAATATATTGTAACAAGGTGTGAATATCATGAATCTTCATTTCTAGTCTGAACATGGAATTTTGCAAGGAGTCATGCTTTCCTTCAACTGATTGAAAGGAATATCCTCATGTCAGTCTCCCAATTGCTGGGGTTATATTATATATCGAAACCATCCATAATCATATTTAGTTAAATTCACATATGAGTGAATCATTTATAATTTGTTAACCATAAAATAGAGACATGATTGGACGAACAGATGAACGAAAACAAAGCTCAAAGATGGGATAATTACCAAAAATGTCCTGAACTTATAGTACATAACATTCATCCATTAACATTTCAATTTAACCAACTTAATCCTAAACATTTTAATAATTTGTCGATGTAGTCATTTTTGTTATCTTTGGCTAGAAATTGCTGACATGGATGCTGACTATCATATATGGTAGCTACGCTAACATGAACAATTTTTGTAATTTTTTAATAGTTTTTCTGAAATTTTTCGTGTTTTCCATTTTCTCTCTTTTCGCTTTTTTCTTTTCTTTTCTTTATTTACTATGAGCAAGTGAGGGTGCCGCGATCCTCACTAGATTTGGGTTGTGATGCCCTTGCTAATGGCCGACGGTCTTTGCCATTGCTGTGGATTGGTTGAGGGAAATAAGAAAAGATTTAAAAAAAGGAAATAAGGAAAATAAAAATCAGAAATAATTAAATTTATCAATGTCAACACTAACTGTTATGTGACATTCTGATTTTTGGGTTCTGTTTTCGATTGAATAAACTGGGCTTTTCATCAACACACCGATAGTTTTTTTCTCTGAGTTGGACACTCACAAAATAACTAACCTATTAGGTAAAGCCGTTAAGGAATCTAAACACAATAGACTCGAGAATTCGACTAGGAATTGATTGCTCGACCGTGCTAATCTACAAGAGTCATTACGGCACTATCAAAATCGACTAGAGATTGGAGATAGGTCGGTTTGACAGAGATATGCAATTAGTGTGTGGGTGATTCCACCTAATTGTAAAATTCTCGTCGAACGACACTAGATCGATTTTTCTATCATTTCTATATCCCGTGCCTGTATTTGAAACCTCGAGATTTTCACCCCAACTGAAAGTCGCCAATGTGTCGAAAATGTACAATGTGGCTCGAAAATAATCGACCACGGGTCAATTGCACCAAAAATTCCTAAAAGCTACCCGGTAGGTTAGGTCACGCTAAAATCGCGTCAAATTGAAATTAGCTGCGAATTTAAATCGGATTTCAGAAATTAAAAGTTCTGTCATGTCACCATTCAATTTAGGAATGTCGACTCATCCTCTAAAGATTTTTTTGCAAACTAAGATTTTCGGCAAAAATTCAAACTAAGATTATTTTGGACTGGGAAAATTAGAGGACCATTTTTTACCGCATTTTTGGGATTCAAGTTGGATAAATCGACGAGGAAAAATCATGAGAGAGACAATGACACCTTGGCTAAATTTATAGGCTTTGATTTGAGTTCAACTGGAGAAGAATTGAATTGAATTGAAGGCCAAATGTACAAAATTCGTAGGCCAAGGGGGAAGCAACCTTTTGGACCATTTGGGAGACTTCTTGAGGAAGCTTGGGAGTGAATAATGGTTGAGGATGATGGCTGAGCAAGTGGGGCATGTGTGATGAGTGAAATGGATATAATTGTGGATTTTGGAGGCCAAATGGTGGTCCCCCTTCAGCTAAGCAGCCATCTTCTTCCTCCTTACTCCTCTTTTATCCATTGTTGAGGCATTTGAGAGTGTGAGAAAACTAGAGAAACTAGCCCTCACATCACTCTCTCTCTCTCTCTCTCTCTCTCTCTCTCTCTCTCTTTAGCCCCAAGTAAATTCGTAGCCTTTTCTCCCCCGATTTCCTTTTCTTCTTGTTTCTGCTCCAGCTGACCTTCTTGTTAAAAACTAAGTTAATAGTTGTCTTCCTGTGAGAATTAGCCTTCATTCCACCCACTATTGTCTTCAAGACACCCAAACCGTACGAGAGGACTTGGTCATTCGCCGGACGGAGCCGCTGGCTAACTTGCTAGCCGACTAGAAGTCGCCACTCGCCGGACCGTCTGAAGCATGCTTGGGCTGCACTATGTCATTATTTCAGCCTGGTTTCTCCCATTCTAACCCTTCCTCCATCAAGCCCAGCTACCAGTAGGTCCCCCTCGACCCCTAAGAGCCATCAATCACCAGCCATCCCCTCGTTGGAACTCCGATCAGTCGCCAATCTCCTTTTCTCCTCCTGCTGTTCGGTTTCCAGTGTTGCAGTGAGAAGCAGAGTTTGTTGTTATTGTTCCAGCCTCAAGACCACCTTGGATCGTCATGATAGAGGTTCCCGAGTGTAGCCTACGTCATTGCCGTTGCGTTCGTGTCTCTGACCTATTTAACGGGTGAGTTTAGCTCCTGATCCTTTGATTAATGCCTAAACTTGCTTATGAATGGTTTAATTAGTGTTAATTCTAGTTTAGGAGATTTAATTAAGTTATATTCGTCCTAAGATAGGTGGTTAGATTTTTTTTTTTTTTGGTCGGAGGTGGTTAGATGAATGGTTAAGATTAGTTTAATTTAATTTTGTTTTATTTGCATAATTGTGGCTTATGTGCTTAATTAAGCTTGGTTAACTTTAATTGATTAATTGCTTGCTTTAATTAGTGTTTTTAATGACTTTTGGATTTAATTTATTAGTTATTTAATTATGAAAATTCACTATTCACGCGACACTGTTCATAAAACATTGTTCACTTGCACTATTCACGTGCACTGTTCACCCGAGAATGAAAAGCGTCTAATTTCATGTGCTTTGACCTTATGAAATGATTTGAGTGTATAAATGCATTGGCATCCGCATGAATCAAGTGATTTTCACAAAAAGAGAATAATGGATTGTCCGACGGACATTGGAGATTGACCGCTTTTATGAGAGAAGGATTTGAGGAGGTATGTTTGCGTGATCGCTAAGTTGAACCGTCATCCAACGGAAATTTGGAGGCAATACCTGATGGGAGTCGGAAGCCAGTCGCAGTAGATTCTAGACTGATGTCTCTTTTTGGAATACCGTCTAAACAGAAGTTTTAAACGAAGACGTACCCGACGGGATGGGACGAAGCCCGATTTTTATCGGTAGCCCGGCAGAAGTCAGGTGATCGCTGACTAGAAAGTTAGCTATGGCCGGTAGGGCATTAACAATTAGAGCACACGTGAGAGTTGAGATGGTTGGGCCTCATTATGAGGTAAAATTGTGTGGCGCGATATAGGACTTGTCATAACGATTTTATCTTATAATCGAGACCCGTGTGATCAATTGATGAGGGATAGGTGGCGCACTAAAGTGCAAGAATGTATGAGAATCATAGCGTCAATAGTTCCAGTTATGCATGAGTTGAGTATATTATTTATGGCACGTACGCATGAATCGACAATGTGCAGGGTATGGCATACCAAGTAAAGTTGCATGCGAACCAACTATGTGGTTAGTGGTTGACCCTGGCTATTGTGATTTGTTGATTGTTGGTTGTTAGTCGTGGTAAGTTTGTGGAGTGGTTTGGAGAGATATCCCGAGTTGAGTTAGTTTTCTAACCGGGGGCTTAGGGGAAGAACTCGCCGAGATTTTATCTTACTGATTATTGTATAACCATTTTCAGGTCCTTAGTGCAAAGAACCCGGAGCTTGAAGCGGAAGGGTCAGGAGCATGGATGGTGCAATAATTCTTTTTGGAGATAGATCTCTTGTTCATAGACCTTAGAGTTGGCCTCTGTGTATAAACTAGTTTGTTTATGAAAAGTGTTTTGGTGAAAATGATATCATGCTTTTCTATCCCATATTTGTGTTGTCTGGGGATTTTATTATACGCTTCCGCATGTAAAATTAAAATGAAGGGTCGACGATAAGTCCTGAGACATTGCTTTCTATCGACTAAGGAAGGGGTTGTTGCGTGCTCGGGGTTAGGGGTGTGACATGTTCCATCTAGGGTTGATGGCATTCATATCATCGATTTTCTAGCTACAATTGGCCGAAAATATTATATTGGCAAATCGTCAATATATTTAACTAAATTGATCAAATTGAAATTTTTATGACTTAATTGTCGTCCATATAATTAATTTAGGATTTTTTTTTATAATTTTCTTCCGAAAAGATATTATTGTGCCCGACTAATGAGGCCATACAACTTTCCGCGGGGAAGACTTTTGACCAATGTACTTATATAGACTATATTTCATGGCTGGTCGACTAGTCTATTCACAAGCACAACAAGCTGTTAAATCGTTTAGAAAAGGAATAAAAGGTTGTCAATACGATGAAGCTTCGTTTCTAGTGAGAGTGTAGGATTCTGTCCAAGTCTTCCATGAATTTTGCAAATTGTTGTTGTGGCATAGAACGAGATGAGTACGAAGTACATCATTTGATGTAACTTCTAATCACTAATAAATGCAACTTTCGGAAGACTTGTCCATCACTTTCGTAAAGTCATTTTTTCACTTTTTGCAATAGTCTTCTTAGTCTAGGGGTGTGCAAAATACTCGGGAACCGCTCGGACCGCCCGGAACCGGACCGGAACCGATTAGAACCGGCAGTTCTTGAGGGAACCGGTCCGGTTCTCAGTTCCTATTTATGGGAACCGGTGGGTACCGGTCTAGTTCCCGGTTCCGTGGGCGGATCTGCCTGCCCGCCCACTCGGACAGGACTAAAACCTTTTTAATATTAAAAAAAAGAAATTACTAAAAGAAACCCTACGTCTCGCGTCTCATCTCTTCGTCTTCGGTCTTTTCGTCTTCAATTCTCTCTCTATCTGTCTTTTCCTCAGTCTCTTCGTCTTCGATTCCTCCCCGAGTGTCGATGCCGCCGCCGTTGCTCCTCCTCCGTCGTTGTCCGCCCTCTCACGCTGGTCGCCACCCGCCACAGCCGCTACTCCTCCGCCTCTACTGTCCACCCCCTCGCTTCTGTCCGCCCCCTCGCTCAGTCTCTTAATCTTCGATTCCTCCCCAAGCGTCGATGCCGCCACCGTTGCTCCTCTGCCACTACTATTCGCCCCCTCGCACCGATCGCCACCCGCCACAGTCGCTGCTCCTCTACCTCTACTGTCCATCTTGACCGAGCCCCCTTTTCCATCACTCAACAAGGTACGATCATCGGCTTCCAGCTTGCCTCTCGATTCATCGTCCGCTTGCGAACTTGTACTTCGGTTCGATTACCCAATAGGTCGGAACGTAGTGAAGTTCGAGTCTTTGTTTTGGGAATCGATCGCTGTTCATCTTGGTGCTTTGTCTTCGACGGTGCTCATGCTTGAATTTGCAGAATCCTGGGTTGCTTTTCCCTTTTGCTGTGTTTTTTGATTTTTTGTATGTCTGATCATTGGTAAATTTTATGCTTAGGGTTGTGAGAAGGAGATAAAGTTTTGAGCTTTTTTAATTTTTAATTTTTTTTTTCAATTTTGTTCTTCTTCCTTCTGGGTTAGGAAACTGGCTTCACCTCCTGAATTTGACTATACTGCTAGGTTGAACTACCCTTTAGATATATGGCGTGGAGGGATGGGGTGATAAATTGAAGGGCTCTGTTTTTGTTATCATTACTGCTTTTTCATATGTTATGCTCGATTTTATCAGTTTTGGCTTATGTGATTTGCGGTTTTGCAGATAATATACTTGGCAATAGTTGGAGGAACTTATTTCATTGTGGCAACGGAGATATGGAAGTACGATCCTTGTAACCTTGTCTAATTTACTCTACTTGATGAGTTTGTTCCACGTATTTAAATTTGGTTTTTCTTTCTTTGGCTTGCTTTGATGTCACATAATCGTTCTATGTTGAAAACCAAAATTATTTCACGTCAAGATCGATTCCATAGATCCACCCGGGAACCAGACCGGACCGGCGGTCCGGTTCCCGGGTGGATCCATGCAACAAACGGGTGGATCACGGTTCCAATTTTTCGAAATCGGTCCTTAGCGGGCGGTTCTCAATTCTAGGTCAGAAATCGCCTGCCCGGACCATGCACACCCCCATCTTAGATAACGATGACAAATTTTTCTATCTGCCACGACTATGATGAATGTTAAAAGTTAGAAATATAAAGCGTGTTTGTCGCTAGTATAAAAGCTTGGTATTTCCAAGTCTCATCATTTTATCTCCAATTACTTCTTTCACTTACAAGCAAAGGAAGTAATTTTCATGAATTCCCTTCCCTTTTCTGATCCGCATCTTTGTCGTAACATTCATTGCACTGACCAAAAATATAGATAAAAATTGAAGAAGGTGACCATCTCTCTCTCTTCTATATCCACATATCTATATATATATATATATATTGGTCTGAAAACAAAAAAAAAATCTCATTAATTAGATAAACCAATCGTGTATTGGTTTCATCTATCACGAGAGAACAAAAGAAAATTCAAGATATTTGGACAAAGAGTTTAAAATTTAGAAGGTAACATAAGTGCCACATATTCAATACTTACCACCTAAAGAAATTTACCTCATGATTGGGCAAGGTCGAGCCTTGCTAGCCCTTGCCTCTAATTGGTCATTGCCAACGACCAATTAGAGGAAGAATGAAAATAATAGAAAAGAATAGAAAAAAATAATATAAAATTTTTAAAACATTTGTCTTTGCATCTTAAGCTCGCCGTCATCAATTGGAAGTGTGGTGTCACTACCACCAACGACGTTTCCTAGATAATTTGTCTTTGCAAATAGTGCTGTGAGGGAGTACCCCGTACTCCGTTTGGTATATGTACATCCTATACATGCTGCAATTATCCATCCTCAATTATTACCACTAACTTCACTTTACATGTCTACCAACACAGAGCAAAATTCCGTTTTTGGCAAAAGGAATTTTGGAAATCAGAATCCCGTAGTTAGGTCAGTACCGTACAAATCATCCAAAATCAATAAAAATATTGCTATTATAAAATGGTAAAACTCTAGTTGATGTACAAATACTTTTCACTGTAGAGATAATCTAATATCTTCCTTTAAACACGTGGTTTGTTGCTCATCAGACAACCAAGATAATACTATTGACTATAGAACACAAGTAATTGATCCAGGGGAAAACATCATGCAATCATTGATCACATTTAACTTTGCTTTGCGTAAGAAAGAATAGTAAATACTGTTTGCCCTACTGTGAGAAGGAGCAACACCATGGCTGCAACATGAACGGACAAGAAAGCCCAAAGACTATTTAAATATTTCTTCCTCATCCGTGTTATAGATAAAGCCAAATATTTGTTTTTAGGGGCTTTTTTGTCTTTCTATTAGATTTCCTTTTAGGTTAAAAAGTGGTACCTATATATTAGCGATGGCAAAACCCTAGCCGTCAAGACGCTGAAAAAGGAAATAGAGAGGCAAGAAAAGAGAGAAGAAAAAAGTGAGTTTTTCTTGATGAGAGTTCTCAATCTCTTTGTACCCCGATCTTGAGAGAAGATCGTCGTTGTATTCCAACTTTTTCGAAGTCTAGTGGATTCGCGCAGAGTGCCTCTGCGCGGAGACGTAGCCCGGGTTTGGGTGAACTTCGATAACAAATTTTCTGGCGTGTTCATCGATTCCGCTCTTTTATTACTATATTCATCGTCCGGAGAATTGTTTGCGAGTGTTATTTTTCTGGAATCGACGTGCGATTTCGTAACAACCGGTATCGAGCTTGGGTTGGCTAATCGAGAACATCGAGGGTTTTCGGTGACGTTCGATTGAAAGCAAACGGGATGGCGAAGATAAAATCGAATCGATAAGTTCAATGGAGAGGATTTCGGATGGTGGAAACTACAAATAGAGGATTATCTTTATCAAAAAGATCTCTATGCACCACTTGAGGGTTGGAAACCCGAGATGGCGGAAGTGGATCCGACGGCGAAGCCGGATGGAAAATTCTTGATCGAAAGGCGTTAGGTGCGATTCGTCTAGGGTTGACGAAAAGACAGGGTACCACATCGCGAAAGCAAAAACTGCAAAAGAAGCCATGGATATTCTAACAAATATTTTTGAGAAGCCATCCACATCAAATCAGGTATTTTTTGAAGAAACTGGTTAATATGAAGTTATCGATAGAGATTACGTGGCGAGCATATTAATAGTTTCACGCAGTCACGGGTCAATTAGAATCCGCGAGGCATAAATTTAGATATGAAGCTTCAAGCTTTATTATTTTTATGTTCTCTTCCAGAAAGCTACAATACCGCAGTGCAGGGAATTTCGAGCACCATGAAGGATGATTTAACTCTTGATGATGCTGTGAGTAGTATCATGGATGAAGAGATGCGAAGGAAAGTCTCGGTGGAGATAATCTTTTTGCATCTACATCTTCAACGGCACTTGCAAAGTGGAGAACCGTGGAAGAAGTAAAAGTAGAGGAAATTTCAGCGGTCGTGGCGAGATCACAATCAAGGGGTAAGAGACGGGTTGCAAAAGATGAGTGTTGGTTTTGTCACAAAACCGGACACCGGAGGTTTCAATGTGAAGCCTACAAAAAGAAGCAGCAAGATGAGAATCAAGGTGCTAATGTAGTTAGCGATAAATCTTTGCTAGATAACTTGTGTTTGTCTACGGGGTTTGATTTGACAACGAGATAAATGGTTTATTGATTCGGCGCTTCTTTTCATTGCACCTCGCAAAGAGACATATTTGATGATTATGCTAGTGGAGATTTTGGACAAGTGGTTGTGGGAAACGGCCACATGTGTCCAATTGTTGGGAAAGGAACCGTGATTTGTGAACATCTCGGGTGGAGGACATCTAGTTTTGCGTGAAACTAGGCATATTCAGAATTAAAGAAAAATCTGATTTCAACCGGTAAACTTGACCAAGAAGGTTTGGTAATAACCTTTGGCTGTGGAGAGTGGAAGATAACCTCGGGGATAAGAGTAGTAGCAAAGGGAAAGCGTACGGGTACACTTTACCTTCTCCAAGGAGACAATATCGGTGATATAGTTGCAACTACAATGGCTACGAGTAATTTATCTACTCTTTGGCATTATCGTTTGGGACATCTTGGTGAAAAAGGTGTAAAGCAATTACACTCAAGGAAATTACTTCCGGGTTTACAAAAAGTTGAGTTAGATTTTTGTGAGAGTTGCATTTATGGAAAATGAAGGCTGTTAGTTTTCAATTGAATGGGCAACAAAATAAAGGCCGAAGCTAGAGTTGGTTCATACCGATGTATGGGGACTGCTCAGGGAACTCTCTTATGGTGGTAAGAGATATTTTGTCACCTTCATTGATGATGCAACAAGAAAGACTTGGGTCTATGCTCTTAAAGAAAAATCAGAAGTATTCGGGATGTTCAGGATGTGGAAGACTATGGTAGAAAAAGAAACAGGTTATCAGATTAAAGCTTTGAAATCTGATAATGGTGGTGAATACACAAGTAAAGAATTTGCAAATTATCTGAGTCGAGAAGGCATACACGGGCTAAAGACTGTTCCTAGAACTCCTCAAGAGAACGGTGTAGCTGAAAGAATGAACAGGGACTATTCTAGAACGTGCGAGATGCATGAGACTACACGCGGGTCTCCCGCTACACTTATGGGCTGCCACAGTTGATGCAGCTGTTTATCTTATCAACGAAGTCCATCTAGTGCGTTGGATGGAGAAATACCACGGGAGCGGTGGTCGAGGTAAGAAGATTAATTATTCACATTTAAAGGTGTTTGGTTGTATTGCATATGCTTTGATTGACGGGGAGGATAGGAAAAAGCTTGATGCTAAGTCCCAGTGCGTCTTTATCGGATACGGTGGCGACGAGTATGGTTATAGACTTTGGGATTATGAGAATAATAAAGTTATCCGCATGTCGCAATGTGGTATTCCATGAAGAAAAGATGTACAAGGATCGTCAGACAGAGACAGAGCATGAGAAGGTAGTACAATCAGAATATGTTGAATTAGACACAATGCCCGTGAAGATGTTTCCAGTAGATCAAAGTTCACCTGAAAGAGAGGTTCAAGATGAGCCTATTATCAGTGAAGAGGTAGTTCAAGAAGAACGCGGTGATTCGGAACAAACGAATGACCTTGAAGTACTGTCTTGAGAAGGTCTACACGTGTGAGAAAGCCAAAGGTAATTTTTGATCCATCGGCTAATCTTGTTCTAAGTCATGTCTTATATACAGATTCGGGAGAACCGGAAACTTACAATGAGGCAAAGCGAGACACGTCTCACTTGCGGTGGGAGTGTGCTATGAAAGACGAGATGAGCTCGTTGCTTGAGAACAAAACTTGGGAGTTGACCAAGTTGCCCACGGAGTAAAAAGCTTTATTAAACAAATGGGTGTACAGGATTAAGAATGAAGCAGATGGTAGTATTAGATACAAGGCGAGACTTGTAGTTAAGGGCTTTTCTCAAAAAGAAGGGATCGACTACTCCGAGATATTTTCACCTGTAGTGAAAATGACATCAATTAGAGTTACGCTAAGTATAGTTGCGGTGGAGGATCTTTATCTTGAGTAGTTAGACGTAAAAACAGCGTTTTTACATGGTGACTTAGATGAAGAATTATACATGGCACAACCTAAGGGTTTTGAAGTCAAAGGTAAGGAGCACATGGTATGTCGCTTGAAGAAAAGCTTGTATGGCTTGAAACAAGCTCCGCGACAATGGTACTTAAAATTTGATGGTTTCATGCAAGAAAAAGGATTTGCACACTTTGTGAGTCGATCATTGTGTTTATTTTCGCAAATATGATGATGGTGACATTGTGTATTTATCTTTATATGTGGATGACATGCTGGTGGCTAGTTCCAATATGAAGAGAATCGTAGAAGTGAAAAGATGTTATCATCACGGTTTGCTATGAAAGACTTGGGAGAGGCCAAGAATATTTTAGGCATGAAAATCATTAGAGACGGGAAAAATAAGAAATTATGGTTGTCGCGGGAAGACTATGTGAACAAGGTGTTAAAGAGATTTAACATGGACAAGGCAAAACCGGTTGCAACTCCTTTAGCGAATCACTTCAAACTTTCCAAGGATATGTGTCCAAGCACTCGGGCTTTGAAAGATGAGATGGCGGTAGTTCCATATGCATCGGCGGTGGGGAGTTTGATGTATGCCATGGTGAGCACGAGACCGGACATTGCACAAGCGGTGGGAGTTGTGAGTCGATATATGGAACCCGAGTAGAGAGCATTGGAATGCGTTAAATGGATATTGAGATATCTAGCGAGGTACTTCCAATTACTCACTTTGTTATAGTGGTACATCTCTAAAGTTGCGGGGTTATGTAGATGCGAGATCATTCGGGTGATCGAGATAGTGGTAAGAGTACCACTTTGGATATGTCTTTGATTTGCGAAGTACAGCAGTGAGTTGGGTATCTCAACTACAAAAAGTAGTTGCTTTATCGACAACAGAGGCGAGAATATGTAGCGATTACGAAGCCTCCAAGGAAATCATGTGGTTACAAGATTATATGGAGGAGTTACATCGAAAACTTGACCGAGTCGGTACTTTGTGGAGTGATAGTCAAAGTGCGGTGCACTTAGCAAAGAATGCAGCTTATCACTCAAGGACTAGACATATCAAGAAGCGTTATCACTTTATCGGGTCGGCATTGAAAGATAATGAATTAAAGCTACAAAAGATTGATGGCTCGAAGAATCCAGTGACATGATGACCAAGGTAGTAGACGAGAGAGAAGCATATTTTTACGTACTACTACCATTGGTATTACTCCATGTTGATTGATGAGGAGTATCGCGAGAGGCACAAGTTTCACAACTACTATTTTTGAAGAAGATGGATGCAAAGTTGCTTGGTGCTTGGGTATATTTGTCTTCAAGTGGGAGATTGTTATAGATAAAGCCAAATATTTGTTTTTAGGGGCTTTTTTGTCTTTCTATTAGATTTCCTTTTAGGTTAAAAGTGGTACCTATATATTAGCGATGGCAAAACCCTAGCCGTCAAGACGCCTGAAAAAAAGAAATAGAGAGGCAAGAAAAGAGAGAAGAAAAAAGTGAGTTTTTCTTGATGAGAGTTCTCAATCTCTTTTTGTACCCCCGATCTTGAGAGAAGATCGTCGTTGTATTCCAACTTTTTTCGAAGTCTAGTGGATTCGCGAGTGCCTCTCGCGCGGAGACGTAGCCCGAGGTTTGGGTGAACTTCGATAACAAATTTTTGGCGTGTTCATCGATTCTCGCTCTTTTATTACTATATTCTGTCTGGAGAATTGTTTGCGAGTGTTATTTTTCTGGAATCGACGTGCGATTTCGTAACAATCCGAACATTCCACCTGCTGTTACAATACGCATTCACATCGCAGTAGATGTCACGGTCGTAACAGCAATAGGATAGGGTGATTGGACTCAATAGCGTCCCTCGCCCCTCCGGCAATGATGGTAGCAATCGTAGCCTAGATCTACAATGTCTTCAGCAACAAGATGACCCTCGCCCTGATTTAAGGCAAGGGTCACAACCCATGTCATCAAAGAAGATTGAAGAGCGGGGTGGTGCTGGACCAATTGAGAAAAATAGTTGGTTCTTAAACAATTTTGAGATCAATGTTGGGATCGAAATTAGGTATCACTATGGTATATTCTATACCTTGAAGATGTTCTTGTGAAATTTTATGAGATCATTGTTAATTGTTGTTATTAACTATTTTAAAAGCAGTTCTTAGAACAATTGACGGTGGTCCTATAAAATCTAACAGTTACAAGATTATAACAAGGGGAGGTGGATTATGTGGAGAAAAGAAAGAGCTTCACTTCAGATCTATACAATGTTTTCACTTGCATTTTTAATGTGTTATGAATTTTTAATTGTCATATGATGGTTTAGTGAGCTCAAATCCTTATGAAAAATTGAGAGTTATGAACTCCATCCATACTTTCCAAGGACTGTCGTGTTCAGTTCGAAGACTAGAAGCAATCTACTTCAATGGCCGGTGGAATAATGAGAGAGCTTGAGATTCAGGAGCAAACAATTTCACGAAAATCTTGAAATGAAGTTTTTCCTTCTAAATTTTTTATTTTTATTTTTAAAATACCTAAAGTTACATCTACATTATTGTCTTTCTTTAAAAAGAAAACAAGCAAACAGCTTTTTCTAATTACCAATTTGGATAAAGCTAATAGATGACCTAGATTGTATTAATTTAATAAATTTTAGGATTTAATTATATTTTTTTAAAATTTGAGGACTGAATTGCACTTGTACATCAAATAGGTGCACTTATTTGGTATAAAGGAAAGTTCTTATTGTCGGCAAAAGTACACCTAAAATGCCAAAACTTGACACGAGAGAGGACACTTAAGTACCAAAACTTTGGAAATGTACACTTAAGTGCCAAAAACAAAGTAAAATGGATCACTTAAGTGTGTCACTGGCCAAAATCTGGCCAAATTACTAATGTGGCAATTTTCCAGCGAGGTGAGTGCAAAACGGCGTCGTTTTGTACATTAACGTGGCGAGAAAATGCAAAAACGACGTCGTTTTGTCTCGATGTATAAATAATTAATATTAAAATTAATTTAATTAAATTTAAAACTAAATTTATTTAAAATATTCTAAAACATAAAAAACTTCAAATTTAAAACTTAAAATTAAAAGGGGGTGAAGAGAGGCGGGCGACGGTTGAGCCCTCGCCACCGCCGCCTCCCCGCTGTCACGTCCCAAACCTTCGAACGCATGCCCATCGCTCTCTGGTTGATAAAATTTTGCGACTTCCCAGGACAAGTCACCGACCCTTTCATTTTATTGCACATGCGGAAGCGAAAATAAACCCCCTGACAGTAATCATCTTAGGATAGAAAAGCAAGACAACAGATTCACAAAACGAAACATGTTTTTATAAACATACTGAGTAATGTACAAAGTCTGTGGCCAAAAGACTACAAAAGAGTAGCCCTCCAAAAAGAAGTGGTCCTAACTGACCTACACTTCCAATTACCTTTTCTCGGCTCCAAGTCCTCTAGTCGACGATCTTGAAAATGGTTATACAATAACCAGTGAGATAATGTCTCAGCAAGTCCATGTTCTAAACCCCGATTAGGAGGGAAATACTTCCAGAGGCGTCTTAACCACACAAGCACATAACCAAAGAGACTTACCTTGTCTCAGATCTACCTTGCAGGTCAGTACAATTTATATCATAGACAGCACAAGAGCATGAGTAATCAATAAGCTCCAACAACTAGAACACCACACTCAATTCTCAAACTAGTACAGAGGTTTTGATTATAGAGCCAAATCATTATGACACGTCATATTCCGTGCCACACAATTTTGTCTCATAATCTGACAAATTCAAATGAATTCATCACGTGTTCCTAGTTTTGATCTCAGCATATAGCACGGCCTACTCTCTGTTCGGCGGTTTTCAAGCATTGCCAGGTATCGTCTCATCCCATTGAGCACGACACGTCACTATATCGACGACTTTCCCGAAAAAGCATAGGATCCAGAATCTACTACGACCGGCTTCCCATTGTCTAGGGGTATCCTATATAGGGGTAACATCCAACTTGATAGCCCGAGACGGTTTCTCTTAACCAACACACAATCACTCAAGTATGGCCCAAGGCATTGTGCATTACACTCAAATGTCTCAATTAAGATGATGAACTTGGCCTTTTTCTTCATATTAGAAATATATTGTAAACTAGTCGTGTGTGGATACACGGTCAACTCGATCCATAAAAATTGACATTCTTCTTTTTAAAATCTTACTATTTTATATAGTATTAAAAACTATTTTCGATATCAAAACCCGACACCCGGAATTTTCTGAATAAATATTAGAAATTCACAAATTTTGAAATTAAATACCAAAGATCTAATCAGCACTCAATTTGTAGAAATTAACCACACCATTGCAATCAACACGAAATTCCAGTCACCAACTATCCCGACCTAATTTCCGAAAAAATAATTAATAATTAATTAATTTCGAATATTAATTAAATAAATCAATTTAATTTCTAAAAATACCAACCTAGGCCAAAATTATTAAATTAAATACCAATACAGACCCGGAAAATTCCCGAACCCTTCTAGATAAATAATACAATTTATTTAGGCCTTAGCTAAACTATGTTGACCACCTAACATGCTCAATTAAATAATTAAATTTCTAATTTAATCTAAATAACCACCTAATTCTAATTAAATAAATATAAACACCCCTTAGACGTCATTAGTCTACTAAGAAGGGTTTAGAGTATAAACTCACCGGGGCAAAACGAAAACCAGTTCACCTCGACGGCGGCGCAACGGCGGCCGAAACTTGAATTGCGGTGGCGTCAATGAAGCTCAGACTGGGCCTAAACTTGGCCTTGTTTTTTATTTGGATTGGGCCCAAGTTGGGCTGCTTCGCGGGCCCAAGATGGGCTGAACTTTGGAAATGGGCTTCAAACTGGGCTGGTCTTGCGGGTTCACTGAAGTTGGGCTGCTGCACTTGAATTCGCGGGCTGGTCTTGCATGAAGATGGGATGAAATTTGTGAGGATGTGGGCTGCAGAGAGTTGGGCCGATCGTGCAGGCTTCTGGGCTCGAGCAGAGAAGGAGTTGCTGGACTGACTCCCACGGGCCGAACAAGAAAATTACGTGGGCTTGTGGGACTGAAAATGGAAGCAAGCTGGCGCGCGAAAAGTTGCTGCGGGCATTGACCGGCGACTCCGTGAGCTGCTTCGGTGGGAAGAATCGCACGGAGAGGGGAGCAGGTTGAGTCTTCGTGGCAGCTGAGTCTTCGGTGGCAGGGAAAAGAAGACACGAAGATGGGTGGTCTTCAGCTGGGCTTTCGGTGGAATTGGCAGTATGGGCTGGATCCGTGAAGCAGCAGATGGATCCGAGGCAGCTGGCGTGAAGACGATGGGGATGGCAGAAGCGGCAGCTCGGTGGATTTGCTGGCCGAGCTTCGCTGGGCAGGTGGCTCGGAAAGATGGAGGACGCGCGGCTTGCTCGCTGGCTGAATTGGGTGGAAGGAGATGGGCAAGTTGACCTCGGTGGATGCTGCTGAAGATTGACCAAACATGTGGCAGCTGCAAGATGCGAAGAGTTGAAGAAATTTCGGTGGATGCTGAGTAGAGAATGAAGACAGACGTTGAGTAGCTTCGAATGAGGAAATGGGCGAGTGGTGGGATGGCTGATTGAAGGAAATAAAACAAAATGGAAAAGTAGGGGCATTCGGTGGAGAGAGAAGGGGGAATGAACCGGTTGCAGTGTTGAAGAAGCTGAGGATGAGAGGAGCTAAAAGTCCACAATTCTCATCTCTTACGTTCATGGCTTGGTCCCCCTTTTGTCTCCATGTACATCACTATGTTCCTTAATACTTTCCAACCTTATAATTTCTCTAAATTAATCAATTTTGAAGTCCAAAATTGCTACCCCTTGCCTTAATCCGAATTTCATCAATATTAACTTCAATTCCTCACTCAAATCTCCAAATCAAGGTCCAAAATCGATGAAGGAAAATACCGAACAATTTTCTATAAGTCCCTGACACTCAAAGTTTCAGCTGAACAGAAGTCAAATTTCCTTTAATTTGCCCATCCGAATTTCCGTTAATTTTCCGCGACACTCTAAACGATTTTCCGTAAAAATCTCGGAATCTCCGAAAAATTTTCGGAGGATAAGTCGATATTCCTAAAATAGATCGTGACATAATAGAATTTTCAATTTCTAAAATCGGGTTCAATTTCGCAATTAATTTCAATCCGGCGCGCTTTTAACGTAACCTAGTCTACCGAGTAGTTTTTAGGAATTTTTAGTACAATTGACCCGTGATCGATTTATCTGTGATCGATTTATCTCCAGTCACATAGTGCATCTTCGACACATTGGCAACTCTCGGTTGTCGTGAAAATCTCGATATTTTAAATACGGACACCAAGTACAGAAATGATAGAAAAATCAACCTAGTGCCAATCAACTAGTATTTTGAAATCATGTGAAATCACCTACACTCTGATCACATATCTCAGTCGAATCGACTTATCTCTGGTCTCTTATCAATTTCCGACAGTGCCGTAATGACCCTTATAGATCAACACGGTCGAGCAGTCGATTCCTGGTCTAATTCTCAAGTCTATTGCTTTTAGATTCCTTAATTGCTTCCCCAAATAGTCTAATTATCTCGTAAGTGATCAACTAAGAGAATAACACTATCGACACGTCAATAAAATGCCCGATTTATTTAATCGAAAACGAAATCTGAAAATTCAGACTATTACAACTCTTCCCCTCTTATAAACATTTCGTCCTCAAAATTTAAACCTTACAAATCTTTAAACAAAAAAGTGGGAGTACAGTCATCTCATAGATTCCTTAGTTCCCCAAGTTGTTCCTTCAATGTCATGATGTTGCCAAACCACTTTGACCAATGGGATGGTCTTGGTTCACAAGATATGTTCCTTACGATTTACAATCTGAACCAGGCCTTCAACGTACGACACTCTGTCGTCAACGTCCAATTCCTCAAAATTGAGCACGTGAGTCGAGTCAAGTTCATACTTTCTTAACATCGACACGTAAAAGACATCATGCACTTGCGCCAGTCTCGGCGACAATGCAAGACGATACGCTAGGATCCCGATTCTTTCAAGAATCTCAAATGGACCTACGTACCTCGGACTTAGTTTTCCTTTCTTGCCAAAGCGCGAAACACCTCTCATTAGTGACATTTTTAGAAAAACGTGATCACCAACTTGAAATTCCAATGGTCTCCAGCGCTTATCTGCGTAGTTTTTCTGGCGACTCTGAGCGATATTTAATCTGTCTCTAATAACAGCAACATCATCTACTGACTGTTGAACCAACCTTAAGCTTGTAATCTTTCTTTCTCCAACTTCATCCTAATATAACGACATTCTACACGCTCTGCCATATAATACTTCAAAAGGAGCCATTTGAATGCTCTGCCGATATAATAATTTAATTTGTCATAAGTGTATTGATTTTGTAGTTTTCGTGATATTAATCTAATTTAACATAAATTAATGGAGAATATATTTGTCACGAATATACCAGTCTAAAGGTTTTTTTATAGTAAAAAAATTAGTTTTGAGTAAATTGTTGATATGTGTACTAATTTTGGGAGTTTTCGTAATATTAACCCTTAATTTTATAGCACTTTAGTCAAATCTGAATTTTTATCCATTTTATAATATTTTTACAGTTTTTAGGAAATGGACCTTCTCCTAGCTAAACGTGAAAGCTTGATAAAGAGCGAAGTATTGTTTTTTTTTTTGGTGACCTAGGGAACCTCCGTGCGCCGTCTTCGCCCTGGAGGAAGTAGAGTCACCACCACCCTTACCATCATTGCTCCCCGGATAAGTCCTGGATTCTTTTCCAATAAAGCAGACGACGCAGGGATTCGAATTCTGGATCTCTCGCGAAAGGCACCAGCGCTCAATCATTACGCTGCCACCATGGGTGATCAAGAGCGAAGCATTGTTGTCAGCTGTAGATTGAGCAAAAGACATGTTCGAATCAAGAACCGTCTGGACCGAACTAGATCGATTCTCGGTTCCTGAACACTTGAATCAATGGATACTAGTCCGGTTTTTTTATATCAAGTGTGAAATTACCCATTTAATTTTTTTATAGTAAATAAAACTCTAAGTCAGACTCCAGACCTTTCTCATGACCGCTCTCTTTCTTAAACTCACGACCCCTCTCTCTCGCTCAACTCCCGGCCTCGAGGCTCGTCGCTCAGTCACGCTCACTCTCGGCCTCGACGGTTTTTCAGGTACCATTTTGCCTCTCGCCTCTTGCGGCCTATTTGCCCTACTTTTTTTCCCTTTGTTTCGTCTGGTTTGGTCTTGTCGTGGTGGGTCGTGATGGGTTTTACATTGTTGCTATCTCTTAATGGTTTTCTTGTCTCCATTTTTGAGTCGTGGATTCGCGAGGAAGGAGAGATGGTCGATCGGTAATTGGCTTTTGAGTTTTCGATTCGCAATCCATCTGAGCTCAGGACTTGAAGTGATTTTTACACAATTTTACCTATGGACATGTTGTCCTTAGCTGGAGAATGATCAGCTGGTGTTTTTTCTGCCTATTTTTTTCTAACGTTGTTTGGTCAAGGGAAGTTCAGTGAAAATTCTTTTATCAAAAGTGGCGAAAGTTATTTTGGTGAAGTGCTGTTTCAGGTTGCTGGTAGTTGTGATCTTTTATGAAGCTTTCTTTGGATTTTTGCCTGCAAGTGTGCGTGTATGTTTGATGATCAGGGAATTTTTGTGTCCATGGATTCTGAATTGTTGTAGAACAGGCGGGTAACTGACTTAATGGGATTGATATGGTTTGCTGCATATTGTAGCATAACCAAGCTGCAATGAGAAAAAAAATCAAACTGAAAAGAAAAGAGGAAGTGGCTGGTTCCTGGTGGAACCTGAAACTGGCAGGTTCGGTTTCAGAGTCGGTTCTAGGGTCCACAGGGCTAGTTCCCAGTTTCAAAAATTGGGAACGGGTCTCGACGGGGTAGGTCCCAGGTTCTAGACTTGGAACCAATCATCTAGCCATTTGCTGTTAAAATTGAGAATGAACCTGAGTTTGATCAGGAGGTAAACTCGGTGAGTGGAAGCCAGGTTTAGATTTTGAGCGTTATTTCATGCTCTGAAATGTAATATAGGTAAAATGTGTGTGCAACTTGTTCTGACAGTTCTGACAGTAGTGCTTATTACATGAGTTCGCCTTTGCTTTCTTAACTTGCTCTATTAACACAAATAAGCTTTTCATTTTGGGCTATTGATTTTAACTTTATGTTTTTAATTTTATGATTTGACCTTTCTACTTCAAAGCATGGTACAGAAAAAAGAGAGAGAAGAGAAAGGAGATGAAAATGCGGGGGAAGGAAAAAGAGGTAGAACTGAGCAAAATGTCAACAAAATCCCAAATAATGTTTCATAAGTGGCTGAATTACACGGACATTATTATGAAGGATTTTTTTGGTGTTGATATAGATATCCAATTTAACCAACAACTCTGACAAAGGATTTACATCATTGAGTGCCTATTTACTTTGACACCATTTCTGTTTGAGTGCTCATAACACATTCTTCTCAATGTCACTTTGCTTAACACAGGTTGAGGAAAATTACTCTATAGTATTTTAATCCAACTTGGCCATGTGAAACATTTTGGGATTTTGTTGAGCATGTCGCTCTTCCTTTTGACATTTTTCTCAGCTTTAGCTTCTTTTCTCTTCCTCCTTCTCCTTTTCTTCTCCTTTGCCTTCCTCTACATGGTCAAATAGTTTGTCTCCTCAGCTTTTGCATGGTGCCTATACAAATTCCAGATTTATCATCAAAGAGGGCTAGTGTTGAACCTTCCCGAAAGAAGATTCTTATAATAAAGCCTATGATCTGAACGGATTCTTGGCAGAGATAATTCCATATAATGGCCAGCCATGTAAAGTGGATTTAATTGTGTCAAGGAAAGCAAGTAAAGAGTTGAGAATTGGTGAAATGTAGTTGATGTTTCTATGTAATCTAAGATTATAGTTCTAACTTGTTATCCACTTTTCTTACAGTATTTTTTTTTTTTTTGGATGGGTTTTTCAAAAGACCCTTTGTTGATGTTCTTTTACTGTTTTGCTTTGAGAAATTAGCTGTTGTGGTTGGGACCAAGTATGTTGTTCAACCTGACCTGCGGTCTCCTTCTTTGTTGTACTTGCTTTCGCACCATCACAGGACTCTGCGCACATGGTTGTTAGGATCATGATCCAGATTGTAGGATCACAATCATATGATCGTACAACTCAAAAATTTTGAACAGACTGGATTCTAAGAAAAATGGTAGTCTGCAGTGGTCTAATCTGTATCTTAGGATCGCGATCCCAACTACAATGCCACTGCTCAAGCTTTAGAAGGCAATTCTACCTTTTCAGCTGGAGCAAATATGAAATTGGGCCTCCGTCCCCTAGCGCATGTGCCATTTTCTTCTTAATCATGTTCAGGCTTCATTTGGGAAATGTAAGGCTTGGAGAATTAAGAAAAAGGGATGAAGATGAATGAACAGGAGAAAGTGAAGAAGTGCAGAGATGCCATCTCTTCTTCTTCAGTCTTGAATAAATGATGAGATGGGCATCGACCACTGTTGTCTCTCTGAACTGTGCCGTCCTTCGGAGATGAGAGACACAAACCTTATGTCCTTCTGCAACCAGATGAGAGAGAACTCTAACATCCTTGAGAAGTTGGCGCACAATTTAACTTGGCCTAGTGGCATAATATCTTTGGATGTGTACTAATTAGAACTGTCTCTAGACTTTAAACAGTTGAAAAACCTGGAATTGCAAGTGAAAGTGAGGTTTGCTACGGAGGATGCGGGGAGAGTCCCAGATTAAGGTAAATAGTATTTTATCCTTTGAAATAAAGAACGAGACGATATGTATCACAAGAGAGAGAATATGTGTTACAAGAGAGAGATTAGAAATTTGGAAAAGGGCAGGAAAGTGATTTCTTGGCAGCTTTCTTCTTTATTATTATGGCGATTGTTGTGATCCTATTCAATCTGCCTAAAAAACTAGCACAAGCAGATTTTATGCTTTTACATTTTTTTAATTTCTTTGACGTGGTACTTTAATTGTTAGTGGAAAAACTGGCGACCAAGAATTTAAACCTAAGTACTCTTTCACATGAGAACGCTACCTTTTAGCTTCACTATCCCTCTTTTGAAGGTTAATATGTGTTTAATTACACTGATTTAAGCAAGAATTTAATACTTGTAGAATCTTACGATCTTGATTCGATCTCAAAGACTTTGGAAGGATCCTAGTTAGGATCCTGATCCTGACAGTGTGTGTGTGTGTGTGTGTGTGTGTGTGTGTGTGTGTGTGTGTGTGACGAAGGTTGCCAGCTTTAATATTTATTGTGCGCGTGACAAAGGTTGCGAGCTTTAATATTTATTGTGCATTGTATGGTCTTAGTTATTTATTTGACATGAAAAATTTGGATACAGTTGTAAAATTTCTGATGGGTGACTCCAGAGTAAAACTGCTTTTCTGTCGAGTAAGCAGCTTTCACATGGAGCTTTTCTCCTCTATGTTGGTGTCTGTCTTGTTCCTATGCTCATATTGCATGGATGGAGACTGACTGCAGAACATTAAGAAAGTGTAAGGGCAATTTTACAGTTTCTTCATTAGTTTGGTGTAAGATTGATCTCTAAAGCATAATGGGTCTAAGAGCCTTGAGTGTAGGATCAGCCTCTCCAATTTCAGCCAAAGAGTGTGGAAAGTTTGTCTTTGTTTGCTTCGATTCCATAATCCCGGGGCCTCTTTTTCTTCAGATGGAATGTATATCTACTATTTGGCTCATGTTGCATGGATGGATTGACTGCAGAACATTAAGAAAGATTAAGGGCAAATTTACAGTTCCTCATCAGTTTGGTGTAGAATTGATCTCTGGAGCATAATGGGCCTCAGAACCTTGAGTGTAGGATCAGCCTCTTAAATTTCAGCCAAAGAGTGTGGAAAGTTTATTTGGTGCTTGTATTACAGAATCCTGTGGCCTCCCTTTCTTCAGATGGAATGAATATCTATTATTTGTGCTCATCTTGCATGGACGGAGACGGACTGCAGAACATTAGGAAAGAGTAAGGGCAATTTTACAGTTCCTCATCAGTTTGGTGTAAGATTGATTTATGAAACATAATGGGCCTAAGAGCCTTGAGTGTAGAATCAGCCTCTTTAACTTCAGCCAAAGAGTGTGGAAAATTTGTCTTGGTTTGCTTCTATTACGGAATCCTACGGCCTCCTTTTTTTCAGATGGAATGAATAACTGGTATTTGTTCTCCAACAGATTATATTCTCTTGAGGCTTCAAGTTGTCCATTTTATCCAATGAGGGTACTCAACTAATTAATATACTATGTCAAGTAGTGGATAACTTTTCCTTTTCAACTTTGTGATTGCATCGCTTCTTCCTGAAAATATATATATATATATATATATATATATATATATATATATATATATATATATATATATATATATATTTTACATATATATATATACACACACACACACATACATATATGTATATGTATATGTATATGTATCCTTGGAAGTGAGCCATATTTTACCCTGCTTGTTTAAGCTTCATGATACTTGAAGTCTTTCGCATTAGCAAGAATCCTCAACATCCTTGGTTAAGTTGAAAATTAACTTTGTACACACGGCATGCCCCCCTTTCCATTTTTGTAGTTTTCCTTAGTCCTTAGTTTAATTACACTAATATTTTTCTTGCAATGCCCCATTGGTAAAAGATGTACTTAAACTGCCATGAGTAACCATTTATTTTGTAGCTATTCATTTTGATAGCTTACTTGGACCACAATGGTGCTGTTTTGGGCTTTCTCTTGGTTGCTTAAGTCGACTTGGACAAAATTTTGGGATTCTTTGTTCGTGTTTTTATCTCTCTGGGTCCTCGCCAAATCCGCAAGTGTTGACCAAGATTGATCCAAATGGAGCTTTGCTTCAACTTAGGTTACAAGTTCTAATTGTTCCAAATCCATTGTTGTTTATACTGTCTGTTGTTTTTTCTGATTCTGTTCACCCACCTTTCTGGTGTTTTTCTTGCTCTTTGGTTATGCCCTTACAGGAGTGAGTGCCTTTTTGCCTCATCAAGATTCCTGTGAAGAGTTTTTGGTTTGTGATTAGTATTTTATTACCCTTCAATATTGCGTTTCTTACCTTTATAAGTTGTGGTTCTTCATCTTGCATGCTCATCAGAAGAGATGGATTATATTTTGCATTAACAACCAAAACAAATGGCCAAACACCGAATAAAAAAATTTAAAAAAAAACAAAAAAACAAATGCCAATAGCGGCAGGGAGGAAGTGTCTTCTCGGTTGGATATGAATGAAGATTCAACTAACTCCTATGAGCATACCAATCACATGAGATGTGCCGCATGGGGTTATTATACATATTTCATGTACATGTTTGCTTTTAAGACTTAATGGACCTGCTAACCTGTGGCTTCTAACCTGTGATGGATGGATGTACTATCTGCTGATCATGTGATGTTGTGTCATTGGGTGCATCGTGCTTGGTTTGGTAGGAAGGAGAGATGTGTTGTGCAATTTGGAAACTGTCTTTACAAGGATGAATGCCTGGTGGATGTACTATTTATTGAGTCTCTGTTTAGAGACGTTAAGCTAATTCTAGTTTTGTTATTAAATGCATGAAATCAAATGTGCAGAGAAAGGAGGTGAATAAACTTACCTCCTTGCTAATTGCATATTTTGTTGGCTGATGTGAATGAATGTGCTTTAGACCATCCTAATGGGAATTATACCTGCCTTTCTGTTATTAAATGTTGGTTGATTTCTATGAGAATTTAATGTTATTCCAATAAGGCTTCGCATGGAACAATTGCTTCCCTCACTTGGGCTGTTTTAGACAAATTTATCAGAAAAATAAGACTGATGTTAATGGAGCTCTAGTTTGCTGTTTTCTTACAGAGTAGTGTGGCCTTTCTATTAATGCAAGTATAGCTGATCAGGAGAGTCCAAAGGCTGATTTTGTTTTTGGGAGTATACATCCTGATTCAGCGGTTGCTGATAATATCATTTGGAGAACTTCTCCTGCTATTGATGTGGAGTGGATTCCATCAAATCGTTCAGAGATATGATGCTGCTGTGAGTTCTTTTTAGTTGCGGTCCAAGTTGAATTGTAACTCTTTTTTTAGGTCAAGCATGATCAGAGAACCAGCTGGATATTTTTGTGGGAAGAAGAGACTTCGTAGGGTGATCTTACCATATGTATTGTAGTCATCTAAGTTGGTTGTACCTCTTTTGCTTTTCTTTTTGATCCACATGCCAAGTTGGTTGCTGATGTCCTGTTGGTTTTCTGTTGTAATCATCTAGTTCCAAATGAAGAGTAGTGGACCTCATTTAAAGCATAAATACTTTTTACTATCTTTCTTTAGGCACAAGGGGTTCGTCCACAATGGAAAACCAAGATAATACTATTGGCTATGGAACGCAAGTAGATGGTCCAGGGGAAATAGATGAACCAGCATTGATCACATTGAACTTTACTTTGTGTAAGAAAGAACAGTAAATACTGTTTGTGCTGCTGTGAGAAGGAGTAACATAATGGCTGCGAGAACGGACAAGAAAGCCCAAGTACTATGAAAATATTCCCTCTTCAGTATCAAATATTCCCTCCTCAGTTTTGCCATCCAGACAGTCCTCCTCAGTTTTGCCATCCAGACGCTCCTCCTCTTGTCACAATGCCCAATCAGATTTTGCAAGATCTCGGAGTAATAGAAATCGGATACAGTGATGTAGTCACCCATCCTGTTGAACATATGTGCAATCACCTTGTCATCGCCCAAATTGTTCTTAATAATCCCTGCATGGCGAAGCACCTTGACGTCCTTTGAAGAGTTTATGAGGCTATCCATGAAGATAACGTAATCCGTAAAGTAGTTGATGTCTCTCCTTTGACGATGCTGCTCGAATGCGACCAGGTTTCGAAATTCTGATTCGGTGCGTACTTTCAAGACCGGTATCTTGAGGGTCCCATTCTCGAATTTGATGTCGCTCAGTTCACCCCCTTGCGCAGCCCTAAACCTGACTCCTGACTCCCTCAGCTCTGTCGCCGAGAATTTAACTGGTTTGCATGTTGGCCGGGGCGTTTTAGGCAAGCTAGAAGTGCGCCACGTGTGATATAGATGCAGAAGATGCTCCGTCTCCTCGCCAACCGTCCAATTTGGGCTGAGGGCTCCGAAGTACATGCTGGCGACTTCGCCAAACTCATGATGCTCGTCCGGACCTTTAGTCAGGTCATAGAGCTTGCTCAAGACGAAAAGTGGGAGTTGGTTCTCTAGCAGCAGTAAATCGTGCCTAATGCTGTTTTGAATCCCCCATTCATGCATAGGCAAGTCGCCTATGCTATTTTGAATCCCCAGTGAGTAGCCCATGTCTTGAATACCCCTTATAATGTACCCACGGAACAACTCCACGATGAAACAGCCATCAATGAGCATCATCGCAAGAAACCTTTTTTGGGAGAGGTCGATGGTGTCCGCATAGTAATTACGCGCCTGCTGTTCCAGTTCCCTAAGAGTTGGCATATACCTGTCGATGCTCTCCTCCTTTCTCCTCTTAAGCAATTGCTGCAGGCATTGCAGTTTTTGCACCTCCATGAATTTGAACTTGTCATTTCCATGGTGATAAGGGCCGATGGCTAGAATCTTTGGTTCATAGGCTTTCTCGTTGAATTCACGCAGTTGATGATGAACCCTAAATATACTATGCTCTGGCGAAGTGGGAGGCATACTGCAAAGCATACTCTCGATGTGGATTGAGACATGATCTTGCACCATGGAACGGTCATAGATCCCAGCATGCTATATTGGCTACAACATAATTAAAGTGATAATAAGCACGGAGTAAAGCAAGATGATGATTTTGTTGGAAATTTCTTATAATATGGGCTTACATTAATTAATTGATTTTCTATTCAGATTGATGGATATTTCAATATTTATTAAATCTTTAAGTGATTTTATTGAATTGGGTTTTGGCATCCATTAATAAGAGTAACAAAGTGTAGGCAATGATATTTAACTAAAGCTTATAATGGGAGGAGCCTAGTTGATACGCTATTGATTGAGGTTTGTTAGGTTCTCTCACTAGCTTATAAAGTGATAGGTTATACCTATCAAGCCGATATATTGAATAGAGAAAAATATCTGACATTCTAATAGATCTCTGATTATCAAGTTAATTTATTTTTCTTCAAGTAAAGCAATGGCTCAATTAGATACGTTTTAATTTCGTTGTATTTATTGATTTCGGTATTTTACAATCATATATGGATCTAATTGTTCTTGATTAATTAATTGTTTATGTGAATAATTTTCTATAGATTTTTCATGTTCTTAAAATGGTTCTTCATGTGCTTCCCATTCATTAAAGGTTACTTACGAAAAATGTCCTTGTATATAGTCTTGCTAGTTTTTCTTTTTGGTCATCATACTATGTTTTGGAAAATATGTAACCCTTTAACTAATCTCCAAACATCGTCCCACCCCCCACTCGGCCGGGGGAAGCAACCGCCACCCACCTCAAATAAAAAAGAAAATAAACAAACTAATTTCCAAATAAATTTTCAGGACAAATTCCGCATTTCTGTGTGATTATTAATGGAAAATGCTAAATAAGCACCGGAGTTGAACATGTGGAGCTGGCATTGAATTTAAACAAATCAATATATTAGGAAAAGTTACAAAAATGATCTAACAATGGAGGATCATAAAAGGGAAGGGAAATTCATGATGACTTACTTGATTGAATTAGTGATTACTCATTCTTCTCGCCTAGCTAGACCAATTCTTCTCTTTCGTGGGAGTGTATTTTCAGTTATATGGGTATAGATAAAATGAGACTTCGTCAAACATCAACCTTTAAAATCAAATACAAACACGTTTTACTTGAGACCCCACAAAAGACAACACGCTTTCATCCATCTCTTTTGACCTTCGTGGTCAATAATTCTGAAGATGGAAATTACAGTAACAAATTGAAAGTTCCTGAAAGTTGATGAAGAGGCAAAAGGCTAAGAACTACATAAGAAAATATTTTTAAAAATGACTTTATAAGAACGACGTATCAAGTCTTCTACAAGTTGCATTTTAGGGCCTGTTTGTTTATTTTTATTTCGTTCTCCTAACAAAAATTTATATTCTTTTATTCTAGGGAATAAAAAAAAACATGAATGCGTTTGGTAAAACTTTTGTCCTCGGGAACAAATTTGAAAAAACAAAAGTAGAAAAAAGTTATTTCTTATTCTTAGAAATAATTTCGAGAAATAATTTTTCTCTCTCATTTTTTTTTTCTCTTTCTTTTTTATTCTTCTTCTTCTTCTTCATTTTGCCGATCATTGGCCTTGGCCATGGCCAGCGCTGGCGACAGCCCAAATGAGGGCTGTCGACCTTGCCAGCCCCCGGAGATGCCGAGCCACGGTAAGGCTCGGCCTCACCAGTGGTTGGGCGAGCTCGGCCTCGCGTCGCCTAAGCGAGGTCGAGCCTCATCGATGGCCTCGGTGGCCGGGCGAGCCTCGCGAGGCCACCCACAAGGCTCGACCTCGCCTAGGCGGCACGAGGCTCGACCTTGCCCAAGCGGCGCGAGGCTCACTGGCCACCAAGGCCATCGGCAAGGCTCCGCCTTGCCCAAATTTGGCAAGGCCGAGCCTTGCGGTGGCCTGGCGAGGCTCCAGTGAGTTTGCTAGCCCTCACGATGGCTTGGCGAGGCTTCGACGAGCTTGCCGAAGCTCACTTAGCCGGTCGCCAGCCGTTGGTGACCAACCACAAAGAGAAAGAAGGAAAAAAATATTAAAAAATATTAAAATGCTAAAATACTAAAATAAACAACAAAATTATACAAATTTACTAAACACATTTCTATTCTTGAAATATAATTTTTTTGTAGTTACCAAGTCCGTTCTTATACTCAGAAATTATTCCCGAGAACAGAAATAAAAAAAATTATTTCTATTCAAATATTATTTCCTAGAATAAAAACGTTTGGTAACATGCTTTTACTATTCAACAATTGACCATTCTAAAATTCTTCATGGTTTTTTTTTTTTCTAACATTTGTAAAGCTCCGGGGGGGGAAGAGCATGTGGGTATACCTGCGGAAGCAGAGGAGCGCGAACAGGAGCAGAGGGAGCACAGGCCTCAACGTCGCCGCCATTGTTGACAAGCTCAAGAGGACCCCAATCAGCAAACCAGAGAAAAAATAGAGTTCAAGGAAAAGGAGCTTCTTCACTCCGTTCTCCCCGCTCTCTTCACATCCTATTGATGAAGTGCTCTTATATAGAGAGGAAAAAATTAGAGATCTGGGGATAGTAGTAGGGCTTTCACTTGAATGGCTCCCCTTCTTTTCCTGCTCGTTTTTTTCCCGCAGAGGGGCAAATAACGATCGACGGAGAAGGTAGAATTCGTGGGGTCTGCTGATATTAAAAAATCACCCTCCTTCCATTTCACCTCTGTCAATCACTTTTCAGAGAGAGAAAAAGAGTGACAAAAGTTTGACTCGTGAATCAAGGATGTCAGAGTCAGTGGGGGATAGTTGTCTGCATCCGAGGACCGGGCTAAGAAAATGCTGAAAAAGGAAGGAAGGAAGAGATGATTCCCCTTCGCCTCCGCCCCTCGGTCACGTCTGCACCTCTGTCGATCACTTCTCAGATGTGAGAGAAGAGGGTACTGCAGTAAATTGGATGAAGTTGCAAAGGTGGACAGAGACGTCAAATATTGACTTTTGAGGAGAAAGACGGATGAACTCATCCACAAGTTGCGTTGTACTACGTGAAACGGATCGTTTCAGGAAACTTCACGGAACACGTGGAAAGAAACCTGCGTTCTACCTACCCATCTAGAAACCATAATTGCCTTGATGACAGGGATAACTTGTCAATTGCGGTGGATGCAAAAACGAAGATGCTGGCCCAATGCTCCAGATTGGTGCGATCGAACGAAGCGTTGAGAGATTAAGTTAGACGTTGAAAAGTTACATATCAAGATTTCACCAATGGCATGTAAAATATTTTAGGTATTTTCTTCGACTGTGAGAAATATATAAACCAACATCGATCACATTTATTTTTGCTTTCTATAAGAAAGATACTAAATAATATTTGAGTTGCTGCAAGAAAGAGCAACATGATGGCCACCAGAATAGACAAGAAAGCCCAAGGACTAACGGAATATTCCCTCTTTAGTTTTGCCATCCAAACATTCCACCTCTTGTTGAAATACGCATTCATAGTTTTGAAGATCTTGGAGTAATAGAAAATTGGATAGAGTGACGTAATCACTCATCTTATTGAACCACCTCATTATTGCCCAAGTAGTTCTTAATAATTTTTGTGCGATGGAACACCTCAACATCCTTTGAGGAGTTTATGAGGCAATCCATGAAGGTTACATAATCCGTAAAGTACTTGATGTCTCCACTTAATGATGCTGCTCGTAAGGTTTTGAAATTGTGACTCGGTGTGGTCCTGTACAACTCAAGACCAAAATCTTGAGTTTGCCCTTCTTGAATATGATGTCTTTCTTGTGTCGCCCTTGCATTGCCTTTCATGAAATTTGTTGCATGTCTAATTCCATTCGTTATTCAACATGAGGATCATTCACTTCTTTACTTCGTTTGCAACATCTCATATACAGCCAACTGCATTTGGTTGTGTAGAGTTCCATTTCTTGAAGATTGCGTTCATTACTTGTTTTCAATTTAATTGTACTACGAATCTTTCAACTTTTGTAGTCTCTACAATTGAAAGCCGACAGTAACGGCGCACTTGGTGAATTCACTCCCTGCACGCCACTAAAGGGCGCTATTTAACGCTTTAGTTCGCCCAATACAAGAATGACAGCCATTAGACGCTTAAGGCTACAGCCATGGATTTTTTCATGGTTTCTTGTGATAGGAAACTAGCGATCCTCCTCAAGGTGGTCAAGAGTCGAAACCCGTGTCCCCATCATCTACCGTAATTCTATCATCCAAACTGATGTGGCCGATGAGTTTGCTTGTTGCTTCATTTGTCATTGTCGTGAGATGATCATCTCCAAAAGTGCATTTTTTTTTTATTTGAAAATTTCCTTCTACACTTACCTCGAAAAATGGATGAAGAACGTTATTGTGCAAAAACTTCATATGGGAATACTAGAATGGAGTTATTGTTGGAAATTAGATCCAGAGAATACACACTGTTTGTTGTAATCAGAACATCAATGTAAAGAAGATGATAACAACTTTATAATATCCTTCATTTTACCAATCTTGGAGAAGAAGAAAATTATATATAACATAAAATTGGAGGTGAGGTACGGATAACCGAATCTCTTTAAGGCGATTAGTTCCTGCCAATGGTGCTCCGCAAATTCACGAACTATGCCTCCCAAGATACAACACCTCGAACCTGTTTGGATTAGCACTATGCAAACGGGACTCGGTCCGAACGTTCAATTGAACCAAAGATACTCAGAAAAATCGGAAGAGTAAAGCCTTTTGGAATCGAGTCGGAAAAACCCAAACCAAAACCGAAAAAACTCCAATGAAGTTCTATGCTCATATCTATTTATAAAGAATTTTAGTTCATGTACTAAAGAGATACATGAATTAAATAGACGCGTGTATCCACGAGATTCATGAATAAAGAGATACATGAATCCAAGAGATTCATGTATCCAAAGATACATGAATTCAAGAGATTCATGAACTCAATAAATACATGAACTAAACAATACATGAATCTAGAAAATTCATGAATTCAATAGATACGTGAACATAAAAGTATAGGAAATTCATGAATCCAAAAAGAGATACGTGACAGAAAAAAACGTATCTTAATTTATTGGCTTCCGTTGATCCATTAACCATAATTATAACCATAATTACAACAATCCCCCACATTAATGGATCAACAAAACATTTTTAACTTGAAGGAATCTGAGCATGCCTGTTGAAATACACCGCATCAAGATAGGTAGCTTTCGCTTTGAACCTTCTTTAGTGAAAGCCTATCGGACTTACTTAAAGTCGATGGACTAAGCCTTGAATCGCCGTTGTTTGTGTAAGCCTAGACAATAAACCTCACACGGAGTATTTTCAATTCAAGATTGGTTCTCGGTTGTGTTCATTCTTTCGGCCCTGAACCTCTCGGGATTCATGCGTGCTTTAGAAAATCTAGCCTTTAAAGATTTTCATAGAGTCGGCCAGCTCCACGCATATAGGTGCATTCCTATTAAAGATATCCTACCATATCTTACTTGGATGTTACATCCCAAGTTATAGGAATCATTAAACGCATAGCGTACCCTTAATAACGCTGTAGGAAAGCACTGATGCATCATAGGAATGGGAGGCAGTGCTTACACTAGAGTTTCCAAAATTTGCGTTGTCCTATTGAACCTAGTCCATGGGATCTCCAATCGCATAGGTTAGGTTTCCACCTTGGAATCTCTTTATTGGGTTAAGGCTCTTAAACCCATTCCCCTCGATGCGTAGTTTATCTGCTCTTTTGACAAACCTTTGTCAGCGGATCCGCAATATTTTCCTTTGACTTTACAAAGTCTAAAGAAATGATTCTATTTAGAGCAACTGCCTTATAGTATTGTGTCTACGACGAATGTGTCTAGACTTACCGTTATAAATCACATTATACACCCCCACACTTTTAGAAAATTGTAGGATGACAACTTTTCATTTCATAACTCCTATGAAGTTTTACCTGTCTTTTTGTGGGGTATTTTATTAAGAATATAATTTGCGTTAAAAAGCGCCTCCCCCACAAGTTCGAGGTAAACCTCGAACTCAAAAGCATGGCGTTAGCCATCTCCTTTAATGTCATGTTCAATCGTTCGGCAACTCCATTTTGTTGTGGAGTATAAGGTACTGTAGTTTGGAGAGTTATTCCAAAACGAGCACAAAACTCTTTGAAATTGATTGAACTGTATTCTCCTCCTCTATTCTGAGGTGTAGAATGAGATCTTCAAGGCTCATCTCATTCCGTTTGTGCTTCAAATAATTTTTTGAAGTCTGACCAGCCCGGAGGCAATTTCTCAATCATAGCCGCCACTTGGAATGATTCACTAAGTATCATTCCCTCAGCCCGAGATGTCACTCGAATTAATTGCAATTCTTGAACCCGACTCATGATGATTTAGAATCCACCATCTTGTAGTCCAAGAATTTGGCAACCACAAATTTCTTGGTGCCAATGTCCTCAGTCTTGTATTTCTTCTCTAAAGACTCCCATAACTGTTTAGCAAATTCAATATTACAATAAACGTTATATAGAGAATTCACTAAACAGTTAAGAATATAATTTCGGCATAAGAAGTCTCCATGCTTCCAAGCCTCCAACGCACCGAGCGTTGTGACATCTTGCTCATTTGGACTAATTATCGGGCACACCTTCGATAAATATTTTGTCAAATTGAGCATAGTCAGATAGAAGAACATCTTCTGCTGCCATTATTTAAAGCCCACTCCGGTAAATTTCTCCGGTTTCTCATTAGTTGTAACTGGAGGTGTAGCCATCACAGTAGGCAAGGTTCGTTGAACCATCCCTCCAGAAACAGAGCCAAAAGCCATTTGGCCTACACTGTTCTGAAAAACAGTCCGGGGCATACTAGTCGTATGACTTGCACCCGCACCACCAAAATTGGTGTTAGCCCAAGGGCCCGTAGCATTAGCCGCTACAAATTCAGACCCTAAGGGTTGAACATCTTCCATAGCAACGGTCGAATCGACCATAGGAACATCTCCTGAAACATTCGGGACATTGAAAGGCACTTGATTGTTTTCAGCCATCTCAATAATCTGACAAGAACAACAAACAGTGAGTAAATTAATCGCCTTAAGATTGTTGGAAATTAGATCCAGAGAATACACACTGTTTGTTGTAATCAGAACATCAATGTAAAGAAGATGATAACAACTTTATAATATCCTTCATTTTACCAATCTTGGAGAAGAAGAAAATTATATATAACATAAAATTGGAGGTGAGGTACGGACAACCGAATCTCCTTAAGGCGATTAGTTCCTGCCAATGGTGCTCCGCAAATTCACGAACTATGCCTCCCAAGATACAACACCTCGAACCTGTTTGGATTAGCACTATGCAAACAGGACTCAGTCGAACCGTTCAATTGAACCAGCATACTCAGAAAAATCAGAAGAGTAAAGCCTTTTGGAATCGAGTCGGAAAAACCCAAACCAAAACCGAAAAAACTCCAATGAAGTTCTATGCTCATATCTATTTATAAAGAATTTTAGTTCATGTACTAAAGAGATACATGAATTAAATAGACGCGTGTATCCACGAGATTCATGAATAAAGAGATACATGAATCCAAGAGATTCATGTATCCAAAGATACATGAATTCAAGAGATTCATGAACTCAATAAATACATGAACTAAACAATACATGAATCTAGAAAATTCATGAATTCAATAGATACGTGAACATAAAAGTATAGGAAATTCATGAATCCAAAAAGAGATACGTGAACAGAAAAAACGTATCTTAATTTATTGGCTTCCGTTGATCCATTAACCATAATTATAACCATAATTACAACAGTTATCTGCTTGAGAGTTCTGTTTATGGAAATGCTCAAGATAATGCAAAACTTGTGCATACACATGTACACATATACTTGAATACAAATTTCTTTTCTTCTTTTGTTTTATTGACATTCATGTAGTCACATAAATGTAAATCTGACATGAGTGCTAAACAAACTGTCCATATTGCATTCAAAGGTCACTATGTATGAATTTTGCATGGTCCCACCATGTGGTACTTAAGGATCGATAACTATAAACAAGAAGAAAGTTGGGTAAAATAAAACTTTGTGATTGGGCCATACACCATCACATAATTCAATTCTTTTACCATTTCCCCTACACATATTATTTTATCGTTTACATTAATTAGATAGAAAAGCTTAATTGTCCATCATTGATGTTTTTGAAAAATTAAAATGAATTCATGCAATGTATAAAGAAGTTATTAGTAATTTTAATTATACATGTTTGGCAAACATGTAATTATTAATTATAAATGTGGACTGATAAAAACTGCAAATCGATCGAGAAAAGGGAATAATATCATAACAGTGAAGTTAAAAGGTTTTTAAGACAAGAAAGGGAATAAGATCAAATAATGAAAAAGTTAAAAGGTTTGTAAGATAGAAACCACAAACTTGTACAGTTATTTAGATAAGAAGTTTAATTTTTCCACTTATCTAACTTTCATGTTCTTTAGAAAGATGAAACGAATTCAACCATACGTGTACATATGTAGTAAGTTAATATCCCATTTTCCTATTTACTCCATAAAAATTCTTTTTTTTTTTACAAATATAATTTTTGCCAATTAATCTTCGGGAACTAAAGGAATATTCACAAAACAGAGTCGATGATGTGTAATTAATCGACTCATTGGGTGGTCAATCAAAACTATTTTGACTTACCAAATCAGACAGCTCTTCCATTTTGACGGTGGAGCTCTAGAATTCTTGATAAAAATCTCCATTGGACGGTTTGGCTTTGGTGCAAGAGCTTTGCTATCAATGTATTAATTATCTAGACCAGGCTTTCTATATTCACTATCACCAAGCTTTCTATATTTATATGTTGTAGGTGAAAGCTCTTTAATTTCACCTTTGTTCATACAAACCACTTTCCCCAATTAGTATGATCATTAAGCTGGTGACATTCTCCATCTTTTGGAGCCTGGTTCTTCCCATTGGTCACGACATATCATGATTATGAGCTAAACATACTTTGTCGTATATTTAGTATGTAAATCTTATTTTGTTCTGAATTGTTATTCAATTAGCATGAAATATTTCCATTTGCGCTCGGTGCTATAAAACATGGCGCATTGAGTTGGACGTTGAACTTCCTTTTAGACCTTTTTTTTAGGATTAAAATGTTCCATCAACTTCAATATCTATAACAATAAAATATAGCGATAAGTGCACTAAAATTTTTAAAACTTGTCATGAAAGTACAATTGGATCCTAAAAACTTATAAAATGTGCAATGAAAATTTAAAACTCGTTAAATTGGTGTAACCACATCTTTTCATTTACTCTGTCCATTACTTCATCCAATTTAGTTAATGAAAAATGTTAATCTTTTATTGTTTCTTGAAGAGAGAGGCAATGATGTGGTTGCCATGTCAATCCTTTTAGGAAAAAATATTAAAGAAAATTAAAAGGATAAAATTGATCTCAAGATTATAGAAAAATAAAAATCTGAAAAAAAGAAAAAGAAAAAGAGGAAGAATCAAATAGAGGAAAAGCCGAAGTCGAGAAGGACAGCGGTGGCTCCAATTGAGGCGGTGGCGTTGTGGCGGCCACCCTTACACTGTTGAGGGGCCGGCATCCCCTCTCCGGACTCAGCCAAAGCCAACGTGGCCCTTGCCACCACCTTCACATGCTGGAAAAAGAAAACAACACGTGCGCGCGCGCGCTTGTGGTGAGTGAGCCAAGCGAGGTGGCAGCTCTCGCCACTTGCCCGCTAGGTCATCTGCTGATCTGCGACATTGGCACTAGCGACCCTCGCCCCTTCAGTAACGATGGCAGCGATCCCAGCCCAGACCTACAGCGTCTACAGCAAGAAAGACAATCCTCACCCGGACACGAGGCAAGGGCCACAACCCATGTCGTCATATAAGATTGAAGAGGGAGAGAGGGAGGGGGGTTGGCGCTCAACCAATTGAGAAAAACAGTTTGGTTCCCGAACAATTTCTGAGATCGATATGGGGATTGATATTAGGTATGATTACGGTGTATTCTATGCCTCGAAGATGTTCTTGTGAAATTTTATTGGATCGCTATCAATTATCGCTATTAACTATTTTAAAAATAACTTTTAGAATAATTAACAGTGGTCCTACAAAACCTCATAGTTCTAAGACTATAACAGGAGGAGGTGAATCATGTTCAAATCTATATAATGTTTTCACTTGCACTTTTTAATGTGCTTTGAATTTATTGTCATATCATGGTTTAGTGAGCTCAAATCCTTACAAAAAAAATCAAGAATTATGAACTCCATTCATACTTTCCAAGGACTGTCGTGTTCGATTCGAAGACCGGAAGCATTCTACTTCAGTGGCCGGTGGAATAAGGAGAGAGCTTGAGATTCAGGAGCAAACAATTCCATGAAAATCTTGAAATGAAGTTTTTCCTTCTAACTTTTTTATTTGTTTTTTATAATACCTAAAGTTACAACTACATTAGTGTCTTTCTTTAAAAAGAAAACAGGCAAACATCTTTTTCTAATTACCAATTTGGATAAAGCTAACAAATGACCTAGATTGTATTAATTAAATAAGGTTTAGGATTTAATTATATTTTTAAAAAAAATTAAGGACTCCATTGCGCTTATACTATAAGTAGGTGCACTTATCCCGTATAAAGGAGAGTTTTTATTTGTCACTTGCCATTAATGATGAGTTCATTTTTTCAAGTTAGTTACTCCTATTAAGCCTATACCCAATGTGCAAATAAAACTCATGCATAAGATTTTCTTTTTCTGCATTAATGATGTCTACTAGATGGAAATTATTGGGGTATTGCGAGAGAGTACCACCTTCCAATAGAATATATAAAACTGTATTTTTCCTATATCTAATCCAATAGGACAAACAGAGAGTAATCTTTAAAAAAAAAAAAAAATCAAATTTTCATTTCCAAACTTCTTGGCCTATATATATATTTATATATATTCACATATTTTCTTGATATATAAATATTCCATGCTTTATTTGTTTTACTTGGAATCTGAGCAAGAAGAAGTTCACTCATCATGTTCATTATGAAGTCACTTTACGTAGAATTGGGAAAATTCTTGCACATTTCTCATTAGTGGAACCAAAGATCATGTCATTTACATAAGTTCGCACTAACAAAATATGTTCGTCTTTCTTCTTTATTAACAAAGTTGTGTTTATTTTACTTGTTTCAAAACTGTTGTCAATTACAAAACTACATAATCTCTCATACCAAGCAAGGAGCTTGCTTGGGACCGTGTAAAGCTTTTTAGAGCTTGTAAGCACAATTTTCTCATCTAGGATCTTCAAAGTCTGGTGATTGCTCTACATAGAACTTTATCTTTAATAAAACAATCTAGACAGATACTGTCACATTCATTTGATATAAGTTGGAATCATAATAACAGGTATAGCAAATAATAGATGTAAATCACCCAATGAGTGCACATGTCTCATCGTAATTTATTACTTCTTCTTGAGAATATCCTTGTAGAACAAGTTTAGCTTTATTTTGTACAACTTTACCTTTCTTGAGGTTAGTTTGATGTATACGAAACATGCCAAAAAAAGTTTCTAAGGTGAAATGAAAACTATGTGAATGTAAAAAATATATTCCTTTCTTCTCTCCTTAGTAAATTGGCACGACTAATTACACTGATTTGCACCAGTGGATAGGGTATGGATTCATGGCATGAGGAATCTGCACCCCATGTCGCCTTACCTTGGACATGGCAAATTTTCCCTATGAAAAATGCCTAGCATAGGAGAAAATGACAAAGACTACTATCGTTTTGATTAATGGAGAAATCCTATCCACATTGTATTACTAACCTTGTGTTTAGAAAAACCCTACGTAGTCCACTCAAACTAAAGATTATATTACATGAAAAATGTCATTATATTAAGTTGAGAATCGGGATTATCCAACATTTTACAAAAAAATGTTATGTAGTTAATCATCACCTTAAGTTGAAGATTCAAGTTTAATGGTTCTCGATTAGCTTTCGTGCACCATGACTAGTGCACCTCCTCCGATAATTTTAAGGTCACCCTCAATCACATCGACTCAGTGCATAACATTTTCTTTGGGAGTGCTCCTAACAAGATCCAAATCTAACATCACAAGAAGAGCAGACTTTGTTGCCATCTGACTTAACATCTTATTGGTTCGTTCCTGTTCTATTTACTTAAAAAGCCTTATTTTTTACTGGCGTTTAACTCAAGAAAAGATAATTTACCAAGGTTTCTCAATCATCCATGTTCAATTTCCATTATATGTGTGGTCTATTTATTGCGAGTGACTAGTATGGTAATTATCTGAATTGATCTTCATTTTTTAATTAATCTAAATCTAGCAATTTACAAATGTTGACTTTTTTTTTTTAATTCGAAACTTTTAGAATAGTTAAATGTTGGCATGTAAATTCACGTGCAAATTTTCATAACATTTATAATATAATAAATTTTAGCAAAGAAAGTAAGAAAGAGGTACTCTTTACTTTTATCTAAGGCCGACGATGCGAGTAGCTGGCGTCGTCTGTGGCGGAGCAGCGGAGGCGCCGGGCCAAGCGTCCGGCGCTATGCACAGCGAGGGGGCTTGCACTTCCGACCCCCTCTCTCTCGCTCAGCCCCTCTTTTTCAGATCTTGGTTTCTCTCGACTCTCGTTCTCCCAGATCTCTCTCAGATCCGGAACCCCCTCCCTCGCTCAGATTTGACCCTCCCTCTGCGGCCGTCCTATCCTCCTTTGATTTCCAGCTCGCTCGCTCTCGGTCCTCCCCTGATGTCTCTCGGGAGAGGTCCTTGAAGCTAGCTGCCTTCGATCTCTCTCCGCTCGTGTCGTTGGCCTTCCGTCGGTAGCCCTATTTATAGGTGGAGGGGTGCCGGTCGACGGAGCTTCGGCTGGCGGTTCTTGGCACGCCGACTGGCCTTGGTGCGGTTGGACCGGCGTCGCCTCAGCCGCCCACCTACGTGCTCTGCTTTGCATTGAAGGCATGTTCCCATCTGTTGCGCCGTACGTCGCCGTCTCCTCCTCCACTCGGCCTCGCGCGCGTCCGGCTTCCTTGCGCGTGTTGCAGAGACAGAGGAGGAAGAAGACAAGGAGGAGGGGGGCCGAGCCAAGGGAAAAAGGCAGTGGGCCTGGAGACCCACGCGTGGAAGAACAAAAAGAAGGGGCTGGGCTTTCACGCCCAGCCCCATAAGAAGCCTTTTCTTTTATTATTATTATTATTATTATTATTATTATTATTATTATTTATCCGAAAATAGGGTAAAAAAGGGAAAATAAAAAAGAAAACAAATGTAATGGATGCAAATAAAAACTAAGACCTAAAAAATGTTTTTGTTAGGGTCAAATTGATCCTTAATTTTCTATCCAAATTAATCCTAAGTATTTAGTCAAAATTTAGGTATCAATATCGCCTTAAATTAAAGATTCAAGTCAAATGGTTTCAATTGGCACCACGACTGCTGCACATCCTTGGACGATTTTATGGTCACCCTCTCTCTCATCTTTCTGGTGCCTGAGATTTTCTTCCAAGAATGCTCATAACAAGGCCCAAATCTAACATCACAAGAAGAGCAAACTCTTTTTCGATCTAACCCGACATCTTATTGGTTCATTCCTTTTCTATTTACTTACAAAGTCTTACTTTTTTATTGGCATTTAACTCAAGAAAAGATAATTAATTGATTCCAAGCGAATTGTTTGGTAATTATTTAAAACAAGTTTTACTTTTTTATTTAATCTAAATCTAGCAATTCACAAAATTTGACCTATTTTTCTTTTAATTTGGAAATTTCAAAACTTTTATGATAGTTAAATGTTGACACGTAACTTCAAATGCAAATTTTTCATATCATTTAGAATATAATAAATTTTAGCAAAAAAAGTAAAAAGAAAAACTCTTTGCTCCTCAAAAGAAAATACTTTTATCTAAGAGTAAACAATTTACGTATATTGCTCCTAAAATGCAAAAGACGCATGGGCAATATACAGGTGGTTTGTTCTTTTGCATGATGCACTGATTGAAGTCCTATGTATTACCATGATTAGCTGAAAATGTTGAAATTGCAGAAGACTAACGAGGATACACACCCCCACGAGTTTGATGAAATTTTTGCTAGGCTCACGTCGCAAAAACAAGTGTACGAGGTTGCGGCAAAGCCTGTTGTGGAGGTGCGTAAGTATGAAAAATTTTGATTGTTGTCTTAAATTTCACCGTCATACAAGCTTGCTTTTGGTAAATATAAGCACGTGGAGAAGCTCTTGACATTTTACGCACTTAATATGCTTCCTTTTCTTATATTTTTGGCATCATTATTGGTAGAGATCCTGGTTAGACTGTGCAATTTAAAACTAGCATTCGTGTTTACCACTTCATTTAAGGACTAGGTCCCATGACCTGTCCTAGCTGACATGATTTTGCTTCCCGGATATACTTTAATTTAGAATATCATGAAAATGCCCAAACTAGTATAGTCATAATACATCTACTTAAAATTCATTTTTGACCACAGAAAACCCAAAGTAGTATATCTATGGCAAATTTATCATCTTTTAATTTTCGTTAAATTTTACTGTCAAATTTCCGAGTCAGATAACATGTGGTAGTTGACGGGTATAACAATCTGAGGTTTCATGCTTAGTTTGTCACATGGGTAGTAGTTTTGTAGTTTTTTGTGATATTATTCCAATTTAACTAAAACTAATGAAGGATGTATTTGTGACAAACATACCGGTTTGAGATTCTTTATGATCAAAAAATTATTTTTGAGCAAACTCGTCACATATATACTAATTTGAAGTTTTTTACGGTCGAAAATTAATTTTGGATAAATTTATCACAAACGTATTAATTTGATGGTTTTCGTGATATTAACACCTAATTTTATGGCACTTTACTCCATCCCGAAATTTTTTATCATTTTATAATATTTTCACAGTTTTTTGGAAATGTACCTTCTCCCAGCACCAACTAGACATGAAAGCTTGATAAAGAGTGAAGTATTGTTGTTAGCCGTAGGGATGAGCAAAAAGAAATCGTCCAAATCAGAACCGCCCGGACCGATCTTCGGTTCCTAAAAACTTGAATAAGTGGACACCGGTCAGGTTTTTTATTTCAGATGCAGAACCACCCATTTAATTATTTTTTTTTATTATAAACGAAACCCAAAATCAGGCTCCAGACATCTAGCTCGCGATCTCTCTCTCTCTCAACTCGCTCGACTCACGAACCCTCTCTCTCTTGCTCAACTCACGTCCTCGAGGCTCGTAGTTTAGTCACGCTCACTCTCGGCCTCGACGGTTTTTGAGGTACCAATTCGCCCCTTGCCTCTTGCGGCCTATTTGCCCTGATTCTCCCCTTTTGTTTCCTCTGGTTTGGTTTTGTCATGGTGCGTCTCGACGTGTTTTACATGGTTGCTATCTGTTAATGGTTTTCTTGTCTCCATTTTCGAGTCCTGGATTAGCGGGGAAGGAGAGATGGTCGATGGGTAGTTGGCTTTTCTGTCTTGGATTCGCAATCCACCTGTGCTCAGGACTTGAAGTGATTTTTACACTTTTACCTGTGGACATGTTCTGCTCAGCTGGAGAATGATCAGCTCGTTTTTTTTTCTGCCTTTCTATATTCTAATGTTGTTTGGTCAAGGGAGGATAAATGAAAATTCTTTTATCAAAAGTGGCGAAAAGTCATTTTGGTGAAGTGCTGTTTCGGGTTACTGTTAGTTGTGATCTTTTATGAAGCTTTCTTTGGATTTTTGCTGCAAGTGCGTATGATTGTTTGATGATCAGGGAAGTTATGTGTCCATGGATTCTGAATATTGTAGCATAAACTAGCTGCAATAAAACTAAAAAATAATGAAAAAAAAAGAAGTGACTGGTTCTCGGTGGAACCTGAAACTGGCTTGAAACTGGCAGGTTCAGTTTCAAAGTCGGTTCTAGGGTCCACAAGGGTTGGTTCCCAGTTTCAAGAATTGGGAACGAGCCCTGATAGGATAGGTTCTAAGTTCTAGACTTGGAAACGATTTGCTATTAAGATTGAGAATGAACCTGAGTTTGATGAGGAGGTGAATTCAATGAGCGGAAGGTAGGTTTAGATTTTGAGCATTATTTCTTTCTCTGAAATGTAATACAGGTAAAATGCATGTGCAACTTATTCTGCCAACAATATTTATTACAAGAGTTTGCCTTTGCTTTCCCAACTTGCTCTATTAACACGGTTAAGCATTTCGTTTTGGCCATTGATTTAATTTTATGATTTGATCTTTCTACTTCACAGGATGGTGTAGCAAAAGAGAAAGAGAAGAGAAAGGAGAAGAAAATGTGGAAGAGGAGGAAGGAAAAAGAATGAGAACTTAGCAAAATGTCAACAAAATCCGAAATAATGTTTCATAAGTGGCTGAATTACACAGAAATAGTATGAAGGATTTTTTCGGTGTTGATATAGATATCCAATTTAACATCACCTTCGGCCATTGACAACTCTGACAAAGTATTTACATCATTGAATGCCTATTAACTTTGACACCATTTATGTTTGAGTGCTCATAACACATTCTTCTCGATGTCGCATTGCTTCACATAGGTTGAGGAAAATTTCTCTATAATATTTTCATCCAATTTGGCCATGTGTAACATTTTGGAATTTTGTTGAGCATATTGCTCTTCCTCATTTTTCTCAGCTTTGGCCTCTTTTTTGTTCCTCCTCCTCCTTTTCTTCACCTTTGCCTTTCTCTACATCGTCAAGCAGTTTTGTCTCAGCTTTTGCATGGTGCCTATGCAAATTCCGGATATATCGTCGAAGAGGGCTAGTGTTGAACCTTCCCGAAAGAAGCTATCTGAACAGACTTCTGGCAAAGATAATTCCATATAATGGCCAGCCATGTAAAGGTGACTTAATTGTGCTGAGGAAAGCAGGTAAAGAGTTGAGAGTTGGTGAAAGGTAGTTGATGTTTCTTATATAATCTAAGAACATTTTTCTAACTTATCGTCCACTTTTCTTACAGTATTCAAAAGGCCCTTTGTTGATGATTTTTTACCGTTTTGCTTTGAGAAATTAGATGTTGGGGTTTGGGGCCAAGTACGTTGTTCAATCTGACCTGCAGTCTCCTTCTTTCTTGCACTTTCTTTCACACCATCACGAGACTCTTTTCTGTGTGCGTGTGCATGCGTGCGTGCATGCATGGTTGTTAGGATCGCGATCCAGATTGTAGGATCACAATCATTCAATCCTACGACTCAAAAACTTTGAACAATTTGGATTCTAAGAAAAATGGTAGTCTGCAGGGGTCGTGATCTGTATCTTTGGATGGCAATACCAACTACGATTCCACTGTTCAAGCTTTAGAAGGCAATTCTGCCTTTTTAGCTGGAGTAAATATGAAATTGGGCCTATGTCCCCTAGTGCATGTGCCACTTTCTTCTTAATCTTGTTCAGGCTCCATTTGGAAAATATAAGGCTTGGAGAATTAAGAAAAAGGGATGAAGATGAATGAACAGTGGAAAGCGAAGAAGTGCAGAGACACCATCTCTTCTTCTTTAGTCTTGAATGATGAGATGGGCATCAACCACCATTGGCTTTCTGAACCAGGCCGTCCTTTGGAGATGAGAGAGACAAGGCTTCTGTCCTTCTGCAACCAGATGCAAGAGACCTCTAACATCCTTGAGAAATTGGCGCGCGATTTGACTTGGCCTAGTAGCATAATTTCTTTGGATGTATATTGATTAGAACTTACCTTGAAAAACCTAGAATAGCCAGTGAAAGTGAGGTTTGTGTGTGTGTGTGTGTGTGTGTGTGTGTGTGAGAGAGAGAGAGAGAGAGAGAGAGAGAGTCCTAGATTGAGGTAAATAATATTTTATCCTTTGAAATAAAGAAAGGGACGAGAAGAGATGATCTGTATTCCAAGAGAGAGAAGGACAAAATAAAGGATTAGAAATTCGGAAAAGGCAGGAAAGTAATTTCTTGGCAGCCTTCTTCTTGATTATTATGGTGATTATTTTATTGTGACCCTATTTAATACACCATAAAAACTTTGGCAAGGAGATTTTATGCTTTTACATGTTTGACATGGTGCTTTAATTGTTAGTTGAAAAACTGGCAACCAAGAATTTAACGCAGAGTAATCTCTCACGTGAGAATGCTACCTTTAAGCTTCACTATCCCTCTTTTTTAGGGTAATATGCGTCTAATTGCAATGATTTAAGCAAGAATTTAATACTTCAAATATGTTGGATCTTATGATCTTGATTAGATCTCGAAGACTTGGAACGGATCCTACTTAGCATCTTGATCTGATAACTTGTGTGTGTGTGTGTGACAAAGGTTGCCCAGTTTTAATATTTATTGTGAATTTATCTGGTCTTAGTTATTTATTTGACAGGAGAAAAATGGATCCAGTTGTAAAATTTCTAATGGGCAACTCTAGAGTGAAACTGCTTTTCTGTTGAGTAAGCAGCTTTCACACGGAGCTTGTCTTCTCTATGTCAGTGTCCGTCTTGTCCTTGTGCTCATATTGCATGGATGGAGACTAACGGCAGAACATTAAGAAAGTATAAGGGCAATTTTACAGTTTCCTCATCGGTTTGGTGTAAGATTGATCTCTGAAGCATAATGGGCCTAAGAGCCTTGAGAGTAGAATCAGCCTCTTAAATTTCAGCCAAAGAGAGTGGAAATTTTGTCTTTGTTTGTTTCTATTAGGGAATTCTGCAGCCTCCTTTTCTTCAGATCGAATGAATATCTAGTCTTTGTGCTCATCTTGCATGGGCTGACTGCAGAACATTAAGAAAGAGTGAGGGCAATTTTACAGTTCCTCATTAGTTTGGTGTAATATTGATCTCTGCATAATGGGCCTAAGAGCCTTGAGTGTAGGACTTGCCTCTTTAATTTCAGCGAAAGAATGTGGAAAATTTGTCTTTGTTTGCTTCTATTACGGAATCCTGCAGCCTTCTTTTCTTCAGATGGAATGAATAGCTGGTATTTGTTCTCCAACAGATTATATTCTCTTGAGGCTTTAAATTGTCCAATTTATCCAGTGAGGGCACTCAGCTAATTAATATACTATGTCAAGTAGTATATCATATGATAACTTTTCCCTTTCAACTTTGTGATTGCATCGCTTCTGCTTGAATATATATATGGAAGCAAGCCATATTTTACCCCGCTTGTTTAAACTTTATGATACTTGAAGTCTTTCTCTTTAGCAAGAGTGCTTAACATCCTTGGTTAAGTTGAAAATTAGCTTTGTACCCATGGTATGCCGCCCTTTCCATTTTTGTAGTTTTCCTTAGATCCTTGGTTTAATGACACTAATATTTTGCTGACAATGCTCAATTGGTGGTAAAAGCATGTGCTTAGATTACTGTGGGTAACCATTTCGTTAGTGGCTATTCATTTTGATAGTTTACCTGGACCACAGTGGTGCTGTTTTGGGCTTTCTCTTGGTTGCTTAAGTCGAATTGGACAAAATTTTAGGATTCTTTGTTTGTGTTTTTATCTCTCTCTGTTCCTCACCAAATACGCAATTGTTGGCCAAGATTGATCCAAATGGACCTTTCATCAACTTAGGCGAGTGATTATGAGTTCTAATTGTTCCAAATCCATTGTTGTTTATACTGTCTGCTGTTTTTTCTAATTCTTTTCACCCTGTTTTCTGGTGTTTTTCTTGCTCTTTGGTTATGCCCTTACAAGAGTGAGTGCCTTTTTGCCTGGTCAAGATTCCTGTGAAGAGTTTTTGGTTTGTGATTAATATTTTATTACCCTTCAGTATTGTGTTTCTTGCCTTTACAAGTTGTGGTTCTTCTTCTTACATGGTCATCGGAAGAGATAGATTATATTTTGCATTGACAACCAAAACAAATGGTCAAACACCAAATAAAAAAACAGATGCCAAAAGCGGTAAGGGAGGAATTGTCTTCTTGGTCGGATATGAATGAAGATTCAACTAACTTTTATGCGCATGCTAATCACATGAGAAGTGGCACTTGGGGTTATTATACATATTTCATGTACATGTTTGCTTTTAAGACTTATTGGACCTGCTAACCTTTGGTTTCTAACTTGTGATGGATGTACTATCTGCTGATTACGTGATGTTGTTGTGTTATTGGGGGCATTGTGCTTGGTTTGGTAGGAAGGAGAGATGTGTTGTGCAATTTGGAAAATGTTGTTACAAGGATGAATGCTTGGTGGATGACTATTTATTTAGTCTGTGTTTAGAGACTTTAAGCTAATTCTAGTTTTGTTATTAAATGCATGAAATTAAGTGTGCAGAGAAAGGAGGCGAACAAACTTACCTCCTTGTTAATTGCATATTTTGTTGGCTGACATGAATGAATGTTCTTTAGACCATCCTAATAGGAATTATACCTGCATTTCTGTTATTAAATGTTGGTTGATTTCTATGAGAATTTAATGTTGTTCCGATAAGGCCTCACATGGAACAATTGCTTTTCTCGCTTGGGCTGTTTTAAAAAAATTTATCAGCAAAATAAGGCTGACGATGTGAAGCTCATTAAAAATTTATCAGCAAAATAAGGCTGACGATGTGAAGCTCATTGGTTTGCTGTTTTCTTCAAGAGTAGCATGGCCTGTTTATTAATGCAAGTATAGCTGATCAGGAGACGGTCCAAAGGCTGATTTTGTTTTTGGGAGTATCCATCCTGATTCAGAGGTTGCTGATAATATCATTTGGAGGACTTCTCCTACTATCGATGTGGATTCCATCAAATCGTTTAGAGATATGAAGCTGCTGCATGTTCTTTTTAGTTGTTGTCCAAGTTGAATTGTAACTCTTTTTTAGGTCAAGCATGATCAGAGAACCAACTGGATATTTTTATGGGAAGAAGAGACTCCGTAGGGTGATCCTTCCATATCTATTGTAATCATCTAAGTTGGCTCTACCTATTTTTTCTTTTCTTTTTGAGCCAGATACCAACTTGGTTGCTAATGTCCTGTTGGTTTTCTGTTGAAATCATCTATTGCCAAATGAAGAGAGATTTGTGGACCTTATCAAGCATAAATACTTTTCACTATCTTTCTTTAAGCACAAGTAGATGGTCGTCGGGATATATATGAACCAGCATTAATCACATTTTACTTTGTGTAAGAAAGGATAGTAAATATGGTTTGTGCTGCTGTGAGAAGGAGCAACACGATGGCTGCAACAACGGACAAGAGAGCCCAAGGACTATGGAAATATTCCCTCCTCAGTTTCGCCATCCAGACGTTCCTCCTCTTCTTACAATGCGCATTCAGATTTTCTAAGATCTCGTAGTAATAGGAACCAGATGAAATGATGTTGTCACACATCTTGTTGAACATCTGAGCAACCACCTCGTCATCACCCAAGCAGTTCTCAATAATCTCTGCACGTCGAAGCACCTTAACGTCTTTTGAAGAGTTTATGAGGGAATCCATGAAGGTCGCATAATCCGTGAAGTAGTGGATGACTCTGCTTCCACGATGCTGCTCGTACGCAATCAGGTTTCGAAATTTTGATTCGGTGTCGTCCTCTACTATCAAGACCGGTATCTCAAGTGTCCCATTCTCGAATTTGATGTCGCCCAGGTGGCGCCCTTTCACAGCCCTAAACCTGACTCCTGACTCCCTTAGCTCAATCGCCGAGGGCATGACTAGTCTGCGGTGTAGCAGGGGCTTTTCAGGCAAGCCATGAGTACGCCACGCGTAATATAGATGCAGAAGATGCTCCCAGTTGTCCCTCGTCCAATTTCGGTTGGAGTCTCCTTCTATAAGTTTGAAAAACTCAATGGCGACTACGTCAAACTCGTGATGTTCGTACGGACCTTTAGTCAGGTCATAGAGCTTGCTCAAGACGAAAAGTGGGAGTTGGTTCTCGAGCAGCAGTAAATCACGGTAGAGGTAGCATTGAAGCCAATATGACTCCCCAAGCGGATCGTCTTTGTCTGTCAGTATCTTCCCATTCCACTTACGGAACAACTCAACGATGAAACAACCATCAATGAGCATCATTGCAAGAAACTTTTCTTGGGAGAGGTCGATGGTTTCCGCATAGCAATTACGCGCCCGCTGTTCCAGTTCCTTGAGAGTCAACACGTACCTATCGACGCTTCCCTCATTTCTCCTTTTCAGCAATTGCTGCAGGTATCGCAGTTTTTGCTCCTCCATGAATTTGAACTTGTCATTTCCATAGTGATAAGGGCCGATGGCTAGAATTACTGGTTCATAGGCTTTCTCGTTGACTTCGCGCAGTTGATGATGAACCCTAAATATACTATGCTTTGGCAAAGTGGGAGGCATACTACAAAGCATATTCTCGATGTGGACTGAGACATGATCTTGCACCACGGAACGGTCATAGATCCCAGCATGCTGTGTTGGCTACAACATATTTAATGTGATAATAAGCACGGAGTAAAGCAAGATGATGGTTTTTCATGTTCTTAAAATGGTTCTTCATGTGCTTCCCTTTCATTAAGGGCTACTTACGAAAAATGTTCTTGTATATACTCTTGCCAGTTTTTTATTTTGGTCATCATACTATTTTTGGGAAATATATAACCCTTAAACTAATCTCCAAACACCCCCCCAAAAAAAGGCAGGCGCGCACCTCAAAAAAATAAAATAAACAAACTAATTTCCAAATAAATTTTCTTGACAAATTCTGCATTTCCGTGTGATTATTAATTGAAAATGCTAACTAAGCACCGGAGTTGACCACGTGGAGCTGGCATGGAATTTAAACAAATCAATATATTAGGAAAAACTACAAAAATGATCTAACAGTGGTGGATCAGAAAAGGGAAGGGAAATTCTTGATGACTTACTTGATTGATTTGGTGATTGCTCATTCTTCTCGCCAATTTAAACCAAGTCTTCTCTTTTCGTGGAATTGTGTATTCAGTGATACGGGTAGAGATAAAATGAGACTGCGCCAAACATCAACCTTTAAAACCAAATACAAACACGTTTTACTTGAGACCCTACAAAAGAAAACACACTTTCATTAATCTCTTTTGGCCTTGGTCGTAAATAATTCTGAAAATGAAAGTTACTTCAACAAATTGAAAGTTCCTGGAAGTCGATAAAGAGGCAAAAGGCTAAGAAAGACACAAGAAAACATTAAAAAGTGACTTTATGAGAACGATCCCACAAATTGCATTTTACTATCCGAAAATTGACCATTCTAAAATTCTTCTTGAATTTTCTTTTTTCAACATTTGTAAAGGATCCTATGTTTTATTATAGAGGTGTTAAAATGAGTCATTGACCCATTTCTAAACTCATATTTTATTTACATGGATTGCATATGAGTAAAAAAAATTTAAAAACCCACCTAAAACTTGGTCTAAAAATCGAACCTTATTTAAATGAGTCGAAAATGAGCCAAAACTTAAAACCTATTTTTGATCCATTTAAAATAAACAAAAGTGCTGGGAAGATGACGATCCATTTTCATCATCCTCGTCGGTGACCTAAAACTTCCGCAACGCAAGCAGCCGGTTGCTCGCCACGCTGCTTGCCTTCGCGCCACCTCCGTCACATCTCTCTTCTCCTCACTTAGATCTTGTGATGGCCTAGGCGGCGGTGCGTAGGGAGGAGGGATGGCGGTGCATCCGCGTCTTGGTCCCCGGACGTGCGCAGGGAGGGGGCATGGCTCATATCCCACATCACTTAGGGGGGAGTCTGGACTAGTTTATAAGGCTTGTGATTTCTAACTTGTATAACGCGTTTTAAAGCCGTGAAGGCCGAACGCCCAAAGCGGATAATATTACACAATAAAAGATCCGGATCCTTACAAATGAGAACCGACTCCCAACCCCATATGGGGCCACAGACTCTCAACCATATATGGGGCCACAGCAAGGTCCTGTGCTCCCAAGGGAAAGCGGGTCCTTACAGATCTAATCTAAGTAGTCCAAGGACTACCTGCAATAAGAGAGAGAGAGAGAGAGAGAGAGCACGTGGGCATACCTGCAATGTGGAAGCAGAGGAGCGCGAGCAGGAGCAGAGAAAAAAGAGAGTTCAATGGAAGGAGCTTCTTCACTCCACTCTCTCCACTCTTTTCACATCCTACCGATGAAGTGGTCTAATATAGAGAGGGAAAGACAGAGAAATTGGGGTAGTCTAAGGGTTTTCACTTGAATGGCTTCCTTCTTTTCCTCCTCTTTTTTTTTTTTTTTTTTTTAATCATCTAAAAAAACCTATAAATAAATTCATGTATTATTTATCAAAACACAAAAAACATATAGAAAAATTCCACCATTTATTATTATTTTTTTTGCTTTATTCGTATATCATCATTTGAGATAACTTATGCCGCTTGGTCACTTCTCCATCATTTTCCAAAAGTCAATTTTTGACATTTCTAAATAGTCTTCGTCATCAACCGACCGAAAAAAAAATAAAAATAGTCTTCGTCATCGTTTGCTCGTGAATTTTATTTTCCACAAAGGTTTTTTATTTTTATTTTTATTTTTATTTTTTGGCCATGACGATGACAAAGGTTGATGGTGATGAATCACAGCGAATATGTAGTTAGAATAAGGGGTTGGTATTTGTGAGTCTCATCTTTTAACTTCACTCATCTATAAATATCTTGCCTAATGAAGTAAGTTTCATGTATTTCCTTCCCTTTTCAGATCCTCAGCTGTGTCGAGATATTCCCTTCACTGAACAAAAAATTGAAGGATGTGACCATCTTTCTCTCTTGTATATCCATATTGGTGATTAATTGATTAGCGTGATTAAGGACATATTTGAGCAATAGCTCTTTTGGGGATTGCAATAAACTAAAAGTTCATGAAACTTGATGAAGAGGAAAAGGGTTAAGAAAGACATAAAAGGAGCCGTCACAAATTGACTTTATGAAAATGACATATGAAGTCTTTCACAAGTTGCATTGTCCACTTCACAAGACCCACACCGGAAAAATTCTGTTCCCACTACTGACTAGATATTATAATCGCCTTCATGATTGAGACAACTTGTACACGCGCAATAGTTGAATTACTAACTGCATAAAAATTACTTTTACCATTGTGTAGATTTTACCAATCTGCATAAAAATTACTTTGAGTACTGCACTAAACTAGAAGTTCATGAAACTTGATGTCCAGGCAAAGGGCTAAGGATGACTTACAGAGAAATATTAAAACTTGAGTTTACGAGAATGACGTATGATGTCTTTCACAAGTTGCGTTGGCTTGATACTAGAAAGATGTTGTGTGAAAATTGACCACAGTACAGAACTTCAAAGAAAATCTACAAAGGTTATGATGTTCTAGCTACCGGTTAGTTACTACAACCAGTAGCTAGAAGGTCATAATCTTTGTATACAACTGATGTTCTATCATTTTATATAGAGTTATTTAGAGTTAGACCACATCGAAAAGATTTTCTCATTAATTGCCATTTGTAGATCTCTTATTTTTACTGAATTGAGAAGACAAATTTGTATTCTATTATGTAAAAATCATGTTAGATATCACTTTCAAAAATAAAGATGCTAGGCCAATCCTGTGGATTGACACGATTGGTCAGGGTGTTAATAGATTTCCAAGTTAGGAACTGAAAGTTAAAAATTCAAATTTCACTTACTCCATGAAACTATTTTGAGTTAGGGTCACTTGTATAGAGGTAAATAAAACGAATTTAATCAGTTCAAAGGCTGATAAAATGTTCTAATGGGCCTTCAGTTAATTAGCCTAATTGCGCTGGATTATAAAAAATAAAAAGGTGTGGGCCATGGAAAAATTATATATAGTTCATAATTGTGATCTTCTATTAGTTTATTTTTGGAAAAAGCTTGGCATAGTAACGGTGCAGTCTTGACAACCACCCCCACCCCTCCGGCTCCATATTTTCCCCGGTTTCCTAGGGAAATCGTGGGATTTTGAGTGAAATTTGTTAATTTTTTATTTTATTTCCGAATTAAAATTTGCTCTTCAAATTTTTTTTTTTTTTTTTGACAGAAAACACACTTATATATTGATTAGAGATGAAAATTACATTCTGCAGCGAAAGCATCCGAAGATAATAAATCCAGCAGGCCCGGCGGAAGAGAAAGATTAAAATTGTGGGCCGGACAAGCTAGCTGGGCTTTTGCGGCCCGGTCAGCCACTAGGTTAGAGGAGCGACGGCAATGTCGCAAAGAGAGAAGAGGAAATTGGGAAAGCCAAAATAGGGTTTCGGCTATGACTGGGCGCTGCTCTCATGGCGGCAAACGGAGACCCTTCACGATCTCAACTAGCTGAAGGCAGTCTGTATGAAGATCGATGGGATTGTTGTTGAATCCGCGATGATAGAGATGTTGGAGAGACAAATTCAGGGCTTGAAGCTCCGACGCAAAAGGTGAAGATGCTTGAAAACAGCGTGAGTAAATATCAGTAAGTTTGCCCTGATCATCACGACAGATACTGGCCATAGATCCTTCTAACTTGTTTTGTTGATAACTCCCGTCGATATTGCATTTAAGGACGCCCTTTGCCGGAGGTCGCCAAAGCTGATCAGGAGGAACAGAATCAAGGCCAGATCCGGGGTTCAATCGATGGGTACAGACAGCAGAGGACTGATATGCGGATAGTTGGGCCAGAGCCGATTCCACTACCATGGAGGGATTCGGACGATGATGCCGAAAAATAAAATGGTTCCTTTTCTTCCAGATCTGCCAAAAGATGGTGGCAACGATCGCAAGGCCAGGCGAGGGATCAGGTAACAGGATATGGTTATTTAGCCACTGAACAATATTGGGAACGGACTCTGTAGAGTAGGATAAAGTGAGTTGTGAGTGGGACCAAATGGAATTCGTCCATGAACACTGAAGAAGCAAATGCTCAATTGTTTCAGGGACAGAGTTGCAGCAAAGTGGGCAGAAGGGGTCTTGAACAATCCGCCGGTTGAAAAGATTAGCTCGGGTGGCGAGGGCATTCTGGCAGACAGACCAGAGGAAGCTTCTGATCTTTGGAAGGGTCTTCATCGACCATACTTGTCACCAGAGAGTCGGATTGTTCTGGTAAGAAGTGGAACCCTGTGATGCTTGTAATTGGCTGTCTGATTTTACCATTGCATAATAGTTGCTTTTGACCGAGTAGCTACCGGTCGTTGTAGCAGACCAAATAATTCTGTCTTCAGAAAATAGGGGTCGAATAGGTACTGATAGAATTTCTTGAACCACATGTTCATCAAAAAAATCCCGAATGAGAGGAATCTTCCAGGATTGGGTATCCTGATCTATAATATCTGCCACTCGAAGTGGTTCGGATTGAGCTCGAGGTCCATAGATAGGTCCCATAGGTAGCCAACAATCTCCCCGAATACAAATAGAAGCCCCATTCCCAACAGACCAACGAAGATTAGGTAGAATAGAGTCCCTGCCGTGTAGGATACTCCGCCACCCCCAGGACGGCCTATTTCCTCGAACAGCCGACAAAAAATCAGCGGATCGAAAATACAAAGCTTTGAACAAAGATCCCCACAGTGAGTTAGGAGTAGTTAACAGTCGCCAGGCTTGTTTTCCCAAGAGTGCCTTATTCAAAGAGAGTAGATCACGGAAACCCATACCCCCTTGAAGTTTCTGAGTTTTCAAAACCTCCCATCGCTTCCAATGTACCCCTCCCTTCTGCTGATTAGTACGCCACCAGAATCTCGCAATACACTTCTCAATAGATGAACAGATAGAAATAGGCAATTGAAAAATCATCATGGCATACTGAGGAATAGCCTGAATAACAGATTTGATTAAAATTTCCTTCCCCCCCTTAGATATGAACTTCTCCTTCCATCCCTCAAGCTTAGCATTCACTCGGGCAATAATCCATGAGAACATTTCTTTTCTAGAACCGCCCCAATCTGACGGTAGGCCTAGATACTTCCCAGTCCTTTGTAGAATAGGAACCCTAAGCTCGTCAGCCATATTCTGCTGTAGAGTAATAGGACAGTTCTTGGAAAAGATAAGGCCAGACTTGTTACGATTGATTAACTGACCAGTAGCCACACAATAGAGGTTTAAAATATTTGCTAAATTGTGACTTTCTGAAGTTGTGCCAGCTAAAAAGAAGATGGCGTCATCAGCAAAAAATAAGTGCGATAATGTAGGACACCATCGAGTCAACCGCAAGCCTTTAAGGTGCCCAAAACTGATAGCTTGAGTAATTAACAGAGATAAAAGGTCCGCCACAAGAATAAATAGGTAAGGGGAAATGGGATCACCTTGGCGTAGACCGCGAGATGGAGAGAAATAGGGTAGGATTTCACCATTAAATTTCACACCGAGTGAGGAGGAAGTAACACATAACATAATCCAATCAACCCATCTTGGATGGAAGCCAAGTTTAAGGAGGTAATTACGTAAGAAATCCCATTCGATTCTGTCATAGGCTTTTTTCATGTCTGTTTTCAAAATAGCACTAAAAATCTTGGAGGTGTGGTGTGTACGGAAATGATGGAGGACTTCTTGAACAATTAGGATATTATCTTGGATCTGGCGGCCTTGGACGAACGCAGATTGTTCTTTAGAAATGAGAGCATGCAACAAAGGTTTGAGACGATTAGCAAGCACCTTGGATATAACTTTGTATGCAAAGTTGCATAAACTTATGGGACGGTATTGATCCAATGTTTCAGGTTGGGATACTTTGGGAATGAGGGTAAGGATAGTTTGGTTGAGACCGGGAGGCATTTCTTTAAAAAGCATGAAATTTTGGACTAATGCAAATAGATTGTCTTTAACTGTTTCCCAATTCTCTTCATAAAACAGGCCGGTTAAGCCATCTGGTCCCGGAGCTTTAGTGGCTGCCATCTGGAAGGTAGCCTGGCGAACCTCCTCAAAGGTGAGAGCAGCTGTTAGCTGATGATTCATCTCCGGAGTTACAACTGACTTACACTGGTCGAGGAGCGGGAGGTAGTTACGAGAGTCCTCTGAAGTATAGAGCCTGGAAAAATAGGAGCTCTTCAAATTTGCTACGTGGATTTGAAGCTATCTCAGGTGAAATAGATTTTATATCAACATTAAGTTATTAAATTAAAAAAAAAAAGTTCATTTCTCTGATCCACACAATGTTTGCCATCTTCTACTAATCAAGCTAAATTATTAAAGATTTTATATCAAGATTAAGTTATTAAATTTTTTAAAAAAAATTGTTCATTTCTCTGATCCACAAAAAGTCTGCAATCTCCTATTAGTCAAACTAAATTATTAATTAATCAAGTGTTCCATAGCCTGTTGCTTTTGAAGTGATACTAAAGGCACAAAATGCACCATTAGTTTGAAGCACTTACGGCACCATTAGGCTAGCATTGACCTTCTTATTATTCTCTCTTTGCTTTATCGGTATCCTGTCACTCTTTAAATTTTTTTCACGTTGTTACAACTAAAATGATATCTAACATGATTTTCGCGTAATAAAATACAAATTTGTCTTCCCAATTCAGTAAAAATAAGTGATCCATAAATGACAATTAAAGAGAATCACTTTGATGTGGTCTAATTCTAAATAACTCTAGATGAAACCAGGTAAAAAACATGACAAATTTAATCAAGAAAAAAGATCTAGTAAAGTTTCTATTCACTCCTTAAATGAGTTTTATATTTAAGTAGTAATTCAAAGTTTGAAAAAAGTTCACTCGCAGCAATTAGTTCTTACTGATTTCATTTCCTTTCTAGAAGAAAGAAAGTGTCTATAATTGAGAATTTTCTATTTGAGAAATAGTCTCTAATTACGAATTGCATCTCCATCAAACTTTTTGGTAAAAAAGACACTGTTATTCACAAAGAGTAATGGTGGGGTTAACATTAGCAAGGTTAATTATTTTTTAAGATATGGGTGAGTCTGATAAAGTCCGTATGTTTAGTAATTAGAGGGACGCTTATTTCTAAATCGACGGATTGGTAGGAATGGTGGAATGAGTTGTTAAATTAATGTCTCGAGTTTGAATTTGAATGACAGTTTATTATACCGAATTTTGTTGATAAAGATTTCTCATGTAGAAGAAAATTCGCTGGACTGCATGAAGATTTACATAAAGAATTGCAAGTTTTTTTTGTCCTTCTCTCGGACGGCCGAAAGCTACTAAACAAAAAAGGAAAGCCGCGTGAAGCACGTGAAGGTTGGTTAATTGGTCGGGCCCAATGTCAAACCTTTGACCTTGGGCACACAGGCATACACGCACGAATTTTCTTTTTCAGGCGTGCGTGAAGCCGTTTAACAAAAGGAACCCTACGTCCGCCGAACCAGAAGCCGCACGTCCAACGTTTCAGAACCCGCAAACCGTGAGAAACTTTGAAGAAATATGCGAAACCGAACGTGTGTACGTAAAGCGTTTTGTTTCAAGCTTAAATGTGCGGTAATTTTGTACCGTGAGTTTATGTTCAAGTAAGTTGTTTATTTATAAACACTTTAGATTTAAGATTAAATCTAGATATGAGAAACACTTGAGTGTGTGAGTAATTGTAAACTCTGATTCTCCGATTATAGTGAATTATTTGCTGCTGGCTCTCTCCATAAACATAGGTACCGATACTCGGACCGAACCACGTAAATTTCTAGTGTCATTATTATTTATTGTTTATTTCTCTGGTGATTTCGAGTTGGTGTAAATAGTAAGATCCTGTCGTTTCCGCGTATTATACTCCAACATGGGTAGTGTTGACTTTAGGCTCATATCATTCATATCAAATAATTTGGCAAGTCTTTCCACAAATCACATTAGTAAATAATGAGTCCATATTCGTGTCTTGAGCTTTTTAGCAACGCAATTTCGCGTCAACAAAACTGATAACACGTTAGCACGACCATATGTACACTTATCGCAAGACTACCGCGTAGACTAAACAAGCCATCGCTTTGTGTTAGAAAAGCTATAGAATCAAAGCTTGCCCATTATAAATAAGACCGAAGCCACTTGTGATCATCTTAGAAACACACCACACTTTCGTTGGAGTTTTTCCAATCACGAAGATCCTACACTTATTTAACCCCAAGTACTCGGCCATCATTATCTTCCACATCTTGCTGAACTAAAAAGGACATAACCATGGCGTCCCAGAAATCGAACCCTCTTCCTCGTTCTCAAGGATACACGGTCGGCACCGGTTTACCAGTTAATTATCTTCAGGAACACCACCACCACCACCACCATCATCATCTTCCGGAGCAACAGAAAAACTCCGTCCCTTGGTCATCCGATATTTTTCATTGTTGCGACGATCCATGCAGCTGTTGTTTTTTTTGTCTTCTCAAAGTTGTATAATTTGAAGTATAGTTCATGGATGCTGTGATATGTATGATATTGTTGTACGTGTTTCAGGTTGCACAACGGTTTTTTGCCCATGCGTCACTTTTGGGAGGATCGCGGTGTTCGCGAACGAATCATCTTCATGTATGTATTTGTAAACTAGTATTATTATTTTTTTTTTCACAAACCCATTATCCCTCATCTCATCCTCAACCTCCACGAACCATAAACCTTTTCGTAATTGCAAACTCCAGCCATGCATATCCTGCAATCTCAATCTGAGGCAGGACGACATATGCAACCATCGTAGACCTCTGAGTAAAGCAGAGAGAGAGAGAGAGAGAGAGAGAGAGAGGAGAAGGAGCTGCTCAGGCGGCATGGTAATGAGCTGTGGAGAGCAGAGAGACAGATGGTTAGGCTTTGATCGGTGGCATGTGCAATCTTTTGAGTTAAATCTACAAGTCTGTGTTTGAAAAATTGTGAAATGCGTGCCACTTTTCCGAACAGCAATAGCCATTTTGTACTTGAAATGATGTTTTAAAAGATTGAAATATCCAACATCGCTTGCTAATTGTCTTCTTTCATCTATTAGCTTAAACTTTTGGTTTGACTTTCTAATTTAATATCAAAGCTAGGTTCTGGTAAAGTTTATTTCGCGTCCCTGCTTCAAATTGCACATGTATGTCTCACTTCAGAATTTCGAGGGCCGCTACAGTAATTTACCTCAAATGATAAAAATCAACAACGATGATATTATTATACTTGTTTTGTTGCAGCTTGTGCTGCGAAAGGCGCACTCTACTGTTTAGCTGCTACTTTGACGGGTTGTTTTTTGGGAGGAGCTTGCTGCTGCGGCTGCTGCAATCGTAGAAGGTTGAAGACTCAATTCAGATGGCAACAGAATGCATGCGACGATTGCTATGTTCATTGCTGTTGCCATTGCTGTGCTCTGTGTCAAGAATATCGTCACCTCCAGAGCCTCGGCTATGACCCTTCCAAAGGTACTAAGACTTCATTTTTTTTTTCCTATTTTTCTTTTTATTTTATAGTCAAGGAATCTGCCAAAGATGAGTAAATCTCGGATTCCATGAATATCCCACTAACTTTATTGATCAACAAAAGCCGGTCGTATTGACATATACCTTGGTAGTTTACATCTATGATGAAAAATCAGAACCGTGTTCTCTGTACAAATTGTGAACCTTTCTATTTTATGAACGAAGTACAACCCAGAAATTCAAGTTTTGTATTTGTATATGGAGAGGGCGTGTTTGGTTGTGTTTATTTTTTCTGTTTATGAACAAAAATTTTGTTTTGTTTTTTATTTTTTTATTTTTGGAAAACAAAAAAGAACAAAAACGCGTTTGTTTGCGTTTTTGTTCAAAATCTATTTTTTTGTTCCAAGAACAAAATTGGAACGGAAATAAGAAAAAAAGTTTTTTTTTGTTCGAAAACACTTTTGAAGAATAAATTTTTCTCTCCTTTCTTTTCTTCTCTTTTTCTTCTTCTTTTTTTTTTTGGCCGGTCACCGGCCTCGGCCATGGCCGGCGACAGTCAGCTGTCGAGGGCCGGTGACCTTGCCGGAGCGGTGCCGGCCCCGGCAAGGTTGAGCGTTACCGGATTTGGGCAAGGCCAAGTTCACCCAGCCAAGGCGAGGCCGAGCTCACCCAGCCACCGGTGAGGCTCGGCCTCGCCGGATCCGGGCGAGCCCAAGCTCGCCTAGCCAAGGCGAGGCCGAGCCTTGTCTGGGGCCGGCGAGCCTCACCATGGCCGAGCAAGGCCGCCGGCCAAAAGAAAAAAAAAAATAAATAAAAAAAAGGAAAAATAAAATAAAAATATTTAAAAATTAAAAGAAATAAAAAAAGAATATAAATTTACTAAACGTGTTTCTATTCATTTTTTTATTCCCGGAACAAGTTTACCAAACGCGTTTTTTGGTCAAAAATTGTTCCCCGAAACAGAAATAATTTTTTCTATTTCGTTCCCTAACAATTTTTTAACAAAAACACAAACAAACAAACGCACCCATAGTGTTCGAGATAAAAAAATATTGACTTTAGGAACTGATGTGATAATTTCCTGTGGATTCCTGAATATGACTCCTCCATGTTTGTTTAGAATGCAAAAGTAACGAAATGACTATAAAGGACATTTAAGGCAAAAATACAAAGTAAAATTTACATTTCCTTATCTAGATGTATCCTCTTAAAGTAAACATACTTTTGCATCCTTTGTCTTGTCTAGGTTATAGGAAGGACCATCGTGAAAAGGACATGCAAATATTTCATTTTCTTCCATTATTCTTTAACAAATAACATAATACATGTTTTTATTTGTGTTTTATGTTACGTACAGTGCTAGTGCAAAGTCAAAAAAAGGAAACATTCATGTAACAATGGAATGAATACGGTAAACAAAATTAAACTTTGTAAATGTGTTGGTATTAAGACCATTAAAAAGTTAATTAACCCAAAAGTCTAAATTGAATCAGAGAGAGAGAACTTAGAGAGATAACTTATATGTAATGTTCACTTCCAAACCATCCTAAAGAAGTGCACATGTGGTGTCACCAGTAGTTTGAGAATCAACATTCCTGGATATATTGATATAATGTACAATTTTAAAGTTAGTGCCTAAGGAAAAAAGAAACATCGAATATGGCTTTATCTACCCCAAGAATGAGTTGAGTGATTAAGCATTTGATTTGAATATGGTATTATTTCAGATGAATGGTTTTACTTATGCATTGAGGATGCTTATTTGGTTGTTTTGGTACTGATGCATGCAATTACCAAAATAATTTCAGGACGGGAAGGAAATCGGCAGATACATTGCGGCTCAATAGCGATGATTCCACCTCCAATGCCAAGAAACATGAGCCCACATAGCTGATTAGCGAAGTTCATACCACAGACATCCAAATGTTAGGAGACATTCTAGTACGATATGGCATTTTTTATTCATAAATCTATCATTACTTTTGTGACAATTTGTGGAATCATTATCAATTATTTTAAAAACTTAAATTGTCAGACGAATATTTAATTTAATGTCTAAATAGCTCACCTCATAAGTTGTAACAATTTCTTGAGAAACACTTTCAAGAGGAAAACTCTTGACAAACGACTTATTTAAATCTATATCTTAGGATATTTTGAGAAATAATTTAAGATATTTTCCTTGATTTTCATAACTCTCGCATCATTTGAGATAACTTCTGATCACTTATATAAATGCCACTTGGGGTTGACTTCTCCATCATTTTCCAAAAGTCAAATTTTGACGTTTTCAAGTAGCCTTCGTCATCGTTTGCTCTTGATTTTTATTTTCCACGAAGGTTTTTTTTTTTGGCCATGACGTGACAAAGGTTGATGACGATGAATGAAAGCGTCTATGTGGTTAGAATAAAGGTTGATATTGTGAGTCTCATCATTTAAATTCCACTCATCTATAAATATCTCGTATAACGAAATAAGTTTCATGTAGTTCCTTCCCTTTTTTGCAATAGCATGTACCCTTTTTTTTTTTTAAATGGCTAAAGAACACCTCCAAGTGCCATAACTTGGCACCGGGGATATGTAAGTGTCAAAATTTTCAAAAAGGTACATTTAAGTGTTATCTTTTTTGAAAATTAAACACTTAAGTGTCAATTTCAGCGATGCTTGTCGGAAATCCGATGTGGTATTATTTTATTAATAAAACTAGTCTACGTGTTTAGCTAGAATGTCCATTTAACAATCCTTGTCTAAAAGGATGCCGTCCTCCATATTCCACCCCAAATTAAAAACCCTTAAACAACGTCAACCAAGCAGGGTGAGGCCTCATTGGTCCCAAGCGAGGGTTGACAATCCTTGCTCAGCTCGGGCAAAGGCAATGCCAACGCTGGCTTAGGACTAGAGAGGGTTGTTGTCGTCCCCCAGATCTAGGCGCCCTTGCTCGAGCTCGGTGACGGTTGCTGGCTCCTCCTGCGATGGGTGGCAGTGGAAACACCCATCGGCAAGCCTTGCCATTTTTTTTAATATAGTATTTTCAATAAATTTTAGCTTTTATTTTTTTTCAATCCTATTTTAAAAGAAAATTGAATAAAAATATATTTTAAAGAAATGTCACATCATTTAAAATTTTCGTCGGAAAAAGTAACGTTAGCTATTTGGCCGAAAATTCTTGCTATTGGCACTTAAGTATTTGTTTGTTCTCCAATTTTATCACTTAAGTTTTTTTTCTTTTTTGATTTTGGCACTTATGTATCCTCCCATGCCAAGTTGTGGCACTTGGGATGTTTTTTTTTTCTCCCCTTTTTTGGTTTCTCCAATTAACATGAAATTCAAGTGTCTCATGTTAATTGGAGAAACCAGTTGTGCGTCAATTTCATCCATCATGAGAAGTCAAAAGAATACAAAAGGATTGATATATTCGTGAATAATTCGAGCAAAGAGTGTGCTTGGGAAAATAATACCAAAGGCATTGGAGATTTAGAAGGTAACACAAATACCACAAGATTAATTCTCGCCAATTAAAGGAAATCACCTCACGACGCGGTGCATATGATAGAATAGATGTTCACTATTAACACCTTCATTTTGCCTGTAGATTCATCATGCAACTCGCGTTTGAACAAAGCTTAGGGGTTCTTGAATTCACCAATGATAGCAGAATTCGACCTTCAAGAAAACATAATAATTTTACATGATCCTGCATCTAGTTTTCTCACTGTATTCCTTCTACACACAGAAACTAGAGGCATTATACTCTCTTAATACAGAGATTTCATTTCTATGTATTTCGTGAAGATTAGAGATCGAATTCTCTGTCAAACGATGGAATTAGACATTCGATCATCAATAGAGATACTGCACCATCACACGTTCCCATTTTATCTGTGAACCTCCGCATTTAGTAACTAGACCCGTTGTAACTTCAGGATCTTGGACGCCGCGCCGAGAAATTGGAAATCATTCATGCATTTCGCCAGGTTTGAGGGTCAAATTTGCTGATAATATCAAAATTATTCCCCTTAAAAAAAATATATCGTCATTTCGTCATCACGCATTCATTTTTGAAATTAGGATTCTTCTACACTCGTTGTCTAGAGACATCATGCTAATATGACCTCGGACCAAACGGTCTAAATTTCGATTGACAAAGACCCGAGAGCTTGCCTAAGCGACTGCCGACTGGTACCCACCGATTTATCTAGGAGAGCCCGGTTGGCCCTTTAGCCCAATCCAAGTCCATTAAGTCCAAAATACTTGGCCCACCAGGCTTACTAGCCCAACCTAAGAGTAACTAGGGTCAAATGATAAGCCTAGCTTGAGATACCCCTCTAAAACAGTTGTCCAACTATTGCTGAGGTAACTAAATTCCCACGTGCCATGACACTCTCTTAGTACCTAGCTTGACATTATCCATGGCAATAAGGATTTTAAGGGTTCTTGATATACTTTGAAGCGACTAGTCTCATGCCCCGATCCTCGGACACGCACTTATCCCTTACCTTGGTCAATTAATAGCGACGCTCCAGGCCGCATCGCTGACCCTTTCATTTTAATACTCTTGCGGAAGCAGATAAAATAATTCTCAAACAATAAAACAATGGAATAGAAAAGTAGAACTATATTTTTTACAATTGAAAACCACAACCATACTTTTATACAAAGCAAACCTCATAGTATATAATACAATACTATTCATAGAAGTCTGATCTATCATACATCAGTCTATAATCCATGTTTGCGAACAAGATGGGATCTCAATCCTCATCCGGGTCATACGCTGGATCCTCATTTGGATCATCCTCTTCTTTAGATTCTTCTTCTTCTTCTTCAGGTTCATCCTCGAGCTCTTCTTCCTCAAAATTTACCTCAGGCTCATCCTCAGGTTCCTTTACCAGTCATTCCCATTCCTAATCCTCCTTTTGATCGACTATCTCTCCTTCCTCTTCACTCCAATTAACACCCCAGGTTGAATAAACTAGTGATTTAGGATCGCCCTCGAGTTTAGGATCCTTAGCATCCACTATCGACCCATTATGAGGATCTGCCATTCCTTCTTCGAACGCCTCTTACAAAATGTACAAGGGCACACTATCTTCCGGCATAGGACCCTCTCTTCGCCCAGCATGGTAGTGATGGTACCACAACCAATACTGTCACGCCCTGATTCTCGGCACGTACACATCCTTTTACTTGATCGATTTTATAATGTGATATCCCAAGACTAAGTATCGCCGATCCTTTCGTTTATTAAGCACATGCGAAAGCAGTTATAAATCCCCAGACAATAAAACAATGGGATAGAAAAGTAAGGCCATATTTCTCATATTGAAATCCTTGACCAAACATTTATACATGGCATAACTCAAAATCTATTCATTAAACATGATTCAGAAAAAGAGGATAGGATCTCAGTTCTTATCCGGATCGTACTCAGGATCATCCTAATCCTCTTCTAACTCATCTTCACTGAGCTCACATCCTTCAAGCTCTTCATATTTTCCCGGCTCATCATCCTCTTATGGTTCCTTCTTCACAGGCTCATCTACGAGCCTGAAATGTTGTCCCACAACCGGGATGAGACTACGTCTCAGCAAGTTCTACCCCATTAAGACTCAATTAGGAAACCAATACGCTAGCCGGGCTGCCTATACACGCACGGGTCAGAGGACTTACCTGGGCCTCAATTCCACCTGCATATTAGCATAGTTCAATAGGCACTCAAGCAATTACATCACAGATCAATATCTCGATCCATCGACCTAATCGATTTCATGTCAATTCGACTATTCCCCAGTCGTTTCCCTTATTCAGTCTCAAATCGTACTCACGACTTCACGAGCATAGCCTACCAAATTTCTTGGCAACAAATTATAGTCCCAAAGGACACGACCTATCTTTAGGTAGCAAATTACGGCCCAATGGGCGCAACCTTTAATAGGTGGCAGATTACGGCCTTATCAGACGCGACCCATATCAGGTGGCAGATTACGGCATTATCAGGCACGACCGACTCCAAATTCGGTGGCAGAACTCGGCCTTACTGGCACAGCCATACTTTGGGTGACTTTCGAGGTTCAACTCACAACCCCTCACAGTCAAATTCTAATTAAATACCGACACTGATCAATTTTGGGATAAATCTCCACATACTTATCAACTCACTCAATTTTCACACGCTATTAACGTACTTGATGGATCTTAGCCAAGAGTATATTCAATTCACTATCACAAACCTCTCTACTTAATAGCCCATCAAAGCATTATTGACGCTAAACAATCATACTCGGCCATCCGCAACTCAATTACTCAATCTTAATCAATTTAGGAAAAACTCTTCAAATTGCACTATCAATTCAATTCAATTCAATGCAACGTAGAGCTCAAATAAATAAACGAACTACACCACGACAATCGGCACAAAATTTCGGTCGTCGGCGATCCTTGCCTAATTTCCGAAAAATAAATAATTAAATAATTAATTTCGAAAATTAATAAATAAATACTAAAAATCCAATTTAGGCCTATAATGCCAAATTGAAGCCCAATAAGAGTCGGGAAAAATCCCGAGATGCATTCAATAAATAATAATACGTCTCTACTTGCTAATGACTAAGTCTAACCACCTAACATGCATAATTAAGTCACTAATTTAATTGTTCTAAACTAATCTAACAACCTAATTACACTTAATTAAATCTAATCAACCTTTAAGCATCATTAATCTACTAAGCAAGGATTAGTGAGATTACTTACTTGATTAAAAGTGGGGACTGGGACACTGCAACGGTGATGCGACGGTGGCCGAAATCCGAACTTTCGACGACACCGACGGGCTTGGACTGGGCCTTGACCTTGGCCCAACAAATCTCAGCCCAACTGAGATTTGTCTTGCACTGGATTGGGCTCACTCTTGGGCTTGGGCTTGGCTGCGATTGGGCCTTCTTCGCGGGCTGGACTTGGGCTGAACTTGCTGAATTTGGCTCAATGGAGCTGCTGGATTTTTGGGCCAAGGACTTGGGCTGCTGGAATTTTTCTTGGGCTTCAAATGGGCTTTAAGTGACTGAACTGCTGGATTGGGCCAGCTTGTTGTGGTTGAAAGCTGGGCCAATTTTGGCCAAATGCGGGCTGGATGATGGAGACGGGCGCTGGAACGGATCTGCTTCGCTGCCCTCGTGCGGATCGATGGAGGCGGAGGAGATTTGTGGTCAACAAATCTGCAGAAGCTGACCCCGAATTTGCTGGACTCATGGCTTTCTCCAGCGTTGCTCGATTGAAGACACGTACAGAACTTCGGTGAAGCAGAAGTGGACGCTGGGCTTGCTTCGTGGCTTCGGTGGAATTGTGGGCGCGGACGCTGAGCAGAACAAAGCAACGAAGCCGTTGATGCTGAGGCGGCGTGGGCTAATGAACATGCGGCAGAGGGGGAGTCAACAAAGGAGAGCTTCACTGATTATTGACCCAAGCTCGCTGGACTGAAGACACGTGGAGGCAAGCGTCGATGTTGGAGCAGCTTCTGCCGTGAGCTGTCTCGACCGAGTGGAGCTGGACGAACCGTAGTAGCTTCAGTCAACACTTGTGGACTTCGCTTGAAGAATTTCAGTGAAGTTGGCCAAGAAAGCAAAAGATGGTGGAGCAGGGATGAGCTGGCCGCGCGAGAGGGGCAAACGGCGAAGGGAGAGAGAAGGATCGTGGGGCTAAGTCTTTGGTGGAAATTACAGAGAAAATGGACGCTCAATCGACTTGAAGTTTCGCTGCTTCTGCTCTCCTTTGCTGGTCACGCACGGGAGGGAGAGAAAGAGAGAATGGAGGGTCCCTTTAGCTTGATCTTTCCACAAAATATCTCCCACACTCACTCTAGGCCAAGTATTTATTCCTTGGCTGCCATTGAACCACCCAAGCTCCTTCTTGGACATGTGAATTGGTCCAAAATGGCTAGGGGAAGGGGGGCTACGAATTTTAAAATCATGGTTTCAAATTGGACACTCATCCCATCTCAATTTCATCTCAAATTGGCCTCCACAAATTCAATTGACCTCTCAAGGCCTCAATCTCATCCTCTATGTCTCCCCCCATCAATTTCAAGCATAAATTCCACCATTAAATCAATTTAAAGTCCAAATTAATGCTGCCCTCCTTTAAATCCGAATTTCACAATTTTTCAGGACATCTATTTCTTCGACAATTCCCAAATTCGACGTCCAATTTGATGTAGAAAAAGTCTGCATAATTTATATAGGTCCCCTTTCGCCTTATAGCTCAGATTGAAAGTCGAAAATCTCTGCAATTCGGTCGATCTGAATTTCTGTTAATTTCCGCAACGTCCGAATTGATTTTCCATAAAAATCCCAAAATCTCCGAAAAATCTTCTGAGATTGAATCAACATTCTTAAAATAGCTCGTGACATCATAGAACTTTCGATGTCTGAAATCGGGTTCGAATTCACAATTAATTTCCATTCGATGCGTTTTTAGCGTGACCTAGACTACCGGGTAGTTTTCAGAACTTTTTAGTGCAAATGACCCGTGGTCAATTTTCTTCAAGCCACAATGAACCCACTCGACACATTGGCAACTCTCGATTGTCGTAGAAATCTCAAAAATTCAAATACGGACACAGGGTACTAAAACAATAGAGAATTCAATCTAGTGTCGGCCGACGAGAATTTTCCAATTTAGTGGTGTCACCCATGATTAGCCACACATCTTTGTCAAACCGACCTATATCTGACTCTAATCAATTTATGTCTGTGCCGTAATGATCTCAGCAGATAAACATGGTCGAGCAGCCGATTCCTGGTCGAATTCTCAAGTCTATTTGCCTTAAAATTCTTAATAATTTCCACAGATAGTCTAGTTATCTCTAGAATAATCAATTTTGAGAACAACCCTATAGACGCGTCAATGAAATGCCCGATTTATTTAATAGAAAACAAAACCTGAAAATCTAGGATGTCACAAATACTCATGTGACCCAAGGTATCATTACCCACGTCAATTCAGATGGTCGACTTAACCAGTACGTACTCCAGTCCCTTGGGGTGATTATGAATATGGAAGTGGTACGCTATCTCTAACATCTCTTCGGGAATATCAAAATGCATAAGAGGACGAGAAGGTGGAGGTGTTGCCATCTAAGGGCCTGAAATGGTTATATAATAACCAGTAAGACAACATCTTAGCGAGTTCTATCCCCTAAGACTCGATTAGAAGGCCAATACACTACGAGGATTGCTTATGCATAACACAAGTCAGAGGACTTACCTTAGCCTCAGATTCCACCTGCAATTCAATACAGTTCAATAGGCACCCAATCAATCACAATATATCGAAACGTCGATCAATCGATTTAGTCGATTACATGTCAACCTAATCATTTCTCAGTCATTCTAGCCATTACTATCCAGTCTTAATTGATAGAACCTATCACTGAGCCACGTGCATTCTCTAAGGTGATATTCCTTATCATCGAGCCACGTGCGTTCTCCGAGGTGATATTCCTTATCACCGAGCCACATGCATTCTCTGATGCGATATCACTCATCATCAAGCCACGTGCATTCTCCAAAGTGACAGATTGAATCATCAAGCTAATACTATGTCTTTCTCCAAGATAACATCCTCAATCATTGAGTTGACATCATACAATGAAATCAATTTCTCATTTACTTGCCAAAATTAATCAATATTAAAGTAAAATACTCATTCATACAACTTCACTCAATTTGTGCAATCAGGTACTCAGTTAAATAAACAGAGACCACCATTATGATCAGCACGAAATTCCGGTCGCTGGCTATCCCGGTCTAATTTCAGGAAAATAAATAAATAAATAATTACAAAAATTAATTATTAAACAACAATAAATCTAATTCAGGCCTGTAATGCCTAATTAGAAGTCGAGACGAGCCCGAAAAATTATCAAGACTCGTTCAATAAATAATATGACTTGTCTACTTGCTAACTACGCTAACCATTTTCCTAACATGCATAGGTAAATCCCTAATTTAATTATTCTAATCTAATATATCCATATAATTGTACTTAATTAAATCTAATCAACCCCTAAGCATCATTAGCACACTAAGCAAGGATTAGTGAGCAAAATTCACCTGTTTGACAATCCGTTTAGATTGAAACGTCGGGAATGAAGCAATGGTCGCTTTTCTCCAAAGCGAGCCTAGGATCCAAGGTCTGGAAACACCTCAAAACGGCCTTCCAAGTTGCTGTGAGACCCACTAAGAACCCTTATGTTCTTGGCTGAAAACAAGGAAAACAGGGCTGAAATGGTGAGGCAAGCATTAGGGATGGACAACAGGGGTGGTTTTAGTCCAAATGGGGACTTGATGGAACTCTAGCGAGCTTCCACAGCCACTTGCAGCGGTTGAACAATCACCTGGGTGCTCGGATAGAGGTGGACGAGGAGGCTGGACGGTGTGAGGGGCGGGAGGGGCGGACGGCTCGTGTGGCGTGGCGAGGGTGGAGGTGGAGCGGCGATTCCCTACCAAAGCGGTGGCGGCAATGGCTTCCAGGCGTGCAACGGGCTGCTAGTCTTCTCCTACTAGCTATTGGCTCCGCACAAGACAATGGAAGGAGAGAGGGATGGGGTGGATGGCAATGAGGGAGATAGGGAGAGAGAGATAAGGTTGGAGGGCCCCTTGGCCTTAGTTTTCCACAAAATTGTCCCCCTTAAGCTTATCCATCAAGTCAAGGTTCTATCGTTGCAATTGAGCCACACATACACTCTTCACAACCCATGAAATGGTCCATTTGGCTAGAGGGAAGGAGGAGCTACGAATTTGTAAGTATTTGGCTTCAATTGGACTCCTCAATTCACTTGATTAAATCCCAATTGACCTCTATGAATTCAATCAAGCCAACATTGGTCATCTCAACATTTTTCTTCACCCATGGATCCATCTTACTTCCCAATTTCGCAATAAAAAATAATTCTTGGCATTTTTTGAACAAAAATGGCCCTGTGATAACTTTTTCCCAAAAAGTCTTGGGTTGTAGAAAAATCTTCTGAGATTAAGTTGACGTTTTTAGAATTTATTGTGACATGACAAAATCTTCAATTTCTGAAATTGGATTCAAATTGGCGGTTAATTTCCATTCGGCGCATTTTTAGCGTGACCTAAGCTACTAGGTAGTTTTCAGAGATTTTTAGTGCAAATGACCCATGGTTGATTTTTCTTCGAATTACTATGAATCCACTAGACACATTGACGACTCTCGGTTGTTGTGAAAATCTCGATGATCCAAATACAGACACAATGTACCAAAACGATTGTAAAATCAAGCTAGTGCCGGTCGACGAGAATTTTCCAATTTAGTGGAGTCACCCATGATCGGCCACATATCTCAGTCGAACCGACTTATCTTTGACCTCAAATCGATTTTATACTGTGCCGTAATGGTCTTTAAAGATGAGCACAGTCGAGAAGCCGATTTCTGGTCGAATTCTCAAGTCTATTGCTTTAAAATTCCATAATGGCTTCCCTAGATAATCTAGTTATCTCGAGAGTGATCAGCTCTAAGAACAGCCCTATAGGCGCGTCAATGAAATGCCCGATTTATTTAGTAGAAAACATGACTGAAAATCTGGGATGTCACAACTAGTGTGTGGGCAAGGTCAAATGGATAAGATCCACGGGATAAAACTAATGTGTAATTGTTGCGAGATTTCCTCGAGTGAATCATTTAGGGAATGGCTATGGATTACTAAGCTTCTGTTTAGCTCGGGTTCTTCCAAGCCTAGATTGATTCACAACTTTCGAATTAATTAACATGCAAAATCAATTATTCCGGAATCACCACCAATTAATTTTTGGTGGAATTAAAATAAGTTAGAATGCATATTATATAAGATTTTCTTGTTAAACTAGGATAGTTTGGATAGGATGCATATTTAAGTAGATTCTAGAAGATTATGATATATTTCCAATTCAGATTAGGATTTCACTTAGTTTATTTCCTAGTTTAAGTTAGATGATAGCTTAATCTTAATAGTTAATTTGAGTAATTTTCAATTATGAATTTATTTAAAAAAAAAAAAACTAGAAACATCATCTTAAGATAGATTAGATTATTTTCTTTGATAAGGTTGCATGTTTAAATAATGGCATTTATTTATTCCGAATTTCATTGAAAATACAATATATATATAATGTGCATGTCATATAGAGTTGGATGCATAAATTCCATGTCATTTAGAAATTGTATGTATATGTTGCATATTAATTATTGCTTGTCATTAGAGTTAGGTCATTTAAGTAAGTTATATGTCATTTTAGAGATTGCATGTTTAGAGACATCGAAAGCATGTCATCTTATAATAGTTTTATTTCAATTGCATGCCATCTTAGAATAGCTAGAATTTCATGCATTGCATATGGATTAGTTTTCATTTAAATAAGAGAAAACCCTAAAAAGATTTGACTAAAATTGCATAGTAATTAGAAGCCATATTTAGATTGGATATGTGTTTTTCATTACCGTTGCTATGGATTGCATTGCTTCAAGGTAAGTACTTCTTTTCTATTCTTGCAATATATTTAAGGCCTCGATTATTGAGTGCTACATTAATAGTTGAGCACCCACACGAACACCTCATACTTTAATGGTTAGGTTAAAATTAATTCAAGTTGCTTGCAAAACATTTTTGAAAATAAAAGAGAAAATGTATCAAAAGAACGTTAGAATAATATAATCTAATCAAGTCCATGAATCCATAATCTCTAATTTGTAGAAGTAAAGTATTCTCTTAGTATTTTACTTAAGTTTCTAATTCACCCACTAAAAATTAAATTAGTCGTGACTCTTAAATGAAATTAATTTGCATGTTAAGAACTTGAACCTAGGTTGGAAATTAATATAGGTTTGAGAGAGTTCAACTAACTCTAGACTTAGTAATCCATGTCAAACCCCTAGAGGCCTGGGCCTTTCATGTTGTTCCCAACTACATTACACTTTATTCGATTATAAATTAGATCATCATGATCATCATTATTGGCGTCTATCACATTGGATTGGACCATTCCTACACCATTGTGCGTTGAATCATATCTAAAGCATAAAGTACATGAATAAAAAAAAACAAACAGGGTTAAATTGGAGCCACTTCTAAGAAATGATTTCAAAATGTTTTTCCATTCTTCTTTTAAAATTGTGAGACGAGGAAGCATGAGGAAACCTCAGCCTCATAACCTTTCTTGGATCATATTTTCTTCTTTAGGTTGGATATCATCACCAGGCTAATTTTGTGTATCACATCATGCCCCAAAAGTACATTTGTAATTTTATTGCCTTTCATCAATCGAATTATATTTTATCGAATGGAAAGTGCAACAATCAATTCTTACAAAATAAAATCCTAGAAAGCAAATGCAAACATCTAGAAAGCAATAGAAGTTCCCACGCAAGGAAATATGTAGAAAATTAAAGGGGTTTTACTTTAGCGGGCTTGTGCCAATTCCCTCCAATGGTCCTTCGTTAATAGAGCTCACAAAGACATCCTTGAACAAGTTGACCATACCCTCGAGTGCATTATTTTGCTCTTCTTGCTTTCCCGACCTTTTTTTGTTCGGTCGAAGACCTCTAGGTTATGAGGTATATGTTTGAATATATAGGGCATGACCTAGGTTTAGACCGGCTTAGACCTTAATATGGGTGGTAATTCTCTGGGCCTAAGTCAAACGAGCTGAAATCAAATTGGACTGAGCTTCGTTTAATCCTGTCCCATCATTGAAATTTTCGGCCAGCCTTGTCCCTTGTAATGGCCGAATTCTTGCTCTCCGTGGGCTTCAATTTGGCAGACCTTGACCTACTTAGGGTTCATTCTAATTAAACTTAGGGTCTTTAACTTTAACGGGCTTAACCAACTTAAGAAGCTCAAATATTCTGATTCTGGGCTAAAATATTTGGTCACTGTGCCCCCGTGCTTGGCCGAATTTTGCTTCACTATCGGCTCAATCCATGTGATCAATGAGGTCTGTTCACCATTGCCGGTTCAATGCAATGAGTGATCAATGCTCATAAAAACTATATGGTATGGAATTTAATTATATTATTTTCATCTAGGGGCAAGTTTAATCCTTAATTTTCTATGCAATTTGTCACTAAATGGCTATCAAAATTTAGAACAGAATTACATTAGACAATGTTAATGAAAACAATGTTAATAATCTACTAAGACATTATAGAGGTATAGTTTGTGTTACATCATTAACCAATCCTACTAGAAAAGTATGTAAGAACTCATAATCTACTGCAGCAAATACACACCCACTTGTAAAATCTAAAAAAAAAAGTAGTGATCTACCATTAGGTTTGTAAATGGTAAGATTGTTATTTGATTGGAAACTTGCAAATAGTTACACATCCACTTGTAAAATGTTAAAAAACAAGTGGTAATGTACTATTGGATTTGTGGATGGTGAAATTGTTATTTAGTTAGTTACTTGTAAACAGTTTCACGGCCACTTGTGACACCTAAAAAACAAGTGCCAACTTCTGTTGAGTTTGTAGATGGTAAAATTGTTATTTCTTTCATAAATTACAAATATTTGGCTAGACTAATAATGAACAGTCACGTTTCACGTTTGACCATCGACAATTCAAATTCATTATCAAACTTTGCATGTGGAAACGCAAAATGATATTCTATTTTTGGCGAAAGGAACTTTTGATTTCTGCCTAGAATAAGTGGAATTAACCGTCGTATCCCATAGTTAGGTAAGTACAAAAGAAATCTCCCGAAATCAGCACCAATATTGCTACTATAGAATGGTTAAGACTGTAATTGATGTAGTTCACTGTCCAAGTAATCTAATATCAAACTTTAAGCACATGTGGTTCGTCCTCATAGGGAAACCAAGAATATACCATTGACTATAGAACACAAAGGAGATGGTCCGGGGGAAATATATAAACCAGCATTGATCACATTCAACTTTGCTTTGTATAAGAAAGAATACTAAATACTGTTTGCGCTGCCGTGAGAAGGAGCAACACAATGGCTGCGAGAACAGACAAGAAAGCCCAAGGACTATGGAAATATTCCCTCCTTAGTTTCGCCATCCAAATGTTCCACCTCTTGTTACAATACGCATTCACAGTTTTGAAAATCTCGGAGTAATAGAAATTGGATATAGTGACGTAGTCACCCATCTTGTTGAACATCTGCGCAATTACCTCGTCATCGCCCAAGTAATTCTTAATAATCCTTGCACGGCGAAGCACCTCGACATCCTTTGAAGAGTTTATGAGGCAATCCATGAAGGTCACATAATCCGTAAAGTAGTTGATGTCTCCACCTTGACGATGCTGCTCATACGCGATTAGGTTTCGAAATTGTGACTCAGTGTGGTCCTGTACACTCAAGACCGGTATCTCCAGTTTGCCGTTCTTGAATCTGATGTCTTTCATGTGTCGTCCTCGCACTGCCCTCAACTTGACTCCGGATTCTCTGAGCTCCGTTGCTGAGGACATGAACATGAGTTTCTCTTTCATTGGCGGGGCTCTGCCATATAGCCGGGGCACATTAGGCAGGCCAGAAGTCCAACATGTGTGCATTAGATGAAGAAGATGTTTACTCTCACGAAGTGTCGGATATTGGCCCGAGTCTCCTAGTTCAAAATCGAAATATGTGGTAGCTATATCGATGAGCTCGAGATGCTCGTCCGGACCTTTAGTCAGGTCATATAGCTTGCTCAAGAGAAAAAGCGGGAGTTGGTTCTCGAGCAGCAATAAATCGCGCTGGAGGCAGTATCGAATCCAATCTGCCTCCATAAGCGGGTCATCTTTGTTTCTCAGTTTCTCCATATTGTACTTACGGAACAACTCAACGATGAAACAACCATCGATAAGCATCATCCTAGGAACTTTTCTGGGGAGAGGTTGATAGTTTCTGTGTAGCAATTACGCACCAGCTGTTCCAGTTCTCTTAGAGTCGGCATATACCGGTCCACGCTTTCCTTATTTCGCCTCTGAAGCAACTGCTGCACGTACCTCATTTTTTCCTCCTCCATGTATTTAAATTTGTCTTTTCCATAGTGATAAGGACCGACGACCAGAATCTCTGGTTCATAGGCTTTGTTGTTTACTTTGCGCAGTTGAGGACGAACCCTGGGTATACTATGCTTTGATGGGGTTGCAGGCACGCCATAGAGCATACCCTCTATGTAGATTAAGACATGATCTTGCGTTCCAGATCGCCCATTGTTTCTAGCATACTGTATTGGTTACAACACAATTAATGTGACAATAAGCATGTCATAAAGCAAGATGATAGTTTTTCGTGTTATTAAATTTTCATGTGCTTCCATTTCATTAAGCTGTATTGTGGCTATGCTTTATATCTTATTATGGTTACAAAACCTAAAGATCGTTATAATAAGTTTATTTTGTGTATGTAAACGGCGCTTCAAACATGTTGTTGGCAAGAGATTTCGTGAAGATCACATATTGAACAGTGGACCATTATTAGTGAATTTGTGAAAACAGTAAAGCAAAATCGAGCAGCACTCATCAATAACTATACAATATTAGTAATACCCCAAGGCAGAATTTAGAATTGCATATGTAAGAACTATTCTCTCTAACCACCTAAATGATCCCACTAGTATGTAGGTTTTCCTCCCCTTACTCTTTCAATATGATTTACAATATTGATATCTCATAATGAGAATTATCTTTACATACGAGCAAAGTTTTTCATAATAAACATAGGCAATATACAAAAACTCTCCTTATGTGTGATATTGCCAATTTTAATTTAGGTCATCATGCTACTTTTTGTGACTTGCTTGATTCCTAAACTCTCTTGAACTTTTTGAGGGGAAAACAAAAAACTCTTCGAACATTGGCAAACAAAAAACTAAACCCCCAACAGAATTTCGGGACAAATTCCGTGTTTTCATTTGAAATACCGATGGAAAAGATTGACTAAGCACCATAGTTGAACATGTAGTGCTGAGATTAAACATAAGCAAACCAATAGTCGAGGAAAAATTACAAAAATGATCTGTGAACTATTGCCTCCTTATTTTCATCCATAATGTACTTTTTTTTCTTTTTTAACTTAATTGGTCCAAAAAAAAAAATTAGTTTTTGTATGTGAATAAGTATATGTAGTGCTTCTCACAAACTTTCCAGAATCATGTTAATTGAATGGATCATAAGATGAAATGCAAAAGACTAGTCTAATCCTTCAACTTACTTGATCAAGTTTGTGGTTGCTCATTCTTCTCGCCAAGCTAGACAAGCTACTATCAAGTCGGATCAAGTTCTTCTCTTCTTGTAGAATTGTTTATCGGCTGAGATAAAATGAGACTGCTGCAAATATCAACTCTTCTTTTTCGTGGACTTCTGAAGATGGAAGGTTTTACCATAAGTTGAAAGTTCTTGGAAGTTGATGAAGAGGCAAAGGGCTAATAAAGACTTACAATGAAATGTCAAAAATGGACTTTATGAGAACAACTTATGAAGTCTTCCACAAGTTGCATATTAACATATGAAAACTAACCATTTTAAATAAACTTCATGAGCTCTTTCAACATTTGGAAAGAGTCCTCCGCCACTGATTTGATAGTATAATTACGTTTATCATGGAGACAACTTGCACTCCTATAATGAATTTAAATATTAAGATATCAATCTATTCCTTCAGATTGGCACATTGTTAGGAAATTTCCCAGTAAGGAACTAGAATATAAATATTTAGATTTCAGCAACTGTATTCAAATTGCTTTGGATATAGCAATCAACTAAAAGTTCGTGGAACATACCAAAGAAGCAAAGGGCTAGGAAAGATCTACAAGGAAATGTCAAAAATTGACTTTATGAAAACGACACATGAAGTCTTCCAGAAGTTGCATATAATATGTCAAAACTGACCATTTTTTAAAACTTAAAGGAAAATATGGTAGGAGTCCTACCTTCCAGCTACTAGCTAGATATTATAATTGCCTTCATGATGGAGACAACTTGTACACTTCTAATAAATGTAAATATAAAGATACTAGCACAATCGTCTACATTGGCACGTTAGAAGATTTCTAAATTAAGAATTGGAAGTTATATATTTAAATTTCACCAATGGCATGGCAACAACTCTAGTTACTTTATTAAGCCAAAAGGTCATGGAACTTGATGAAAAGGCAATGGGCAAAGTAAGACACCAAGATTTTAGCTACTGGCTAGATACCATGATTGCCTTTATAATGGAGACAACTTGTTGCACTTTGAAATAAATGTAAATCTAAAGATGCCAATCCAATTCTCTAGATTAGTACAGTTGGTTGGGGGCATCGAGAGATTTTGAAGTTAGAAAACGGAAGTCACATGCTCAGAAATCATTAGCAATGAGCAAAATGCTTTGGGTATTGTCATGGAACTTGATGAAGAGGCAAAGGGTTAAGAAAGACTTACAAAGAACGTCTAAAATTGACTTTATGAGAATGATGGATGACGTCTTCCGCAAGTTGCAATGTAATATATGAAAACCGACCATCTAACAAAATTTCATTGAACATTTATAAAGAGTTCGACAGTCTAGCTACTTGCTAGATGCTATAATTGTCTCATGATGGATACAACTTGTTACATTTATCTTAAATGTAGATACGAAGATGTCAGCCCAATCTACAAATTGATGGGAAAATTGTCCAAAAAGTCTTAAATTTATTGCACTTTTACCAATTCAATTCTAAACCTTTTAATTTTGCCAATTCGGTCCTAAACATTTTCACTTCTTGCCGATTTACTCCATTCGGCCAATTTTGGCTGGAAAATGCTAATGTGAATACCGGCGGTGCCACATAGGATCGCCAGCGCTGACGTGGACAATTTTTAAAAATATTTTAATATTTTATTGAATTTTTAATATATATTTTTTGTTTTTTTCTTTTTTGTTTTTTATTTTTTATTTTTTTGGCTTTCTTGGCCTTTTCTGGTGGCTCGCCACCGGCCACAAGTGATGGCCGGCCATCGGCCACAGCCAGCCGACTAGCCTTGCTTGCCGCAGGCGAGGCTCGGCCAGCCGAGGAAGAGCCCTGATGAGGGGAACCCTTGCCCGGGCACAGCCCGGCAAGGGTCGCCTAAGTGAGGGGAGCCCTCGCCCAAACCAAATCTGGTGAGACCGGCCCTCACCTCCGGCCGGGCAACAGTCGCCGGCCACAGGCGACGCCGAGCAATGCCGAGTGACGCCTACTCGGCCAGGGGCAAGGGTGAGCCTTGGCGAGGGCTCCCCTCGCTAGATTTGGCGAGGCCGGCCCTTGCCCAAGCCAGGGCGAGGGTCGGCCTTGCCCAGGCGACCCTTCTTGCGTCGCGTCTGGGCGAGGGCTCCCCTCACCAGGGCTCTTCCTCGCCTAGCTAGGCCTCGCTTGTGGTGGGCGAGGCCAGTTGGTTGGCTGTGGCCGGTGGCCAACCACCAGAATAGGCCAAGAAAAAAGCCAAAAATAAAAGAAAGAAAAGAAGAGAAAAAAAAAAAAAGGGGAAAAATAGAAAAAAATAAACAAAATAAAAATTAAAAAAATATTATAATATTATTAAAAAATTATCCACGTCAAGCATCGCAGCCTTACGTGGCACCGCCGTTGTCCACGTCAACATTTTCTGGCCAAAATTAATCGGATGGACTGAATCAGTAAGAAGTGAAAATATTTAGGACTAAATTGGCAAAGTTAAGAGGTTTATGACTGAATTGGCAAAAGTGTAATAGGTTTAGGACTTTTTGGACAATTTTCCCACATATTGATACCATTTGTAAGGGGTGTCTGGAAATTTTTAAGTTAGGAATTATCGATTACAAGCTCAGATTCCCCATTGTGTGTAAACTATTCTAGGTAATGCAATAAACAAAAAATTCATAAAACTTGATGAAGAGGCAAAGGGCACAAAAGGCTTGAAGAAAACGTTGAAAATGGACTTTTTGAGAGTATGAAGTCCTCCACGAGTTGCATCCTGCGATGCGAAACCGAGTGCAATTGGTTTGCGTGTTTAGAATTAGAAGGAGGCTTATTTCCGATTGGTAGGAACGACGGAATGGAAAGTGTTGGCTTACATTTACATTACCTATTTAGATGACTGCAAGTGCATATTTTTGGAACTTGAAGAGTGGAGAAGGCCAATAATTTTTTTTTTTAAGAGTGCAGAAGGCGCAGAAGGCAAAGAAGGCTTTGGGTAGTGTTTACACAAGTTGCATTATTATTATCCAGGGACTAGAAATTACTTTAAGGCAAAGAAGGCTTTGAAAAAAAACTCATTTCGTTTCAATATGGATTGAAGCGTTCCCATAAAAATCTTTATTATCATTTCATTTTTTAATTTTAATGGGATCTAATTATAGCCAGGACTAGCAGATTAGCTTAATTGTATCCGCAACTTTAGACATTCAATAATTGATTGGGACCGGCTAGGCTTAGGCTGACACATGAACAAGAGATTTAGAGGTTTTAGATTTTGACAACATTATCTAAATACGCAAACTTTACCACACATGCAGATCATAATCTTATTCTCTCTCCTCTCTTATAGCTTCTATCGTGCTGTCGTGTCTCCTCTATTAGAAAGTCCAACCTTTATTTATTGCCGTCCTGTATATAAAATTCACTTGGATATGTAAAGCAATGTAGAATATTTCAACAATCTTTATTTATCGTTGCGTTCTATATAAAATTCACATGAATTTATTAAGCAATGTAATATATTTCAACAACCTTTATTTATTGCCAGGTTGGCAACTCTTTCCTTTGTGTGGAGTCGTATTTCTGTGATATTTCAAAGGAATCTCTCACTTCCCTTTTCGAAGACGATTTGTGCTTGGGGTGGTTTTGGGGCAAAATAACTTTACTCCCGTAATATTGTAAATAGGAAAATAGTAAAGAAAAACTCTCTTGCTAAAAAATACTCTCGGACATAAACTATGATTGTGCCAATTATATGGGAAAAATAAGTTGGAAGTCCTAACCTTCAAGTATGAAATGCAACTAAATCTTAATTTTATTGATTCAATTCAGTCTTAAACTTATTTATAACAATACAATCAAGTCTTAAATTGCCTGCATGGCTCTCCAAAAATTGTCTCAAACTGAACTTTTCAACTTTTGAATCTACATTTAGCACTCAATTACATTTTTGATAAAGGTTTAGGATTTAATTAGACCAATTCAAATATTGAGGAGATTGTACTTTGTGTTGAAGGTCGGTCTTATACATAAAGCTTAAGACATGCTGTGCGAATCCTTTCTAGAGGAACTTTCACATTAAATGCACCACAGCACATAACGCACTAATGACAGCTAGGTGACTGTCATCTATTGTCACTTATACCCTTGCCGCCAAAGAGACCTGGTATTTGTTCTCCGAAGCATTTCAGCGGTACAGTTTCTATGTCAACTAATATAGCAACAGATTGGCAAACGGATAACGCCCTAACGAGAGCACATATACGTTCACACTAGACCACCGCATAGACAGCAAGTCATCAATCTGTGTTTGATAAGCTATACAATTGCACACGATGTGCGTTCATATAAATGGAGACCAAACCACATGTGGTCATCATAGATACACATGTGGTTTGGTTTATCACATTTCAGATAAATATTAAAATTTAAAAATTGTTATTTATATTATTTATGAAAAAGGGAAAATGAAAGGGCTCGGGGTTTGGGCTTTTGCCCTAGCCCCTTTCTTTTTCTCTCCCCTTCCCCGCGCTGGCCCTGGGCCCATCTCGCGCCAGCTCTCCCCCGGCCCGGCCCCCTTTCCCCCACTTCCTTCCTCCTTCTCTGCACCTCACGTGTGCGAAGACACCCGTAGCCGACGATGAAGGGGACCTCCGGGCAGGTGTCTTCAATGCCGCCGAGCTGCAGAGCAAGTTTGGCCCTGCCTTGGTCAGGCTTGCTGCGGATGGGACGGCCAATGGGACATCCGTTCGGCCAAAGAGGGAGCCTAGTCGACGCGCCAAGGACTAACAGTCGAAACTGTTAGATGCAAATTGCGTAATCCCAATATCTCCATAACTAGAACAAGCACACGCATGATTGAGTAGAAAGAATTGACGTACCTGTTTTGGGATCCATTGTTCTTGAAGCGGAAACAAAAACACTATGTTCCACACGCAAATCCTTCTCCTCTATTGCCCTCCGTATCACTGGCTCAATGAGGCGGCCCCCCTCACGTGTAGCATTAGGTAAACGCCCCTTAAGTGAGGATACAGGTGAGAATTAGGGTTAGAGGAGAGACTTGAGCACTATTTATAGAGTTTCCAGCCAGTCCCCCTCATTACGGGCCAAGCTCAACTTGGCCCACACTAGCCAGCTCATATTAGACTAATTAAGAAACCTTCTATCTCACCTTAGACCAAACCCCGTAAAAATAAACGTTAAACGGTAAATTACAATATCAATTAATGTAGTCCACAATTAGAAAAACTCTTACATTCTCCCACTTGGACTATATTAATTGAAATCGTACCTTATGTGCGCACATTGGTCCAGAGATAATTCTTAATAGTCAATCATATCCCATAAAGTCTTAAACACCGAATCATGGCGGTAATTGCATGTATACACACAGAGCCTTCCATGGTCACGAATGTTCTCAACTTTATTGATATGGATTCAATATGGTAGTGTGGCAAATGGATAACATCTCTCATAGAGAGATCCCATTTGTCAGTCACCATTCTTTTACCTTAGGCGACACAAAAACTTGTGCCACAATAGAATGCTTTATGGTTCCAATGAACCCACATATGTCTTGTCCTTATAGTTAACCTTTCTTTATGTATCACAAGACATATGCAAAAGGCAACCGGATGCCCGCATGCCCCTAGCCTTCACTCAAGGTTTAAACAATACCCTGAGACTTTTAACAATATATATCAACATAATAACAATCCATTCAAAAGCATTTTATTGAATGCAAAAGTTGATATATATGTATCAAACTGTTACTAAATTGTAACAAAACAGATGTAAACTTTATTCAAAGAAGAATAAAACACAGCTCCCACTAAATAACAGCATCCCAAGACGCTCCTAGGCCCATACTAATGACATGTCGATAAAAAACACACGGGCGTAGGCCTTTAGTTAATGGGTCTGCAACCATATCATCTGTATGAATATAATCTACTGCAACGTCACCATTCTGCATTGATTCTTTTATAGTCAAAAACTTGACCTCCATGTGTTTAGACCCCTTGAGACTTCTGTTGTTATTAATAAACAACACTGCAGAGTTATTATCACAATGCAGCTGCATGGGCCTATCCACAAAATCATAAACTGATAACTCCCTAATGAGGTTCCGGAGCCAAATAGCTTGAGTAGCAGCTGAAAAACATGCTACAAACTCCGCTTGCATGGTCGAAGAAGATATGGATTTTTGTTTCTCGCTCTTCCATGATACTGCACCTCCTGCCAACATAAATATGTATCCAGTCATTGATTTTTTATCATCTTGACAACCAGCAAAATCTGCATCTGAATACCCTACTAGTTGTAGGTCTAGAACATATCTATAAATCAGCATATAATCTTTTGTTCTCTTTAAGTACCTTAAAACCTTCTTGGCAGCAACCCAGTGATCACGTCCTGGATTAGACTGATATCTGCTTAGAAGCCCTGTTGCAAAAGCAATATTTGGCCTAGTGCAAATTTGAGCATACATGATGCTTCCAAGCACACTAGCATAAGGTACATTCTTCATTTGAGCTTTCTCAAAATCTGAATTAGGGCATTGTGAAAGACTCAATTTATCACCCTTAACAACATGAGCAATTCCTAGTTTGCAATCCTGCATATTGAATCTTTCTAAAATGCGATCAATATACGCTCTCTGAGATAAACCCAATGAACGGCGTGAACAATCCCTATAGATCTCAATGCCAAGAACAAAAGACGCCTCACCAAGGTCTTTCATGTCAAAATTTTTCGATAACATCCGTTTTGTCTCATGCAGTAAACCAATGTCACTACTAGCAAGCAAGATATCATCTACATAAAGTATGAGAAAAATATATTTTCTCCCACTGACATTGGTGTATATGCACTGATCTACTTTATTCTCAATAAATCCAAATGAAGTAATAACACTATGAAACTTGAAATACCACTGTCTAGAAACTTGCTTAAGGCCATAAATAGACTTTTTCAATCTACAAACAAGCTAACCTGAGTCATCTGCTACAAAACCTTCAGGCTGCACCATATAAACCTCCTCATCAAGGTCTCCATTTAGAAAAGTAGTCTTAACATCCATCTGGTGTAACTCCATATCGTAATAAGCTACCAATGCTAAGATCACTCTAAAGGAATATTTAGAAGAAACTGGAGAAAATGTTGCTTCATAATCTATTCATTCTCTTTGAGTGAAACCCTTAGCTACTAGTCTGGCTTTAAACTTTTCAATATTTCCTTTGGAATCCCTTTTAATCTTGAATACTCATTTGTAGCCAATAGGTTTACAACATTCAGGCAATTCAACAAGCTCCCAAACACCATTGTGTTTCATAGATTGCATCTCATCTTTCATCGCATCTAACCACAAATCTGATTGAGGACATGAGATGGCTTCAGTATAAGTCACGGGATCAACAATACAGCCTTTGTCATAATCATGCTCTCCTAGGTAGACTAGGTAGTCTGGTGGTATAGCTGAACGTTTTTCTCTAGTTGATCTTCTGAGTGGAGCTACTTCATCCTCATTTTGAATCTGAGGAACTTGTGGAATTTCTTCAGGAACAGTCTCAACAACAGGATCATGGGCCACAACAAGCTCAGTTTGTGGCGCAAGAGGCTCCATAATTTTCTGCATGGGATGAGATAGGGATCCAGTAATCTCCACCGTACTATCATCTTCGATAGCTTGTGAGTAGCTACCCTTTTCAGCTACATCAAATTCCAGAAATTTTGCAGTCTGAGATTCCACAATTCTTGTACCTCCATTAGGGTTATAAAACCGATACCCCTTTGAATAATCTGGATAAGACACGAAGTAACACCGAATAGTTTTGGAATCCAGCTTACTCAATGTTGGATTATATAACTTTACTTCTGCTGGACATCCCCAAACTCTAAGATAATTCAAGCTAGGTTTATGTCCAGTCCACAACTCAAAATGAGTCAATGGAACCGCTTTAGTAGGAACACGATTTAGAATATAAAGAGCTGTTTTCAAAACTTCTCCCCACAGAAAATTAGGTAAATGTGTCCTACTAATCATACTTCTCATCACGTCCATAAGAGTACGATTCCGCCTTTGAGCTACACCATTTTGTTCAGGACTACCAGGCATAGTCAACTAACTTATAATCCCAGAATCCTCTAAGTATTTAGCAAACGGCCCTTTAAGTTGTCCAGCATCACCGTGCCTACCAAAATACTCACCACCACGATTAGATCTGACAATCTTAATAACTTTTCCCAACTGTTTCTCCACTTCAATCCGAAAAATCTTAAATTTGTCAAGAGACTCGGACTTTTCTTTAATCAGGTACAAGAATCCATATTGAGAAAAGTCGTCAATAAATGTGATGAAATAAAAATTTCTGCACAAGGTAGGTGTGTAAGGTCCACTAATATCAGTGTGAATAACCTCCAACAAGTCTGAATTTTGTACATCGGATTTCTTCTTTATCTTAGTCATCTTACCTCTGTAGCAGTCTACGCAAGTCTCTTGATCACCTTTAAGAGTAAGCAAGATATCAGCCTTTATAAGCCTTTCTACTATTTCTTTAGAGATGTGACTAAGACGTTTATGCCACAATACATAAGACTGTTCCTTAGGTAGAAGCCTTTTGGAAACAACCTTTTCAACGGAATAAGCAATGTATATGGCGTTGGGAGATAAACTCAATCGATATAATCCATCAGATAAATGGCAACACCCAATCTTATTTGAATCACAAAACATGGAAATAGTTTTACTCTTTATTTCAAAAGAGTATCCACACATGTCCAAACAAGACACAGAAACTAAATTCCGCCTAAAAGAAGGTATGTAAAAAGTGTTTCTTAACACCATCCGAAAACCAGAATCTAAAATTAAAATAACATCTCCCACGAACTCAACGTCAACTCCAACGTTGTTTCCAACAGTGAGCTTTGATTCATCATGATTTGGCGTCCTTCAGTTTATGAATCCCTCTATGCTCACTCTTATTTCTCTTAGACAACCAAGCCTTAAACTTGCTGCAACGTTTCTTCACGTGTCCTCTCTCCCTACAAAAGTAGCAAAGAACACCATCCTTCTTGGTGAATGCTTTCTTAGGACCCAAAGTGTTAGAAGGACCTGCACCTTCAGAATTTCCTTTGCTGTTGGAAGGACCAGCAACTTCTGAATTGCCTTTATAGGTATAAGTTTTCAACTTCTTACCCTTGTCACTAGTAGAACTAGAAGCATAAAGAACAATATGTCCTTTATCTTTCTTCAATTTCTCTTCCTCTGCCACCAACCTTGCAATCAAGTCATTAACAGACCAGGTTTCATCTTGGGAACTATAATTAGTCTTAATAATCCCAAAATCAGGAGGAAGAGTATTTAGAGCTTGATGGACAATGCAAGCAATAGGAATTTCAACATTGAGAGCCTAAAGCTTTGTTTGTAAATCAACCATCCTTAGAACATAATCTCTAACTCCACTAGAACCATCATACTTCATAGTAAAAAGTGTTTGCATATGTGTCCCTATCTCAGCATTAGGCGACACACGGTTTCTAGCCATCAAAGCTTCCATCATTTGCCTAGCATTGCAGTCTGCAGGCAAACCACTTTTCAAGTGTTCCTAAATGGAACGTTTCATAGACAACAAGCAAATTCTATTGCTCTTTTCCCATGCAGCAAAATTTAATTTTTGAGCCTCTGTACTCTCGGCAGTCAAATCTGATAGCCGATCAGTAGTAAGAGCCATATGAACATCTGTCATCTCCATAACAAACAGAAAATCCTCTCTCCATCTCTTAAAATTCGAACCGGCAAGAATCTCAATGGTGACGGAGTTACCATTTATAGAAAATGTGACTGAAAAAAAAAAAAACAAACAATGCATATAATTAGCATCATGTGAGTATTGTGTAACTTGACGTACAAGTACACATCCAGAGAGTTACATGCAAAATCACATAATCACCTTTGGGCAGAATACATGACATGCAATTGTACACTCCCCACACGATAAGGGTTATGAGAATATATTCCAATCTTCGTGAATTCATCACCTTTGGGCATATGAACCATTAGGATCGGTCATTCCTCCACTACACTATCATGTATCCCTCCATGAACTAATACACAATCACCTCCTTTAGGAGTATAATTATGCATTAGATCAGGAGACATCCCAATCAAATATACGAGATTGAAATTTCTCAAATCCAATCAAGTGTGGCGATCACAACTCAATTGAATTCTTGAAACTCTCTCATATCAGGGATATAAAATTTTCATATCACATAAACCATACATATATGATTTTAACTTTAGTGATAGGGGCAGTAATCACTAAAATCACATATCATGCTAATTACATTGCTTTATTCATTAATAAAAATAAAATTTATCGTATATTATTAATGAATAACACTTATAAAGTTCATGTGATAACATACTTGTATCCCGGCACCTATATTTTCAAAAACACAGAAAATACAAGAAAAATACGCGAAAATACACTAAAAATTCACGTATTTAGGGCTTTGTATGTATTTTCACATTCATAAAATCATCAAACATATAAAATAAATATACCATGACGTAGGAAATAATCATACGAGTCCATCGCCGCCGGCCACTCGTGAATCGGAACCCCCACGCGCCCGCACGCACCACCTGAGTGAGCGGCGCGTGGAGCACGCGCGCAGCGCGTGGTCGACGCGCAGGAGGCGCGTGGCCACGCGTGGGGCCTCCTCCGGCGACGCGCCGCCCACGATTTTCTTCGTCTCGTTGAGCCCAATCCGAATATATAATTTAATTTAATTTTTATTAAACGAAAGGTCTCGAAAATCACAAATTATGGCAAGATCCGTACTAATTAGGGCTAATCCGAACAAATTAGGGCAAAATCCTTTGCGTTCGTGTTTTAGGGTTATGGAGGCTCTGATACCACATGTTAGACGCAAATTACATAACCCCAAGATCTCCATAACTAGAACAAGCACACGCATGATTGAGTAGAAATAATTGACGCACCTGTTTTGGGATCCATTGTTCTTGAAGCGGAAGCGGAAACACAATATTTCACGCGCAAATCCTTCTCCTCTATTGCCCTCCGTATCACTGGCTCAATGAGACGGCCCCCCTCACGTGTAGCGTTAGGTAAACACCCCTTAGGTGAGGATACAAGTGAGAATTAGGGTTAGAGGAGAGACTTGAGCACTATTTATAGAGTTTCCAGCTAGTCTCCCTCATTACGGGCCAGGCTCAACTCGGCCCACACTAGCCAGCCCATATTAGACTAATTAAAAAACCTTCTATCTCACCTTAGACCAAACCCCGTAAAACGATAAACGTTAAACGGTAAATTACAATATCAATTAATGTAATCCACAATTAGAAAAACTCTTACAGAAGCACCTCTGTCGAGCAAGCTCCTCACCTATAAATACCAGGGCCATTAGAACAGTTTGAGGGAGGAGACAAGAGGAAAAAGAAGAAGAAGAAAATGGTGAGAGGGGGTAGTTTCGGATAGAGAGACGAGAGAGAATCAAGAGGCGGAGAGAGGTAGAGCCGCAAGGCGAGAGCAAGAAAAGAGTGTCGAGGGGGAGACCGCCAGCCACCGTGCCGAATCAAGGCCAATGACCCGCCGTGCCTCCTTTTCCGCGCCGAAGCTCTAGTAAGCCTCAACCTATTTGTGCCATGTTTTCAGGCGTGCAGAGTCGAAGCTCGCGACCATCCGGCTCGTGTGAACTCCGGCCCCGCCAATCCCCTGTTGAGTTGTTGTGCGTATTGTTTGTCATGTGTCGAGAGTCCCGGCGCGGGTTTGAGCTTTGGTTGAGCCGGAAATCCCTCGTTATAGTAGTGCCCCTTAGCTATTTGACATAATGCCCGATTGAGATCCACAAACCTCTCCTCTCAAACGCTGCTCGTTGTTCGATTTGTTGTTGCCATTTGTATATATTTTGCTTGCATTAGACAGGTTTGAGCTGGAGTGATGTTTATGGAAGTTGGAGTTCTCTCGATCTAGAGCGGCTTCGTGTCCCTTGGGTTGGCCGATGTTGCCTCGGCACCAACCCTGTTCGGTTGGGGGGTCGAATTCGTCACTGGCGCGACATAGATAAAGGCGGCTCGAGACACCAGCTTTGGCATTGAGCGCACGGCCACCGAGATAGGCCTGCCGTCGCCGTTTTCGTCGGGCTCCCGAGAGGGGAAGCGGTAGCGGCTGCAAACCGGGTCAAGCGAGGGGCGTTGGTCGGGTGGGGTTTTTGACTAATGGGAATGACAAATATGGGCTGGGCACTTTCTGTTAATTGAAAGTAGGCCTAGTCTTATTTTAAAATGGGTTTAGAGTGTTTTTTTTTAAAAAGAATTCTAGGTACTGGAGGTTGCTTTTGAGAAAGGCACGGTAGATCCTCCAGAAGGTTTGGTAGTGGACGTGGAACTGGACATGTCAAATCTAGGAACCCCGGTGTATTCAGCTGAAGGCTCCAATGAGGATGGGGATCCATAGTTTAGGAAACCCCCATGTTTTGTAGACCTTGTGTAAATATATGTCGATTTGTATTGTATATATGACTTGGTTTGTTATATATATATATATGTTAGTGTTGTGAATTTTGATTTGAAAAATTATGAATTTTTTTTTTTTGGTAAAGCCCTACTTTTCTATCCCATTGTATTTTTCTTTGGGGATTATTTATCTGCTTTCACATATGCATTAAAATGAATGGGTCGGTGATGCGTCTCAGGACGTCGCTATTTAGTCGGCTATTTAATCGACAACAGAGGGATGGACATGCGCTCGAGGGATCAAGGCATAACAAGTTGTGGTTCTTCTTCTTACATGCTCATTGGAATAGATGGATTATAATTTGCATTGACAACCCAAACAAATGGTCAAACACCAAATAAAAAAAATGCCGAAAGCGGCAAGGGAGGAAGTGTATTCTCGGTCGGATATGAATGAAGATTCAACTAACTCCTATGAGCATACTAATCACGTGAGAAGTGCCACATGGGGTTATTATACATATTTCACGTACATGTTTGCTTTTAAGACTTATTTGACCTGCTAACCTCTAGCTTCTAACCTGTGATGGATGTACTACTGTCTGCTGATCATGTGATGTTGTGTCAATTAGGGCCAGTCTTGGTCCAGTTCCTAGGGAGACTGGGTCGGTCTTTGGTCTTAGAATTCCTGGATCGGTACTGTGCGGGTCGGTCATCGGTTTTGAGAATTCCAGGTCGGTCCAACCCAGACCAACCCATATATTATTTATAATTTTTTTTTATATAGAGAAAACCTTAAAATAAACGGTGTCAACAACATTAAACATCTCTTTAGTGAGAAGTTCAAGTAATTTTACATTATTCTTCAATAACTTAGGTTTTTAATGTCTTTTACGATGTCAATAGTCATAATTTACGAATGAGGAAAATGTTTTTGTAAGGAGTCCTCACAGCATCCAAAAAGGCACCTTATGACATCATTCTCTAGTATTCGTTTTTTTCTGTCTTATTTATCCTCTTAGCTTTCAATTTGCTAAAATCGAAAAAAAACTTCTCCATTTGCCACTTGACACTTGCCTCACTTGCTTTGGGTCACTTGTGCCGCTCGTCGCATGATACTCGCCTGGCTTGTTGCTCCCCGCTTGACATTTGATGCTCATTCCGTTCGATGCTCACCCCACTTAATTCTCTCCACTTGCCTTTCTTAGCTAATCTTGCTCATCATCGAACTCATTGGGTCAATACGGTCTTCGGTTGCCTTTTCAAAGAGTACAAAAAATGAAATAAAAAATTATTTGTTAGTCCTTAGTTGACCTTGAAACCGGACCAAACCTATTGGGTCAGTCTAGTCTTTAATCACTTTTTTAAGGAGTAAAAAGAATGAAATAAAAAATTATAAGTTGGTCCCGGGTTAACTCTGGAACTGATTGAATCCATTAAGTCAATCCAGTCCTCAGTTCCAAGCTTAATAAGATCGATTCTTGGTCCTAAAAATTGAGAACTGACACTGTGCGGGTTGGTCCTAAGGTTAGAGGGTGGACCGACCCAACCTGGATCATGCTCACCCCTAGTGTCAATGGTTGCATTGTGCTTGGTTTGGTAGGAAGGAGAGATGTGTTGTGCAATTTGGAAAATTTTGTTACAAGGATGAATGCTTGGTGGACGTACTACCTATTGAGTCTATGTTTAGAGACTTTAAGCTAATGCTACTTTTGTTATTAAATGCATGAAATCAAATGTGCAAAAGGAGGTGAATAAACTTACCTCCTTGCTAATTGCATATTTTGTTGGTAGACATGAATGAATGTACTTTAGACCATCCTAATAGGAATTATACCTGCATTTATGTTATTAAATGTTGGTTGATTTCTATGTAAATTTAAAGGTTTTCCGATAAGGCTTCCCATGGAACAATTGCTTCCATCACTTGGGCTGTTTTAGAGAAATTTATCAGCAAAATAAAGCTGATGTTATGAAGCTCATTGGTTTGCTGTTTCCTTACAGAGTAGCATGGCCTTTCTATTAATGCAAGAGATCTTTATCGATCAATCTCCTTGCCCCCTCATACTTTGAGAATTAGAAAGATTATTTTGAAGTTTGAATTTGTTCATTTGAAATCTGGGTTCATCTACTTCATTTTTTTTACTTATTTTTTTAATTATTTTTCCTTCTCTTTTATTTATTTCTTTTTTTATTCCCTTCCATAATTCCTTAAGTCTCATAGGTTTGATCCTATAGAATCTGACCCATTTTCTCATTGAGTGAAGGGTACGAAAGATTAATTTTTCGATCAAAAGTATTATGTGAGTTAAATCTTTTGTTTTTTCCTCTCTCTATCCCTATCATTCTGATGAGGATTATAGCGTACTAACTAAGGTGATCTCTTTCACTCTCTTTTCAGTTTATCCATTCCACAGTGAGCAATTCCCAATCACTCGAAAATAAGTTTCTCTATCCATACTAGGAAGGGATTCTACTGCCTAGGAAGCCCATTTCTTTGGGGAACGCAAGAACTCTTAGCTCTTACAACTAGAACGAAGGAACTCTTTTTGAAGTCTACCTTTTTGGTTATGGATTCAACCGTTTCTTTGGCTTATTTTTTGCTTAATCAACTAGCTAGTAGAGGCAGAAGAAAGTAGAACCTCAATCGATGACTACAACTTATGCAAATAGATATGTAGAAGAAATTGTAAATAGGCCAGAAATAGACTTTTAGAACCTAGCTGATGGATTGGGCGTGAGAACCTCCAAACTAGAGTTTGAACGTGGGGAACTTGGCCTTAGAATTCTCAAAAGGGGAACTAAGGATTGTGCTCGTACTTAAACAATGGCTTTTCCCTACTTGATTCTACTTCTTAGTTTAGCTTAGCAGCTCAGCTTTAGGATAGGAAAGGAACTAGCAAGACTTCTTTCTTTAGCGCTTGGCATCTTAGCAGGACTTACTTAACGACTTCTAACAATCTTAGCAATACTTAAAGCTCAACAAGGAAAGAAGTATTGGAGAGTCTCTTCAAGAGATACGTCTTCAAAGAGTATTTTACGCCACGTCACCAAAGAATTCTCCCCCCCTTCAACTTTGACTCTTTAGGGTCCTTGTCCTCGAAAGAAGAAGATTCAAATTAGGGCGGGAGTTAGGCAAGGGCCGTTATTGCCCCTTCTATGACTTTGACCGTTCTTAGAACCGAGGAAGACTAGGGGACTTAGTCAAAGACTACGTCTTTCCTCTACTTCTCGGGAGGGTTCAGTATAGGGGAAAGCTTCTTTGGAACGCATGCCAGAGGATGTCTTTCTCAGGCCTTTCGTTTAGCGGGAAGAACTCCCATAAAGATTTCCTTTGAGCAATGAAGAAGTGCCATACGCCTTAGATCAGGGGATTCCTCTCCTTTTATCCTTTCAGATAGTTTGAGAATTAGTGACAAAAGGAAGGTAGGAGAGTCACTCGACCAAGAGGGACAAGGAGAGCGAGGAAAGTAGGATTGTGCAGGAAGGTAGGCTGTCCGAAGTCTCTAAAGAAAGGGAAAAAAAAAAAAGAATATCATGACTATTCGTCGACGCTTATATGCTGTGTTAGTAAAATATATCTTTTATCTTCTCATGATTTGGACCTTGATCCGTCTTTTATATTTCGTTTGTTTGTCTTTCGGTGCCATGAATCTTTTTTGTTCCATGTTGGGTACAACAGCTTTCTCGCTAAGTGGGAGAGCGATCTCGCTTTTTTTGCTAAAGCTGGGATGCTCCCCTGGGCTTTCCTTGGCCATTGGATTGGCTGTGAAAGCTTAGCTGATCAGGAGACAGTCCAAAGGATGATTTTGATTTTGGGAGTATCAATCCTGATTCAGATGTTGCTGATAACATCATTTGGAGAACTTCTCCTACTATTGATGTGGATTCCATCAAATCGTTCAGAGATACGAAGCTGCTACGTGTTCTTTTTAGTTGGAGTCCAAGTTGAATTGTAACTCTTTTTTTAGGTCAAGCATGATCAGAAACCAGCTGGATATTTTTGTGGGAAGAAGAGACTTCGTAGGGTGATCCTACCATATCTATTGTAATTATCTAAGTTGGTTGTACCTCTTATTTCTTTTCTTTTTGAACCATATACCAACTTGGTTGCTAATGTCCTGTTGGTTTTCTGTCGTAATCATCTTGTTCCAAATGAAGAGAGGTTTGTGGACCTCATTTAAAGCATAAATACTTGGGTCAATACCCTGAAAAATCCCAAACCGGTACACTTGTGACAAATTTACCCCAAACTATTTTTTTGACCATGAAAAACCCCAAACTCGTATACCTTTGACAAATTTACCCCGACTGACTACAAAAAACCCCAAACTGGTATATTTATGACAAATTTACCCCAAACTAATTTATTCGACTGCAAAAAATCCCAAAATGGTAAATTTGTGACAAATATACCCTATGCAAAATTGGATTAATACCACAAAAAAATCATAAAAATTGTAAATGGTGACAAATGGAGCGTAAAATCCTAAATTGGTATACCGGTCAACTGTCACGTGTCATTTAACTTAATAATTTAATAATAAAATTTAACGAAAACTAACAGAGGGTAAATTTGTCACAAATGTACCAGTTTGGGGTTTTTTTAGGGTATTAACCCTAAATACATTTCACTATCTTTCTTCAAGCACGTGGTTCGTCCTCATTGGAAAACCAAGATAATACTATTGGCTATATAACACAAGTAGATTGTCCAGGGGAAATATATGAACCAGCATTGATCACATTTAACTTTGCTTTGCGTAAGAAAGAATAGTAAATACTGTTTGTGCTGCTGTGAGAAGGAGCAACACGATGGCTGCGAGAACGGACAAGGAAGCCCAAGGACTATGGAAATATTCCTTCTTTAGTTTCACCTTCCAGACATTCCACCTCTTATCACAATGCGCATTCAGATTTTGGAAGATCTCAGAGTAATAGGAATCGAATATAGTGACATAGTCACCTATCCTGTTGAACAACTGCGCAACCACCTTGTCATCACCCAAATTGTTCTTAATAATCCCTGCGTGGCGAAGCACCTCGACATCCGTTGAAGAGTTTATGAGGCTATCCATGAAGTTAACGTAATCTGTGAAGTAGTCGATGTCTCTCCTTCGACGATGCTGCTCGTATGCGATTAGGTTTCGAAATTTTGATTCGGTGCGGTCTCCTACTTCCAAGACCGGTATCTCGAGTGTCCCATTCTCGAATTTGATGTCGCTCAATTTGTCCACTTTCGCAGCCCTAAACTTGACTCCTGACTCTCTCAGCTCTGTCGCCGAAAATTTAACTGGTACGCAATCTCGCGGAAGCCTTTCAGGCAAGCCAGAAGTGCACCACGTGTGATATAGATGTAGAAGATGCTCTGTCCCCTCGCCAATCGTCCAATTGTGTATGGGGACTTCGAAGTACTCGCTGGCGTGACGGCCGAACTCACTCTGGTCGCCCGGACCTTTAGTCAGGTCATATAGCTTGCCCAAGACGAAAAGTGGGAGTTGGTTCTCTAGCAGCAGTAAATCGCGCTTAATGCTGTTTTGAATCCCCCTTCTATTGTACCCACGGAACAACTCAATGATGAAACAACCATCAATGAGCATCATCGCAAGAAACTTTTCTTGGGAGAGGTCGATGGTGTCCGCATAGCAATTACGCGCCTGCTGTTCCAGTTCCCTGAGAGCTGGCATATACCTGTCGATGCTCTCCTCCTCTCTCCTCTTAAGTAGTTGCTGCAGGCATCGCAGTTTTTGCACCTCCATGAATTTGAACTTGTCATTTCCATGGTGATAAGGGCCGATGGCTAGAATCTCTGGGTCATAGGCTTTCTCGTTGACTTCACGCAGTTGATGACGAACCCTAAATATACTATGCTCTGGCGAAGTGGGAGGCATACTGCAAAGCATACTCTCGATGTGGATTGAGACATGATCTTGCACCATGGAACGGTCATAGATCTTAGCATGCTGTATTTGCTACAACATAATTAATATGATAATAAGCACGGAGTAAAGCAAGATGATGGTTTTTCATGTTCTTAAAATGGTTCTTCATGTGCTTCCCTTTCATTAAGGGCTACTTACAAAAAATGTCCTTGTATATACTCTTGCCATTTTTTTTTTTGGTCATTATGCTATTTTTTGGGAAATATATGACCCTTAAACTAATCTCCAAACATCCTCCCCCCGGGCACCCACCTAAAAAAAATAAAAAATAAATAAAAACAAACTAATTTCCAAATAAATTTCCAGGACAAATTTTGAATTTCTGTGTGATTATTAATGGAAAATGCTAACTAAACACCGGAGTTGAACATGTGGACTGGCATCGAATTTAAACAAATCAATATATTAGGAAAATTTGTAAACGGCGCTTCAAACGCGTTGCTGGCAAGAGATTTCGTGAAGATCACATATTGAACAGTGGACCATTATCAGTGAATTTGCGAAAACAGTAAAGCAAAATGGAACAGCACTCATCAATATCTATGCAATATTAGCAATACCCCAAGGCAGAATTTAGAATTGCATATGTAAGAGCTATTCTCTCTAACCACCTAAATGATCCCACTAGTATGTAGGTTTTCCTCCCCTCACTCCTTCAATATGATTTTAAATATTGATATCTCATTATGAGAATTATCTTTACATACGAGCAAAGTTTTTCATAATAAACATAGGCAACATACAAAAACTCTCCTTATGTGTGGTATTGCCAATTTTAATTTAGGTTGTCATGCTACTTTTTGTGACTTGTTTGATTCCTAAACTCTCTCGAAATTTTTGAGGGAAAAAAAAAAACTCTTCAAACATTGGCAAACAAAAAACTAATCCCCAACATAATTTCGGGACAAATTCCGTGTTTCCGTATGAAATACAGATGGAAAAGATAACTAAGCACCATAGTTGAACATGTAGTGCTGAGATTAAACATAAGCAAACCGATAGTTGAGGAAAAATTACAAAAATGATCCGTGAACTATTGCCTCCTTAATTTTCCTCCATAATGTACTTTTTTCTTTCTTCTTTAACTTAATTGGTCCCAAAAAAATTAGTATTTGTATGTGAATAAGTATATGTAGCGCTTCTCACAAACTTTCCAGAATCATGTTAATTGAATGGATCATAAGATGGAATGCAAAAGACTGGTCTAATCCTTCAACTTACTTGATCAAGTTGGTGGATGCTCATTCTTTCTCGCCAAGCTAGACAAGCTACTATCACATTGGATTGAGTTCTTCTCTTCTTGTAGAATTGTTTATCAGCTGAGATAAAATGAGACTGCTGCAAATACCAACTCTTCTTTTTCGTGGACTTCTAAAGATGAAAGGTTCTGCAATAAGCCGAAAGTTCTCGGAAGTTGATGAAGAGGCAAAGGGCTAATAAAGATTTACAAGGAAATGTCGATAATGGACTTTGTGAGAACGACTTATGAAGTCTTCCACAAGTTGCATATTACCATACGAAAACTAACCATTTTAAATAAACTTCATGAACTCTTTCAACATTTGGAAAGAGTCCTCTGTTCGCTACTGATTTGATAGTATAATTACGTTTATCATGGAGACAACTTGTACTCCTATAATGAATTTAAATATTAAGATATTAGCCTATTCCTTCAAATTGGCACATTGTTAGGAAATTTCCCAGTAAGGAACTAGAATATATATATTTAGATTTCAGCAGTATTCAAATTGCTTTGGATATAGCAATCAACTGAAAGTTCGTGGAACATACCAAAGAGGCAAAGGGCTAGGAAAGATCTACAAGGAAATGTCAAAAATTGACTTTATGAAAACGACACATGAAGTCTTTCAGAAGTTGCATATAATATGTCAAAACTGACCATTTTACAAAACTTAAAGGAAGATATGGAAGGAGTCCTACCTTCCAGCTACTAGCTAGATATTATAATTACCTTCATGATGGAGACAACTTGTACACTTCTAATAAATGTAAATATAAAGATACTAGCACAATCGTCTACATTGGCTTGTTAGAAGATTTTTTAATTAAGAATTGGAAGTTATATATTTAGATTTCACCAATGGCATGGCAACAACTCTAGTTACTGTAATAAGCCAAAAGTTCATGGAACTTGATGAAAAGGCAATGGGCAAAGTAAGACACCAAGATTTTAGCTACTGGCTAGATACCATGATTGCCTTTGTAATGGAGACAACTTGTTGCACTTTGAAATAAATGTAAATCTAAAGATGCCAATCCAATTCTCTAGATTAGTACAGTTGGTTGGGGGCATCGAGAGATTTCGAAGTTAGAAAACGGAAGTCACATGCTCAGAAATCATTAGCTATGAGCAAAATGCTTTCGGTATTGTCTTGGAACTTGATGAAGAGGCAAAGGGTTAAGAAAGACTTAGGGTGCCTTTGGATGGGCATTTAGAAAGCCCATTCAAGCCCCAAAGCCCTTTCACCCTAAATAGGGGTGTTTGGCAACCATTTCCAAGGGGCTTTCAACTGAAAGTCTACCCTTGGGAATGCTGAAAGCTCAAGGCTAGTGGAGACCAGCCTTGAGCATTTCAGCATTTTCAGAATGCTAAAGAGTTCATTTAATGAAAATTAGTACATTACCTATTTTACCCTCAAAACTTTACTGAAAAACCAATTTTACCCATTTCGAAACTAAAACCCCAGATTGCCTTCTCTCTCCACCCTCCCCCACGCTTTGCACCCTTCCCCATCGCTCTCTCATTGCGAGCTCGACTGCCGTCCTCCGATCCACTACCACCGGTCAGTGTTGCCGCCGCCGACGAAGATGACCGTCGTGATCGATCGACCGAGAGGCCGGTGAGAGGCCGGTGAGCAGCGCGTGAGGTCGGCAGATCCCCGATCGGGAATGTCTTGGGTGGGATGGAACCGGACGTCCGAGAGCTTCCACCTCGCGCTCGCGTATGGCACCGCAGAGGATCCGGGCCACGCCAGCGTCGAGGATCCGACGCGCGCGTCGGTCTCGTCAACGTCGTTGTCGGGATCGGGGTCGGGGTCGTCGCTGGGGTCGATGTCGCCGCGGCATTTTTTGCTAACTGTTGTCTCTCTCTCTTTGTTCTGTTTGATATCCCCACCGGGCGAGAATGCCAAGTCTCGGGGCTCTCGATCGAGAAGAAGATTGAGTTCTGGAGAGTTTGACTGGAGGGGTGAGTGCATTGAGTGATGCGTGGATGCGGAATGACCTTATGGAACTTCATTTAATTGCTATCCATCATAATCTCATTCCTGCTTTGGGATGTTCATTCACCTGTTTACAGTAGGTTCTTTAACTCATGCTGCCCAAATTTGTTGATGCCCTGATCTGCTCCTTATTTGGTGCTATATGTATGCTTAATCTAGCATCCTAGTTTGTATTATGTTGCAACAAATTTTTTGCTATCAAAGTCATACGTGCCAGTTACGAGTTATGCACTGATTTTTTGTGTTCTGTTTTGCAAAATGGATGTTTATTCATATAGCTGATACTTGCTAGAATGAGTGGGCAATGAATGGGTATAAAGAATACATGTCAATTTTGTGTTATGTTATGCAACCTAGATGTTCATGGGCAACTTCACAATGTTTTGTTCCTATTAAGGAGGGTCTTTCTTGTGAAAATCGGTTGTGTTTAACGGGGATTATGTGGACAGATAGGCTTGGGGTTTGGAGACTTTCTTGCTCTTATTGGCTTAGAAGTTGAGTTGTGATGCTGCAAATGCATGTATCTCTTGATCTACATGTACAATGTGTTATGGGCATGGAAGTTGCACAAGAAAGGGGAGCTAATGATCTTAGTGGTACATCTCTGGATGGGGAACATCATAGGTAAGAGGCATGCCTATTCATGAAGATTGGTCTTCTTTGAACACGGGGTAAACCGGGGCTTCAAACATCCATGTTGGATGTCGTGAAGATGCTAATGAGCTTAGCTGAGGTTAATGACGGTGAAATATCGACACCTTGTCACTTTCAAAATTCATGGATCTAATTGCTGATGAAGGTCTGAGAGGTCACTCAAAGGATTCATCCTCCACTTCATCTGGGGAGTCAAGCAGGCCAGACAAATCATCTTTGTGGTCAAAAGACAGGGCAGCTTATGTGCTACAATGACCTTTAATTCTATCTATGACAGGAGCATTTGAACTTTTATGTACGCTTTGCATGTAAACAGAGAATAGATATTTGAGAAACTATGTTGTATCAAGGTTTGTTGTACATAGTATTCTAGCTTGATCAAATGGCTCTAAGTTTAGGAAATATTTAAGGATTTTTGTAATTTTAAAGGATAATAAATTTATTTCCTCGGGGCAGATGTTATTCCATTTATTATAATAAAGGTTTTTTTTTAAATTAAGAAAGAGACCACTTTGATGTGAATTTTTTCCATTTGATATTTTTTAGCATTGTCGTCAAAATTTAAATTAAAAGAAGTTGCATGCATTATTTTTGTCAATTTTAAACATATAAAAACTAAAAAGCTAATATTAATCACTCAAATGGGCTTTCTAAATGTGTTTTTTTACCAAACAGCATTTATCTCAAAGTTGTTTTTTAAAGCAAAATTTACCAAACAGTTTTTGCATTCCCTCCAAAGCCCTTTAGGCTAAACTGCTTTGCATTTTCTCAAATGGGCTTTCCAAATGCCGAACCAAACGCACCCTTACAAAGAAACGTCTAAAATTGACTTTATGAGAATGATGGATGATGTCTTCCGCAAGTTGCAATGTAATATCTGAAAACTGACCATCTAACAAAATTTCATTAAACATTTATAAAGAGTTCGACAGTCTAGCTACTTGCTAGATGCTATAATCGTCTCATGATTGACACAACTTGTTCAATTTATCTTAAATGTAGATATGAAGATGTCAGCCCAATCTACGGATTGATACCATTTGTAAGGGTTGTCAGGAAATTTTTAAGTTAGGAATCATCGATTACATGCTCAGATTCCCCCAATTGTGTGTAAACTATTCTAGGTAATGCAATAAACAAAAAATTCATAAAACTTGATGAAGAGGCAAATGGCACAAAAGGTTTGAAGAAAACGTTGAAAGTGGACTTTTTTAGAGCAACATATGAAGTCCTCCACAAGTTGCATTCTGCGATGCGAAACCGAGTGCAATTGGTTTGCGTGTTAAGAATTAAAAGGAGAATTATTTCCGATTGGTAGGAACGACGGAATGGATAGTGTTGGTACATTTAAATTACCTATTGAGATGACTGCAAGTGCATATTCATGGAACTTGAAGAGCGGAGAAGGCCAAGATTTTAAAAAAAAAAAAAAAAAGAGTGCAGGAGGCAAAGAGGGCTTGGAAAATGTCAAAAATTGACCTTCAATGCAATAACTTGGGTAGTGTTTACACAAGTTACATTATTATTATCCAGTGACTAGAAATTAATTTAAGGCCTTATACTGTATTGGACGACTCACAACATCATGGAAGAATTTGATGGAGTCTAATTATAGCCAGGACTAGCAAATTAGCTTAATCGTATCCACAACTTTAGACATTCAATAATTGATTGGGATCGGCTAGGCTTAGGCAGACAGATGAACAAGTAAAGATTTAGAGGTTTTAGAATTTGACAACATTATCTAAATACGCAAACTTTACCACACTTATTTCATACTTACAGTAAAACTACACATGCAGATCATAATCTTATTCTCTCTCCTCTCTTATAGCTTCTATCTTGCTGTCGTGTCCCCTCTATTAGTAAGTCCAACCTTTATTTATTGCCGTCCTGTATATAAAATTCACTTAGATTTGTTAAGCAATGTAGAATATTTCAACAATCTTTATTTATTGTCGCGTTCTATATAAAATTCACATGAATTTATTAAGCAATTTAATATATTTCAACAACCTTTATTTATTGCCAGGTTGGCAACTCTTTCCTTCTCTGTGTGGAGTCGTATTTCTGTGATATTTCAAAGGAGTCTCACTTCCCTTTTTGAAGACGATTTGTGCTTGGGGGTGGTTTTGGGGCAAAATAACTTTACTCCCATAATATTGTAAATAGGAAAATAGTAAAAAAAAAAAACTCTCTTGCTAAAAAATACTCTCGGACATAAACTATGATTGTGCCAATTATATGGGAAAAATAAACTGGAAGTCCTAACCTTCAAGTATGAAATGCAATTAAATCTTAATTTTATTGATTCAATTTAGTCTTAAACTTATTTGTAACAATACAATCAAGTCTTAAATTGCCTACATGTCTCTCCAAAAATTGTCTCAAATTGAACTTTTCAACTTTTGAATCTACATTTAGTACTCAATTACATTTTTGATAAATGTTTAGGACTTAATTAGACCAATTCAAATATTGAGGAGATTTTACTTTGTGTTGAAGGTCGGTCTTATACATAAAGCTTAAGACATGCGGTGCGAATCCTTTCTAGAGGAATTTTCACATTAAATGCACCACAGCACATTCCCAGGTGAAAAATATAACTCACTAACAACAGCTAGGTGACTGTCATCTATTATCACTTATACCCTTGCCGCCAAAGAGACCTGGTATCTATTCTCCGAAGCATTTCTGCAGTACAGTTTTAATGTCAACTAATATAGCAAACGGATTGGCAAACGGATAACGCCCTAACAAAACCACATATATGTTCACACTAGGCCCCCGCATAGACAGCAAGTCATCAATCTGTGTTTGATAAGCTATAGAATTGCACGCGATGTGCGTTCATATAGATGAAGACCAAAACCACATGTGGTCATCTTAGATACAAAAAAGAGAGAGAGAGAGAGAGAGAGAGAGAGAGAAAAACACATGTTCATTTGAATTTATGTGATCACAAAGACCCAAATTTATTGACACCTAAATTTTGACTAAATATTTATGATTAAATTGCATAAAAAATCGTGTACGAGTTCGGACCTCACAAAAAATAATTTTCATACCACACAAGCACTAATATTATTTGCATCAATTAAGTTTTCTAATTTATTTTATTTTCCCTTTATTTTATTACATTTCAGATAAATTTTAAAATTTTAAAATTATTATTTATATTATTTAAAAAAAAAGGAAAAACGAAAGGGCTCGGAGGTTGGGCTTTCGCCCTAGCCCCATTTCTTTTCCTCTGCCCCCTTCCCCCGCACTGGCCTGGGCCCATCTCGCGCCAGCTCTCCCCCGGCTCGGCCCCCTTTCCCCCCTTCCTTCCTCCTTCCTCCTTCTCTGCACCTCACGTGCGCGAGGACACCCGTAGCCGGCCATGGAGGGGACCTCTGGGCAGGCTTCTTCAATGCCGCTGAGTTGCAGAGCAAGTTTGGCCCTGCCTTGGTCAGGCTTGCCGCGCATGGGACGGCCAATGGGACATCGGTTCGGCCAAAGAGGGAGCCTAGTCGACGCGCCAAGGACTAACAGTCGAAGCACCTCTGTCGAGCAAGCTCCTCACCTATAAATACCAGGGCCATTAGAACAGTTTGAGGGAGGAGACAAGAGGAAAAAAGAAGAAGAAGAAAATGGTGAGAGGGGGAGTTTCGGATAGAGAGACAGAGAGAATCAAGAGGCAGAGAGAGGTAGAGCCGCAACTGAGAGCAAGAAAAGAGTGTCAGAGGGGGAGACCGCCAGCCACCGTGCCTGAATCAAGGCCAATGACCCGCCACCGTGCCTCCTTTTCTGCGCCGAAGCTCTAGTAAGCCTCAACCTATTTGTGCCCTGTTTTTGGGCGTGCAAAGTCGAAGCTCGCAACCATCCGGCTCATGTGAACTCTGGCCCCGCCAATCCCCTGTTGAGTTGTTGTGCGTATTGTTTGTCATGTGTCGAGAGTCCCGGCGCGGGTTTAAGCTTTGGTTGAGTTGGAAATCCCTCGTTATAGTAGTGCCCTTAGCTGTTTGACGTGATGCCCGAATGAGATCCGCAAACCTCTCCTCTCGAACGCTGCTCGTTGTTCGATTTGTTGTTGCCATTTGTATATATTTTGCTTGCATTAGACAGGTTTGAGCCGGAGTGATGTTTATGGAAGTTGGAGTTCTCTCGGTCTAGAGCGGCTTCGTGTCCCTTGGGTTGGCCGATGTTGCCGCGGCACCAACCCTGTTCGGTTGGGGGGTCGAATTCGTCACTGGCGCAACATAGATAAAGGCGGCTCGAGACGCCGACGTTGAGCGCACGGCCACTGAGATAAGCCTGCCGTCGCCATTTTCGTCGGGCTACCGAGAGGGGGAGCGGCGGCTACGAACCGGGTCGAGCGAGGGGTGTTGGTCGGGTGGGGTTTTTGACTAATGGTAATGACAAATATGGGCTGGGCACTTTCTGTTAATTGAAAGTAGGCCTAGTCTTATTTTAAAATGGGTTTGGAGTGTTTTTTTTTTTTTTTTTTTTGAAAAAGAATTCTGGGTTGGGCTAGTGTTTCAGGCCCAGCCAGGTGGCTGGTTGGCAACCCGGGTTGGTTCCAACTCGAGGATCCGACCCTGGTTTTTTTTTTTTTTTTGTATAAAATGATATTATTTTAATGTAAAAGTATATTTTTTAATAATTAAAAAATCCTAACATTTTTTTTAAATTAGTAGAAAGCTTAAAATCAAAATATTCATCTCTTAAAAATGCATGAAAAAATCCTTCAAAAAAAAAAAAAAAAAAAAAATCAAACCCCAAGGTTTAAACAAGATTAGATACTAAAAGAGCATTAGTTGATTAGTAAGTGTAATCAAGTCCCTAATTTTAATTTTTCTAGTTGCGTATGAGTAAAGTATTTTTTTTTTAAAATATTTTACTTGTGTTTTTAATCAACCCATCACTAGCCGATTAGTGATGACTCCTAAATAAAAATAACTTGTAGATTAAAAATTTGCACCATAAGTTGCAAATTGGTGAGCTTGGGAGAGCCTGGGTTAAGCCTAAACTTAGTAATCAATTAGCCTCTGTGTCTACGGGAGGGCTTGAAGAGGTCATAACAGTTTAGTGACTTCGTTGGGGACTTGATTTTTTGCGGACTTAGGCTTTTTTTGTCTTGTTTAAATGTTTCCTTAACTACGGTATTTTTGTGTAGGTTAGTAGCCTAGAGATAAATGTCAATTTTATTATAATAAATGTTTGGTTATAAATTGTTGTGCATGCCCTAATGTTTTAGCACTACAACATGGCACATACAACCCTACTGTCAAATGGTGTTAAGAAAGATACAATCTTAAACATGAGATCGTCATATAGAAGTTGCCTTTCTTTTCCCCAAAATTTCTTTAGATGAAGTCGAAGTTAGGAGGACCTGACACTAACATAAAACTACGACAGTTAGATCACCCTTTTAACCTCATCTTGCTAAGCCTTTTTAGTTAGAAATCAAAATAGATGTATTATGTGCATGTCTATATGGTTGCAATCTATTTTCTTTGGTGAAGTAAGTCTTTTATTCCTATACAATTGAATTTACTTATCTTGCTACACTTTCAATCAGTCCATGACAATTTAGGTTAATCGTTGATTTAGTTCCTTTATCAATTGAAAATGAAATGAGGAAATTATCATGGAACAAATCATTTGAAAGAAACCTTTGAGAATTTGTTTTGAATTCATGCGTTTGTTGTTTTTATTAGGGAGTTTTATGTTTTTCTTATTTGATATCTTTCTAATCCATGCTAGCATCTCATATGTATTTATTTTCCTAGTTCGTTTTGGGGAAATTTCCTTGATGTATGAACTTTTCGTGAATAAGCAAAAATGTGGTAAGATTAGCTCGTTGTCATGGACTGGTTCCTTGTTTACGCCTTGTGCTTACATCTACTTATTTATTTAAAACAAGGTTATCATAGACCATTCGCTAATCCAAACCTGCTTGAGAGTGAGAGCAAAAATGGCCAATGAAGACAAGCTAAGCTGTCTTGCTAGCATGGAAAGTGAGATGAAGCGGGTTATTAGTGCACTCCAACAACTCTCAAAATAGGTGGATTCTATTCAAAGTAAGGTTGTTCCCACTCCAACACCATTGAAGTAGTGTTGTCGCAAATGTCTGCTGGTGGTAGGCAAGGCGGGGGCAGTGATGATGACATGCTAGGATTAAAAGATGACCCGCCTTAAGTCAAAATGGAGAAAGCTAAGCTTGGGAGCATGCTGACAACGGAGCACGATAAATGCTTTGTGAAGCTAGAAGAAAAGTTGAAGCAATTGTAGGGGTTATAGAATTCGCCTCCATTAGATTTATCTGTTTATGCAAAGGTCAAGATGCTAAAAAAGGTTCAAAATGCCGGAGTTCAAAAAGTATGACGGCATCTCTTGCCCGAAAACCCATTTGCATATGTACCACGTGCTGATGACTCAATTTGTTAATAGCATGCCTCTCATGATCCAATTATTCTAGGTGAACTTAACTGGGCCCATGCTAAAGTGGTACATCACACAGAGCATAAATCTCCTCGAGACCTGGAGTGAAGTGGCTAATGTGTTCACTGAATAGTACAAGTTCAACCTTGACACCACTCTTTCCTATGAGGATCTCAAACGTATTGAGAAGAAGAAAAGTGAGTTGTTCAAAGAATGTGCCACAAGATGGAAGAACTTGACTAGGCAAGTCACTCTAGAACTTATTGACAACGAGCTAATGAAGTTGTTAATCAAAACTCTCTCGCATGAATTTTAGATGCTGATGGTTGGCACAATCATTGATGCATTCAGCCAACTCATCCCTATGGGGGCACAAATTGAGATAAAATTGAGAGATAGCTAGGGTGGTGCGTTTGAAGACTTCTTCATGGATGAAGGACTATCGGATGAAATAGACGCGAGTAGTTTGTGAAAGTGCTAATATGAACATCTAGAGGGGGGTGAATAGGTGTGAAGAAAATTTTTCACAAAGAACAATAGAAATATTTTTCTTTTGAATGTGAGTCTAAAGAACAATAGACTTTTGAAACTAAGTGTGAAGAATAACAGATTTTGAGCGAGTTTAGACTTTAGCAGTTAAGTAGAACTACGAGTAAAATAAAGGAGTTCATGGAAGATAATAAGAACACATAATTTATAGTGGTTCGGCTTAGATCAAGCCTACGTCCACTCTTCCACGCTAACAGCATTCTGGTTGGATTCCACTATGTAATCAACAAGAGATTACAACTTTGAGTGCAAACACTTTGTAGTAGATCACACTATCTCACTAAGTCAAATTTTTGGTATTTCTCTCATGACCACAAACATTTAAGCTCACAAGAGGCAAGTGTATGATTGAAGGTTGCTCAGACTTTAAAATTATAAATTATATGCTCTACCTCTTACTTGCTTATCGATCCTTGATCTTCTTAAATACTCCTCCACTTCTAAACTAGCCATTGGACAGTATCTAAAGGATCGTCTTCCAATCTACCCATTAAACAGATTTGTATCTAGAAGATTTGGTAGCCATTGAGTGATAGAAGTAAAATCCCAAATTGATTCTGATCGCCTATACAAACAAAATCTTGGTTTCCATAAGTAGAGCTTCTTCATTTAGAAAGATCTTGTTTTCAAGATCCAATTGTCAATCAATTAGATTGAAACAGAGTATGAGTGTCTTAGCCGTTATATTAGCCGTTATATGTTTGGGGCTTGTGTTATGTTCTGTCAAGTCGTTTCATTATGAATCTGCTACGTTCCATTTGAAGTAAAGTCTGAGTGTCTTCAGATTGAAACAGAGTCTGAGTGTCTTTAGACTAAAATAGACTTTACAATCTGGACAAAGGTCTGAACATAATCTGCTTCTGAACAGATTTAGCTTTAAGGTTTGGACACAATTTAAATAAGTTCAACTTTAGCATAAAGTCTGTCTTCTGGTTCTGCATTCACATTCAATTTGGAATTTATCAAAGTGGGCAGACTTCTGATGTAAGGTAGACTTTGACACTAAAGTTTGGCAGTCTTCAGATTTTGACACAAAAGTTTGGAAATCTTCATAATAGACTTTGGACATGTGTTACGTTCAGTCTTCTATCAGTCTTCAAATTTTGACAATATCATTTACATGTTCTATCATCTACATAGTCTGTTATTCAACCATTAAATACGTTAGTAGCCTTTGATTTATTTGTTATCTTCAAAACGGGATTTCCCTAATAGTTTAAGTAGAATCTCTTTCAATTCCCTGACATATTCTACTACATGGGAACCTTTCTTACTTTTTAAGACTTGCTTGTTTTTCTTTCTATTTTGTTTTCTGGACATTATTTCCACCGGAGCAATTGAGTTTTGAAATCTTCCTTCCAAAGTTTATAAATCTGCCAAGCGCTTGATCAATAAAACCTTTTGAGGGTACACGCCAAACCGACCTGATGATGATATCCAATCATGAAATAAAAGAAGACATCTGAAGTCCAAGTTTCCTCATGCTTCCTTGTCTTAAGGCTTCGAAAACAAGAGACATTTCATCACTTTTTCGAAAGAGGAGAAAGGAATGGGAGAAAAGCATTCATGTTGGTGACCTTGTATGTTTTTCTGATTTAATTATTCCGTGTCTCAGAACATCATTCCCTTGACTTATTATGACAAGGGGGCATTTGAAACTCTCGCATCGGGTTGTAAGGATGAGGGACTCATTTGTGTGGTCAATTCAGGAACATCCTTTCAAGAAAATGGAGACAAATAGAAAAAGATCACCCCATTTTGAAAGCAAAAGGTATGTCTTGTTCCCTAACGTAATTTTGAAAATGTGGAAGAAAAATGGGGGAGAGAGGCTGCCGACATGAAGAAATGATTGAGGAGGTGATCTTGGCTTGCACGAAAGGTAAGTGGTCAAGGGGAAAATAGATTCATCATGGCCCTAAAATTAGGTTATTTAGCCTATTTTCCCTAATATTTCATTTTGCATGTCTATCTATTGGTCACTGTGGGGCGGCAAATTGGATTTAATGGCTAAATATGTCTTAATTTCATATAAATAGGACTAGGTGGCTGACCATATACATACATCTACATCACTTTCATAAAGTCCATTTTTGACTTTTTCTAATAGTCTTCTTAGTCTTTTGGTCTTGATGTTTCATTTTTAGATAACGGTGACAAAGTTTTCTATTTGCCATGATGATGTTGAATGTTGGAATTTATAAATATAAAGCGTGTTTGTAGTTAGTATAAAAGGTTTGTATCTCTGAGTCTCATCATTCTAACTCCAATTTCTTCTTTCGCTTACAAGCAAAGGAAGTAAGTTTCATGAATTCCCTTCCCTTTTTTGATCCGTAACTATGTTCGTGATATTCATTGCACTGACCAAAAATATAGATAAAAATTGAAGAAGGTGACCATCTCTCTCTCTTCCATAACCATGTTGGTAAGTTCAGTGATTGACGTGATTATGGAAGTTTGTGACCAGTAGCATATACTCTTCTTCGCTCATTTAGGTAGTCAAGTAAATTATACATTTTAAATACCATGCATTTTATTGTAATTTAAGTGTTGCACTTGTGCGTTAATTGGACAAATCAATTGCGTGTTGATTTCATCTATCATGAGAGGATAATAGAAAATTCAAGGTATTTGGGCAAAGAATTTAAAATTTAGAAGGAAAATTTCAAATAAGGGCTTAAAATGGAACCGTTTTCTTAAAAAATGGTTGAAAGTGGACGTTGTTTCAAGTAAGGGCTTGAAGTGGTTAGGTTAGTATTAAATAAGGGCCCAAACTTGATTTCCGGCCAAATCTTCACCGAACAACTTTTTCCTGCAAGTAGGGTGTGGGCAATTTTGTCCAACAAAATCCAGCTCGATAAAAATGCTTTAAAATCCTCGAACAAACAAAAATCCCAAATTGAACTTGTCACGCAACGATTCTCGAGCACACGCCCATCCTTTACTGGTCAATTAAAAAGTGACGTTCTAGAATGCATCGCCAATCCTTTCATTTTACTATGCATGCAGAAACATATAAATAATCCTCAGACAATAAAACAATAGGATATGAAAGTAGGACTAAATTTCAAACTTTTAAAAACAACTACACTTATATACAATGCAAACCATAATGCATATATATACAAGGCAAACTACTAAGTTAAGTTCTAATCAACAAGTTCAGAAAACAAGTCTGTAGATAGGGGTGGGGTTTCAATCCTCTCTTGAATCCTCCTCTGGGTCCTCCTCTGGGTTCTCCTCCTCGTCAACGATCTCTCCTTCTTCCATGCTCCAGTTGGAGTCTACGGCTGAGTACTCCAGAGAGTCAATCATCACCAAGCTTGGGATCCTTCGTATCAATCACTAATCTACCCTTAGGATCTGTTGTCCTCTTCCCAAACGCTACCTTTAAAATGTACAGAGGTACATCAGATTCCGGTACAGGACTCACCCTTCGTCTATCATTGTAATGACAATACCACGACCGGTATTTGTGGGGCACCTTTTGGGGTCCATCCACATCAACCCAGATGGTGGATTTCACTAGTACATATTCCAAGCCTTCGGGGTGATGGTGTATCCGAATGTGATAACCTATCTCAATGATTTCCTCCGGTATACCAAAATGTTCAGGAGGAGTTTGAGGTGTTGTCATCTAAGGACCTGAAATGTTATCCCACAATAGGGTGAGACAATGTCTCAGCGAGTTCTACCCCCTAAGACTCGATTAGAAAGAAAATATGCCCTAAGGGTTGCCTAAGCACAATCACGAGTTAGAAGACTCACCTTGGCCTCAGTTCCAACTTGCAAGTCAGTTCAATTCATAATTTCAATAAATCACGTCATCACGTCAATTCAAAAATCAGATCGACTTATCAATCAATCGACCTAGTCGATTACGTGTCAATCAGACTATTCTCCAGTCATTCTTATCAATACTATGCATTCTCTAAGATGATGTATTTAGTCATCGAGCCCACGTGTATTCTCCAAGGTGATATATTTAATCATTGAGTCCACGTGCATTCTTCAAGATGACATATCTAGTCATCGAGCCCACGTACATTTTCCAATATAACATATCTAGTCATCGAGCCCACGTGCATTCTATGTGCATTCTCCAATATGACATATCTAGTCATCGAGCCCATGTACATTCTCCAAGATGACATATCTAGTCATCAAGTCCACGTGCATTCTTCAAGGTAAGATATCTAGTCATCGAGCTCACGTGCATTCTCCAAGATGACATATCTAGTCATCAAGCCGAACTAACATACGTCTTTCTCCGAGATGACGTGCCAAGTCATCGATCCGATAATCGTTCTCCAACAATTTCTCACTTTTGATCATATTCGATAAAATAGCCATGTGTGAATACACGGTTGACCATAGCCAAAATATTATAATTTTCTTTCCATAATTTGCACAATTTCATATGATCCACCAAAATATTCTTGACGTTGTAAACCGACGCTCAGTTATTTTCCAATTAAATATTGAAAATAAATAAATTTAGGAATATATCATAAAATCACAATCAAGCAAAATTAGCACAAATTAAAGCTCGGATAAATAAACATATTGCACCACAATAACCAGCGTAAAATTCTAGCCCGGCTATCCCGGTCTAATTTCTGAAAAATAAAAAATAATTAAATAATTACGGAAAATATTAAATAAATGCCAATAAATCCAACTTAGGCCATAATGCCTAATTGGACATCGAAACAAACCCGCAAAATTTTCGAGGCTTGTTAAATAAATACTAGAGTCTATTTACTTGCTAATGACACTAACTATCCACCTAACATGCATCGGCTAATAATTAAATTCACTAATTTAATCTAATCTAACCACCTAATCATACTTAACTTAATCTAATCAACCCCTAAGCGTAATTAACCTACTAAGCGAGATTTAGTGAGTTAAACTCACTTGTTCGGCGATCCGGTTAGTGCAAATAGACGGGGATGCGACGGGGCTCAACTTTCTCCAAAGCGGGCCTAACTTTCGGGGCCCAGAATACCTCCAAAACGAGCCTAAACTAAGTTAGAAACCCACTAGTTTTTGCTTCTGTTTTGAGCTGCAAAAGAAAGGAAATGGGGCTAGTTGAGGCAAGCAAGACTGGCGGAGATGCAGTGGCCTAGGCGGGGCTAAACGGCGGCAAAACGGCGGTGCATGACGGCTTGAGTTGGCCGGAACAGCCTCTTAGATGCACGGATAGAGGCGGGGATGGAGCCGGTTGGGCATCGGGGTCGCGTGACGAGGCGTGGTGGCGTGCGCACGAGACAGGGCGACGAACGGCAACTTCGGCGGTGGCGCGCAATGGCCAGGCTGCTCCACGGCTTTAGCTGATTCTCCTCTGGTTTTGCTGGCCTTCAAACTGCAAAATGGAGAAGAAGAAGGGGTTGTCGACCAGTGGGAGGGGGAGAGGAAAGAGAGAGGGAACAAGGGACTTACCTTGGTCTCTTTTTCTCTCAATTTGTCCCCCAAGACCAATCTCCACCACTAGCAGTAGCCTTCCATGGACCAAACTCAGCCACCCATGCTCTCATCTAGAAGCTTGAATTGGTCCATAAGTCATGGTAGTGGGGGACACACGAATTTGCTTAGAATTTCCTCCAGTTGGACACTCATTTATGCTTAAATCACTCCAATTTGGCCTCTCAAAAATCAACCAATACCCCATCGATCCAATTGGTATTTTTCATCACCAATTGATCCCACTCACAACCTAATTACGCGATAAAAAATGATACCCGACTTTTTCTAGAAAAAAAACGGCTCTAGGACGACTTTTTCCCAAAAAGTCTTGGTTTGCAGAAAAATCTTCTGAGACTAAGTCGACGTTTCTAAAATGACTCGTGACATGACAGAACTTTCAACTTGGCTCGTTTTTAACGTGACCTCGGCTACTGGGTAACTTTTAGAAAATTTTAGTGTAAATGACCTGTGATCGATTTTCTTCGAGCTACAATAAACCCACTCAACACATTGGCGACTCTCAGTTGTCGTAAAAATCTCGAGAATTCAAATACGGACATAGGGTACTAAAATGATAGAAAATTCAGTCTAGTGCCGGTCAACAAGAATTTTCCAATTTAGTGGAGTCACCCACGTTTAGCCACACATCTCTATCAAACCGTCCTATCCTTGATTCCTAATCGATTTTTAATTGTGCCGCAATGACCTTTGAAGATAAGCACGGTTGAGAAATCGATTCCTGGTCGAATTCTCAAGTCTATTGCATTAAAATCCCTTAATTGTTTCCCTAGATAATCTAGTTATCTCGAGAATGATCAGCTTTGAAAACAGCCTTATAGGCACGTCGATGAAATGCCCGATTTATTCAATGGAAAACGAGATTGAAAATCTGGGATGTCACAAAACTCGCATTAGTTCTTTGTGAAATCGTCGAGTATTCAAAGCTTGAACTCTAAGTTCGTCGATTCTCGACTGTACCATGTTTTCTTCCTATCTTCGATGCTAGATGGAATGGATGCACTTACTGATGAGAATAGAGCTCATGACAACAAGGCAAGAAGGCATTTGGTGTGGATGGAGGACTTGAGCTGAAATTGAAGAACCCAAGCCCCATTTAAACTAAGGAGATGGAATTGACGTTCCTCCTCCTCTAGTTGATAGTGAAGCTTGAGACAACAGACTTTCAAGGGGAGGATCAATTTGCTATTGGGGACTAACTTGAAGACTCAACGATTTCACGAAGAATTAATAAGAGTTCAATTTGGGATTTTTGTTTGTTCAAAGATTTTAAAGCATTTTTACCCAGCCAGATTTTTTTGGACAAAATTGCCCACACCCTACTCGCCAAAATAAGTCATCCAGTGAAGATTTGGTTGGAAAACAAATTCAGACACTTATTTGATACTAACCTAACCACTTTAGACCATATTTGAGACAACGTTTATTTTGGGCCATTTTTTGAAAAAACTGCTCCACTTCAGTTTTTATTTGAAATTTTTCCAAATTTAGAAGGTAATATAAGTGCCACAAATTCAATACTTACCACCTAAAAAATTTTACCTCATGGCTAGGTGAGACTGAGCCTCGCCATTGGCTGGCCAAACTCGATCTTGCCAGCCCTCTAGCTAGTCATTGCTGGTGACTAATGGGAGGAAGAAGGAAGGAGGAGGAAATAAAAGGAAAAAGAATTATATAAAACATTCAAAAGAAAATTATTATTTGTCTATAAATCTTGAGGTCGTTGTCATCTATTGGAGGGATGGTGTCACTACTGCGAACGATGTTCCCAACATAATTTGTCTTTGCAAATAGTGCCGTGAGAGAGTACCCAATACTCCTTTTGCTATTCTTACATCCTATACATGCTGTGATTACTCATCCTTAATTATTACCACTAACTTGACTTTACATGTCTACCAACACGGAGCAAAATTCCATATTTGGCAAAAGGAAATTTAGAAATCAGAATCCCACAGTCAGGTAAGCACTGTACAAATCATCCAAAATCAATAATAATATTGCTATTATAAAATGGTAAAACTCTAGTGATGTACTAATATTTTTTACTGTAGAGATAATCTAATATCTTCCTTTAAACACGTGGTTCATTCCTCATTGGATAACCAAGATCATACTATTGGCTATAGAACACAAGTAATTGGTCCAAGGGAAAACATCATGCAATCATTGATCAAATTTAACTCTATAGGAGATGTCATCTCCCCAGAGTTAATGGTAAATACTGTTTGTAATGCTGTGAGAAGGAGCAACACGGTGGCTGCAAGAATGGACAAAAAAGCCCAAGGACTATGGAAATACTCCCTCCTCACTTTCACCATCCAAACGTTCCACCTCTCCTTACAATACTCATTCCTCTATAGGAGATGTCATCGTAGTAATAGAAATTAGACAGGGTGACTCCGTCACCCATCTTGTTGAACCTCTGCGCAACTACTTCATCATCGCCCAAGAGGTTCTTAATAATCCCACTTTGGTGGAGCAGCTTGACGTCCTTTGAAGAGTTTTTGAAGAGTTGCTGAGGCAATCCATGAATGATATATACTCCGTTACATAGTTGATTTCTCCGCCTTGAAGATGCTGCTCGTACGCGATAGGTTTCGAATTAGTGACTCGGTGGTGTCCTCTACAATCACGATCGGTATCTCGTCCTCGAATTTGAGATCCATCAGTCGCACGCTTGCCTCACCCTTAGCTTGACTCCGGACTCCCTCAGCTTTGTCGCCGTGGACACAAACATGCTCAGCTTGGTTCTGTGGTTTTGCCGACGTCCATTAGGCAAGCTGGCAGTCCAACACGTGTGCATTAGATGCAGAAGATGTTTGCTCTCGCCAAGAATCTGATTTCGGCTCGAGTCTCCTAGTTCGGAATTGAAATACCTGGTGGCGATATCGATGAGACCCTTAGTCAGCTCATATAATTTGTTCAAGACGAAAAGCAGGAGCTGGTTCTCTAGCAGCAGTAAATCGCGCTGGAGGCAGAATTGAATCCAATCTGACTCCATAAGCGGATCGTCTTTGTCTCTTGGTTCCTCCATATTGTACTTACGGAAGAACTCGACGATGAAACAACCATCAATGAGCATCGTCACTAGGAACTTTTCTTGGGAGAGGTGGTCGATGGTTTCCGCGTAGCAATTACGGGCCAGCTGTTCCAGTTCCCTTAGAGTCGCCATATGCCTGTCGACACTCTCCTCATTTCTCCTGCGAAGCAACTGTTTCATGTACCGTATTTTCTGCTCCTCCATGGATTTGTATTTGTCGTTTTCATAGTGATAAGGGCTGATGCTGAGAATCTCTGGTTCAAAGGATCTCTCATTTACTCTGCTTAGTTGATGACGAGCCTCATGCTCTTGAGGGGCCGGAAGCTTACCACAAAGCATATTGTCGATGTAGACTAAGACATGATCTTGTGTCCCGGATCGATCATCGTTTTGAGCACACTGTATAGGTTGCAACATGATTAATGTAGTAATACGGATGTGGTCAACTAATTTTTCACTTCCAAAATCTGTCCTCTGATGAACTATTCCAATTTTCACTTTCGGTCATCATATTATTTTTTGTGGCACATATGATCCATAAACTAATTCCTAACAACTAGCAGAAAGAAAACTAATCTCCGAATAAACTTTGGGACAAATTTCGTTTTTTTTGTGTGAATAACAATGGACAATGCAAATTAAGCATCGTGGTTGAACACGTGGTTGGACAATCAACATAAATAAATGGATAGTTGAGAATAAATTAATAGCTGCGAGGACTTTTTACTTGCGAGTTTCAGAGAACGCCACCCCCCTCTCTTCCTTTCTTTCCTTCTCCTGCTCTCCAGAAGAGTTTTGAGAATTTGAGTTCCAAATTTCATCTATCCAGCCATCAAGCAAGGACAATCTTTTAGACACTAATGTGAATTTCAAATTTATTTCGTGTGCTCTTACCGTGAGCTACTTGCCGTCAATGTTGAAGACGTAAGAACCACATTGAATAGTTTTAAACTACATAAGAAGAATTGTTGGAACGAAATTGAATCAAGATAAAATACAGAGATATCATTAAACCCGTGGGAACTGAGAATATGAGGTTGGAGAAGGCCAGACAAGCTTCTAGCTAAATAACATATAAATGATTTTTTTTTTTTTTTTGAGTTTTTCTACCTAAGAATATAAGGAATTTTTGTACCTAGTGAGGCAGGGCCGCCACTGGCCCGGTAGCCCCATAGGTCCTGTGCTGATTAAACGGCACACGTAAGTCTAGAAATTATGTGTGATTACGTCTCTCTAAAAGGATGAAAGTAATGGGTAACTGAATCAAGAGAACACAAAATTGATGCGTAAGTGACTTTGTCAAATTAAGAAGAGCGAGTTAACGTAATTTTAATGCCCCGTATAAGATCTAACGTGTATGATTTAATTTAGTAATTCCCAAAATCATGTTCATTAGTGGACCATAATTCAAAATTAAAAAGAAATGGTCTCATCCTTCAACTTCATGTTTTTTTTTTTCCAGAAAAATCACCTAAAAAGTCCTAAACCTATTGCGATTATACTGATTCAGTCTTAAACTTTTTTTTGTTGTCATTTCAGTCCTAAACTTTTTACAATTGTGCAAATTCAATCCATCTAGCCAAATGTGACCAGTCGACACCGATGGACAATTTTAATTTTTTTTTAATTTTGAATTTTGAATTTTTTTTAATCTTTTGTTCTTTTTTCTTTCCCATTTTTTTTCCTTCCTCCCCCCTCCTTCCTCCTCCTTCCAGCAACCAGCCAGAGGGGAGGGCCGGTTGTCAGACTCAAGTGATTGACCAATGACAGGCTCAACGAGGGCGAGCTCACCTAGCCATTGGTGAGGCTCGACTTCATTGGATTTGGCAAGGGTGAACCTCACCAGTGAATCAACGAGCTCGACCTCACTATCTCTAAGCGAGCTACAAAGAGAGACAAGGATGGGGAGTCTGAGAAGAACTAGAACAAGGGCTTTTTTGCCGCCATGAGCTTAGGGCTATCCATGTTTAACAATGCTGTCCATGGATCCATCAACGGGTACTCCTCGATCCTTCTTTGTCTTCTTTGTGTCTTGCCTAGCGACAATGAGGCCAGCTTGCCATTGGCTGGCTACCTGAGTCCAGTAATCAGCCCTCCCCTCTAGCTAGTCACCGGAAGAAGGAGGAAGGAGGGGAGAGGAAGGGAAAAAAAATAATAGAGAGAGAAAAAAAAAAGATAAAAAATTATTTTAAAAAAATCAAAAGAAAATATTAAAAAATTGTCCATTGGTGTCGGCTAGCATCCACGTCAATGTTGGCTACTTAGATTTAGCCAAATAAATTGAATTGACACAATTACAAAAAAAAAATTAGAACTGAAATTGTTAAAAAAAAAAAAAAAGTTTAGAATTAAATTAGCATAATTGTAATAGGTTTATGACCTTTTAGGTAATTTTTCTATTTTTTTCTCTCAATATAAATAATCACAATAGTCAAGGATCAGAAAAGGGAAGGGAAATTCATAAAGACTTACTTGATTACGTTGTTGGTTGCTGATTCTTCTGGCCAAGCTAGACCAGCTCCTATCACGTAGTATCCACTTCTTCTCTTCTTGTGGGATTGCTTTTCAGTGAAGTAGAGATATAACGAGACTCCGCATGGACCATCCATTTATACAAAAATCAAACGCGTTTTATTTTGGCCCATTGACCTTGGTCGTCGATAAATTGGATGAAGATGCGAAAGTCTCAGAAAGACTAAGAAAGAAGCGCCAAAAATTGGCCTCAGGAGAGAGACGGGTGAAGTCATCCACAAGTTGCATTGTACTCTGTGGAAACCGACCATTTCGCAAAACGTTATGGAACAAGTGGAAAGAATCCAACGTTCTACCTGCCGGCTAGAAACCGGAATTGCCTTCACGACGGAGAGATAAATACAAATATAAGGATGCTGGCCCAATTCTCTGGATCGCTGCGGTTGAACGACGTGTTAAGAGATTTTTAAGTTAGAAGCTGAAAGTTACATATTTAGATTTCACCAATTGTATGTAAACTATTCTATTTATTCCAATAAACTGTGAGAAATATATGAACCAGCATTGATCTCATTTATTTTTGCTTTCTGTAAGAAAGAATACTAAATAATGTTTGAGCTACCGCGAGAAGGAGCAACATGATGGCTGCAAGAATTGACAAGAAAGCCCAAGGACTATGGAAACATTACCTCCTCAGTTTCGCCATCCAAATGTTCCTCCTCATGTTACGATACGCATTCACATTTTTTAAGATCTCGGAGTAATAGAAATTGAATAGAGTTACATAGTCACCCATCTTGTTGAATATTTGCACAAATACCTCGTCATCGCCCAAGTAGTTCCTAATAATCCCTATGCAGCAGAGTACCTAGACGTCCTTTGAAGAGTTTACAAGGCAATCCATGAAGGTCACGTAGTCGGTAAAGTAGATGATGTCTCCGCCTGGATGATGCAGCTCATACGCGATTTGGTTTCGCAATTGTGACTCGGTGTGGTCCTGTATACTCAAGACCGGTATCTCAAGTTTCCAGTTCTTGAGTCTGATGTCTTTCATGTGCCGCCCTCGCACTGCTTTTAACTTGACTTCAGACTCCCTGAGCTCCGTCGCTGAGGACATGAACACGAGTTTCTCTTTCATCGGCAGGGCTCCACCATTTAGTCGGGCACGTTAGGCAAGCCAGAAGTCAAACATGTGTACATTAGATGGAGAAGATGTTTGCTCTCGTGAAGTGTCGGATATCGGCTCGAGTCTCCTAGTTCGAAATAACTGGTGGCTCTATCGATGTGCTCGAGATGCTCATCCGGACCTTTAGCCAGGTCATATAGCTTGTTCAAGATGACAAAGCGGGAGTTGGTTCTCAAGAAGCAGTACATTGCGCTGGAGTCAGTATCGAATCCGATCTGCATTCATTAGCGGGTCGTCTTTGTTTCTCAATTCCTCCGTATTGAACTTATGGAACAACTCGACAATGAAACAACCATCAATGAGTATCATCGCTTGGAACTGTTTTGGGGAAAGATAGATGGTTTCTGCTTAGCAATCACGCGCCCATTGTTCCAGTTCTCTTAGAGTCGGCATATACCCGTTGACACTCTCATTTCTCCTCCAAAGCATTTGCTGCACGTACTGCTTCTTTTGGTCTTCCAGGAATTTGAACTTTTCATTTCCATAGTGATAAGGGCCGACAACTAGAATATCCGGTCCTTAGGCTTTGTGGTTTGCTTTGCGCCGTTGATGACAAACCCTAAATATGCTATGCTCTGGCTGGATTGGAGGAGGCACACTGCAAAGCATTTCCTTGATGTAGATTAAGACATCATCTTGCATCTTGGATTGCTCATTGTGTCTAACATACTGTATAGGTTACGACATGATTAATATAATAATAAGCATGTTGTAAAGCAAGATAATAGTTTTTGTGTTTTAAAATTGGTTTTTCATGTGCTTCCCTTTCATTAAGCCTTATGATTGTTAGTATTAGCTAATGCTGTGTATGTAAATTAGAGCGTCAAATGCGTTGCTGGCAAGAGATTTCGTGATGATCACATATTCAGGAGTGAATTTGCAAAAACAGTAAACCAAAAATGGAGCAGCATTAATCAATAGCTATGCGATAATTCATTTTGTAATACACTAAAGCAGCATTTAGAGTTGAATATGTACATACACACAACACACTAGAGCAATAGAGAAATGTTTTACTATTCTGCTTAGTGAGTAATGTAAGAGCTACCGTCTATCTACATTATTGATCCCATCGATAGGTTTTCCTCCCCTCTGCTTTCGATATGCTAGTATTTTATTGGAATCATTGTAAGCAATATCTTTAAATATGTACAAAGTTATCCGTAATAAAATAAGGACAAGTTACAAAAACTATCTTCACATGAACTATTCCAATTTTCAATTTTGGTCAAATACTATTTTTCATGACATATATGATCTGAAAAACGGCAAAAAGATAAAGTGACCTCTAAATAAAATTTCAGGACAATTCCATATTTCTATGTGAATATTGATGGAAAATGCAAATTAAGCACTGTAGTTGAATAAACATTTAATGGGCGGATTTTCTGGCTGTTTCTTCCTTGAGCCTTTTAAGGACCTGCTCTAGTCCAATATAAGCAAATGACAAGTTGACAAAAAATTACAAACCCTGTTTGGTCCCTAAATGCAATAACAGCTACATTGGCTTTTTTGTTTTCTAGAAGAGTTTCGAGAATATGAGCCCCAAATTTTATCTCTCCAGCCACCAAGCAAGGACAATCATTTAGACACTGAAATGCGATTTTTAATTTTACCTGGAGTGTTCTTATCATGAACTACTTAATATCGATTTTGAAGGCGTAAGAACCACGTTGAATAGTTTTAAACTACATAAAAGAATTATTGTAAAAAAATTGAACCAAGATAAAATATAGAGATACCATTAAACACGATGTGAACCGGGGATTTGAGGCTATAGAAGATGAGACAAGCGATTAGTTAGGCAACATATAAGAAATGCTTTTTGGATAATTATTTTTTCCTACCGAGGGTATAAGGAATTTTTGGACCGGGGAGGAAAGAGCAACCATTGGCCCGGTTGCCCCCGAGATCCGCCCCAGATCAAACGCTAGGCATAACTTTAGAAGTTTCATGTGTCATTTTCGTCCTCTAGCAGTGATAAGACAAGATCGGTACACGAGTGACTTCATCCGGTGGATATGCGGCGATTGATCTAATTTCGTTATGATGAATAAGATTTATGCTATATCAATTAATTAAATACTTGCAAATGTGAAACGTTGGCATCCTCTATCAACTATTATTTTCTCAATACATAATGAACAATCTCAACAGTCCAAAAATAGAAAAGGGAAGGTTAATTTTCGAAACTAAACTTATTCAAGCAACTACCATAATTATTCTATTTCATCACATCCTACCTTGAAATTCAATCGTAGATTGAAGTAATTACTTCAACTTTGTACTACAATTGAATGGAGGATTCTTGGATGATCCGTTGGAAGATCATCACAAGTTTGTATCGAACATTCACCTATTCTTGAATTGAGAATAGGTGAACGATCGACAAAAATTGATGAATTGGAGGACTTATGGTAATGGCAGTGGTGATCGATCACCATGAAAGGCTTGTGGACTCACTGAAGAGGCTAGTCGTATATATATAATATGGCTAAATTGAGAGTGTAAATATGAACCTCAGGATCAGGAGGGAAATTCTGGAGGGAAAAAAAATCAAATTTAGAACTAATCCTAACCCTACGACTCGTCTTATGATCACATCGTTAATTATTTGCTTAATGAGTGAGAAATAAGGATAGGCCTTGATATGTCACATGGATGGGTGACATGGCACATCCTAAAGTCTAGATTAGAGGGGATTGAATGGTTAAGTTGGGGCTCTTAAGGATTGATGACATGAAATTTAATTTTAATAATTTTAGAAAATGATTTATTGTGATTAGGGAGAGAGTGGGCCGGCCATGGGTCTATTGGTGGAATTCATTGACTTTTGGGTTGACTTGGTTGATCCGAGACTTTCCAATCATTCTATTTTACTTCAAACAATCTAGTAAGATTGGCTATCTATTTGTTTGACCCATTAGGCGAACTGGGTTGGGCAATCGGGTTAATTTGGCCGAACTCCGTCGGTCCAATGCATTGTTTCATGCTCTAAACTCGTGTTCGAATGTTGGCCGACTTGTTTGAGCTCAAAATCTTGAAATTGGCTTGAAATCTTAAATTATTATTGTCCCGAATCGAATGTCCCAAAAAGCAATCAAATCAATGAATTAAAAAGAAAATACAATGTTTAAGAAAATTCAGGTGTCAACACGAGATTATCACTTCTCTATTATGTTTTGAATCCGATTTGTCATGTCATGTTGCAAGTTAATTTTTTCACATGATGTTCTTTCATTATCGACTTATAAATTAGATTGGCCATGTCATTCTACCAGCAAATATTGCCACGTCATTCTATTTCATTACCTTGTTCTAAATTAAATTCTCCATGTCATATTGATGTGATTATTATCATGGCATGTTATTTTGTTCTCGTGTTTTGAATCTAATTCATCCTATCATGCTTCATTTCATCTGAATATTGCCATGTCTTGTTATTTCGTTATCAAGCTTTGAATTTGATTTGCTATGTCACATTTCATGTGGTATTGCTGTCTCATGTCATTTCGACATGGTGTATTGGATTCAATTTGCCATGTCATGCTACAAGCGATTGTCATATCATATCATCTCGTCATCATGTTTTGAATCTTATTCATCACACCATTTTACATGGGAATACTGTAATGCCATGTTATTTCAATTATCATGTTTTGAATTTAATTTGTTATGTCATGTTGCACATGAATATTGCCATGTCACGTCATTTCCAAAACATGACTGAATCTTGCATATGAATTAATATGTGCTTCTATCACACAAATGGAGTCATGATGCTGCACACAAAAAGGGGCCTCATTAATAAAATACTAGGTCGAAGTTTTGAAGTAGCACATCATGGATACTCATGAAATTAAATGATAGATGATTTAACACTTAACCAAAAATTGGGTTGCACTGTCGAAAGTTTGTTGTGAAAAGCTAATATGTCCCGCACATAACCAATTCTCCGGACATAAGATCTCTAGTCTCCATAGACCAGTTTTCTTCACACATGCACTAGGTTGGTAACATTCTCATCACTGCCTAGGCTTTTAGGTGCACGACCTAGGTTTTCTGAATCAATTAATGATGATTCTAATACGGTCTTTAAGCTCTTGCATCCCGCAAGTTTCTCGAGCTTAGGATTTTAGAAGATCTTAAGAACGAGGCTGCTATTAGCTGGCAATCCTCGACTCGCAAAAATCTCGACGAGCTCTGGTCACATAAGTTAATTTACAGAGTTTCTAACAATCTTGGACATTATTTTACAAACAGTCCCATATATTCGGCTCATTCGTGGGCAATCATTAGGCAAGTAGTTTTTTAGTTTTAGTTTGAGACAAGAAATTGGTGAAGCAACCACCGCCTGCGGTAGCCCAATTGAATAAGCCTCTCCAATGAAACTAACGAAAGTGGAGGGGGTTAAATCCCGTTGGCCGCACGGAATTTTAAGCGCGACGTCGGGGTAGTGGGTTCTCCGCTAGCGTTGCTCCAGAGTCTACCTGCCGGCTACCGGCTGTACGAGATTCCCTAGACATAAAAAAAAAAAAAAGAATTTGGTGAAGCACGTTTATCATAGCGTCTCCCTTCTTCCATCTAACGGTCATGAACGTACTACTGTCTAGCAACATAAGACACAACGAATGGTAGTTGCAGTCGAAGCATCCGCTGGGACCTGCGCTGTTTCACCAAACTTTCGACTTTACGTTGACTTCCGTGACAGCATTCCAGTGACGCAGCGCACGTGCGGTATAATTTTGGGAAAAAGAGGAGGTGGAGAGTAAGGCAGCTGGAGTGGACACGATCCCTGGTATCTGGACCTGTTGATATTTCACAAACCTTTGGACTTTCTTTCTCGCTGGATCTAACAATCACCTCAAATAATAATATTTTTCTCCTGTGACAGGACAGCTTTACAATTACGCGGCTTCATAATCATGTCGTTCTGGGAATAGGAAACTCAGAAAAGACATGGAATCCCGTGCCGGATTTAGGAATATCTTGGTGTTAATCGCGTGTTGTTCCGTTGCCTGCAGTTTCGGAGCCATAGATCGAGAAAACAAGACTCATGCCGGTCCTTCGAGTAATGTGGAGATCAACAGAGGTAGCTTTCCGGCCAGTTTCATATTTGGAGTTGCATCGAGCGCCTACCAGGTAAATGAATTCTTAAAAGCTAGCTTACCATGTACCAGTGCGACAGTGTGTTGCCCAATCAATTTCAGCGAAAGATTGGTCTGATGAACTTGATTTACTAGTATTATGAGAAAGTAGTGCTGATAATCGTAAAGCGAAGAGGGGACTTATCAGAGCGTGCTTGTGTGGTTTCTGGCACATGAATGAGAGTACATTACTGTTTCTTGAAGAGATTAACTTGATTCGCTACACCGAGCGAATGTATCTTATATGTCAACTTGACCGGTTAATTAGAGATTGGACGGTGATTACTCGTTGCTTCACGTCTCTTTTTACTTTGCTGCGGGCGCAAATTAAGCTTTATGCCGTTTTTGGCCTGTTCAGATCGAAGGTGCAGCTGCATCAGATGGCAAAGGGTTGAGCAATTGGGACATCTACACCAGAGTGTATCCAGGTCTCTCTCTCTCTCTCTCTCTCTCTCTCTCTCTCTCAAACCCACAAATTTTATCAACATTTTAAACCATTTTAGGTTGAGGGTGAAGACTAAAATCACGAAGCTCGAACAGTTTTATGCAAATCTTTGAGCAAATCATTCAGGTTCATACAAGATCAATCTTCTTCTTGAGTGGGCAGATTCTTTTTCTTTTTTTCTTTTTTTCTTTTTTTGTGTGTGTGGGGTGACTACATTTTTTTTGCCTTTTTTTTTCTAATGTTTTTCTCATTTTTTGTACTATTAAGACGAACACGACCGATGATCTGAATTGTACTATTATTAGGAAGATCCGGTGGACCATGTGGGTTCACCCGTGGCTGTCTAATTTTGACCATGAGAACACTAGACCCATCTAGAAAAGATGAAAAGGAATACTAATTGTCTAATTGCCTACTCTCTCTCTCTCTCTCTCTCTCTCTCTCTCTCTCTCTCTCTCTCTCTCCATCCAAGAGGAGGCCTAATGATATTTTCTTGCCAGAGAAGATTAGTGACAGAAGTTCCGGAGATGTGGCCGATGAATTTTACTACAATTATAAGGTAATGACACTCCCAAAAAGCTAATAGTTTCAGTATTGGAGACCAAACTTCATATGATTGAATGCAAAATAGGTAAACCTTGGTCATATGAAATATTTCTCTAACTTTATGGACCGGCAAGATGAAAGTCAACGCTTGGTAGAGGGCCCAGATATAATTTAGAAGTGAATATGATAATCATCAAATATATATAATGTCGTGCATCTAATTCTCACATGTTTGTTGATTCCTAAAGTACTAAATCAACCCACATGGGATTTTCTTTTTCTGGTATTAGCTCTATACTAACTACAAGTAATTCATGGAACAGAAGGATATAGCTCTGTTGAAAGTGATTGGATTGGACTCCTTCAGATTTTCCATCTCCTGGTCGAGAATTGCACCTTGTAAGTGTTCTTATTTGCAAACCATGCGAAGTTAGGTGTTACAATCATCATGATTTCATGTAAAACCCACAAAGTTATATAAAAGCCAAAGTGGTCATTGAAATGTATTCAGTGCGTATGATCGTAAGATCAAGTGAATCCTACTAAGTTTGACGTCCATATGTTTTAACTAGAAGCAGTTAACCATCCAAATTCCAAATATGTAGTATTTATTTATATGACTTGCTTGTATAAAATTGATTGCTAGTTATACATATGGCCAATGTATTTAGGTAAAATTTTATGGATATTTTGTAGATGGGAATATAAGCAAGGGGGTCAATCAGAAAGGCGTGGAGTTCTACAACAATCTGATTGATGGACTCCTAGAGAATGGTAAGGCACGGAATTATTATTATTGTTATTGTTATTGTTATTGTTATTGTTATTAGCATAGTAGATGTAGATTTGTCTTCCGGAAAATGGCTTTTGCTCTTGAAATCATAAGACTCTCTTCTAACAAATGGGGAGGTGTCACAGCAATTGATCTTTATTTTGATTTTCTTTTTCCATGTTGATTTACGCAGGCATAAAGCCTTTCGTGACTTTGTTGCATTGGGACGTTCCACAAGCTTTAGACGAAGAGTACGGTGGATTCTTAAGCCCCAAGATCACGTAGGATACATCTCCATCTCCAAAGAACATAGAGTCAAATTACTCGTGACGAATTGGCACAAAAATAATAGTTCGATACATATTTTTTTGGCCATCAACTTAGATGCATATACATTTACTAATTTCATGGCATTTTCCAACTATTATTATATCAGGAATGATTTCGTCGAATACACAAACTTCTGCTTTCGAGAATTTGGCGATAGGGTCAAGCACTGGATAACTATCAACGAGCCCAATTTCTTCTCGTATTATGGGTACGACCTCGGAGTTGCCGCACCCGGCCGTTGTTCCGACTACGTCGGTAACTGCACGGCTGGGAACTCGGCTACGGAACCCTATATTGCGCTTCACAATATGCTTCTTTCTCACGCGGCAGCCGTAAAATCGTACAGAGAGAACTATCAGGTTCTTATCACTGATCTCAATCCCTTTTCAGACAAAACTAAGTTCTAACGTGTGTCCTACTAATTTGGTTTTGCATTCAATTTTGGGGATAGACTGAACAAAATGGAGAAATAGGGATCTCAATTCAAACCTTCTGGATGACACCCAAGTATGAGACAGAAACTAGCAGAAAGGCTGCCTCTAGAGCCCTTGACTTTTATTTCGGATGGTAGGTTTTTGAAAGGTGTTATAAGATGCACATGTAGTTCTTGAAGAATTTGATCATTGATTTAGGTTTGTTTATCTTTAAATTGTAAGGAAGTTGTTTCTTGAAGTTCTTTTTTGTTGGGTTATGATTTTTATATTTATATCTATAACATGTGGGTCAATGATGCCAGGTCACTTATCCTTACCTATATTCATATGTATTAAAGTTGACTGAAATAAATAGATTTAGGGATCAGTATCTTGGAAGTTCTAAAATTTGTCATGAAAGTACAATTTAGTCCTAACACTTTCAAAAAATACAATTAAGTCCTAAAATTTATTATAAAAATACAATAAAGTCCTAAATTTTGAAAAGTATAATCAAGTTCTAAAACTTGTCAAATTAGTCAAATCTAGTCATTCCATTGATAACATTTTTTGAAAGTTTTATAATTCAATTACATTTTTATAATAAGTTTTTGGATTTGATTATATTTTTTTGAAAGTTTTAAGACTCAATTACACTTTCATGATAAGTTTTAAAAATTAATTGCACTTTTCGAAAGTTTTAGGACTACAATGCACCCTCGCGATAAGTTTTAGGACTTATAACACACTTATTCCATGGATTTATTGTTGATGCACAACCCTATGATGAAGACAGTTTGACTTATAATCATCGATGATAACGGCAATGACGGAAAGACTGTTCATATTTGCAAGACCAGTTCCAGTATGAGCTTTTGAAATAAGGATTTGATTGCAGTAGCCATACCTTAGTTTGATTTAGTAGTTTATAATCTATGGCTAGTTAACAATATTGTTAAATTTCAAATGTGGATGTAGGGCTGCCCATCCAGTGACCTATGGTGACTACCCTGAGACAATGAGGAGGTACGTGGGAAGCAGATTGCCCAAATTTACAGCGGCGCAATCGGATATGGTCAAAGGGTCTCTTGATTTCATGGCCATCAATTACTACACTGCCAGATATGTGGATGAATCATCTTCATCGTCGGCCAGTCTTAATCTCAGCTACTCCTCAGATTGTCACTGTAATATCACCAGTAAGCTTCGTCTCCATGATCTCTCTCTCTCTCTCCCTCCCTCGGTCATAGTGTGACCTAACTCAATGAAATTCATGTTTCTTCCATAATTCGTAGCATAAATCACAGCAAAATTTAAGGGGTAATTTATGGTATGCATCCTAAAGGGTCTGCCAAAAGAGCAATTGAGTCCTACAATCCTTCTTTTGTGCATTTAGTCCTTAGGACTTGTAGGGATTGCTCGATGAGTCCTCCAAATAATTTGACAGATTCCAGTGCCATTGTGATCAGGCATTGCTACACGCGATTATCTTCAAATTTACTTAAACTAGTTAAACCGAAGGAGCCAGTTAAATATTTAAAAAGAGTTTCACTAAATTTGCAATAACGAAAAGGCTTAGTGCTCAACGCACTCAAGTTGTAACACTAACATCTAGTGAACTGTCCCCCATACGCCTCCTCTATATGAAATAGCCAAGTTTCTTCTAAGAAGTATTCATTGCATTGTTTTTCTTGCTTCCTTGTGTATTGCAGCTGAGAAAGATGGTGTTCCCATTGGTCAACCGGTAATCTCTATGAATCCACAGGACTGTGTTTGTTCTTATTTTCCTTCAATATATACAAGCTCTTGGTGTATGCATACTCTGTTATGAATTTTGTAGACAGCCCAAGATTGGGAATATATCTATCCGGAAGGAATTCGAGAGTTTGCGCTCTATGTGAAAACAAATTACAATGACCCACCAATTTATGTGACTGAAAATGGTAATGTATAAGCACATATGCACAAGTACAAATCAGGGGCCTAAATACTGTACATCATTAACCAAAGAGTCCGTCCTTTGTAGGAATGGCTGAGGCAAATAATGAATCATTGCCACTTGAAGATGCCCTCAGAGATGGTCTGAAGATAAGTTTCTTTCAGCTCCATCTGTCCTATCTCTTAAAAGCTATGAAGTGAGTTAACTATAGTCAATTACTATAGTCTATTCAATTGCTATGTATCATGCATGATTCATTTGATAGACTATAAGTGAACATTTATATGATTAGATTATGTTCAATGCTTGATAGAAGCTTGTTATGACGTAAATGACAACAGGGAAGGAGCAAATGTGAAGGGATATTTTGCATGGTCGTTCCTCGATGACTTCGAGTGGGACGAGGGTTACACATTTCGGTTTGGTCTTACGTTCGTAGATTACAAGGACGGATTGAAGAGATATCTCAAGGACTCTGCCTTGTGGTTTAAAAGTTTCTTGAGCTCCCATAACGGAAGTGTGTCTCATGGTCCCTTCTCGTCCATGCACAGTGATGCCTAGGCCTCTAAAGTGCTTATGTCGACGCAAGGAATGCATCTTGTCGGAGAAAGCTCGAAGACGACATTAATCGATGTCGACAGGAGATACACGTAATCTATTTGAATTTATGTTTCCAAGATGCAGAGGCTTTAATAGTTTCAGCATATAAAACCTCATATTCATTTAGGAATTTGAAATAAGCGTCGTTAACAAATGATCTGACGAAATTCCAGATGATATATCATAGCTCTGCTAACTAATTAAAAATGGCACAACATTTGTCCTTTTGAGAGAAATGAATTGATTCGTACCTTGATTAATAGAAAAACTCATTACATGTATAAACTTCTTAATCCAAAAGGTGGGTGGCAAAGCAAGTCCACATTTCATTAAGGCTATTTTTGTTTTACGGAAAGTGAATGATTTGGAAAATATATCCATAAAAATGACCATTTCTTGTTGGAAAATATGGCTTCAAAATGGGTTGAATAATGAAATCGGATCGAGTAAAACAACTCGGACTTTGAGGTATGATATCACTATTTTTAAAGATTTATTTGCCCTACAACATTGCTAATGGTCACCGGCAAAAATCCTTAAGGATACAACAAAGTCTCGGATGAGAATACTATATAGCAATTCTAGTATTAATATTTATCCAGGGTCTCTCTAGGAAAACAATTGAAAAATTGGCTGCAATTTTTCAGAAAGAAGACTCGAAAAATGACCACTATTTTCTTTCCGAAAAATAACAAGTATATATATGAAATAGTCTTTGCATTTCTTCGTGAAAATTGCCAAAAAATTAACAAACACGTCCTTGAGAAAATTGTTCGGATAAACAAATGTGACTCTTCAAAAGAAGTCGAAAACCGAACAATTGCAACCTTTCGGAAAAAATTGCAAAACCGAATAAGTAATTTTTTCCAAAGGTTGTCTTGAAAAGACACAAATAAAATTCGGAGTAATAGTTTTTTTTTTTTTTAAATAGAATTTTGAATTTTCATTTTATATTTCATTTCCGAAAATTCTCAAATTAAAAGGCAACCTTTGAATTAAAAATAAATAATAAATAAATAGCAAATGATTAATGCTAATTAAACCGCGGGCGCATAGGCGTGCAAAGTGTTAAGTGCGCCAAATAATCGCGCACCCACACGCGGGTATGGTGAGATCTAGCCCCACCCAATCATTCTTTTAACTACAAAAAAGAAATCCCACATTTTTAAATTGACCACCTTTTCTATATGGGACGAATTAAAAAGCACTCATTTTGCTTTAACAAACAAAATTCCAACATTTCTATCACTAGTAGAAATAAACAATCGAAAAATATTTTCTTGTTCACGAAAATGTTTAGATAAAAATTGTTGTTGATAATAATAAAAAATTCCATCAATAATTTATTCCAAATGACACAAGCGATTGTTTTTACGAAAATATTTCTCGAATTATATGTTTTCTCTGAAACAAATGAAACTTAAAAGACTAAATTTGATCCTTCTCCAAATTTCAGGTATAAAAGTCCGCGCCAGATCTTGGGAGGGTTGGCACCGCCATTGAGAACTTGCCAAGGTCTGGCCATGCGAGACCAAACTGGAGGAAACGCCTCCATATCCACATGTTGATCTTCTGGATCCTATTGCCATCGACAATTGAATCATCAATAGAGACTGGGCAGAGCTCGGCATGTTACTCTCAAGCTATATACAAAAGAAAAACTCAACATTGGCTCCAAGTTTTGCTGATACAATGAGAGAGAGAGAGAGAGAGACCACAGTAGAGTGATCGTCCACCTCACGGCAGCGATGGGGTGTTACAAAATTCATTCGAAAAACTTAATCTATTAAGTGAAAACAGACTATGTTATGAAGAGCATGTAAGGCTCATTATCAGATGATATGGGACAATATTTCAATATTCACTCTCATGTGCAAACCAAATTAGGAGCGGCATGTGAAATTTGAGTAACGGGGTTGGACGCACATAAGCATAAGAGATAGCTTTAGCTCTAGCACCATGATAGAAAATTTAACCCAAAAACTTAAACTACTATGTAGATGGAGACCACACACATATGAATAGCTTATAAGACCCATTGTCAAACAATGCGGGATAATATTTCAATAGGTGCGTCGTGACCTTCCTTGAGGTGAACCACCAAGGGAAACCTAATGGATTATTAGGCAATCACAAACGATTATTCATGAACGAGATGGTGTTGTCATCTAGCATGAATCTTCCCAAGTCCATCCAATCGTAACTTAGGGTTTTAATTAAGCCATTTTTAAGGTAGGGCCAACCCCTAAGTCGATTGTTGCATAGACGAGGAGTAAAAATTCATTAAGTAGTACACTTTTTGTATGTGTTGTTTTATGGGCTAATCTTGGCAAAGTTTAACTTTGCTATGTCTTTCTCAAGTGAGAAGAAGACAAACTGCACAAGATATTCAAGTTGCTGAAATTGAGGCACCACATCAAATAAGATGGGCTATTGGAAAAATGATAATACAATATGGTTATGGCTTTTATACACACTTCAATACTAGAATGATTGTTTTGAATGTAAGTTATATAAGTCTTGTGCATTTAATTTATGGCATTTGATTTTGCTGACAATGTGGTTTTGTTGTTGTAACTTGGGGAAGTTCAAAAGTTACTCATCTCTCGAAGTGGCCAAAGTCAACAATCAAGGGATGCACCCAAAAGAAGAACCCAACCAAGGTTAGTTGGAGCACAATTGACTAACAATCAATCCAATGTTGCTCCAAAATAGACGACTCAAGCGATAGGTCCAAATACAAGATGGATGGCTCCAAAGAATAGTGTTCACAATGATATCAGATGTAGCTCCAAAATAGCCATCAACAAAAAACCTAGCACTAATTCCATTTCAACCAACTGATGTTGACAACTTGACCAACCACCAACACCACTATTTAGCACTAGTCCCATCAAATAGCGATACAGTCACTTAGTAACAAAATGGTTGCTGCTAAGAAGAAGATTCATGGGATAAGAAGGCCAATACAACAACCTGCAGCTCCAATTCTAGTTAGAAAGAGTACAAAGATTATGAGTCAAGCCAAAAGTCCTAAAAAAAAGAAAATGAACTAGGGGGTTGTGCATGTTGACTGATGGCAGGGCGTTGGATATGTTTTTTTTTGGGAGGTTATGCATATTTATTGATTAGAGGATACAGGATATTGAATTAAAAGGATGTGCATACATGGCATTTGATATTTGACTAATGAGGGTTGATATTGTCTAGTATTGAGATGTTTGATAGGAGGCGAAGCTAGACGTGGATGTGGATGTTTGGTTATTTTGATTGATTAAGAGTAAACAAGAAGTTGAATGAATGTTAAGGGAACGATTTTTTTTTTTCTATATTTTTGCCAGTTCCATATTTTGTGTTTGATTGTGTTGTTTATGCTTCATATGGTTGTGCGGTGGACTGGTGTAGTGCTTGTATGTGTTGTTGTGACACTTGTATGTCAGCCAATTGGTCTTGCTAGTTTATGCTTACTCCAACCAATTGATCTTGCTAGTTTGTGGTGGCACCAACACTCTTTTGTAGCTGATGCAAGCACAAGATAGGCCCATCACTTATAACAAAATTTGTCCTCATGTATATCCAAGACTACCACTAGCATGTGTGTATCCAATTGATGTTGACAATCAAACTAAATCTCATGGTTGGGGAGTCTTTTAGAAAGTGGAACCAACATATATATTTTTAAAAACTTGTACAACATGAGTGATCACTTTTTAACCACAATTAGCATTGAAGTGATCATTTTCAACAAAATTTGGTACTCAAACAATCACTATTTAAAAAATTTTCCCCTCAAATAATCACTTGTGAACTTATTACCATTTGTTGTTTTGACAAGCATTTGCATCAAAAATTGTAGCAAACCAAAATTATGAGCAAAAATTGCAACAAAGCAACATTTCCAACAAAAAATATAGCAAACAAAGATTGAGAATACACGCCTAAGCAAGAGCACTTGTTATTTTCACAATAACCGAATTACAATCTTCCATTTCACCAAAAGACTGAAAATTGCAACAATAAAGCTCAAAGGATCACATGGTAATCAACCTATGATTGGCTAAATTCCAATCACTCCACCAAAAGTGATCATTTTCCCAATAATGACCAATATGGTTTCGATAAAATCTCGAGGTAATAGATACATACCACCACACATGTATAGTCATTACAGATAGATGATTGAAGAAGCGGGCCCTCTAGACCGAATAGGATACGGGTACCCACCAACAGATCACACTATTGGTGAATATCAAAGTACAAGGACTTCTAGACCATACCATGTTTTGCCTCGCTAGAATGAACTGGTTCATGTAGAAGATCACACCCCTTGTCAAAGATCCCATAAATCATTCAAATAAAGGTACGACGAGAGAGACCCTACCATAGATACGTTAGGTCAACTTAGTGGGAAGTTTGACTATCATGTGAGTGACACACCTCCACCTGCCTTTCCTCATAGAATCATCCCTTCTACCTGGAGAGATGAACATTATGATAATGCGAGAGATCATGACTATGTAGCACAAACACACCATTGAAGGACTTTGAAGGTGCTCTGTGATCGAATTAGAGGGATAATGGTACAAGGCTCAAGAGGTCCAAAGTGGTACTATGATGCAAACCCAGCCAGAGGAAAAGAAGAATGCGAAAACTATAGCAGCAAATCAATCAAATCCATATCACCCAGGTTAGGCTAGCGCTAATTGCAACCAACAAACCAAAGCCCTATAGAACTAAGAACTTGGTAGGGAAAAAAAAAAACAAACATGAATGGGGAGACATAAGAATCTAGAAGACATAGGATGGTCACACAAGCTAAGGACAAGGACGAGGAACGTATGCCGAGGCAGTTATCTAGGTCAGTCTCTCTTTTAAATTCATATATGGTCCATGTTAAATTACCTAATGAGTTGCGAATGGACCAAACTATCCCTAGTGTAATTAAAGAAAATTTAGCCCATGAAAATGAGCACAGTTTTCTTTTGACAATGAAGAAGTAATGAAGTTTGAGAAACCTCCTGAGGGCCTTTCTAATCACTTGAAGGCTTTGAATATTAGTGCCAAAGTAAATGGTCACCCGGCTACCAAAGTATTAGTTGATGGAGGACCAATTTTGAACCTTATCTCATGTAGGTTCTTTAGGAAGTTGGGTAGGAAAGATGAAAAAATAATCCCATCAAATATCCAATTTTCATATTTTACTAGAGAGGTTACCGAAGTCAAATGAATATATATAACCAGCCTAATGTTAGGATTTAAGATTTTGAGCTCCTATGTCAAGCACCGGTCTGCAAATGATACCGATAAAGATGATGGGAAGAAAAACATCCCGATCAAAAGTGATCATCCCATCAGTCTAGGCGAGATTGACTTTTGAAAGGAAGGATCACCAAGAGGAAGACCTCCCTTGATGGCCTAGTGGAAAAAGTAGGTGCAGTAAACTTTCTACAAAACTTCTAGCAATGCAACAAGATAGCTTTCTTAACTCATGTGCCCTATGTTTTCTTTGCCTCAAGAGAGCTCAAAACAAAAGATGCATGCAGGTGATTCTCTTGTTGATGATGGTATGTTGTCAACTGAAACTACATTATTAAGTTGAGAACTGGTTTAGCAATTTTCTTGGTTCTTAATCTTAACAAGCTATCATGTTTGGCATTAATCTAGATTGATGTTGGTACGTATTGTACAAAATACTGCCTTCACAGAATTAAGGATGAAATTGGGAAAGCCATTTATTATCTATTACAGTGTGAGGGTTATTATGGTCATTAACACTGATAAGGTTATTATGGTCATTAAGTATTATTTAATAATAAAAGTGTGAGACGTGGAAAACCCTAATCAGTTTTACACGTTCTCCTTGTTCCTCCTTTATCAATTTCTACATCGCTCTATTTTCTTCTCCTATATTAATTTCTACATGGTATCAGAGCCACATCAACAAGCATCACTCAACCCAAGCCGGTGTTGGCTAGCCCTCTCGAGTCTAGATTTGATGCTAACGAGCATAGTCGACTCAAATCTGGCCTTGTTGGCTTAGATCCGATGTCGTGCGGCATCACACGGTCTTGTCCATCCATTCAAGATCTAACGTTGGTTGAGCTCGCGCCCCTCCGTGCAAGCTGATCTGATTGGTGTGGTCCTCTAAGGTTCGCTTGTGTATTCGTCATTCTCTAAGTTCTTTTTTTTTTTTAAAAAAAAAATTGCAACAACTTGCTTGATGGAGATGATGATCATGTTCGCCATGAAATTAATGTTGGATGAGGTGGTTTCTGGTTTGGCATAATCTATGATTTGATGAAATAGGATGAGTTGATTAAATTATTATGGAGATTTGGACTGTTTGAAACAAATCACAGTAGTTTGTTGAATTGAATTAGTTGGAGGGATATGAATTTGATTATTGTGCTAAAGTTCTTGTGTTATATTGGTACACATCAAATTATGGCAGAGAATAGAGGTGTAGTAGCTGAGGTTGTGTCTACATCCTCTAGTCGTTTGACAGAGAAGAAGTTAGAATGTATCACCAATTTCCAACAATGGAGGAAAATCGTGTTGTTAGTGTTGACTAGGAGAGAGCAACAGAATCATCTAATATGTAAAAGATCTACCTCCGATACAAATTGGGATACTATGGATGCTAAAATTGTTGCTCAAATGTTGAACTCCATGGAATCTCAAATTGCAGATTTGGTTAAACATATTACTATTGTGAAGGAGTTGTGGGACTACTTGAATGTCCTTTATTCTTGACAAAATAATCTTTCAAGGATATATGAAGTGTCCTAGGAATTTTATAAGGCTGATAGAAAGGGTCGGCCACTTACTCAATATTTTGTTGATTTCAAATGGATGTATGAGGAGCTTAATTCTCTATTACCCATTACTTCTAATGTCAAGGCTGGAGGACAGCTATGGAGGAACTAATAGCACTTGATTAAAACAAGACTTGGGATCTTGTTCCTCTACTTGAAGGAAAAACTACTATTAGATGTAAATGGGTGTTCACTGTTAAAGTTAATCTTGATGGCTCTCTTGCTCGCCTCAATGTCAGATTGGTTGCTAAAGGTTATGCACAGGCTTATGGGTTGATTATGGTGATACTTTCTCTCCAATGGCTAAGATGACCTCTATTTGTCTTTTACATTTGTTGGCTACTTCTGCTTGTTGGCCTCTTTTTCAGCTTGATGTTAAAAATGCCTTTCTTCATGGTGATTTAAATGAAGAAGTGTATATGGAGCAACCACCTAGGTTTGTTGCTCAAGGGGAGTCTGGTCATGTTTGTCGTTTGAAGAAATCTTTAAATGGTTTGAAGCAATCTCCTAGAGCCTGGTTTAGGAGGTTTACATAAGTGGTGCTCCAATTTGGATTGTTTAGATGTAGTGGAGATCATTCTATGTTTTACCATGTTTCAGGAACTGGTTGAATATTTCTTGTAGTTTATGTGGATGATATTGTCATAACTGGAGATGATTCTATAGAGATTGATGAATTGAAATTGCATTTGCATTTGCAACAACAGTTTCAAACAAAGGATTTGGGACGACTTAAATATTTTTTGGGTATTGAAGTGGCATAGGCAAAGAAATGTATCCATATCTCACAACACAAGTATGTTTTGGATTTGCTTAGAGATATAGGTATGCTAGGAGCAAAACCCTAGATACACCCATGTAAGCTGGCTCAAAATTAATGGCCGAGGAATGCGAACCATTGAATGATCCAGAAAGGTATTGAAAGCTTGTTGGAAAATTGAATTATCTGACTATCACTCAGCCCGATATTTCCTTTTCTATGAGTGTTGCGAGTCAATTAATGTCTTCTCCTTGTACCTCTCATTAGGATGTTGTAGTCAACATTTTGAGATACTTGAAGAAACCTCCAAGTCGTGGTCTTTTCTTCGGTGATTATGGTCACAGAGGAGTGGAAGCATTTTTGGATGCTGATTGGTTGGGTCTCCTACAGATAGAAGGTCTACATCAAGTTACTGCACTTTTGTGAGAGGAAACCTAGTATCTTGGAAGAGTAAGAAGCAAAGTGTTGTGGCTAGATCCAGTGCAGAATCAAAATACAGAGCTATGGCTCAAGCTACTTGTGAATTAATTTGGATACGTTAGCTATTAGTTGAACTTGGATTCGAAGATCCCGCGCCAATGAAGCTCTGGTGTGATAATCAGGCAGCAATCCATATTGCTTCAAATCCAGTATTTCATGAGCGTCCCAAGCATATTGAAGTTGGTTGTCACTTTATCCGTGAAAAGTTTCAGGCTGGAGTTATTTCTACTAGTCATATTAGGACCAATGAGCAACTAGCTGATATTTTCACCAAGTCTTTAGGGAGTAGTAGGGTTTGTAACAAGTTGGGCATGCTTGATATCTATGCTCCAGCTTGAGAGGGAGTGTTACAGTGTGAAGGTTATTACGGTCATTAATACTTATAGGGTTATTATGGTCATTAAGTATTATTTAATAATAAGAGTGTGAGACATGGAAAACCCTAATCAATTTTACACGTTCTCCTTGTTTTTCCTTTATCAATTTCTACATTGCTCTCGTTTCTTCTTCTATATTAATTTCTACATTATCTAATCGATGAAGATGCATGCATTAACATGATAAAGTGGGACTGCGTTTTCATTGCAAGGCTAAGCTAACCATCTAATTGGTTTGCAACATTCAAGCCTGAGCATGCATTTCATGTTTAGTGCATAATCTGACTTTTAGGGATAGGAAATCTTTTGCATCATTTGGTATTCAAGTGTGCATGAAATAAAGTCGACATCACTGGGAAGCTTGCAAAATCTTTGGGCTATGCCACATATTTAAAGGAACCGTGATATTGACTCTACATGTCACAATGCAATTTAGCTCTGAAAAAAAAAGGATTTCTGCTTTAGCAGTAAGTACAATCCATTCTTAGGCTCATACTCTGATGAATTGAATTCTAAATCCACCGATTCATCTGCATGTATTTTGATTTTGAAAGTGAAGGTTCTTCATCAGAGGGCTATCTTAAATGCTTACCACTATTGGGTAGTCCAACTTTCTTTTGCGTTCTGTGGTGACCTCTTTGGGATTTTGGAGACTACATGTTCTCTGATAAGGCGTCTACAAGATTTCTAATTCTACTATGGGGTGATAAAGTAACCCTTTCTATTAAAGGAACAGAAGATATGCCCATCTTTGGCTACAATGAAATCATAAATCTGGGACAAGACAGCCGTAAATCTTTGCTTGACTCCAAGGACACCTGTAAGTTACTGACATGTCTTCACTGTATTCAGTGCTTCTAGCAGACCATAGGGTACTTGGAAGTCTCGTTACAGAGAGAATTTACTTTTCTGTCAAAAAAATTACTCAATAATCGGTTGTCTAAGGGTGCTTTAATAAATCTGTGATGTTGGTAAGATGTTTCAGAATCAGGATGTAACCATTCTGCGCAGCTTTTCCAGCCATTTCAATTAATTAGTATCAGGTATCATAAAGCAAATGCATTGACTGACTGTAAGTTAGGCCAGACCATTAAAGCCACAAGTGATAGAGAAGTGGACTAGTCTGTTTGACATTCTCTTTGAAACTTTTACCGGTTTGCCCATATGCAGGTAGCCTGCAGAATAGCAGGTAATGTCCTACAACTGGTGGGTTATGAAATATTTGTTCAAAGACAGTGGATCCCTTAATTCTAACAATAAGGACAAAGGGATAGGTGCAGGAAGAGCTTTCAGCAGTGGTTATTAGGGCCAAAGTTGAGAAAGGGCTAAGTCTCAGTCAACCATGAGTGAGATTGTTATTTCGAGTTTAGAGTATATATCTTTTGCTGCGCTGTTTTGCAGAGGATTAGCAACATGCATGAAGGAAAAAATAACCTTGAATGCTACATTTTAAATGATTTTTATTTTCCTTCTTAAAGGCTGGGGCAAATTGATAACGAGCTTATTCACTTGCAGGAAATCAAGGCAACTACAAACTCATCAGCTCTGATGATATTTTACATGATTTTTGTCTTCCTTCTTAAAGGCTGGGGCAAATTGATAACGAGCTTGTTCAGTTGCAGGAAATCAACGCAACTACAAATTCATCAACTCTGATGATGTTGCTACGCTTATCTACATGAGTGGGACAACTGGAAATCCAAAGGGCATTATGTTAACACAGCAATTTGTTGCATCAAGTTTATTATTCTCTAAGGCAATTTGTTTCTTCTTTAGGCACCATTAGGGTGACATGCTCGATCTTGATGCTGTACCTAAAAAAGGTCTGCCAACTGCTGCACATTTCTTCTTTGAGTTTAGTTACGCAGAAAAAGGTTTAATTCTTGCAAAACAACATAATTGGTCGTATCTAAAATACACGAAGAAACCCTTGGACTATCCATCTGATCTATCGTAGAAGTAGCAACAGCAACATCCTCAATGTATTGGTACTCTGTAAGCAGTAGTTCCACATCCAGTCATGCATTCTTGTAATTGCTGTACAGGGTAAACGATCTTTCCTACTATCGATTTCATTACTCGACATATTTAGGTATATTATTTTGCCACTTATTTTGTATTTCCTGCCACAGCAAATTACCTATTATGTTCATGGCATGTTGCGTCTCCTATGGTGTTTATAGGTTCCACCCGAAAATTTAACCTCTCTCTCTCAATTCAATTTGAGTTATTTATTTGTCCATCTCACTTTAATGTGCTTTTGGGGTACATCCTTCTCCTCTGTTTTTCTCCCTTTTATATGATTTTCCCTTTCTTTAAAGATCAGACTGGCTGTTGATTTCTGCAATCAGTTTCATAAGCAAATAGTCCGGGTCTCTACCGTCTCTTAAGAAGTACCTTTCATCGTCCTAGGGATATCTTGTTTCTTCTTGCAATCCCCATTCTAGATCTTAATTACTTGCACCATGACACCACTCAGGCCATGTGGTCACTGATCCAGTGTTTTTTTGCAGATGTGCTTCTAGATGAAAAGATCATGGAAAACATTAGCACCTGCACTCTTACCAACTACTATAGTTGCATTGAAGTAAGTGGGAATTTTCTTGAGCCTCCTTTTTGAGGTCTACGCTATAGTAACTAAAGAAAACTTTGCTACATAGAGTTCCAGCTCTGCTTTCTATGAAAAAACAATAGGTTGAATCGTCTCCACCACCTCACCTCGGATGCTCACATTGGTGGGTTTTGGCTCACATGGCATGCCGATTGGCCCGAAATCGATATAGAGCTGTAAGCCAAGAACAATCTGCCTTCAAAATCCACAAAACAGTAGGGCAATAGGATCTCCACCTGATCTGTCCTTTTTGCTTCTGTGTGCTTCCTCTTTGTGCGCGTTGGGATAGCTCCAGTGTTGTTTTTTGAGCATGATGAGGTCAATAAGACCTCAGCATGCGTGCGCGGCCAATCCATACTGTCTATCGTCGTAGGCGTAACTTGCAAACTGAAGAGGTTCACTTCTATATTTATTAATTTATTTTTCTAGATAAGAAACTTGTGGGATATTGTACCTGCCGTACCTGGGGATAGGTATCTGAGCTTGGCTCCGCCATGGCATTTCTATGAACGTTCGTGTGAGCACTTCATTTTCAAACATGGATTGATCAAAATGTACACAGCTGTGAAGAACTTGAAGTACTGTTTTCTGGTGGATTTGCATCATTTCTGCTTCCATTGTTTAGACAGGACTGAACAACTCAAAGAATAGATATCGTGTTTTTTGTGCTTGTTTAATCTTAGTAATGTTGGGTTGGTGACGCTAGACTAGACCGTATATAAGTATTTGTTGCATTTTTAGATGTGACTTAATGGAATTATGAATTTGTTTCCCGCAGCCTGGTACTTATCCTGATCAGAAAGAGAAGCTCATCAAGTACAGTGACTTTGTTAATAAGAAGCTGATATTTTTTTCTATGGCTGATCTTCAAGGATCAGTTCCTTCCATGGTCGATGGCCTCAGGCCAGAACAAAGGAAAATTATTTTCTGCTCATTTAAAGGGAATTTCATCAAAGAAGCAAAGGTTGCCCAGTTTTGTGGTTATGTATCTGAACGTTCACCATACTGTCATGCTAGTACCATAATTGGAATGGCACGGAATTATGTAGGCAGCAACAACATTAACCTTCTCATGCCGAATGGCGAACTTGGGACCTGCAACATGGTGAGAGTATTTCATATTTCACTGAATAATCAGCTTGTCTCCAATTTTCCTTTTCACTTGCAGGAAAATGTTATTTTGGCAGGGAGGAAAAGATCAGGCTAGCCCTAGGTACCTATAGACGAAGCTTTCGCCAATTACTCGGTTCCCCATCCGAAGGATGATGACAACCTCCTGAACTACTTAAATGAAGATGGCCAATCTATTGAACCAACTTGGTAATTACTCATTATAGTACACCTGTTATTCATCTGACCCAATACGAAGGTGTTAGCTTATACTGGTCATGTAATGCAGGTACATGCCTATCTTACCTATGGTTCTCGTCAATGGTCGTGAAGGAATTGGAACTGGATGGAGTTCTTACATCACCAACTACAATCCAAGAGACGTTATTGCCAACTCGAGACGTTTGTTGAATGGTGAAATGATGGAGCCCATGGATCCTTGGTATCGCGGATTTAGAGGGACCATTGAGGAAACAGCTACGAAGGAAGCCGGCGTTAGTTACACTGTTTGTGGGATAATCGAGGAAGTCGACAATACTACACTGAGGATCACAGAGTTTCCGATACGTCGATGGACTCAGGATTACATGGAGTTTTGGAATCATCATCAACTGGAGATAAATATAAAGCAAAGGACCCTTTTGTCAAGGTAATGAGCTCTCGAGCAACCCAACCCCGTGCGTCACATATTGTCTTTGAATTTTTCTCTAAAATTTTAATTGCCAATTGCAGGAATTTAGGCAGTACAGTGATGATGTAACTGTGTCTTAATTACTCGCACCATGAATTTTTCGCCAAAATTTTAATTTACCTTTTTTATATAACTTGTTGTAATTATAAGAAATCTCTTGTTTATTATTTAAACATAATGATGATACATATATATGTGAATCCTTCTTGTTTTCATAATTAATCGATTGATATGAGAAAAGGTCATATCCATAGTATTTTTTAAGGTTATATTTTGAATTTGAAAATGTTATATTTTGATGCCCCAGGTGATGTGGTTTTAACTGGTTCTGCAAATGAGGTAAGTTACTTTCAGAACCATCATTTCAGATTTTTCATCCTTCATGCGCCTAATATCCACAAAGTTAGGTTTATGTGCTAAAATAAAGAGCAAGTATATGCATAGTAGTGGTCGATGAGGAAGGAGATAAAACAACGCACTTGGGCATTGAGTTTGAGAATGTACAGTAATTATGACATTATTGTTTGGTCAACAATAATACAAATAGGAATATGGGCTATCAATGCTAAGTGTGCTAGAAGAGAAAATGGAGGGCGAGACAAAGCTCTCTTTGATCAGAGTCTCGAAGATAATATATATTATATCGATGCTTTGGGAAGTCAATACCTTATTCGCCTCTTAATTGTTTCGTCAAAATACTGCTGTATTTTGCTTGTGGAAGACAGTGCATTTTTTATTGTTTTGTTCGGAGAAACGTAGATTGAGCAGTGGCCTTTTTTGGTAAAATGACTTAACGATTTTCTTCCCTAAAATGTTGTGGTAATTGTGAAATGTTGGGTCAACTATACAATACAATAATTAGGGGCCCAGTATAGATAACACTTTTTGCATGCCCATGAATTATCCTCTCGGCCAATTCTTTGAATATGATTTTTCCTTGTTTTTAGGATGATTTGAATTGATTTGGCATTATGCATCCTGCTATTGGATTTATCAACCTCTAGGCCAAAATGTATGTTTTCTCCCTCAATGATGTAAAGAGATGCTAAAAATGTCTAGCAGCTATATATATATATATATATATATATTTTTTTTTTTTTTTGGGTGACCTAGGAATCCCATATAGCCGACAACCAACAGCCGGCAAGTAAACCTAGGGGAACATGTAAGCGAGAGGACCCACTACCCTTGGCATCCCACTTAAGATCCCAAGCGATCATGAGATCATGAGGGGATTCGAACTCCTTCCCTTCATGAGAGGGAGAAAGCCCAAACCATAGTGGTTTTTTTTTAAACTCTTTTCTTGAAGAATCTTTTTCTTCCATCCCTAATACAACATGAACTTTTTTAGTGGCATGTATCATCTGACATACTAACCTACTGAACATGTGAATCTTTTGCATATAGAACTATACATTTATTTACTCTAGTCTCACTTATGACAAGGAAGGGGAAAAGAGAATAAGACAAATAATTATGGGGACTATCTTCCATTTTGCATGTAGAATTTGTCTTCTTCTCTTTTCCCCTTCCTTGTCATAAGTGAGACTACAGTAAATAAATGCATAGTTTTATATACAGAAGATTCACATGTTCAGTAGGTCAGTACGTCAGATGAATAGTACACGCCGCTAAAAAAGTTCATGTTGTATGAGAGATGAAAGAAAAATGAATAGTACACGCCACTAAAAAAGTTCATGTTGTATGAGAGATGAAAGAAAAATGAATAGTACACACCACTAAAAAAGTTCATGTTGTATGAGGGATGAAAGAAAAATATTCTTCAGGAAAACAATTCCAAAAAATCCAGCTACCAAACATTTTTAACATCTCCTCACACTCTTGAGGGAGAAAAATACTTCTAGTCTGGAGGTCGATAAATCCAATAACAAGATGCATAATACCCAATCAATTCAAATCATCCTGAAAACAAGGAAAAACCATTTCTATCAAAGTGAATAGAATCGGCCGAGAGGATAATTCACAGACATGTAATAACTGTTATCTGTACCTATCTCCTAATTATTGTATTGTACAGTTGACCCAACATTTCACAATTACCACAGCATTTTGGGGAAGAAAATCGTCAAGTCATTCCCAAACAAAAACACTTTTGCAACTTTTCTTTGCTCTGCATTTCAATGCTCTTGCTACCAAAAAAAGGCGATTGCTCAATGTTATCTCCAAACAAAACAATAAAAAATGCATGTGTCCTCCACAAGCAAGATACAGCTGTTGACGAAACAATTAAGAGGCAAATATGTAATGGCTTCACAAAGCATCAAAATATAATATATTATCTCCCAAACTCTAGTAAGAGAGAGCTTTGTATCGCCATCTATTTTCTCCTCCAGCACACTCGGCATTAATAGCCCATATTTCTACCTATATTATTGCTGACCAAACAGCAATGTATAATACCATTTCTCGAACTCAATGACCAAGCGCAAGCCCTAAAACTCAAACATGTGTTCATTTATTTTATCTCCTTCCTCATTCACCACTACTAACCATACTAACCATATTTTCGCTCTTTATTTTAGCACATAAACCTTGCTTTGTGGATATTATGCGCATGAAGGATGGAAAATCTGAAATGAGGGTTCTGAAAGCAGCTTACCCTATCCGCAAAACCAGTTAAAACCAGATCACCTTGAGCATCAAAACACACACTGGCAACCTAGAATAAGATGCACAAACAAGGTAAGAGTCATTTGATGAGAATAAAACAAAAAAGAAATTCCCCCCCCCAAAAAAAAAAAAAAAAAAAACCACCGACCCCTTGCCCCCAAAAAGAAAAAAATCATGAGAGGAAAACCTTCTTTGAGTGCCCTGGTTGTGTAGACATGATCTGTCCAAATGATTGATCAGAAAGTACAGTACAGCGTGTCCATCCCACCAGTTGCAATGATATCCGGTTCATAGGAAGAAATGCTTAATTAAAGGAATGCATCTAACTTTGTGGAAGAATGTCACTAGCAAGAGGATATGTAAATTGATTACATTGCTTAAGTATCATGAGAGGGATAATCAGCATTGCCAACACAAGAGACGTTTCCAGTGGTCCTTAATAGCATGCCACATACAGTCCGGAACATTTTCAAGTCACACAATTCCCAAATCTGCATTAAAAGCAAAATAGCAATATGCTACATTTTGGAAAACACTGAGCAACCCAGGAATGCTGGCAGCCTGCAAAGGTCTGGGCTTGACTATCTGCATTAAAAGCAACGGGAATCAGGAAGAACTTCCACAAAAGTGCTAGAGCATTACAAAGGATTCAAACTCATGCTAAGAATGCTAAGAATGCCTTTCCCAATTTCACAGGGAGGATACCATCCATGGTAAGTTGTTCCTCAGAAACTGGGCACTTTCCATAACCCTGCTACCCAAATGATCAAGAAAAATTTATCATTCTCACATGAAGACATCCGTGTAAAAATTTTATGCATGAAGACCATATACATAATATAGAACAAAGGATAAATCCATACACTTTATTACCACTCACACAGGTCAAATAGTCAAGAGATGCTCGAGTCCTTATCATTTTCATGAAAGATAGCAACACGATTATTCCACCGAACAAAAAGGAACGGTCCTCATTTTTTAATACTAATACAAGTACGCAGAGTCCATCCATCTTATATTTTATAAATCCAACCAATTGATCAGAAAACATTAATAACTTCGTTCGAGTGGAACTACTGTCATACCTTACTTTTAAAAGCTTAACCTGTGCACTGTTTCCCATGGCACATGCAAAGGAACTAGACAAGCATCAGAGGAACTTACTTCTGCGGTTCCACTGGCTCAATTCTGCCTCACATCCGTTTTCCTTTTCAATTCAAGGGGAAAGAGCAGAAGAAAAAGAATGAGGGGGGAAATTTTGACAAGACCAAAATTTCTAAATTTCCTTTTCTTCTCTGCGTCCTCACCAATCAAGAAGTGCCAAGAAGCACGAACATTTGCTCAGAAATTCCATATCACCAAGAACTTATTTAACGACTGAAAAAAGCAAGCTACCGAGTGCTGTGTCGTAGGTTTATGCCGCTGTCACGGTTTCCCTAGAATCCGCGAACAGCTCGAATAAACTATAGCCTACCCAAATGTTCATCTCTCTCCCTCTCTCTCGATCTCACACTCTCCCTTCACATCCACACGTCTCTCCGCAACGAAAGGATGGAACAAACGGAACAGAACGAAACGAATAACATAAACCCTAGAGTGGCAGGACCAGACCGAAACGTATCGCTCGATTAGGTGGGCGCTTCTCGAAGACATGGCCGGACTTGGTCGAGACGACGGGCTCCTCCGGCACCTCTCCGGATACTACAAACACAGAAGGAGGCAAAACCCATCAGGAGCTCAGATCAACCAAACAACCAAAACCCACCCAAGCAAGTACACGGGGCAAGACACGAGGTATAGATGTTTCGACACAGCGACCAAGAGAGCCGAAGAGAGGGGGGAGAGAGAGAGAGATAGAGAGGGCTTCGGTTCCGCCACACGCGGCTGCCGCTTCTTGGAAGAAGAAGAGTTTTTGGTGGGAGATTTTCGAGATCAGCGGCAACGGCAGGAGAGCAGAGGAGAGAACAAGTTGGGAGAGCGCGGGCGTGGGGAGAAGGAAATAGAAGAAAATGTGGGAGCGAACACTAGAAATATAGCCCTTTGGTCTTTTAACCTCTTCCCGAGCCGCATGGGCCGTCCCAGTTCGAGTTTATGATGAGCCTTTTCTCGCGCTGTCAACCTAATCTATACGAAGGCCTACAGGACCTCTCGCTTTTTTTCTTTTACCCTATTGCCCATTAATGGACAATTGTAGTTCGTATGATAAAATTTATAGAACAAAAATTAATTTCTTTTTCAAATCTATTTTTAAAATAGAAATCTATTTTAGAAATTGAGAAGTTAAAAATTTTAGTTTCGATTTATTCTTAAAATCTATTTTTAGAATAGAGAAATAGAGAAATATAAATTTTATCATGTGCATTATAAGGAGTTCAAAATATCTAACGCAGTTATTGCCGAATGTTAGGGACGCGTAATTACTTATGTTGAGACCAAGCTTTTTGTTCTCACTTCCTGCATTTTTTTGGCATGGATTAAGATCTTATGAAATTATATTTTATATTCACGTTTTAAAATTAATCTCCAGTCAACAAAAATAAAAAAGCACATCCACTCTCCTTCTCCTTCCATTTAGCCACCATTGCACGTTGCCCTCTCAGCCACACCTTACCACTCATCGTCCATCGTTGCTCTTCACCGTCGATGCTTGTTGCTTGCCTCCTCGTGCCTCCACCTGACGTGAGCTCGCCACCACTCTCCCCCAGCTATTGTATCCTCTAAACCCACTACTAAATCAGCCAAAATGGAGGTCCTTGACCTCGGATTCGAGGCCATGGACCTACATTCCCATCGACCCCGAGATGGATCTAGAGAGGTGGATGTGAATTAGTGAGTAGCGAGGCAGTTGTAAAAGGTGGTGGAGGTCAATGACCTCGGGTTGGCGAAGGCAACAGCGTTGCGGGGCTCACGAAGCCATGATGGAGGTGGAGGTGACGCGACGGAGCGAATGGCTAGCTACTGCAGGGTTAGGTTTTATGTGTGCTACAAATGTGTTAGGTCACAGCAGAACGAGAACACGGCAAAGAGAAATTAGGGAAAAAAGGAAAGATAGAAGGAAAGAACAAGGAAAATTTGAAAAGAAAGTAAGTAAAACCGGTATTAACCGTTAATTAAAACTAACTAATGTGTGGATCATTTAAAGTGATAAATTAAGATTCAAACTTTCCCTTAACTTTAGATAATCACGGTCATTTTGGGATATCAGCCAAAATTTTGATGGAGCTAAAAGCCTTGACCACCCTTAGATGCTCGTAGTAATTTCCTTTGCTTTTGCTTTATGTTTAAAGGTAGATGTGAGTAAAATTATTGTTTCATATGCTACCTAAGAGAGTTTTAATTTTTACAAAAGAAAAATGACACAAATGATCTTCTAACTTTGAGTTTAAAGTACAATGTTATCCCCAAACTTTTTATTCATTTAACGTGGTCCTTAAACTTTAGTCTAATATGTAATGTCATTTATAAACTTTTAATTTGTTTAATTTGATTCCGAACATTTTACATAATCTATAGAGTATATTGAATATTTACCAATAGCTTAGGAACCATATTGAATGGATTAAAAACCTAAGATGACATTGCACATTAAGCCAAAATTCAAAAACCACATTACATAAATCAAAAGTTCAATGACAATATTGCACATTAGACTAAAATTCAAGGATCATATTTGCTATTATCCTTTTTACAAACTAACGAGTGACATGACGAGTTCTTTTTGAAGACTTCTCTTTTCTAGATTGAGATAAACCCTTTTAAAACAAAGTACACCTTGACATATTTCTCTGTCAGTCCATAAATTAAATCCCTCCTAGACTCTCTATAACTTGTTAGTGCTTGCACACCTCACTTCCCTTGCTTCAAGTTTTATATTTTTTTTCATTGGCAAGGTGGGAATACTCCCATATTTTACGTCCCATAATTCAAATAAAGTCTAAGGTTCTCATTTTTATTAATATTTTAAACGGCACTTTGGTTGCCTGAATGAGTCAAACCTACATCATGTAAAATTCGTGGCTATAAATGTAAGGATTTTCCTAATGTGAACCACATTAATTAATATTGTAATTTATCGTTTTACGTGATTGGTCTAAGCTAACATAATTTTTTTTAATTAGTATAATATAGTTAGTTTAAGGTGAGATAGAATATTTCTTAGTTAGTCTAATATGAGACTGGTTAGTGTGAGATGAATTAAGCCTAGCTCGTGATAAGAGTGCTTGGTTCAAAACTTTATAAATAGTGCTCAAATCTTTCCTATAACTCTAATTCCCACAAGAATCTTTACATAAGGAGCATTTATGTAGCACTAAAGAGTTAGGGGGCCGTCTCATTGAGCTAGAGTGAGGGAGCCGTCTCATTGAGCTAGTGATACAGAGGGTAATAGAGGAGAAGAACTTGCGCATGAATTATTGCTTTTCCCCTTCCGCATCAAGAACGATGGATTCCAAAACAAGTACATTAGTCTTTATACTCGATCATCTATGCTCTTGTTATGGTTATGGAAATCATGGGATTGCGCGTTTTGCATCTTACATGTGGTATCAAAGCTACCGTGACCTAGAACTCGGATGCATAAAATTTTTGCCATAATTTTGAGATTTTTGTGATTTTTTGTTCAATAAAAATCAAATTTAATTACAAATTCAAACTGAGCTCGTCAAGACAAGCAAAGTGATGGGAGCACTATGCTATGCTATGCTATTATTATGAGAAGAGTAAGATGACTAGTGACACAATTATATGCTTAATTGTTACATGTTCGTAGCTAGTTGGTGATGGACCTACTACATATCAGAGCAACCACGATGTCTGAATAAAGCATTTTTATTTGTTGTTGTTTGCTGCCCTTGGCTCTTTTAAGACATATTTATCTTGACATGTTCAATAAAATGTAAATAAATTGTGTATTATGTTGTATAGGGGTCTTCAAACTCTTTAGAGCATCTTGGGATGAATGAATTCAACAATTCTGAAGTAACTCACAATTCTTAGATGGGACGACGCCATCGTGGCTGCCTTTGCCTCTGAACTATTTTTTAGCATCCCATTACTGCGAATTTTTCTCTCCTTTCATCCAATGAACCACACTGCTGCCTTTGCCTTTGCTGCCTCCGACCAAAAGCTCCTCTAGTCTCACTTCCCAATTTAACATGGCTTATCGCATTGCTCATAACTTGAAGGGTTCACAAGATTCTGGTTTCGCTGATCTTACCTTGTTTAGCTACTGCCTTGTGATTGAACTTTCACACTTCTTGAGATGTTGCCATTTTTCTTACATTGGCTTGATAACAGGATCTGTTATTGACATGATGACCAGCACCACAACTGTTGGTAGTCAAAACCAATTGTTGCTCATAATGCTGAGGAGGATTTAACTACTGTAAAGAATGAAATTCAGGGTAATCAAACCAAAAGGTGGCAAGCAATTGGCACGCTAAGGCATGTATCCAGTTTTGTTCCTAAGGCGACTGTACATCTAAAATTCATCTGCCCTTATGCTTGCAACTCTCCTCATGCTGAACTTCCTGCAAGAATTTTTAAACGTTTAGTATGTGATTACTTGAATGAATATGGTAAGCCTTTGATGGTTTTTAAGCATTAAGTGTAAGAGTTTTTCTAATGTGGACTAAATTAATTGACATTGTAATTTACTGTTTTTACGGTTACCGTAAAATAGGGTTGGTCTAAGGTGAGATAGAAGGTTTCTTAATTAATCTAATATGAGCTGGCTAGTGTGGGCCGAATTGAGCTTGGCCCGTAATGAGAGGGACTGGTTAGAAATTCTATAAATAGTGCTCAAGTTTATCCTCTAACCCTAATTCTCACATGTATCCTCACCTAAGGGGCGTTTACCTAACGCTAAACGTGAGGGGGGCCGCTTCATTGAGCCAGTGATACGGAGGGCAATAGAGGAGAATGACTTGATGCGTGGATCCCCTTGATATATGTGGGTAATCATTTTTCTACTTCCGCTTTATGTTCGATGGATCCCAAAACAGGTGCATTAATCATTCTACTCAATTATGCATGTTCTTGTTCTGGTTATGGAGATCTTGGGGTTGTGCAATTTGCGTCCATCATGTGGTATCAGAGCAACCATAACCCTAGAACTCGAACGCAATTGGTTTTGCCCTAATTTGTACGGATTTACCATAATTTGTACGGATCTACCCTAATTTGTATGGATTAGCCCTAATTGGTACTGATCTTACCAAAATTTGTGATTTTCGAGACTTTTTGTTCAATAAAAATTAAATTAAATCACAAATTTGGATTGGGGGAGACGAGACGAGCAAGAGGGTCGGCGGAGCGTCGACAGGGGATGCCGCACGCACCCCCACGCGCGGCCACGCGCCGCGCGTGAGCCCTACACGCCATGCACTCAGGCGGCGCGTGCGGGCACGTGGGGGCTTATTTTGGCACGTGATTGGCGGCGTTGGACTTGTATGGTGATTTCCTATCTTGTGGTATATTTATTTTATATGTTTGATGGCTTTATTGATTTGAAATTGCATATGAAACCCTAAATACGTGTATTTTAAATGAATTTTTGCGTATTTTTCTTGTATTTTTTGTGATTTTGGAAATACAAGTGATGGGTTATTAGTATGTTATCACATAATAAAAATATGTGATTCATCAATAAAAATCAAACTTTATTGTGAGTTAAAGCTGGCTTAATGAGATACAATTCGTATGGGATTATAGTTGAGCTATGTATTGAGTTGATGAGAAACAATAAAGATTATGAAACTTTTGTTACTCAAGTATACTCCTTTACACACTGGTAATCTTTGAATAATAGACGACTTAAGAACTCGTGACCAAACTGATGTACTGATTAACACATCTGCTGAATGTGGGTAATGAATGTCAATTAAGTTACTGCATATTGTACATAAATTCATCTGATCACTTGTTAATGTCTATCAAGTTGACTATTTTTTATGGTTAAGGAGTATGACAACATTTATGCAGAGCAATAGTATCTACTGTTAAATTTTAGATATTTGGTTCTCTGGTTTGACTCAATTAATAGGCCACTGGTTGAAGTAATGATATTTGTTACCTAAAATTGATTAATAAATCAGTTGTTGGTTTTGGAGTCATCTTTGCCTTATGAACTCATGAGTGATAATGGATCAGTTGTCAAGTTTGTCGATTTAGTGTACCCTGTATTACTATTGATGTTAATTTGTGAGAGAATTATAGATCAGTATTCATTTTATGTTGTTCCGGTAATATGTAATTGGGGTACATAAGAGATGTTTTATTCTCTGTTATGAGAAGTTTCTTGTGTTACTGTGATCAATGATCTCATTGGAATCTGTCTTTTAGATTCGCTATATATATATGATTAATTTTTTATTAATGGATAAAGCAATGTAATTAGCATGATATGTGATTTTAGTGATAACATGCCCCTATCACTAAAGTTAAAATCACATTTATATAATGTATGTGAGTAGTAAAGATTATATCCCTGGTATGAGAGCATTTCAAGAATTCAATTGAGTTGTGACCGCCAAAGTGGCACACTTGATTGGGTTTGAGAAATTTCGATCTCATATCTCCTGGTCTAATACATAATAGTGTGGTGGAGAATGGTTCATATGCCCAAAGGTGATGAATTCATAAAGATTGGAATATATTCTCATAACCATTATCATGTGGGGAGTGTACAATTGTATGTTGTGTATTCTGCTCAAATGTGATTATGTGATTTTGCATGTAACTCTCTAGATGTGTACTTGTACATCAAGTTACACAATGCTCACATGATGCTAATTATATACTGCTTGTTTTTCAGTCACCTTTTTCTATAAATGGTAATTCCATCACCATTGAGATTTTTACTACTTCAAATTTTAAGTTGTGGATATATCATTTGTTGCTTAAGAAAAAAGCAATTGAATTTGCTTACTATCCATGAAGCGTTCCATTCTGGAACTTTGAAAAGAGGTTTGCCTGCGGACTGCACTGCTATAAGATGATGGAAGCCTTAGTTGTTTGAAATTATGTCTTGTCTGATATTGAAATTAGGACACATCTGCAAAGATTGTGTTTAAGTCCTAATGACATATACATCTCGTATATGATTAAAAGGTTGTTTCCAAAAGTATTTTGGCAAATATGACAATGCGAAATAGCTTAAAGGGTCATTTGTCAAATACTTGGTAGATTCTGGGGTAGTAACTTAATTACTATGCCTGAAAATCTTGACAAAAGATTCACTCGAAATTATTTTGTATATTACCTAGATTGTTCAAAAGGGTATTGATTTTAAGATCCTAAAAAAGATACAAGAATTATGGTATCACATACTGTAAAGTTTCTACACGATGATAGCTGCTCTCAGACTATTAAGGATAATAGTATGATGGAGGTCACTATGTTTTTGTCTTTACCTATATAGATAATTATGGAATCTCCTGTACCATAAACTAAACTTGTTGACATTCAAGGTATTATTCTTGATATAGTTTATAATGAAATTTCCTAAATCTCTCAAGTGTAGAATGAAGTGGTTACAGCTTTATTAAGGAGATTTGTTAGGGAAAGATGATCAGTTATATCATCATACTATATAGTCTATTTGTGAGAGTATGATTACAATATCCACTACTTGGTAGAGTATGATTACAATATCCACTACATGGTTGTTTTAGCAAATTATATAAATGTCGTTTCTTGTTCTCAATTAAGTATGTGATTAGATGCCATAAAATGTGGTATACAATCTATGAAACATCATAGTGTTTGAAAACTAACTTACTTGCCTAAAGATTATAAGTTCATTAGTTGCAAATTGACGTATAAAACTAAAAGAATTTCAAAGAAAGATTGTGGAATTTAAAGCCAAATTGGTAACTAAAGTTTTAACTCTGAAAGAGGGGTGGATTGTTTATAGTGAAGAAATAATTATTTATTTAAATATTCTTTCAGAGTGAACGTGGCATTAATAATTTATTTTGATATAAAGTTACGTCAAATAGATACAAAATATATATTGTGCAACTGGATGATTTTGCAGCAGATTCAAGTAAACTTGTGTGTAAACTGAAAAGTTCTAATTCATGGTCTTAAGCAAGTTTCCAGACAATATTATTAAAGTTTCATAGTGTTGTTATTTTGTTCAATTGGGAACAAAGTAATTCAATATACTACAAGGTTAGTGGGAGGGAATTTATTTTTTCTCATACTTTATATATATGATGTTTTGCTTACAAGTTGTGACCTTGAGACAGTACTGAGGTCTGTAAGAATTGTTTTTGCCATATTATATTAGATTTTCTTGGAGGACATTTGCTGATTGTATATTGGAAATATTCAATATACATCATTGCAAGCCAGGAATTACTTCTGTTGTTAAGAGTGATGGACTAAATCCATCACATTGTCCTTATTTAGATATTGAGAAAATCTAATTAAATGTGTGTACCTTGTGTCAGTGCACTTAAAAGTATAATGTATGCTCGAATTTGCACTAGACTAAATGTTGTCTTTGTGACATGATTTCTAGGCAGATATCGGTCAAATCCACGACATGATCACTGGGTTGCTGTCAAGAAAGTTTTAAGGTACTTAAAGAAGACACAAGAGATTATATGCTAATTTATAGATATGTTCAATTTTTGCAGTGAGTAGAGTATTTAGATGTAAACTTTGCTAGTTGTTCTAATAACATGCAATCAATAACGGAATACATATTTATGTTAGTAGGAAGTGCAGTAAATAAAGTTATTTGTTATCTTCTACTATGTATGCAATGTTAGTAACATTCTTTTAAGTTGTTACTTGAGCTATTAGGCTCCAAAACCTCATGACGGAATTGATCGTTTTAACTTGATGGATAGACCCATACAATTGTATTGAGATAACAAATTTGTAGTATTATTTATTTATTACAGAGGTCTCAAGGGGTCTGAATATATAGTGGTAAGATATTTTTGATCATAAAGAAACGGTACAGAAATGTGACTTATAATATAACATATTTTCACATATGATATGGTTGCAGATCCACTAACTAAAGGCCTACGCCCATGTGTATTTTACTAACATATCATTAATATGGGCCTAGGAATATCTTCGGATACTGTTGTTTAGTGTGAGCTATTTTGGCTTTACTCTGATAAAGTTCACATCTGTGGTTCGTTACACTTAGTAACGATTTGATATGTATCAACTTTTGCATTCAATAAAATATTTTGAATGTGTTGTTATTATGTTGAATACATATTGATAAAGTCTCAAGGGATTATATACACCTTGAGTGAAGGCTAGGGATATCCGGGCATCCGATTATTAGCCTTGTGCATATGTCTTGTGATACATAAAGAAATGTTAACCATAAGGACAAGACATATGTGAGTTCATTGGAACCATAAAACATTCTCTTGTGGTACAAGTTTTTGTGACACCTAAGGTAAAAGAATGGTGACTGACAAATGGGATCTCTTTATGAGAGACATTATCCATTTGACACACTACCATATTGAATCCATATCAATAAAGTTGAGAACATTCGTAACCATGGAAGGCTTTGTGTGTATACACGTAGTTACCGCAATGATTCGGTGTTTAAGACTTTATGGGATAGGATTGACTATTAAGAATTATCTCTAGACCAAATGTGCGCACATACAGTACGATTTCAATTAATATAGTCCAAGTGGGAGAATGTAAGAGTTTTTCTAATGTGGACTAAATTAATTGATATTGTAATTTACTGTTTTTACGGTTACCGTAAAACAAGGTTGGTCTCAGGTGAGATAAAAGGTTCCTTAATTAGTCTAATATGGGCTGGTTAGTGTGGGCCGAGTTAAGCCTGATCCGTAATGAGAGCGACTGGCTGAAAACTCTATAAATAGTGCTCAAGTCTCTCCTCTAACCCTAATTCTCACATGTATCCTCAATTAAGGAGCGTTTACCTAACGCTAAACGTGAGGGTGGCCGTCTCATTAAGCCAGTGATACGGAGGGTAATAGAGGAGAAGGACTTGATGCATGGATCCCCTTGATATATTTGGGTAATCATTTTTCTGCTTCCGCTTTATGTTTGATGGATCCCAAAACAGGTGCGTTAATCTTTCTATTCAATTATGCATGTTCTTGTTCTGATTATGGAGATCTTGGGGTTGCGCAATTTGCGTCCAACATTAAGTGGTCGTATAATCATTTATGATGTTTCTTTTGATGGATACCAGCAATGCCTGGAATAACAATTGTAGCCTAAGGATGTCTCTTTGGTCATGACTTGTCTTCATTCCACTTGTAGATGCATCAAAAACTGATCCTTAAAAATATTTCTTGAATCCTGTCCTTGAAGATCTTCTTAGATTTTTTTTTCCCCTGTTGCATTCAGTTTATTATGCTGAGCTTGCTGGACTATATTACGGAATATGCCAAACAAATGATGGATCTGAGGTATGTATCTCTTGCTAAAGATAAATTTGATATGCAGCTCATCTTGTGCAAGAGGATAACCAGATGCTCTCTGGACTCTTTGATGGTCGCCTCGTGATGCCTTTAGCTGTATTTTGTTTGTGGAATCACTTAGTCAAGAATGAGAAAAGCGATTGTCGGGCCAAATTTTGCTTTCAAAAATTTGTTGTAATTGGCAAGAGTTGATCCTTCTTCATCTCATACCCATTCTTTTAGAGTATTAGGGACTGATGAGCATCTTCGTGAAAATAACTAAAAAAGACAGCTGAGTATGTGGAGTGCAGGTTCAAATAAGTTGCACAGTTCTTTATTATACTTGTGTCAGCTTCCTAATTGCGGCCTCATTTTGTCATGCATGATTCCCATCAAACTAGTTTCATTTTCTATCAATAACTGATGATTCCTGGTTAGTTTTAGCACATTCATTAACTGAGGTAAGAGTGGAATGATGTACAATGCCTGCATCAACCTATAGATTTTTTGCTTGTGGCTATTGGTTAGTCATTCGTTTTTTCTATTCCCTGCCAGCATATAGATACTTTATCTTGCTACAGAAGACCCCAGCCCACTACCCATCCAAGGTTTCTTGAATGTGTTATAAATTATTTTGACTATGTGATTTGCCTGTTTGGGTGAAAGAATCAGCTTCTTTTATGTAGAGGGTTCTGGCCATAGGAAAAAAAATTCACACACATATATGTACATTTATTTTGTGTGTGTATTTACATATATATACAAATTGAGCATTGATTAGATGCAGAAATATTTCCTTTTTCACATCCTTATTCCTCCAGTAAGTGGGGTTCTCCATTTACAACATGCTCACTCTTTTTCTGATTTTCTTAAGCTGGAAGTCAATGGCTATAATCACAAGTTGTGGGTATTATTGGATACCATCCCATCTTGAAAGCAATGGTAGATTTTAAAGTGAAGCCAGAAAGATTTTCTGTGATCAAGGTAATCGTGAAATTTATGCTGCAGAAAGAAGCTTATATCAGTTTCTATGTATCAATGATCTTTCATACGCTTGGTTGAGGAAAGCTAGATAAGTGCAGGCCAAAAGCAGCAACTACTTTTTACATTTTTTGACTTTTGTTATATGATCTACCAAAACATTGGCATTGGTTCCAGTAAGGGACTGCGTGATAAATTTTGGGGGGGGGTGGGGGAGGCATCGGGACTACGAACAATAGGTGAAGCATCCTGTTATGTGGGTTTTGTATTGGTGGATATTGTGGATACTGCTGCTTATTGATCTAAAAGCTCAAGCTATTACATGAAGGAGTAGAAGGAGTATTTACTGTTTAAATGTTTCAACAACCCCGCATGCATAGGCTAGACTTTGACCTAAGACTGAGGCGTGGAAATTGACCATGATTGGGGGTCAGGAAAGGTTTGTCAGGATCTATTATAATACCCTATTGAAATTGCAGGACCATGAAAGTTCAAGCTATTAGATTGAGACATAACTTAAAATTTTTTAAAATTCTAACAAGTTTAATGTATTACTTTAAGAAATGTTGATATTATCTTTGCCTTGTTCATACTCTCAAAGTGCATCTTGGCATAAAGTGCCATAAACTTGACAATCCACGTTCTCTTCGAGATCATATAGCTTGGAGAAGACCAATTAATTGTGAACTCTCGTAAACTTTTCTCAAGAAGCTTCCACAACATTAGGCAGAAATGCCAGTCATTTTGCAGAGTAATGTTTTTATTTGGTCATATTCGATATCTAATTAGGAAATCTCTTCTTACATGACTAAGTCATGAAATTGCAAAGGGTCCAAATACACTTTGCTGATTCAAGCAATACCTCTTAAAAAGAACCACTACTAGAGCAGTAGCTTCCAAATTGGTTCTATTATGCTTTGACATTAAAAACGTCATAAAGTAATCGTATACGTCAAGTTTCCTGAGCTATGTACTGGCTGCACTATTAAGACTCACCTTTTATTGTCTTCCAGGAGAAGTTGACAAAAAGTTATCAAGATTTCAAGTTTGATGAGCCAAGATATCTCATATTATCGCTCTTTAATATTAAATGACCATTCATGGCCTTGGGAGGAAGATCTAGAAATACTTGAGAGTCTTCAGCCTGAAGACCTTTCTCGATTTACACCTACAATGCTCTCGAGAGCATTCTTAGAGTGTTACATAGCAGGTTCAGTGATTTTAGAAGTTATCCCTTTCTTTTTAAGTTAACTCTCTCGTATTTGAATCTTTATCTACTTTTATTTTGTCATCACTCACTAGGGAATATAGAGCGTGATAAAGCAGAGTCAATTGTTCATCATGTCAAAGATGTTTTCTTTAATGGTTCTCATCCTATATTCAAGCCTGTGCTCTAATCCCAGCTCATGACAAGCAAACTTATCACACTCAATGAGGGTGTATATAAGTTATGTCTACTCAACTGAAGGCCTAAACGCAAATGATGAGAATTATGAATTGCTTCACTATATTCAGGTACTTTTACTCAACAATATTTATGAAAAGAACAAATTTATGTCCGCATAACTTTGTCATGAAATCTTCTGGCTTGTCTTTTGCCTAAATAGACGTTCAAGATGACTCCCGGCTCCAATGAACTTAATTGGCCTAGGCCACCTTTGATCTGCTAGTATGTTTCTCTGGGTATGTGAGGTTGTGTTTTGCTTGTAATTTCGGCCAAAAATCCATCTGGTGACACATTGCGCATGGTTTACCCCCTTGGGATGGTTGAATTCTAACACATCAATTCACTTTCAGAAAGTATATGCTTGTACATTAGCAAAGACAAAAAGTTCATCAGATTACAAGCATTAAAAATCATGGAATAACTCATTTTGGTAGGTCTACTTAGTCTTTTTCTGTATGTATTTGATTACAATCCCCATGGATAATTGCATATCCATCAAGATGACATTATTTTGAACGTACAACTTCAGCTTTTGGCTTTTATTGCAAGGCATGAAGCCTTCCACCAGGTCAGAACAGTTGAGCAACTTGGTTATGTTTGTTTGCTGATACATCAGTAAAACCATTTTATTTCTCCTTTCTTCTCCCCAGATGTGTGTTCTGCTAATTATTCTAAGGGTTTCGTGCAGATATGACCTCGGTGTGCATGGCCTGTAGTTCACTGTTTAGTCTGCTGTGAAGGTATACCACAAGGTTCTCTGTGTTTTGATTGCCTCATCACCTTTAACTCCTTCACTTTGTTAATCTTAACAGTGTCCAAGGTACATCAACACACGGGTCCAGAGCTTTCTTGAGTCTTTTGAAAGTAAACTCCTTATGATGAGTGAGGTTGATTTCGAGGTGAGTTGTTTCTCCCATGTTCCATCATGAAAATCATGTCAGCTTGTCAAATAATCTTTAAACCATTACATCAAACCTGTGGAATTTTTGCCTTTGACAGAGCCACTTAAACGCCATAATCGAATCAAAGATGGAGAAGGACAAGACTTTGTGGGAAGAATCCGAGCGTCACTGGGAAGAGATAACTAATAAAGCTTTCCTATTTGATCGAATAGAAACTTAGGTACAAGATATTGCCCCTCTCTCTCTCTCTCTCTCTCTCTCTCTCTCTCTCTCTATTGCAGACATCAAATCCTAGTCTTCTCAGTAGTGACTGAGCAAATCAACACTATTTTTCATCTGCTGTTGGTTTCACCTACATTCATCTTCTACTTGATCTCTTTTTTATGGAACTAAAGTTACCTGTATACAATTGGCAGTATGCCCTTTCCCTCCTCTCAGCTGAAACTGCCTAAATTATCTTCATAAAGCCAAACATGCAAAGCAACTCACAAAAATTCACTTCGTTTGCATTGGACCAGGTCACAGCATTAAGGAAGCTGGCAAAACAAGAATTGATAGATTTCTTCAACAAGCACATAAGAATTGGAGCGCCCAAGAGAAAGGTGCTCAGTGTACGAGTTTATGGGAGCAAGCATTCGTCAAATTTTGAAGTGGATAACAATGAAGCAGTTGGACCAAACACGGTACGAATAGATGACATTTTCAACTTCGGGGCATCACAACCTCTCTACGGTTCACATAGAAGAGGGTATGAACATATGGAAGTTCACAACAGTTCTAAATAAGCTAGAATTGAGGATCTTCAATAATATACTCCCGAAACATTTCTCCAAAATCTATACTACCACGCCACACTTGCCCTGTGGCATTTGTACCTTAGAGCGTTTTAGTGTTTGGTGTGTAAATGACTAAAGGTATTACTTGGGATTTTACTAGACAGCGGAATACAAGAATAGGTGTTTGCTCCAGCTCAATGTTCCTGACCGAGTGAGCAAAATTGTTGGTGCTGGAGTTAGGGTGTAATGCATATACGGATCTGTACCTTTGAGAGTTTCATAGCAAAACAAGCTCATAAACTATTGAGAATTTTCAAATTGAAGAATGTCCTAGTTGTCAATTCTCCATACAAGCATACGTGCTCTACAGTGAAATGCTGGCTCTTCTCACAATTAAGTACTAGAGGCATCTGGAAATACCGAGAGCTTGGCCCCTCGGCTCCGTAAAAAATTATCCGATTCACATTGAGGATGTCTGTTGAGAGGCTACACAACCTCGAAGCATGGGAAAATGCTAGCAAAAGGCCATGAATTGATGAGACATAGCCTAGATCGCAATGCAAAATGCGACGAACGATGCAATTATGGTGCCACGCAATATTGTTCCATTGTCCTCCGTTGTCAATTTGTGGATGCTGTAGAGCAAATTCTTGTTCTCAAATTAGACAATAGCGCTTGTTTTTTAGATCTTATATTCTGGGAACATTTAGGCACAACGCCATAGCGCTTGGGGACAACAATTATCGATTTAGACATTGTCAAACTGTTAATAAGAGATTGATCGAGATTGAATATCGATAAACTAGTCGAGAAAAATGAATTGGGAACAAAATTCATTCATTCAAAGAATGAATCACTACTACATGAATTATCGATTTAAGCTATCTAGGGACCAAATTGAACCAATTGAATGAAGACACAATTTGTGTGAAAAAATATGTGAGAAGACAGGAAACAACTTGATTTTTTGGCTTAATGTCTAGGGACAAAATTGACAATGGAGACACAATTCATGTTTGAAAAAATATGCGAGAAGATAGGAAATAGCTCAATTTTTTGGCTGGATGTCTTCCCTATAAACGCTCAAACATATCCTAAATAGAGAAATATAATCTCTTCCTCACACGATAGAATAAACAATGAGTTCCGTAGAGTCGATTTTGAGCCTGTGGTCCGGATGAGGGCCATTACCTGTGCCACTACTCGAGGAGTGGTGGTCATGGTCATGGTTGGAGGGAGGATGGTAATACAAACGTGCGGTTTGTGGGCAGTGAGAGTGAAACCTTGCAGCCATCCTCACCCCTAGATCCAGCAATTCCACGTACTTCCCCATGCAGTTACCATATAGGAAGAGATGCAATTTGTAATCAGGGCTTTTAAGACGTCAAACCTTTGAGAAATTGCTATATCAGCAAACATCTGGAGACTAGGAAATAATTGCACAACTTAAACAAGAGAGAAACGGACTACAAGAGTGACGAGCTATTTAGTGATGCAAGAGCAAAGGATCTTAAGTCAAAAACACTAACCATTTCCAATACATCAAAAGCTTTCTTCCTTAGCACAACATCCGATGTGTACATGATGACATTATCAATCCTGAGATTTTGCACTTTAATGATAAGAAGAATATACAAAATGAAATGGCATAAAATCAACATCTTTCACTATAATACCTGCAAGGCAGCAAAATGGCTAGGAACAAATGGTGAGAAATCTAGGATTTCACTCTCACTCTCCTGTGAGATATCTCCTTCTGTGGTGCAAAGCAAGAAGTCAATGGCATGTTTCTTTAATCTCCAAGGTACAGTAGCTGAACAGAACATGCCTTAGCATGCCAATTGCTTGCCACCTTCTGGTTTGACTACCCCAAATTTCATTCTTTACACCAATTAAATCCTCCTCAGCATTATGAGCATCAGTTGGTTTGACTACCAACAGTTAATGGTGCTGGTGATCATGTCAATAGAAGACCCTGTTATCAAGCCAATGTAAGATAAATGGCAACATCTCAAGAAGTGTGAAAGTTCAATCACTGGATACATGACCTGATCCAATGTTATGAACGTCAAGATGGTGGATTAGTTCAATTTAATAAGTTCTTGCCTTATGTTAATCCCCCTAACCTTCGGTTGAACTTCTAAGGTTTGTCTGTTTCCTAAGGTAGTGAAGTATTCACAGGTTACAGTGTCACGTATTCCCTAGTCCACTAATCGGCGAGAAAATATTTCTCTTATTCCACCGTGTCATCATATCACCCACCGTCCATAACCCTCTGACACACTCTCTCCTGTCGTCTCTCTCCCTCTGTTCTTCGTTTCTTCATTTCTTCTTTTCTGCTCGCGGTTTCCTCATTTTTTTTTTCTCTCTCCTCCGCCTGCCTCATGTTCCTTCGCCAACCTCAGCCTCGCCTCCGGCACGTCACCTCGTCTGTCCTCCGCCCTCCCCATGTTCCTTCTTCTTCTTCCCTCTGTCCTGTCTCTCTCCTCGGTCTGAATCTGAACTTTGCGTGCCAAATCTCTGTCTCCCTCCCTCTTCCGGACAAAGGCGAGGAGAGAGAAGCATGACCCATGACCCATGACCTCCTACTTTCATGCTTTCTTATACATAAAAAAAAAAATATTCATCCGCAAACGACAGATTAATTCCAAGCTGAGAACTGAGGTATAGGGCATCATATGATTGCTTAATTATTATTGTAATTACGTACAGGATACTCTTGATTTCTCTTATGAAATTTAACTTAATCTAAATTTTAGCTTAATTTTAGTTCCATTATAGAACTAGTTTGGAGTTGCTGGTTGATGTAATATTAATTTCATCTCTAGTTATAGATCCATGTTGATTTTCACTTGAAAATTTATTTGAGCTTTGCCTTCTGCTTAGCCGCTCAAGTTTAGTCCAATATAATCGCATCAATGGACAAAAAGGGTCCGAATTCAATCCCCGGCCTACTGATTGATTGAAAGAGTCAATTGAAAACACAAATACCAACGACTTGACTCCCATGCAAGCAATGCAAGAAAAATTCCTTTTGGTCGAATCTTTTTGAAAGCCTGGGCAATCTAAACGGTAGATAAGTCGTTGCTGCCATGTCGTACGCGACTTTAGTGCCAATCTGCAAACATTTTGATGTTTGGGGGAACTTAAGATGGACATCAATTTGCTGTAAGACAGCGCACGCGTCCTTTATTGTACCAAGTCACAAATTTAAAGCCTTGTTAATTTCGAACATACTGCATCGAACCCCCACATAATTTTCTCTTCGTGTAGACCAACTCCTTGTTAATTTCCAACATACTACATCCCCAAGGAAGCTCGGGCTCTTTTTAGTGGATCATGATGAGCTTAAATTGTGGAGAGATCTCATGAGTCCATCGAGCATCGGTGATGTAACTTCATGATACTATATGAACCAAAGAAATTATGGGTATTGACTATAAACTATAAACGACACAAATTAAAAACATAACGAATGAATTTTTATGATTCTGGTGCTTCACTTTAAGAAATGAAAGAAACAGGCTTAATTCATTTTTTTTTCATTATGCATTAACCAAATTGAGACGATATTATAACATGGACTCAAGAGGGGAAAAGGTAATCATGTTAATATTCATGATAAAACGCACTATATATCCATTAATTGAAATAGTTACTCAAATTCTCTCAAACTTTGGCACGGTCTCTGCAACTATTCCTGAATTTTGAGAAGTTACCGCGTGTCTCCCAAACTTTTTTAAGGAAATATTCATAGCATTTTAATAAAAGATTGTTGTGTGTGATGGTGTCGAAGTTCGAAGGGGTCAAGCAATTATCTTTTGAGCATATGACTTTGATTATGAATTTACCTTGATTTAGAAGTTTCCTTTGGTATTTGTCTGCTACAAAGGCATACTGATTTCATTCTTTTGTTGGATTGATTTAGCTAGTAGAGATGTAATGAACAATTTTAACACATCCATGATTGAGCACATTAGGTTTAGATGACGATCTCTATTTTTTAACGGTGGAGCTAAAGTTAAGAACAGCAGCCCACATCCACCTCCGAAAGTAAAGGTTTGAATCAGTCGATGAACAACGACGGTCACAACGGAATTCCCTCTTTTGTGCGGGATAAAAGGATTAAAAAAAAAAAAAAAAAAGCCATTGGCCAACCACTTCAAGTTGTCAAAGCCCGATCTGCAGTACCTTGGGCTTCTAAGTCCATCATGACTGCAAAAATCTGTTGGGCCAGCTTCATGGTGTTAGGATCCACTACGAACCGAGGATTATAACAAGGCGGTCGATTGGGTTGCTAAGCCCACTGTGCCAGCACTCTCCCAATAGATTGGATTAAAAATCCCCCTCATTCCCTTTGGTTAATTTTATGTTCGGACCTCGAATCATTTTGTAATTTGTCTACTTCGGTTTGAGTAATGCACATTCCTTTTCCGATCAAAAAAAAAAAAAAAGTTGTCAAAGTCTTGGCGGCCAGCTAAGTGGAACTTTCAAAGCTCCTTTTCTTTGGGGAAAGGAAAGAGAGATTTTCAGATCTTCCAGCCAAGTTGCGATGAGTAGCACGTAGGAATTGGATTTTTTTTCCTTTGGCGATAGAGACTTCTTTCATTACTCATTAGGAAATCACGACAAATAGAAGGTCAAAAGTGAAAATTAATAGGACTATCTAGGAGGCAAATACTATATTTCTCAACATCATAGGCAAAACATTTTTCTCGAGAAAAGTTTAAAATTTGCATAGTTCCCATTAAAGAGTCCATTCCAAATCTTAATACCCACAGATGGCTGGAAATTGTATGTTTAAAAGGCCACGATGAATACTGTATAGCACATGAGATTTACCTTTTCATAGTGACTTGTGCTGAAACAAGCAGCATCGTAGCTTCATGATCCGATTCATGTGCATATATTATCCTCTCTTTTTTGGTCAATCCTAATCTATTCATATTCTAACTCTCACTCTCAGACTTTTGTCATTGCCTTCTTGCAAGGCGTGAGAGTCGAAACTCAATCCTGAAACTGATTCGTCCCCACCCTAACCCTCCATGATAAGGTAAGGATTCGAACCTCCCACCTCTCCCTTCCAATGCATTATCCTCTTTGAGGGTAAAAAAGAAGACCGCTTACGCGACGCGCTTCTTGCGCACGTAAAGATCAATTTCAACTTTGCCATTTGCTGACACGCGCGCATGACGGAGTGAGACGTGCTCTTTCAGTTAATTTTTCACTACTCGGTAATTTGATATTCCGCCGAACAAGCCTCAAAATTAGCTACAAAATTATAAAATTATATTCTGCCCAAAAACTGTCAAATATGACATTCAGTTTGTCGCCGTTGGTATGTCAACGATCACTGTTAGCTTACGGCACCAAAATTAATTTTGTCACGTTTGATGATTTTCCGATTTTAGTTATTAATTTTATCAATTATTTTTGTTAATTGAAATTGCCTATAAATTCAATGACTAAGCACAACATAAGAAGATACAAAAAGGTTATCACATTACACATACTGATTTAGTTTCCACATGACTATGGTCATGGCACATATTTTAAAAAACTATAACTTCGGTTCACGGTAACTTAATTTATGGGATATTTTGACATAAATATTGTTATAAAGAATTGGTACTAAAGTGTCGTTTAGTTAAATTTTTGGTACTTAACTTTTCGAGAAATTTGAGAAAACAATATCATAAGCCAAAAGCAAAACTTACAAAGCAATTACTCTCTCTCTCTCTCTCTCTCTCTCTCTCTCTCTCTCTCTCTCTCTCTCTCTCTCATTTATACGGGCGAGCAAGGAGCAACAACGTCTACGGAGTGGCGACGGCAAATGTGAGGTTGTCCACCTAGGAAAGACGGTAACAATTGGTCTTTATTTAGATCCCGGGGAGATTAGATTCCTCATCTTTTCCGTCTTTCCATAGTTCAGCTGGAGATGGGTGCGTAATTAATGCCGTTCTTCCACGGGAGACAGACGATGCATCCCATCGTTTTGACCCCGTGGTGTCACGGGGTAATGGGACTCCCTCTAGCAGTGTTCCCCCGCCGATGTATTAGCGCATTGCGCACTCAATTAGAAGGAACAGGCTGTTGCCTTCCCTTAATAAAAGTGGCGCGCATCTTTAGTTGGGATTCTGCACCGCAAGACATGATCTTGCGTGAAAGTGGAGTTACTGCTTATAGAATGAGACGATGGTAAAATTAGAATTATAAAAACTAGAAACTTTTCTACATAGCATGCACAAAGCTTCAAAAATCACCCCCCGACCAGACCGTAACTCCAAATTTTTTATTTTTTTATTTTTTTGGGTCAAAAGATAGCATTCTATTTCTTAATTATAGAGGAGACTTACAAGATGCAGATGTGGAAATATCTGCACATAAAAAGTTCCATAGTGGAAAAGGTGGGGAAAACAGCCAATTACGTGGAAGAGACTGATTGCGGTGTTTCCTTGCTATCCAGTCCGCAGCTTCATTCGTTTGGCAGGGGCAATAGGTTACCAAAATATCTTTATTTTTGCTGAGCCCATTTCGGCACCTCTGCACAATCTCCTTTACATTCCAAGCTGGTTGAGCCCGGCCCATGATCATGTCCACGACGGATGAACTGTCACTTTCAATAATCCACTTTCCTATTCTTGTTCCGAAGACTTGCACGTGAGACGACTTGAGTTCGTGCGTATAGGAGATCCCAAGTAGGATTGCTTGGGCTTCCGCTTCACTTGCCGAGGAAACCCTAATCGTTACAGCGAAACCCTCGAACAGTCTTCCTTCCCGATCGCGAACAATACCCGCCGCAGATCCGAGAAATTAGCCGGAGCACCATGCCGCGTCAACATTTATTTTCAGCCCATCCCCTTCCGAAGGCCTCCATCAGTCAGGTTTTGCTAGATCCGTTGATTTTTTGCTTCTCTCTGTTTTTCCTCGACTGAAGAACTCGTTTTGTTCCCTGGCTGTGCTCACCAGATCTGCAGGTCTAGGTTCTTTGGATTGGAATATCCAGTTGTTTCGCGCCTTCCAGATGTACCACAAAACCATTCCCGTGAGTTCTCGGTCAGGTAAGCTTTGATTTCGATGGAAGGCGTTGGCAATCCACTGATCTGTTCTCCTAAGACTTCCATATGGTTTTATCTTCTCAAAAATTTGTTCTTCCCATACTCTCTGCGTCCACTTGCATAGAAATAACATGTGTTATGTCGTTTCAATATTCGACCAACAGAAGGGGCATAATGGATCAGTAACCATTTTTCTTTTATGTAGGTTTTCCTCGTAGGAAGGGCATTCTAACGGAGACTCCAGAGGAAAGATCGAACTTTCGGTGGCACATGCAGGCTCCAAATTTGAGTCCATAAGGTACGCGGTGGTTGATAAGAGCAAGAGGGTCTGTTTTGTTCGGTTTTATCGTTGTTTCCGTGCTCGATTATATCCGCTCTTGACAGAGTATTGCCCTGTTTTGTTGCCTGTCCATATTAGCATATCTGGCTTTGATTGCTGACATATGGGGATTGCTAATATTTCATTTGCAATTGATTCATCATACAATTGAAGAATTAGCTGTTGTTTCCATACTCTATTCTCTGCATCGATCAGTCCGGAAACCATTTTTGGCTCTGTCTGATTTGGTTGTCCTCCTATTACACCTTGCGTTAGCCATCTGTCTTCTCTGATACAAATAGTTTCTCCATCACCTACTAACCATATTATGTTATCCTTTATGGTGTCTCTGCCAAGCATCAAGCTGTGCCAACCCCATGATGGTCGATGGCCCTTCGAAGCTGTCCAAACATCCCCATTGGGGAAATAAATCCCTTTTAGCACTCTGCTCCATAGAGCTGAGGGGGAAGTGGCTAATCTCCAAAGTTGCTTTCCGAGCATGGCTCTATTGAAGGTTAGAAAGTCCTTGAACCCTAAACCTCCTGCATCCTTTCGGGTTTTCAATGTCTCCCAGTTTTTCCAGTGCAAACCTCTTTTTGCATTGCCATTTTGCCACCAGAATGATGTTATTCGTTGTTCTATGGCTTTGCAGATTGATACGGGCAGCTTGAAGATGGACATTGCATAGGTGGGTAAAGCTTGTACCATGCTTTTGATTAACACTTCCTTGCCTGCCTTTGTCAATAATTTTTCTTTCCAACCTGCTAACTTTGAATTTACTCTGGCCAAGATCCATGCGAACAGCTCCTTTTTGGATTGTCCCCATTTAGTAGGTATTCCCAGATACTTTCCCATTCTCTATTGGATAGGGACTCTCAGTTCTGTGGCTAGATTCTGTTGTAGTATGGCTAGATAGCTAACATTAAAAGAAACTCTTGATTTATTTAAGTTGATTTTTTGACCCGTAGCATAACAATATTGATTTAGAACTTGGGCTACATTCTGACATTCTAATATGGTTCCATCCAGAAAGAATATGACATCATCAGCAAACATTAAATGTGATAGCTTAGGGCAATTCCTGTTAAGCTGTATTCCGGTGAGTGTGCCTTCTACTAATGCTGTTTTCATCATCCATGTGAGCACATTGGACATTAGAATGAAGATATAAGGTGAAAGTGGGTCACCTTGTCTCAGACCTCGCGAAGGATGGAAGAAAGGGGTAGGTTCTCCATTAACTTTTACGTTGTAGGTGACTATTGAGATGCATTGCATAATTAAAGAAACCCATTTGACATGAAACCTCATGTGCAGCATAAGATCCCTCACAAAATCCCATTCGACCTTATCATATGCTTTATGCATATCCAACTTCAAGATGGCCTGATTCTTTTTCCTCCTTGTTGTTTTGCGTAGGTGATGCAGTACCTCCTGTACAATGAATATATTGTCCTGGATTTGCCTCCCTGGGACAAAGGCCCCCTGCTCTGGTTCAATGATAAGTGATAGCCATCTTTTCAGTCTATTGGCTAAAAATTTTTATGTAACTTTGTAGCTAAAGTTGCACAGACTGATGGGTCTGAATTGGCTGATATTTTCAGGATTTTTTACTTTGGGGATCAGCACAAGGTGGGTCTGGTTTATCCGGGGGTCAAGGACTCTTGTCTGGAAGAATTTATGTACTAGCGCAACTTGGTCAGGTTTTATAGTCTCCCATGATTGTTGGTAGAACATTCCGTTGAAACCGTCGGGGCCGGGAGCCTTATAGGCTCCCAATTGAAACTCTTCTTTGCGTGGATCTCCTCTACAGTAGGAACTGTCACCAGAGTTTCGTTTATATGGTCAGTTATAGGGGACGGACATTGGTTCAGGATAGGCTGGTAATATCTTTGACCATCTGTTCTGTATAGGTTCTCATAGTAGGATTGAATGTGTGCCTATATCATCATGGGTTCTCTAGACCATATGTTTTCCTCTAATTGCAGCATTGAAATACGGTTTTGTTTTCTTCTATTGACTGTTGTGGTGTATTCTGGTCCCCCCATTGAAGCCATTTAATGCGTGATCTCATTCCCTAGAATTGTTCTTCTTGTTTTCTGAGAAAATCTATTTTGCTGATGAGTTGCTGCTTTGTCTGCTTACTTGTATTCTGATCTGTTTGATTCATCAGACCTGTTAGTGCTTGCTTTAGTTCTTTGATCTCTGTGTAGGCATTTGAGAAGTGTTGTTTGCTCCACTTAGTTAATGCTTGTGATGTTCTTCTTAGTTTCTCTGCAAATGTGGCTGTTTGGCTTGAATACTCTGCCCATGCTTTCTGGATAAACGCCTGATACTCTATATGTTCTGTCCAGAAGACTTCCATTATGAACTGCTTTGTCTTTTTTCTTGCTCCAGGATACAGATTGAGAATTAAAGGACTATGGTCCGACCCTATGGCTGGAAGGGCCTGGACTTCAACATCATGGAAGGTAACTCGCCATTCTAAAGAACATAGTACTCTGTCAAGTCTCTTTTTAACCAACTCTGCCCCCTCCCTGTTGTTTGTCCATGTGAAAGCATAGCCATGACATTCTACATCCATTAGGGCTAGATCGTTGATCATATTTCTAAACGCTGCAATTCTTCGATTATCTGCTTCCTTTTTTCTCACTTTCTCCCATACATACAAAATCTCATTAAAATCTCCTATGCAGACCCAGGGAAGAGACGACAACGGCTTAATATTTCCCATCACATGCCATAATTCCAGACGCTCGCCAAAGTCAGTGGATGCATGGACAAAGGTGATTTGCATAATCTGTTTACTTTCAGGATCAATACATTGCACGTCTATGAGTTGTTTAGAAGCGGTATTCACCGTAAATCAATCTCCTCTTGCCACATGATTGCCAATCCTCCCGCTATTCTGTTGGATTAACCAAGTGTGATTTACGGCGAAGTTTTTTGCGAATCTTTTCCACCATGACTTCTTTATTTTTTTGCCTCCATTAGAAAGAGTAACTTAGGCCGTTCAAGAGCTATTAAAGCTCTTAGTTCTTGGATTGTCAGGGGGTTGCCCAGCCCCTGACAATTCCAACTAACTATTTTCATGGCTTCTGTGGTGGCTTATTAGGGCTAGCCACCAAAGCCCATTCTTGTCATTCTTGGACCAGTTGCACCGGGGTCTCCATGAGTTCTATTTCATCTATAAGCAATTGGGGTGATGCTAGTAGGCATTTCTGTTTTTTTGCCTTTTGTACTTTCATAGCTTTCTTGCTACTGTTCCCCACTTTTGATAACAAAGGTTTCTAAATTTCAGAGTGTAGTACCTATTTTCCACGATCTCGGACTTCTGCTGTGATAGGTACTTCTACTGTGTTTTCCACTTTGTCTGGACTGCCAACTGTTCTCTTCTTGCTGCATGCGACTATTTGCAAATTTGAGGCTGGCTCTTGCTCGTTTAAATTCATACCTCTCAGTGGATTTGATTGAGCAGGTATAGTTTCTTCCACTACTATTTCTTCCCCCATATTCCCATAAAATGCATTCCAATAGGGACTATGATCGCTTGTTTCTGCCTTCAACCAGGGTCCATATAACCCTTTTTTGTTCATTGCCCAAGGTGAGTTTGCATAAGGGATCTCAATACAGTCAGTTGCATAGTGGCCAATCTGGCCACACGAGAAACAGAAATGAGGAAGTCGCTCATACTTGAACTCCACCCAAAGCCAGCTATTGCCAATGTCCATAACAGCTTCCAATTTCAAAGGTGAGGTCAAATCAATCTCAACTCTAACTCTTCCTCCTCTATTTTGAGCATTAGTTGTTGAGTCGATTTGAATTTCTTGTACTTTTCCTACCCTTTTCCCCAATTCGTTAAATACTTTTTCTATTCTCCACCCAGGGGGAACTCCTCCTATACGCACCAAGAATTCTTCCTTAGTGAAATCATAGCAATGTTTAGGAACTTCAGGGAGACATTGTTTCAGAACAATCAGATTCGTGGAGTAAGACCAAGGTGAATTCCTCTTGATTCTCTGCTTTTCCGCCTCCGTTGGGAATACAAAGCTGAATAGCCCCGGTTCCTTTTGGGAACATATGACCTCTTCTGATTTCCATGCTTTTTTCATTGTAGTGGCGAAGGCTGGGAAGTTCACGTTTGGTTTGGAATACAATTTTTCAAATAGAGTTCGACTACATTCCTCTATTTTCTGTTGAGGTATTTCTTCAGACACTTGGACTACATCTTCTTCAAACCACAAATGCCCCCAGACTTCTACACAATGCAGCCACTCTTATCTCATTTTCCTCTTTACTTTCCATTTTGCTAACTTCTGATTCTTTTTCCAATAGCGTCTCAGATCCAGACTATCCGCATCTCCAGATCTACCCAAATTCAACTTTTCCACCCCGACAACTCATCAGCCAAAAAAGACGAAAGCAAGTTGAAGAAAAGAACAACCCAATACCAGGTGATACCGATTTACTACTAAGATACTATACCGAGAAAATCGCGCATCTCTTCATCTGGAGGAAAAAACTTTCGAGCACCCTTCATGACTGGTGAAAATCCCGGTGCCTCCAGATCGTTGAAGAAAAGCTTTCGGTGAAGATTTTATCCGATGGAGACCAAATGCCCTCCAGAGAACGCATAACATACCGTGAATTTTGTTTTTTGAAGTTTTTTTTCATTTTTGGAAGCTGAGTAATGAAACAGGAAATCGGATTAGGGTCCAAATTGACTTCCATAAAATTGTGCAGCTCAGCGAGGTCCTAAAACTTCTGTCACAACAAGATTTTGTACTTTATAAATAAATGCACAACATAAAAACCAAATATGAAAATCCGAACAGATTTGAATTTATAGGTTAACTATGAAAATCCCTTCGATGAGGTAAATAATGGCTACGATTACTTACCAAACACTACGAAACGCTTTTTCTTGTGTTTCTCAATGTTCTCTCTCTCTCTCTGTATATATATACTTATTCCTTTTGTTTTCTTGTTCCTTCGCGACTCCACCTGCAGAAAAGATGAGTTCATTTTGTTTTTCTTCAAGTTGGCTTAGGCCTTATGAAAATGTAATTGGGCCCCTTATTATTTTTTATTATAAGGGCAACTTACACTTTATGCAAGCAGATGACGATGCATCGATTACAGCAGAAGCTCAAGCCTTGGCGTCACTACTCACTACACTAATACGAAGCGGAGATGCTGGGTTCCCGAAGAAAGGACAAGCTCAGATACCCAGAAAAGGAAAAGCATCATAGACCCGGAAGTTGACGCTGCTGCTACTCCTAGGCAAAGGATTTTAGGTTATCTCTCATGACTTACTGAGATTTTTATGTTTTTTGGATGCATTCCTTGTCGATTGGCTTGAAAACAGCTTCTGGTGTACTCTCCATTAATAGATATTTAGACAACTCTACCTGTGCAAAAGCCTATGTAGTTTTTAAAGGGTTCTGGCGATAGTTCGTAGCCTATGTACAGTCGGAGGTTTTTTCACTCCTTTGAGCTCCAGCTAGCTAATCTGATCCATCAACAAATTTTCCTTTTGGTCCGAAGAACGTAGTACCGCATTGATGGTGGCACATTCGGACATGTTTCACAGGAAAGCCTGGCATGTTGATGCCAAGTTCCATGTCTCTTGTCTGCCTGGTTTGTCTTGTGATACGGCAATATGTTCACAATTCAGGAGCATTTGATAATGTATTGTCTGTGCTATCTTTATGATTTATTAACTGGTGAGCTAATGGGTTATTCCAAATGGATTCTTTCACTCATACGAATTTTCTTTTATAAAATATATTTCAATGAGTAATTAGGCAAGCTCTTGACAATACTCAATTTACAAAAATTGAACCTAAAAAGTCGAAAATTTAATTTCACATTTAGTTTTCACACTTCTATTACCCTCTCCCGTTTTTCCTAATAACGAAAAAGAATGTTTTTTTCTTCTTATTATCCTACGCTTTTATTTTCTTCACCTCCAACATATCAGTGTCGCTCAAACATCCTGCTAACCGCTCCATAAGCAGAGCCAAATGGTTGACATCATTATCCAAATATGAACTGAAGATTTGTACTTTGTTTGATCATCGTGACACCTTCTGCAAAGCACATTTCTAGGCTACAATATCTCCAAAGGAAAGTTAAGCTTATGCAAGAGTAGATTGGTTGATTCATGTTGCTTCACTCGGTAAAATGTTATCCTAGCTACTATATTCTTCCTGCTCTTGCCACAGGTCCAACGACAAGAGATTGCAATGCAGAATGACAAAAGGGCTCTTCTGGACATCTCCTCAGGTAAGTCCTCTCAGAACCGAGTGGGTCTTGCACTGATTTTGTACAGTTGCTTCAGTTTCCTCAGTGGTTGGGATTATATGTGAAATAATTATTGAAGAAGATGGAAAGAGGGAGAAAACTGTTATTAATGACGCAGGCAGGAGTTCATGGAGTCCGCAAAGAAGTGGCTTGTGTACTGAACTACATTGGAAAGATCGGGCAATTTAGGTAACTGATGTAAAATTTTTCGATGAGCAATTAGAGGTTCCTGAAGAAGAAAATAATACTCTCAAAAAGGACATAATTCAAGGCTGTGCAGAATCGGAAACAGTTGGCAGATGAAATATATGAGCGGTTCCGGAACATAGATCGCTCTCTACATGCAAGAGACCAGTTTCAAGGAACTTTTATATTCTTCAGTTGTCAGCAATTCCAAGGTAAAGCACTTTCATGTAGTCACTTTCATGTAGTTCGCCTCCTTACTTACATGGAAAGCAATCACAAGGAGTTCATCGTTACAACTAGAAGGAAACAATTCCTATTCTTTCCTCCAGGCTTTACACTCGGTAAAGTTAAATAAGCGACAAATTCTTGTTCAATTGATCATTGCAGGGAAATTATGTGCTTGGTGATCATATTTAAAATTATTACCCAAGAAGATGGGAAAGAATCTAGTACAGTGCTGGTGTTCCCGAAGAAAGAATAAGCTCCAATACTCGGGAAGAAAAAGCTTGGAAACTGCTTTTGCTGTACTTCCTTCTCGATTAATATTAAGACAACTTTATAACATGTCAGAAAATTTCTGCAGTGTTAGAGGTTCTAGTAAACTGTTGACTGGGATATAATAGCCCATATGCAGCCTGAACTTTTGTAAGCTCTTCCTCCTATTGAGGTCCGGTTAGCTAAACTAAGCATGAAAATATACAAAAAAACATATGCTATAAGATTTTCATGCACCGGCATGCTTATTAGTTAGTAGTCTCTTTGAACCCCTCCAATGATCAATTAAATCTTTCTCTTAATCTCGGCTTCTGCATCCACTCAAATTTATCAAATTATGCTGACCAAAAGAAAAACTCGATCGGATTCTTCCTTAAATATATATATATTAGACAAATGGCTCACTAATGATCATTGCTCATGAGATGAGCAAGATGGGGCAGATACCCCCTCTGTTGGAAATAAAAGTTCGTTTTGGCCTCATCCGAGCACTAGAGCATTTATAATGCCCCGAAACATCCACCTTCATATTTGGTAAGCATGAGTTCACTAAGAATTTCACAGAGTATATCATTGTCATGGGGAAGTCTTTAGACTCTAAATTAATTAGTCCGCATATCGGAATAGAGCCAACATCAATTTGATTTGATTTTCTGAGAATCAAAGAGGATGAAGTTAGAAAAGTTTTGAAAGGAGATGGCAACACATGCCTGTCCTCATTTTCGGATGAATACTTTAATAATGGCACCTCATTTCAAATAATTAGGATCTTTCTATTAGCTTTTTTTTGTGTTCGTAATTTTCCCTCATCATAAGAATGCTATTAGTTCCTCAACTGAATGGATAGTCCAACAAGTGTGAATCAAAGGCACATGTTTTTGATTAATTGAAGAGTCATTTTGTGCTGAACCAAAGACTTCCATTCTAGAAATCTTCCACGATTAAATCGATAGGTAGGGGCCATGATGGTAATTTTCTCGATGCATTCATATCAAAATTCATATTATGAAACCTCACATTACTCTTCCAAGAGTTGTTGATAAAGACATGGAATGACCGACTCATTTACACCAGCTGAGTCCTTCCCAGCACATGTTTTTGCCTTGCATGGCTGTTTTGAACCCAACGCCATTAGATTGATCGAGTTTTCACAGGTGCATCAAAGGAGTGCTTTAAAGATTTTAATTGAAATCTTCGTGAGATTGAGACGGTGATCGAGGTGAGGACAACAGAGTGGAGAGCCGAAGAAGCAGAGGCAGGTGATTGATTTGCAGAGACAACAAGGTTACGTTAGAGTTGAAGGAAGCAAACGGTGATGGAGGGACTATGCTCGTTGTCTTCTCAGATCTAGGGTTTGTCCTCATCGCGTTTGCACAGAGAGAGAGAGAGAGAGAGAGAGAGAGAGAGAGAGAGAGAGAGAGAGAGAGAGAGAGAGATCGGGGAAAGCTCACAATTTGTGAATGATTTTTTCATATCACTTAATTTACAGATTGTACACACTTATAAAGATAATGAAAAATACAATATTTGATAGAGCAAGAATCATAGAATGCCAACTCATCTACCGTTGGTATGCTAATATGAAATTCAAAAAGATAACAAAAAGATTTCATATTCAAAAAATAATATCAAAAAAGATTTCATATCTTAACATACCCCCGCAAGATGGACGTTCCATCGGAAACGTCTATCTTGTCTCGTAATTGTATTGTCTGCAGCCTTGATAACAGTTTCGTGAGAATGTCGGCAAGTTGATCACGGGTGGAAATATGAGAGACTCGCATCTTGCCGGCTTTAACAAGTTCCTAAATGAAATGGTAATCTATCTCAATGTGTTTCATTCGGAAATGGAAGACGGGATTTACACAAACATAAGTAGCACCTATGTCGTTGTAATACAAGCTTGGTGCCATGTCCATGTGAATGCCAAATTCTTGAAGCAAAGATTTTACCCAAATGAGTTTCACCGAGGCCGTGGCAATGGCTCGATATTCTGCTTTAGTAGATGATCGTGCAACTGATCGTTACTTTCGAGAACTCCAAGAGACAAGATTGGCCCCTATATAAATCACAAAACACGAAGTAGATGTGCGATCATCAATGTTTCCTACCTAATCTGCATCGGTGTAGGCATGAAGCATAGGTTGTGTGTCGCGTCTCAAGTGCAACCCATGGAATAATGTTCCCTTAAGATAACGTAAAAGCCATTTTGCAGCTATCCAATGGGTTGTGGTCAGCTTATGCATGAATTGAGATAGCTTGTTTACTGCAAAACCAAGATCCTGGTGAGTGATGTTGAGGTATTGAAGTGCACCAATGAGGCTTCATGTTGCATTGGCTAGTGATTGTTTGTCATGAACCGAAAGAGATTGACCCATGGCTAATGGTGTCGCTACCTCTTTTTCATCTCCCATTTTGAAGCGTTCAAGTAGGTCTCTTAAGTATTTATGTTGAGAAAGAAGTAAGCCGGTCTTTGTAGGAATGACTTCAATTCCCAAAAAGAAATTCAGTGACCCCAAGTCTTTAATTGAGAATTGATTAGAGAGAGCGGTGATGAAGTCCGAAACAAACTTTTGGTCACTTCCTGTGATAATGAGATTATCCACATACACTAAAAAATAGGCTTGAACACCACCATGAGAGTAAATGAATAGCTGAACTATCATTCTTTGAATTGACAAATGAATTTGTGAGAATGAATGAACTTAGCTCATTATACCAAGCCCGCGGAGCCTACTTTAACCCATATATGGCTTTACGAAGTTTGCAAATGTGTGTTGATTTTTCTGAGTCTTTAAAACCAGGTGGTTGTGACATGTAAACCTCATCCTGAAGAGTTCCTTGGAGAAAGGCATTATTGATGTCAATTTGTCTCAATGTCCATCCACGCATTAAAGTTAATGATAAAACCACCTGAATAGTATTTGGTTTGATGACCGCGCTAAATGTATCGATGTAATCAAGGCCCAGTCGTTGGTGAAAACCGTTGGCCACAAGACGTGCCTTGTACCTCTCAATACTGCTGTCCACATGTCTTTTTATCCGATAAACCCATTTACAACCTACAACATTCAAAGATGGATCAAAAGGTATTAGTTCCCAAGTCCCGTTACGAATAAGGGCATTGATCTCGGCCGACATTGCTTCATGCCATTGAGGATCGCACATAGCTTGTATAATTCTCGTTGGTTCTATAGTCGGTGGAAGTGGATGTTTGGTGATGATGTGGTTGATTTGTTTTGGCTTGAAAATATTATTTTGTGATCTAGTGGCCATTTTGTGAGTTCTAGTAGGTGGATTTTTGGGTGTTGATGTTTGGTCATTATTAATAGTGGCAATTGGGTTTTCAAGAGGTGGCATTTGTTGGGATTGATTTGAAGGTTGGGAAGTTGATGAGGATGCAACACATGATGGAATGTTGCTTCGAGGGGGCGCACTTGTGCAGATGGTCCAATGTTTAGCACTAAAATCAAAAGTGAAACAATAGGTGGAGTAGATGAACTTTGAGGGGTAACAATACACTTTTAATATTGAGAAGTGTTCGGTACGAAAATGTGTTTTCTTCGAACACAACATGACGTGAGATATAAAGATGATTATTTTGTGGATCAAAACATTTATACGCACTTTGTGACACTAAAAATATACATTGTTGAGAGCGGGACATAAGTTTATTTGTGTTGTATGAATGTAACCATGGATAGCAAAGACAATCACGTGTGTGAAGTTTTTAATAATTTTTTGGTAATTTTTTTTTTTTTGGTAAAGAAGTTTTTTATAATTGTGAGCCATTTGGAATAATGTTTGAAATGGTAAATGCATATTTAGAATGGGTGTTGGCAAACGATTAATGAGGTATGTAGTAGTTTGAAAAGCATATGACCAAAAAGTAGGTGGTAGATTTGCTTTGTGTAATAGCGCGAGTTCAGTTTCAACGATGTGTCAGTGTTTTCTTTCTGCAATTCCATTGTGTTTCAGTGTGTGTGGCGGTGTAGTTAGATGGGAAATTCCGTGTTTTGCAAGAAATGGTTTTGAAATTCTCCACCACCATCTGAGTATAAATTTCAAATAGAGACAGAAAATTGTTTTTCAACTAAGCTTTTGAACTGTTCAAAACATTTGATTTTTTTCTTATAAGATAAAGTCAAGTGTACTTCGTATAGTGGTCAACATATATAAGATGGTAACAGAAACCATCAATTGAAGCAATTAACACAGGACCCCAAACATCAGAAAAAATAATATCAAGCGGAAAATGACTCATAAGAGTTGATACCTCAAATCAAAGTTTGTGACTCTTATTGCACTAACACGCATCACATGATAACTTAGAGCCTATGATTGACTCAAAAGACAAATGAGTTGGAAAATTATTAAGAACATGACTTAGAATACGAAATGAAGGGTGGCCTAGTCTATTGTGCCAAACCATCAGTTTTGTCCACTCATTGACAAAGGCTGTGAATTTTCGGTGAGTGTTTGTGAGAGACGTCCGATACACACCATTGCTAAGCCCTCCTCGAAGCAACGTTGCCCCCATGCGAAGGTCCTTCACCAAAAAATAATTGGCAAAAAATTCAATAGATGAGTGGTTATTGCGACAAAATTGTGAGATGCAAATTAGGTCTTTTGTACTATCATATGCACATAAAACATTGATTAATTTAAAGGATTGGTTTGGATAGGATAAATTAGTAGAACCAACGTGACTAATACGCAAACCTATGCCATCACCAATGACGACCTCACTGGGGCCTTCGTACTCTAAGTGAGTGGTGAGGTTGTTGAGATTGCTTGTGACATGATGTGATGCTCCTAAGTCTAGTAGCCAGCCATTTTCTTGATGTGGAGCTATTGCAACATGAGCAGTAGGTTCACGAAGACTATTTCGAATGCAAAAACAAGATGTGACCGAGTGTCCACATTGATCACAAAACTGACATGTCAAACGAGGCTCTCTATTGTCCCGATTAGAATACCTCCTATGAGAAGGTCCATGATGCTGGTTAGATCTGGAATAATTGTGATGACGGCTGCAATTGTTGGGCCAGTGAGAGTTGCTTCCTGTGCCACGGCTTTTGTTTCTATAGTTGGCTGTGACTGGTGCTGCTTCAAGTCTAATTTCTTCCAGTTTTAGTTGGGTTTCATAGGCCACCAATTTGTCATGCATTTCTTCAAAGATGAGTGTGTTTTCACGAGCCCTAATCGCTGCTGCAATTTCTTTGCATTCAATTCCAAGTCCTCAAAGTGCATGAATCACTAAATTATCATCAAAGTAGGGGTGTCAATGATTGCTAATTCATTGGCAATGGCTTTAAGTTTCTGCAAAAATTCTGAAATAGAACGTGAGTTTTGGCGAGTGATAGAAAGTTGATCCTTGAGATGCATAACTCTTGAGCGGGATTTATTTGCATATAAATTCATGAGTTTTGTCTAGGCAGCGTGTGATGAATTGCAAGAGGCAATGAGAGGAATCATGGCTTTGGATACAAATGCAAAAATTGCATGAAGCAAGAGCTGATTTTGGCGAATCCAAGTTGTTGCGGCTGTATTTGGCACCATTTGATTTCTAGTTGAAATGGTGAGAGGCAGACAGACAAAAGTTCCGTCAACAAATCCCATTAAATCATAACCAATGAGTAGCGCCTGAAATTGAGCACACCAAGAGGGATAATTTGGCAACAAAGAGCTTGAATGGTAATTGGACGGTGGCTAAGATCGAGATTAGACCATTAGGTGTAGCTGTTCTGATGGAAACGGAATTAGAATTTGAGGTGGTGCGAGCTGATTCTGAAGTGAGTTCCATGGCTAGAGGGTGCAGAAGTTTGCAAAAAAAAAAATGCAAAATAGTCGGATCAAAATGCTCTTAGGAGCAGAATCGCTCTAATATCATGAGAAAGCTCACAATTTGTGAATGAATTTTTCATATCACTTAATTTACAGATTGCACATGCTTCTAAAGAGAAGGAAAAATACAATATTTGACAGAGCAAGAATTATGGAATGCCAACTCATCTACAATTGGTATACTTATATGAAATTCAAAAAGATATCAAAAAGATTTCATATTCAAAAAATAATATCAAAAAATATTTCATATCTTAACAACATCTACCAAAGAAGACTAAGGCCCGGCGCCAAAATACTCAAAATTTTAGGGTAGGCTGGCGCGGATTTTTTGATTGATCAAATCAAATGCTTTTGTTTTTCACCACGGTTGAAAGCCTGAAAAGAGTTGCCTTCCTCCGTGAAGACAAGACAATGCAAAAATTTAGATCATAAAACGCCGTCTCACAAGAGAGTTATCCATGTCCCCTTTGCAGTTCGTCAAACTCCCTCGAGTTCACCTCGGGAGGGTTGCAACTTTTGTCCGTGAAGATTGTTGGCAATTCATTGGGTCTGATTAGAGCCGTGAGATTTTATCTTAGTTTTCTTGGGTTTTTAGCAAAGCCTACCCATTTCTTGGTTTTTGGTGGAACCGAACGCGCGCCACCGCCTCTCGCGGTTGCGGCCAATCCTTCATCCTAACGAGGGGCGGTCGTGACCGTCACCTTCTCATCACGAGCGATGGAAGGAGTCAGACTGAGCTTTCCTCGGAGACCAAGAGAGAGAGAGAGAGAGAGATGCAATACTTGAAAAATAGTTGTTTTGCTTACTGATTGAACGTGCAATAAACAAAACGTAAACAAACGGGCAATACTCTTTCCTGTGTGTGAGTTTGTGATGGAAACTTGTGTGTGAAGGACTGAGATATACATAAGATTAAGTTGTGGGCATAGGCAGATCCATCCTACCTAGGAAATGATTACTTTTAGAATAATTTGTGTTCTTATTTCAATCCTGATGCTATTTGTAATCGTTAAGTAACATTAGTAAAAAGAATACGTTGTTCCTCTGTTCATTGAATGTGTTCATTGAGAAACATGTGAAATTGGATTCTTCCTCTTACATAACATTGTCTGATTTCATTTTAATATTCTAGTTTGGTCCAAACTACATCCCACTATCTTTCCAATGTTAGAAGCTAAAGGTGGGAAATTCATATGACTAGATATAAGATTTTTTGACCAAAAAAGAAAAAGATTTAAGATTTAAGAAATAAAGACTACCGAAGAATTTAATTAAGACAACGTGAAACGTTGCTACTGTTCTCTTATATTCAATGATTTCTGCCAAAGTTATGTACCTCTAAATTTGGGAGAATGCATTTCTAGTTCCTAGACATAACAATAGCATCTCCACATGATGTTATATCTTTTGGACCAATACTTGCAACATGGGGAACCAACTTACACTATAAGAGCAGGAGAATTTAACCCTTAGGGCAATTCCAAACTCGTACAAACTAGATCACTCAGCTATCTAAGCCTCAATAAATAAAGCCTAAGGTTGCAAAAATATTTGTGGAATCTTGAGTTTGACTAATTTAGAAGCTTTGAATTTCTTCTTCTTTTTTTTTCTTTTCCATTTTAAGGAAAAATTCTAAATAAAGGCTTGAAGAGCTCTTATATTCTTAAATAATGATATAAAGTGAACATTATTGTAAATAAGGGTTTGGATTAGATTTTGTTTTAAATAAGAGCCTAAAATAGCCATATAGTTTTTAAAAAGGGCTTGAACTCATTGGCTTGAAGGGAATTTCGTCTTCTAAATTTTTTGAGTTTGTTGACACATAAATTTTAGGGATTTGTTTAAGTGTTTATTAATTACATTAGAAAATTAGGGATTAATTTCTAACCCCTCAACAAAAATATTTCATTAAAATTGCATCACATATAGACATTAAGAGCATTTGTGTCACTAGTTTTAAAATTTATAAAATAAAAAAAAAAAAAGTTTACAAAAAAATTAAATTCGAAATTTAAAAAAAATTAAATTTAAATTTAAAAAAAAAAAAAAAAAAGAAGAAGAAGAAGAAAGAAGAGTAAAAAAATAATAATTAAAAAGTATCTTGTTTGCACAGGGTATTGAATGGTCTTTATTTTTCCAAAATTATCGTAAAAAAAAAAAAATCAAATGAGGCCGAGTATAGGGTCTTTCCTCGTGCGTGGGCTCGCCCACCTATCTCTTTTCCTTTTCTTTTTTTGCACTTGGGCTGGCCCATCTCTTTTTATTTCAACCCGGCCCGTGCGCAGATCATCTTCCTCCCCTCACACCATCGACGCGTCTCATCTTACTCCCCTCACACCTTTTACGCTTTCCCCTCACACCATCCCTCACACCATCCACGCGTCTCATCTTCCTCCCCCTCACACCTTTTACGCTTTCCCCTCACGCCATCCACGCTTCTGCCCAAAAAAGGAGAAAAGAGGAGAGTATAAACGTTAGAGAGAGCAGAGGGGAACCGAACACAGAGAGGAGGAAGCCGGAGAGAAACACAGGGAGAGAGACCGAGAAGGAGGGTGAGCGAGAGGGCGACCTAGAGAGAGAGCGCGAGCTCGAGAGAGTGTTTGGTCGTGGAACGGCGAGAACCGAGAAGGAGATGGAAGCGAGAGATATTCGAGAGAGTGAAGTCGAAGGAGCATTTTGGCTGCCTCGTCCGTTCGTGAGTTGCTGTCCATCGCAGCTCTTCTCGTTGAACCAAGTAGGTCTTCTCTGCTCATGTAGGCTCTATTTTTGTAGGGCGTCGGATCGGGACTCGCGGCTGACCAGTTCAAGCGAGCTTCGGTCCCATTGAGCCCCCATTAGCCTAACCGAAGAGTAGCCTGCATCTTAACGTCGGACCGACTCATTTTTGCTCTCGTGCTTGCTGAATCCTTGTTGCCTTGCCCGTATTCATTATGTTTTCGAGCGGTTTGCGCGAGATACTTGCATCTATTTGAATCGACGAAACTTCTCGTTGCGTCGGAAATGGGTTAGTGGTCGCCGGAATAGTTAGCCGATCGAGGGGGATGACCGGTGGGCGGCGGTGGTCCGGCGGCCGACGCCGGTTGCTCCGGCCGGTGTTGATGTATGGTGCAGAAGGAGGAGGCTTCGGGCGTAGAAGGAAGCAGGTGGAGAAGGAGACCAGTTAAAAAAAAAAAAAAAAAAAGAGAAAAAAAAAGTTAAAGAATAGAAAATGGAAAAAGCAAAACAAAAAAAAAATAAAAAACTATAACATGGAAAAGTTGGCTTCGGGAAGGACCAACGAGGAGAGTGTGCAGCGAGAAGAATGAAGTAAGGGAAAGACAAAAAAGGAATTACAAAAATCATTTAAAAAAATTAAATTTAAAAAATTAAAAAAAAGGTTTTGCTTTTGAATCCAATTGGGTCGGGCCTAGGTCGTCGGGTTGTGTCAACGGCCCGGATTGGGTTTACTCGGCCAAAATTCGTTTTACCGAATATAATAATATTAAATATTAAGAATGTATTAAAAATTTCAAAAAGTTAAAAAAATTTAAAAAGTCAAAATTATCGAAAAATAATAAAAATTCAAAAAAATCTCCGAAATTTCAAAAACTCAGAAAACATTAAAAAAATTTGACCTTTAAAAAAAGTAATTAAAAAAATTAAAAATTAAAAATTAAAAATTTCTAAAATCTAAAAATGGTTGGATTTGGTTAGGAATTGATGTGTCTTGCCTTTTTAGCGTAATTAGGCTTTTATTTTCTTGTACCTTGATTATATATTTTGTTTAATTCGCATATTTGATTACGTTTGTGGATGTTTACTTGCACATGTTTAATTTTATTACAATTAAGATCTTTGTAGCTATAATTGTTACTTTAATGATTGTGCACCGCATAATCACTTCACATGTTAGTGGATAGATATAAAATCAATTTAAACCGCCTACTCAAAAATCATTTTGTTAAAATGAACACGTTTAGGTACCGAAAGGGTATTAATTGATTAATTAGTGTAATCAAGTTCCCGATCCTATATTCTTTGGTTGCGTAAGAAGTGAGGTACGCTCTAATGCCTTATTTGGTTTCTAGTCGACCTCAATGGGCTAGTAGCGACTCATTTTGTGCAAAATACCTAAAAAATATTTCAATGTCACGCGGAGTATGGGTTTGGGAGAATCCGCACTTAATCATGAGTTTTAGGCCCGTCCTTTAGACAATACCCCTAAACCTGTTCTCTCCTCTCAAGAGTAGGTTGCAACAATAAGCCTCATAATAAAGAGCTGGAATAAATGGGACATCAAAATACAATAATAAAAAAGGGGAGAAAAGAGAGTTCAAGAAAAAAAGTCAAAAATAAAACTAAAGTCAGAGGTCGGTTCAACATAGCCCTTCCCCCTACATTTCTGGCCCATTTTTGAGCTAATTTTCAGTCCCCTCAGCCCACTAAACTTGAACCGATAAAGAAAAAGCACAAAGGCCCGAGCGGAAGGAATTCTGGCCTAAGAAGACCAAACCCAGCCCTTTCCTTCTTTAACTTTAACTTCTTTCCTCTTAAACCCATTTCATTTTCTCAAACCTGGCCTTTGTGTTCCCCTTCTTCCTCATGTTCACGCTCATGCCTGTGAGCAGAAGAATGGTGACAGACAAAGAGCGTCCGTGACCGAACGGTGGCTGAGCAAAGAAAACCAAAGGGTTTCTAGAAGAAGTAGAGCTGGAGAAGCAAAACGGTATTCTTGAGATTCCTCAGAGGGCTCCTTTTTAAGAGAGCGACGCTCAGTAAAATGGGGGCGCTTGTTTTTATCCAGAGACTGTGACCGAGAAACTAACCCCAAAGAGAGAGCGATTTCTTTCCATTCGCCGAAATCTCGGTCAACCTTCATCGGAAGCCCACCTGCTGGTCGTCGTTTGTCATCATAGTGACCACCCGAACTAGGTAACCTATTTTCTTTTCCCCTGTCTTGGCTGAGTCTGAAACATAGAACTCACTCTGCGAATTCACGAGTAAACCACATCAAACCGAGACTGTTTTGGGATACTTCATGCTAATTTAGAACTTGATACATGGTGTCTACGCTATGAATCGCATTAGAATTGAATTTAGAGCTCGCATTCTTAATCGCATATCAATGTTTGACAATGTCAAATGAAACACTGAAACGGTTCTTTTCATATTCACTATCTATGGGTATTTGTTTTTAGTTGGTTTGGTTATTTGCTTAAATGATCTTAGTTAGTGTTAAAAGATGGTCGCAGGTGTTAGTGATTCAATAGCCAATAGTGGTAGATTAATGACAGTGGTCCGGTGATGCTTGTGGTGGGCGGTGAAGTGATTTGGTCGGAGCAAATTCGTGTCAACGCTAGTTGCCAAGGTTGGCTTTGATTTGGTGTTGTGGTCACCAAAGAACATTCGTTGGAGATGAACTCTCGAGAAAGAAAGAGGAAAATAAAAATAATATTAATAAAAGAAATAATTGAAATCATAAGAGAGGAAGAGAAAAATTATAAGAATAGGTTAACTTTTTTATCATCTTCACTATCCCTTCTCTAATCTTTCCATCTCCCGCTGCATCTTCATAGGATTAGCCTCATCGCACCGTAATTACAAATAGGGGTGTGCATGATTTGGGTGCGCGGTAAACCGCCCGCTAAGCACTGGTTCCAAAATTTTGAACTGGGAACTACCCATAAGTTGCATGAATCCATCCGAGAATTGGATCGCCGGTTCAGTCCGATTCCCAAGTGGATCCATAAAACCAATCTCACCAATAATAATATCGTTTTCAAAATCCTATCGTGAGTACTTTTCATATCAAGTATATTTTTCTTTAAATCGAATTGGCTTAATTAAGGGTACCATTTTTTATTTATTTATTGGAAAACACTACCAAAGAAGAGAAATATGTTTTTTTTTCCTATTTTTGAATCATTTCAGTTAAAATCTAAAATATTTTTTAAGTTCAAGGTTCTGGACGACTATCATATGTAGATCGTCTTTTCCTTTATCCCTTAACAATGCTCAATCTTTTACAACCTTTGCTTTAGTAAATTCTTTTTATAGAAACAATTCTACCGAAACTTCATATTTTCTTGAACACAGTGTCCTATGTGAGAGTCCCGAAAGTATCATTTGAATGAACCATTTGTTGAGTTGCTGAAAAACAACTTACATACTATACTAAATTCTTATAAAAACATGTAAACCATGAGAGGAGATAGAGCCCTAAAATTTAGGTTTGCTAATTAGTAATTTAGAAATTTATTTAAATATTAAAAATTAATATATTATTATAATATAATCAGTTCGATCCGGATGAGTAGATCCACCCATGGAATTAGGAATCGAACCGGTACCCACCGGTTCTCATAAATTGGAACTGGGAATCAGATCGGTTCCCTCAAGAACCACAAGTTCCAGGCGGTTCCGGTTCGGTTACGGGTGGGTCCTGATTCTTTTGCACACTCCTAATTACAAAAGGCATGTATAAACGCTTCACGAGGGTGGTGGGTTTCTTTGTGGGCCCTAGGGTTTGCCTGTCGGCTATTGGCTTACGGGTTTCTATAGGTCATAAAAAAAAAAAAAAGCATGTATAAAACATCTATTATATGATACACTTTATAACATTAGAATATAGACTAAATAAATGTTATACCTCAATCAAATGGCACTCAGTCAAGTGGATTAATAATTCTTTCTGCAATGCCTTTGGCCAGATCATTATGTATCCATGTATTTTAATAGATACATCATTTATAACAAGCTAATATAAAAAGGACATAATAAATTGAACAGCATATGGTTTTTGGGCAAATCATTGCCAACATTTTCAGGTAAACTAGACAGAAGTTCATCCTCGGATAATCCAGACAAAAGTATGATGGATTCACAAATGGTATCATAGACCCTTTGATGCTTGAAAGTGAGCATCGCCTTTCGGAATGTTGTCTCATACCCTGTGTAAACTGAAGTACTTTTTTTCAGGTGCTCAATCACCAGTATTCAATGAATGGTGGAATTACAAAGAAATAGACATAAAAAGTTTTCTAATGATTAAATTCTTATATAACAAATCTATGCCTACTTTATCATAAGTTCTGTAAATTTGGAACTTCTATAGCACAATGAGCCAATTCATGTTATCAAGTGGCCACAAATAGTCATAACCGCTCAAGACAAACAGTTCAAGAACTGTTTGCTGAGTTAACCCATTAAGTTTTGCATGCTCCAGTAGCTTGGAGTATTTGAACTCATGACCTCGCCCAAAACGGTCCATTCGGAAGATTATCTGAAAAATTAAACATATGCAATCATAGAAAACACTCAAGGTCGAAAAGGCTATATTTTTCTTAGAGATTGTGTGTTGTTGAGATGGATAAAATATAGCAAGAAGTGGTACAAATAATTCTAGGATAGCCAAATGCTACAAGATTTGCATTGCTTGTAAGTATAGCATCGACCCGTCTATGGATTGCCAAAAAAGCCATTTGCGCATCTGCTTCGTAAGGGGCAACAACATAAAAAATTTCCTGCTCTTTCAAAACCTTTCACATGCAACCATACCAATCAAAATGCGATAAATTCATCAGGAATGATAACTTTAACTTACTTTAACCACACATACCTCAATTAGCTTGTGTATTATTAATGGGGGTGGTGTTTACTACATCTTTGTAATGCCTAACAGCAGCAGTAGCATCTCCTTTTGATTTAAGCCAACGAGCCTTAGCAAGAGATTTGTCCCTACGTTCGCAAGGCGGATTTGAGCTCAAAGTGATTCTGCCAAAAAGCTAAAAAAAACATACTCTTTACGCTTTCTCTTTTCGTCATTCTTCATCGAGAGCTCACGTCCATCAAAAATAAGAAACATTTTAACTTTATTTCGCCAGAGCAATTCTACTCTCTTCTTGAAGAACTCAATGTGCCTAAGAATCAAACACCAAGGAAGTGTGAATGTACAGAACATCTCATAATAGAAGAACATAAATGGCATTATGGGCCTTCTTGTGTTTATCGTGAGCATAACTAAGTGAAAACACTTCCTAGTCGACGATTTCTCTCGGCTGATTTCACAACGTAAGGAACATTCTTGCTTAAGCATAAAATTGAATTGCCGATTGGTAATCAAATTATGACCAAGCAGGCTTTTCCAATCTAGCAAGGACTTGGTCTTGACTCCATATACACAAAAGAAACTAAGCAGCAAACGGCAAACAAAACTTACCTAATGGTGAGGAGATTGTCACGGAGCTCCTTGCTGCATAGCATGACTCCCTGGTAAAGCCAGTTATAACGGTCCACGGCCACGGTGCGGCCCTTTAGTTCCCTTTGTCAATGCTTGTTAACACATTTCCATTACCTATCACAAACAAAGAGAGAGTGAGGACCGAGCGGCAATCAAAAGAGAGATTGAGAGAGGGCTTTTTTTTTAGGTGGAGGGAATCAGAGCCGAGAGGGCTGTCCAATCTTCCCCATAATCCTGTCACACAAAATTATCCAGTTTTTCTGTATTCCTGTTACAAAGAGAGTGAGAACGCCGAGAGAGCCAATGTTAGCAGAGCATGAAGTTGCACTCAAGGAAGATGAGTACCCCACGGCCCACCAGAGATGAGGCGGCCGCAGAACAAGAACAAAGACCATCACGCACCACTTCCACAGCTTGAGGCCAAAGATGGGGTGGCAAGCGAGGGGCTTGATCGTGAGGGAGCTAACGATGTCCGCTCTCTCTCTCTTTGTGCGCCCGCTCTGTGCGCTATGCACTTTCTCAAAGCTACAAGAAGGAAAGATTGGACATCGTCTGCTCCCTCATGATCGAGCCCCTCACTTGCCACCCCGTCTTTGGCCTCAAGCTGTGGAAGTGGTGCATGGTGGTCTTGTTCCTGTTCTACAGCCGCCTCATCTCTGGTGGGCCGTGGGGTGCTCGTCTTCCTCATCGAGCGCAACTTCATGCTCTGTCAACATTGGCTCTCTCTCGGCATTCTTACTCTCTTTGTGATAGGAATATAGGAAGACTTGACAGTTTTGTGATAGGATTACGAGAAAGATTGGACAGCCCTCTTGACTCTGATTCCCTCCACCTAAAAGAAGCCCTCTCTCAATCTCTCTTTTGATTGCCGCTCGGTCCTCACTCTCTCTTTGTTTGTGATAGGAAATGGGAATGTGTTAAGAACCATTGACATCAGGAATTGAAGGGCCGCACCATGGCCGTGGACGGTTATAACTGGCTCTACCAGGGCGCCATGCTATGCAGCAAGGAGCTCTGTGACAATCTCCCCACCATCAATTAAGTTTTGTTTGCCGTTTGCCGCTTAGTTTCTTGTGTATGTGGAGTCAAGATGTCCCTGCTAGATTGGAAAAGCCTGCTTGGTCATAATTTGATTGCCAATCGGCGATTCAACTTTATGCATGAGCAAGAATGTTGCGTGCATTGTGAAATCAGCTGGGAGAAATAGTCGGCTAGGAAGTGTTTTCATTTAGTTATGCTCACAATAAACACATGAAGACCCATAATGCTGTTTATGTTCTTCTATTATGAGATGTGTTGTGCATTCACGCTTCCTTGGGGTTTGATTCTCAGCCGCATCGAGTTTTTCATGAAGAGAGTAGAATTGCTCCGGCGAAATAAAGTTAAAACGTTTCTTGTTTTTGATGGACGTGAGCTCTTGATGAAGAGTGATGAAAAGAGAAAGCATAAAAACTATGTTTTTTTAGCTCTTTGGCAGAATCACTTACCTTTGAGCTCAAACCCGCCTTGCAAACGTAGGTCCAGGGGCAAATCTCTTGCTAAGGCTCGTCGGCTTGAGTCAAAAGGAGATGCTGTTGCTGCTGTTAGGCATTACAAAGATGTAATAAACATCACCCTATTAATAGTACACAAGCTAATCGAGGTATGTGTGGTTAAAAGTAAGTTATCATTCCTGATGAATTTATCACATTTTGATTGGTATGGTTGCATGTGGAAGGTCTTGAAGGAGCGGGACATTTCTTATGTTGTTGCTTGTTACGAAGCATACTTTTTTGGCAATCCATGGACGGGTCAATGCTGTACTTAGCATTTGGCTATCAGAGAGTTTTTGTACTGGTTCTTTCTATATTTTATCCATCTCAACACACGATCCCTAAGAAAAATATAACCTACCTTGAGTGTTTTTTGTGGTTGCATATGTTTAATTTTTCAAATAATCTTCCGAATGGACCGTTCTGGGCGAGGTCGTGAGTTCAAGTACTCCAAGCTACTGGAGCATGCAAAACTTAATGGGTTAACTCAGCAAACAGTTCTTGAACTGTGTCTTGAGTGGTTGTGACTATTTGCGGCCACTTGATAACTGGCTCTTGCGCTAGAGAAGTTCCAAATTTACAGAACTTATAATAAAGTAAGCATAGATTTGTTATATTAAATTCAATCATTAGAAAACTTTTTCTATTTATTTCTTTGTAATCCCACCATTCATTGGATACAGGTGATTGAACACTTGAAAGAAAGTGCTTCAATTTACGTAGGGTATGAGATGGCATTCCAAAAGGCGATGCTCACTTCCAAGCTTAAAGGGTCTATGATACCATTCATGAATCCACCGTACTTCTGTCTAGATTATCCGAGGATGAACTTCGGTTTACCTGAGGATGTTGGCAATGATTTGCCCTTCTTGGGACTATATCCTTTTCATGTAACTGTTCAATTATATTAGCTTGTTATGAATGATGTACCTTAATTGGAAAATACATAAATACATAATGATGTGGCCAAAGGCATTGCGGAAAGAATTATTAATCCACTTGACGGAGTGCCATTTGATTGAGGTATAACATTTATTCAGTCTATTTTTGTTTTAGGTTATATGAATAATTCTCACATGAGCAAGGAACTAGATTTACTCTTTAAACTTTTCTCTTCCTCTCTTATGATTTCAATTGTGTTAAAGCAAATCGATTTTGATATATATGGTAAGGTCACAGAGTAGAAAATTAGTGGGCTAGTTCATTTTGAGATTTTGAGCAGTATCATGCTCTTTTTTTTTTTTTATTGTGTTTTGCGGACACTTTCTCTAGCTCTAATGATGTTGCTACGCTTATCAACACTAGCGAGACAACTGGAAATCCAAAGGGTTTTATGTTAACACAGAAATTTGTTGCATCAGGTTTATTATTCTCCGAGGCAATTTGTTTTTTCTTTGGGCACCATTAGTGTGACATGCTCGATTTTGATGCTACTATTTTATACATGCCTTTTGTCATTACGGTGTGATGAGGCTGATCCTATGAAGATGTAACGGGAGATGGAAAGATTGGAGAAGGGATAGTGAAGATGATAAAAAAGTTGACGTATTCTTATAATTTTTCCCTAAGACACGTGCAAATCTTTTTCAAATACTCTCACATGAGCAGGGAACCGGATTTACTCTTTAAACTTTTCTCTTCCTCTCTTATGATTTCAAATTGTGTTAAAGCAAATCGATTTCGATATATATGGTAAGGTCACAGAGTAGAAAAGTAGTGGGCTAGTTCATTTTGAGTTTTTGAGTAGTATCGTGTTTTTTTTTTTTATTGTGTTTTGCTAAAACTTTCTCTAGCTCTGATGATGTTGCTACGCTTATCTACACCAGTGCGACAACTAGAAATCCAAAGGGCATTATATTAACACAAAAATTTGTTGCATTGGGTTTATTATTCTCCGAGGCAATTTGTTTTTGGGCACCACTAGTGTGACATGCTCGATCTTGGCGCCACTGTTTTATACATGCCTTTTGTAATTATGGTGCAATGAGGATGATCCTATGAAGATCTAACAGGAGATGGAAAGATTAGAGAAGGGATAGTGAAGATGATAAAAAAGTTAACCTATTCTTATAATCTTTCCCTAAGATACGTGCAAATCTTTTGCAAATACTCTCACATGAGCAGGGAACTAGATTTACTCTTTAAACTTTTCTCTTCCTCTCTTATGATTTCAATTGTGTTAAAGCAAATCGATTTTGATATATATGGTAAGGTCACAGAGTAGAAACGTAGTGAGCTAGTTCATTTTGAGTTTTTGAGCAGTATCGTGTTTTTTTTAGTGTTTTGCGATAGCTCTGATGATGTTGCTGCGCTTATCTACACCAGTGGGGCAACTGGCATAATGTTAATTCAGAAATTTGTTGCATCAGGTTTATTATTCTCTGAGGCAATTTGTTTCTTCTTTGGGCACCATTAGTGTGACATGCTCGATCTTAATGGTACTATTTTATACATGCCTTTTGTAATTACGGTGCAATGAGCTTGATCCTATGAAGATGCAGCGGGAGATGGAAAGATTAGAGAAGGGATAATGAAGATGATAAAAAAGTTAATCTATTCTTATAATTTTTCCCTAAGACACGTGCAAATCTTTTGCAAATACTCTCACATGAGCAGAGAACTAGATTTACTCTTTAAACTTTTCTCTTCCTCTCTTATGATTTCAATTGTGTTAAAGCAAATCGATCTTGATATATATGGTAAGGTCACAGAGTAGAAAGGTAGTGGGCTAGTTCATTTTGAGTTTTTCAGCAATATTGTGTTTTTTATATTGTGTTTTGCGAACACTTTCTCTAGCTCTAATGATGTTGCTACGCTTATCTACACCAGTGGGACAACTGTAAACCAAAGGGCATTATGTTAACACAGAAATTTGTTGCATCAAATTTATTATTCTCCGAGGCAATTCATTTATTCTTTTTGGGCACCATTAGTGTGACATGCTCGATCTTGATGCTATACCAAAAAAAGTCTGCCAACTGCTGCACATCTCTTCTTTGAGTTCAGTAATGCAGAAAAAGGTTTAATTCTTACAAAACAACATAATTGGTCGTATCTAAAATACACGATGAAACCCTTGGACTATCCGTCTGATCTATCCTAGGAGTAGCAACATCTTCAATGTAATTGGTAGACTCTGTAAGCAATAGTTCAACATCCAGTCATGCATTGTTGTAATTGGTGTATAGGGTAAAAGATCTTTCCTCGACATACTTTTTGGCATATTATTTTGCCACTTATTTTGTATTTCCTACCACAGCAAATTACCTATTATGTTCATGGCATGTTGCGTCTCCTATGGTGTTTATAGGTTCCACTCAAAAGTTTGACCTTCTCTCCCTCTCTCTCTCTCTCTCAATTCAATTAGAGTTCTTTATTTGTCCGTCTCACTTTAATGTAACAGTGAAGGGGAAAGAACCCAGAAAAAGGTCTGTCGCAAGGAAGAAGCCCTTGGTCACCCTCTTGGAGATCTCAGAGGAAGAAAATGGTAATGACATTGGAGATGATGACTGCGAGCTAGTGGGCTCTGAAGCAGAGGTGGCAAAGAAGAAAGGAGGTAGTGTTATTTATTTATTTATTTATTTATTTATTTATTTATTTATTTATTTATTATTATTATTATTATTATTATTATTATTATTATTATTATTATTATTATTATTATTATTATTATTATTTTGTGATCCCACATCTTCGGACTCACATTCTCTCTTTAAAGCAGCGGTTATTCGACATATAGTTTTTCCACATTTCATACCTTTTCGTGACAACGCCCATTTGGTAACCGTCTTAATGAGAAACGGTATATAAAGGAATGATCATTAATTTCTAATGGGTGATTACAAAGTCTAACACAAACCCTCTCATTTTGGAATACACCATCAGTACATGAGTGGTAGTGTGTGCCCAATATTTCTTTGAATTTTTCAAGATTTTCCAACGAATGTGAATACAAACAATGGCTGAAGGTTTGTTATATATTTGATCCTGACTTCCACATTTGATTTTTATGTCTTACATTTGGTATTAGAGCAGGTTTGGTGCCTCTACCTTATTTTTGTCGAATTTTTGGTGTATTTTCCGGGCATTTTAGAGATGAACAGTGTTCGGAGTTTTGAGGCCAAGAGAGAAACTTGCTGATTATGGGCAAACTCCGATGACCCACCCCTTGATTTGGACCCATACAGTTGCACACCATGAGGAACATTAGCCATGAGTTGTTTCGGCATATTAGTGTTTGCTAGAGGCTAATCGGGTGGCGGAAGTCGCAATGGTTAAGGGTTTGTGTTTTGGTAAATTTTCTTTTGATTTGGGGCCAATTTCTTGCTCATTTTCGCTGAAACTTGGATCCATGTGGTCATGCAGGCATGCTCACCAAAACCCATTATTTATGTGACTTAGATGGGTTGCTCGAGAAGAAACGGTCGGTGAACGACAAAAAATGGTAAAGAAAAGCGTTCTATGTATGAAGGGAGAAGGTGCATGGGCTTCATGCGCGCGCTGCAGTTGCAGGCATGTGGAACCCACGTGCCACGCGCGGCCGCGCGCGCGCATCCGCTGGCACGTGGGGCTTATGCGCATGGACCTGACCTATAGTGCACATGCCTTCACATTGGACGGCGCGCATGCGGGCCACGCGCTCGTTGCAAATGTAGGCACGTGCTTGGCATGGGCCTGACGTCCTCACGCGGCTTTTTACTCTTTTTTGCCCCTACGCCATTTTTAAAATTCCTGTTTTGCCCTTTTGTCCTTTTGTAATTTCACAATCTTGCCCTTGGCATATCTATTTACTATTTTGCCCCTTGCTGCATTTATTTACTATTTTGTCATTTCATGCATTTTATGAATATTTAATGTATGAAATTAAATGTCAAATGATCCATATATTTAATTAATTAGAGAGTGGCCACATCTTTAATTAAGTAAATTATATATCAAGAGCCTCCAAATCATATTTAGAAATGGACATTGATTGTAATTAATTGTATTAATATGATGAATTTTATCCTACGGGAATTTTCATTATATTAATATGATTAATTAGGATGAAATATCATATTATTTTTCTTAATTAATCCACAGGGATTAAGAAAGGGCATATATCAACAACTTAAGCTAAGGAAGGGTAGGCTAACTGTTCAATATTGTAGATATGCCACCACTTGAAAAAATAAAAATAGACATTGTGCTAGCATGTTCATTAGATTATCAAGTTTGACCATTTCTGAGGAAACTCATGGAGTCAAATCATCAGCGGCTAAGACATGAACGGCTTCATCCAAAGCACCGATAGTGCTAGCTAAAATAGCTAAAGAAGTCTTGTTCTCCTTATGGATGGGTGACTCGGCGAGATTAGAAGGAAGAACTTGTGGCGGAGTGATACTAGTTGTTAAAGATGTAATGGTTGGTGAAGACTAAGAAGCAGAGATTGTTATATCCGAAAAAGTTAACGTCGTAGTTAGGCCATGTATAAAACAGAGTAAGAAGGCCTCATACATACCAGGCTGTGTGATAATGTATGTGATCAAAGTTGAGCAGAAGTATGCTAGAGTGAGTCCTTGCCATAAATGGGTACATCAACCGTTGTCATTTCAAGATAATGTCAATACCTTAAAGTGGAACAAACAAATAAGGACATGACAAAAAAGAGGAAAACACTTACCACAGATCTTTAAAGGAACAGGGGTAAGCACAACTCCAGCATTCTCAAGAGTCAAAAGATGAGCCTTTGCACCTTGGAAATCTTCAGTTATGGCCTTGAGAGGACTGTCAAAGTTAATCAGCTCAGTTGGAGGCATGGGATTATCCTTAATTGGAACTAAGGCCAGATTTTTAAAAGCTAGTCGAGGTTGTTTTCTTGTGGAAGGGGGAGAAGCACCCTTCTTTCGATTGAGATGAGAGATTATCACACCAAGTGTGTCTTCATCTTCAATGTGTAGTGAGGAATTAGGAGTATCTAAACAACACAGGAGCACTAGAGCAACAGAACTAAAAGAGATCAATTGAATATACCTTCAACAGGTCTAGGTCGGCGCTTGATTAATTTTTCTCCAGAATCTTCTTCTTCCAAGTTTGAGAGGATATTCCAACACCACTTTGCCTCTCTTAGTTACTTCAGCTAACTGGGGAAGGCATTGCTTTATACAATTGAAAACAGTCTTGATGGCCTTCTCTTATGGGCTCTCGAGCGTGAAGGAGATCCACCAGCTAGTTTATTTTGCTATAACTCTTGGAGAAGTTTGAAATGCTTCAAAGTTTAGAAAAAATCAGCCTCGCATTGTGCAGTTATCTGAGAGCAAAATACAAATGGCTCATTTTTCTGGAAGTTGTACTTATTTTTGTTCATCAAAGGATACTCCATGGAGTAGGCATTTATGGCAAGGACTCACTCTAGCATACTTCTGCTCAAATTGTTTGGCATAGTACTGTGGACAGTAAGCTTCAAATCCATGGTAGTATCTTCCTTTTTTGCAAAGTTGTATTGACAGATCAATTATAGTAATTACACATAACCATAATGCATCGAAGTTATCCAAGTACTAAGGTTTCACATAGAAAATGTAATAGAACTCGGAATTATCATAAGGAAAGAGGTCGACATGAGCATGGTCAAAATTTAATATCTCTTGAAGGAAGTAAACAAACGAGGAAGTGTCATCAGGAACCTTCCTAGGAGATACGATGAGTAGTCAACAACCCAGACTTTGAGGTTTTCACTATTTGGATTTTGATGATGGATTGAATGGAAGAGTACAAGGGACTTTTCTGAACAAGAAAGGAAAATAAAGAGCCATCCATGCTTGTAAAATCTAGGATGGATCAACTAGAACCCCAGTTTTTAACCACCGCCCGCAGCGGCGCAGCTGGCTTGGGCTCTCTCCCCCTCATGAAGGGGAGGAGTTCGAATCCCAAAAGCATTGTTAGGGATTCTTACCTGGAGTACTGTGGTAGTGGGTCCTGCAGTCACTTCTTTAGGGTTTGCTCGCCGGCTGTTGGCTTACAGGGTTCCTCGGGTTACCAATAAAAAAACTAGAACCCCAGTTTCTTTCAATGTCATCAAAAGGGCAACATGGGTAAGACTTTTGTATAAAACAACTCAAACAAGTGGACTAAGAGCCACTTTCTTTTCTTTCACAAGATTGATAGCAAGTCTAAACAATTTTTTTAGACTTTAAGGGCTGAATTAAAGAATACATATTTCAATGGCCAATAAGCAAGAAAGCAATCTGCTCTTTGAAGTGAACAGGACCTAAAGTTTTACAATACTCATTGAGAAAGGTCCCATAAGCTAGGACATTATCGGGAATGGGGAAGCCCTCTAGAGCTTCGATTTCATCTACCGAAATACCATCTAGAACAAACTCAGAAATGGTGAATACATCCAAAAGGGTTACGGATATGGGTCCCCAAAGGGAAAAAGACATAATTGGTTGATGGGGACCAGAAGCAAACAACAGAACCCATTAAGCTTCTATTTAAATCTTAAGCCTGCATGCTAACCTCTAGCATCATCTCAATACCCACATTCATCCATGTCAAATGGGTAGGCAAATCATTGTGTAATTGTAGATACCAGGCATGGAAATTCTCTTCAAATAAAGGGAAGCTTCGAAACATAGTAGGGGCAGATGTCCAGATATCCTTGATGGAGGAATACGGTATTGGAAGCTTCTCCTTCCTTCTAGTAGGAAAACAAGGCTTGAGAGGTGGTGGAGCATGATTGTGATCCAAGAGGGTAGGCCCATGGAGTAATGCTTCCTTATACTCTTCTACAAAACTCAAGTCGAAATCGACAATAGCTAGCTTCTTTAGTGTGAAGAAGACAGTAGAAGTTCAAAATATAGGATTCAAATTCGAATTTGGAAGCTTCGATAGCCATGAAAAGCTTATGAGCAAAGTATGAAGGGCTTAAGCTTTAAGGAAGAAGACAAAAGTATGAAAGAGACAATGGAGTGTATTGTTCTATTCGGAATAGGAAATGATGATTCAAAAATTTAGGATATCTACCAAAAGCTGAAGTGATGTGTCAAGATGCAATAGGAGCCATTGATTCGTATCGACTGTGGATATGTCAGATAATAAAAAGGAATAATGATCATCTATGGCAGACTACACATAGGACAAGGTATTTCCTTTAAAAGAAATTAATTTTTAATTTACTTCTTTTAAAATGGGGCATATGTTAACGCACAAAAATAGCCCTATGAGCACGTACTAGTTACAAGGGACATAAACCTCTAAAGTCGCCATTGCGACTGTATATGAGACATAATCTACATCGGCCCAGCCCATAAGTGGTCATAAAAGAAAGGATAATCAAGGACATTAAGAAACCCTAGACTGAATTTTGATAGATATGTAAAGACATATAATTCCATGATGAAGCAATTAGTTGCCACATGTCAAAGCCAAGGAGTACTGATGAAGATATACCATTAATGGTGGAGATAGGTAGGAATAATTAAAAAGGCACCAAATTCAAAAAGGATCAGTTAATACTTATTGGATAAGCTACAAGAATGTTGTCAAACAAGTATAGATAAGCGGTTCAATATGGAACGTGGAGCGGGTCTTGAGGAGGAAGTAACTAACTATTGATGGTTACCAAGTGTGATTATGAATACCACAAGCAATCTAACAAACAACCTCCCCCTCCCCCGGAAAAACACACAAAAACTATTTTATATTGCCTTTGCCCTTACTTAGTTTACCCTAGTTGTAACTTAAGATTTCCATCGTAGTTTCAATTCCGGCGAGTGTCTATATCCCAAGAAGTGCTGTCGATTAAATTCCAGTATTAACCCATTGTCTAGCGTCGTTGATTAAATTCCGGCATTGTGCCCTCATCCTCATATAGGGATGGTGTTCATTAGGTGTTGCCTCTATCTAGCGTCGTTGATTAGATTTCGACGTTGTGTTCATGTACGCTTTCAGGAGCAATGTATACTAGGTGTTATTATCACTATCTAGCGTGGTTGATTAGATTCCGACATTGCGTCCTCATATCCATCTCGGATCATTATCTATTAGGTGTTGTCCTCATTGTCCAGTGCTATTGATTAGATTCCAGTATTGTATCCTAAAACTTAGTAGAAAGCAATGCTTTATTAGGCATCTTGTTCATATCTAGCATTGTCGAAGTGCGTTCAATATTGTACAAACTACTTTAATTTTAATGAGCTTTCATTATTATATTAGAGTGAGTCTAGATGATGTCATTGATTAGATTTTGACATTAATTATCATTTATATTAAGCGTGTGATAAGCCAACGACTTCTTTGATTTTGAGATTATAAGGTATATAGTATCATTCGGATTTGACCCTCTCTATCTAAAGCTAACACGAAACCTAAGTCTTCTTAAACAAAAACCAATATATAAAACTTGGTGAAAGATATTTTATTACAGGATCCAAAACCGACGAAACACTTATATTTTTTACAATAAAGTCATCTATCTTTCTCAATGTGCGATCTGGTTTTTGTTTTGTGTGACCAAGTTCACTAACTTTCCTCATTCGCGCTTTCATGTACTTTGTTTGCCCATTATAAATAATGCTATTATTTCGCCGAAAAGTATCGATGAAAAACCATTCGAAATGTGAATCAACATGGAAATCGACAAAGTTGTGGAGGGTCATTTACTGATTCTCGAACAAGAGATGCAATTTGACGGGAAAACTGAAAGTATAACAATTGGAGACAATCATGTACAGCTAGGTAAAAAGATAGTGAAATATAAAGATAAACATGAAGTAAAATCGAATAACCCGTGTTCATTGATTGATTGACAATCCTTTGCACGAATTACAGTTCGAGTCCCTATGGCCACTACTGACACTTAACAATAGTTGCGGAGAATTCAAATCCATCATAAGTTTCCTAGAATTCAATCGTTTGTATTTACAAATGGTTAGTCAATACATATACACAATTCCACTAATTGACGATTGCTCTTCCACTCTTCGCACCCAGCATCAATGGTTGCTTTTGAAGTCCCTCATGCCACGACTGGATAGTTGCATTTACTCATATTTCTTGGCCCCGATAACTAGTGGCTTTCAAGATCTGTGGCATCCGCAATCATCATACCTGATGATTGTGTTAGTTTTACTTCTTCATAGTTGCGTCGATGAGCCCTAGCAAATCATGTCCAAAGTTGTCAACTCCATTTTACTCAAATGACTACTTTGTATCCAGCTCATCACGGGTCGTGTTAGTCATGGCTTTTGTCAATTAAGTATATTTGCCGACTAAGAACCTTCAAAACTTCGCAAACTATACCTCCATTGTATTTTGCCCCGTCTTTCTCAATGCGAGTCGATTATTTAGGACTTGGGCATTATTTTGTGGTAAGAGTTATCACATCATGATTTGTTTTTCTCCAAATTTACTGTTTGCCAATTGATTTGACACTTGTTTGACACCACATCAGTATTGCATGCCATTTTCTACCACATTATTAATGTCATGTCATTGTCCGATTAGATGGTTTAGTGTGACGACAATAGGTTGAAAGACTTGATTATACAAATCAAGAAAAGTTGAGAAAGTTTGAGAATTAGATTGGGCAAGATAAAACTTAAAGACATTAAATCGCACTGATTGGAAAAATTAGTGGACAAAATCACTCAAATATTACCCATCCGTGAACAGCACAATTGGTTAAGATATCTCCTCCAATGAAGGAGGTCGGTTCGAAACTCTGGGTTGTTAACAATTAAAGCGGGGGGCCCGGTGGTGGGTTGCTGGGCCAATTTCCCCCAAGGTATAGTCGATGTTGGACCTCCACCGCGAAGACCCGTGAGACTCCAAATCGGCATAAGCCAACAAGGGCAGGCTCCAACGGATTCTCAGTCACCAAAAAAAAAAAAAAAAAAAAAAAAAAAAAAAAAAAAAAAAAAAATCACTCAAATGTTAAATATGAGAAGATTGAATTGTACTCAACCCAAAAGATCATAATGAATCCTAGCCGATCTTTATTATAATGTTATCCTTGTTTTTTGAGACCGGATAGGGAATTCGCACTTGGCCGATAGGTCAATCTGTGTCACGTTCCAATATTTCTAGCTTTAAACCGGAATGCTGAAAATACATCCGTATAATCATTGGGAACATAATGATATCTTAGTCACTATCATTCGGGCGCAACATACAGTAATGAAACCTACATTTTTATAATAAATTAAAGACTAAACAAATCAAAAGATTCTAATATGATCATCCAGTAAGACAACAAAATTACAACCACAATGTTGGAAACACCAATCTTCTTACGTATCTTGATGTTTTATAAATCCAATTATGCCCTTTTCAGGTCAACTAATTTGAAGTATGTACTTTTTATATGGTGGGGACATTAGCATTCCTTCTAATGAAAAGTCCAAGTCGTATAATGGCGGAGGAGAATTATGACAAACACTAGTCAATCAAAAAAGAAGAGAACATGGTAGAAACCCAGTATTTTACTTCATGAAATTCACGTGGCTTTTGGAATTTTATGGGCATTTCAATCTTTTCAAACACATTAAATAGCGATTTACGTTGACGAGGCCAAGTCCCAATAAAAAGAACGTACCTTTCTTGTTTGGACAATATTGTGACGTTTTTTTTTTCGGTCATCAGCTGTATTTTTTAACTTTGGAGCTCTCTTACGAGAAGTTTGGCGGTCCTAGTGGGTTATTGCAATAATATCTTTCTCCTCTTGTAATTCCTTATATATTGAAATACACTGTTTAGGACCAGATTCTCTTCCACGTGGATTTGATAGATTACTGAAACAGAAAATATAAAGCAAATTACCGACTATCTTGACCTGTTATGGGCAGCCATGAGTAGTAATTTCTTTCTCTAAATGGCCATGAGTCAACACGAAACATTTTCGTTGACATGTGAGCAAATATTCGTGCTCAGCTGCATGTATGCTTAGTACTACTTTATCCTTTTTTCTCAAATGAAATTTCATTAGCCAACTAATTAAATGTTAACTTTATTAAGTCACATTGCAGTGAGAATGTCATCCGTGCAAGAATTCTACTCTTCGTTTAAATCCCATCATTTCCAAAGGGAAACTTTTTTCCGCTCCTGGTCAACCTGCAAAGCTGAGACAACTTAGCACTCAAATCTCTTACTTTTCGAAGAAAGTCGTACAACAACTTGCAGGGGCAACTTTTGCTCACAGTTTGCTAAATCTTCCTTGTGATGAAAATAGAGAGAGGGAGAAAGATCAACGACTATCCAAACGCACCGAATCCGACTTTGAACTAGATGGGATCTAGCATCATCAATCCAATAATGATGTTAATTATGATTTGTAAATTGTAATCCTATTTTGTTTCTCCTACAGCACTGCCCAACCCCGGCCATAGTAGTTCCCGCCGTTGAACACCGCGACCTCCTCCATCCCACCACCACGGCCTAGCTTGTCTCCACTCAGGTCCATGTCCTTGCTTGCCTCTTCATTTTCTCGTCCAGTCTAACTTCCTATAATTTATCCCTCTATCACCTCAATGAGTGAGCACTGAGCTCGACATCGGCCTCGATAGAACTTGACACCGCATGTGGAGCTTTGCGCCATTAAAGACGTGTCGGCACAAGAGCCAAAGCATGCCGAATAGAGAAGAGAGAATTTTTTTTTTTTTTTTTTTTTTCTTTGGCAGAGAAGAGAGAATTGATTGAGGGTCGAGTTCTGTTGGCTTTGACATGATACAAGTTACATGGGCTCAGGGGTGTCAATAAGATCTTTCCTTAAAAAGAAAGGTTAGATGATTCACATCTTGGAATCATGTAACTTTCAATGATAACAAACTCAATATGGTAATTTATTGAATTCGTACAGATAGAAGGCCATCGCTAAAAAGCAAAGCATTTTCTTCATGGCATACCATATATATATTGTTTCTTATTTTGTTTATTAATCAATTAAAGATAGACTAATGACGATGGACTCTAAGAAATTTGCTTCCACGTAAGATGTGCAATGTTCGAACATCGTTATATTATTATAAACTCACCGTCCTCATTTACGATAAGAAAGGAAAAAGGAACAAAATAAAATGATTTTAAATGTCCCCCAAATTGGGGGCACAAGTTGGTGGAAAGAAATCCTGCTTTGGACGGCACAAAATTAAGCCCAAAGTCAACTCCAAAGTCCAAACGCAGAATGCCAGATCTTTTTACTGCTTCCCATTTTATGGTTTCAGCTACCTTTACGGGAGACACCAATCGCATTACTTAAAGTTGACTTCAGAAACATTTTTTTTATTTAAAAAAAAAATGTTCAACAGAGTGCAATTAGATAAAGTCAGAGAATATAGAAGGACGCAATCCCACTCCCTCCCTAATGATCATTTCTTGAATGCTGCCAACCGGCAAAGCACAAAGAGAGGACAAAGTGACGCATTTTATAGTGCTTGAAGGCACTCACTGTCTAATGGGTTCCATATTTGTCCTGATCCTAATTGGAGAAAAAGTCCTCTGCTCATATCCTTGATTGTTGGTACTTTACAGGTTTACAAATAGACTATATGTAAATTCGACCAAATGCAAGAAAATGCACACCAGACACCCTCAAATTATTAGAGAATATTTAATTTGATTCCCGAACTTTTTTTTTGTCAATTGAATCCCTCAACTATGCAATTTTATTTTATTTTTTGTAATTGGTTTTGCTCATACTCCTTTATTCTCACAGACTCATCTCGCCCATGTTTTACGTAACTGTCTAATCATGTGTTGAGAGTTGTATGGTTATTGATGACTATTCCATAACTAGGTCTCTTATGGTGACTATTCTCTCTATAGCGTGCGTCTTCAATGTCAACCGCCATAGTGATTTGAAAATACTTCTAATGAAAAGTTGTGGAAAAATTACCAAAATAGTCCTAAATCTATTACAATTGTATCAATTCAGTCTTAAACTTATTTTCTTGACCAATTGAATCCTAAACCTTTTACAATTATTCCCGATCAGTCCATCCGGCCAAAATTGGCTAGCTAGTGCTAATGTGGCAGCCGACCGACATCGGCGACATTTTTTTAATAATATTTTATTTTTAAAAATATTTTATTAATTTTTTTATCTTTTTTTTTCCCTTCTCCCTCTCCTTCCTTCCTCCTCCTCTCCTCCTCCCTCCTTCTTCCTTTGGCTCTGGCAACCGGCCAGAGGGGAGGGTTGTCCAGTCGCCAAACTGAGGCAACCGAGCTAGCTTGTCTCGCCATCGCTAGGCGAGGACGAGCTGGCCCAACCACTGGCGAGGCGAGCCCTCACCAAATTTGGTGAGGAGGGCCTCGCCATCATCGGGTCTAGCGACGCAAGCCTGGCCAAATCTAGCAAGGGGAGCCCTGCCGGTCGGCGAGCTTGCACCCAGCGATGGCTAGACGAAACCCTGCCGGATTTGGTGAGGTGATCTGGCGGGTTCACCTTGCCAGTCAATAAGCTCGCGCCTAGCGACGGCAAGGCGAGTCACCACCAAATTTGGCAAGGGCTCGCCTCACCTGGTGACCGCGAGGTGAGCCCTCGCCAAATCCGGCGAGGGGGGCTTGCCATTGCGTCTGGCAAGGGATCGCCTCACCCAACGACCGCAAGGGGAGCCCTCGCCAGATCCAGTGGCAACTCGCCCCACCGTCGTTGGGCGTGAGCTCACCAACTAGTGAGGCAAGCCCACCGAATCGCCTCAGTCCGGCAATCGGCCAGCCTAGCCAGTCACCAGAGCCAAAGGAAGGAGGAGAAAGGAGGGAGGAAGAAGGAAGAGGAAGGAGGAAAAAAAAAAAAAGAGGAAAAAGGAAAAAACATTAATAAAAAAATTAATAAAATATTTCGAAAAATAAAATATTATTAAAAAAAAGATTGCCGGCACCGACCAGCTAATTTTGGCTAGATGGACTGATTGGAAATAATTGTAAAATCTTTAGGACTCAATTGGTTAAAAAAAAATTTATGACTAAACTGACACAATTGCAATAGGTTGATAACTTTTTTGGTAATTTTCCCGAAAAGTTGTTGTCAATGTTTATGTAAGCAGCTGCCAACCATCTATCATCGTATTTCAACAGCGGCATTAAATTATATATAATGACATGCATGTGTTGCACACGTGATTGTCACTTATTTCTGCCTAAATGATGTATATTTCTCACCCTCGTACCAAGCTCGTGTGTATCAATAAACAAATCAACTTTGAATGTCAACAGGGCATTTCTTTTATCCGTTTGTATGTGAGCATTATGACTTGAAGGCATTTGTGGTAAATTTTCTTTCATTGGCCTTTCGTTATCTATGTTGCTTTATTCATTTAGTACAAAATAAGTTCCAATTAGTTTGTCTTGTGTAGACTAAAAAGACAATGTTTCAGTCCAGATATTATATCCATTAATTGACTGTGCTTTGAATTACATCCTAATCAGCAAAGTTCACCATCGTCTAGCACCGTTTCGTGGATAGAAGCCATTAAAATTACGATCCATTAAAAAGTACCTTAATTGTGTGTTACCTCGTAAATTCATTATCTTAATTACACAGACAAAACTAGTTGTAAATACAAACTTATGATAAGACTAAAATAATCTCCCTCGTCACCGCTAAAGTACCAAATTTCCTAGACCATACAAGGAGAAATTAGAGAATCTTTAGTGAACTTTTTCTGTGGCACTTGAAAACTTAAGCTGCACAGATTTTCACGGCGTTACCTTCGCGGGGGAACTTGTCTCCCTCGCGAGCAAACGATATTACATTTACATCCTCCAAGTCCCCTAAAAATAAAATATATATAATAAATATTTTTTAAAACAACAAAAGTCAGAGAACGTCAAGAATCCGACACCTGCTCCATCAAATCCTGGAACCTTACGAACGTGCCGTGAAACCCGTACGGCACTCGCGACGGCAGCCTCACCGTCGCCACCTGCTCCATGTCCGAAGCCCTCACGATCACCAGCTCCGACCTCTCCCTCTCCTCGTCCCTCACGAAGCTCATCAAGTACCCGCCTCCGTCGTCTTCCTCCTCCTCCTCAGCCACGTAACACGTCTCCCCTCCGAACCTCCCCTGCCCGTACAAAAATCTGCTCACTTCGCCGGTCGACAGGTCGACCTTGGCCATCCCGCCGCACTTGGGCCATGGCTCGGCTATGGCCAAGTACGCGTACCTCGTCCTCCTCCCCAGGAGATGCCTGGCCACCTGACCCGCCTCCAGGTTCATCCCCGCCACCACGACCCGCCTCGTGCAGTGCCCGGTCCTCGTGTTGATCCGGATCTCCGAGAGCTCGCTCCGCAGAGGCCGCTCACCTTCGCCACTGTGCTCATTGAAGATGGAGTCGGGCGGGTCCATACACGACCCGAGAATGGTGACGACCTTGTCTCCATCGCCGTCCCTCTCCTCCCAAGCGTTCCACAGGTGGAAGCAGAAGCAATCCGGCACGTCGTACCACCGGATGCCCGACTCGTCAGCGGCATCCTTCGGCATGATCCCGAACCGCGACATCTTCTTCTTGTCGTAGAGGACCGGTGACCCGCCCTGGAGCATCTCGGACAGCCGGAACACCACCTGGTGGTCCGGGATAACGACGTCGTTCTCGGTGATCGCAAAGTCGTGGATCATGGTGGGCTGCTGGAGGTTTATGTCCACGTCCGATGTTTTCTTTCCCGTCTTATCGAACTTGAAGTATTTCAAGTAGGGACGCTTCACGACGTCATAGCTGAGCGCGTGGAGCTCCCCCGTGGCGGGGTCCACCTTGGGGTGGGCTATCATGGGGCAGCGGAGCTGGCCGCCGAAGTCGAACCTCCCGGCGGTCTCGAGGTCGCCGCTGCCATCGATCCGCACGTGGTACGGGAGGTCGTCCTCCGACATGGCCAGCAGGCGGCCATTGAAGCAGACGAGCCCCGCGTTGGCGACCCCCGAGCCAGCCGAGCCGTCGATGAGGCCAAGCCCGACCCGGGCCGCGTACAGCGCCACCCGTGCCAGGCCTGAGTGGCCATGCAGCTCCCCGATCGGCTTGGGGAACACAGGCCGGCCGAGCGCAGCCTCCTGCTCGAGCCGGCTCGTCCGGGTATACCTGCAGCTGTAGCTGGCGCTGTTGCCCGAGCCGAGCGTGACGGCATGGATCATGCCGTCGCCGTCGAACAAATGGTGGCCGCCGCGTGGCAGGAATAGGGGATTCGCGCCGTTACGCACGTAGGCGCCACGTAGGCAAGAGGGTATCTGGCCCACCACTTCCAAGTCGTGATGAACCGGACACTCTTGGACCGGAGCGAAGTTCCCGGCCAACTGAACCGCCGGGTCCACCGTTCTGGGCAGTTCGTGCTGCTTCTCGAAGGGCACCAACAGCGAGGCCTCCAACGTGTCCAGCGCCGAGGCCACGACCCTCTGGAACCGGTTCAAGCTCTGTGGGCCATTCGGTTTCTTCAGCGGGGTCAGCGGTGGTTGCCGAGGGGTGGTCACGGGCGGCGGCAGCAGCGGTGTCTCCAGTGGCAGCCGCGGCGGGGCTGAGGGTGGGTAAATGATCTTCGGGAGGATCTTCTGTGGAGGGTTGATGAGTATTTTGCAGGTTGGTGAACATATTTGAGAACAACTGCGTGGAGCTGGTGGAGTGATTATGTGTAGAGAAGTAGAAGCTTGCATGGCTAAAAGAATTGAGAAGTGGGTGTAAGAACGAGAACGATTGCAACGAGTGTGCCATGCTTCGAGGCTTAAATAGGCTAAGGCCTGAGGTTTGCATAAGTGCGTTGGGAACTGGCGATATGGACACGTGGAGAGATTCCTTGAGGGAGAAGATTGTCTTTAACAACTCACTTGCCCGGTGTTTTTGGCTTGGTTAGGTCAAAGTGGGGATGATGATATAGTTCACATTTAGGGCACATGAACAATAAGGTGTGATTAATGTTATTGAAATTTGAGTATTCGATTATACACCAGCTATATGACGCATGAGATATTTTCCCATTGTACGCATCTAAGATTTCTCATATGTGCATTTGGACCGGGTTGGCATAAGATGTTTTCTTTCCTACCTTCGCTACAGTTCATTCGTTCTCTAATGGGAGATCGAGGATTTGACTGTGGTGGGCAAGCCATGATTTTTTTTATTTTAATATAACAATTTCTTCATGGAATCCTTTCATGTCTTTTCTTGACAACCCTATTCAGATATCAATTATGCTCTAATCATGATGGTCTTGATATCATCTACTAAGTTGTTTTTTTTTTTGGTAACCCAGAGAACCCCGTAAGCTAATAGTCGGCAAGCAAATCCTGGGGGAACGACTGTAGGATCCACCACCACGCATCTCAGGATAAGAATCCCTAACAACGCCTCTGGGATTCGAACTCCTCCCCTTCATAAGGGGAAAAGAGTCTCAAGCCAGTTGTTCTCAATTATTAAGGTCATCGATTCCGCTTTCCTCTACTTTGATTAACTACATAGTCCCTCGAAATTCAGGCATTTCTATAGTCTATCTCATATAATCGTGGCAATAAAATATCTGAAAATTTGGTGATGCCTTTGTTAGGTAAATATGAATGCATGGAGAGACGCGCCCTCTTGGGGACTTTTGGTCATTTGACTAGTTTATTAATGTTGATGACCATGAATTAATAACGAAGCTTCCTGAATTATGATCATAATGCAGAAGATTTTAATAAAATCATGTGAAATGACAACGAGAAAAAAAAATTGCACCGGAATATATTAACAAATGATAAACGATTGACGACCATAATTAACAATACACGTGCATATAGAGGTTTCTCACCCGCGTCCTCGAAAGTCTCCAAGGATAAATCATATGAATCACACGATAAGCCCCTGACATCGTGCTTCAAAGTCATATGACTTTAGGCCATAAAGAATAATAGTGTCATCGACCTACGATTGTACGGTCCTCGTGATTCTATTCTTTATTTTGATCCGTCCCCTAAACCTCATGATTTTATCATTTGGCATGCAAATATGGACTTTCTCATGATACTTTTTTCAGGAGGTCATCCATCTCGATAGTACTTTAGTCTAGACTCGCTTAACTTTAGAATTCCAAAACAAAGCTTATTACTATGTCAAAAGACACTTCTATAATTTTCATATATATATATATATATTGTTTTCTCCCTATTCAGTACATAGTTCGATTTACTCTCACTCCCTTCACCATCATAAAAACTTGCCAAAAGTCACTTCTTATCAAGACTCTATGGCTTCAGTGACCACTCCTCACCCTTGTTGAATCGGATCGTTACATATCCACCAACTTTCATTTGATTCGTCCTCGAACCATAGATCTACCAGAGGGGTCCTACTCTAATACCATATTGTGATACTCTTGGATTAACTCGCTCGAGCTTATCCCATAAAAAGCCTCACGGATTTGTCATTTGGCGTACAAGCGAACACCTTCCTAAGAGGTTTCGCATCGTGATAATACTTTAACCTAGGCTCACTTAACTTAGAATTCTAAAGTAAAACTTGTCGTTACGTCAAAAGGCACATCCATAAGTTAATTCCAATTTTGACATATATATCTTAAAATTATTTTTCTTTCGCTCGATGCATAGTCCAGTTCATTCCTACTCCTTTCACCATCCTAAAAGCCTTAGGAGCCTTTATTATCCAAGCCTTTTGGCAGCCAACCACTTCTTGCCCTCGTTAAATCATGTCGTTGCACCTCTTCTCAAACTTACTAAAATGCATCTCTGTTGTTAAGTACCTTGTTTTGAAAAATATCAATTGTCCATTGCTTAGACACTACACTCTGGCAATATTTATATTAAGCCAGTTGAGAATCATCGAATATGATCATCTAGATGTTTTTTGTGATCGATGAAGCCATATAGAATATCTAATACTGTATTGTAGGAGATAACATTTGCTCGGAACATTAAAGTTTGAGCAATTAACATACCATATTTGATCCAACTTTTTAGAGCACACACAAGTAGACCCATTAACGGGTCAAGGTCTGGTAAAAAATGGTTTGATCCAATCTGATCCATTTTTGAATCAATTTTTATGCAATATAAATTGAGGGGCTCATATTTGACTTGACGTGTATTGTTAAATTATTTCTATATTTAATATAATTTAAGAAAGGTGAGAGAGTGAAGTGAGCAAAATTATGAATTCATTAAATACTCATATTATTTTGAAATTTACTATTGTAAATCTATTTATAGAGGTTAAGAAATGAGCTCATAATCTATTTTGATAAGTCTAAGCACAAGCAACCTAAAAAATATGAAAACAGAAAACCTCGGACTCCCCCTTCCTGGCGCGTGGGAGAATTACCATCTCTTGCACACATGCCCCCCTTAAGGATGCACGTGGCAATCCGGATGAATCTGGTCTTCGGGTCTGTCCATGAAAGAGAGCACACCGGAATCCGATCAGCTTAGCAATCCGGATGAAATCTGGTTTTCGGATCTGTCCATGAGAGAGCACACCGGAATCCGATCAGCTCAGCAATCCGGATGAAATCTGGTTTCGGATCCGTCCACGGGAGGCGCCAGGTTCCAATTTCACACCCACCCACGCGACACCACCGCACCCTGAACACGAGGGCTTCCCCTGCGCCGTTGATCGGGACGCGACGGACGCGACGGCACGTGGGGGCAGCCCACGATCTCGCGTGATCCGACGGTGCCCCCGCTGGCCACGTGGCCCGATCGGGCCCCACGCGCCACGGCCCCCCTCTCCGTGACCGAACGCGTCCCCGACACCGTCCCGTGGCATCCCAGGTGGCGCTGTCGTCCCCCGACAGCAGCCCCACTGCTTCGCCGATTACGTTTTTTATTTTATTTTTCTCACTTTTGTTTTTATCTGATGGAAAAAAAAGAAAAAAGGATTTTGTTTCGGGTTTTCGCCCCGGCGCGGGATTTGCTTCTTCGTGCGAAGCAGAGGAGCTTGTGACCTCAGGTGCCCAACGCGTGCGGAAGGAGACGAGGGAGTGCCGCGTGTCCCTGCAGCGCATAAGAGACCGAACCCCCGTTGGTCAAAACGACATCGTGCCTATGCTCGGATTGACGTGATCTTTTTTCGCACGTGTTTTTCACGGGCACACTAGGCGGGACCTAACGGAGGACAACACCGATCGCGATCATAGCAGTTTGAGATTTTTTTTCTAGCACTAAAATTAATCTGGCAAAGGATGAGATTTTTCTTTTTAATATTAATTTGGTATTGACTCTACGAGAATCATGTGAAGCATCCCCTTTTTTTTTTTGGATACTAAGAATCCGAACTTTGATTTAATGTGCAATATCATTATTTAACTTTTAATTTGTACAATGTAACTCTTGCATTTTAAACAATATCGTCCTAAATTTTTAATTTATTTAATGTAATCTTTAAACTATTAGTACATATTTAATATCTTTCAACTAACTATATGAAAATATTTAAAAATTCAATGATCATATTAAATATTTGACTAAAATTTAGGGATTTTATTAAATAAATTAAAATTTTAATGGGATATTGTATATAAAATTAAAGTTCAAAAACCTTTTTTTGAGATTTTTTTTTTTTTTTTAAGGGCCGAGGGGATGATGAAATTGATCAGAGTTTAGGGCTGCTCTGTGACGGTTGAGGAATGCTGGAGAGCACAACCGCAAGATGCACGGCAGTGCAGCCACCTGGCCAACAGCGTGCGCGTGTACCAGAGAGAATTTGGCCTTATGAGGCGAATGTGCTGTCGAGTTCGCATTGGTTAGAGCTCCCGGGACACCTCAAAATGGGTGAAGATATTTCTGGAGAACCGTCGAGGAAACTTTGCGAGGAGATATTTCTTGGGAAGAGCTAATGATTTTTCATCCCTTGCCATCCCATTGATCTCCATCACTTGCCTATGTATAGCCCAATTAATTTACACCAGCTTAAGTCCTTTTGATTTGTATCCTATAATGAAATTGAAATCAGCCCTTTCTATTAAACGAGATGTTGAAAGTAAATATAAACAAAAATTGATGTTGTTTTGTCCATTAATGCACTTCGTCACTAATCTAAAGAAAAAGAAGAGGTCGGTAACATGGTGATTGTGCATAGCACATCGATTGATTCTCGATGTGGTAGTGAGATTCAAAAAGGACTAATGAAGAGTTATTATTCGCTCATTGCGAGAAATGGGTCTCAATTGTTTTCAACAAACTAGATGGCGTAAAAGCGTACAGCCTAGATAATCTATCACTACTTTGAACATGCCTTTCCTCTAATCAATCTTTACATGCATTTGATGATTGGGTGCACATGAGCCAGATACAATATTTGGTCTCCTCGGGATTTAATGCCCAAAAGATGCAACTTATCACTCCACAGCACGTGCATATGCATGACTTTGCTGATGACAAGGGTGTGAGGCATGAATTGCACAAGATTTTAAGGTGTCCTGTATTTAGCCAATTCATGAAGCTAATTGGGTGTTTTTATGGGTAGCATGTTTAACTTAGTCAATTGAAGTTACCGGCTAGTAAAGCCTCAATCCCTTAGATCTTCCACAATTTTAGGTTCAGGTAATGTACTAAGTTTCGTCATCTTCCACAATTCTTTGTTTTCTTTTATGGTTCAAAGGGCTAGCATGTTGCTGGCCCCTAAGCGAGGGCCACAAAGCTCTTGTTGAATCTAGCAAAGGCTCGTGAGTCCTCAATATGGCCGAGGAGGGCCCAGCTAAGGGCCCACAAGCCCTTGCTAGATTTGGCAAGGCAAGGGCGTGGCGGCCCTTGCACAAGCCCTCATTGTGGTTTGTAAGGGCTCATGACATCCTTGCAAAATTTAGTGAAGGGCCGCAAACCCTCGCTCCTGGCTAGAGAGGGCTTTGTGGCCCTCGCTTAGGGGCTGATGGGGGTTGCTGATTGCTAGCCCTCACTTAGGGGTTGGCGGAGGCTGCCAACACTAAGCCAATGGTCAAGGGCCTGTCGGCCCTTTCAACCAAAAAAAAAAATAAAATTAAATATAAAAAATTAATAAAAAATTTCGAATAAATATTATTAAAAATTGTTCACGTTAACACTAGTCATGTTATATAAGATAAATGGTATCCACGTCAACAATTTCCAACCAAAATTGGTTGGATGGATTCAACCAGTAAATTATAATAAAATTTAGGATTTAATGGCATTTCACATGGATTAAAGAGAATGGTGGAAGATGACGAAACTTCCCAAGAATGCCAATAATTATTATATTGTTTAAATATAAAGAGAAATGACGGTCCACCAGCCTAAAATGGGGATTATCGTTATAGATTAAACCTAAAAATCAATGGCAAATGCCGTCACATGGTTCATACAACGGAATCATAGCAGTCACATGCGAATAGCTAGGGAGACATGTATACATACCAGGAGCAGCATTACTTGGAATCTCATGATCATTTTGTGATGGTGGAGTTGATTGATAGGAAAATTATCAAAAAAAGTCCTAAATTTGTTATACATATGCCAATTAAGTTCTAAATCTTTTAATTTTGTCAATTACATCATAATTTTTTTAACAATTTGCTAATATAGGCATTCCGACCAATTTTGATAGGAAATTATTGATGTAAATGCTAGTTGTTCTACGTGATATGTCGCTAATGTGGACAATTTTTATAATCTTTTTAAAAAAATTTGGTTATTTATAAGACTTTTATTTTTTTTCTCTTTTCTTTTTCTTTCTTTCTTTTCCCCCTTTTTCTTTTCCTATCAAGGTGAGGGCTATGACCATCATGCAAAAAAGAAGAAGAAAAAAGCGGAAAAGAAAGAAAAAAAGAAAACTAAATAAAAATATAAAAAAATTAAAAATAGTTAATTTTTTTAAAATTGTTTATGTCATCACTAATCATGTCATGTAGGATGGATAACATTAACACATCAATTTCCATCCAAAATTAGTGGGAAAGGCCACATTTGATAAATTATTAAAATGTTTATTATTCAATTGGTAAAATTGAAAGGTTTAAACTAAATTAACATATATATATATATAATAAATTTAGAACTCTTTTGGTGATTATTCTATCGATTGCCCATGATAGACCACGAATGTGAAAGAGGTGCGATCAATCATTAAGCATCGATGAGCATGCAACTTAGTTTAAACCATGGGGTATTGAATTTGAGTGATTAGGAGAATCCTGCATACGTGATCGGGCCATGCAACAGACGTGAGATGGGCCGAATCAGTAGTTGTTCAGCACGTCTGGTTCATTGTAGATTCATATCTTGAATTGTTGTGTCTGTCTCAAACCTTTAGCGACGAGAGAATTAATTGGATGTAAAATTGGCAAATGATACACGGAATTGGGATTTTTTGTGATATTAACCTAGTATGACTCTACAAGAATCACATGAGGTGGGAATATAGTATCATTCCCTTGTTTTTGGATAATAGCACAAATGATTTACGGATTTTGGTTTAATGTCCAATATTATCTCTAAACTTTCAACTTGCGCAATGTGACCTTCAAACTTTGATTCAAAGTACAATGTTTCTCTAAACTTTTAATTTGTTCAATATAATCTTTGAACATTTATTTTAAAATTCAAGAGTTAAATTAAACACTAAAAATATTCAATAATTCAAGAGCCACATTGAACACTAAACTAAAGTCCAATGATTATATTGAGTAGATTAAAAATTCAATGGCGATATTGCATATTATATTAAAATTCAAATGCCAATTTATGTTATTTTCTCTTATATTTTAATCGCTGAATGGATAACAAAATTGACGTGAGTTTAGGGCAGCTCCGTGCCGGTTGAGATTCTCCGGAATGCCGGAGAGCACAACCGCAAGATGCGCCACGGTGTAGCCACCTGGCCAACAGCGGGCGCTTGTGTCGGAGAGACTTTTGCCCATGAGGCGAATGTGCTGTCGAGTTTCTATTGGTTAGAGCTCCTGGGACACCCCAAAATGGGGGAAGATATTTCTACAGAGCCATTGAGGAAACTTGCGAGGAGATATTTCTCGGGAAGGAGAGCATGATTTTTCATCCCTTTCCATCCCAATGATCACTATCCTTCAGCCCATGTATACCCAAATTAATTTACACTAGCTTTAAGTCCTGATTCGTATCTTATCAATGACATCATTTTTTCCACTGATATGCTTCATCACTGATTTAAAGAAAAAAATAGGTTAGCACCTTGTTGTATTCAAGGTGGTCATGCATAGCGCATCAAGTCTCAATGTGGTAATAAGACTTGTGAATGAGTACTTAAGAGTTATTATTTGTAGGGGTGTGCAACGGAAACCGCCCGAACCGGAACCGGACCGAACCGGACCGAACCGGCCGGTTTTGGGCGGTTCCCATGGTCGGCGGTCCGGTTCCCGGTTCCTAATCTTGGAACCGGCGGCCGGTTGGTCCGGTTCCCGGTTCCAAGGTGGGAACCGGACCGACCGGACCGACCGGACCGGACCGAAATTTTTATATATAATTTATATTCATATAATATATAAACACATATAATTTATTAATATTATATATGAAACTTATTGCAATCGGAATTGCAATTTAGGTAACAACCAAGAGACTACCAAAACTCTTGTTATTACTCTTTATTTATAGAAAAACTCTCCTCATGCTCACACTCTCTCTCTTGCTCCCCTCACTTGCAAACGACAAGGCACTTCAAGCCTTAAAAAGTCTCATATCGACTAAACATTCGAAGTATAAAAGAGAGATTATCTATAAAACCTAAGCCAAGCACAACCTTTAATCACGTTGTTCATGGGTTTTATGCTTAAAATTAAGCATGAAACACATAAACTATTATTGATATTCACACAAGTGAAGTTTGAATATTTTGCACGTGGAAACATGTGTGAGTAGTTTTATTAGATTGCTCGGAAACCGAATTTGATTAATCGGTCCGGAACATGATTATTCTTTAGTGAATGGTCATTCTTTAGTAAAAAAATAAAGTGTCAATTCTTTTGGACCGGACCGGACCGGACCGGAACCGATGGTCCGGTCCGGTTCTCGGTCCTAAGATCAACGGTCCGGTCCACGGTTCCCAAAATTGGGAACCGATTCTCCCGAGTCCGGTTCCCGGTTCCACCTTGGAACCGGACCGAACCGGGAACCGATCACCCCTAATTATTTGCTCTAGATAATGCTTACCTAATTTTCTTCCGCTCATCTTGAGAAATGGGTCTCGATCATTCTCAACAAAACTTGAGGGCATGAAAAATGTATGACCTAGATAATTTGTCACTATTTTGAACATACTTTTCCTCATATCAACCTTTTCTTGCATTTGATCATTGTGTGCACACAAGTCAAATACACAATTTTTCGTCCCGTTGGGATTTAGCCCACAATAAGTGCTTCTTATCACTTCGCCCCACACATACGCATGACTTTGCTGATAACAAGGGCGCAAGGCATAAATTGCTCGAGATTGAGGCCGCTTGCAATACGTAAGTCTTCTGGACTTAACTGATTTATGAAACTAGTTAGATGTTTTATGGGTATAGCATCTCAAACTTTGCCAATTGGAGTCATAAGCTAGTAATGTCTCGGTCCCTTGGATCTTCCACAATTCCAGGTTTGGGTAATCTATGAGGTTTGAATACAATCATGAACTTAAGTAACCAGTATTCGTTTCAATTTACAAATTTACGTGCATGGCAACAAATAAAGTGGCGTACATTTTTTATTGTAAAATTTTTAAAGTATTTTATTTGAACAAGACCATATGATATTCGACATTAGGGACTCATTGTTTGAAGGAAAACTATTTTTAGGAAATTATATTCCGACATTCTGAGGTTTAGATGACGAAAAACAAATAGATTTCTGGAAAATATTTTCCAAAAATTGAAAATAACAAGCTTAAATTGGAAGAAAAAGGTTTCCTAATTTTTGTAAGAAGAAAATTGCTTTCCTTAAACCAAGGCTGACAATTTTTTCTTGAAAAAAAAAAATTTCATTGAAAATATTTTCCTTTATTATGAAATTTTCGGTAAACAATGCACCTAAAGATGTTTTATTATTATTATTTTTCTATATCTCGGCGGGTAGATTATTTTATTTTCAATAAAATGGTGGATTGTACCATACCGAACGTAAATTCCTGTATATATAGCATTTCATGCGGATTAAAAGGAATTGTGGAAGATGATGAGACTTCCCTAGAATGCCAATAAGTATAATATTGCTTAAATATAAAGAGAAAGGATGCTTAATCAGCCCAAAATGAGGAATATCATTACAGATTAAACGAAAAATATCAATGGCAATGCCGTCACATGGTTCATACAACGGGATCATAGCCGCCACATGCGAATAAGTAGGGAGACATGTGTACGTACCTCAACTGGCATTGCTTGGAATACCATGATCATTTCGTGACGGTGGAGTTGATCAGTGAAAAAATTACTAAAAGAGTCATTAACTTATTGTATATATCTCAATTCAGTTCTAAAAATTTTAATTTTATTCATGGAATTTTAAACTTTTTGACAATTTTTTTTTTTGTGACCGAGGATATGCCGGAGCTTGCCCTGATTGGTTTATGCCGATTTGGGGTCTCACGAGCCTCCGTGGTGGAGGCCCAATAGCGACTATAACTCAGGGGAAACAAGCCTAGTGACTCACCACCGGGGCCCCCACTTTAATCTCTAACAACGCAGGGATTCGAACTCTTAACTATATTCATTATGGCCAATTTTTAATGAGAAATTACTCACGTGAATGCCAGCCATCCTATATGACATGAGATGCTAACGTAGGTAATTTTTATTTTTTTAATAAATTTTCTAGATCTTTTATAATTTTATAATTTTTGTCTTTTCTATTCTTTTTCTTCTTTCTTTTCCCTTTTTTTTTCTATCAAGGTGAGTGCTACGGCCCTCACCCGTGGCTAGCAAGGGTTGTCGAACTTAGAAAAAAATGGAAAAGAAAGAAAGAAAAAGAAAATTAAATAAGAATAAATTAATTATACAAATTCAAAAAGTTGTTAAAAAATTTAAAATTTGTCCACGCAATACCAATCGTGCCACGTAAGATGGTTAATATGCATGTCATAAATTTTTAGTCAAAATTAGCCCAAAAGATTATATTGATAAATTGTCAAAATATTTCAATTGGCAAAATTGAAAAATTTAAACTGAATTAGCATATGTACAATAGATTAATGACTCCTTTGGTGATTAACCTGTGGATTGCCTGTAATGGACAGCAAATGTGAAAGACTTGCACATGTGCGACTTATTTCTCATTACGTATTGCGAAGATAACTCACCATGAGGTATTTATATTGAGTGATTAGAAGAATCTTGCGTACGTGAACCGGCAATGCAATAGACATGAAATGTGGCACGCGTGGCTTATTGTAGATTCGCGTCTTGAACTGTGGGTAACACGTTCGGCGTTGTGCAAGATGTTCCGGTCTTCGATCCAAAGCCATGAATGTCTACGTTGTCTTGCCACAGGCTCGCGGGTTGGCTGCCTCTATCAAACGACACATTGTGCATCAGTTGTTAAAATAGCATTCGTGCCATCTTTTTTTCTGTCATGGATAAACCTAAAGTTGTGAATAATCTTACAGGTGAGAGGTGAAAAGCGAATTAGATGAAAGACGCACGGAGGCTACGGAGGATTGGAATTTTAGCGGGAGTTATACTCTGACCAGGGAAAAAAAAAAGACTTTCCTTCGACCCTTTTCATGAGTTTTATCGGTTTAAGCGAATACTGCCGTTGACAAGCGGTGTTTTCGATCCCGACCGCGAATCCTCCTTTCCTTTCGAGGGGATGTATAGTTCGAATGTCTACCCAATTCGATTAGAGCCTCTCCCGTGATCATATCATTGATGGAGACGAACTCGTTCACTGGAAAGACCGCCCCATTCGGAGTAATATTACTACTGAAGGGTTTTATGGGTGGGCCGCCCATGTTGCGCTAACCCAGCCCATAACTTGCACATCTAACCGCCCTTGTTTTTATAGATAATGAAACTGCATTTGGAAGTTAAGGTTCTTAAGAAAAAAAAAGAAGAAAAAAAGAGCACTTCCTTTCAACGCACATAACTTATGCACGAGGCTACAATCAATGCATTTAATTTGCAAAAATAAGATATATTCCAAAACGTAATATACCCAATTGAATGAACGATTTAAGAATTTTCTTAGACATATTTATCATGTGTTGGAATATGGAATTTTGTTTCCTACATTGATATCAGAGCATTTTATACTTATTTCCTCATCAGGAATATATTTGTAAACGAACCATGTCATGAAATCGAAGAAAATTTCATGTTAATATGTTTTTTCTTTGAATTTTTTTTTTCATGAAATCGTGTTCGTTGGCCCATGTTAGAGGCAGAAAATTTTAACAATCCAAAGAGTCTTAGGGCTTATGGTTTACATATAATCAAAGTAGACTTGACAAGCTCTTCAATGGTATATTATACATATTTTTTGGCTTAAAAATGAGAAAAATGTGAGCATCCAAGATTGCTGACTTGGATGGGATGGGCTGCTGAAGGAGACCCCTGCGGTGGAAGGTGCGTCGGACACAGAATTAAGGCATACGAGTGCAAGGAAGAAGGCCCGTGAACCCCACGCATCCAACGGTTACAAGCGTGTGGATCCATGCGCCACACGCTCACGACAACTGCAGGCATGTGCATGGCATGTGCTCGAACGGTTTTTTTTTTTTTTTTTTCTCTCACCCTACTTCTCTCCTACTCTACACTCACTCGCAGACTCGCGTCGCCTCGCTTGCGGGCGTGGGAGTCGCAACCCACGCTCGAAACTTACGCGTCCTTATCCCCATCCCCCTAAGAATGTGGGGATTTGAACCCCTCACCTCCCCATTCCATGTTGGAAGAGTGGCCCCCCAGTGGTTGTGCTCGAACGGTTGAACATACGCACACTTGCTTCTCTCTGCTGAATTTCCATTTTGCCCCTAGCTGGCTTCAAAAATTCTGGTTTTGCCTCCCTTTCCTCGATATTATGATTCTGCCCCTGTTTCTTCCGATTATGCCCCTCAACTGCTTATTTTATGGGTTTCCCCTTGGCTGTGTTAGAACATGAAATATGAAAAAATTCCCAATTTTTTGTTATATCCTGAATTATGAGTAATCATTTTATTATGTATATGTTATAGGAACAATGGTACGAACCATTCATACTGCCAAGATACTAAGGACAAAGGCATATAAATCGAATCTTTTAAGATTAAAAAAAATATTGGATGTTTATTGTTTATCGACGGGATGGTAATTTTGACATGTTAGAGCATGTTATCAAGGAACAAAATGATACAACATATAATTTGGGTAGGTTCCCTTATGAAAAATGCTGAAAAATTGATGCCTTGAGAAACACCACTCCTAAAAAATGGAAAACAATTACTGATGATCTTTGGGAATTCGACGAATATTCTTGTGGAAGCTTTTTTGAGATAGTACATAAAAATTGGGGTACCGAAGACAATGGCTCTTGCGATGAACTGACCTGAGGCAAATCTAAGAGACTTGCAATGGTCCTCCCTTGGCTACCAAATTCAACCATAAGATTTCCTAAGGAATTTTATGAGTCTATGCCCATTCTTGTGAAGATTAAGATATATTGACGCCATTTGTTTAGGATTTGTTGTCATTCATGAACATTTCTATGTTGATATTTTTCTTTCTTATTAAACTTATGCATTGTTTATGGGATATTTAATTATAAATATTTAGTAGTATTATAATATTTATAGAAGTTAACGTTCTTCAGGAAAAGAAGAAGAAGAAGAAGAAGAAGAAGAAGGCTTTCTCTCAACACACATAACTTCTTTCTCTAATGAATACAAAGAAGAAGAACTATTTCTCATGAGATTGCAATCAAGGCATTTAATCTATGGAAATAAGGTATGTTCTGAAGCCTAAAATACCTAGTTTGAGTAATAATTCAAGAATTTCCTAAGCATGTTTCTTGTGTGTTGGAATATGGAATTTTATTTCCTACTGTTGACACATAAATTTTGGCAATTTAGTTATTTATTTATTGCATTAAAAAATTAGGGATTAATTTTTAACCCCTAAAACTATTAATTAATTGCATAGCATATAATTTTAGGTGTATTTATTTTTAATTTGCATTTGCATTGGGCGTGACAGATGAGTTTGAATTGGTAGTTCTGAATTTTAATTTTGCAAATCGGACTAAGCTCACGAAGAGAGCAAAATGGCCAAAGCTCGTATCCTCGAGGAGATATTATGAACCATCTTTGCAAGATTTCAAATTTGGGAAAAGTCCTATTGCAATTTTGAAAATCAGTGGAGAATATTCTTTTTTGCAAAGGAAATCTAGAAGAGATGTGAAAAATAAAAATGAATATTGCATTTGGGAGAAGATCTTCGTGGATGTTGATTTGAAGAAGAAAATAAAACTCTAATTCTTGACTTATAAATAGGTTGCTACACTATAGAAAAGGGGAGGCCACATGTATTGAAAATACACGGCCCTTTTTGAGAGGGAAAGGAGAGAGATTCATAGAATATACGGCAGCCACAATTGAGAGCATTGAAGAGAGAGCATCACGCCCCCTTGCAGGTTCACCACTAAGCAGAAGACGCCAGAAGAAGTTTTCACCATACAGAGAGAGCTTTAGAGAGAGAGAGCCAAAAGAAGAAATCGTGGTGGCCGGCAAATTGATAATTTCAGAGAGAACACACGAGAGAAGAGAGAGATCTTGGAGAGGGAGAGCCTCGGTCAAGTCCTCTATACCAGTGCCGGTCAACACTAGCAATTCTCTGATCCTGCCGCTTGCACAACCGCGAGAGAGCAGCCGCCACATCGACACATCCATGTCCACATTGAAGGGGGGGCTCGCTTCTTTCTGATACCAGATACTTTACATGCTAAAAGAATAAACGTAGCACCGGGTGTGACTCGAGACGCCACCGTGAAGCTGCCACTCTTTCCCAGCGACGGTGCTCTGTTCCTGCCTTGCACGGAGCGACGCCCACGAGTTGCTTCCTCGCACCGATCTACATCGCTCGTTTTAGCCGTGTTGACACCTAGATTTTAACGGTCCGTTTAGTCATTAATTACATAGTATATAGATTTAGATTGCATTTATTTGCACATTTTGGACCGGTGGTGAATGTGTTCAAATTAGTTAGACTAAGCCCACGGTCGAAATTTGGTTGGCCCAAGCCCATGTTTTTTAATTATCTCGGGAAGAATTAAAAATTTTGAAATTTTCCAGATATGAATCTTTTGGATAGAAAGCATGTGTGAAAAAATATTGCGATTTATCTTCGCGAGATTTGGATTTCAAGAAAATATTCATCATAATCTTAAATTTTTATCAATAGCGATCATTTGGCGAAAATATATCGCGGATGTAGATTTGAAGGGGAGATTGAAAGTTTATCTTTTACACCCTATAAAAGCAACTGCGTACGATGAGGGGAGGGGGTTCTCTCTCGGTTCAAAAGTAAAAAAATTGAGAGACAGAGAGAGTACAGAGACGTGAGAGAAAGAGACGTGGGAGAGAGAAAACCAAAAGAAAAGTCTTCTGCTGAAAGTGTGTCAGAGGGAGGAGACGTGGGGTAGAGAAAGAAAAGGAGGGAAAAGCTGCATCTTCTTCTTCGTGGGACTCCTTCGCCGGAGACCTCTGGCTACTCTTTCGCCACCGCCGTTGCACCGGTCGCCACCGCCGTTCCGCTAGTAGCCGTGCACCAGCGCCGCCGCCTCGCCACTCCACCTCCGGACCTTTGCCCGAGCACCAGATCCCGAGTCCCCGCGACGCCGTTTCTGCTCTACCCTTAGCTCGAAGCTCCACCTGCAACCAGGCGTCGTTGCTCCTGCCTGATTCGCGATCGGCCGCGACTTGCTGCGTCCGCCGGCCGCAAGACCTCCGCCCACGACGCCCAAGTTCAGCGCCAAGGCCCGTCCGCCACGCTCACCGAGCATCTTCCGCGCCCACACCGCCGAGCACCGACGCCGATCCACCCCAACGCCGGCCGTGCCCGTCCGGACCCGAGCTTCCCTAGCTCCGCTCCGGTGTTGTTGCCGCCGCCGGTTCACCTTGGCCGGAGCCTCCCTTGCCGAGCCAATTCGCTGTTTCGCTTGGAGATCCACAAGCCTGCTGAGAAAAAAAAAGAGAAGATCATTTAGGTAGTTCTTCTTTTATTATTTTATTATTATTATTATTATTTTAAGGTTATTCTCACTTATTTATTTGTTTTTTTTAGTAGGATTATTCCTAGATATATGATTGATGAACGTGAAAGTGCCCCTCGAGTGAGAGATTGATAGTCCGATTTTCGCGCTCGAAATCCGACTCGCAATCCCTTATAAAATCGACAATCCAATCTCAAGCCCGAGATTTGATTCGCGATTTAAAAAAAAAATTGGTCAACCCGATCTCATGCGCGAGATATGGTTCGCCAATTTTTGGATATCAATATTGTTCGGTTTGATTTGATATCGTGTGTTTGGATCAATTTTATTTTTAAGAGGAGAAAAAATCAAAAAAATTCAAATTAGGGTTATTCTTAGTCTTAGAATTAAAATCACGATCGATTCTGAATTTTTAAATGAGAAAATCAAATAAAAATCCGAATAAGAATTAGATTTGTTTTTGTTATCTTGCCTGTTAAGACTGCAATCTTATCATGAATTTTTAAATAAAAAAATCCAAAAAAAGTGTATTCATTTAGTTTTTTATTTGAATTGCATGTTTAATTACTTGTTCGTTTTAATTTCGAATTTCTTAAAGAAAAACATAAAAAAGACCATTGTGCATATTAGATTGTGGTTGCATATCTCATTTTAAATTTAGATCATTTTTTAAATAAATTGCATTATAGATTTAGATAATGTCTTAGTTTAAATTAGGATTTAATATGACTTAATCCCTAATTTAAATTAGATAGAATCTTAATCTAACTAGATCTTTTCAAATTTCATAAAATCTGTCTTAGGATAAATTAGTTGCAATTTCTAGGATAGATTGCATTTTTAAATAAAAACGTCATTTGCATGTCATAGGTCCATGAAATGCACGTCATCTTAGTGATTATTGTTAGGTTCATTCTTAATTGGAAATTGCCGTCATTAGATTATGCCATTTAATAAATGTCATTTGACATATAGCTCGCATGTTAAATCGCGATGTTGCATATCATTTTAGTTGAAATAATTTCGTACGTCATTGCATTGCATTGCACGTCATTAGAATTAAATCATTTTGATTAATTTAAATTGCATATTTAACAATTGCATGTTCATTAAGAGATCATAAAAATTTTATTCATATGGTTTAGGACATGTCGCTATGCCATATCGTCGCATATTAGATAAATTGCATGGTAGATTAAGATAATATCTTAGTTTAAATTAGGATTTAATGTGACCCGATCCTTAGTTTAAATTAGATAGAATTTTAATCTAGTTAGATCATTTTTACATTTTTAATTAGAAATATCAAATGCACGTCATTTAGTTCTTATTAGGTTCATTTAATTAAAACTTAGTCCTCGTCATTAGACTAATTCATTTAATAAATGTCGCATGACATATAATTCACATACTAAATTGTATGCTGCATGTCATAATTTTGCATTGCATTGCATGTCATTAAGGTTAGGTCATTAGATTAATTTATATTGCATATTTAAATGTTGCATTTCTTTAATTTCGAATCCCATAGAAAAATACAAAAAAATATAGTTAGAATAAATCATCTCATGCTTAGAATAGACTACATGCTTATTTATGTCATATCGCTTAAGTCATATAGCTAAGTCATGTTGCCATGTCATATCATTTCATGTTAAATTAGTGGCATGCATTGCATAAAGTATGATTCTCATTAATTAAGTGAAAACAAAACAAAAATTGCGTGTTAATTAGAAACCATATCTAGAGATGTTGATGTGGATTTTAATTTAACATTGCGAGATGCTTTCGTTGCTTCGAGGTAAGTCCCGCAATTTATTTATTGCTTTCTTGAGTGTTAAATTGGTGGTATGCGCACATGTATGATCACCTTACATGTTAGGAAGTTAAATTAAAATCAATCCAAATTGCTTGCCAAACATTTTTCAAAAAATGAAATAAAAGGTACCGAAAGGGCACTAGGATAGTCTAGTGTAACCAAGTCCCCGAACTCATAAATCTCTGGTTCGTAGGAGTAAAGTAAATCTCCCGTTACTTTACTTGGGTTTCTAATCGACCCACCAAAAAATAGATTAGTGGCGACTCCTGATTGAAAATCATTTGCATGTTAAGAATTCAAACCTAAGTTGCGAATTGGTATGGGCTTGGGAGAGCCCGAGCTAAGCTTAAAGACTTAGTAATCCATTAGCCTAATTTTAGGTAGTCCAAACCCTGAAAAATTGGGTCGCGACAGCTTGGCGACTCCACTGGGGACCTTGAGTTAAAACTCTTAGTGGACTTAGGCCAATTTTCTTTTTGAAAAATGCTTTTGTTTGGCAGCAAGGATTCAGTGTACGTCCCTAACGTTTAGGTGTTAAATGTTCTCGCAGATTGGGAGGTATAAGGGGAAGTGTTTGCTTTGACCTTTGTTTTGCGGAGTTGGAGTTAGGGATGTATGGTTTATTTATTATTATTATTTGAAGTGTTGTTTGATTTAAATTGCTATGCATGCTTTGCATAAATCACTACACTTTGCACACACAACCCGCCGCCGGACTCGGGCCGCATAGGATTATTTAGGATGGTATTGAGATGGATACCACTTCGACCGCATGCTCGCGGTACGAGTCGCCCATCTCAATCCCGAAATTTCTTTCATAGTGTCAAGAATACCCACCTCGGTCCGCATGCCCGCGACCTGGGTCGGTTCTTTGACCAAGCCGGAGTCATGAGGACCCGACATAGTCCACAAGCCCGTGGCTGGTCGATCATCATTGTGGCTTCACTTTGATAGGCCTTATAGACTAGAAATCGAGCCACTTACCATACGCATGTCTATGTGATTGCCGTCAATTTTTCTTGGTAAAGTAAGTTCTTTAATTTTTGCCTTTGCAATTTACTTACTTTGTCACATTATTTTTGTTGGTCCATGGCATTAGGATTGTCCTAAGCTTTGATTAATATACAATGGGGATACCGGACATTCGGATTATTCTCCCTCCGAAGGAGGAGCTTAGCACTGGTGGGACCAGTTAGATCGAATAGCCGTCAATTCGTTGAGTCACATATTGGTCGATTGATTCCACCGCGCGTATCAACATCCATGGCGGCCTCATCCAAGCACTCGCCCACCGTTGGTGCCCCGAGACTTCTACCTTCATCTTCGGCGGTAAGCATGAACTCACTCCCACCTTGGAAGAATATAGCATCGCCATAGGGAAGTCCTTAAAAGCTGAATTGATCGTCCGCCTATCGGAATTGATCCCTGTTATGACTTTATCGGATTTTCGAGAATTAAAGAAGATGATATAAGAAAGATTTTAAAGGCCCACCGTAATGCGTGTCCTTTATCTTTTTTGAAAGAATGTTTTGAAAAAGGCACCTCATTTCAAATGCGTAGGATTTTCCTCTTGGCTTTCTTTGGGTTTATAGTATTTCCTTACTTTTGCAAGAATGCTATTAACCCTTTGATTGTTCAATTAGTTAGGCAAGTGTTAGAAGGAAAAAATTTTGTAAACACTTGTCTTGACTGAAACTTTTCTTTCTCTCACTCGTTTCAAAAGAGGTGGCGATAAGACTCTCCATTCCTCTCCTGAACTTTTACAAATCTGGTTTCTTTCTCATTTAAAGGGATTTGGTGGTTCAATGACTATACATCATGTTAGTGATTCTAATCACCCTATTATGAGATTTGAGAACAACCAAAAACATGCACCAGATTATCATTATTCTAGGTGGCTAGCTTTCATGAAAAAACCAACTTCCAAGGGTTTCCTATGGCATGCTAAATGGTTCCAAGTTCGGGTAGCGAGACTCTCGTGTGGAGGAGTTGGCCCAATCCCTCTATTGGGATTCACTGGAGCATTGGAGTATTATCCGGCTAGAGTGACTCGTCGTATCAAGTCGTACAAGAGCTTCCCCGGCGTTACAAGCGGATCCACTCCAAGTTAGTTTCGTTGATGGAAGCCGAGACCATGAAGATTCCATCCTCACCATCAAATCGATGTGGGACATGTGCCGTCCACGAAAACTCAAATGGCCCGAGGAGGAGTTGAAAGGCGGGGAAGGGAGGTACTATGCCTCGATTAAGTATATCCAACAACACAAGATTCCCGAAAGAGCTGCTTCCAAAGATACCGGAGGCGCCGTTGAAGATCACCAATCGAGCGAGAATAAACGCCTCAAAAGAGTTGCTGAAAAAGCTCAAGAGGAGAATAAACGTTTGCGCCGAATGGTGTCCCGAGTGTATATTGATCAAGCTAAATGAAATGCTTGAATCAATCTTGCTATTTTCAGTTTTAGATTAGGAAGTTTGAGTCATTTACTTTCCTAGTTCATTTGTTTAGGACGTTTTGAATTTCCATTTCGATAGGTCGTCAAAAGCTCCATTGATGAATAAAGTTCTAGAATATTGCCATGGATCGACGTATTTTCATATGAGAATGCTTATTTTTGTTCATTTCTTATATTAGGTTATAACGGATCCGCCACGCCGCCAATCATCACACGACTAAGAGCTAGAATGGCTGAACAAACCGAAATGCGTGATCGTGTTTCCGCTATGGAAGGCCAACTTCAACAGTTAGCTGCTTCTATGGAGCTTATAACAGCTCAAATCCAATCTCTCCAAGTGAATCCAGCAGCTGCACCCGCTCTCCCAGCGAATCCACCAGCTGCGCCCGCTTTTCCTGAGATAGTTGTCCCGGCCGGAGAAAAGGCCCAAACGGGTGTGGATGATATGCCCGGGCTTGAAGATGATCCATTCCCGATCAATGTGGAAAAGGCTAAGCCCGTCGGCATCCCTAAGATCGAGCGGGATGAACGCTTGGCGAAAGTAGAAGAAAAGCTGAAACAATTGCAGGAGTCACAGAGTTCGCTCCCGTTCGACTTGTCCGTATACGAGAAAGTCAAGGTGCCAACGAAATTCAAAATGCCGGAGTTTGAGAAATATGATGGCACCTCTTGCCCAAAGGCTCATTTGCAGATGTACCATGTACGCATGGCTCAATATGTCAAGAATGAGCCTCTCATGATCCAATCATTTCATGCAAGTTTGACTGGGCCCGCTCTGAACTGGTATGTGATGAAAAATGTGAACCTCCTCGGCACCTTGAATGAAGTGGTCGACGCATTCCTCAAACAAGTACAAATTCAACATGGACATTGCACCTTCCCGAGAAGACTTAGAGCGTATGGAAAAGAAAAGGAGTGAGTCCTTTAAAGAATATGCTGTGAGATGGAGAAACTTGGCGGCTCAAATTACTCCTGAGCCTACCAACAAGGAGCTGATGAAATTGTTTGTGAAGACCCTCCCGTCTGAGTTTCGCAATCGGATGGCCAGTACATATGTCGAAAGCTTCAATCAGCTTATTCCTGTAGGAGAACAAATCGAGATGGGGATAAGGGAAGGATGGTTTACTGAGCCATCTAGTAAAAGATTCACGCCAAGAAGGAGAAGGAAGCGTTTGTAGATGTGAATGTGGCTTTTAACCAAGAAAATGTCAAACGTGCCCGGCTATCCACATGAATCCAAGACAACCACAAACCGCCGGCCGTCAATCATTTGCCCGGGCGAATAATAGAAGGCAATTTTCTCCTCTCCCCGGGTCTCCATCCCAAGTGCGACGATCCTCCGAAAGAAGGGTTTGCTTACTAATGAACCAAAGCGTCCCAATCGCGAAAGCATTCGTGGTTATGACCCGACAAAGAAGTGTGACTACCACAACGGTGAATTAGGGCATTCAAGGCGACGAATGTTTCACCCTCAAGCACAAGATCCAAAATCTCTTGGACACGAAGGCCTTCTCATTTCAAACCGCTCGCCAAATGTCCGAGAAAAATCCGCTACGAGCATGAGGGTACGGTGAATGCTATCTTAGAGCCCGGTTAGACAGATCAAGAACCCGAAGGTGCATGTGGCGAGATGCCTACAATGGATTAGTGAGAGCTGGATATTATTCGGGTCAAGAAGATGTTTCCTATCACCGATGAAAGAAAGAATTGCCGAAATGGTGGATGACGGCATTATTGTGTATGCTGACCATAAAGCGTGTGGTTTCCACTATTTCCCATATCATCATCAATTGGGAGGAGGAGCAGGCTGCTCTCGATGATGGTAAGAAAGAAGTAGATCCGTCACTCATGAGACATGCCCCCACTAGAAGATGCAGGTGATGAGGAGATTGTGATTGAGATACCTCAACCATATGAATATGTCAACAATAAGGCAAGTACCTTGGTCTTATGACCTAGATGTTGACCTTGTTACAAGGTCTGGCCGAACTTATGCTCAAAATAATGCTCAACCTGCAAAGCCCGTCACTGATGAAGATGCTAAGGAATTTCTGGCTGTGATTAAAGCAAGTGAATATAATATCGTTGATCAATTGCGAAAGATGCCTGCTCAGATCTCTTTGCTTGAGCTCCTTCAAACCTCCTCTGTGCATCAAAAGTCGCTGATGAAGATTTTAAGTGAAATTCGCGTACCCGAAACAGATTCGGGCGAGATAAGCCGGAGGATTTTGTAGGATCAGTCCTTCTTAAGGACATGATTGCTTTTTCGATGAGGAATTCCCTCTTGAGGGTAGAGGGCATAATAAAGCACTCTATATATCGTTAAGCACAAGGTTTCTCATGTATCCCGAGTGCTCATCGATAATGGGTCCGCCCTAAACATATGTCCATTGGCCACTCTTCACCGTCTCAAGGTAGACCCGTCCAAGATACATCTTTGCGAAGACTTCGTGAGAGCTTTTGATGGAACGAAAAGGAGGTGATCGGGGAAATTAACCTTGATGTGCAAATAGGGCCGGTCGTCTTCAACATTCCTTTCCAAATCTTTGGATATCCCTACCGGGTTCAATTTTCTTCTAGGTCGTCCCCCTCGGATACATACCGCTGGGTGCGGTCCCTTCAAGTCTACATCAAGCTGTAAAATTTGTGATCGAAAGGAAGCCGGTCACCTTTGTGTATGGTGAAGAAGACCACCGGATTTACCATGAGACGGCTATCCCTTATGTAGAGCCGGATTCGAGCTCGAATCAAGTTACCACTCATTTGAGCTAGTGTCTACCATACATGCTTCTCGAGGTTCATCGCCGCCCACTCCTGAGGTTTCAGATGCTGCCCTCATGGTAGGAAGAGTAATGGTTGGGAATGGTTTCGTCCCTGGCAATGGGCTCGGAAGAAATGGCCGGGGCATTCGAAACCCCATTGAAGCCCCTCGAGGTCCCAATCTGGCTGGGTTAGGGTACCATGGAAGAGGTGGAGGAAGTTACGGAAGGCAAAGACGGGGAAGGCATAACTCGCCACCCGAGCAAGGGCGAGGGAGGCAAAATTTACCACCTCCAAACATTCACGAGACGTTCCCTCGGTCCTCCAATCATGATGCAAGATGAAGCTGAAGTGATGGATACTCTCGGACAGCCAAGTGGGAAGTTCGATTATATGGTGAAGTATTCGGCTCCTCCCAGTTTTTATTTTGATGCCCGCAACATAGTTCCAAGTGGATGGGATGGCATGGATGATCCGACGCCTTCAAAGACGGAAGACTCTGACGACACCTTAGAAGGAATTTCAAGCTTGTTCGATGACCTCTTCATTGGACCCATTGATGGAGAGCCTCGGAAGAAACGGGCCCGGCCCACAAGAGTAACCTGTTTATCACTTTTGTACAGTCCCCTGCGTGGGAATTTTTATTGCTTTCTAGGATTTGTTTTCAATTTCTTCTTTTTCACTTTCTTCTTAGGACTTGAATTGCATTTTCCATTCAATAAATTGTAATTAAGTGATGAACGTCAATGAAATTGGAAGTTTTGTTTTGAGGGCATGATGAGGTACACCAAACCAGCCCGGTGATGATATCCGGCCGATAAAACGAAATCAAAATCTAAGGAGAATTCCGAGGCCGGGCTTCATCATGCTTTCTCATGTTAAAATGTTTCAAAAAAAAAAAAAAAAAAATGCTTTTGCAAAAGAGTTTCAAAAAATATTTTTATGTGAGGTACAACTGGTAAAGTTACTGTTTGCTTCTATTTACCCTGTTTGTCTTTTTGACCCTTCTATTTCATGTTTCAGGGATAATCATATGGCATGCAATGGTGTGGAAATGGTCCAGTCTAATGTAATAAGTGCTGATAATGATGATATTGAAGATTCGATTAAGGATTCCATTGACGTGCAACGTAGTTGGGAACAACATGAAAAAACCAAGGCTCTTACGATCGAGCAAACTATCACTATTAATCTAGGTGATATTGAAGAAGCCAAGGAGGTGAAAATTGGAGCAAATCTCCCCAAAGATGAAGCCAAGCGCCCGACTCAACTCGAAGGAATATCAAGACATATTTGCATGGACCTACGCCGATATGCCAGGTTAAACCCGTCAATTGTGGAACACTGTTTGCCTATTAATCCGGACGTGCCACCTAAGAAGCAAAGGTTGCGGAGGACTAAACCCGAGCTCTCAAAGAAAATAGAAGAAGAAGTGATGAAGCTTTTGAAAGTCGGATTCCTTGAAGTCTCGCAATATCCCGAATGGGTAGCAAACATCGTGCCGGTAATGAAGAAGGATGGTCGGGTTCGAGTTTGTGTCGATTATCGGGATTTGAACAAGGCTAGCCCAAAAGATGACTTCCCACTACCTCACATAGATGTCCTTGTTGATAGTACCGCCGGATTCGAACTATTCTCATTTATGGATGGTTTTTCCGGGGGTACAATCGATAAGGATGAAAGAGGAAGACAAAGAGAAAACTGCATTTATCACTCCGTGGGGACCTTCCATTATAAGGTCATGCCCTTTGGACTCAAGAATGCGGGGGCAACCTACCAGCGAGCTATGGTAGCACTATTTCATGACATGATGCATCAAGAGATCGAGGTTTATGTTGATGATATGATCGCCAAGACTCGACCTGGAGAAAGCCACGTTAAGACCTTGAAGAAGTTGTTTGAGCGGCTCCGTGAGTTCAAGCTTCGTCTAAACCCCACTAAATGCGTGTTTGGAGCAAAGCATCCGGTAAATTACTTGGATTTATCGTGAACAAGAAAGGGATTGAGATCGACCCGGCTAAAGTTAAGGCTATATGTGAGTTGCAACCTCCATCATCAAAAGTGAAAGAAGTCCGAAGTCTTTTGGGCAGATTGAATTATATTGCTCGGTTCATTTCCCAGCTTTCCGAAACTGCCAAGCCATTCTTCAAGCTTCTGAAAAAGAATGCACGAGTCAACTGGGATGATGAGTGTCGAAAATCATTCGACAAGTTGAAACAATACTTGATGAATCCACCCGTTCTTGTCCCGCCATCACGGGGCATCCTTTGATTCTATATCTCACTATTCATAGTGAGTCTTTGGGTGCGATGTTGGCACAGAAAGCCCCCGACAAAAAAGAACGAGCTATTTATTACCCGAGTAAAAATTCACCGTGTCGAGCTGAAATATTCGATATGGAAAAGACTTGTGCTGCACTAGTGTGGGTGTTACATAGATTGAGGCAGTATACACTGCATTACCAGACATTTCTTGTAACTGAGAATGATCCTATCAAGTACCTACTTGATCGGCCAACTTTGGTGGGTAAGTTGGCTAAGTGGCAAATTTTGATTTCGGAATTTGATGTGCAATATATGCCACAGAAGTCGGTTAAGGGTCGAGTGATCGCGATTTATTGGCCGAGAATCCAAAAGTCTCAAATAATGATGATTGTTCCTTGGATGACCGTATCTTGAGTATAAATGAAGATTCATGGATAATGTTCTTTGATGGAGCTGTGAACTTGTGCAGTTCTCGCACCGGGGCGGTTTGGTATCCCTGCACGGGCAAAGCATCACCCAAGAGCCGCAAAACCGATATTCCCATGCACTAACAATACAGCTGAGTATGAAGCTTGCATCCTCGGGCTTCAAGCTGCAATCGAGATGGGTGTAGCCAAACTAAAGGTGTTCGGGGACTCCGCGTTGATCATATTGCAGACCGTAGGAGAATGGAAGACTAAGGATGCTAAATTGCTCCCGTATCACAAGTACCTAGAAGATTTGATCAAGGAATTCGATGAAGTTGCATTTGAATACTTATCGAGGTCTCACAATCAATTCGCAGATGCACTCGCCACTTTATCATCTATGTTGCAAGTCACCAACGGATTAGAAGTTGAGCCATTGAAGATAGAAGTTCGCCAAGACCGGCTTATTGTATGCTTTGGTGACGAAGAGTCTCGACGGAAAACCATGGTATTACGATATCATGAACTACATCCAAAAACAAGGATTCCCGAGGGAAGTACTCGGTGATAGGAAGTACATCATGAAGATGGCCTCAAAATTCTTCGTTAGTGGTGAGAATTTGTACAAAAGATCTTATGATTCAATCTTGTTGCGGTGTGTGGGTGCAGCTGAAGCCACTCAAATCATGCAAGAAGTTCACGAAGGAGTATGTGGCCCTCATATGAATGGACACATGATGGCTAAGAAGATCATGAGATTAGGCTATTATTGGCTCACGCTAGAAGGCGACTGTATTCAGCATGTTCGAAGTTGTCATCGTTGCCAGGTCCATGGTGATAAGATAAATGTTCCTCCAACGGAGCTGCACCAGTTTTCCGAGCCATGGCCCTTCTCAATGTGGGGCATTGATGTGATCGGCCCAATAAATCCAAAGGCTTCCAATGGTCATAGATTCATTTTAGTGGCCATAGACTATTTTTCAAAATGGATTGAAGCTACGTCATTTGCAAGTGTCTTTGCTCGCTATGTTGCGAAGTTCATCAAACGTGACATAGTTGCTCGCTATGGTGTCCCCGAAACGATTATCACCGATAACGGGACAAATTTGAACAATAGGCTTGTTGATGAGATGTTCAAAGCAAATTCAAGATCAAGCATTTGAATTCGTCCCCTTATCGCCCTCAAATGAATGGGGTGTTGAAGCAGCCAATAAGAATATTAAGAAGATCTTGGCTAAAACAGCCGAGAATTATCGAGATTGGCATGACAGATTACCCTTTGCACTGTTGGCGTATCGGACATCGATTCGTACTTCTACCGGGGCAACTCCTTTTGCGTTGGTATATGGCATGGAGGCAGTTTTACCTGTGGAAGTGGAGATCCCTTCTCTAAGAGTATTATCCCAAGTGGAATTATCTGAGGCAGAATGGTCGCAACGAAGACTTGAACAGTTAAACTTGATTGATGAGAAAAGGCTGAAGGCTCTCTCGCCATGGCCAAACATATCAACAGAGAGTAGCCGAGATCTTTCAACCAAAGGTGCGGCCAAGACATTTCGAGGTAAATGATCTTGTTCTAAGGAAACTTGATTGCCAATTTTTCCAGATCCCTGGAGGGAAATTCGCTCCAAACTACGGTGGCCCATATGTGGTAAAGAAAGTACTTCATGGCGGTGCTTTGATCTTGGCTGAAATGGATGGTCGTGTGTTTTCCACTCCCGTTAATTCGAGATCTTTGTCAAGAAGTATTACCCATGAATAGAATTTGTCATATCATGTTTTGAATTGCAAATATTTTATGATGAATAAATTGCCTCATTGAAGTGCAAATTCAAACTTGTTGCAAATATTGCATGTTTTTCTTGATGAATTATGTGAGTTAAATTGAATGTGCCAAATGGGATACTTTGGAATGATGAAAGGCAAGCCCCGTTCCATACACTATTCCATACACTGACCCCCAGTAAGTTATGAGGAAAAATTCAATGCTTATGAGGAAAAGGGTGATCTTGCAAAGGGTATGTCAACCAAGGTGATGAGAGGCAGTTTCTTCGCTACCCAAAACACTACAAATATATCCATTGTTCAGCCCTTTGAGCCCACACACATGAAGAGCTTTTTAAATTATCCTGTCAAGAATCGTCTCATACCGAGACAAGATTTGAAATGAATGATAGGAATTTTCTTACTCACACTTGCATCAATCTTCGAGTATTGCTTCTACAAAGTGTGACTTGTATGATAATTTAAAGTGCCTTAAGACGACGAAGAGCATTTCTTTCTCTATCCCATACACTTATATCCTTTGCATAACCCATTTGAGCTTGCAATTTCATTTCTTTAAACCCAGTTGGTGATCATCCCCCACACCGGGGCAAGGCAAGAAAAATCGAACTACGCAAGTAGCAAGGTTTACAATGCTAATGAAAGATGAAAGGTTGTGCAAGTCCAAAGAAAATAAGTGCAAAAATAGGGCATGAAAAAGGTGTGCCGGTAAAAGCAAGGCCAATGCCCAAAGGAAAAAATCAAGCACTTGATGAAGTGAGTCGTATCTCCAACAAGATGGATAAAAAAAAAAAAAAAAAAAACTCAAATGTTGAGACGTTGCAATCAGTGGAGTTGTGATGCGAAGAAAATCTTCAACAATGGGGAGGAAAATTGTTAGAAATGTCAAAATGATCACCAACTTTGACCCCTTAAACACTTTTTGAGACGAATGATCCTTCATCTCTCAACTCATAAACCCAACCTACGTTGCATCCCTTACAAAGTCTCTTGATTAGGGCATTTGAATTAACGTAGAAGTTCATATGTTTGAAAGCATCGCTTGAAGAAGTGTGAGTAAAATAATTTCTGCTTCATTTCTCATGTTTCTTGGCTTGTAAACCCCAAGATAATTGCGGAATATCACTTATTTTTCAAAAGCCTTGACTCAAAGAGTCTCCTTTGTTAAAACCGTTGACCAAGCCTATATTACGGTCCCCGTTAAAGACCTCTCGGATTGGTAAGGTCGTACCACTTGCAAGATTGCTCGAACCCTTATTTGACATGATGATGGAAAGATAAAGTGATTGTCAAAAATCCTGCATCAAGGGTCGGGATAAAACAACCCATTTTAATGAGGATGAGTGAAAGTCCTTTCAGACCAAGAGGTCCCCCATTCGGCACATCCATGATACTCATGTGTTCAGACTGAAACATTCCTTGTGAAATCTTTCCCAATGGAAATTAGGTGATGCAGGCTTGATATAAATCACAACGCATGAACCTCCCTTAAATTAATGCATGTTTGTAATCACAAATGCATATTGCTTCTCCTATGACCATATTTTGCAGAGGACATTTCCTCCAGGAACAGAGATGATACCAGGTAAGTATATCTTTATCCATACCTTAAATACTTGTCATTGTGCAGGTATTCCCTTTTGAAAATACCGTCACTCGATTGAGTTGTCCCCCAAAGATTTTTCCAGATTCAATCGATTAAGGCGACCAGAAGAATGGTTCGGGTCCCGATCGGTTTGATCTCTGTTGCAAGGCCGGGCGACCGAAGAATGGTTCGGGTCCTAGCCAAGCAAAACCTCGTTTAGCGGCGTAGAATGGTACAAGTCCTAGACAAAACATATTCCTTATTTAGGCGACCGTAGAATGGTACGGGTCCTAGAAAGTGAATCCCCGTTTAGGCGACCGTAGAATGGTACGGGTCCTAGACACAACCAAACACTGCTATACTGGGCGACCGTAGAATGGTACGGGTCCTGGAAAAGTAACACCAACTATCTTGAATTACTTTACCATCATTGAAGGTAAGATATTCCAGATAGATTCCTCTGACATCTCGTCCTGGATCCGGATGTCTCGGTTTCTTCCGTTGAACATTTCACTTTGGATGTGAATGTTCTTGCCTCGTTATGCTTTTCAAGAAACCCGAGTGAGAGTTGGGTACTTGTAGAGTAAACGGGATTTATCATGTACCTCAAGATGCTTTACCGCACCGACGGTAAGTAATTGTAGGTACACTCTTTCCTTTCACATCATGCATTTGCATTAGCATTTTCACGCATCATATTAATTGCATTTTAAAATGGAATTCATTTTTAAAAAAAAAAAAAAAAATCAAATCAAGCAATCATTTAATACAAGTGCATAGTCAAAATTTAGGTCTCAATTTGTCTTTGAAGACAACCTCTTCGAGCTCACCTTCAAAGAGGGGTTTGTTGTGACACCTAGATTTTAACGGTCCGTTTAGTCATTAATTACATAGTATATAGATTTAGATTGCATTTATTTGCACATTTTGGACCGGTGGTGAATGTGTTCAAATTAGTTAGACTAAGCCCACGAAGCGAGCTGGTTGGCCCAAGCCCATGTTTTTTAATTATCTCGGGAAGAATTAAAAATTTTGAAATTTTTCCAGATATGAATCTTTTGGATAGAGCACATGTGTGAAAAAATATTGCGATTTATCTTGCGAGATTTGGATTTCAAGAAAATATTCATCATAATCTTAAATTTTTATCAATAGCGATCATTTGGCGAAAATATATCGCGGATGTAGATTTGAAGGGGAGATTGAAAGTTTATCTTTTACACCCTATAAAAGCAACTGCGTACGATGAGGGGAGGGGTTCTCTCTCGGTTCAAAAGTAAAAAAATTGAGAGACAGAGAGAGTACAGAGACGTGAGAGAAAGAGACGTGGGAGAGAGAAAACCAAAAGAAAAGTCTTCTGCTGAAAGTGTGTCAGAGGGAGGAGACGTGGGGTAGAGAAAGAAAAGGAGGGAAAAGCTGCATCTTCTTCTTCGTGGGACTCCTTCGCCGGAGACCTCTGGCTACTCTTTCGCCACCGCCGTTGCACCGGTCGCCACCGCCGTTCCGCTAGTAGCCGTGCACCAGCGCCGCCGCCTCGCCACTCCACCTCCGGACCTTTGCCCGAGCACCAGATCCCGAGTCCCCGCGACGCCGTTTCGCTCTACCCTTAGCTCGAAGCTCCACCCGCAACCAGGCGTCGTTGCTCCTGCCCGATTCGCGATCGGCGCGACTTGCTGCGTCCGCCGGCCGCAAGACCTCCGCCCACGACGCCCAAGTTCAGCGCCAAGGCCCGTCCGCCACGCTCACCGAGCATCTTCCGCGCCCACACCGCCGAGCACCGACGCCGATCCACCCCAACGCCGGCCGTGCCCGTCCGGACCCGAGCTTCCCTAGCTCCGCTCCGGTGTTGTTGCCGCCGCCGGTTCACCTTGGCCGGAGCCTCCCTTGCCGAGCCAATTCGCTGTTTCGCTTGGAGATCCACAAGCCTCGCTGAGAAGAAAAAAAAAGAGAAGATCATTTAGGTAGTTCTTCTTTTATTATTTTATTATTATTATTATTATTTTAAGGTTATTCTCACTTATTTATTTGTTTTTTTTTTAGTAGGATTATTCCTAGATATATGATTGATGAACGTGAAAGTGCCCCTCGAGTGAGAGATTGATAGTCCGATTTTCGCGCTCGAAATCCGACTCGCAATCCCTTATAAAATCGACAATCCAATCTCAAGCCCGAGATTTGATTCGCGATTTAAAATAAAAATTGGTCAACCCGATCTCATGCGCGAGATATGGTTCGCCAATTTTGGATATCAATATTGTGCGGTTTGATTTGATATCGTGTGTTTGGATCAATTTTATTTTTAAGAGGAGAAAAATCAAAAAAATTCAAATTAGGGTTATTCTTAGTCTTAGAATTAAAATCACGATCTGATTCTGAATTTTTAAATGAGAAAATCAAATAAAAATCCGAATAAGAATTAGATTTGTTTTTGTTATCTTGCCTGTTAAGACTGCAATCTTATCATGAATTTTTAAATAAAAAAATCCAAAAAAGTGTATTCATTTAGTTTTTTATTTGAATTGCATGTTTAATTACTTGTTCGTTTTAATTTCGAATTTCTTAAAGAAAAACATAAAAAAGACCATTGTGCATATTAGATTGTGGTTGCATATCTCATTTTAAATTTAGATCATTTTTTAAATAAATTGCATTATAGATTTAGATAATGTCTTAGTTTAAATTAGGATTTAATATGACTTAATCCCTAATTTAAATTAGATAGAATCTTAATCTAACTAGATCTTTTCAAATTTCATAAAATCTGTCTTAGGATAAATTAGTTGCAATTTCTAGGATAGATTGCATTTTTTAAATAAAAACGTCATTTGCATGTCATAGGTCCATGAAATGCACGTCATCTTAGTGATTATTGTTAGGTTCATTCTTAATTGGAAATTGCCGTCATTAGATTATGCCATTTAATAAATGTCATTTGACATATAGCTCGCATGTTAAATCGCGATGTTGCATATCATTTTAGTTGAAATAATTTCGTACGTCATTGCATTGCATTGCACGTCATTAGAATTAAATCATTTTGATTAATTTAAATTGCATATTTAACAATTGCATGTTCATTAAGAGATCATAAAAATTTTATTCATATGGTTTAGGACATGTCGCTATGCCATATCGTCGCATATTAGATAAATTGCATGGTAGATTAAGATAATATCTTAGTTTAAATTAGGATTTAATGTGACCCGATCCTTAGTTTAAATTAGATAGAATTTTAATCTAGTTAGATCATTTTTACATTTTTAATTAGAAATATCAAATGCACGTCATTTAGTTCTTATTAGGTTCATTTAATTAAAACTTAGTCCTCGTCATTAGACTAATTCATTTAATAAATGTCGCATGACATATAATTCACATACTAAATTGTATGCTGCATGTCATAATTTTGCATTGCATTGCATGTCATTAAGGTTAGGTCATTAGATTAATTTATATTGCATATTTAAATGTTGCATTTCTTTAATTTCGAATCCCATAGAAAAATACAAAAAAATATAGTTAGAATAAATCATCTCATGCTTAGAATAGACTACATGCTTATTTATGTCATATCGCTTAAGTCATATAGCTAAGTCATGTTGCCATGTCATATCATTTCATGTTAAATTAGTGGCATGCATTGCATAAAGTATGATTCTCATTAATTAAGTGAAAACAAAACAAAAATTGCGTGTTAATTAGAAACCATATCTAGAGATGTTGATGTGGATTTTAATTTAACATTGCGAGATGCTTTCGTTCTTCGAGGAGGTAAGTCCCGCAATTTATTTATTGCTTTCTTGAGTGTTAAATTGGTGGTATGCGCACATGTATGATCACCTTACATGTTAGGAAGTTAAATTAAAATCAATCCAAATTGCTTGCCAAACATTTTTCAAAAATGAAATAAAAGGTACCGAAAGGGCACTAGGATAGTCTAGTGTAACCAAGTCCCCGAACTCATAAATCTCGGTTCGTAGGAGTAAAGTAAATCTCCCGTTACTTTACTTGGGTTTCTAATCGACCCACCAAAAATATAGATTAGTGGCGACTCACGATTGAAAATCATTTGCATGTTAAGAATTCAAACCTAAGTTGCGAATTGGTATGGGCTTGGGAGAGCCCGAGCTAAGCTTAAAGACTTAGTAATCCATTAGCCTAATTTTAGGTAGTCCAAACCCTGAAAAATTGGGTCGCGACAAGCCGCAATCACCGTAACGAGTGGCTGCTCAGTGCCCTCCATCATGATGACATAAAGCACCATCGAGACTTACAGCGTCCTCATCGAACCAAGCTAGATAAATATTCTGTTTTGCAGGTTTTTGAGCAGAACCAGGAGATATGGAGAACTGGGAACAAAGGACATTGAGAACCAAGAAATTTCTCCTTTCCCTGGGGTTCGGCCTTCACGTTCAGTTTGTCCTATTCAGTGGGTTTGATGTCACAAAGTTCCATCCAAATAATAGCCCAATGCTTCAAGTACCCCTGCAATAGCTAAGTCAACATCCCTATGGGTCGTTGTTGCTACGCAAGACCACCTCCTTGACCAACGTTCAGATATTTTGGTGAAATCCCAGTTTCGGATCAACGCACGAGCGATGCAATAGTGGCGGTCCAGCAAGCTCTCAATCAAATGCCAGCATAATCTCGATTTTTATTTGCAGGTTTTTGCCGAGTTGTCATGACTAACCCACGTGTGCTCGTGTCCCGACGACGAGATCACTCCCCAACGACGAGATCACTGCCGCTCGCCACCGCCTTGTCACTGTTGCCGTTCACTGTCGAGGAACCGATTGCAATCCCGGTCTCGACGTCCAAGTCCGAGCTGTGAGCCACGCCAAGCCTCCATCATCATCCACGAGCCGCCTTTTTCTAAGCCCTGTTTAAAAAATTCAAATTAGGTAGTTTATTTTATTTTATTTTATTTTTTATTTTAATACTTTGATCCTTTGTTTGAAGATGTATGATCGAAATCCCCAACTGATAGTAGCATTGACAGTATGTTTTTCGCGCCCGAAATCTGACTCGCAATCGCACGATAGGTCGCCAATCCGATCTCACACTCGAGATTTGATTTGCGATTTTGTTTAAAAATTGGCCAACCCGATCTCATGCATAAGATATGGTTTGCCAATTTATGGATATCAATCTTATCTTGTTTGATTTGGCGTCGTGTTTGTTGAATCAATTTTAATTTCGTAAAAAAAAAAAAATCAAAAAAAATATTTGAGTTAGGATTAGGTTCGTTTTATAATATTTCTTGTTTTAGGGTTATCTTGCATATTTAGAATAGGGATTTTATTTCGAATTTTTAAAAATAAAAAAATTAAAAAAATGCATTCATTTAGGATATTAGTTTTTTTAAAAAATTTAAGTTGCACGTTTAATTATGTGACGATTTTAATTTCGAATTTTATAGAAAGAAAAAAAAAAAAAAAAACTAGAATTAAGGTATTCTTTGTACGTCATTACATATTAGGATAAAATTGCATGTTTAATTTTAAGTTTAGATAAATCTTTTAGATAGATTGCATGCTTTTTAAGAAAATAAAAATGTCATGTGCACATCATATAGAATTAGGTTTGATTGTTGCTAGCTCCATTTAGTTAGAGATTGCCCCTAATTAGAATTAGGTCATTGCATATAGATTAGATTTTAGGAGAGAAATTTTTTAAAAAAGATTGAATAGTTGCGTGTTAATTAGAAATCATATTTATGATTGTTGATGTGAATTTTGATATACTATTATAGATGCTTTCAATGCCTTGAGGTAAGTCATCCGGCAATTTATTCAATACTTTATTTGGGTGTTAAATTGATGGTTTGCGCATCTGCATGATCACCTCATATGTTAGGAAAGTGAATTAAAATTAATTCAAGTTATTTGTAAAACATTTTTTTTTGAAATAAAAGAGAAAGGTACCGGAAAGGTATTAGAGAAATCTAGCATAATCAAGTATCCGAACTCACAAATATCTAGTTCGTAGGAGTAAGTTACTTTACTTGGGTTTTTAACCGACCCAAAAAAATAAATTAGTGGCGACTCTTAATTGAAAAATCATTTGCATATTACAAACTTGAACCTAAATTGTAAATTGGTATGAGCTTAGTTCATTAACCAAACCTAGGAGATTTACCCGAAAATTTGGTCGCGACAGCTACAGCATTTTATACTTGTTTCCCAATCATGAATATATTTGTAAACAAACCATATCAAGAAATTGAAGAAAATACCATGCTCATATAATTTTTCTTTGAAATTTTTTTCATGAAATTGTGCTCATCGGCCCATGTTAGAGGCAGAAAATTTTAACAACGCAAAGATTTTTAGGACGTATGAACGTGTGATTTATACATAAGAAAAGTAAATCCATGTGGTGGAACCGTGGAAGGCGCATTGGACACAGAAAGAGGGCGTATGAGCGCGACAAAGAAGGCATGTAGAATCCACGCGTGAGGCAATTGTAGTCACGTGCGTGCCACACATGCATTGCAAGCCTACACGCCATGCGCGCGGCAACCACAGGTAAGTTCACAACATGTGCCCAAGGGGTTGAAAAGGCGCACGTGCCTTCATCCCCCTGCTGAATTTCCATTTTGCTGTCGGGCAGTGTCAAAAATTCCAATTTTGCCACTGGGCAGCTTCAAAAATTCATGTTTTGCCCCCCCTTTCTTCGATTTTACGATTCTGCCCTCTCCTACGATTATGCCCCTTAACCGTTTATTTTACAGTTTTGCCCTTGGCTGTGTCAGACCTTGAAATCCGAATAAAAAAATTAAAAAGATTTTTTTTTTAAAGAATAAGCATATTAGAAAATTCCCAATATTTTGTTTATCATGCATTATAAGTAATCCTTTTATTTAATATTTGTTATTGAAACAATTGTTCAAACCATTCTCACTCCCAAGAAATCAAGAATGGAGGCACAAAAATTGAACCTTGTAATGTTAAGAAAAGAATTGCTTGTTTATCAATGAGATGCTGATGTGGACATGTTAGAGCATGTTACCAAGGTCAACAAAATGATACAACACATAATTTGAGCAAATTCCCTTACAAAAAATGCTGACAAAATCGATGCCTTGATAAACAGCCTTCCCAAAGAATGGAAAACAATTATTGATGATCTTTGGGAATTTGACAAGTATTCACAATATGATATTCTTGTGAAAGCTTTTTGAGACAATATATAAAAATTGGGCAACGAAGGTATTAACTCTTGCAATGAACTGACCTGGGACATCTAAGAGACTTGCAAGGGTCCTCCCTTGGCTACCAAATTCAATCATAAGATTTCCTAAGGAATTTTATGAGTCTATCCCTGTTCTTGTGAAGATTAAGAAATATTGACGCTATTTGTTTATGACTTGTTGTCATTCATGAACGTTTCTAAGTTGATATTTTTCTTTCTTGTTAGACTTATGCATTGCTTATGGGATATTTATTTATGAATATTTAATAGTCTTATTTTAAATTGATATTGTTTTATTCATGTGTTATATCATAAGTGAAAGTTCTAGAAAGTTTTAGTAACTTTAAAGAAATTAATTTTGCATATATAATTATAATGAAGGGTTTTATAGGTGGGCCACCCATGTTGGGCCAACCAAGCCCATAACTTGCAAATGTAATTGCTAAAGGCATTTGCTTGTTTTTATAGATAAGGTAACTGCCTTTGGAATTTAACATTCTTAAGAAAAAAAAGAAGAAAAATAACGCTTCCTCTCAACACACATAACTTCTCTCTCTAACGAAAACAAAGAAGAAGAACTCTTTCTCACGAGGCTGCAATGAAGGTTTTTATCTATGGAAATAAGGTATGTTTCCTAGCGTAATATATCCAGTTTGATCAACGATTCAAGAATTTTCTAGGCATTGTTTCTTGTGTGTTGGAATATGGAATTTTATTTTCTAAATTGGTATCAGAGAATTTCATACTCGTTTACTAATCATGAATATATTTGTAAACAGATAAGGTCATGAAATCGAAGAAAATTCCATGTTTATATGTTTTTTCATTGAATTTTTGTTTTTTCATGAAATTGTGTTTGTTGTACCATGTTAGAGGCGAATTTTTTTAACAACCTAAAGAGTTTTAGGACGTATGTTTTATACATAATAAAAGTAGAATTGCCAAACTCTTTAACAATATGATACGCATATTTTTGGCCTTTAAAATGTGAAAGATATGAACATCCAAGATTGTTGAATTGAATGAGATGGGCTGCCGGAGGAGACCCATACATTGAAAGAGGCCGTACGGGTGTGACGAAGAAGGCACGTGGAATCCACGTGCATGGTGGTTGTAGGCTAAGTAGCACCAACACAGACACACAACACGATACAATACGCCAACACTTCATTTTTTTAAAACAGAGAATTCCGATATGTTGAGACACATTATATATTAAATGAATATTTTTATATATACATAATAATTTAAATCAAATTAATATAATTTAATTTTATCAATAAATAATTAATTAACTAAAAAAATCTCAAATGAATTTGTGAGCCCTCCATCCAGCCAAAGCCGCCGCGCCTTTTTAGCAATTTATTCAAACACAGGAAGCCTTTACTTTCCCTGGCCCCCGAGTCAAATCCCTCCCTTCCCCACTGCTTCCAATTAAATTTCGCCGTTTCCCCAGACGCCTCATCATCACCACCGCCCATTTCCAATAATTCAAAAAAAAAGAAAAAAAACAACACTGCAAATTTGATGATCCAACGGCCAAGATCGAATTTGGCTCAGGTCCCATGGCCAATCATGCGCTCCCAAAAACATGTCCCTCCCCCAAAAATCAAAATAATTTAAGAATGACAGAAAAAAAAAAAAAGAAAGAAAGAAAGAAAGAAAAAAGGAGTAAGGGCGAGAGTGTGTGATGATTCGTCTTCTCTACAAGTGTGACATCGACACACACTGCTTCAAACCTCCCCCACCGCTTTGGACGCAAATAATCTCCACCATCTCCATCTCCACCACCACCATATAATCCTTCCATTCATTGCTTTTCCGACCTGAGATTTCTCCCAAGTTCCCAACTTTCGTCCCATCTTGACATACCCATTTGCTCCTTTCGCCGGAATTCCAACGCCACCACTGCCGCGCAATGGGGTAGGTCCCATCTTTCACCTCCGCCTCCACCTCCCTCGAGCCCAGCCACTATGGCGGGATCACGTCTAGATAGCGGCTTGACTCATTGTTGGGTGCAACGGCCATATGAGTCCTCCACCTCCTGCTTCTCCACCTCTGTCAAGAACACCAAACCCTCGCCCCCTCTACAGCGGCGTGTGGCTGTCGGAATTTCTTGTATAACTCCGTGCGTGTTGAAATATCGAACTCGCATGTGAAGCGTATCAGGAAGAGTTGATCGCTTGTCATGAAGAGTTGACCGCGTATGGATTTTCTGACACTCGTTGACCATGTGTTGAGCTTGTTGGAATGTGTCGGACATGACACGAAAGCTTCTGGAGAGTGTCGGTGCTTCTTAGGTTGTAGGTGCATGGATCCACACGCCACATGGGTGTGGCACACGCCTAAGCGGTTGAAGCACGCACCTTCATCCCTCTAATGAATTTCCACTTCTCCGTTGGGTAGCTTCAAAAATTCTGGTTTCCCCACTTTTCCTTGATTTTACAATTCGGCCCCTCTCTATTACAATTATGCCCCTTAATTGTTTATTTTACGGTTTTGCCCTTGGCTGTGTTAGTTTTTTTTTTTTTGGGTAAGGTAAGAAATTTATAGACTTAACCAAAACTATACAGCAAGGGTTTACGGCACCAAAAACTTATACTCATAATGACAAACAAGTCATAACAAGTGGAAGGGTGTTGGGAAAAAGGAAAAACAAATGAGCCAAACAACAATAACCACAAAGCCAAACAGTAGCAACAAGTAGCCAACCAGCAAAAACAAAAGAGGCGAGGAGAGAGGAAACAAAGATAGTAAGCAGCAAGACAGCGGCGCTCTCATAGCGAGCGACGACAACCTCCGAAGAACTGGATGCAGCTACCACCTTCAATGAATCCACGCACCCGCAACAATAGCAAGAATCATCGGAGAGAGATCAATCATGAGCTTTCTACACTCATCTGTTGGTAGGGGAAACCGTCACCGCAGAGAAAGGGCCAAAGGTTAGTTTGAGAAAATAGATAGGCTAAGGCACTAGCATCACTGCAATCTTCTATTAGTATAGGTGGTAGGCACTTTGATAGAAAGGAATACAATGTTTGGAAAAACAAGATGAAGGCATTTCTAAGATCAAAAGATCCTCAAGAATGAGATGTGGTAGAAAAGGGAATCATTCATAAAGCTGCATCAGTCTCAGAGAGAGGAAAATAAGCTGTAGATATTGGCGAAATGGCACAAGAAGAACTAACCAAGAGACAAGCTCTTGATGCTAAAGTAATCTATTCTTTATACTGTACTTTATCTCCTACTGAATATAACAGAATTTCATCTTGTGAAACTGAGAGTGCTAGTATGAACAAAATAAAGGAGTTAGGGAAGAGAATAAGAACACAGAAATTATAGTGGTTCGGCTTAATCCAAGCCTACGTCCACTCTCCCACGCTAACAGCCTTCTTGGCTGGATTCCACTATGCAATCAACAAGAGATTACAACTTCGAGTGCAAACAATTAGTAGTAGATCACACTATCTCACTAAGTCACTCTTTTGGTATTTCTCTCACGATCACAAACGTTTAAGCTCTCCAAAGACAAGTTGATGATCGAAGGTCGCTCAGACTTTGGAATTATAAATTCTACGCTCCGTCTCTTTCTTGCTCATTGGTCCATGATCTCCTTAAATACTCCTCCACTTCCAAACTAGCCGTTGGACAGCATCCCGGAGAATCGTCTTCCAATATACCCATTGGACAGCTCTGTATCTAGAAGATTTGGTAGCCGTTGAGTGACAAAGGTAAAATCCCAAATTGATTCCGATCGCCCATACAAACGAAATCTTGGTTTCCATAAGTAAAGCTTCTTCGTGTAGAAAGTTCTTGTCTTCAATATCCAATCGTCAATCAATTAGATTGAATCAATTAATCTTGATGTGGAATCCAAACCAGATCACTAGCCGTTGTATGATTGGGCTTGAGTTACGATTCATCGAATCTGGATGTAAAGTCTGAGTCTGTAGACTTTACAATATGCGTCTGTAGACTTTACAATCTGGGTCTTTAGACTTTAAGTCTTGAGTCTGACAGTCTTCAAACTTTGAGTCTTGAGTCTGACAGTCTTCAGACTTTGAGACAGAAGTCTGGAAATCTTCGAAATATACTTCGGACATGTGTTACGTTCAGTCTTCTGGCCGTCTTCAGACTTTGATAATATCCTTTACATGTTCTATTATCTGCATGGTCTATTACTTAACCATTAAACATGTTAGTAGCCTTTGATTTATTTTGTCATCTTCAAAACATCATAAGGGATTTCCCTAACAATCTCCCCCTTTTTGATGATGACAAAACAATCTCTGAATATGCAGATTTGTAAACATACTTTTAAATCAAAGGATATCGAAGATAGCAAATAGATTGAGCATAACAATATATAGAAAAATAATCGCAGCTCAATATTATGCCATAGATAATATCATATCAACCAATCAGCACATATGCATATTCATATCTTCTCCCCTTTTTGTCATAATCAAAAAGCGATAATAATGGATTCACGTAGAGAATGATAACAAATATTTTGCATGAATCACAATTTCCAAAAATCAGCTTTTTTATCGAATATTAAAGATATGCAATTTAGCTCACTTCGATCATATATATATCAACAAATATCCAATAAAAATCACAGATGCATCATGAAATTCACGTACACTTTTTGTCATAATAAAATGATAATATCAATAAGAGATTTGTTAATGACAAAATGTAATAATAGATGCACTAACTGGATTTTGTAGATCTTAACAATTCTGACACATTTACCTTCCTTCTTTTCATAACAAGATCACGATCAATCAAAAAGATTTTTCCAAAATTGATCAAAGCTCCCCCTCAATTTGTTGCCTTTTTGAGATGATCACGATTCTTTTCATTTTCTTTTGGATTTGCTTTCTCCCCCTGTGATCATGACAATATTTGCGAATAGAAACAATTGTTGCAATTGTTGCAGGAGATATTTTCTGATTGCACCAAAGTTTGCGTAGATTCGCAATCATCCTTCCCTTAAAGAATTTCCTGCAATCAACTCATTTCCCTTTTTGGTATCCATCAATTTGGATCATTCCTTGACGTTAGAGTAAAATAGAAAATCTCCATAATCAAATATTCTTTCTTAATTCATCATAACAGAGTATTCAAAGAAAGAATATTATGAACAATAATATTTTGACAAATAAATTCTCACTTAGTCAAAGCACAATAAAATTAGAGAGAATAAAATCCTTGAATATCTCAGAAAAAAATATCTTGCAAAATTAGTATAACGTAGAATCGGATTTTTACTTTGCAAAATATGACAATTTGAGAGCATAAAATTAAACCAAATAATCTGAATTATCTCAAATAATCACACGTACTAAATCAAATCTTAACTCACAAATCACAAAAATAAATCATACGATTCTTTCTTCCATAAAGCAAAATATGATCATTATAAAATCTCAATCAACCAAGGATATATCGAATATCAAGCATAATGAGAATTATTGCCCAAATCAAATTGAGAATAAAAAAATTCCTTACCAAATCCTCTTTCTTCTTTCTTCTTTATATCCTGCAAAAATAACTTATCTTTTCTTTGGTACCCATTTTTTCTTGGGTCCATGAGAGTTAGCTGAATATGATGCTTTTATCCAATTTTTCTTAATAGGTCTCCAGACTTGAGAAAGATCTTGTTGCCTAAGTCGAGAATTCTCCTTTTTAAGTTTGAAAATCCTTTTAAGAGAAGATTTGAGATTTGAATAAAGCTCATTTATATATCTTGAAACTTTGAAAGGAATTGCTGAATGACTTACCTTGATTTTCTCATCAGATTCTGAGTCTGATTGTGAATCAGACTTTGATTCTGAGTCTATGTCTGAGTTAGACTCGATTCGAGTCCGTATGAGTCGACTTAGATTCCGAATGTGCCGTCAAGCATATATTTTCTTGATCATCATCTTCTTTCATGATTCTTTTATGGCCATTATGCTTGTATTGACTTCTTCCATCGAAGTTCCTTCCTTTTCTACTCAGCTTTTTAAATTTCTTGATCATAAGGGCAAGTTCTTCATCATCCATGTCATTTTCTGAGTCTGTTTCATCAAAAACAGCATTAGATATTAAAGCAATGGACTTCTTACCTTCGGGATCTTCGTCATTAAGTTGTTCCACTTCATAGGATTGAAGAGTGCCAATCAATTCATCAACGGAGAGTGGCATAATCCTCTGAGTCTCCCGGATTGAGGTCTTGACATGGTTTCAATCTTTTGAGAGACCTCGCAAGAGTTTGTTGACCTTCATTTGGGAAGAAATTGGATGACCTTGATATGCCAAACCGTTTACAATTTCAGTAAAACGATCGAACATATCTCCAATCGACTCTCCTTGCTTCATCTTGAAGGATTCATAATTGCCGAGCAAGAAGTTTACTTTTGTCTCTTTTACACGATCGGTCCCTTCATATGTAACATGAAGTCTATCCCAAACTTCTTTTGCTGTTTCACATGAAGAGATTCTGTTATATTCAGCAAGAGACAAAGCGCAATATAAAGAATAAATGGCTTTTGCATCAAGCGCTTCTCTTTTGGACATCTCCATCCGAGACATAGGAGCGGAGGGTTTGCTTTCTTTGTCTTTGCCATTCTTATTTGATGTAGACGCAGCAATGGGGTTGATTCCTCTTTCCACAATATCCCATTGTAAGAGATTTCTGGATCTTAGGAATGCTTTCATTTTGTTCTTCCATACGTCGTATTCCTTTCCATCAAAATATGGTGGCCTTGTGTTGCTTTGCCCTTCCATAAGTCCTGGTGCCAACATACTAGCGATAAAGAATCTTTAGCTCAAAAGTAAAAACACTTTTATAAACCGAGCACTTGGCTCTGATACCAATTGAGAGTGCTAGTATGAACAAAATAAAGGAGTTAGGGAAGAGAATAAGAACACAGAAATTATAGTGGTTCGGCTTAATCCAAGCCTACGTCCACTCTCCCACGCTAACAGCCTTCTTGGCTGAATTCCACTATGCAATCAACAAGAGATTACAACTTCGAGTGCAAACAATTAGTAGTAGATCACACTATCTCACTAAGTCACTCTTTTGGTATTTCTCTCACGATCACAAACGTTTAAGCTCTCCAAAGACAAGTTGATGATCGAAGGTCGCTCAGACTTTGGAATTATAAATTCTACGCTCCGTCTCTTTCTTGCTCATTGGTCCATGATCTCCTTAAATACTCCTCCACTTCCAAACTAGCCGTTGGACAGCATCCCGGAGAATCGTCTTCCAATATACCCATTGGACAGCTCGTATCTAGAAGATTTGGTAGCCGTTGAGTGACAAAGGTAAAATCCCAAATTGATTCCGATCGCCCATACAAACGAAATCTTGGTTTCCATAAGTAAAGCTTCTTCGTGTAGAAAGTTCTTGTCTTCAATATCCAATCGTCAATCAATTAGATTGAATCAATTAATCTTGATGTGGAATCCAAACCAGATCACTAGCCGTTGTATGATTGGGCTTGAGTTACGATTCATCGAACTGGATGTAAAGTCCGAGTCTCGTAGACTTTACAATATGCGTCTGTAGACTTTACAATCTGGGTCTTTAGACTTTAAGTCTTGAGTCTGACAGTCTTCAAACTTTGAGTCTTGAGTCTGACAGTCTTCAGACTTTGAGACAGAAGTCTGGAAATTTTTGAAATATACTTCGGACATGTGTTACATTCAGTCTTCTGGCCGTCTTCAGACTTTGACAATATCCTTTACATGTTCTATTATCTGCATGGTCTATTACTTAACCATTAAACATGTTAGTAGCCTTTGATTTATTTTGTCATCTTCAAAACATCATAAGGGATTTCCCTAACAGAAACAACCAAAGAAGTCTGTGATAGGTTGCATGTTACCTATGAAGGAACTGATCGAGTTAAAGAAACAAAGATCAATATCTTACTCGGACAATATGAAGCCTTCAAGATGAAACCAGGAGAATCCATTACTGACATGTTTAATCGTTTCACAGAAATTGTAAACGGTTTATCATATTAGGGACAACCAATCTCAAGACCAATGAAGGTCAATAAATTGCTGCGTGGATTATCCAAAGATTGGAATCACGTGAAGACTTTGATAAGAGAAACCCAAAGGATCATGCCTCTTATAGTTGATGAGCTTGTAGGCACACTTCAGTCATACGAAATGGAGCAACTCAATGAGGAAGAAGATCCCAAAGGTAAAAAGTCTATTGTTTTAAAATCTAACGATGATTCTAATGATACAGATTCTGAAGATGACATGGATGATGAAGAGCTAGCACTCATGATAAGGAGATTCAGGAAACTGAACAGAAAGGAAAGAAGATTTAACTGGAAGAAGCAAGGCTCTCAAAAATTCCAGAACAAATCAACTGAAGATGACGAGATCAACAAAGATGTGGTATGCTTTGAATGTAAGAAAAAAAAGGACACATCAGATCCAATTGCCCTCTGTTGAAGAAAAAGAAAGTAAGAACTGAAAAGTTCAAGAAGGCTCTCAAAGTAGAGACATAGAGTGATGCAAAATGTCAGGAAAGTGATGAAGAGTATGCCAACATATGTTTAATGGCAAACTTAGAATCAGGCTCAAATTTTCGAACAGATTCAGACTCAGACTCAAAATGTGAGATCAAGGTTAGTGATTTAAATATTCATGTTAAAGTCTCAAAGTACATAGATGAACTCTGTCTTAGTCTCAAAACCTTTATTAAGAGGATCTTTGAACTAAAAAGGGGAAATTCCAAACTAAAGCAATAGGAAATCTCTTGGAAAGAAAAATTTGAAAGTCAAAACAAAAGTTTTGTTATCTTAAAAGAAAACGCAAACTCTATTTCAAAGGAAAACACATTTTTGAAAAATGATATTTCAAATATTACAAAAAGGTTTTCAATAGGATCTGAGAAATCGGAAAAGATTCTTTCGATTCAAAAACCATATTTCAATAAATCGGGTTTAGGAATGACACCGGAAATTATTCATTTAATTGATTTTCCAAAAGTAAAAGAAAGAATCAAACAAAGACCTACAAAAACATTTTACAGAAATCATTTTCAAAAGGTTTTTGTAAAATATGTTGGCTAAAGTGCTCTCAAATGTTCAAAATGTAAAAGCTCAGAACATTTTGAGAAAGAATGTCCTATGGTTTGGAGACCTATTAAGAAGGAATAGACGAAAACTATATATTGCACTAACTCCCCTGGACCCAAGAAAATATGGGTATCAAAGAAAGCTTGAGTTCCTTTTATAATTGCAAGTCACTATCAAGAAAAAGATAAAGTAGTATTTGGATAGTGGCTACTCGAGACACATGATAGGAGATCCAAGTTGTTTTACAAAAATTGTGCAATTAAAAGGAGGAAAAGTTTCTTTTGGTGGAAATAGCAAATGAAGAATTGTTGGGTGTGGAACTGTAAAAATTGGAAGTCTCACAATCAACAATGTCTCCTTGGTGGAGGGATTAAATTACAATCTACTTAGCATCAGTTAATTGTGTGACACTGGATTCAAGATTAACTTCCAAGAAGGCATTTGTTCGGGAACTAGTAAAGATTTATCTCAATCTTTCACTGGATGAAGACATGGGAATATCTATTTTCTGGATATAAAACCAGAAAGCTCTCAGTGTCTAATATCCATTCAAGATGAAGCAAATCTCTGACATAGAAAACTTGGCCATGTCAATATGAAGCAAATTGCCAAGATCTCATCTAAAAAGCTTGTTCGTGGACTGCCCAACCTAACATATCAAAAATGTGATTTATGCACACCATGTGTTTTGGGAAAAAAGGTTAGAAGTTCTTTCAAACCTATAAATAAAGTTTTAACTAATCAAGTTTTGCAGCTCTGCATTTGGATATTTTTAGACCAACTAGAACTCAAAGTATTGGTGGAAAGAGATACTGCCCAGTGATCATGAATAATTACTCTCGCTTTACATAGGTATACATTTTGGCAAGTAAGTCTGAAACATTTTCTTATTTTTCAAAATTTGCAAAGAAAGTTCATAATGAAAATGAATATGCTATTTCCTGTATTAAGACAAACCATGGAGATGAGTTTGAAAATCAAGATTTTGCAAAATTCTATAATGACTCTGGTTTTCAGCATGTTTTCTCTTCTCCATATACTCTAGAACAAAATGGAGTTGTAGAAAGAAAGAATAAATCTTTACAGGAAATGGCTAGAACAGTCTTAATTGAAAGTAATATTTCTTCTCGTTTTTGGGCTAAAGCAGTTTTTATAGCTTGTTATATTATTAACAGAGTATTCTTAAGGCCTATTCTGGAAAAAAACTCCTTATGAGTTATTCAAAGGAAAGAAGCCAATTGTCTCTTATTTCCATGTGTTTGGTTGCAAGCGTTTTATTTTAAAGAATGCAAATGATAGAACTGGTAAGTTTGAAGAAAAATCGGATGAATGAATTTTTCTTGGCTACTCAACCTCAAGCAAAGCTTACAAAGTATTCAATAAGAAGAGTCAGTCTGTGGAAGAATCTATGAACATCAAGTTTCAAGACTCAATGAACATCAAGTTTCAAGACTCAATGCAGAATCAAATGAATCAGGCTCAACTTGAAGAATCTGAACCTACTCCAAATCCTACAAAGTCTACTTCTCCTGAAGTGACTCAGACTCCTAAAGTTCAATAATAAGAAGAACTAGAAGTTTTAACTGAAACGGAGGATCAACAGACTCACAAACCAATTAACAATTGGAAGCATAAGTCAAGTCATTCCAAGGAACTCATCATTGGCAACATCGATGAAGAAATTTGCACTAGATCCAAAAGGCGTGAAGAGTCTAGTGTTTTAGCACTTGTTTCTGAGATTGAACCCAAAACCGTAGAATAAGCTTTGGCTAAAGAAAGTTGGATTGAAGCTATGCAAGAAGAGCTTAGATAGTTCAGCATTACTAATGTTTGGGAACTTATTTCTAAACCTAAAAATAAGTCTATTATTGGAACTAAATGGGTTTTTAGGAACAAAATGAACGAGAAAGGAAAAGTGGTTAGGAACAAAACAAGACTCATAGCTAAAGGATATACGCAAGAAAAATGGATAAACTATGACGAGAAATATGTACCAGTAGCGAGAAGTCTATGTTGAACAACCACCTGGCTTTAAAGATCCAAGAAAGCTAGACTCAGTCTTCAGACTAAAAAAAAGGCTCTTAATGCTTTAAAGCAAGCACCCCAGGCTTGATATGACAGGTTAAGTAAATTTTTAATTCAAAATGGTTTTGATAAAGGTAAAGTAGATACTACCTTATTTATTAAGAAAGAAGGTAAAGATTTTCTACTCATTTAAATCTATATTGATGATATTATTTTCGGATCACCTAATGGAAATCTGTGCAAGAAGTTTTCTAAGTCTATGTAGGATAAATTCGAGATGTGCATGATGGGTGAATTAACCTTCTTTCTTGAATTACAAGTCAAACAATTGAAAAAATGGAATTTTCATTCACCAAGAAAAATATGCGAAAGATCTCATCAAAAAATTTGGTTTTGAGAATTGCAAAAAACTGAGATACCTATGTCAAGTTCTTCAAAGCTGGATAAAGATGAAAAAGGAAAAAGTGTAGACCAGAAGCTATATAGGAGTATAATTGGTTCACTTCTTTACCTTACTGCATCTAGACTTGATATTTTGTTTAGTGTTTGCATTTGTGCTAGATTCCAATCAAATCCCAAAGAATCTCACTTAACTGCTGCAAAGCATATCATCAAATACATTGCAACAGCTCCAAAGCTAGGACTGTGGTATCTAAAAGAATGAGACCTTACTCTCATTGGATATTCAAACGCAAACTTAGCAAGTTGCAAAGTGGATAAAAAGAGTACTTCTAGTACGTGTCAACTGCTAGGTAACAAGCTGGTATCATGGTATTCAAGAAAACAGAGTACCGTAGCTCTTTCAATAGCCGAAATAGAATATGTGGCTCTTGGAAGTTGCTACTCTCAAATCCTGTGGATACGGCAACAGCCGGTCGACGAGAATTTCTCAATTTGTTGGAATCACCCATATTTAACCATACATCTCAATCGAACTTACCTATTTCTGATTTCCAATCAACTTATATCTGTGCCGTAATGATCTTTGTAAATGAGTACGATCGAATAGTCGATTCTTGATCAAATCCTTAAGTCTATTGCATTAAAATCTCTTAATGACTTACCCAGATAGTTTAGTTATCTCAGGAGTGATCAGCTCTGAGAACAACACTATAGACGCGTCGATGAAAAGCTCGATTAATTTAATTGAAGCAAAACTGTCAAATCCAAGATATCACATCTAGATTCGTAGGGCATTAATTGAGGGGTTTAAGTTTCGCTCTCCGATTGGTTCATGTGTATGCCACCCTTTTCTTGCCCATCAAGAATATGTACAACTTCATCATTACTTTTGAAAATCAAATGATACATCACCCCATTCATTAATTAGGGTGTTCTAGAATTTTCTTCTCTTTTGTCCTTTTTTTCATCAAGAAGGCGGTCTAGAGAATTCCATCGTCTAAGTTGGTTCAGGGGTCGGAAAATGAATCATTAGGTACACCTTGAAAAACCAAATCATGTACACCGGAGGTTTGGCCATCACGCCCTATGCTCGCTCGATCCATTCCTTCAGATGGTCAGTCGATCAGCCAAAAGGGTTGGTTGTCCTTCGGTCAATTCAAGGTCAATCCTAAGACTACCCATGGCCTAGCATTAAGCCAAAGCACTCATGGACCTTAGAATTAGTGACGGAATAGCTGGGTCTATCCCTAGGCTCATTTCAGTCGACACTCAATCCACCGGTAGGGTTCGTGGTCAGTGCATTACCAATCCATGATCAAACATCATCGATTCGAGATTCCTTTCTAATCACTAAGAATTAAATAGGAAATGATGCATTTTTTTAATTAGAATACGATCGCATTTGATTGTATCAGATTGTTCGTGTATCGGTGCATAGCCGGGCGGAATCACCCACGGCCGGACACTATGACCGATCATGACCATCCGCTGATTCAAAATCATCCCGTGACAAATCCTTGTGATCAAAAGGTCATCTTATGAGCTAGTGATCCTATCCCATTGGTATGGTTGGTAGAAAATTCACAGCCAACACCTCGATCAATTCGTGACGGGTTGGTTGGTTGGTTAGAACATGACCAATCCGTGATTTCTTGCCAATTGAATCAATTGATCCATGGCCAATGGCCCATGGTAGATCCATTCATGACCTTATGGCCGATCCTTACGGGTTTAGAATCGAGGATGTTACACTTTGTGTTTCTCGGATTGATGATTTCACATGGTTCTGGTCTTTTGAAAGTCCTCACAAAAGTTTGTTGACCTTCATTGGAACAAAAATTGGTTGACCTTAATATGCCAACCCATTTATAATTTCTATAAACCGACTAAAGATATCTCCAATAGACTCTCCAAAAGATTCATATTGGCCAAGTAAGATATTTATTTTTGTCTCATTTACACGATATGTTCCTTCATAGGTAACATAAAGTCTATCCCAGACTTCTTTAGATGTTTCATATGAGGAAATTCTGTTATATTCAACAAGAAACAAGGCACAATATAAAGAATAAATGGCTTTTGTATCAAGAGTCTGTCTCTTGGTAATTTCTACTTGGTTGAATTCCTCAAAATCCTTATCTAAAACTTGTTTTCCCTTGTCAGATGCTGAAGCTACTTTTGGGTTGATTCCTCTTTCTACAACATCTCATTCTAGAGGATTTTTGGATCTCAGGAACGCCTTCATTTTATTCTTCCACACACCATATTATTTTCCATCAAAATAAGGTGGCCCGGTATTGCTTTGCCCCTCCACGAGTCCTAGTGCTAAACAACTAGCTATAGAAGATCTTTAGTTCATAATTATAAACACTTCAATAGAAGAGCACACGACTCTAATACCAATTGAAAATACTAGTACTAACACCTAGAGGAGGTGAATAAGTGTTTGAAATAAATCTTGACAAATAAATATGGAATAAAATAAGTTTCGTGTAAAGTTTTAAAAAGAAAATGATTGGAGTCTAATTAAATGAGCCATCAGACTTCTAGTGAAAATTCAAAATCAGAAAAGAGACGAAATAGATTTTTGCGAAACGTTAAAAAAAAAAAAAGGTTGCAACGGATAAAGCTGAAAAGAGTTAAGGGAAGAAAAAATTACACACGAGATTTATAGTAGTTCGACTTAAATTAAGCATACTCTACTCTCCTACACTAGTAGCCTTTTGGTTGAAATTCACTAAGGTATTAATAGAGAAGTACAATATTTCGAGTGCAAACACTTAATGGAAGATTTCTTTCTCCTTCACTAAGTCGCTCTTCTTGTGATTTTCTCTCTTGAATACAATTTGTAAGAGTTGTTGTTGAAGAACGAGTGGTTGGAAATGTTTCAGACTTTGGAATTTCAATTTTCATGCATTATCTCAAATAGACTGAATGACCCCCTTAAATACTCCTCCATGCCTTACTAACCGTTGGCATTATCTAAAAGAATTTATTCCAATCAATCCGTTGAATAGAATCGATTAAGGAAATCTTGTAGCTGTTTGAACATTGAGATAAAAATCTGTTGATTCTAGTTGCCCATACAATCGAAATCTAGGTTTTTATAAGTGGATGCTTCCTAAAAAAGAACTTGTCTTGAAGATTGATTTCATCAATTTGTAATTGATTCCATCAATATATTTAAAAAAGGTAAGTGAGATTATTTGCCAAAAAGCCAGATATTAAAGAATAAATCCCTATTGTGTTCATACTAAATCCTTGTCCCAAGATCAATAAATCTGAGTCTGATTATATCTTCATTCTAGAATTGGTTTCAGTCTACATTGTGTCAGAGTGGGAAAGACTTCTGGAACAAATAGACTTTGATAAGAGTCTGCGATATAACTTCAGAAATCTACTATTCTTCAAAATAAGAATAAGAAAGTTTTGTCAATTTCAAAATCTGGTAAGAGTTTTCTCAACAATAAGGTTTATTGAATTTTAGAAGATAGCCGCGTCTTACCTTCTGCACTTTGTGAATGATATAATTTATCTTTGAGAATAGTGCTGGCACACTTAATACCTTTTTTATGTCTATATTTTTTGTTAATGGTTCTCATAATTATTTTTTATAATCTAGGGACTTTACCATAATTAGCCGGTTATCAGGAGGGTAACTAACACCACAACCAACCACCATAACCGCCCGCTTAAAGTTGAATTCCCATGGTGAAAGTTGAACCCACAACCATCATTTTTTTTCCGTCAAAAGCATGAGAATGTCCTTATCATTGGTCAATTCTGGAGTAGGTTCCTGGAATTATTTTAAAAATCTAGGGGTGCGTTTGTTTCACGGAATGCATTTTCGGGAAAACATTTTCCTCATTTTCCAGCGTTTGGGTCGCTTAAGAAAATGAGTCAATGGAAAACGTTTTCCTAGTCAACGAAAATGTTTTCTTAGCGGGAAAACGTTTTCCTAAAGAAAGCTTAAATTCGGGAAAATGATATCCCTTTGAAATGACCGAAAAATGTTTTTTGAATTTGCCAAAGCTTAGATTTGATGCTTAGTTTACAAACAATTATTCTTATAAAAAGATATTTAAAAAAATGAATTTGAATTTTTATTTTAAAAAAATTAAAATTTGGAAAACGTTTTTAAAATAAAAATAAAAAAATTTGAATTTGCTTCTTTTTCTTTTTCTTTTTCTTTTCTTCCTTTTTCTTTTTGCTTCTTCATCACCCGTCACCAGCCATAAGGATGGCCAATGAGTTTTTTCTTCTTCATTTTTTTTCCAGTGATAAAGTGTGATTATTTTTTAATGGGATACAAATGGCAGAAAACATTTTCAATTATATACTGTCAAATAAAGAAAAACAAATCGTATTCTTGGAAAATGTTTTTCTTGGAAAGCATTTTCTTTTATCATTAAATTTTCCGTGAAACAAACGCACCCTAGAAGTGAGAAAATGAGCTCCATATCAACATGGGGAAAGACTTGACAAATCGTCGTAGAAGAGGGACTGTAGAAGTCATCATAGAAGACAAACTTCCCGTGTCAACCGGCGTTTGCACGTTCTAACAAAAATGGCCGGACTTCACAAGCAAGTCTTTGTCCCGCTCTGTACTGCAGAAAATTCATTGTCGATGCACCAGGATACATACGCAAACTTCTATCTTTTATTTTGCTCTCTGTTGGTTTCTCTCCGTCAAAAAAGATGCAGCTATCCTCTAAAATTCAATAAACCTTCTACGTAGCGTGCACCTCACTAGGTAGAATAGGAACAACAAGATAATTTATCTTTGAGAATAGTGCTGGCATACCTAATGCCTTTTTTATGTCCATATTTTTTGTCAATGGTTCTTGGAATTATTTTTCATAATCTAGGAACTCTACCATAATTAGCTGGTCATCAAGAGGGTAACTAACACCACAACCCACCGCCATGATCGCCTTCTTAAAGTTGAGATCCCCATGGCCAAAGTTGAACCCACAACCATCATTTTTTTTTAGTCAAAAGTATGAGAATGTTCTTATCATTAGGTCAATTCTAGAGTAGGTTCTTGGAATTTTACATTTCATACAAGATACATAGACAAAATAAAACCCATTATTATTTTAACAATCTAGAAGTGAGAAACGGGCTCCATATCAACACGGGGAAAGACTTGACAAATCATCAAAAAAGAGGGACTTAAAAAGTCATCATAAAAGACGGACTGCATGTGTCAGCCGTCGTTTGTACGTTCTAACAAAAGAAGGCAGACTTCGCAAGCAAGTCTTCGTCCCGCTATGTACCGCAGAAAATTCATTACGAGTACTGTTGTATGTACTAAGAAATTATATTAAAAGTCTTATAATAAATGACATGGCAATTTCTTATTGGTTTCTTAACCTGCGTCTATAAAAAATTAAAACCCACCCCATCAAATTTATCAATTCTCCCTCTTTCCTTCTTCTTCTTCTGTCACCATTGATTTGCTTCTACTCAATTAAGCCTAGCTCTAATACTAGAGGCGATCTTGAGCCTCTTTCGTCCCAAAAACTTGCTCAAGGGGTAAGTTTTTCCCTCAACTTATGAACCGACCACTGACGTGGGACAACCTCAACAATTGCCCCCTCGCACTTTAGGCCTTGAGTCAAAGTTACAATAATCCGTAACTCTCCCGTGTAACTATTGGGTCCAAACTTATTGACAAGTCAAGCCTTGATACCAATTGTTACGAAAGCAAGCAATCAAATAATAAAATAAACATGATAAAAAAAATAGATCAAACGACATATTTACGTGATTTAGTAGATCATATGGAAAGAGAAACAATGAATTCCCCCATAAATCAAGTAATACAATGGAGATTACAACCATACTCTAGTCGATCAAACACTCTCAGTGTTTCTCAACCTCCAATTATACCTAATAATGCACACGGTGTTTAGCCTCATAATTCCGCATAAAATAATCTTGCAATATCATGAAGGAATTGCCAAATTTTACCACAAGATTCAATTGACTTCAATACTAAAATTAACGGTGTAATTCCGCGAAGAAAAATCCACCCCAAGCACCCAGTCAGAGCCGCGCTTCATGGCTTTTCTCTCTTTGTCTGCACATGAATGGAACGAAGACCACTCTGTGACCCCTTGGCATCCAACTAAGAGGAGATACTTATATATGCAGTCGGGTCCCTCTAATTTGTTCTACTAATACGATTAGCGCTTCTACCCTGTCCTTAATTTCACCAATTCGTTGGTGTGCGTATAATTGATTGCTGCGAACGGCTCACACTTGAATCCCACTGTAAGAGCAAGGGCAGAAGCACAAAGGTCCCGAAAGGGTAAAAAAAGAGTCTGAGAGAGTATCTTTTGGAAATGAAAGTGGTGCAGTGGCTTCTACCGGTGGCTGTGGCCTGGTGGCTGCAACAAGGCGGTGCTCCCACCATGGCCGGAGAGTGCGCAACCAAGTGTGGGGACATCGACATACCTTATCCATTCGGGCTCGAACTCAAGTGTGCAAGGTCCCAAGATTTTTTCCTCAATTGCACCACTGAAGGGAACCATACACAACTACTTCTTGCCTACGGGGGGAATTGTCCGATACGTTATATCTCGGTCGAGGATGCAACCATGGTCATCAGTGTCCCCGAAATATCCGCCTGTTACATTCCAGATGGCCAGGCACGAGGCACGAGCAGAATGGGCATCGATCTAACTCCTTATCCACCGTACAGAATTTCGGACGCCCGGAACAAGCTCACCGTCCTCGGCTGCAACACCTATGCGCTCATGTCCGACCCAGATGGGAAGTTTGGGACCGGGTGCCTCTCCTACTGCGGCTACCTCATCGACTTCGCTAATGAGACCACTTGCTCCGGTCTTGGTTGCTGTCAAACATCCATTCCGAAGGGGCTTAAGATGCTCAACATTTTCATCGAGCCCCTCCACGATCGCATCGAGCCCCTCTACGAACGCATCGAGCCCCTCGACGAGCACGCCTGTGGACTGGCCTTCGTGGTGGATGACAGGTCATTCAATATATCCAACAGGAAATTTCCGTCCTTGAAGGAAGGAGGAAAAAGCTCGGACCTAGTTCTGGACTGGATGGTCGAAGGGACGTGACTTGCGGAAAGGCCAGCTTGAACCAGTCGGGCTATGCCTGTGGCAACAACACGGACTGCTATGACTTCGCGAATGGACCGGGTTATCGCTGTTTATGCAAGCCTGGGTACGACGGGAATCCCTATAATCGCTCCCACGGTTGTCAAGGTAATGAACACATATGACTCCTCATGCGTTATAATATATTGTGTGGATTATTAACTAATTAATCACCAAGCAAGAACCGGAGAGAAGACTACTATATGATTCCATCTAGTTTTACCCATTTAATTAACCGCCCGTAGATTTGTGCACCTTTCTCTCTCTCTCCTCAACCTCTACCTCCACCCTCTGGTTTGCCCCTCATGCCACTGCCATGGCCACCATCATTCAGCCACCACCTTAGGTGAGCCCACAGTCGTCCTTCTTGCGCCGTCAGACCACAGCCGTGGTTTCCTTCTTTCTCTCTCTCTTTTTACTATACCAATCCACACTCCCTCTCCTCCACCGACAACAGCACCCCCACTAAGGAGATGACAAGAAGTGCCGTCACCACCACGGGCAACGACCTCTCTCTCTCTCTCTCTCTCTCCTGTCTTAGTGAGTCTGGCTTTTACCTCATCTCGGTTGTGACGAGTCCCCGGTACCATCTCCTCCGCCATGAAGGAGATGAGATTTGATTGCTTGACTCTTCCATGAAAGGGGAGATCATATCTATAGGTCTCCTCCGTCAACGGACGAGCCAATGGTGTGTGGCGTTGAAGACGTGGCCTTAACTCATCTGTACATCAACATGGACGATGAGAGGATGAAACCGTGACTCGCCGGTGGCGGGGATGGTGATGCGATGGTCAGTGTCATGGCTGGGCCGGGCCATGCGGTAGTGGAGGAGAAAATATTAGGTAGTCTCGTTCCACCGTGTTAGCGTAGCCCCAGGCTACTCAGCAATCACCACGTGGTGCCACGTGGCGTGGCTGGGTCCCATGGACGGAGCACCACCATAGCGGGATCTCGTTCCTTTTCCCTCTCTCGACTATTCATCTTCTCCAACACCAACTTTTTGTCACCGTAAAGCACAAGAACTCGTCATTAGACAAGATAATCAGATCTGAGAAAAAGGAAATTAGGGGAAAATTGATGGAAGATAGCGAGGCTCAATTTCGTCTTAAATGAGACAACTGAAAAGAACCCCACCACCATGGCCGCAACCAAGTTCTGGCCGCCCCCACCAAGAAACGACCGGTTGTCAGTGCCTGCCCGATTTCATTATCTCTCTCCTCCGTAAACGTGTGAATCATCTCAGCCTCTTCTTTTTTATTTTCATGCATTCTCATTCTTTTTCATAGTCATTGGTGGAGGAGGAGGATATTGGTGATGAATTTCTGGGAAGCTGTCGATCAAAATGATAACGATGAAGAATACGAGAAAATTGAAAGCGAAGCACAAGCATTTCGACCGATATTTTACCTTTCTTGGCCTCGGCTTTCTTCGTCTTCTTCTTTTCCTTTCTTTTTCTTTTGCTTTTGTTTGGCGTTGAAGGAGAACATGTTCATAGATATATGGATACAGATACATAAATACATACACATGTACATGTGAACGTTCAGTGAGAAGCCGACGACAACGAGGTAGGTCTCCATTTAGGGGTGGTGAAATCATCGGTTGCGCCGTCGATCCGAGCGGGGGGCGACCATCGCCAATGGCAGGTCACCCAGTACCCTTTCATGGGCAAAGCCTTTGGTGCCCATCCGTGTCACCCATGAACAGTGGAGAGAGAGTGGGGGAGAGAGGCTTCACCTGTGGGTCCATCCACGCTACATGGTGCCATGTGTCGACCACCGAGTGGCCCGGACTACACTGCTGTGGTGAAGGGTATGATTCTCGGTGGTTGAGTGGAAGGTAATAGGGGAGAGAGAGAAAATGTTTTTTCCTAATTTATTTGATGCCTACTACCTCATACTATAATTATAATAGGAGGCCTGTGATGGAATTTTACTTGGACCTGAGTCCATCTTTGGCATGATCATCAAACCCACCATTATCAATAGTTATGATAGACCCAATCGAGTCAATTCGGGTTTGAGCAAGTATTTCTTCTAATGTTCCAATTTTTGCCTAATGGAATAAGTTAAGGAGGTCACCACCCCTTTGCCATTGTCGTCAACATCATTTCCAGCACAACAACAATCTTGTCTTTGCCTTTGAATCTCTATGCTCCATCTTTTATATATTTTCATTAAACGCGGTATGCATACTAAAATGCATCTAGATGGTTAGATCTAACGAGCACATCATATTTAATGATGCATAGTAGCGCATCCACCTCCCTAATTGAATAATGGCTCATATTATTTATGTAAAGGTCAATGTCCTCCTTCCTAGGCTCAGTTGTCATCCCCAGTAGGGGTGTGCACTGGGAACCACCCGAACCAAGAACCGCCCGGACCAGACCGAACTAGCCGGTTTTGGGAGGTTCCCAAAGAGGGCGGTCCGATTCCTGGTTCCAAGGTGGAAACCAAACCGACCGAACCGGACCGGTTAATTTATATTGTTAAATTTCTTAAGAAAAAACCTATTTCCTCCAAATTTCTCCTATTTTTCATTTTATTTTTGGCGCAAAACAGTAAATTTACTGATTCCACTAGACCGGACCGGACCGGTTAGTTAGTCCGGTTCCCGATTCCACAACCGGTCGATCCGATTCCCAATCCCAGAATTTGGGAAACGAGTCCTCCAAGTCTGTCCCCAGCATTCCACCTGGAACCAAACCGGACTGAGAACCGATCGATCCTAGTCCCCAATGAGCATATTTAATATGGCGACACCCCTTTTGCCTTGCTTTGGAAAAGTAGGGTTCATGTGCATTGCAAAGCTCCATTTCCACAAATTTTGTATGCTGGATCCTGTCCGAACTCGTGTGCCCTTAAGGGGTCTTGTATAAAGTTCAAGGCAGCTTCGATCTTCGCCAGTGGCGAAACACAACACCATCGTTGAGCTCAAAGTCGACGCTGAGAGAGTAGAGAGTAGAGAAAGAAGAAATATCTTAAAAGAGGGTAGACGTGTCACAAAACTATAACCAAAACCTAAATCAGATAGCATTATGTGTAAAGTAATCCATGCACCTACTTGTTCAATTTGTTTTTGCAATTGACTGAGATAATGGTTCAATTTGTCTTCTGCATAATTTAGACATCAATGAGTGCAAGGAACCAGAAGTATACCCATGTCATGGAAAGTGCAGAAATAAGCTCGGGAACTACACATGCGATTGCCCATTCGGAATGCAAGGCGATGGTAAAATCAGTTGCCAAATTTCTCATTTGGCCATGCTTGTTGCAGGTACTTTCGTACATATCCTCTCATCATCCACCGGTAGTTCGCATTATATCAATTCATTCTAGATTTTGTAGTTAGTTTGACAATACAAATAGTTCATGAACTTTGATTTAAAATGCAATATCGTACCTAAACTTTTAATTTGTACATTGTAATCCATAAGTTTTGGCCTACTAGACAAAATCGTCCATAAACTTTTAATTTGTTGATGTGATTTTGAAGTATCGACAAATGTTCAATTTAGTCCATGGACTCTTGATAAATGTTCAATTAAATCCTTACATTTGAATCATTTTCATTTAATACAGGGACTAAATTAAACATTTACTAATAAGTTTAGAGACCACATCCAATAAATTAAAAACTCAGGGATGGCATTGTACGTTGGGTCAAGTTCATGGACCATTGAACAAATTAAAGGTTCAAGGGCAATATTATACATTGAACCAAAGTTTAAAGATCATTTGTGTCATTTTCCCTATAGATTATTACACTGCACTCGGTGTAAACCCCGACAAAACAAGCAACAAGCCACAAGCTGCCACGTGTCCCTATGTAATCCCAGGCTCATGTCGATAACATCTTTCCTTTGTTTTTCTTTTACCTCCCTTTTCGCCTTTTTTCTTTTTATCTGAAGCTAACATCTTTTAAACTACATTCATGGGAGGATAAACTACAAATTTAAGTGAAACATAGAAATAGAAAAATAAAGAAAGAAAGAATGAGTAGAAACAGACAAATAGATTTTTTTGAGAGTAAACAAAAGGAAAAATGACACAAATGATCCTTAAACTTTAACCTATCGTGCAATATAGTCCTTAAACTTTAATTTATTCAATATAATCCCTAAATATTAATTTAATGTGCACTGTGGTCGCTAAAATTTTAACTTTTTCAATGCAGTATCTGAAATTTTGATGCATGTTCAAATTAGTCCCTAAACTGTATGAAAATATTCAATATTATCACTGATCTTGAATTAATAGAAGGACTGCATTGAATAATTTCATATAGTTCAAGGATTGCATTGAATAATTTCATTTAATTCAAGGATTACATTGAATATGTATCAAAATTTCAGGAACCACAATGAATAAATTGAAAATTCAAGGGCCACATTGCATTAGGTCAAAGTTCAGGGACTCCGTTGAATAAATTAAAAGTTCAGGAATTATGTTACATATTAAGCCAAAGTTCAAAGACTATTTGCGTCATTATCCCTAAATAGAATGAAGCTATTGAACATGTGGCAAATCTTAGTACAATGCTTGTGTAATGTGAAATTATGTAGTATAATAATCCATATAATAATTGAGATTTTGCGGTGGATGTATTAGTTTTTCCCAAGGTATAAAAATACATTTTCCCATCTATCTAACATATTTGAAGTTAGTGAAACCAAACCTATATATTTAGACATTAGCTACAAAAAGGGATAGATTTATAACTTAAAGCTTGTGGGAGCGGGTTTCTTAAAACAAAGGATGGGCAGCTCCTCGAACGGGACAAATGCCCGCAAAAAATGCCCGGCAAATCATTAGGCTGCCTGATGCCTAGCGAATCTACCCTGCAAGGCATTAGCGCTGCCCGGCTGGCGAATCTACCCTCTTTACACTTTTAAGAAATTCTTTTATATTTTATTTGACTTGTAATATTTGTTCTAAAGATATGAAATAACAATAACAAAACCCTAAGAACTACCACTTCTCCTTATAAGTCTTGTTTTTATAGAAGATGAAAACTTGTAAAGTTCTTTAGGTAAGCAATGTGGTAAAATTGTTTTCCATGCTTTTCATCTTCACATTTTCCCACATTAATTAATTTGTGAATGTTGGAGTTTGTTTGGCTCTTTAAAACCAACCAATGAGGCCACTCTTCTTGTATATATCCACCCGTGGCCATTCTTTTTTATAAAGACAGTCAAAAATAAAGAAAAATGTCAAAAGGCTATCTAGTAAGTGGATTAGCTCTTTTTGAGAAGAATGATTAATTCTATGGCGGTGCCCTGCACGGGGCTGTGGCGGCCAAGTTTTCATTTCAAGGGACGAGGGACGTGATCCTAGCCCTTGCCTCCACATCCCAATTTAAAACTAGCTTTAGAGAAACAATTAACTTTAACATAAAAATCATTATATTTTCTTTCATCTCTCGCTAGAAGAAATCTCTTTCAATCGTGGTTTTGATTGGCGGATCATACATTATAAACATCACACTTGCAAAGATACTTAATACAATTTTGGATATTATCTATGTTCATAACCTCACCTATTAGAGTTTCCTCCAATAGGACGGACAAAAACATTCAATCATTATAATCATAACATGCATAATTGGTAAAAAAATTCCACTTGATTTTCGTACCATTTGTAAATGAAAAGAGCTAAAACAATATGAAGTGAATGCTTCCTTATTTTCTTCTATTTATTACAAACCTTCTTCATTATAATCGAAGAAATATTTGGAGGAGTTATGGAAGATTCTGGTAGTATGTATTTCAATCGAGTTCCATATAAGGATCATGACATTATGTGTAGCCCATTTATTATAGAAATCATTTGAGAAAAACACATGAAGTGTCAAAACTTGGCATGAATGGATACTTAAGTACCAAAATTAGAAATGTGACACTTAAGTGCCAAAATCGAGCAAAATGGATTAGTTAAGTAACAGCGGCGAGAAAATCCAGCCAAAATGCTAACATTGCGATTTTTCAATGAGACAAGTTCAAAATAACGTCGTTTTGTATGCTGACATGGCTAGACAAGTATAAATGACCTCGTTTTGTTGCTAACATGGGGATTAATTAAACCAAATTTAAAACTAAAATTTAAATTAAAAAGATAAAATATAAAATAAAATAAGAGGAAGGAAGATGGAGATTGTAGGTGCCGCCTCCCCACCGTCACCGGGAAGGGCTGGCGATGGCAAGGAAAGGGTCGGCTAGGATCACTAGGCCCTGACTAGGGCCAACAGCGATCAAGGGCCTCCGACCGCTCACCCAAATCCGGGGCGAGGGTCGCTGGCCCTCGCCGACTACGCCAAGGGCCACCAACAAGTTGGGGTAACCCCCAGAGTGATGGCCCTTGGCCCGACCGGGCAAGTATTGGTGACCCTTGCCGGATTTAGGGAGGGTCGCAACCCTTGCCCTAGATCTAGGTGAGGGCTCGCAGCCCTCGCCAACCCCTAGCCAACCCTTCCCCCACCATCACCGCCCTTTACCGGCGATGGCAGGGAGGCGACAGCTAGGGCTCAACCTCGCCTCTTGCAATCTCTATCTCTGTTCCTTTTTTAAATCTAAATTTTAGTTTTAAATTTAATTTAATTAATACTTATATTAAAATTCAACTAAGAGGTACAACATATATTTATTTATTGAAAAAAAAAGGGGGAGGTGGAAGAGGCAAAAGGCAAGGGTTGAGCCCTCGCCACCGCCACCACCTCCCCCGATCACTAGGAAGGGCTAGCGACGATGGGGGAAGGGATAGCTGGGGTCACCGGCCCATTGCTAGGGCCTAGCGACCCCCGCTACCCCTTCCCAACAACGGCAAGGAGGTAGTGGTGAGGACTGAGCCATCACTGTTCTGCAACATTTTTTTTTTGAATATTTGATTTTAATTTTAATTTAATTAATATTTATATTAAAATTCAAATCAACATCAAAACGACGTCATTTTTGGCCTTTTTTGCTAAGTTAGCTTCTAGCAAGCCACATAGGCAAGCAATAATAATAAAAGATTGCCATGTAAGATTTTCAAGCGGGGTTAGCCGGACTTGGCACTCAAGTGTCCCATTTTTCAAAATTCATAACTTTTGGCACTTAAGTGTTCTATTATGCTAAGTTTTGGCACCTTGGTTATTCTTTTGCTGAAATAATTTCTATCACTGTTTAATTGAGTGGTTATATTTTGAAAGATAGATAATTCATGCAAAATGGATAGTCTTTTTAAATTAATTTCTTTTATGAACTATGTGGACCGTATAAGGATTACATACTTGAATCATTAATGTAACATTTATCCTTTGGCAGCGATTATTGTGGCCTTCTTCTTCATAACTATTAGTGCTTTAGTCTTTGACACGTGGAGGAGGAGAAGCAAACAGAGAAACTTTAGGCGAAATGGAGGAGAGCTCTTGAAACACCACAGGGTTCAAATTTTCACGGAGGCAGAGTTGGCTAAAGCAACCAACAACTATAATGATAGCAATAAGCTCGGCGAGGGCGGTTTTGGTTCTGTCTATAAAGGGAGAATAATGGGGGAAACCATGGTCGCGGTCAAGAAGCCTAAAGATGTTCACGAGTCTATAGTAAAGGGAAATTTCCAGCATGAACTT